>CM060910.1:751075800-753575800 GCA_030737875.1 Allium sativum
CATCTGCAAATCAAACTACTAGCTTCCCGTGTGGAAAATCATGGGCACCCAGAGTTTATGTGAAGGAAAAAAGCACTTCAGGTCAGTCATGGTATGAGAACTCTAAATAGTTCTTTTAGGGTATATTTTAAAGTTAGGTACTTCACCAGACCATGCCACTAAACACGGAATGGGTTTACTCCATGTGAATACCAATGCATAGAAATTTGCAATGACTTTTGAAAAATGAAACTACCATAAGGTCTCATGGCACAACACAATGCAAGTGCACATATAGGCGAGGTTTCTCCTTATGATAGTCGAATATTATTGGTGCGTAGTGTGAAAACAATTTCACAAAAAAATTATTAAAATATAATGCCCCATCCCCCTATACTAACATATTCCTGCTGGTAACCAGTAGACTATACAACCAAAATCGTACAGGCTCGTAGTGGAGATTGGGTTTCCAACAAAGGACCAGGCAAAGGAACTTCCTTACCGAACCAATTGGAAAGCCTCTAAAAGTACGCCTCAAGAACCAAATGGTTTTTGTGCCATCACGAGGTCGGGTTACCACTGTAACAAAGTAACTTAGAGCACGCCTAAGTGTATCACCTCCCGGTTGTTACCAACCTTTGAACCGGGTACCCACCAACAACAACCACAAAAGTAGATGTTTCCACATAGGCTAATACCTGGGCTCTATACCATGGTATGCCTTTAATCTAGAAGGAAACGACTGCCCATAACCTCATTGCATCCTTCCTGTTTTTGCAACTTATATGGTGTGAGGCTTGTCGAAGTCACGATATACACAAAGCTACGCTTCAATAACCCATTCTTTGATCATCACTAGCTCATCAGTTAAGTATGGTACATTGTCTATTTACCACTTATCAGTGATATCTATCAATATATAACCTCTAAGCTCATATGTCTCAAAGTAGGGTATTAAGCTTAAAGAATAAAATTCTCCACCACTAAGTAGATATATATCGATAAAGATCAGTGTTATGTGGTCAACTACAATGTCAGACACACATCTATACAAGTCTGTTCTGGGTTTGAACGAAAAAACAATCTAGAATTCCTTAAAATACGTTCGAACTAATTTCCACTTAATTGATATTAAATCCATCTGCGAATGGGATCCTACCATTTGAGACATTCAGCAAGTCGCCCTTATGATATGAAGAGACTCGGTCTTCAATATCATCTTCATTTTCTTCAATTGCTCCATAATGTCGTTTTATTATTTGGAATTTTTTTCGAACATAAATCGGATCCCGGTCTTTCCAAATAATAAGCGCAATTTAAAAAATAAACACATCCATGAATTACACAAGCTCTTGGCCAAATCTCCTTCCATTTTGGATTTTGTTAATTTAAGTTTCTTTAAACTCATTCTCAAATTATCTTTAACAAAATCCATATTTCAAAAATACATCTAATATCTTTTCTCTTTAAAACATATCTTTTAAATCAAAGATAATCTAGCCTCAATATTTTCGATTAACTTTTTTGTTTGATAACTCGTAACCCAAATCTAGTTTCCTTTGAAAATCCTTAATCCATATTTCGTAATTTCAGTCCTGATCCCCACTTTAAAAGTATTAACTCAAAATTTCCTTTTTTTTAATCTAAATTAAAAGAATATGATTCTTCTCAAATTCCAAGTCCAAAATTTTTTCAAATCAAATATTTGATCAAAACCTTAATTATGGTATGAATTTCCACAAATATATCTTATTGGGTTTCAAGAATAATATTATTGAAGATATCATCTACAACAAAACCTAAATCAATCGGTATAAAACACAATTACACAGAAAGTGTATCTACTTATATTCGATACTAATTCTCATAATTAACGAATACTATAAGTGAAATAACAATATAAATATCTTCCATATTCTTCAAATAGTATACGTTTATACCACTAAATTTCATATCAAATATCCGAAGATTATTTCTATCTAACTTAACATTATCAAATCTGGAAACCAATAGCTTAGTTAAAAGATTTATCCAACTCTTTAATATTAGATCTGGAAAAAAATATCATCAACTTATCCTTAATATAAATCCCTGTACCGCACTCATACTATAAGGGGAATAACAGTTACTACCTTCTAAATTCCTCGAATATTAAGAGTCATCGTCTACAACGATAATATTAAACATCCGAAGATTCATCTCTAACCATATCCAGATTATTTGTAATTGAAAAACCCTTTTTAATATTAAATAAACCAATTTAAATTCAATATGAAATATTTTAAATTGGATTGTTCTCAAAAACTTCAAAACAGATTGTTCTCAAAAACAGTGTTTCAAAAAGCATCATGAAAGCGTTACAAAACAATTTATATTAGCTAGGTTAATCGAAATAATCTTTATATTATCCAAAACCAAAATTTTCCAATTCAAAACAATTTTAAATAATTTTACAAAATAATTCCATATTTTTAAAAATATTTAAAATAGCTTTTTACATTTATGGTCGACGAACTGCACTTACAACGACCTTTTCCAAAACAGTTTTGAACATAACTTGAAAATTTTATATCAAACTCTGATAAGTCTTTTTTAATTGAATGATAATATAATTTGGGACCAAATGTTTACAATTTTAGGAAAATCCGATTTATTTGCTCAAGTCATAGCCGTTTAAAGTTAGTTATAGCCATTTAAAGTTAGCGGTCAAAAACACGAATTGCCGATGCATGACACGTCCTGTTTTGATTTTAATATAACTTAGTGTAAAAATAATTCCTGAAATACTTCAAAATACTTTATAATATCATTATATACTCAACATAACCATTTTAAAAATTTTCCTATATATGAAAACCAAAATTCATTTTTTCAAAACAAAACCACTTTTCATCGATTTAAAACAAAACGGTTTTCAATGTCAAAAACTTGTTTAACAAAATGTTTCTCTTTACGAAAGTCATGATTCCATTTCATTTCCCAACTATTTCAAAATTCAAATTTGAAAATAAAATTTCAAACCAAATATAATAATATTATTTACATTTTGACAATAGAGGTAACCGATAACCAATGCAATGCCATAATTGTTGAGTCGAAGTGTGTGTCACATAACATTAACAACCATTAAAAACACCCATAGCAACCATTGCCAACATCATAAGGGAGACCTGCTGAATGTCTTGAGTGGTTGGCTACCATTTACAGATGGATTTTATATCAGTTAAATGGAAAGTGGTCCGAACGTATTTGAAAAAAATTCTGATTGTTGTTTCGTTCATACCCAGAACGAACTTGTATGGGTTGTGTGCATGACATTGTAGTTGGCAGTGTAACACTGATCTCTATCAATATATATATATATATGCTCAATGGCGGAGAATTTATTCTCTTAGTTAAATAACCTTCTCTGAGGTGTATAACCTTAGAGGTTATATATTGATAGATATCAGTTATGCATGGCGAATCAACGATGTGGTATACTTACGTGATATGCTAGTGATGATCAAAGCATGGCTTATTAAAGTATAGCTTTATGTATATCATGACTTCGATAAGCCTTACACCCTAGAAATGGCTAGAACAAGAAGGATGCGGCGAGATTATGGGTATTCATTTCCTTCTAGATAAAAGGTGTATATGGTATGGAGCCTAGGTATTTACCTATGTGTAAAACATCTATTTTTGTGGTTGTTGTTGGCGGGTATCTAGTTTAAAGGTTGGTAACAATCGGGAGGTGATATACTCAGGCGTTCTAAGTTACCTTGTTACATAGGTAACCCGACCTTGTGTTAGCAAAGATCCCGTTTGGTTCTTGAGGCGTCCCTTTAGAGGCTTTCTCATTGGTTCGGTAAGGAAATTCCTTTGCTTGATCCTTTGTTGGAAACCCAATCTCCACTACGAGCCTGTACGATTTTAGCTGTATAGTCTGGTGGTTACCGGCAGGAATATGTCAGTTTAATTGGATGGGGCATTATGCTGGCTATGATTAAAACATTACTTTGCAAAATTGTTTTCACACTATGCTCACGTATCAAACATTTTCTACTATCATAAGGAGAAATCTCGCCCATATGTGCTTTTGCATTCTGTGTGTGCCGCGAGACCTTCTGGTTAGATATTATTATATTAATAAAATAATAGTATTTTTATAACCAAGTTTCAAATAAAATTGAATTTGGATATAAATATATTATTATTTTATTTATATAATAATATTATAATAAATGTAATAGTCCAATATGCATGCATTATTAGTACTATTCGCGCCATCGATCAGGCTTGTTAACCGATTATATTATTAGTAATATTATCTAATCAGGTGTGTAGAGTCGCTCTACACAACCATTATGCTCAAAAAAAATTAACCAATTTAAAACTAGAATTTTGAGTATAAAACAAGAATTTTGGAATATAAAATGAATTTAATTTGATTTAAGACTGGGTTTGATTTGATACAATTTAAGGGATAAAAATAACATTTGGTTTTATCAAATATTAGATTTTTTTTCTGTTATAATACAATAGTATATTTTTGATAAGAATTCATCAATTTTTGTTACTACAAATTTGTAAAAAAATGTTTCTTAAAACATGTTAACCAGACTTTTTTGCAGCACTTCATAAATGTGGCTATAGCATACCTTAGCCTACCATAGCATTTTTGATACAAACGATACTATAACATAAAAGATGAGTCACTAGGACATGTGTTAACATGCATGAATCATAGCATAAGGAAAGGACAAGTGTCCTTCGAGGTGTAAGCTCCTTATGCCTTTGAATTTCCTATATAAACTCAACTTAACCCTCTTTTTCACCATCCTTCTTCATTTCTCATTTATTCCCTCTTCTTTCTTCCTTGTCACCTTCTTATCCATGGCCTCCTAAGTCATTCATCTCTCCGCTTCCTTTCACCATTTTAGCTTAGCCTTCCTCTTCCCTCTTCCTTACTTCCACCACCACACACGGCCTCCTCCACATTCCACCACCTTGGCCTACCCTAAGCTCCAACCATGACCACCATCCACAAGCCCCATTTCCCTCCTCCCCAAGCTTGGCCTCCACCACCTCCCCCTATAAAAAAGGATAAATTATATATATGTATATGCTTGTATATGTGTGTATAAGTTTATGCATTCGGTCGGCGTATTGGTGCAAGCGAATTTCTACTTGATGGTGTCTGCTAGGCTCGCCAACGGAAGAATTGGAAAGTTGTTCAGTGAGAACTCCTAAATTTGTACACTAGTTGGTAAATGTTGATTAGGTTAATTAGATTAAAATTAACTAATGTTAATTAATTTGGTTAAAAATGGATAATAGTTGATAATTGTTTATAGTTGCGTAGACTAGAACACACGCTATTAAGTGTTAGTGTTATAACGCTTGTGCATAGTTATTATTTCTTTAATAGAATTGATGATGGTAGCCATGGATGTTTATGATGTTGTTAATGTTGTGTGATACACTAAGACACTACAATTATGGTATTGCATCGGTGATCAGTAAATCTCCTCCATCGTCGAAACTGTAAATAATATAATATTATTTTATTGGAAATTTGGTTAGAAAGTTTATTTTCAAATTTGAAATGTTTTGAAAATGTACAGAAAATATATAAAAATAATTTTTGTAAAGGCGAACGTTTTATTAAACGAATTTTGACATAAACAAGGTTTTGTTATAAAATGTTGAAAATAGGTTTTGTTTGAAAAAGCAAAGTTTGGTATTCCAATTTAGATATTTTAAAATGGTTTAAAATAGTATATAATAATTTTATGAAGTTTTTTGAAATGATTCGGAATACACTTTATATTAACTTATATTACAGAATAAGTCGTGCAGCGATAGTTCGCCTTTTTGACCGCTAACTTTAAGCAGTTATAACTTGAGCAAATTAAATCGAATTTTCATGAAACCAAAAATGTTTAGTCCCAAATTATATTAGATTTCTAAAAAAAGAATTTTCAAATTTTGATGAATAATTTTCAAGTTATGTTTAAAACAGTTTTGAAAAAAGTAGATGTAAGTGCAGTTCGTTAACCATGACGGTAAATGGTTGTTATAAATTATTTAAAAACATGGATTTTTCTTATAAAATTGTAATTAATTATTTAAAAGTGATTTAAGTTGGTAAAATGAGGTTTTGGGTAATATAAAGGTTATTTTGATCAAATTTGCCAATATAACTGTTTATGGCACTTTTTATAACGCTTTTGAAACGTTGCTTTTGAAAATAATTTGTTTTGAAGTTTTTAACCCACAAACTGTTTTCCGAACTTTAAGTAATCATTTTTAAATGATTTGTGAAATATTCTCGTAGGCTTGAAATTATTAATATTGAATTCAAATTGGTTTATTTAAAGGGTTTCCGATTATTAATTAATCGGATATGGTTTGGGATGAATCTTCGGATGTTCGATATTAATTCTATAGATGATAACTCTTACCATCTGAAAAATTTAGAAGGTAGCAACCGTTATTCCACTGATAGTACGAGTTGGATACATAGATTAATATTGAGGATAAGTTTATGAATTTCTATCAAGGTCTAATATTTTAATATCAAGTGGTTTCGATAAACCTTTTGAACTAAGATACAGGTTTCCCGATTTAATCAAGATAAGTTGTATAGAAATAATCTTCGGATATTTGATATGAAATTCTGTGGTGTAAACATATTTTATTTGAGGAATTTGGAAGATATTTATATCATTATTCCACTTATAGTGTTTATTGATTATGAGAATTGGTATTGAATATAAGTAGATCCAATTTTTGTGTAATTTGTGTTCAATATCGATTGATTTGGATTTTTTTGGTATCTTCAATAATATCATTGTTGATACCCGAGGAGATGGAGTTATAGGAATTCATATCGTAGTTGGGAATTTAATTAAAAAAAATTGATAAAATTAAAGCAAGAAATTTGTGAGAAAAGTGATCTTTTAGCTAAGACTAAAATGTTGAATGTAGGGCAATATTTTTAAATGGAAATTATTGTTCAAATTATGGAAATGAGGAGTAGGGATTTCCAAAGGAAAATAGATTTGGGTAATGAGTTATCAAACAAACAAGTTAATTGAAATTTTTTAAGCTAAATTATCTTGGATTTAAAAGATATATTTTAAGGAGAAAGTTATGAAAAGAATTTTTGAGATATGGATTTTGGTTAAAGGTATTTTGAGAATGGGTTTAAACAGGTTTTAATTAACAAAATCCAAGATGGAAGGAGATTTAATTGAAAGCCTGTGTATTCCATGATTGATTTTATTTTTTAATTGCTCTTATTATTTGGAAAGATCATGATCGAATTTATGTCTGAAAACCATTCCAAATAATAAAATAACGTTGCAGGGCAATTGAAAACATTGGAGATGGTGTTGAAGACCGCGACCCTTCACATCTAAGGGGTACTTGCTGAATGTCTCGAATGGTTGGCTCCCATTCGCAGATGGATTTTATATTAGTTAAAGGGCAAGAAGTCTGAACGTATTTGAAGGAATTCTGGATTGTTGTTTCATTCAAACCTAGAACAAACTTGTATGGATTGTGTGTCTGACATTGTAATTGACTTTCTAGCAATGCTCTTTATTAATATATATCTTCTTGATGGCGGAGAATTTATTCTCTTAGCTGAATACCCTTCCCTGAGACGTATGAGCTTAGAGGTTATATATTAATAGATATTAGTTATGCATGGTAAATGGACAATGTGGCATACTTAAGTGATGAACTAATGATGACTGAAGCATGGCTTTGTGAAGCATAGCTTTGTGTATAACGAGATTTCGACAAGCCTCACACCTTGGTAAATGGACAAAACAGGAAAAAGGCAGTGAATATAGGGGTTGTCATCTCCTTCTAGATAAAAAGTGTACCATGGTCAGGATCCTATGCATTACTTAAGTGGCAACTTCTAGTTATATGGATGTTGATGTTGTGGGGCCCCGGTTGAAGGTTGGTAACAACCAGGAGATGGCATACTTAGGTGCGCTCTAATTCATCAAGTTAAGGGATGAACCGACCTCGCGTTAGCTGAGAGCCAGTTAGTTTCTCGGGGCATCCCTCTAGAGATGCATCTATCGAATAAGGAAGTTCCTTAGCACAGTCATTTGTTGGAAATCCATTTTCAACTACGAGCCCTTACGTTTTTCAATTGTATACTATATGTCATCATAGTGTATGGTACTTATGGTGGCTAGTATTGATAGATTTACTTGCGATATGATTTTTCATACTATGCACTAATATTAATATCAAATGATTTCTGTGTATCAAGCATTTTTGGTTATGATAAGGAGAAACCTCGCTCATGCATGCGTTTGCACTGCGTATGTGCCACGAGACCTTATAATGGCTTTATCTTTCTAAAATGTCATTGTGAATTCCTATGCATTAGAATTCACATGGAGTAAACCCGTTCCATGTGATACGACATCGTCCGATGAATTACCTAACTTTGAAATAAACCCTAAAGCAACTATTTTGAGTTCTCACACCAGTCGCCATGACTGACTTGGAGTTTATTAATCCTTTACCTAAACTCCGGGTGCCTAATCTTTCCATACGGGAAGCCTGGTAGTTATAGTTTTGCAGATAGCCTTAGAGTTATTGGTGTAGGATTCAGGATTTGAGTTGGAGCTATATCGTCGATTATTATTCTTCCATTGAGAGTTAGTATTTTCCACTGTGTAACCATTGTACTCTGCAGTAACTCTTGTAACTCTGATGAAAAATTATTGTACTGATAATGAAAAGTTTTCTAACTTTTGTCCCAAATGTGTAAGCATCCCTAACAATCTGTCTTTATAAACAGTTTGAATCGGTTTAATTACTGGTTAAAATCAGGCAAAAAGCGGGTCATAACAAGCCAATTTTATAACAACCTCAGAATTCAACAAAATCAGTTCCATCGTGCCTAGAATATTAAGTTATTGTAGAATGACAAGTTTTGAGCCCATTGGAGTTGTTATGTGAGCATGCGAAAAATAAATGTGAATCACTTAATGATTTAAAATAAAAAATTGTGCTCTTTTTGCAAACAGACTCGGATTTCGACGAAACAAGTTTCACTAGGTTCAGAACTTCAAACTATAGCAAGAGGTCCATTTTTATCATGTATGGAGTTCATGTGTGATCAAACAAATCAAAAAAGTTCAATGCAAAATAGTGATAGGATATAATTCAATAAAATAATCAAATTAAAATATAATTAACTATCCTATATATTATCGTTTCCTTCCCCACAAAACCCCTCAAATAATTTTTCATCGTGTTTTTCCTATGCCACCACTTATTACACTCTTCAAAAATTCATATTAAATTAAAAATGTGATGAAATCCAATGATTTTGGATTTATTGAGGTCCTACGATGTAGAGCTTCAAGATGGTCCCTATTTTATTCGGTGCGACGATGTTTTCAGGTGTTCGAAACTTCCCAGCAGCGCCTAGAGTTGAGGCATGCTGATGATGGAGGCGTCTAAGGGAGGAGGTGAGGGTAGTGCTGCATTTCTAGTGAGTTGGAGCCCGAGTTAGCATAGTTTGACGAATTTTTATGCATAAAACGATAACATGCCACTACAGCTATTGTAAGGATGTCGAGAACGCAATTTCAGGATTGCATGCGAGTTAGAGATTATGGCATGGAAGTGGAAGCTTACGGGAAAGGGAGTTCAATGGATCGAACGGTTTGGCGAACAGTGTAGAAATGGAATCGGGTGGGGAGAAAAAAAGCATGACAATAGTGGGAAAGATACAGGAGTCGGGTGCGTGAATGAGAGAAGAAAAGGAATTAATGGTCTGTTTTAAGTTAATGGGTAATTAGTGAATAATTAACTAATTTAATCTTATTAGTGTTATTTAATCCATTTAAATCTTGTAACGTCGCTATTTATTCCATATGTTGCCAGAATTGCAAGAAACAAGATCCGTTGGGATAGTACGAACAAACATGCCACGATCAAGCTGGGTTGGAATGAATCAAAGCTCACTGTATTTTTATACAATTTCAAATGCCGTTCGAAATTATATAAATCGACCAGAAATCTTCGATTGAAGTAAAATGTGAGTCACCTCTCACGCTTTCTGAAATCCATATTAATTATAATTTGTTGTTATTAGCATAAATTGAATATTTGGATGATTTTTGTTTAATTAATAATGGTTGTTTGGTCGATAATTGACGTTAATTATATTTTTATTTATTTAAATGATTTAAATTATATTATCAATCCATATGCGGTTATTAAATGTTATTATGAATTGTGATGCAAAGAGAAACAAGTGGAGGGATCCAACAGGATTCCTCAAATATTTTGTATGCTACTGGTTTTTATAATATTCATATATGAACCGTTAAACTCCAGATAACTTTAAATCTTATTTGGACGATTGATGATTGAATTGGATTCATCGTTGACTTGATAATAATCAATAAACAGTATTGATTAACTGATTGGCAGCAGATGGCCTAGAAACCATCTTTCAGTGACGTCTATTTGGAATTGACGAAGCTTAAGTTATAAAATTTATTTTTATAATTAAAGAAAGGTTTTGACTTATCTTCTTATAAGTTATGGAAAATAGAAGTTTTAAAAATAAATCAATATTTATAACTTGTTTTTTATAAAATATTTTATACCGAATTCTTATGTTTTAATAAGTTTTATTAGCATACAAGTCAGAAATTAGCTTACGGGTTAATAGTTTAGAGTACTTATTTATATTAAACCAATCAAAGATATTTTTAACTTAACTATATTATTAATTAATTTAAGAGCAAGGATTAGTTGAAATCAATTAATAAGTAAACTAACGTTTTCAAGTTGACTAAATCAACTATTTTAATTGGAATTGGATACTAGATTAATATGTTACCAATTAATCTGTAATGACCCGGGTTTTTGGGCGACCTTGGTTATCCGATATACAACACATATCGAATATCCAAGGGTCGAAAATATTGGTCATTAATGAAAGAAATTAGAAGGTGAGAATAGATAAGATAGAAACTTAGAATAGAAGAAGAAGACAACATCAAAGTAACACGAACCTCACAGCGGAACGAATAACATATAATATATATAACATAACTTGAAATATACATCTGTACTTGAATATACATCATTATCAAAGTACAACACTTACAACACAGTGGAAATAACTATAGCTATATAATCCTGAAGCCTCCTGCTCCAAGCTCTTCCAGTATATCTATAAATCCTGACTACTTGACTGCCCGTACAAAATTGGGCACCCAAGAGTTTAGGGAAAACAACAAAATAAACTCCGGGTCAGTCATGGGACTAGTATGAGTAAAACAGTTTAAAACAGTTTGAACAAGTAAACGATATCTCATAAGACCACGCCGTATAACGGAACGGGTTTTTCCGTTATGAGAATCCAAAATATCTTTATATCAAAAACCTTTGATATTATAATAATGTCTATCAACCACAGTATAATAATCATCTAGCAGGAACGCTTTCATCTCACATTCTACATATATAATATACAATCAAAACCGCAAGCACGTATTCGGTAATGGATTTCCAACTATGACAAGGTATGGAACCACCTTTCGCTAGTGTACCTCTAGAAAGGAATACACTGGGTTCAACAAGAACATCTTGCAACCCGGCCACACATGACCGACCACTCATTTCGCTTGAGTGTATCGAATGTATATCACCAACGGTTGGGATCAGCAACCGTTTCCCGAATGGGACAGCATCAACAATAGATTTTTAGAAATAAATAAACTCTAGATCAGGTGATTATACACCATACTTCGGAGGGACCGACTTAGCCATGCTGCCTGCCCGATTTCTGTCATTTACCGGTTGATGAGGCTTGAGGTTACGCTTCGTCATCACATCAGATTCACTTCGAATGCTACATTGTCAGATCCATCAAAAATCACTAATTGACGTCTACAACAGTACATTATGTGTTAGCTAAAGAAGTTTCCTTCTCCGCTTCCACTCTTGGTACGGTTGAAGAAATCAATGTACGTGACCTTTCAGGAAATACTCTGTCAGACATTCATACATACAAGTCATCCAGGAACAGGATGAACCGAAGGCACTATTCAGTATATCCATCTTAGACACTGTTATCTAAGATTTATACAACATCCCTTGCACTTTACTCCGTCTTCAATTCATTCAGCGTACTTGATTCACAACGCTTATGCAAATACAGAGTGGTTCTTTGGATAATAATCCAACCGGTCTCTCCATATTAACAACGTTAAAATGGTCAAAAACTTCGATAGTCGGTGAGTTAACTATCGAAGAAAAACACGTGTGCAAACAACGATATTATTTCCAGATGGAAATTCTATCAATCAATCATCAATCATATATATATATATATATATATATATATATATATATATTCATATTTCCTTATTTTCTATGTTTAGAAAATATATGTTATTAACACTGGAAAATATTTCCATAACTTATTCCTTATTTCCAATTTCAATATTTGATTACGTATCTGATTCTATTTGGAAAAACATTTCCAAATCTTCTTTACTTGGATTTAAACAGATGTTTAAATCAACATCGCGACGACATCTCAAACCACTATACTTATTTACTAAATCACTTAACCACTTTCACTCTCGAACCTTAACCATTTATAAATTAAAAACGAAGTCAATCAAGTTGGGGTATAACTACCTCTCAGACAACATTTCAAATCTCAAATTAGGTTAAGGTCATCTTTTAACTCTTAAACACTTCCTTACATAACTTTCATTCGGATAAATCTCTATTTGATAACTCCTCCCTTCGAATAACTATATTTGATAATCTCTCTTATGCATAACTAGATCCGATTAACCTTTCTTCAAATAAACTAAATTCGATTTACTCTATTTATCTAACCCTAATCGATTAACTCTTTTTACTTAACTCCTTTCGAATAACTAATTCGATAACTCCTTTCGATTAAACTATAATCGATAACTTCTTTCGATTAAACTATAATTGATAACTCCTTTCGAATAACTAATTCAATAACTCTTATGTGTTTAACTCTACTCGAAAAACTAATTCGAATGACTCTTATTTATTTAACTCTATTCAAATAACTAATTCGCATAACTAATTCGATTTGCTTACTTTCGAATATTTTATTCAATTAACTCCCTTCGAATAAACTATACATTTATAAAGATTTACTTTTAGTAACAGTTCATCATTTTACAAATGATTTCCTTTTTAGTAACGTTTTTCCTTTTTATAACGGTTTCCTTTTTATAACATCCTATTCAGTTATAAACAATTTTCCTTTTAATAACTCTATTTATTTTCTAAATATTTCATTTTTAATTCTATTTGTAAATGGTTTTACAAATACCTGCTTTTCGATTTCATTTGTAAAGGTTTTACAAATATTCCTCTTTCGATTCCATTTGTAAACGGTTTACGAACATTTCTCTTTCTGATTGATTTGTAAATGGTTTACAAACCTTTCTCGTTCTAATCTATTTGCAAATGGTTTGCAAATAATTCATTTAGGGTTTCATTTCTAAGTATTTTCTATTTATAAATAATCCATTTATGAATAAATTTCTATTTATAAATATTCCATTTATAAATAATTCCTTTCCAATATTCACTTTGACAAATTCCCCTTTTCTCCAAATCTCGGTATGTTATGGTGTTTAACATATCAAATTACGATGTCCAATATCGTTCATACACACACAATCAACAACAGGTTATAATTCACATCATATATCAAAATATATGAAAAACAATAAAATAACTGTTGAGGAATCCAGTCGGATTCCTCCAACCTGTTTTCCTGCATTCACAGATGTTATATAATAAAATCAACATCACTTTCAGTTCCATATGATATATTCTGTTAAACAGAATTAATATAGAAATTCAACTAACTGAGTAGCAGTTCAATCAAACAGTCAACACACAGTCAATCAGCCAATATTTAACAGTTCTAAAAATACAACATGAAATTCTAAACTGTTCAGAGTTAGTGAGATTTACTCACACTGGCAGTTCATCGTTAAAGAACGATAAACTGTTTGTTTGATTTGAATCAAACAATTTATTTTGCCATAAATTCAAACGAGCTCCAATCCACTCCCAGTCAGTTCCATTGGGTAGTGTCCGTCCATACGATCCCAACGGATCTTGTTTCGGCCAATTCTGATATCGTATGGTCAAGTTATGATATCGACAAGTTATATGTACATTTACAGTAAATAAAACATGGATAAATTATTAACGGGCCTTAACCTCTTATCCTTGGCCCATTATCATTTTCGAGCCCATAACCCTTCTTCCCCAAAATAAGCTTGCGTTCTCTCGCTCCAGTAAAGCTCCAACATTTCCAAATCTTCCTCCACCATTTCTCGCTCCTTCCATCATTAAAAAATCCCGCAAGTTCCACCGTAAACCTTCTCTCGAGCTCCTCTTCCTTATCATACCATTTTTTCCTAACTCACACTCAATAAGGAAACCGCGTTGAACAGGAGTACTCACGCGACAGTGTGTATCGCGATGAACAATACATCGCTGGAAATCCAAAAAAAAAACAAAGATGAAGCTATTCAATACCACGATCATGAATACGAACTCAGACTCAATGATTGATGCACCAATTTCCAGGATTCCTCAGCCCTAGTTTCCACTGTCTAAAAATGAACGACGGAAAAACCAATCAAACCCATCAACCATTACACCAGAACGTAGATAATTGTAGCCGGAGTTCAAATATAACTGTATTATAATTTATAGATGTTTGTTTGATTAAGTCTTGATTGAAGAAGTTGCGAAATGGGTTTATGGGAGGAAAAACCAACGGCGGGTTTGCTGTTGACTATGAATGAAGGGTTTTAGGTTAAAACATGTTAAGGGTTGTATTTATAGTAAGTTTAGATATTTTAGATATTTTGTAGAATGGAATATTCCCGATATATTCTCATTTCTATATTCATTTTTGCTCTCTGAAAATCCGTGTGATCACACACGATACCCAAAAATCACGAACCTGAACATGCAGCTACAGTTCGACACTACGGACCCAACAAAACTGGTTCCGTCGAATTCCGACTCCGATTGCTCACACAGCGTATTTTTAACCGTCAAAATACTGACTATTTCTCACTTTAAAAATCCGTACGACCACACAGTGACTCTAAAAATCATGAAACTGGAAATCTAACAACTATTTGACATTGCGAATCCAACAAAATTAGTTTCGTTGAATTCCGACTTCGTTTGCAAAACTGGCTATTTTTAAAGCTCTAAATGACCCATTTAAATATATAATTATATTTAAATATAATTTAGTTTAATATTTAAAAATAAATATTATCATACATATTCACAACAGAATATCATACAGCTCTAGAATATTCCTCTATGAATTTCTAACTTGATATTTCAAGTCCTGATTAAATCGATATTCTATCTATAATGAAATTCCTTTTTAAAATATAATTAATTCCTTTATAAATTATAAAGGAATTCCACAGCGACTTTTCTAAAATTTGATTTGGACATGAATCAAAATCTACACGACAAATTCCCGATTTTTCTCTTCCACTAGAAAGATATACTCCACCAGCTCCACACGTTTCTTGTTTCACAGAAATCCGGCTTAAAACGAATCCTGTACATTCGGTTGAAGTTCGAATCACAAATTTACGAACTGCAGCGCTATTTCAAGCTCGATTTTAATTATAATATAATTATACGTTCAAACTGTCATTTATATAATATATTCGTTATTCAAATTCAATCCCAAGCTGAATTAAATATCACAAATGATCCAGTTCACACCATATCGCCATTTCAGCCAATTCTGATTATTTCAGAATTAAATATATTATTTAATTTATTTTTTTAAATTAAATATTCACCATTATTTAATTAAACCACCATTTAATTCAATATAACACTATTTATATAATTAAATAAATTAATTATAATACCTCTGCAAATGCGGGTCATTACATAATCTAATAGAAATAGTTTTGATAAATGATTATTTAAAACGTAATAAGACTTCTCAGTTAATTATCTTTTAATTAACGATATTTAAAAATAATTATTGAGTCCTTTATTACTAATGAAATTAGTTATTATTCTACCAAGATTTAGAAAGGATTCATTATTCTATTTTCTATTAACAAAGAAGTTAACTACTTCTACGGTAGTTAGTGATAAAGTTAATTAATAATAATCGAAGTGATTTCCTTTTTAATAGGAATTCAATAAAAAGTAATCAAATATGGTAAAGTGTTTATAAAGGGATTTGATAATAAAAATAAAACATGTAAACAAGGTTTAAATAAAGGTGTTGAAGCAAAAGCGTTGATTTTAAATAAATGTTTAATTAACAATTAATTTATGTGAAATAATTGTAACTGAAAAGAGGTTTCAAATGGAAAGGGATTTGGTAAGTGGATTCTTGTGATAAATCAAAGATTGTAAATTATTTGTATTAAAAAGAGATTTATGGCTAATACGATGATGTCAAACATGCTTTTACTTGATATTTGAATTAAGTAAAAATGATGTATTGAAACACATTTTCAAAGAGAAAAAGGAAATATGCTTAATGATTTTTGGATTAAGAATAAGGTAAACTAATTTGTTGTAATAAATCAATGCTGGGTTTTATAATAGAAAGCGTAATGGATTTGTGTAAAGATTCGATAAAAGGATTTCAAAATGTAATCCAAGTTGTAAATAAAGTTATAAAAGAAATTTTAGATAAGGGTTTGTGTTTATTAAGAGTTTTACTTAATCAATGAGTTAAGTAAAAATAGTTATATTTGAAAAGAGAGCTTTCAATTCAAGAAATGGTTTACAAAACCATATTTTAAATGGAATAGTAAATGAGATTTTTTTTTTAATACCAGAATTAATACCAGCTTTGGTGTAACAAACTTGTTTCAACTTAAGATAAGCATGTTGTCGATCAGGGTCTGAGAGATAAACAAAATACCCAACTTGAACGAGTTAACGATCATATGAGGATGATATTAGTTTGTAATGGTAAAGATATTGGAGATAATTTAATATTTCCATAAGAGAAATAATACGGCAACGTTATTTCCGAGGTTTGAATTATGGAAATAGCAGGTTTAATAAAGTGTAAGTTATAATTTAACATCACTGGCTCACTATATATACATTAAGAAAATAAAATCCAAAGGTTTTAGAAACTGATTGTTATTCCTCCATAGTTGATTGGTGGATATCAAGGAGTCCCATTAATGCTATTTCAACACTAGTGTGACAAAATCGTATTCAAGGTTATTATGTAGCTTATGGTAGAATTAGCAACCCAAAATGCATTGGACTGTATTACATGCCTAAATGAAATTAATGAAAGTATTGAATATAGCCGTAGATTTCACTTCTTTGTTACATGAAACATTCCTGGCCACCAATAAATCATATTTGACATATAAGAAGACATCCTTGGTAAACTTTCTAGTCCTAACTTTTTAAAAACTCACCAGATATAAGGGTCTAAAAATGATTGGACTGAGAATTTGTCCCATATATTTGTAAGGCATACAAATATCTCACTATAACAAACATTCAAGGAAATAACAAGATAACAATAAACATTACAATATGTTCCAAAACTCATGTATCTTAAGTGTATACAATACCTCACATGAATTAGGATCAATTTAGGATAGACTGAGAATTTAGTAGGGTGAACAGTTAAAGCAAGCAGATGACTTTGTATTATGTTTATAAATGTTAAGTTCAATTATGAACTAAAATACATATTTATCTTCTTTTGGTCTTAAATTCTTCTTTATATATTCAAATATTATAATCAACTTTAACTTAGAAATAGCTATTACCAAATTAGATGCTTTAATCATAGTCATGTAACCACAACTACAAGATGCATCAAAAATGATAAAACTTCAAAGACTAAGAAAAAGTTACACATTTTTTTTGAATAAATGTGATTTATGCAAAAAATTCACTACAAATTCAATATATAACGATATGAATGTAAATTCACTTTCAAATCATACCAAGGTTTGGTGGATATAATTTGTTTGTAATTTAAAGCTTATTAGTTGCATATTTCTCTAATTTTTAATTCACAAACTAAATCAATTTTATTACTTAACATAAAACCAATTCTAAGTGATAAATGCTACGATAGAATTCACAGTTGATTCATGTATAATCCGCTTAAGTTTAGCGATCAATCAAAACAAAATAAATTATAAATCTGAAGGTTTAATCTCAATTTTTTATCAAATTATGTTTCCAAAATAATTAATAAGCTAGGATTAATATCCTAATTAACTTTATATTCTTATTATTTGCATGTTTTTTATAGCATTGCACTGTAATGTATGACGAGATAATTAAAGTACGTAGAACTAGATGGTAGAACCGTATTCATGTCACTACAAGTTTGTGCATAAATTAGCATCTATATAAACCCACCTCTGTTCTTAATACTTGAAAAACATTTTAAATATAGTTTAAAATAACCTTATTTCTTAAAATTTCCTAAGTTGACTTAAATTTCTAGATAAGGTAAGCTTTCTCTACACTTTATCTTTATTGTAGCTTAAATAGTTCCCAATAACTACCTGCATAAAGAACTTCAGAAATGTGGCATTAAAATTTGTGGACAATGGCTTGTAGAGGGATAAAATGGAAGCTTTGGCTGTGAAATTTGCTTTTCTTTGATGTGTAAAATGAAACGTTCATAAAAAAGATTAATTAGCTTGAATATGATTATTTGTTGCCTTTTTAGCGTGAATTTAATGAATTATTAATGTGTTTTGTGCAGTCTGCCTGCTATTTTAAAAAAACGAAACCAAAACATTGTTTTGATTAAAGGAAACAAATCAAATAACAAATAATTCATTTTGGGTGAGGTCGATAACTTGAACAAAGAAAACTCAAGCCTTAGGCATAAACAACAATGCTGAATAATAAAGGTTCAACGACATGGAAAAATCGCCAAATTAAACTACGATTAACATGCACATGTAAAGTAATTTTTGTCTCGACGCTAATGTGCATGTCACTACCAGTATCATGCATTAATAGTTCTTTATTAGCACCTATTTTGTTCTTCCTTTTTTTGTGGAACAACAATAAATGAATAAGGTAACAACTTAATAATTACATTAAAAAATGTAATATACATGCGTTTATGTGGCATCATAACATAAATGGCAACACATGTGTTTCAGTGCGTAACCAAATATATGCACAAACCACCGAAGAAAGCCGATATAAGTGGCATATGAACAACACACATTAACTTAACTTGAAATTATATAAGTAGCTTACACTCTATATCCAGGAAGAATTGGAATTGAATATAATCGTTCTTTTTTCCTTAAAATAATGTTAGATGAGTGATTTTTAGTAATTAAGAAAAAAAATTAGTGATGATTATTAGACAAAATTCTGATTTTTTTTTAAAAAACATTAGGAAGATTGGCATGAAAATTTTCTCAAATAAAATTGAATTAAAACGGGATATAATATCATAGTAAAGATTGAGAAAATGAAACCCCACGCTTCTTATCAAAGGAAAAAAGCAATTATTTGTCATGTTCTTCACATGAAATAGCATGTTCTATAAGACTTTGTTGTAGTTCGAAATTATGATTTAATTATCTGGCAAATAAGAATACTTTCTGAAGTTCAATCATAAAAATATACGTAGAAAATTTGTTAATCCAAAAATAAATATTTTAAAGGAACATAACTATTACCCAAGGAAAAGATTCGAAGAACAAAAAGAAGCTTGCATGAAGGATGTTCAACTTCTGAGAATGAAAGAGTATGTACAATTAGTTATGCAATTTAATGTTAAATTTCATTATTTTAAAAAAATTACGTAATGTTGAATCCAAGAAACAAGAAGGAGTTGATAGAACAATAATAATAGTCTACAATCTAAATTCAAAATAATGCAATTAACCTTGTTTGGAACAAGGCAGAAGCAGTGAGATGGTTGATGAAGGACGCTCAACTTTAAGGCAGAAGGGTAGAGGCAGTGATAAGGAAAACTCCTAATTTTATTTACGACGTAAGAAAGAAGAAGGTGAAGTGTAGGAAGTAAGAGTAAAACTGAAATAACCATTCTACCCATTATGCTTTGAATCAATTACAAAAAGATCATATGATATTACAGAAATAACCAAGGTAAGCTAATATCATAGTGATAACCCCGTGATAATTTCCTAATGAAAACAAGCTGAGAAAACGGAGCATAAAAAGTGTTACAAAATGGCCTATTTAGTACTGTGTTGGACAAAGAAATTGTTATTGAATATAATCAATCTTATCACTATGATCCTTTTTACTCAATTCTAATTGGTTTAGACTTACAGTAAATGTACTATACAACATCACATCAATCCATTATGATTTATGAAAATACTTATACTTTTGAGTTAAGTATGTTGTAATATTTTTGTAGTATTAAAAATGTACGAATAGGTGAATATACTAATGCCATTGAGATAAATGTATGGATGTATTTTCAGAATATAAAAAACAAGATGTCTAGTAAATAACTTATTCAGTTGAGGTAAGTATATATAATCGATTTTTAATAATCAACAAATGATTTTAATTAATGAATATTAATTAAGAAGGGCTTTATCGGTTGCTCATGTGTTTAGCCAAGTAAATTGCCCAAATGAGTTGAACCATGCTTTGGTGATTCATATGATTAGTAAATAACCGACTATCAAAATATTCCATGGTTTTTCACTACAACCAAAATACCTTATTCCAATTGTATTTTTACAACTATTAAGAAACTACAGTTGTAATAAAGGTTTTTTACTTTTCCTTTTTATTGAAAGTTGTAACAAACTCATTTTAAACCACTCTTTTATTTTGGCCAGTTGCAATAAATATTTGTTACAACTTCTCTTTCCTACCGGTTGTAATAAATTCATATTTTTGTAACAGATGCTTATTACAACTTTTCTTTTTTTCCAGTTATAATAAATGCTTATTTTTAACAACTTTACCTTTTTTGAAGTAGTAATATATGGCTTTATAACCTTTTTCATTTACAGGTTGTCATGGTCAATTGATAACTATAAATAAGAAAATAATTATACTTAATTATAGTTAATAAAAAAATAGAGCATTGTTATTGACACTCCAAATATTGTTAAGGTGGGTTAATTTTATTTTATTTTCAAAAATTGTTAAGGACAGTACCAATGAGGAAAATAACCCATTAACAAATAAAGATAAATTTACCTTATTACCCATTTAGCCCCTTAACAAACAAAGGCAATTTTACCTTAATAAATATTGTAAGGGTCGTAGTATTTTTTTTTTCAATTCAAATATTTTTTTTTAAAACCTTAAAGGATAAGCGTTTTTTAAGGAATAGGATCGAACAACTTTTTTTTTATCGACATAAATATGCCGAGTTTTATAATTATGGAGACAATGCACTGAAATGATTATTAATTTTCGACATATCACTGTCGAATACATATATAATTAATTATCTGCTGCATTAGATGCAGTGATGACGAACTATTTATTTTAATTCGATTTCGCTTGGCGAATAAGTTTTATTAATCTAATTTGAAGGGGCAATCCGGGAATATTGAATGGTGTGAAATAATATGTTTGTGTAGCCCCTTAATAATTTTTCAAAGAGTGGAGTGTTTATAAAAAGTGGCCTCCCCTTAACAATAGTTGGAGTGTCAATAATAATACCCAAAAAATATTAATAACCAAATACTACATAATAATAATTAATAAATAATTTGAAAATATGAAATAATTAATATTAACAATTATAATTAAGCTTTTCTGGATGTCCAATACACGTGGCAACCTGATATTGTACTAATTGTCAATCTTTTGGGCACTTGTTGGATGCTTGCAAAAGGCCTGGTAATGGTCTTATCCAGGATAAGATCCCTCTTCAGAAGCCTTCTTCACGTGTTTGGGATCCCAAATCCAAGGTTGTAGCTAAGCCTGTAAATTTTTTATGTGCTGAAGATAACACTATTGTTAGAATGCACATGAGAGAGCTTGGCATCGTCGTCATTTGGATGTGTGCTATGATCCCCACCATAAAGTTTTTACTTGTTTGTTAGTACAGCAGACAATGAGATAAAGCGCTTGCATTATATTGATGATGGGCAGACTTAGTTCTTGTTTTGGATGTAGATTATGGAGTATGCAACAAGTCTATTTCAGATGATCAGGATTGGGAATAGTAAGTTCATTTATTATAAGGACTACCTGGCATATCACATATGTCCTTAATATTTCTACTCTCTTTGTTGGCTGCTCAGGGCCGGTCCTGAGTATTTATGGGCCTAGTGCAGACGCAAAATTTTGGACTTTTTTTTTATGAAATTGAACTTAAAGTGAAAGTGTGCTTTTTCTACTGTTCATCTCCATTGAGAAAATTGGGTGTTTCAGCAAATTCATAAAGTTTTTACCCATATTTTCAATCTGTAAACTAGAGGTTCACACAAGCCACATCTTTATTTTAATACATTGATTAATGTCAACAAAGCATACAATCATATCAATTTTTGCATAGATAAATTACTATCAAGTACACACATTCTGACAAGAAAAAACAACCCTAGTAAAGGTAATACATTTTTTTGGGCCTTCCGGCCTAATGGGCCCTGTGCGGTCGCACGGCTCGCACTAGGCCAGGGCCGGCCCTGGGCCTGCTGCATGATACAAGTCCTGGGTTTCCTTCTACCCGAAGCTCTTCTTCTTCAGCTTGGGGAGAGTAGATTTTATACTTAGTAGTTGAAGCAATTAGCTTCACTCCAATTTTTCATTGTACAGTGGACTGAACACTTCAATTCAGTTGTGTAGTAGTGTGTGTGACTTTTATACCTTTATTGTATTCATTATTTATTACAATGAATGTGGTTGCGACCGCTATAAAAACCAGCTTAGCTTTGCTAAAAAATAATAATACTAGTTCAGTAATCGATAATTACTAATTATATAATAACTAAGAATTATATATAACTAACAACTAATAAATAAGGATAAAATTTCAATAATGAATAATTAATACTAGTAATTAATACTTTAGAAGTAGTAATTAATATTAATAATTAGGAAGTGATAATTAATATTAATGATTAAGAAGTAGTACTTAATGTGTAGTAATTAACTTTTGATAATATTAATAAAATTAATCATAAATAATTTTTTGACAATAATAAATATTATGTTAATAAGTGCTACTTTAATAATAATTATTATTAAATGTTATTATATATGGTAATTAGTTTCAAATATTAAATAACAATAATCAATAATTAATCTGAATTAATTCATATTAATCATTATTAAATAAAAATTAACGAGTAATTAATAATTATTAAATATATCATCAATAATAAATAGTTAATAAATAATTTATAATTAATAAATAACTTAAATAATAATTACTACTAAACGATATAACTAATAATTAATATACAATAATTTTTTAGAATAAATAATGGTTAATTAAATAATTAAAAGTTAAAAAATTAATGTTGAGTAATATAATAATTAATAATAATAGTAATCAATAAAATAATAACTATTACATAAATAATAATAATTAAATATTGGTACATCATAGCTAATAATAACTATTAAATAAAATTTTTTAAATAATAATCTACAATATAAAATGATTCCAATTAATAATCATTAATTTATTATTATTTATAATTAATTATTATTTAGTAATTCATGATTAATCATAATCAATAATTAATTATTATATAATTATCAAATATTAAATATTTAGTTAACAATTATTAATTTAGAAAAATTCATTATTAAAAATTAATAATTAACATTGGTTATATTTTCAAAAAATAGTAATTAATATTTTATAGTTAGTAACTATAAAATGATAATTTACATTGTTTATCATTTAAAATTTATCATAACTAATGATTATTAGTAAATTATTCATAATTAATAAATAACAACTGATAATTTATGATAATTCCCCTTTTTAGCTTAACATTAAACATTCCTAAACGTCATATTATGGGAAATAAAATTCTCATACGCTTCACATTTAATTCCCACTACTAATTTTCGCTCCTCTCCTTCCATTGCCTAAATCCCAATCACATAAAAACCATAAATAATCTGGAACTATCAACTATAAATCGACCTAATTCAATGCGTCAGTATTGCTCCTTCGCCTCCAAATGTTAGATCACAAGCAGCCACAACCCATCACACTAATACATCAAATCCGTATATTATGTGTTACTTGCTTCTACTCGGGTAGCTTCTCTTGTTGTAGCCACCTCAATGTCTAATACCTATTGAAGTTGTTGTCAACACTTTGTTACTCAATCTAAAAATTTAAATAATTATCTGCATTATAAAATGATTCCAATTAATAATCATTAATTTATTATTATTAGTAATTAATGATTAATCATAATCAATAATTAATTAGTAGTTACTAATTATTATATAATTATCAAATATTAATATTTAGTTAACAATTATTAATTTAGAAAAAATTCATTATTAAATACTAATAATTAACATTGGTTATGTTTTCAAAAAATAGTAATTAATATTTTATAATTAGTAACTATAAAATGATAATTTACATTGTTTATCATTTAAAATTTATCTTAACTAATGATTATTAGTAAATTATTCATAATTAATAAATAACAACTGATTATTTATGATAATTTTTTCTTAATTCCCCATTTTAGCTTAACATTAAACATTTCTACACGTCATATTACGGGAAATAAAATTCTCATACGCTTTACATTCAATTCCCGCTACTAATTTTCGCTCCTCTCCTTTCACTGCCTAAATCTCAATTACATAAAAACCATAAATAATCTGGAACTATCAACTATAAATTGGCCTAATTCAACGTGTCAGTATTGCTCCTTCGCCTCCAAATGTTAGATCACAAGCAGCCATAATCCATCGCACTAATACATCAAATCCATATATTGTGTGTTACTTGCTTCTACTCAGGTAGCTTCTCTTGTTGTAGCCACCTCAATGTCTGATACCTATTGAAGTTGTTGTCAACACTTTGTTACACAATCTAGTAAAGATCGAAACTTTGATTTGTATTTGTAGCCTTTTGTAGATCTATTGGTAGCGTTAATGGCGTGATTTGAGGGAATATTGTAGCTTGGTTGACACTTTTGCTCGAGCTAAACAGGATGGGGACAGATTTTTATTTTATATTTTTTGATATCTTATGTATATTTTTAGTTCGTTGTTACATTGAAAGTTAAATAGGAGTTATGATAAATTCTATTACCCTTGTGTTTTTATCTATATGGTACAATAATCTTTGATTTTATTTCCATGTAAGCATTTATGCGTTTAATGCAATGATAGTGACTATTACGATATCAGTCAGAAAAATCACTAAAAGGAAGCTACAAAATGATTTTGAGGAGAAGAATCAGAAATAGGTGCAAATTAATAAGTCTGGATCAGTAACTTAGCCAAATTTTGCAATTAGCAATCCCCCTACATAAATGCTCTTAAACTTGGCTGCAAACGCTTCTATGTGAATAATATTCTTTTACTCATGATGCATCCTGTGTTCTAGTATGTGGTCTACTGACAAAATTGGTGCTTCAATTTTGAATAAAATTCCTTGATAGTTATAGCAATAGTTTCTTCAACATGACATAGGGAGAAATGAAAAGGAGCAAAAAACATCCTGCCTATTAGGACCGTGTTCCTAAATCTCATGATATATGTTATTTATGATATATATATATATATATATATACACACACACACACACATAAGGAAGATCAATTTTAGAAAAAAAATTGAATAGAGTTGCATTCTTTGTCTAAGACAGTTGTTTAATTTTCTATTTTGATTGTTTGTATGTCGCTGATTAAAATGAACCTAACCATTTTTTTCTTAAACATTTTTCAAAAATATACATTATATTTGGTAATCAAATTCCTTGACCAAAGTTCTACTTACAAAAAATTTAGCTTTACGGTCGAAAACTATAGAACGCTTAGATATATCACTTCATAAAATATGCATGCTTCTATTTGAAACCCATGCTCTACTTATCTAGATATATGTTAAACTTTTAACTAAGGTTGTTGTATATTAGCGAAGGACAGTGTCATTAGGAATGTCCTGGATGAATCCTTTTTTTGTGGAATCAAGGTGTAATTTGCAAAAATATTCAATGGTATTTAGCTAAACTTTTATTCATGGTTTGTGTAAAGATTTATAAGCAGAGTTGGTATTTTTCTGTTGCTAATATATCATTTTTTTAATTTACCAGTTGGTGTTGGTATTCCGTACTACAATAACTCTAATAATGTGTAAGAAATGGTGATGAAAGAAAAAGTACAACTTTTGGTTTCATTACTCAGCCATCACTTTAATGATCATGATATTGGTATTTTTCGACCCTGGACATGACCAAGCATAGGGAGCCAGCGGATAAAGCATCTGTAGTCGGATTAAGTGAGCATTGCACAATATTGGTATAGACGGCCGAATAATCAAACTGGATAGGTTTTGAACATTGTTATCAAATTGAACGGTATTGGTATGGACATGCTGTGAATTGTTTTGTTGTTTGTTTCTAACAATAGAATTTGGATTGAACATTGTTATCTTTTGTTACTTTTGCATATGATTTTGATGGTTTTTTTTATTAGTTCAGGAATTATTTCTAATTGATCCACACCTATGAAGGTGCTTCTGCTAAAGTACTTCACAGAAGCTTTGACATAAATGGAATAATGTAAACATTAATCTGCTATTGTGTTTGTAAAAGATGATAGTTTATTTTTGGAGATATTATATGGTATACTAATTACTGTTAAAAATATCATATAACCTTGTAACTATTTCCAGCTTGTTTGATTGGAAGAGACAGTTTAAGTTGATTCCTGTTAGTTTTTTTATTGACTTTTTTGTCCAAAACCATTCAATAATTTGTTTGTTTTTTTTTGTCTCAGCATATGTACGATGGTCTACCATTAAGTGGAAGTGAAGAGGATCAAATTGACGATACACCAGAAATTGACGGTGATGAGGATTAGAGTATGCTGAAATAAAAATTTATGAAGTGTTGTTGCTTGTGCGTACATGTGTTGTAAGTCTTTATGTGTACAAGTGGAGCAGATGGCATATATACATAAATGTGAGTTTTTACATATTTAATTATGATTCACATGTTTATGGGTTAATTGATTACATTATGATTGTTTCTTTTGGATTTATTGCAATATCAAGTGTTGTTCCAAGTATAAAAAAAGGTTAAAATATGCCTAGGCTGCTTATGTTGAACTTTGTAATATTGAACTATATTACATATTTGACAGCATTTAGGGTCGAATTTCAAGATGAGCTCCATCGGAGAAGCCATTGACTCAACCGTGGCTTGGCTTTAAGATTTTATTGTTTTCGACTAGTGTACTCCCATAAGGTATGCAATCTTTTATGGACAATTTTTTTTTCTTTTATATGTACTTTTTGTGTTGTATCAATGTACATGTTTTGTAATGGTTTTGTTGGTGATGTGAATGACCACTTTAGATTGTTTTGTTGGATATGTATTGTATTTTAATCGAATACTATGACTAGTAATGATTAAGTTATACTTGTTGCATTGATATAGGAATTACATTATTATTAATATATTAATGAATTTTATTATTATGAATATGTGAATAATTGGTGCATATATTACTTTTTGGGATTTAAAATTTAACTATCAATTATAGTCGTAATAAATTACAATTATCAGAAATAATTGTAAAAATTACGAAGTCACAACAGTACATAACAGTTGTAGTACCTATGACTATAATTGTTATTCCTACTACCATATGACATGCTACATATCGAGAACAGTTACATAGTGTTGTAAAAATTATAACTACAACGGAGTATAGCCTTTATAGTATGATATACGACAACAGTTAGTTGCAACATTAATACACGCTTGTAAAATATTTTAGTCTATTACAACTTCTTGAATACGACGATGTAACCATCATTGTAAGAAGCCATTTACAACGTTGTAGTATGGTGATTCTGTTGTAGTGTTTAAAGCTATTGTGTTGGTCCAGGAAAATAACTTTGGGCAGACTTACGCGTTCAAGGGTGCAAGTATCTTGATGACTATGATTTGAAGTCGTAGAACTTCACAATGAAAAGGACGACTTATCTCTTGCTAGCTACCAGATTATACTATTGCAATGGTCTATACATTCAGGGGTTTTGCGTATTGCGAGAAATACTTCTCACTAATCCTAGGAGTGATTCTAGATAGGATATAGTAAAAGAAATGCCTTGGATGTGGACATTATTTTCCTTGATGTAGAGTCATATTGAGTTTATTTTGTAGATTGGATTTCGATCACTTGGAACTTCAGGATATAAGCGCGAGCTTAAGACGTATTCACGCATTATTATATTATATCTCGCTTTGTATTTGTTTTATGTTTATATCAACAATTGTAAGGACAACTTGTTATAACTATTCATGCTAGTTAATAGTTTTTTACTCTAACTAATGTATGTATGTGATTGCTATCATATTATTGATTATTCATTACATTGCGAGATTCATTATGTGTTGTTTTTTTCTTCTTTTTCTTCTATTCTTTCTTTCTTACTCTTCTTTTATCCTCTAATTTCTTTCTCATGACTTTTTGGTTTTCTGATCCTTGAATATGCGATAGATAATTTGTGTTGATTTTTTAGGGTCGAAACATTGGTGCATCACACTTGTAGTCAAAATAACGCAGTTGATACTTAATTCACGTTCCATTCGCTAATCCCGTACTTACTCATGTTCACACCTTAGGTATTAATTTTGATAACGACTTTAGGGAATAATATAAGTATTAGTGTTTTATCAGGATTAATATAATATATAGTGAATAATATTAGATAGGAGTTGATAAAGAGAACTAGACAATAACAAGTGAAGATTTAAGATGCTAATAAAGCTAAAGATGTTGATATGGAGACTCAAGAAATAGAGAATGAAGACTCAGGAGGATCAAAAATTTCAAGAAATCAAGATATCTAAAAAAAAAGTTGTTGAGTCTTAAACTATATTTCAAAACTCTAGTCGCACTTTCTTGATCTTTCTCTGTCTAATTTCATTTTCAAATATTCCTAATTGTAAAATGATTTACAGATGTCATTTTCAAAAGAGTTTCAAAAAGAATCATTATTTTTATACAAGATCATTTAAAATTTAGATTTTCTTATAATTCATATAATAAGTTTTTTCCCATTTATAAGTTGTTATAAGTTTATAATAATTATTGTAGATTTGAATTTAATCAACATACATACATACATACATATATTCACTTATACTTTTATTTTGATTTAAAAAACATTTACTTATACTTTACAATTTTATTAGTTTTGTGTACAAAATATGTCAGTCTTTCCTAATAATTTTATAAAGTTTTATTCTAGTAAAATAAGGATCGTTTAGCTTAAGTTCTTATTAAGTTTCAAAATATTACAAACATCATTGCCAAAAAAGAACGTAAATTAGGTCCCTTGAATCAAATTACTAAATAATTGCATAACTTATGCAATTATTCAATGAATAACTACAAACAGTTATGTAATTATATTAAAAAGTTACAAACGGTCCTACAATTATCCAATTCTATGATTGTGCCTATGATTGTTAATTAGATCATTCCAAGTATAATCTTAAAATATTCAAAAACAATTCATATAAATTAGGAAATACTATTCACCATCTCTCCAATCTAGTGTTAAATTAGCCTTAAAGCCCTTATTTCGTAAATTAACACCTCGTTCAAATAAAAAATCTGCATTATTATGAACATATTACTTTAATTTTTTTTAAACCTATGATAGCTTACATTAATTACTTATAATTAGGGAATGAATTGAAAGTAACCATACATTTCGATTGTCAAATATTCAGTTAAACCTAAAAACTGGACATTATCATCATTATTCTTGTCTTTATCCATATCATTAGTGTCGCCTTGAAGCAATCACTATCAAATTGTTCGCTACTCTGCACTAAAGTAAAAAAAAACTAATTAAACTAATAAAAGAAAGATAAAATACAATTCAATGCAATACGACAATAAACCACTATATAAGTAGGAAATATATGATCAAGTGGTGCCCTTATTTTGTTTTTTAGGTAATCGTAAATAATTTTATGTTCTGCTACTATATGCAATAATTTTTTAGAAAGGAAAAGCTCTACCACCTTTAGTTATACAAAACGATCATGTTTAATCACTCCAACCAGCCCATTACTAATGGTTTCCACTATTCGAATGTAACACCAATCAACTTTACATAGATTAATGGATATTCATCATTATGACAAATCAATTTCTCACCTCCACCATAACTCTCTCATCTTTTATAAAGTGCTCCTGTGTTGCAATTATTTTGTTAGGTTCAAATTTTAAATTGGCATCTTTTTCCAACTCAATATCTTAAGTTGATATCACATTGTTGTTGATTTTTTTCATAGGGGGCTGATACATTATGCACAGTGCCGGCCCTGGGTAATCTGTGGCCCTAGGCAAAAAGAAAAAAAAAATTAGATAGAATTTACAAAGAAAAATGCAACTTGGAGCCCTTGGCAATCTTAGCAAACACAACATAATCAAGCTGGGATTCAAACTCTGGTTGTCAGCAAGGAAATTGAAAGTACTACCACTACACTACTTCAGCTTCACATTTGAACATGAAAACACAATGTATCAGTATCAATTTAATTAGAAAAACTGAGGCCCCCCTCCCCTTGCCGGACCTGAGGCTCTAGGCGACCGCCTAGGTCGCCTGGTCCCAGGGCCGGACCTGATTATACATTCCTCATAATAATTTGTTTTTTTTGTTTTTATAAAGTTTAGTCTATTGACATTTAAAAGTGAAGTTCTGTTAATTAACAGTTCAATTAATTTTATAGTTTGTAGATCATGAAATGCAAGGTTTGTCAATCCTCATTTCTTAAGCATCCACCTAAATCTGAATCAAATAAGACAATGTAAATGTTTTTTTTTTTCTAGCATTTAATGTTCCAATAATGGTTTAAAGAATACTTATAATCTTATATCATGATTGAAATTCAATTAAAGTTTGTTATTACCTATATTATTTTTTTTAAAAAAATGATCAAACTAAACCAATCTCAAAGAATAATTATTTCTATCATACATTAATATGATACAAATTGAAAACATTGAAAATACAATCTAAAATGAAATAAAAATTCGCATTAAAAGCTTGGCTATTCAATTTTGTTTCAGTTCGTCTTTCGTTTCCCCACTTTCCGTTTAATCACAACCCGCCCTAATTTTCTGCTTTCCCTAATTTTCCACTCTCTGTCCTTTCTGATTCTCCTCTCCCTGGATCTCAACTGTCCACACCACCATCTGACCCGACAACCACCACCGAGAAGCTAGCCATTTTAAGCCCTTGCTCTCCCATGCTTCCAAGACTGTCAACGACTGCTCCATCTCCTATAATACCTGAAAGCCCTCATCACTGCAACCACCTACCATTCACTCCTATTCCAAAGGAAATTTATTCTTAATCCTCAGCAATTCAACACCACTCTCAATTTGATGTTGATAAACATGTCCAATTTCCCGACCATCTTTGCGACAAAAACTCTGATGCCACTTGCTGGGTAGGGTAGAGAGCTGGGTTATGAGGCCTGGATCATTTTTGAGAAATGCCAGAAGGGGGCGTGGCAATAAAACCTTCATTTGGATGCATCATCATGGCTGTGAGGCGATGTTATAATGTATGAGTCAAATGAGAGGAGTATCGGATGATGCAGATGTTCAAATTCCTTATGGGGTTGGTTATGCATTTGCAAAGCTAGGAATGCTTAGAGTGGATACAGAGAGGTTTATGTTCCAGTCGCTCCTATTCCAAATAAATTTAGTGCACTAATTTACATACTATTTTAAATATTTATGTCCTGTTTCAAATTCAGGATGAATGCATTTGGTTTGTTTTTAACACCGCTCATTAATGCCAGAATGTATATGTTCAGAAAACATCCTGTTTGCTACAATCTATAAATGAGTGAATTAGTAATAAGTATGAGAAATGTTAATGGTTTACAGATGGATATAGTTCAGATCACTTAGGAGGATAAGAAATGTTTAAAAGTGAGGGTCAAAATATGTTATATTTACATCGCCGTAATACGTAAAACCGTCAAGTTCATGCATTTGTTTCATTATATATACGTTCTATTCCACGCCCAGTATTTGTTATCATTACATGAAACAAAACAATCAACCCTCGTTCTTAGTACAATCTTTGGGTATTATCTGCCTATTTTAGATTAATAAATCAATAAATTGAGAAGACCTGTTTGGAGTGTGGTAATTTATCTTTTTAGAGAGAAAGTGAAGATGGCGGCGCATACATCAGAGAGTGGTCCGAGTTTGAATGCAAACAACCCAAGTATTTTAAGAAGAGCGGATTTGGAAGGTGAATGTAAATTAGAAATAAAAAAAAGCTGTTATATCGTATGTAGATTTGGTTTTGATCTTGCTACCTTTCGGTTGATTAGATATCAGTTTTAGGTAGTTTGATTTACTTATTGATTGTTCATATGATTCTTTCGCTTTTTAGCTAGTGGTCAAGATACCTTACAACAAACTGATTTTCTAGACGATTCCACTATCCAAATTAAAGTGATTTTATTTCTTAAACAAGTTCCTTGTTCGAATTAGTATAAACTTTGTGGACAGAATGTAACTTTTTTAATTGTGTACCCAGAAGACAGCGGCCACAATGAACTATGGTATGAATGCGCTGGCCCTCTTGTGTCCATTCCTCGGATTGGTGAGAGAGTGTTTTATTTTCCTCAAGGACAGTTGGAACAGGCATGTACATGCTTCTTTTTTCTGTTATTAATAATATGTATTATTAATACGATTCCAAGTTGTCAGTTTGTATGCTTTAGAGTTTATTTAAAGTATAATTTTAAAGTGATAACTAACATAGGTTGAAGTTGACAATGGTTCGGACAGCAATGCACAATTGCCTAACTATAACCTGCCATCCAAAATACTATGTGAAGTAGTGAAGTATGATCTCAAGGTTTGTTTATCTATTCTTTTTTTATATGTGTGTTTTTGCTCCAGTAATATTATTCTATTTATATACCGTGGTTTGATGAACGCTGGGATTTTACAGGCAGACAAAGAAACAGATGAGTTGTTTGCTGATATAACATTATTGCCGATAACCGAGGTTGTTATTTAATGAGTTACACTTTTATAGTTTTATTTTTAAATGTATTTTTGGGACAGAATTATGATTGTTTTGTTACCAAAATTAAAGGAGAGCTTTAGAACTGAATTGGAAAGTAGGCATGTGGCAGTTCCGAGAGAACCTAGTGTATCCTTCTGCAAGATTCTAACGCCTTCCGATACAAATGGACATGCAGGAATCATCATTTTCAAGAGACATGCAGATGCATGCTTTCCTCCATTGGTTAGATTCGGATATCTTAGTTTATTAAATAATTTATTGTAGCACGCAAGATTACCTTTGTGGTAATTACATTACCTAAATATCCATGGATGCACTCTAACTACAAGTAGAATCCGTTTTATTCGGTTAACTTCCCACGTCAGTTATTTTTGAATGTTTCAGTACTAATTAACCGAATGTGTTATTTTGTTTGCTCTTCTTTTTTGTCAATAACTAATTGTGTTGTAACTTGTAAATTTGTATTTGTATGTATAGAATATGTCGGCAAACCCTCCTACCCAGGAGCTTGTGGCAAAGGACCTACATGGGAATGAGTGGACATTTTGCCATGTTTATAGAGGTATTTATGATATTTTAAAGAATGGACCGACTTACCAAGTTTTTGAATTTTGTTTATGCTCAATATGTTCATATCAATTCTTCATTGGTACAAGAATGGTAATAATTATGTATTTCTTACTATAATTTTCAAAAATTTTACTTCTCTATTACGTTCGTGGAAGGGTTGGTTACCGGATGAAAATTTATTGTTCGGAGACCTAAGCATAATTATTTTTGGTAACTTACATGATGGTTTAACTTTCTTGTTTGGTATTAGGCGAACCAAAAAGGCATATACTCATGGCTGCAGAGTGGAAAAAATTCACTAAAGAAAAAAGACTTGTTCCAGGCGATGCTTGCATTTTTGTTAGGTATTACTTATTCACTATATAAATATCTGAAAGTTGTGCGATTGTGACTTCATAGCATTATCTGTAACTTTTGTAGAGGGAGAGACGGTGGCTTATACATAGCCGGTCGTCGTGCAAAAAAGCCCGGCAACTCTGTAATGCCTAGAACTGTGTCTGTGCAGAGCATGAAGACTGGTGTACTTGCATCTGCATATCATGCTTTAGCTTCCAGAACCCCGTTTACTGTCTGTTATAGGCCTAGGTATTTTTTGATGCATTTCGTGTTTTTTTCTGCTCCCATACCTATCAGACTTCAAAAGATAATGGTTATGCTAGTTTTGTTTATATTTGTTAGATCCTGCACTTCCAGCTTTATAGTTCCCTATTGGCGGTACATGGAGTCATTAAAAAACAATTACGTGCATACGAAATGTATAATGAAGTTCGAAGGGAAGGATTTCCAAGAAGAGTGGTAAATGAATTTTTGAACCATGTTTTATATATAAAATTGCTATCAACGTTTTAAATAAGTTAACTTGTTTTAAAATGTAGTTCTACATGTGTTGTTATTGGATCTGAAGATTTAGAACCGGCAGTGTGGCCGGGTTCCATGTGGAAGTGCCTAAAGGTGATCAAAATTTCTTTGTGCCGACTCTATATATTGTACTATTTAATATGACGCAAAAGTGTATAATAGTGTGAAACAATTGGTATCAAAGGCAGCCAAATATTTTGGTTTCAGTATTTATCCAGGTATGTAATAAGTAATATAGCGGAGATAAAAAACGTAGGGAATTTGTCTCATGTTTAACAGGTTAACTGGGCTGACAGCGGGAGGCATGGAAGGCCAGAGAGGGTTTCACCATGGGATCTGATACCAGTGGCATTTAAACTGTTTGGTTCTGAAATTGGTCCATGTGCTACCACTATGAATGATACTTCATCTGATTTTGCGTCAGGAGCTTCAACAAGTCTGATGCCTCAAACAGGAAATAAGATGGTATGTTCCTTTTTTGTCTGGTATTGTCATGATAATTGCTATTGAAATCGAATGACATTTCTAGTTCGTTTTAACTCTTATTTGATGTGCTGGCTGCATTGGTTTTGGGGTATCATTCCATATGATATGACTCTGTATATGTTCATGAATTTTCCGTGGCTGTGGGATGTTTTTCAAACTTGCTTTCTTAATATGTGAAGGATTTTTTTTTAATCCATCTTGGAGGTCTGGTGGTTAAATTGAAGTCGTGTACTGTAATTTGTACAGGGAGACTTGCAAAGCCTGGCATTTTATACAGTTGCTATTTTAACCGAAACAGAACTTGAATTTTCTATTTTCATTTGCTAGGTATTATAGCTACAATATCAATGTGTAGCGAAAGCGGTGAAATTTTGAATTTCGATATTCTCTTATTTGATTGATTAAATGTAATTGTAATCTTCCAGAAAGTATGTTACCATTTGAAATTTAATGTTCTCTTATTTGGTTTGTGCAGTGAATTTAGGTCAAGGGTGCGCTTTAACTCTAGCTGTCCTATTGCCGAGCTTGAAATTTTAATACCACAAAGCTAGAAGCACAACCTGAAATCATCAAGCTTTCAATATTTCCATGAGTTTTTTACTGGCTAATATGGATCCTTGTGTACCAAGATATTATCTTCTTTTTGTCTCTAAATGAATACAAGGAAGTAAAACTATGAACCTATTCCATGAATCTGTTTTATTATTATTATTATTGTTGTTGTTGTTGTTGTTGTTGTTAAACAATTTTTCATGTTTTTTATTCATTTAACTTAATTTTCCAAGTGAATCTATTCTTGCTTACAATCTGACAGTATATCATCATTTACATGCGTGCATGCGCCCATAATTAATGTTGTATATGGTTTTAATGCTTCATGTAACAATTTTTAACCCATAATTTTGTGAACAAGCTGATGGATATATTATAGTATATGCATATTTATGCAATTTATGACATATATATTTATCTTAATATGTTCTGCAAATTTTATATTGCTAAATGTATGTTTGTGATCTCCAATACATATAGCTTTAAGCATATAGACCTCAGGCAGGTAGTGTTTTAGACTTTATTGGATCTCATGCCTTTGCTGCCATGACTTCTACTTCTTCCTTCTTTCGCTCTTACTGTTCTTTGGTGTCGTTCTTTTTCTGGGGAAACAAGGACAATACGGATCGACATCATTGGATTTTTTGGAACACCATCTATCGTCCCAGCCATGAAGGAGGTTTGGGCTTCCGTAACTCTAAATACATTTGTACTGCCTTTGCTTGCAAGTTGTGGGCGAGATTTGGAATGAACGACTCTCTTTGGGCTACGTTTCTCCATGCTAAGTATCACAGACTAGCAGGCGTGAATTTCACCAGTGTCCCGTCCTACGCGAGTGAGACGTGGAAATAGATGCAATTTGTGAAGGCCTTAATGGATTCACATGAGGGTGGTCCTAATTGGGATGCATGGTAATCTCTTTTTGATAAAGGCAGTGTAACACCTCGTATTTTATCAACACTAAAATCAGATAAATTAAATAATAATTAATTTAATAATCGGCATTAAGGAAAACGGACTGCGTCATTGCGTCTGTCTCAAAATTCTGGTCAAGATAGACATTTGGTTTGCGTAAAATGGACACCATATGAAGAAGTTATGAAGGTTTGAAGTTTATATACACGCAAGATAATTATATATATATATATATATATGTATGTATATATATAATTTCAGAAATCAGAAAAAACAAAATTCTCGCCTCAGGGGAGTCGACCCCTTAAGGGGGGTGTTGACCCATGGGTCGACCCCCTAAACGGGGAGGGGGGTCGACCCCCTTAGGACTGAGGTGGCAGTCGAATTCTGGGGCTGACAGCTATAAATACAGGCTCATTTCTCTTGTTTTCTTCATTGAAAATCAATGGAGGTCTAAATGCTATTGGTGCCTGGACTGAATCAAATCTCTTTCTTTTTCTGCAATCAAAATTTAGAGATTCAAGTGTAGATATGTGATTCATCAAGTGTTTTTCTCCTTCTATTGTTCTAGATCCAAACACTGTGGGTTTAAGTTTTTTTTAGATTTAAATAACTAAAAGTATAACATGATATGACTGTAATTTGGATCTCGACCTTTATCATATCAGATCTGTTGAAATTGATGAATCTATGATATCCTGATCATGTCAGATCTACTTTTGATTATGAATCTAAATTGCTGTTATGATCATCTTATGCCTATCATGTTGTGCTAATTTAGATCTGTCATTAGTTGGACATCTAAATCCTTATTTAGATCTAATCATGCCTATTATGGCATCCCTATTATGTTGGAGCCTATTTTATTTTCACAAGTTCACCAATCTGTTCTTATATGTTCATCTTAACATTATGCCATCATATGCTTATGTTAGTTTTGTTAGAATAATCATCTCTGTCATCTTCCCTTCGCATTTCCCTTTTTATTTTATATAGTCAGGCTATTCTCGAGCCTGGGCATGCCGCTAAAATTATGCAAATGCGTTAGTTTGGGAACGAGGGGAAAAACATTGAAATTGGGTATAACTTGAAAAGGGGAAAATTGGCATAACTTGAATAATGTTTATGTATATGAACTTGGACATATAATTTACTATGAACATAATTGGGAAAAAAGGGCATGAAACCTATAACCTATAATAACATAGGTAAAATTGGCTAATAATGAAATGCCTACGATTACAGTAACTAGAAACTGTAAATACGCGTACGACACGAGGTTAGATTACACTTGTGGTGAAAGTCTGCCCGGAACCGCCCGGCATATCCAGCGACCACAAGGGGTGAATCTAATGTGGGAGGTCTAGGTGCACAAATACGAGACGTGCTAAGACACGAGGTTAAGCTCGATTTGTGGAATAAGCCTATCCAGACCCGCCCGGCATGTCCAGCATCCACAAAAGGTAGGCTTAATGTGGGAGGTCTAGCATACGGTAACAATAAATGAAAATATGGTAATAAAACTTGAATACTTAACCTAGTGAATCCATAGGGATTGTATGAACATAACTTAAATTGGGGTTAAGTAAATTTGGTTGAATAGTTGGTGGATTAAGTAAATCTGAGGGGTGGGCAATATATACATATAGACCCATAAACTTAACCTGATAGGGTTATGTTATTAAAAACACCTAGTAGTAAGCCTAACCTGTGAAAATGTTGAAGTTATGTAATTAAAGACACCTTTTTAGGGCAATCATAACTTGTAGAAATGATAGAGTTATGTAATTAAAGACACCTAGTAGTATACATAACCGGTGGAAATCTTAGAGGGGATACAAGATAAAGGGGAGAGCTTGTATCATATTGTGTGAGACCCATTTCAGTCGGTAACCCTTAATACGTATCAAACGAGTACTCCGAGCTAGGTCGGAGTTGGGGCACGCTTACTGGGATGATTGTAAGAGATCCGAACGAGGAAGACGATGTGGGCGGCGCAAACCAACCGGGGACATGTGCGTGCATGGGCCGAGCAGAGCGGGCTAAAACGATCGTGAAACTAGCAGGTATATCTATGCACATCAACGAAGGGTTTCCACTTTAGGAAGTGATACCTCCTACTGTGGGGCCGACACAGTGTATCTACGAAGTAGGGAGCCGATCGATTAGGGTTGTAGTTCATGTACATCTGGGCGGATGACTAAGTCTACCATTGGATAGTTGTTGGGATCATCTCATTCTGGTTATACTAGTTTTAGTGCAGAGAATCAGAGTAATCATTAGAGAAGCGCTCACACTGTATCATGTTTAACTTGTCACACTTACCTTGTATGATGTTATCTTTCTCATCCACCCTATATGCCTGTCATGCTACTTTTATTTATTTACTCACTAAAAGTAACTAGACTCGCCAAACTTTATGTTTGACCCTTTTTGTTTCCTCTTCTCTCTTCCGGCCCCCTCCCCCCGGTTCGCAGGGTGGGAATACTTGAGCTTAATTAGGACTCGGTTATCATCTTGCTAGGAGCTGCTTCTGAAGTATTGCTCAAGTTCTCGTCTTTACTACTATGGTTTTGTCTCTTTTGGGGAATTATGCTTTTTTTATGTATTTCTGTACTCTTACGGTACAAGACAGAAGTTTCATGTTATTGTAATGGTTTTCATCTAGTTCTAGACTGGTGATATTTTTGACCACAATGTTATGAATTATGTTTTAAATAAAATTTTAAATTCCGCCGTTATCTTTTATATCTGTCTTGTAATATTCATGTCTGTTTACATATAATGCTTCACGAAACTTAATGCATTCTCTTAATGAGTGACATTAATGGACGTGGGGTGTCACACTTGGTATCAGAGCCGAAGGTTACCAGATTAGATAAAAGTTTTTGAAAATTATTTTCAAAAAGGTTTTAAAGAAAGCATTTTTCAAAAAGAACAGTCTATTTTAAAAACCATATTCCCTAAAGCCATATGTAATATCTTTCGATTCTTTGTCTAAATCTCTTTTCTTTTCTTTTCAGCATGTCAGAGGAATTAATATCCAAGAGGGAGTTACGAAACCAGACTGGTTCCGTAGGCATCTAGAGGCCACGGCGCCTGCCGGAGGCCAAACTGATGTTCCTCCCCCAGCTGCACCCGTCATTCCTCCTCCTCCTCTAAGAGCAGATAATTTCGCTAAGATCTGCAAAGATTTCTATGCCATGGGAGGGAAGCCTTTCCGTGGAACCAAAACATTTATAGAGGAAAGGAATTGGCTCAAGAAGATCTAGGACTTGTTCGAAATCTTTGAAGTGGAAGATCAAAGGAAGATTCTGTTAGCTGCCTGGATACTGAAAGATGAAGCTTCTTTCTGGTGGGAAGTTACCCAAGCTGGACATCCGGTGGAAACATAGGATGATTTTTGGACGAGGTTTGAGATGAAGTTTCTTTCCCAAGCGAGAAAAGCATGCATATGGAAAGGTTCTTGGCGCTTAAACAAGAAAACATGACTGTTAAAGAATATGTGAAAAAATTCAACCAGCTAGCAAGGTTTGTGTTACTACCAAAATGATCTTAGCACAAGATGACAGTAAAGGAATGTCAAATTAATATTAGGAAGGGATGAAGAATTCGAGAGCAACTCAGTCCGATACCCCCTCTGGGGAGAAGGGACCCGAAACCTCCCGAGCATCAACAAAGGTTCATCCGACAGGGTCTACCCACCAGGTATTAACCAATGTAACACCAACACATTAAAAGAGGAAGAGTATCGGGTCAGAGCATAAAGATAGTCTATAACCGACCCTTGAAGAATGACTCCATATGTGACGAAAGGAGTTACCTTCGTAAATAACATGGGTATCACCGAAAGCTACCTTCCATAGAGCCAAAGCAGAAGGCAAAATCGAGACTCAAGCAAGGAAATAGGATACTCGTTTTAATCTGCTTACTACCTGAACCATCAACGATTCTAAATCGGTAGACATACACGTACATCGTGAGGGCAGGCGCCTCTAAGTACCCACGATAAGCAAAAAGCCAACATCCGAGAGCTTAAAATAAAGGACCGGCACTTGGAGGCATCCACCGAGAAATCTGAAACGCCTCCGCAATCCATCTCGGCAACAATCCCCCTTTCACCTAGGGGAGGCCCCAATTCACCTGGAACCCTTACTTCGAAGACTTTAACCGACACCACGAGGAGGACCGATAGTCAGATGCCCAAAGCCAAGGAAAGAAGTTGCCAATAGGAATCATTCAGGCCCAACAACCTACTGATGGAAGAACCTCAAATTCTTCATAAATAGGACCCCAGGAGCTCCATAAAGGAGGACGAACTTTTTATTTCTCAATTTAGTTCCTTTCTTCTCAAGAGGAGCAAATCTTCAATTCTTGTATTATATTTGCAATATATAAATGGAGAATTTCGAGTCCCATACACCTTACAATTTGATAATCTTGTAATGTTGTAATGATGAAGCACGGAGTTAACACTTATCTTTCTGATGAGGAGATCAACCAAGGTGCTTCGGTAGCAGAGGAAGAGGGCTTTGTGGAAACATGAAGTCCTCTTCTCCTCGCCTTAAGGGGCCGCCATGGTTGATCCATATTCTCATGTTGAGCCTAGCGCTTCCCAAATATTGATGTAATGAAATCATATACGAATTCCTAACCCGATCTCTGTCGTGATTCAGACTCCTCTCTTGGGAAGATTTGAGACGAGGGATTCATCGGACTTAACGAATGTTGCAATGATTTCATCCATGAACTCAAGGGAGGTGTTAGCCTATTTTCTTCTTATTGGAATACACAATGTCGTCGCCATAGCACAGAAGCTTACCCAATCTAGATCTAGGATTATTTCCTAGAGACTCCGAGCCGTGACCACGGAAAATCTCGTGAACACATAGATTACATTATGTAATCCTAGTGTTGATGAAAAATGTCGTTAACATTTTGGTGCTAGAAGGAGGGCTTAAACCTCCGACCTTGTGATTAATTTGTCAAAATTAATTTGGTGAATTTGTTGCTCCATGGCAGGAAGGATGAAATCTAAAAGATTGGAGGACCGAAACAAAAAGCTGGATCCCAACGCCACTGTTGAAGGAAATAAGGGCCCATCACTCAACCCAAATAATAACGAGAAAGTAACAACATCCAATCCACAGCAACCACCAGACCCAAACGCCACGGAGGATAATGTCGCATGAATCTTGGTCTTGGAGAAGCAACTCCAATAAATGCAAGCTCATGTCGCGCTGTCCAAGCACAGAAATCCTCGAGGCTCACCAGATCAAGTTAGAGAGAGACGAATGAATCTCGAAAAAGGAAGGCTCCCATTCAACAGTCAGAAGCGAAAGGGAATCCTAAAGCAAGTTCTTCCAAGAAAAAGAAGTCTCATCTGGTGAGAGTAGATCATCAAGGGAATCAGTGCGAGCAGGAACAGTCTGGGAGCTCCACCACCAAACGCTATGATCCCAAAAGAGAAAATTACGACAACACAGAAGTTTACATTAGAGATGTCACTCAGAAGACTGCCAAGGACCTGCTGGGAAGCAAGGGGATGAGAACCCAGGATGACAAGGTTAATGACAATGAAAGAGTAGCACCGTTCATCGATGAGATTATGAACACCATAATATCGTTAAAAGTCAAAGTTCCCACCATAAAATATCTGGGAATAACTGACCCCGATGATCATCTGATGTCTTTTGACAGCCAGATGGATCTTTACAACGCTTCTGGAGCTATCAGGTGCTGCCTCTTCCCGGTGACCTTCGAAGTGGCTGCGGCAAAGTGGTATCGCCAGTATAGGGAAAACACCATTTTGTCATCGAAACAGTTCTGCAACGAATTCTCCGCCCATTTCTGCATTTGCAAAGATCTAACCGTAGACTATACAGTCATCGCCAACATCAAACAGAGACAAGGGGAGTCTCTAGGGCACTATCTGAAAAGGTTCAACATCGAAGTCATAAAGGCCAAGGATATGAATGACCACGACAAGCTGATCGCCGTATACTCAGGGTTAATTGAGAACACTGCCTTTTAGAAGGGGTTATATATCCACGGCTGCAAAGACTTGCAAGATTTCCACTTCCAAGCTAACAAGTTTATCCGCATGGATGAACTGTACTTCACGAAGAGGAAGTTCGGGCCTTAAGGGGAAGGAGGAAGGCCGAACTTTGGACGAAAGCTCCCGGAAGGGAATCAGAGGAGGTCAAGGTGGGAAGACTCTAACAAACCAACGCAGTTGACTTGAACAAGCCCATCTCGTATGTGTATGCTGTTGCAAAAGAAAGGGTCAATAACTTCCTCGTCTCGTTCAAAGCCAAAAATTGTCCCAAACCTCATGCCGGCGGTAAATACTGTGAGTTCCATAAAACCAACGGGCATAAGACAGACAAGCGTAAGGTATTGGATGGGATTATCCAGAAACTAATCCGAGAGGGACACCTGAAGGAGTTTGTTTCAAATAAAGAAGCAACAGCTCAACATGTAGGAGGACAACAAAAGGTTTCGGTAAACACGATAAGAGTCACTACCGGGGAGAATAACCTGGATTTGGGTCCTCCCGTAAACCGAATCAATGTTATCCATGGGGGACAACACCCTGTTGGAAGTTGTCCAAAGGCCAGGAACCGATACGTGAAGGAAGCCTTGGAGGGAATCTTCTCCATCCAAAAAGAACCATCATTGAAGCGCACATTATGCCCTCAAAATGCATAACCTCGTGGTCTCTCTGGAAGAAATGAAGAAAGGATTCTGTCACCCCCATAACGACCCCCTCACGATAACGGCGCAGATAGGACTTTCGGTTGTTTCTAAAATATTGGTGGGTACCGAAAGACCTGTCAATGTCATCTTCAAGCACGCCTTCGACCAGATGGGAATTTCCGAAAAGAAGCTGGATCCTAGCAACGAACCAAATTTTGAATTCAACAATAAACGGTCAACTCCAGTGGGTCAAATCAACCTTTTGGTTCAAGTAGGGTTGTCCCCTCTTCATAGGACTTTCGAAACTCTCTTCGTCGTGATTGATCAGCCATCCTATTACAATGCCTTCTTCGGATGACCGACTTTAGAGGAGATGGATGCCTTCATTTCTTCCAAATATCTCATGTTAAAATTTCTGACCAAACAGTGATGGGGTACCATCTAGGGAGAACATTTTAGCTCCCGAGAGTTGTACTTCGTAAATTTCGAAAAATACAAATGGGATTATTCTTCGTATTTTGATTCTTCTACTGTTTTTATGCCTTTAGATAAGGGATTCTTACATATCCCTCATTTGAAGCTAAGATAAAAATAAATAAGACTGACAAACGCGCTAATGGTAGGTACATTTCTATGAAAAGGAAGAGGAAAAGGTCCAATGAGCTGAACTCAACTGAAGAAGGAGAAATTACCACAGATTTAGACTCTATAGGAGATATCGAAAGGATAAAACCAATAGAAGAAGTAAAAGAAGTAAACATTGACCCTAAAAATAAATCGAAGTTCATCAACGTAAGGAAGAGGATGATGGAACCTCTCCGAAGTGACTTAATCCTTTTCCTCCAGCTCAACAAAGATGTTTTCGCCTGGACCCATTCAGACATGGTTGGTATCGATCCTTCAATTATGAGCCACGCCTTAAACATCGACCCTTCGTTAACCCGGTCTGACAAAAGAAGAGACAATATAATCGAGACCGGATAGAGGCCTTGAAGGAGGAAGTCAAAAGGTTGGGAACTAACGGGTTTATCCGAGAGATCCATTACCCGAAATGGTTAGCCAATCCCGTGCTAGTGAAGAAGTCCAACGGGAAGTGGAGGACGTGTGTTGATCACACGGATTTAAACAAAGCTTGTCCGAAAGATTGTTTCCCCTCTCCCGTGAATCGATTAGTTAGTTGATGCCACGAGTGGACACATGATACTATCCCTTATGGACGCTTATTCGGGGTACAACCAAATCCTGATGCACAAACACGACGAGGAACACACAAGCTTCTCCACCGACTGAGGATCATTTTGTTATAAAGTAATGCCCTTTGGTTTGAGAAATGCTGAGGCAACATACCAAAGGCTGGTAAACAGGATGTTCCAAGAGAAGATAGGGCCTAATATGGAGGTATATGTGGATGAAATGCTAGTGAAATCCACTAAAACAGAGGATCATCTAAAGGATCTGGAAGAAATGTTTGGTGTCTTGAGAAGTTACCAGATGAAGCTAAACCCTCAAAAGTGTTCCTTCAGAGTTCAATTGGGAAAGTTCCTAGGATATGTGGTAAGTGAGCAAGGAATTGAAGCTAGCCCTGACCAAATGCAAGCAATTAAGGATATGGAGGAACCTAAAACCAGCAAGGAAGTCATGAGCCTAAACGGGAAGGTAGCGGCACTCAGCAGGTTCATTTCCAAGGCCACCGATAAATGCGTCCATTTCTTCGATGTCATAAAGAACAAGATGAATTTCGAATGGAACGAAGAGTGTATGGAGGCATTCCAAGAATTGGAAGTTTATATGGGAACGGCTCCGGTTTTATCCAGTCCCGAGAAGGGAGAAACTTTATACCTATACATTGTTGTCTCCGAATATGCAGTGAGCTCAGTCCTGATAAGAGAGGACAAGGGACTCAGCATCCTATCTATTATGTTAGCCGAAGGCTAAAGGAGGCGAAAACCCGATACCTCGTCATAGAGAAACTAGCGTATTGCTTAATCCTTACTGCACGAAAGCTCAGAGGTTATTTCCAGGTGCATCCTATTAAAGTTTTAACTAACTTCCCACTCAAAAAAGTGTTCAGCAAAACGGAGACCTCGGGGAGGCTAATTAAATGGGGTGTTGAGCTTAGCCAATAAGAAATTGAGTTCCATCCTTGAACAGCAATCAAAGGGCAAGTTCTCGCATATTTCGTGAATGAGTGCACGAACTTCATTTCAGAACGGTCGATTAAAGAAATGACTGAAAGACCAAATGGCAACTCTTTGTAGATGGAGCTTCCAACAAGCAGGGAGAAGGGGCAAGTTACGTTATAATCACCCCTGACAGACATCGCTTGCACTATGCCATGAAGTTAGGTTCCCAGCAACCAACAATGTGGCTAAATATGAATCTATGATAGCTTGTCTGAATCTGGCATTATAGTTGAAGACACCGAGGATAGAAATCTTCAACGACTCGCAATTAACGGTAAACCAAATAAAACAAACATATCAAACTAAAGACAAGCGGCTCATCTTATACATGAAGAAGGTAATAAAGATGCTTTCCCTATTTGAGGACTTCTCAGTTCATCAAATATCCCATAAGGAGAATAACCAGGCGGATTCGCTAGCCAAATTAGCTAGCTCTCGAGGAGCGCCCGAAAGCCGAATAGTTCCAGTGGGATATCAGGAGGTGCCCAACATCAAACGGGAAGAATTAGTGTGACGGCCATGAATTTCGCTATGTCCGAATCAGTCGTTAAACCGATCTAGAACGTTCGAAACCCCTGATCGTTGAGAACAGGACAAGTCGGAACACAAACAGAAGAACATCTCATTGTTATTACAACAATTGCATCAGATACAAGAATATACAGAGTATAAATGAATAAATTACATTCGATAAATATCAGAGATTACAATAAATTACATAGCAGCGGAAAAATAATACAAAGCACAACTGAAGGTGATATACGGATACAGAGCTTTCCGGATATCATTCCAGCTGTAAACCAGGATCCTGTGAATATAAATCTGCAAAACCAAAACTACTAGCTGCCCGCGCGGAAAATAAGGGCACCCAGAGTTTAGGTTAAAACAATAAACTCCAGGTCAGTCATGTGACTGGTGTGAGAACTAAAACAGTTATTTAAAATTTTACTTTAAAAGAGAGTAATTCAAGGGACCACGCCGTATAACACAGAACAGGTTTCCTCCCAAGAATACCAGTGCATAGAATAAACAACGTAATGCTTTTTCGAAAAATGAAGCTATTATAAGACCCAGGTCACATCACACAATGCAACGCAAGCCGGAGGATAGGGTTTTCCCTTATAATAGCCAAACATGCTTGGTACGTTTAAAACAAATCATTTGATACTATAATAAGTGTATACTGTCAAAACAATTTCAATCATAAATATAAATCATAGACGGCATAGTATCCCATGCTACTATGTCGCCATACTAGGCTCTACAAATAAAGCCGAAATATCTCGTATTGGAAATTGGATTTCCGTCATGAGTCGAGGCAAGGGGCAAGCTCCTCTCCGCGTTCGAGACACTCTAGCAAATGTCCCAGGGTTACGCACTCTGGGCAACCCCGGATCCTCCAAGGCCGGTCCTCACTTACGTTAGAGGATTGGCAATTCCTGAACACACGTTTCCCGGTCCTTACAGACCTATAATCGAGGCGCCTCGCATTCCAACAACCACATAGGTGAAAAGTATATAAATGTCAGGGCTGGTAAGTCACTGACACCGCCATAGCTAGAAAGAAACGTCATGCACTCCTTGGGTCCTTATCCCGTTTTTGACTCATACCGAGGTGTGAGGCTCGCGAATTCACGTTATACACAAAGCTGCCACGTAGGCGTGCTTTGATCATCAACCACAAGACTTTGCTTTTCAACAAAAGCCTTGATCATTGCATCTTAGCGTGCCACACAGGCAATTCATGCCATGCGATTGATGTCCATCGATATACAACCTCTGAGCTCGTACGTTTCAGAGAAGGGCGTTAAGCAAAAGAATAAATTCTCCACCGCCAAACAGATGTATATTTAATAGAAATCAATCAACACAGAATAAAATCCAATGTCAGATACACAATCCATTTACAAGTCCGTTCTGGGTCTGAACGAAACAGGAGGCACTTTCCTCGCATATCCATCCATCTCCAAGTACGTCTAAACGACCACCAACTATTTCCATCCTCTTGGGTGTACAGCCCAATCAGGATTGTCAGTAATTGCCCAAACGATGTGAAGACTTCCGGTCTTCGACCACCGTCTTCATCTTCGACATATCGTCGAATCGGTTATTCAGAATGGGTGTGAACCCGGTCTTTCCGAACCACCCGCGTATATTGAAAACAAATGTTACACAAACACAACATACGCCTCATTCCAATTCATTAGTCACTAACCGCAAATTAGCAAGAGAACAATTTCCCAAACATTAACTCCGAAGGCCGAAACCAACATCAGATCAATACCTAGGAAACCATTCATCTTAGCCAACCTACAGCTAGTTTCTAAATTCCACATTCTTAGGGAAAGGTTCCCATTAATTTTATCCAAGATAAATTCTTTAAAATTTATCATGTAATCTTCCTTTGGATGTCGTTTCAAACCAAAATTATGGTTTTTCTAAACTAGTCGAGATTAGCGAACCACACCGAAGTAATTATTTATTTTATTTCCCAATCCCAACCTATTCATCCCATGAAGCAAAACTGGTGATACTCCATATCTAACACCGTGGTTTCATCGGTAAAATTAATTACCATTTCACGTTCAAATCTAATTAAAGATTTAACTATCGCTTTGGAGCAAAACTGGTAACACTCCGTTCTCACTCACTTTCTAAATTTGACAATTTAGGTTATAGATTCACATTTCAGTCTGATTGCAGATTCGTTAAAATTCCTTTTACTGGGTTAAAGAACTAGGTGTTATTTAAAACACAGTTCACGACAAACCCAAATCACATTCTATTTGTTATCGGGTTAAAGAACTAGTGTTGTTTAAAAACACAGTTCACGATAAACCCACAAATCAATTCTAGTTCAACTCAAATCAAATATATTAGGAATTCTGATTATTTAAAACCCCTTTTTAAATCTAATTTATTTATTTAAAAATAAAAACCCGGGTTTTAAATTGAGTTCAAACTAGTTCATTTCGATAAAAATCTATTTTTATCTTTTCAAATATGGAGTTTTTCACCCCAATTTTTCTCAAATCATTTCTTATGATTTTACACAAATTATTACTATTTTTAATAATTTTATCAAGGCCTGTACAGTCGATTTCCATCAACGGCCATCGAACTGCACTTACAGCGACCTTTTTCGGATTTGATTTGGACGTATCTCCAAATCCAACCGTTAGATTTCAAATTTCTAATATTCGTTAGAAAGCTCTTTTCGATACGAACCCAACGGTTCCGGTTTTAGGAGAATCCGACGGTCGGATCTTCCGTAATGTCCGTTTGAAATAAATGGTCGAAATTCACGAACTGCCGCGGCGCGGCGCGTTCTATTCAGGCTATTATATTATATATAATATATATAATATATATTTCGTCGATTTCTATTCAAAGCGAATTTTTATAAATAGTTTTGAATTCGTTTCAAAAACAATTTCAACTTCCATTTCAATTCAAATCAAAATTGAATTCTTCTTTATAAATTCGTTTTAAAATTCATTTCTATTCAATTCAAATTTCAATTCAATTTAAATTCATTTCAATTCGCTTTCAATTCAATTTTGAATTCGTTTTCAATTCAATTCAATTCCAAAGTCGTTTTCTATTCGATTCATTTCAAAGTCGTTTTCTATTCGATTCAATTCAAATTGGTTTTCTATTCGATTCATTTCAAATTGGTTTTCTATTCGAATCAAATTTGTTATATATTCAATTGAAATCAAATTCATTTTCTATTCAAATCCATTTCGAAGTTGTTTTCTATATTCAATTCATTTCGAAATCGTTATATATTCAATTCGTTTCGAAATCGTTATATATTCAATTCATTTCGAAATCGTTATATATTCAATTCATCTCGAAATCGTTATATATTCAATTCATTTCGAAATCGTTATATATTCAATTCATTTCGAAATCGTTATATATTCAATTCATTTCGAAATCGTTATATATTCAATTCATTTCGAAGTGAATAAAATCGATATAAATATCGTTCACGTCAAAATGGCGTCAATCTAATCAACACGGCTTCATATATTTCTATTTCAAATATTCTATTTCAAATATTTCCTATTATCAAAATATTTGTTATTATCAAAATATTTCGTTCAACACATGACTAATCTCAACGGATGAGTATAGTCAACACATGAACCTTTATTTTATATTATAAAGAAGTAAATTTTATTATAAAAATATTTCGTTCAACACATGACTAATCTCAACGGATGAGTACAGTCAACACATGAACCTTTATTTTATATTGGTATATTCATTATTTTCTAAATTGGAATGAGGCCCAATCAATTATCATATAATGTTAATTATATGGATTTTCATACAACACATGTATATAATAGCATTGAAAAGTAATCCACCATCAACCAAAGTGCACTACACTGTATAAGCATCAAATATAGATATCTAACGCTTATAACAGCCTGTCAATCAATCGATCGACATATTTAATCAATCAGGATGAGTGAACTTCAAATTTCATCCCAACATCCGTGTGGGGTTTCAAACAATCTAACATAGATTTTATTTGTGCAGTTGGGCGATGTGTAAAATTTATCGACCCAATCAATGTCCTTCAAATAGGTGTACATAAACAAACCGTCCGGGTTGTAAATGAATATTTATTTTATTCACTTCCACGTTAAAAATTATATTTTTAACGATAAAATATTTTATTTCAACCCATGAATTTCTATTCAGTTCATTCTTTAAATAAAATGATATTTTTATTTTTCTAACATATTTTAGAAAATTTCGGCGGCATAACGGCACGATACTAGAAACGGGACGAGGCCTAGCCTTATCCCCGGTCTAGTGAAGGCCCACGCCATTCACACATCAATCAAATCCATTCATTTCACCAAACAATTCAATTCAAACCAAATCATCTAACTAATTTTTGCAATCAAACAAACAAGTCCATGGTCTGTGGACGATTGTGTCGGGTGCTACTAAGCACCGTCTGCATCCTAGTATATATATAACTAGAAAAGAAATTGAAAGGTGAGAAATTCTCATAGAAAGCTATCCAAACATCTTGACTCTTCTTCTTCGTTCTCGCCTTTTTGTCACCTTCATTGCCCGTAGTCACTACATATGTAAAAATCGGATTTTTACTTTGATGTTCAATATATAAAAAACCACATTTTTACTTCGATTTTCAATATATAAAAATCACATTTTTACTTCGATGTTCAATAAATAAAAATCACATTTTTACTTGTTCATTTTCAATTTAAAAATCATATTTTTATAATCACTTCATACATTTAAAAATCGAATTTTCACTACGCTATTCAATATATAAAAATCGAATTTTGACTTCGCTATTCAATATATAAAAATCATATCTTTATAATCGCTATATAGTAAAGACTATATTTTTAATACTTTAAAAATATAAAAACCATATTTTTATTACTTTAAAAATATAAAAATCATATTTTTATAATGCTATTCAATATAATTCATAAAACATTTGCCATTGTATTTCATAAAACACTACTAATTTTATTTACAAAAACAATTTGATTTTAGTTTGAAAAACAATTTAAGAGAAAGCTCACTTCTTTCTTGCCTGGTTGTCGTTTCCTTCTTCCTTTGGAATTGATCAAACCTAACCCTCGAAGATAGGGTTGAAAACTGCGGCCGCTAGGAGCCACGCGGTGTTGATCGGAGGTGTTGACAAGCTTCGTCGTCTCTCCAGCTGCCGGCGCCACCCCACAACATCGAGCTCGACATCCACCTGAGGCCGGAAATCGGCCAGGAACTCAGCGCCTTTGAGCGCGAAAATCAATGTCTCCGCTTAACCATTCTTGGGTGGAGCGACGGACGGAGGCGGAGGGGGATCGACCTTAGCGAGGGAAACGGGGAGATGACAACGGAGGAGGAGGCGCGAAGGCATCTGTAACACCCCGAAAATTCTATAACTGTGAAATTAACAAATTAAAGTATAATTAGTTTGAAACCAAAGAACCAAGGGAAACGGGATACGCCATTGCGTTCGTCTCGGAAAAATACGCGAAATAGAGTCCGAGTTTTCGAAAAACGGAGTCCGTATGAAGGAGATATGGCCTTCGGAAGTTTTGAATCAAATTTAAAATTCAAACAGAATAAAATAATTAAAAATGGGGCCCAATGGGCCAGGGCGGATAAACACCCGCCTAGGCCACCCAGGTCGACTGGGCTGTCGACCTGGGCTACCCATGTCGACAGGGCTGTCGACAGCCCTGTCGACAGGGGTGTCGACCTGGTCGAGCCCAGTCAACCTGGCTGGCCAGGTCGGTGTGTGGTCGAATTTCTGTGGTCTGCTTTGTCATTAGGGCTAGGTGGCGGGTTTTTATTGGTCTCTCTATCTAATGAATGGCTATGATCTATCCAAGCAACATCAATGGTCCTAATCAGTTCCTAACCTCTATATAAACAACCCTAGACTAAACCCTAATCTATTCATTCAAAATTAAGAACATAGCCGCCATGTTGCTGAGGAATGACTAAGAGTAGCCGCCAACTAGAGAGAGGATTAGGGAGAAAGTTCTAAAGCCTAAAGCAATTCAAGCAACCTAAAGCCAATCAATTCAACAAAGGAATCATATCTCTAAATTTGAGAATTCGCCGCAACCATTGTAAGTAGAGTATTACTTTGGTATGAATAAACAATTGTGTTGATGTGTATGCTTGAATTGTGGCAATGAAAGTAATTCATATTTGTGCGTTCTTATCAATTTATATACATTTGTATATTCTTGAATTATGTTATTCAATTATAAAGAACTACATGCGGTAGTTCTATGCAAGTATACGTTTGGAATATTGCGCAAATTATATAATCTATGTTGAGGCTACATGTATGTAGTTGATTGAAATCCATGCAAGTTTGGGGCTTTGTTATTATGTCACTATGATGTATATTTTTGTGCATAAATCATTTTGCAAGTAATTGAAACAAGTTTGGTTATTATAGTTCATATGAAACTATGTTGGAATTTTGACACCATAATCCATGTATTAAGTCATGCTTTTGCAAACTTATGAATATGGCTAGGCTATGAATGATATTTGGCATAATTGAAATCTATGATTAAGTCTATCTTGTTTAAAAGAATTATATGATGACATATGTGAGACATGGCTAGGTTAGACTCAAAAATCCCTTTTTGCAAGTTTAAAGCAAACACCATGATTAGGAGTATTTATGCCATGCTTATGTTTGACATTATGCCATGATTATGCTAGAAGTATTTATGCCATGCTTATGTTTCACATTATGCCATGTTTACGCTAGAAGTATTTATGCCATGCTTATGTTTGACATTATGCCATGTTTATGCTAGAAGTATTTATGCCATGCTTATGTTTGACATTATGCCTAAATAAAAATATAGGTTCATGTGTCAATAATGATATCTCAATTACAAGTTCACATGCTTTGATTCATGTCACCTATGTTTTATGACCAAAGTATATGTCACTACTATGCAAGTACACCAGTTTCTACTTTGTATTCCCATCGTCATATTGCAAGTTCATACGCTCACCTTCCCCTCTTTGTGTATGTAATCACGCTTTAAGCCTCCCCTTTTCGCATGGCTAAATTGGGCTTTAAAAGGCTAAACCCAATATATATATAAACGGACGTGTAAAACGGGGGAAAATAACGTTGGGTTAAAAATTAATTAATGAATGAAAATATAAAATAGAAGGGCCCAAATTCAAGTATGGGTTGGGCCCGTGATTGGTGTAACCTTTACACCATTAACTTAATAATGGGCCGCAAATATTTACATATAAGAAATAAAGAAGAATGACAAGATATGTAAATGTAGAACATACGATGTGTTTAACCCGAGGTTGGATTGAGTTGTGATGTAAACCTGCCCGGGACCGCCCGGCTGTCCAGTAGTCACAACAATACCTATCCAATGTGGGAGGTTAAACATGGAGCCCAGCAAGGACCCGAGGTTAGACTGAGTTGTGGCGTAAGACTGCCCGGAACCAACCGGCAACAGGCAGCCACAACAATACCTGTCTAATGTGAGAGGTCAGGGCCTTAATAAGACAATTAAGGCTGAGTCAGGATTGATAGGATTAAGTGAACTAAAGACTTAATCAAAATGGAACATGCTAAACAAAACGGACTGGTGGGGGTTAGGTTAGGAAACACTTAACCAACTTAGCATGTTGGCTAGAGATAGAAAACCTAGTAACGGGGGACCCTTTTCAGCAGTAACCCTAGAAGGTGTATCAGGATACCCTGAAACTAGGCAGGGTGGGGCACGATTACTGGGCTGATTGTAAGAGGTCAAAGCAACGGCGGTGGTGTAGCAGTGTAGGTTCTAACGGAGTGCGGGCGTGCACACACTCCGGCGCAGAGAAATAAGGCACTGGACACCAGTAGCATACCTGTGCACTCTAAGGTTGTGTCGGGTTGCCACTATGGGACTTGATACACCCCATGGTGGGACCAGCATAGGTAACTACAGACATCGGGGGCCGTAAGACACATGTAACTTTGCGAGTAGGAGCCGATCATCATAGAATGGATCACATCACCCTGACTATGGGGTGCAAATTGGAAACTAGTATATGGGTTCAGAGATTAACATGGGGTACGATAGTATATTCGACCCTAGATAACTTAACCAAGTTTATAATGCATGCCCACTTCCTGTTTATACTTATCATACCCAGTTCTTTATTCATAGACAAAGTAGTACTAGACTTACTCAGGCTTTATGTCTGACTCTACTTTTCTTTCGTCTTCTTTCTTCCGTTTCCCCCCCCCGGTCCTCAGGGAGGGAACACAGCAGCTTGATCAGCCTCAACATCCAGCTTGAAGAAGAGAAATGTATTGCTTGGACTTTCCTGTTTTGAACTATGGCTTTGGACAATTCACTATGGGGGCTTTTGCAGTTTATCTATGTTTTATTTATGCTTCTTTAAATCATGTACTCAAGACAGATTATGAAAGTGTTATGCTATGTTTTTGGAAAGGATGTTGTTGTAACACGTATTTGACTTTATGAAATAAAAGTTTGTTGTTCTTCCGCTGTTTACAAATATGTGTTCTTATATCTGTCTTGTATATCTGTGACTTGTACTTATAAACCTCCACCAAAATTAGGGCATTCCCTTTGAGGGTGACCCTAACGGAGGTGGGGTGTTTCACTTGGTATCAGAGCATAGGTTTACCAGATAAGATAAAAAGTTTTGAAAAAAAAATTATTTTCAAAAAGGAAATTTAAAGAAGCATTTTTAAAAGAAAACTATTATTTTATTTTAAAAAGGCAAAGTCCACTCCCCAAAGCCATAGGAACTATCTCTTATCCTTCGTTTTGAATCTATCCTTTTTGTTTCAGCATGTCCCAAGATCTTAACTTGCCGGAAGGGGTGCCAATACCTGGTTGGTTTAGACGGTTCTTAGAAGCAAGGGCCACTCAGCCAGGTCCTACCGTTCCTCCTCCCCCAGCGGAAGGAAATCATCCAGCTGCAGCAGCACCTTTTCCTCCACCTCCTCCATGGGGAAACACATTCGCTAAGATATGCAAAGATTTTAAAGCTATGGGAGGAAGGGATTTCCATGGAACTGAGTCCTTCGTGGCAGCTAGAAATTGGCTGAAGGAAACTGAGGACCTATACATCATCTTTGAGGTAGAAGATAGACAAAAAGTACAACTGGCGGTATGGCTATTGAAGGGCGAGGCTTCCTACTGGTGGGAAGTCACTAATGCTGAAAGACCAGTGGAGACATGGGAGGACTTTAGGGCAAGGTTTGAGACCAAATTTCTCTCAGATGCGGAAAGAAGTTTGCAGTTGGAAAAATTCTTATTTCTTAAGCAAGGAGACAAGACTGTCAGAGAGTATGTGAATCAGTTCGATGAGCTGGCTAGGTTTGGACTTGACCTAGTCAACACCCCGCACAAGAAGGCTCTCCGTTTCGTCAAAGGGTTGAATGAGCCATTACACAGTTTGGCCATGACCCATATACCCATGGGGGCCACGTATGAAAGATTGGTGCAAATGGCATTGCTGAATGAAGAGGATAAGGGCAAGAAGAAAGAGGGTTTGCAGCCTAAAAAGACAGACTTTAAGAAGGGCGGAAAAGGCAACAAAGAGAAGAGGAAGTGCAATTTCTGTGGCAAAGTGGGGCACTTAGTAAAGGACTGCCGGAAAAAGAAGGCCAAGGAGAATGGTGGGTGCTTTTCTTGCGGTGAGACAGGCCATAGGGCTAAGGACTGCCCAAAGAAACGAGGATAGGGGCAGAGGGCTGGATCCACCCCAGGGGCACAGGTCCATGTGCTAGAAGCGCCACCTCTGCAACAGCGAGGTATAAATACTTCTGTTGAAAGTGTAGTTTATCTTTATGATCACCCCATTCGCACTTTATTTGATTCTGGCGCATCACACTCCTTTATCTCGTCTGCTTTAGTAGAATCTCTGCACCTAGAAACTAGTATGGTAGAGGACCCTTTAATTGTTTCAAACCCAATTGGGGGCCCAGCTCATTTGTCTATGATCTGTGTGGGATTGAAAATTTCTATTCTAAGTGTCGAATTTCAATGTAGTGCCTTTGTTTTGGGCTTTTCGGGGTATGGTTTGATTTTGGGTATGGATTGGCTATCCAGTAATGGGGCCATCCTTGATTGTGAGAAAAGGGTTGTTAGGCTCCTAACCCAGCTCGGTAATACTTTGGAAATTTCTTGTAATCCCTCGTATGCGGTTATGCTTAGTTATCTTGAATCGCTAGATGCCTCTGTTGAAAATTTGCAATCAGTTAGAGTGGTCCGGGAATATCCGGATGTCTTCGAAGAGGTGAAGGGCTTGCCTCCGAAGCGGGAAATAGACTTCCGCATATATCTTGTAGATAATGCAAAGCCCGTCGCGTTGCCCGTTAGACATATGGCTCCACGAGAAAGGAAACAGCTCAGTAAACAGATTAAAGAGCTTCTAGAAAAGGGGTTCATTAGGAGGAGCATTTCAGAATGGGGCGCTCCAGTGGTGTTCGCTACAAAGGCGGATGGTTCACTCCGTCTATGTGTTGACTATAGGGAGCTCAACAAGCTAACGAAAAAGAATAGGCACCCTCTCCCTAGAATTGACGATTTATTTGACCAGCTTGTAGGAGCGTCTGTTTTCTCCCAACTCGATTTAGCAACCGGTTTTCATCAGCTAAGGGTGGCTGAATATAGCATCGATAAAACGGCTTTCAGAACCCCAGACGGTTTCTTTGAATGGCTTGTCATGCCTTTCGGCTTGACAAATGCACCTGCTTACTTCGTGGACCTGATGAGTAGGGTATTTAGAGATTTCCTCAACAAATTCGTATTGGTCTTCGTAGATGATATCCTTATCTTCTCAAAGAGTGAAGAGGAACATGCTCAACACTTAAGGGCAATCACGGAAACTATGCGAGTCCATCAACTAAAAGCCAAATTCTCCAAATGCCACTTTTGGAGAGAAGAAGTGAGGTTCCTTGGGCACATAGTATCCAAACAAGGGTTAGCGGTGGACCCTGCTAAGTTAGTGGCGGTACAAGATTGGAAGACACCAAGGAATGCGACTGAGGTCCGAAGCTTTCTAGGACTAGCGGGTTTCTATCGAAAGTTCATAAGGGATTTTGCGAAAATCTCAGCTCCGCTCACGAAATTGACTAAGAAGAATTTAGTGTTCAGTTGGGATTTGGATTGCGAGTTTGCTTTCCAACGACTAAAAAGGGCTCTTACAACAGCCCCAGTTTTGACGCTGCCAGATGGGAGCAAGATGTTCACTGTTTATACAGACGCATGTGGGACAGGGCTAGGCGCCGTCTTAATGCAAGAAGGAAGGGTAGTAGCTTATGGCGGGAGGCAGTTGAAGGTGCACGAAAAGAACTACCCAACCCACGATCTTGAGTTAGCCGCCATCGTCTTTGCACTCAAGTCTTGGCGACACTATCTCCTAGGTGAGAAGTTCGAACTTTACACTGACCATAAATCGTTGAAATATCTTTTCTCGCAGAAAGATCTTAACTTGAGGCAACAAAGATGGATGGAGTTTCTTGCCTCGTACGATTTCGAAATCTCCTACACTCCGGGCAAAGGCAACGTAGTGGCAGACGCGTTGAGCCGAAAGAAATTGACCCTAAGCCCGTTGTTTGTTGAAAGACAAAGCCTAGAGTTTATAGCCAGCTTCGACTTTAGGCCTTCCTCCGATTTCGTACCAGGCTTTCTAGCATCTCTCGAAGTACGCCCAACTTTAGTGGATTCAGTAGGGATAGCACAACGCGAAGACCCTCAGCTTGTGGAAATAATTGATAGGTTAATTAGGGGTGAGACTTCAAGTCACCTCAACAGATACTCCATTGACGATAAGGGATTGCTAAGGCGAGACGGAAAACTATGCGTCCCACAGACGAAAGATCTAGTAAAGAAGGTTCTCGAGGAAGCACATCACTCCAAGATGACGATACACCCAGGCGGAGATAAAATGTACAAAGACATAAAGAGGACTTTCTTTTGGAATGGCATGAAAAAGGACGTGGCAGAATTCGTTTCTAAATGTATGGTGTGCCAACAAGTTAAGGCGGAACAGAAAAAGCCTGGCGGACTACTACATCCTCTGGAGGTCCCGCAGTGGAAGTGGGATAGCATCTCAATGGACTTCATCGATGGGCTGCCTAGGTCTAGGAGAGGCAACACTAGCATTTGGGTAATAGTGGATAGGCTTACTAAAAGCACCCACTTTTTACCCGTCAAAAGTAAAAGAACTGCCTCATCCCTAGCATCACTTTACCTTAAGGAAATCGTTAGACTCCATGGAATACCATCTAGCATTGTTAGTGACCGAGACCCCATCTTCACCAGTGAGTTTTGGCGGAGTCTGCAAGACGCAGTAGGAACGCAGTTATGCTTGAGCACAGCCTATCATCCCCAAACCGACGGCCAAACAGAGAGAGTGAATAGAGTTTTGGAAGACCTCTTAAGACTATGCGTCCTTGACTTCGGAGGGACATGGGAAGACCACCTTCCTTTGGTGGAATTTGCCTACAACAACAGCTATCAAGCAACCATAGGAATGGCGCCCTTCGAAGCTTTATATGGAAGACCGTGCCGATCGCCCACTTGTTGGTGGGAGTCCACGGATAAGCTTATACTTGGACCAGATATGATCCGAGAGACTTCAGAGAAAGTAGACTTTATACGAAGAAGGATGAAGACGGCCCAAGACAGACAAAAGTCCTACGCCGACAAGAGGAGGACCGACCTTGAATTTGAAGTTGGAGACAGAGTTTTTCTCAAGGTATCACCGCTAAGGAACGTTGTTCGTTTTGGAACCACAGGAAAACTGGCACCAAGGTTCGTAGGGCCATTCCCTATTATCGAGAAGATTGGGAAAATGGCCTATAGATTAGAGCTACCCGAGAAGTTGGCTGGAGTCCACAACGTTTTTCACGTTTCACATCTCCGAAAATGTCTGCATGAGTCAGCTGAAGTGGTAGAGCCAAATATCCTCGAAGAGGCCGAAGTGGAACGCGAAGCGACCATAAGAAAAGTTCCAACCCGCATCTTAGGAACAGAAGTGAAGAAGCTACGCAACCGCGAAGTCAAGCTCGTCAAAGTTCAGTGGAGCGACGCCGAGGGAGACGCGACTTGGGAAACTGAAGCTAGAATCCGTACAGCCTACCCTTTTCTGTTCGAGGGTACATCCTTGATCTTTACTTTTCCTTAAGTTGCGCTTTTATCTATCTTTTTAGGTATCTTTCCTCGACCTTATCTTGTAGGTAGAATCTTTTTGGATGAAAACATGTAATTGAAACATGTTATGTATGAATGGTTGCAAGTGGTTGCAAGTGATTGCTAGTGGTTGCTCGTGGTTGCATATAAACACACAATCTAGGGTTTAGATCGGCTCAGTCACTTCATATTGCATATGCATATATGTTTGTATTCGTATATGGTTGAACTTTAATGTGTTGTCATGTGGATGTTGCATTTGTATTGAATGATTGTGCACTCATGTAGAATCATGAATAGGAAAATTTGCATACATAATGGATTCATGGCACTTACATAATTCGCATTAAGGAGGTCAACTGAATCAGTAGACCGCCTGATTTTGCATTAGATAAGTACATGTACACACACACTTCGCATATGATCATGAAGCATTAGAAGCCTTTTAAGGACAATGGATGCTCGTGCTTGATGGATGGGTAGATGGATGATTGGATGTTAGGATATACATTCCTCCTAACTTGAAGATTTCGGGGACGAAATCCTTTTAAGTGGGGGAGAATGTAACACCCCGAAAATTCTATAACTGTGAAATTAAAAAATTAAAGTATAATTAGTTTGAAACCAAAGAACCAAGGGAAACGGGATACGCCATTGCGTTCGTCTCGGAAAAATACGCGAAATAGAGTCCGAGTTTTCGAAAAACGGAGTCCGTATGAAGGAGATATGGCCTTCGGAAGTTTTGAATCAAATTTAAAATTCAAACAGAATAAAATAATTAAAAATGGGGCCCAATGGGCTAGGGCAGATAAACACCCGCCTAGGCCACCCAGGTCGACTGGGCTGTCGACCTGGGCTACCCATGTCGACAGGGCTGTCGACAGCCCTGTCGACAGGGGTGTCGACCTGGTCGAGCCCAGTCAACCTGGCTGGCCAGGTCGGTGTGTGGTCGAATTTCTGTGGTCTGCTTTGTCATTAGGGCTAGGTGGCGGGTTTTTATTGGTCTCTCTATCTAATGAATGGCTATGATCTATCCAAGCAACATCAATGGTCCTAATCAATTCCTAACCTCTATATAAACAACCCTAGACTAAACCCTAATCTATTCATTCAAAATTAAGAACATAGCCGCCATGTTGCTGAGGAACGACTAAGAGTAGCCGCCAACTAGAGAGAGGATTAGGGAGAAAGTTCTAAAGCCTAAAGCAATTCAAGCAACCTAAAGCCAATCAATTCAACAAAGGAATCATATCTCTAAATTTGAGAATTCGCCGCAACCATTGTAAGTAGAGTATTACTTTGGTATGAATAAACAATTGTGTTGATGTGTATGCTTGAATTGTGGCAATGAAAGTAATTCATATTTGTGCGTTCTTATCAATTTATATACGTTTGGATATTCTTGAATTATGTTATTCAATTATAAAGAACTACATGCGGTAGTTCTATGCAAGTATACGTTTGGAATATTGCGCAAATTATATAATCTATGTTGAGGCTACATGTATGTAGTTGATTGAAATCCATGCAAGTTTGGGGCTTTGTTATTATGTCACTATGATGTATATTTTTGTGCATAAATCATTTTGCAAGTAATTGAAACAAGTTTGGTTATTATAGTTCATATGAAACTATGTTGGAATTTTGACACCATAATCCATGTATTAAGTCATGCTTTTGCAAACTTATGAATATGGCTAGGCTATGAATGATATTTGGCATAATTGAAATCTATGATTAAGTCTATCTTGTTTAAAAGAATTATATGATGACATATGTGAGACATGGCTAGGTTAGACTCAAAAATCCCTTTTTGCAAGTTTAAAGCAAACACCATGATTAGGAGTATTTATGCCATGCTTATGTTTGACATTATGCCATGATTATGCTAGAAGTATTTATGCCATGCTTATGTTTGACATTATGCCATGTTTATGCTAGAAGTATTTATGCCATGCTTATGTTTGACATTATGCCATGTTTATGCTAGAAGTATTTATGCCATGCTTATGTTTGACATTATGCCTAAATAAAAATATAGGTTCATGTGTCAATAATGATATCTCAATTACAAGTTCACATGCTTTGATTCATGTCACCTATGTTTTATGACCAAAGTATATGTCACTACTATGCAAGTACACCAGTTTCTACTTTGTATTCCCATCGTCATATTGCAAGTTCATACGCTCACCTTCCCCTCTTTGTGTATGTAATCACGCTTTAAGCCTCCCCTTTTCGCATGGCTAAATTGGGCTTTAAAAGGCTAAGCCCAATATATATATAAACGGACGTGTAAAACGGGGGAAAATAACGTTGGGTTAAAAATTAATTAATGAATGAAAATATAAAATAGAAGGGCCCAAATTCAAGTATGGGTTGGGCCCGTGATTGGTGTAACCTTTACACCATTAACTTAATAATGGGCCGCAAATATTTACATATAAGAAATAAAGAAGAATGACAAGATATGTAAATGTAGAACATACGATGTGTTTAACCCGAGGTTGGATTGAGTTGTGATGTAAACCTGCCCGGAACCACCCGGCTGTCCAGTAGTCACAACAATACCTATCCAATGTGGGAGGTTAAACATGGAGCCCAGCAAGGACCCGAGGTTAGACTGAGTTATGGCGTAAGACTGCCCGGAACCAACCGGCAACAGGCAGCCACAACAATACCTGTCTAATGTGAGAGGTCAGGGCCTTAATAAGACAATTAAGGCTGAGTCAGGATTGATAGGATTAAGTGAACTAAAGACTTAATCAAAATGGAACATGCTAAACAAAACGGACTGGTGGGGGTTAGGTTAGGAAACACTTAACCAACTTAGCATGTTGGCTAGAGATAGAAAACCTAGTAACGGGGGACCCTTTTCAGCAGTAACCCTAGAAGGTGTATCAGGATACCCTGAAACTAGGCAGGGTGGGGCACGATTACTGGGCTGATTGTAAGAGGTCAAAGCAACGACGGTGGTGTAGCAGTGTAGGTTCTAACGGAGTGCGGGCGTGCACACACTCCGGCGCAGAAAAATAAGGCACTGGACACCAGTAGCATACCTGTGCACTCTAAGGTTGTGTCGGGTTGCCACTATGGGACTTGATACACCCCATGGTGGGACCAGCATAGGTAACTACAGACATCGGGGGCCGTAAGACACATGTGACTTTGCGAGTAGGAGCCGATCATCATAGAATGGATCACATCACCCTGACTATGGGGTGCAAATTGGAAACTAGTATATGGGTTCAGAGATTAACATGGGGTACGATAGTATATTCGACCCTAGATAACTTAACCAAGTTTATAATGCATGCCCACTTCCTGTTTATACTTATCATACCCAGTTCTTTATTCATAGACAAAGTAGTACTAGACTTACTCAGGCTTTATGTCTGACTCTACTTTTCTTTCGTCTTCTTTCTTCCGTTTCCCCCCCCCAGGTCCTCAGGGAGGGAACACAGCAGCTTGATCAGCCTCAACATCCAGCTTGAAGAAGAGAAATGTATTGCTTGGACTTTCCTGTTTTGAACTATGGCTTTGGACAATTCACTATGGGGGCTTTTGCAGTTTATCTATGTTTTATTTATGCTTCTTTAAATCATGTACTCAAGACAGATTATGAAAGTGTTATGCTATGTTTTTGGAAAGGATGTTGTTGTAACACGTATTTGACTTTATGAAATAAAAGTTTGTTGTTCTTCCGCTGTTTACAAATATGTGTTCTTATATCTGTCTTGTATATCTGTGACTTGTACTTATAAACCTCCACCAAAATTAGGGCATTCCCTTTGAGAGTGACCCTAACGGAGGTGGGGTGTTTCACTTGGTATCAGAGCATAGGTTTACCAGATAAGATAAAAAGTTTTGAAAAAAAAATTATTTTCAAAAAGGAAATTTAAAGAAGCATTTTTAGAAGAAAAATATTATTTTATTTTAAAAAGGCAAAGTCCACTCCCGAAAGCCATAGGAACTATCTCTTATCCTTCGTTTTGAATCTATCCTTTTTGTTTCAGCATGTCCCAAGATCTTAACTTGCCGGAAGGGGTGCCAATACCTGGTTGGTTTAGACGGTTCTTAGAAGCAAGGGCCACTCAGCCAGGTCCTACCGTTCCTCCTCCCCCAGCGGAAGGAAATCCTCCAGCTGCAGCAGCACCTTTTCCTCCACCTCCTCCACGGGGAAACACATTCGCTAAGATATGCAAAGATTTTAAAACTATGGGAGGAAGGGATTTCCATGGAACTGAGTCCTTCGTGGCAGCTAGAAATTGGCTGAAGGAAACTGAGGACCTATTCATCATCTTTGAGGTAGAAGATAGACAAAAAGTACAACTGGCGGTATGGCTATTGAAGGGCGAGGCTTCCTACTGGTGGGAAGTCACTAATGCTGAAAGACCAGTGGAGACATGGGAGGACTTTAGGGCAAGGTTTGAGACCAAATTTCTCTCAGATGCGGAAAGAAGTTTGCAGTTGGAAAAATTCTTATTTCTTAAGCAAGGAGACAAGACTGTCAGAGAGTATGTGAATCAGTTCGATGAGCTGGCTAGGTTTGGACTTGACCTAGTCAACACCCCGCACAAGAAGGCTCTCCGTTTCGTCAAAGGGTTGAATGAGCCATTACACAGTTTGGCCATGACCCATATACCCATGGGGGCCACGTATGAAAGATTGGTGCAAATGGCATTGCTGAATGAAGAGGATAAGGGCAAGAAGAAAGAGGGTTTGCAGCCTAAAAAGACAGACTTTAAGAAGGGCGGAAAAGGCAACAAAGAGAAGAGGAAGTGCAATTTCTGTGGCAAAGTGGGGCACTTAGTAAAGGACTGCCGGAAAAAGAAGGCCAAGGAGAATGGTGGGTGCTTTTCTTGCGGTGAGACAGGCCATAGGGCTAAGGACTGCCCAAAGAAACGAGGACAGGGGCAGAGGGCTGGATCCACCCCAGGGGCACAGGTCCATGTGCTAGAAGCGCCACCTCTGCAACAGCGAGGTATAAATACTTCTGTTGAAAGTGTAGTTTATCTATATGATCACCCCGTTCGCACTTTATTTGATTCTGGCGCATCACACTCCTTTATCTCGTCTGCTTTAGTAGAATCTCTGCACCTAGAAACTAGTATGGTAGAGGACCCCTTAATTGTTTCAAACCCAATTGGGGGCCCAGCTCATTTGTCTATGATCTGTGTGGGATTGAAAATTTCTATTCTAAGTGTCGAATTTCAATGTAGTGCCTTTGTTTTGGGCTTTTCGGGGTATGGTTTGATTTTGGGTATGGATTGGCTATCCAGTAATGGGGCCATCCTTGATTGTGAGAAAAGGGTTGTTAGGCTCCTAACCCAGCTCGGTAATACTTTGGAAATTTCTTGTAATCCCTCGTATGCGGTTATGCTTAGTTATCTTGAATCGCTAGATGCCTCTGTTGAAAATTTGCAATCAGTTAGAGTGGTCCGGGAATATCCGGATGTCTTCGAAGACGTGAAGGGCTTGCCTCCGAAGCGGGAAATAGACTTCCGCATATATCTTGTAGATAATGCAAAGCCCGTCGCGTTGCCCGTTAGACATATGGCTCCACGAGAAAGGAAAGAGCTCAGTAAACAGATTAAAGAGCTTCTAGAAAAGGGGTTCATTAGGAGGAGCATTTCAGAATGGGGCGCTCCAGTGGTGTTCGCTACAAAGGCGGATGGTTCACTCCGTCTATGTGTTGACTATAGGGAGCTCAACAAGCTAACGAAAAAGAATAGGCACCCTCTCCCAAGAATTGACGATTTGTTTGACCAGCTTTTAGGAGCGTCTGTTTTCTCCCAGCTCGATTTAGCAACCGGTTTTCATCAGCTAAGGGTGGCTGAAGATAGCATCGATAAAACGGCGTTCAGAACCCCAGACAGTTTCTTTGAATGGCTTGTCATGCCTTTCGGCTTGACAAATGCACCTGCTTACTTCGTGGACCTGATGAGTAGGGTATTTAGAGATTTCCTCAACAAATTCGTAGTGGTCTTCGTAGATGATATCCTTATCTTCTCAAAGAGTGAAGAGGAACATGCTCAACACTTAAGGGCAATCATGGAAACTTTGCGAGTCCATCAACTAAAAGCCAAATTCTCCAAATGCCACTTTTGGAGAGAAGAAGTGAGGTTCCTTGGGCACATAGTATCCAAACAAGGGTTAGCGGTGGACCCTGCTAAGTTAGTGGCGGTACAAGATTGGAAGACACCAAGGAATGCGACTGAGGTCCGAAGCTTTCTAGGACTAGCGGGTTTCTATCGAAAGTTCATAAGGGATTTTGCGAAAATCTCAGCTCCGCTCACGAAATTGACTAAGAAGAATTTAGTGTTCAGTTGGGATTTGGATTGCGAGTTTGCTTTCCAACGACTAAAAAGGGCTCTTACAACAGCCCCAGTTTTGACGCTGCCAGATGGGAGCAAGATGTTCACTGTTTATACAGACGCATGTGGGACAGGGCTAGGCGCCGTCTTAATGCAAGAAGGAAGGGTAGTAGCTTATGGCGGGAGGCAGTTGAAGGTGCACGAAAAGAACTACCCAACCCACGATCTTGAGTTAGCCGCCATCGTCTTTGCACTCAAGTCTTGGCGACACTATCTCCTAGGTGAGAAGTTCGAACTTTACACTGACCATAAATCATTGAAATATCTTTTCTCGCAGAAAGATCTTAACTTGAGGCAACAAAGATGGATGGAGTTTCTTGCCTCGTACGATTTCGAAATCTCCTACACTCCGGGCAAAGGCAACGTAGTGGCAGACGCGTTGAGCCGAAAGAAATTGACCCTAAGCCCGTTGTTTGTTGAAAGACAAAGCCTAGAGTTTATAGCCAGCTTCGACTTTAGGCCTTCCTCCGATTTCGTACTAGGCTTTCTAGAATCTCTCGAAGTACGCCCAACTTTAGTGGATTCAGTAGGGATAGCACAACGCGAAGACCCTCAGCTTGTGGAAATAATTGATAGGTTAATTAGGGGTGAGACTTCAAGTCACCTCAACAGATACTCCATCGACGATAAGGGATTGCTAAGGCGAGACGGAAAACTATGCGTCCCACAGACGAAAGATCTAGTAAAGAAGGTTCTCGAGGAAGCACATCACTCCAAGATGACGATACACCCAGGCGGAGATAAAATGTACAAAGACATAAAGAGGACTTTATTTTGGAATGGCATGAAAAAGGACGTGGCAGAATTCGTTTCTAAATGTATGGTGTGCCAACAAGTTAAGGCGGAACAGAAAAAGCCTGGCGGACTACTACATCCTCTGGAGGTCCCGCAGTGGAAGTGGGATAGCATCTCAATGGACTTCATCGATGGGCTGCCTAGGTCTAGGAGAGGCAACACTAGCATTTGGGTAATAGTGGATAGGCTTACTAAAAGCACCCACTTTTTACCCGTCAAAAGTAAAAGAACTGCCTCATCCCTAGCATCACTTTACCTTAAGGAAATCGTTAGACTCCATGGAATACCATCCAGCATTGTTAGTGACCGAGACCCCATCTTCACCAGTGAGTTTTGGCGGAGTCTTCAAGACGCAGTAGGAACGCAGTTATGCTTGAGCACAGCCTATCATCCCCAAACCGACGGCCAAACAGAGAGAGTGAATAGAGTTTTGGAAGACCTCTTAAGACTATGCGTCCTTGACTTCGGAGGGACATGGGAAGACCACCTTCCTTTGGTGGAATTTGCCTACAACAACAGCTATCAAGCAACCATAGGAATGGCGCCCTTCGAAGCTTTATATGGAAGACCGTGCCGATCGCCCACTTGTTGGTGGGAGTCCACGGATAAGCTTATACTTGGACCAGATATGATCCGAGAGACTTCAGAGAAAGTAGACTTAATACGAAGAAGGATGAAGACGGCCCAAGACAGACAAAAGTCCTACGCCGACAAGAGGAGGACCGACCTTGAATTTGAAGTTGGAGACAGAGTTTTTCTCAAGGTATCACCGCTAAGGAACGTTGTTCGTTTTGGAACCACAGGAAAACTGGCACCAAGGTTCGTAGGGCCATTCCCTATTATCGAGAAGATTGGGAAAATGGCCTATAGATTAGAGCTACCTGAGAAGTTGGCTGGAGTCCACAACGTTTTTCACGTTTCACATCTCCGAAAATGTCTGCATGAGTCAGCTGAAGTGGTAGAGCCAAATATCCTCGAAGAGGCCGAAGTGGAACGCGAAGCGACCATAAGAAAAGTTCCAACCCGCATCTTAGGAACAGAAGTGAAGAAGCTACGCAACCGCGAAGTCAAGCTCGTCAAAGTTCAGTGGAGCGACGCCGAGGGAGACGCGACTTGGGAAACTGAAGCTAGAATCCGTACAGCCTGCCCTTTTCTGTTCGAGGGTACATCCTTGATCTTTACTTTTCCTTAAGTTGCGCTTTTATCTATCTTTTTAGGTATCTTTCCTCGACCTTATCTTGTAGGTAGAATCTTTTTGGATGAAAACATGTAATTGAAACATGTTATGTATGAATGGTTGCAAGTGGTTGCAAGTGATTGCTAGTGGTTGCTCGTGGTTGCATATACACACACAATCTAGGGTTTAGATCGGCTCAGTCACTTCATATTGCATATGCATATATGTTTGTATTCGTATATGGTTGAACTTTAATGTGTTGTCATGTGGATGTTGCATTTGTATTGAATGATTGTGCACTCATGTAGAATCATGAATAGGAGGCGCGAAGGCATCTGTAACACCCCGAAAATTCTATAACTGTGAAATTAACAAATTAAAGTATAATTAGTTTGAAACCAAAGAACCAAGGGAAACGGGATACGCCATTGCGTTCGTCTCGGAAAAATACGCGAAATAGAGTCCGAGTTTTCGAAAAACGGAGTCCGTATGAAGGAGATATGGCCTTCGGAAGTTTTGAATCAAATTTAAAATTCAAACAGAATAAAATAATTAAAAATGGGGCCCAATGGGCCAGGGCGGATAAACACCCGCCTAGGCCACCCAGGTCGACTGGGCTGTCGACCTGGGCTACCCATGTCGACTGGGCTGTCGACAGCCCTGTCGACAGGGGTGTCGACCTGGTCGAGCCCAGTCAACCTGACTGGCCAGGTCGGTGTGTGGTCGAATTTCTGTGGTCTGCTTTGTCATTAGGGCTAGGTGGCGGGTTTTTATTGGTCTCTCTATCTAATGAATGGCTATGATCTATCCAAGCAACATCAATGGTCCTAATCAATTCCTAACCTCTATATAAACAACCCTAGACTAAACCCTAATCTATTCATTCAAAATTAAGAACATAGCCGCCATGTTGCTGAGGAACGACTAAGAGTAGCCGCCAACTAGAGAGAGGATTAGGGAGAAAGTTCTAAAGCCTAAAGTAATTCAAGCAACCTAAAGCCAATCAATTCAACAAAGGAATCATATCTCTAAATTTGAGAATTCGCCGCAACCATTGTAAGTAGAGTATTACTTTGGTATGAATAAACAATTGTGTTGATGTGTATGCTTGAATTGTGGCAATGAAAGTAATTCATATTTGTGCGTTCTTATCAATTTATATACGTTTGGATATTCTTGAATTATGTTATTCAATTATAAAGAACTACATGCGGTAGTTCTATGCAAGTATACGTTTGGAATATTGCGCAAATTATATAATCTATGTTGAGGCTACATGTATGTAGTTGATTGAAATCCATGCAAGTTTGGGGCTTTGTTATTATGTCACTATGATGTATATTTTTGTGCATAAATCATTTTGCAAGTAATTGAAACAAGTTTGGTTATTATAGTTCATATGAAACTATGTTGGAATTTTGACACCATAATCCATGTATTAAGTCATGCTTTTGCAAACTTATGAATATGGCTAGGCTATGAATGATATTTGGCATAATTGAAATCTATGATTAAGTCTATCTTGTTTAAAAGAATTATATGATGACATATGTGAGACATGGCTAGGTTAGACTCAAAAATCCCTTTTTGCAAGTTTAAAGCAAACACCATGATTAGGAGTATTTATGCCATGCTTATGTTTGACATTATGCCATGATTATGCTAGAAGTATTTATGCCATGCTTATGTTTGACATTATGCCATGTTTATGCTAGAAGTATTTATGCCATGCTTATGTTTGACATTATGCCATGTTTATGCTAGAAGTATTTATGCCATGCTTATGTTTGACATTATGCCTAAATAAAAATATAGGTTCATGTGTCAATAATGATATCTCAATTACAAGTTCACATGCTTTGATTCATGTCACCTATGTTTTATGACCAAAGTATATGTCACTACTATGCAAGTACACCAGTTTCTACTTTGTATTCCCATCGTCATATTGCAAGTTCATACGCTCACCTTCCCCTCTTTGTGTATGTAATCACGCTTTAAGCCTCCCCTTTTCGCATGGCTAAATTGGGCTTTAAAAGGCTAAGCCCAATATATATATAAACGGACGTGTAAAATGGGGGAAAATAACGTTGGGTTAAAAATTAATTAATGAATGAAAATATAAAATAGAAGGGCCCAAATTCAAGTATGGGTTGGGCCCGTGATTGGTGTAACCTTTACACCATTAACTTAATAATGGGCCGCAAATATTTACATATAAGAAATAAAGAAGAATGACAAGATATGTAAATGTAGAACATACGATGTGTTTAACCCGAGGTTGGATTGAGTTGTGATGTAAACCTGCCCGGAACCGCCCGGCTGTCCAGTAGTCACAACAATACCTATCCAATATGGGAGGTTAAACATGGAGCCCAGCAAGGACCCGAGGTTAGACTGAGTTATGGCGTAAGACTGCCCGGAACCAACCGGCAACAGGCAGCCACAACAATACCTGTCTAATGTGAGAGGTCAGGGCCTTAATAAGACAATTAAGGCTGAGTCAGGATTGATAGGATTAAGTGAACTAAAGACTTAATCAAAATGGAACATGCTAAACAAAACGGACTGGTGGGGGTTAGGTTAGGAAACACTTAACCAACTTAGCATGTTGGCTAGAGATAGAAAACCTAGTAACGGGGGACCCTTTTCAGCAGTAACCCTAGAAGGTGTATCAGGATACCCTGAAACTAGGCAGGGTGGGGCACGATTACTGGGCTGATTGTAAGAGGTCAAAGCAACGACGGTGGTGTAGCAGTGTAGGTTCTAACGGAGTGCGGGCGTGCACACACTCCAGCGCAGAAAAATAAGGCACTGGACACCAGTAGCATACCTGTGCACTCTAAGGTTGTGTCGGGTTGCCACTATGGGACTTGATACACCCCATGGTGGGACCAGCATAGGTAACTACAGACATCGGGGGCCGTAAGACACATGTAACTTTGCGAGTAGGAGCCGATCATCATAGAATGGATCACATCACCCTGACTATGGGGTGCAAATTGGAAACTAGTATATGAGTTCAGAGATTAACATGGGGTACGATAGTATATTCGACCCTAGATAACTTAACCAAGTTTATAATGCATGCCCACTTCCTGTTTATACTTATCATACCCAGTTCTTTATTCATAGACAAAGTAGTACTAGACTTACTCAGGCTTTATGTCTGACTCTACTTTTCTTTCGTCTTCTTTCTTCCGTTCCCCCCCCCCCCCAGGTCCTCAGGGAGGGAACACAGCAGCTTGATCAGCCTCAACATCCAGCTTGAAGAAGAGAAATGTATTGCTTGGACTTTCCTGTTTTGAACTATGGCTTTGGACAATTCACTATGGGGGCTTTTGCAGTTTATCTATGTTTTATTTATGCTTCTTTAAATCATGTACTCAAGACAGATTATGAAAGTGTTATGCTATGTTTTTGGAAAGGATGTTGTTGTAACACGTATTTGACTTTATGAAATAAAAGTTTGTTGTTCTTCCGCTGTTTACAAATATGTGTTCTTATATCTGTCTTGTATATCTGTGACTTGTACTTATAAACCTCCACCAAAATTAGGGCATTCCCTTTGAGAGTGACCCTAACGGAGGTGGGGTGTTTCAGCATCCATCGTCGTTCGCCATTTATTTTTATATATATTTTTTCCTCTGTCGACTTATAAAGGAGGAGAGAGAAGGATGAGTGATAATATATATATTTATAATTATTTAGTTAATTTATTTCTCTAAAAAGCAACTTTTAATTTCGACCTCAAAACGAGACCCACTGCTTGTCGTCCATAGCGTTTTACCCCCATTCCGAACACAATGGGATATGTATCGCAAGCTGATTCGATTGTTCTGATCAGTTTCCGTTGAATTTTCATTTAAATCATTATATTGAATTTTAAACGTACATTTCAAATTACCGGGGTCACATACTAACTCTAAAAATTCCATAAAAATATTTTCTAGCTTCGTATTGACTATACGGTCCTAACAAAACTAATTTCGTCGAATTCTGAGACCGTTCCAGTCGATTAAAATCAACTGAAACTGGTCAAATGCGTTTTCCTCAGCCACGCTCACATATTGATTCGAAAAATTATGAAATTTGTAAACCTAGCAATAATTTTACATCACGGATCCAACAAAACTGGTTTCGTCGAAATCCGAGGTCGTTTGCAAAATTCTCATTTTTAAGGGCCTGAATTCCATAGCGACTATTCAGAATTTTCAACTGGACATATCTTTTGATTCCCGCTATGAAATTTCGATTTTTCGGATTCGTTGGAAAGATATTATCGATTAGATCCCATTATTTTTGGTTTCACTAAAATCCGGATTGTTTTGCACCCGGTACATTCAATTGAAGTTTGAAATCGAATTATCGAACTACCGCGCCATTTTCAATTCTATTTATAATTATATATAAATATTTATATTCTAACGACGACGCGTATAATATATACGTTCGAATTATATTCAAAATAAATTTCTCGTCGATATTATTTAAAATAATTCATTTTAAATAAACAAAATTCGCTAAAATTGCCAAAATAAAAATTTTAAACTGGCCCAGATTTTCGGGTTGTTACAATTAGAATCGGGAAAACAGTTATTGGCTTTGATCATATCCCAAGCTATAAGAAGGGGAGATGGAGAAGACCAAGAAGGAAACTCCGAGAAGGAGTCCCCTATAAGAGAAACACACCACCAACAGGAAATTATGTGAATGACTCCCATAGAGGACTACCTCCTAAGAGGGACGTTACCTCTTAGTAAGCAAGAAGAAAGAAAGATAAAACACCAAGCTCCTACATTTGTGATCATAGACGACTTACTTTACAAAAATGGACATTCACTTCCTTATTTAAGTTGTGTAAGTTTTGAAGATGGACTCAGCCTATTAAAAGAAGCTCATGAAGGATGGTGCAGGGACCATTCCAATGGGGTTAAACTGGCCCAAAGGGTCATGCGACAAGGTTACTATTGGCCGCAGATGGTTAGTCAAGCGGTTGAGTACACCAAGAGATGTGATAAATGTCAAAAATACTCTAAGGTGCCACAACTTCCTCCCAGCAACCTGACCACTGTATCGAGGCCCTGGCCTTTCGATATATGGGGGATAGATTTAATCGGGCTCTTACCACTCACCAACGGAGGAGATAAATATGCCGTAGTAGCTATCGAATGCTTCACCAAGTGGGTCGAGGCGGATCCCCTTCCGGTTTTCACATCCAAAAAGGTATGAAGATTCGTAATAAAAAATATCATTACCTGCTTAGGAATCCCACGTAAGATCATATCGGACAACGGAACACAATTCAAGAGCGAATATTTCACCTGATTCTGTGGGAAAAATGGAATCATCAAAAGTTTCTCCTCAGTATCCCACTTGAAAGCTAACGGAGCTGTGGAAGTCGCAAATAAGACCATTAAGACAATCCTTAAGAAACGCCTAAATCAGGCTAAAGTAAATTGGGCAGAGGAGTTGCCTTTAGTGCTATGGGCATACAGAACTTCTACCAACACAGCTATAGGACACACACACCCTTTTCCCTGACATATGGATGCGAAGCTATGCTTGCCGTTGAGGTTGAAATTCCATCACATAGAAGGGTAGCATACGCATTTGACCCCAATTGGGAGTTAAGAAAAGAATCACTAGATTTGATACAGGGACTAAGGGATGAGGATGCAGTCAGAACCGCCGAATACCAAAGAAGGATCACAAAATATTACAATTTGAAGGTCAAAGCTAGAACCTTCACTAAGGGTGAATTAGTACTGCGAAGACTAATGACTAACACCCTATTTTTTGGTCCCTATTTTATTTGGTGCGACAATGTTTTTTGGTGTTCGAAACTTCCCAGCAGCGCCTAGAGCTGAGGCATGCTGATGATGGAGGCATCTATGGGAGGAGGTGAGGGTAGCGCTACATTTCTAGTGAGTTGGAGCTCAAGTTGGCTTAGTTTGACCAATTTTTATGCATAAAATGATCATATGTCACTATAGTTGGTGTAAGGATGTCGAAAACGCAATTTCAGGATTTCATGCGAGTTAGAGATTATGGCACGGAAGTGGAAGCTTATGGGAAAGGGAGTTCAATGGATTGAACGATGTAGAAATGGGCTTAGGAGGGAAGAAAAAAGCACGACAATAGTGGGAAAGATATAGGAGTCGGGTGCGTGATTGGGAGAAGAAAAGGAATTAACGGTCTGTTTTAAATTAATGGGTAATTAGTGAATAATTAACTAATTTAATCTTATTAGTGTTATTTAATAAATTTAAATCTTGTAACGTCGATATTTATTCCATATGTTAGCAGAATTGCAAGAAACAAGATCCGTAGGGATAGTACGAACGAACACGACGCGATCAAGTTGGGTTCAAATGAATCGGAACTCACTAGATTTTTATATAATTTCAAACGCCGTTTGAAATTATATAAATCAACCAGAAATCTTCGATCGAAGTAAAATGCGAGTTAACTCTCACGCTTTCTGAAATACTATCATGCGATTAAATCCATATTAATTATAATTTGTTGTTATTAGCATAAATTGAATATTTGGATGATTGTTGTTTGATTAATCATGGTTGTTTGGTCGATAATTGACGTTAATTATAGTTTTTCCATTTAAATGATTTAAATTATATTACCTATCTCATATGAAGTTATTAAATGTTATTATGAGCTGTGATGCAAAAAGAAACAAGTTGGAGTGATCCAACTAGATTCCTCAAATATTTTGTACGTTACTTATTTTTATAATATTCATATATGAACCATTAAAATCCAAGTAACTTTAAATCTTGTTTGGACAATTGATGATTGAATTGGATTCATCGTTGACTTGATAGTAATAAATAAATAGTGTTGATTAACTGATTGGTAGCAGATGGCCTAGAAACCATCTTTTAAAGACGTCTATTTGAAATTGACGAAGTTTAAGTTATAATTTTTTTTTATAATCAAAGAAAGGTTTTTACTTATATTCATATAAGTTATGGAAAATAGAAGTTTTAAAAATAAATCAATATTTTTAACTTGTTTTTTATAAAATATTTTATATACCGAATTCTTATGTTTTAATAAGTTTTATAAGCGTACAAGTCATAAATTAGCCTGTGGGTTAATAATTTAGAGTAATTATTTCTATTGAAAAAATAAGTGATATTTTTAAATTAATTATATTATTAATTAACTTAAGAGGAAGGATTAGTTGAAAGTAGTTAATAAGTTAACTAACGTTTTCAAGTTGACTAAGTCAACTGTTTTAATTGGAACTGGATATTAGATTCATTTGTTATCAATTAATCTAATAGAAATAGTTTTGATAAATGATTGTTTAAAACATAATAAGACTTCTCAATTAATTATTTTGGTGACCCTTTCTTCCCCGTAAAGGAAAGCTCGGATTGCTTTGAGAACAAGACGAATCAAAACACAAACAGAAGAACATTTCATTGCTTATTACAACAATTTCATCAGAATACAAGAATATACAGAGTATGAATAAATATTACACATTTACTAAATATCAGAGATTTACAAGTTACAATGTAGCGGAAAATAATACAAAACACAACTGAAAGGAATATACTGAAACACCCCACCTCCGTTAGGGTCACTCTCAAAGGGAATGCCCTAATTTTGGTGGAGGTTTATAAGTATAAGTCACAGATATACAAGACAGATATAAGAACACATATTTGTAAACAGCGGAAAAACAACAACTTTTATTTCATAAAAGCAAATACGTGTTACAGCAACATCACCATGATTGTCTTACATCCTTTCAAAAAAAACATAACTCCTTCAATCTGTCTTTGATTACATTATTTAAAGAAGCATAAAGAAAACATAAATAAACTGCAAAAGCCCCATAGTGGTTGTCCAAAGCCATAGTTCAAAACGAAAAGGTCCAAGCAATACATTCTTTCTCTTCAAGCTGGATATGAAGGCTGGTCAAGCTGCAGTGTTCCCTCCCTGTGGACCTGGAGGGGGGGGGGGAACGGAAGAAAAGAAGACGAAAGAAAAGTAGAGTCAGACATAAAGCCTGAGTAAGTCTAGGACTATTCTGTCTATGAATAAAGAACTGGGTATGGTAAGTATAAACAAGAAATGGGGAAAGCACTATAAACTTGGTTAAGTTGTCTAGGGTCGAATATACTATCGTACCCCATATTAATCTCTGTACCCATATAAACTAGTTCACAATAGGCACCCCATAACCAGGGTGAAGCGATCCATTTTACGATGATCGGCTCCTACTCGCATAGTTACATGTGTCTTACGGCCCCCGATGTTGTAGTTACCTATGCTGGTCCCACCATGGGGTGTATCAAGTCCCATGGCAGCGGCCCGACACAACCTTAGAATGCACAGGTATGCTACTGGTGCCCAGTGCTTTATTTTTCTGCGCCGGAGTGTGTGCACGCCCGCACCCCGTTAGAACCTACACTGCTACACCACCGCCGTCGATTTGACCTCTTACAATCAGCCCAGTAATCGTGCCCCACCCTGCGTAGTTTCAGGGTATCATGATACACCTTATAGGGTTACTGCTGAAAAGGTTCCCCCGCTACTAGGTTTTCTATTTCTAGCCAACATGCCAAGTTGGTTAAGTGTTTTATAACCTAACCCCCCAAACAGTCTGTTTAGTTTAGCATGTTCCATTTTGATTAAGTCTTTAGTTCACTTAATCCTAACAATCCTGACTCAGCCTTAATTGTCTTATTAAAGCCTTGACCTCTCACATTAGACAGGTATTGTTGTGGCTGCCTGTTGCCGGTTGGTTCCGGGCAGTCTTACGCCACAACTCAGTCTAACCTCGGGTCCTTATTGGGCTCCATGTTTAACCACCCACATTGGATAGGTATTGTTGTGACTACTGGACAGCCGGGCGGTTCCGGGCAGGTTTACATCACAACTCAATCCAACCTCGGGTTAAACACATCGTATGTTCTACATTTACATATTTTGTCTTTCTTCTTTATTTTCTTATATGTAAATATTTGCGGCCCATTATTAAAAATCAATGGTGTGAAGGTTACATCAATCATGGGCCCAACCCATACTTGAATTTGGGCCCCTTTACTTTATATTTTCATTTATTAATTAATTTGGCCCAACGCTATTTACCCCCGTTTAATTCGCTCGTTTATTATATATATGTTGGGCTTAGCCTTTTTAAGCCCAACTTTGCCACATGAAAAAGGGGAGGCTTAAAGCATGATTACATACACAAGAAGGGGAATGTGAACGCATGAACTTGCAACATAACGTTGGAACTACAAAATAGAAACTGGTGTACTTGCATAGTAGTAATGTATACTTTAGTCATAAAGCATAAGTGACATGAATCAAAGCATGTAAACTTGTAGTTGAGATAAGAATCTAAATTGGATATCATTATTGACACATAGTCTTAACTACAACATAAACCTATGTTTTTATTTAGGCATAATGTCAAACATAGGCAAATCATGTTCATAAGATTCCTACATGTTTACAAAGGGGTTTACTTTTGTTACTAATACAAAAGCATAGTTCAACTTGAATTATTCCAACTTAATCATGATTTTAAATCTATTCACATAACCATGGCGCACATATACTTATGGCATAAATATTTCTAAACATGAAATCATGATTTTTACTTTAGTCATGCAAACTTGCAAATGGGATTTTGAATCTAACCTAGCTATGTGCCACATATGTCATCATATAATTCTTGTTAACAATATAGACCTAACATGGTTTTCAATTATGCAAAATATCAATTATAGCCTAGTCATATTCATAAGTTCGCAAAGAGGTTTTCTAGTACAAAAGTATGGCTTAATACATAGACCATGATGCCAAATTTTCAACATAATTTCATATGAATTATAATAACCCAAATTTGTTCCAATTACTCACAAAAATGATTTTTGTACAAAAATACACATTTTGATGACATAGTAGCAAAACCCCAAACTTGCATGAATTTCAATTAAACAACTACATACATGTAGCTTCAACATGAATTACATAATTTGCGAATATTCCAAACGTATACTTGCATAAAACTACCGCAAACATGTAGTTTTTATAATGAATAACATGCTTTGCGAATATCCAAACGTATACTTGCATAAAACTACCGCAAACATGTAGTTTTTATAATGAATAACATAATTTGAGAATATCCAAACGTATACAATATTCAAAATCGATATGAATCATAGTAACGCACAAATATGAATTACTTTATCACCACAAATCAAGTATACAAACCAACACAATTATTTGTTCATACCAAAATAATACTCTACTTACAATTGTGTGGCGAATTCTCCAATTTAGGGATTTGGAGATGCGATTCCTTGTTGATTTGATTTGTTTAAGTTGCTTTATGCTTTAGAATTTTCCTCCTAGTCTTCTCCCAAATTGGTGGCAACTCCTAGTCGTTCCTCAGCAGCATGATGGCTTTGTTCTTATTTTTGAATGAATAGGTTAGGTTGAGTCTAGGGTCATTTTTATAGAGTTTATGAACTGATTAGGACCATCGACGTTGCTTGGATTGATCGTAGCCATTCATTCGAAAGAGAGACCAATTAGAGCCTGCCACCTAGCCCTAATGACAAAGCATGCTTCTGAAAATCGACCAACATAGACTAGGCCAGCCAGGATGGACTGGGCTCGACCTGGGTCTGGACCAGGTCGACAGCCCTGTCGACAGCCCTGTCGACCTGGCTAGACCAGGTCGACAGCCCAGTCGACCTGGGTGCCTTAGGCGGGAATTTTCCCGCCCTGGCCAATTGGGCCCGATTTTTAATTTTAAACTTGTTTTTCTGAGCTGTTCGAATTTTAAACTTAATTCAGAAACTTCCGGAGGCTATATCTTCTTCATACGGACTCCGTCTTTCGAAAACTCGGACTCTATTTCGCGTATTTTTCCGAGACGAACGCAATGGCGTATCCCGTTTCCCTTAGTTCTTTGATTTCAAATTAATTATACTTTAATTTGTTAATCTCACAGTTATAGAATACACGGGGTGTTACATTCTCCCCCACTTAAAAGAATTTCGTCCTCGAAATCTTCAAGTTTAGGAAAATGTATATCCTAACATCCAATCATCCATCTACTCATCCATCAAACACGAGCATCCATTTTCCTTAAAAGACTTCTAATGCTTCATGATCATATGCGAAGTGTGTGTGTACATGTACTTATCTAATGCAAAATCAGGCGGTCTACTGATTCAGTTGACCTCCTTAATGCGAATTATGTAAGTGCCATGAATCCATTATGTATGCAAATTTTCCTATTCATGATTCTACATGAGTGCACAATCATTCATTACAAATGCAACATCCATATGACAACACATTAAAGTTCAACCATATACGAATGCAAACATATATGCATATGCAATATGAAGTGATTGAGCCGATCTAAAACCTAGATTGTGTGTGTATATGCAACCACGAGCAACCACTAGCAATCACTTGCAACCACTTGCAATCATCATCCATAACATGTTTCAATTACATGTTTCCATCCAAAGAGGTTTCTAGCTAAAAGATAAGGTCAAGGAAATATACCTAAAAAAATAGATAAAAGCGCGACTTAAGGAAAAAGAAAGATCAAGGATGTACCCTCGAAAAGAAAAGGGTAAGCAGTGCGTATTCTAGCTTCAGTTTCCCAAGTCGCGTCTCCCTTGGCGTCGCTCCACTGAACTTTGACGAGCCTGACTTCGCGGTTGCGTAGCTTCTTCACTTCCGTTCCTAAGATGCGGGTTGGAACTTTTCTTATGGTTGCTTCGCGTTCCACTTCGGCCTCTTCGAGGATATTTGGCTCTACCACTTCAGCAGACTCATGTAGACATTTTCGGAGATGTGAAACGTGAAAAACGTTGTGGACTCCGGCCAACTTCTCGGGTAGCTCTAATCTATAGGCCATTTTCCCAATTTTCTCGATGATAGGGAATGGCCCTACGAACCTTGGTGCCAGTTTTCCCGTGGTTCCAAAACGAACAACGTTTCTTAGCGGAGATACCTTGATAAAAACTCTGTCTCCAACCTCAAATTCAAGGTCGGTCCTTCTCTTGTCGGCATAGGACTTTTGTCTGTCTTGGGCCGTCTTCATCCTTCTTCGTATTAAGTCTACTTTCCCTGAAGTCTCTCGGATCATATCTGGTCCAAGTATGAGCTTATCAGTAGACTCCCACCAACAAGTGGGCGATCGGCACGGTCTTCCATATAAAGCTTCGAAGGGCGCCATTCCGATGGTTGCTTGATAACTGTTGTTGTAGGCAAATTCCACCAAAGGAAGGTGGTCTTCCCATGTCCCTCCGAAGTCAAGGACGCATAGTCTTAAAAGGTCCTCCAAAACTCTGTTCACTCTCTCTGTTTGGCCGTCGGTTTGGGGATGATAGGCTGTGCTCAAGCATAACTGCGTTCCTACTGCTTCTTGCAGACTCCGCCAAAACTCGCTGGTGAAGATGGGGTCTCGGTCACTAACAATGCTAGATGGTATTCCATGGAGTCGAACGATTTCTTTGAGGTAAAGTGATGCCAGGGATGAGGCAGTTCTTTTACTTTTGACAGGTAAAAAGTGGGCGCTTTTAGTAAGCCTATCCACTATTACCCAAATGCTAGTGTTGCCTCTCCTAGACCTAGGCAGCCCCTCGATGAAGTCCATTGATATGCTATCCCACTTCCACTGTGGGACCTCTAGAGGATGTAGTAGTCCACCAGGCTTTTTCTGTTCCGCTTTAACCTGTTGGCACACCATACACTTAGAAACGAATTCTGCCACGTCCTTTTTCATGCCGTTCCAGAAGAAAGTCCTTTTTATGTCTTTGTACATTTTATCTCCGCCTGGGTGTATCGTCATCTTGGAGTGATGTGCTTCCTCGAGAACCTTCTTTACTAAATCTTTTGTTTGTGGGACGCATAGTCTTCCGTCTCGCCTTAGCAAACCCTTATCGTCGATGGAGTGTCTGTTGAGGTGACTTGAAGTCTCACCCCTAATTAGCCTATCAATCATTTCCATAAGCTGAGGGTCTTCGCGTTGTGCTGTCCCTACTAAATCCACTAATGTTGGCCGTACTTCGAGAGATGCAAGTAAGCCTGGTACGAAATCGGAGGAGGGCCTAAAGTCGAAGCTGGCTATAAACTCTAGACTTTGTCTTTCAACAAACAACGGGCTTAGGGTCAATTTCTTTCGGCTCAACGCGTCTGCCACTACGTTGCCTTTGCCCGGGGTATAGGAGATTTCGAAATCGTACGAGGCAAGAAAATCCATCCATCTTTGTTGCCTCAAGTTAAGATCCTTCTGCGAGAAAAGATATTTCAACGATTTATGGTCAGTGTAAAGCTCGAACTTCTCACCTAGGAGATAGTGTCGCCAAGACTTGAGTGCAAAGACGATGGCGGCTAACTCAAGATCGTGGGTTGGGTAGTTCTTTTCGTGCACTTTCAACTGCCTCCCGCCATAAGCTACTACCCTTCCTTCTTGCATTAAGACGGCGCCTAGCCCTGTCCCACATGCATCCGTATAAACAGTGAACATCTTGCTCCCATCTGGCAGCGTCAAAACTGGGGCTGATGTGTGAGCCCTTTTCAGTCGTTGGAAAGCAAACTCGCAATCCAAGTCCCAATTGAACACTAAATTCTTCTTGGTCAATTTCGTGAGCGGAGCTGAGATTTTCGCAAAATCCCTTATGAACTTTCGATAGAAACCCGCTAGTCCTAGAAAACTTCGGACCTCAGTCGCATTCCTTGGTGTCTTCCAATCCTGTACCGCTACTACCTTAGCAGAGTCCACTGCTAACCCTTGTTTGGATACTATGTGCCCAAGGAACCTCACCTCTTCTCTCCAAAAGTGGCATTTGGAGAATTTGGCTTTTAGTTGATGGACTCGCAAAGTTTCCATGATTGCCCTTAAGTGTTGAGCATGTTCCTCTTCACTCTTTGAGAAGATAAGGATATCATCTACGAAGACCACTACGAATTTGTTGAGGGAATCTCTAAATACCCTACTCATCAGGTCCACGAAGTAAGCAGGTGCATTTGTCAAGCCGAAAGGCATGACAAGCCATTCAAAGAAGCCGTCTGGGGTTCTGAACGCCGTTTTATCGATGCTATCTTCAGCCACCCTTAGCTGATGAAAACCGGTTGCTAAATCGAGCTGGGAGAAAACAGACGCTCCTAAAAGCTGGTCAAACAAATCGTCAATTCTTGGGAGAGGGTGCCTATTCTTTTTCGTTAGCTTGTTGAGCTCCCTATAGTCAACACATAGACGGAGTGAACCATCCGCCTTTGTAGCGAACACCACTGGAGCGCCCCATTCTGAAATGCTCCTCCTAATGAACCCCTTTTCTAGAAGCTCTTTAATCTGTTTACTGAGCTCTTTCCTTTCTCGTGGAGCCAAGTGTCTAACGGGCAACGCAACGGGCTTTGCATTATCTACAAGATATATGCGGAAGTTTATTTCCCGCTTCGGAGGCAAGCCCTTCACCTCTTCGAAGACATCCGGATATTCCTGGACCACTCTAACTGATTGCAAATTTTCAACAGAGGCATCTAGCGATTCAAGATAACTAAGCATAACCGCATACGAGGGATTACAAGAAATTTCCAAAGTATTACCGAGCTGGGTTAGGAGCAAAACAACCCTTTTCTCACAATCAAGGATGGCCCCATTACTGGATAGCCAATCCATACCCAAAATCAAACCATACCCCGAAAAGCCCAAAACAAAGGCACTACATTGAAATTCTACGCTTAGAATAGAAATTTTCAATCCCAAACAGATCATAGACAAATGAGCTGGGCCCCCAATTGGGTTTGAAACAATTAAGGGGTCATCTACCATACTAGTTTTTAGGTGCAGAGATTCTACTAAAGCAGACGAGATAAAGGAGTGTGATGCGCCAGAATCAAATAAAGTGCGAACGGGGCGATCATAAAGATAAACTACACTTTCTACAGAAGTATTTATACCTCGCTGTTACAAAGGTGGCGCTTCTAGCACATGAACCTGTGCCCCTGAGGTGGATCCAGCCCTCTGCCCCTGTCCTCGTTTCTTTGGGCAATCCTTAGCCCTGTGGCCTGTCTCACCGCAAGAAAAGCACCCACCATTCTTCTTGGCCTTCTTTTTCCGGCAGTCCTTTACTAAGTGCCCCACTTTGCCACAGAAATTACACTTCCTCTTCTCTTTGTTGTCTTTCCCACCCTTCTTAAAGTCTGTCTTCGTAGGCTGCAAACCCTCTTTCTTCCCTTGAGAGCTTTCTGCCTTTGTCTCCTTCTTGCCCTTATCCTCTTCGTTCAGCAATGCCATTTGCACCAGTCTTTCATACGTGGCTCCCATGGGTATATGGGTCATGGCCAAACTGTGTAATGTCTCATTCAACCCTTTGACGAAACGGAGAGCCTTCTTGTGTGGGGTGTTGACTAGGTCCAGCCCAAACCTAGCCAGCTCATCGAACTGATTCACATACTCTCTGACTGTCTTGTTCCCTTGCTTAAGAAATAAGAATTTTTCCAACTGCAAACTCCTTTCCGCATCTGAGAGAAATTTAGTCTCAAACCTTGCCCTAAAGTCCTCCCATGTCTCCACTGGTCTTTCTGCATTAGTGACTTCCCACCAGTAGGAAGCCTCGCCCTTTAATAGCCATACTGCCAGTTGTACTTTTTGTCTATCTTCTACCTCAAAGATGATGAATAGGTCCTCAGTTTCTTTCAGCCAATTTCTAGCTGCCACGAAGGACTCAGTTCCATGGAAATCCTTTCCTCCCATAGCTTTAAAATCTTTACATATCTTAGCAAACGTGTTTCCCCGTGGAGGAGGTGGAGGAAAAGGTGCCGCTGCAGCTGGATGATTTCCTGCAGCTGGGGGAGGAGGAACGGTAGGACCTGGCTGAGTGGTCCTTGCTTCTAAGAACCGTCTAAACCAACCAGGTATTGGTACCCCTTCCGGCAAGTTAAGTTCTTCGGACATGCTGAAACAAAAAAGGATAGATTCAAAACGAAGGATAAGAGATAGTACCTATGGCTTTGGGGAGTGGACTTTGCCTTTTTTTAAAATAAAATAATATTTTTCTTCTAAAATTGCTTCTTTAAATTTCCTTTTTGAAAATAAATTTTCAAAACTTTTTATCTTATCTGGTAAACCTATGCTCTGATACCAAGTGAAACACCCCACCTCCGTTAGGGTCACTCTCAAAGGGAATGCCCTAATTTTGGTGGAGGTTTATAAGTATAAGTCACAGATATACAAGACAGATATAAGAACACATATCTGTAAACAGCGGAAAAACAACAACTTTTATTTCATAAAAGAAAATACGTGTTACAGCAACATCACCATGATTGTCTTACATCCTTTCAAAAAAAACATAACTCCTTCAATCTGTCTTTGATTACATTATTTAAAGAAGCATAAAGAAAACATAAATAAACTGCAAAAGCCCCATAGTGGTTGTCCAAAGCCATAGTTCAAAACGAAAAGGTCCAAGCAATACATTCTTTCTCTTCAAGCTGGATATGAAGGCTGGTCAAGCTGCAGTGTTCCCTCCCTGTGGACTGGGGGGGGGGGGGGGGGAACGGAAGAAAAGAAGACGAAAGAAAAGTAGAGTCAGACATAAAGCCTGAGTAAGTCTAGGACTATTCTGTCTATGAATAAAGAACTGGGTATGGTAAGTATAAACAAGAAATGGGGAAAGCACTATAAACTTGGTTAAGTTGTCTAGGGTCGAATATACTATCGTACCCCATATTAATCTCTGTACCCATATAAACTAGTTCCCAATAGGCACCCCATAACCAGGGTGAAGTGATCCATTTTACGATGATCGGCTCCTACTCGCATAGTTACATGTGTCTTACGGCCCCCGATGTTGTAGTTACCTATGCTGGTCCCACCATGGGGTGTATCAAGTCCCATGGCAGCGGCCCGACACAACCTTAGAATGCATAGGTATGCTACTGGTGCCCAGTGCTTTATTTTTCTGCGCCGGAGTGTGTGCACGCCCGCACCCCGTTAGAACCTACACTGCTACACCACCGCCGTCGATTTGACCTCTTACAATCAGCCCAGTAATCGTGCCCCACCCTGCCTAATTTCAGGGTATCATGATACACCTTATAGGGTTACTGCTGAAAAGGGTCCCCCGCTACTAGGTTTTCTATTTCTAGCCAACATGCCAAGTTGGTTAAGTGTTTTATAACCTAACCCCCCAATCAGTCTGTTTAGTTTAGCATGTTCCATTTTGATTAAGTCTTTAGTTCACTTAATCCTAACAATCCTGACTCAGCCTTAATTGTCTTATTAAAGCCTTGACCTCTCACATTAGACAGGTATTGTTGTGGCTGCCTGTTGCCGGTTGGTTCCGGGCAGTCTTACGCCACAACTCAGTCTAACCTCGGGTCCTTATTGGGCTCCATGTTTAACCACCCACATTGGATAGGTATTGTTGTGACTACTGGACAGCCGGGCGGTTCCGGGCAGGTTTACATCACAACTCAATCCAACCTCGGGTTAAACACATCGTATGTTCTACATTTACATATTTTGTCTTTCTTCTTTATTTTCTTATATGTAAATATTTGCGGCCCATTATTAAAAATCAATGGTGTGAAGGTTACACCAATCATGGGCCCAACCCATACTTGAATTTGGGCCCCTTTACTTTATATTTTCATTTATTAATTAATTTGGCCCAACGCTATTTACCCCCGTTTAATTCGCTCGTTTATTATATATATGTTGGGCTTAGCCTTTTTAAGCCCAACTTTGCCACGTGAAAAAGGGGAGGCTTAAAGCATGATTACATACACAAGAAGGGGAATGTGAACGCATGAACTTGCAACATAACGTTGGAACTACAAAATAGAAACTGGTGTACTTGCATAGTAGTAATGTATACTTTAGTCATAAAGCATAAGTGACATGAATCAAAGCATGTAAACTTGTAGTTGAGATAAGAATCTAAATTGGATATCATTATTGACACATAGTCTTAACTACAACATAAACCTATGTTTTTATTTAGGCATAATGTCAAACATAGGCAAATCATGTTCATAAGATTCCTACATGTTTACAAAGGGGTTTACTTTTGTTACTAATACAAAAGCATAGTTCAACTTGAATTATTCCAACTTAATCATGATTTTAAATCTATTCACATAACCATGGCGCACATATACTTATGGCATAAATATTTCTAAACATGAAATCATGATTTTTACTTTAGTCATGCAAACTTGCAAATGGGATTTTGAATCTAACCTAGCTATGTGCCACATATGTCATCATATAATTCTTGTTAACAATATAGACCTAACATGGTTTTCAATTATGCAAAATATCAATTATAGCCTAGTCATATTCATAAGTTCGCAAAGAGGTTTTCTAGTACAAAAGTATGGCTTAATACATAGACCATGGTGCCAAATTTTCAACATAATTTCATATGAATTATAATAACCCAAATTTGTTCCAATTACTCACAAAAATGATTTTTGTACAAAATTACACATTTTGATGACATAGTAGCAAAACCCCAAACTTGCATGAATTTCAATTAAACAACTACATACATGTAGCTTCAACATGAATTACATAATTTGCGAATATTCCAAACGTATACTTGCATAAAACTACCGCAAACATGTAGTTTTTATAATGAATAACATGCTTTGCGAATATCCAAACGTATACTTGCATAAAACTACCGCAAACATGTAGTTTTTATAATGAATAACATAATTTGAGAATATCCAAACGTATACAATATTCAAAATCGATATGAATCATAGTAACGCACAAATATGAATTACTTTATCACCACAAATCAAGTATACAAACCAACACAATTATTTGTTCATACCAAAATAATACTCTACTTACAATTGTGTGGCGAATTCTCCAATTTAGGGATTTGGAGATGCGATTCCTTGTTGATTTGATTTGTTTAAGTTGCTTTATGCTTTAGAATTTTCCTCCTAGTCTTCTCCCAAATTGGTGGCTACTCCTAGTCGTTCCTCAGCAGCATGATGGCTTTGTTCTTATTTTTGAATGAATAGGTTAGGTTGAGTCTAGGGTCATTTTTATAGAGTTTATGAACTGATTAGGACCATCGATGTTGCTTGGATTGATCGTAGCCATTCATTCGAAAGAGAGACCAATTAGAGCCTGCCACCTAGCCCTAATGACAAAGCATGCTTCTGAAAATCGACCAACATAGACTAGGCCAGCCAGGATGGACTGGGCTCGACCTGGGTCTGGACCAGGTCGACAGCCCTGTCAACAGCCCTGTCGATAGCCCTGTCGACCTGGCTAGACCAGGTCGACAGCCCAGTCGACCTGGGTGCCTTAGGCGGGAATTTTCCCGCCCTGGCCAATTGGGCCCGATTTTTAATTTTAAACTTGTTTTTCTGAGCTGTTCGAATTTTAAACTTAATTCAGAAACTTCCGGAGGCTATATCTTCTTCATACGGACTCCGTTTTTTGAAAACTCGGACTCTATTTCGCGTATTTTTCCGAGACGAACGCAATGGCGTATCCCGTTTCCCTTAGTTCTTTGATTTCAAATTAATTATACTTTAATTTGTTAATCTCATAGTTATAGAATACACGGGGTGTTACATATACGATACAGAGCTTTCCGAATATCATTCCAGCTGTAAACAAGGATCTTGTGAATATAAATCTCAAAATCAAAACTACTAGCTGCCCGTGTGGAAAATAGGGGGACCCAGAGTTTAGGTTAAAACAATAAACTCCAAGTCAGTCATGTGACTGGTGTGAGAACTAAAACAATTATTAATTTGATTTTAAAGTTAGGTAAATCAAGGGACCACGCCATATAACATGGAACAGGTTTCCTCCCAAGAATACCAGTGCATAAACAAACAACACAATGCTAAACAAAGAACAATGAAGCTATTATAAGACTCAGGTCCCATCACACAATGCAACGCAAGCCGAAGGATAGAGTTTTTACCTTATAATAGCCAAAAATGCTTGGTACGTGAAATTTCATCTTTTATTATTACTATAAGTTAAGAAATCAACTTTAAATATAAATGCATCAATCATAGATGACATGAGTGCCCCATCCCACTATGTCGCCATACTAGGCTGTAACGACCCGCATTCTACGCATCATAGGATCGTAGAATATTTATTTCTTTCACATACGAAGTCGTATGGTCATGTAACTTTGGGAGACGACTATTGGGGTCATTTCCCATGTTCATGATTTTTCCCGATTTTTAAATGACCATTTTACCCCTAGTTGGCACTGTTTTGGCCATAACTTTTGACTGGAAAGGAATTTTGACCTGAAACCACTTCCATTGGCTCCGGATGATGGTTTCTCTTTCCGTAGAGTGGTCACATTAGCCAAACGGACTTACCGTTTGGGAGATATGGCTGAAACAAGTTTCAGATGGTTAAAAACAGCTTAATTGGGCTTAACCGGGTGATTAGCAGTTAGGCCCAAGGGGAATTTCGGGTTTAGGGGTATATGGAGGCTGATTAGGGTTAGAAAACATTTCTTTAGACATTTTCCAGCCGCCACTTTCATTTCTCTTGACCTAGCCATGGCCTCCACTCTCTAAATCTCTCTAAAACACCCAAAAATCACTTTCTAATTGGAGATTAGGCATAGCAAACATCAAACCAAGGAGTATTAGCACGAGAATCGAGGTAGAGCTGCTGTGTAAGATTGGGAACAACGGCAAATCAGAGAATATTTCAGTTTTGGGGTTCTAGTTGTGGTAAAGGTGAGTGATAGCATCGTTTTGACACTAATTACAATTAATTAAGGGTAATTAGTGAAGATTAGCGAGTTTATACGTAAATAAATCCTGGAAAAATTCTTAAAAATTCTAAAATAATGTTTTAAGGCTCTGTTAGAAATTTGGGTTAATTTCGATGTGTTTTGCTAATCGTATGCTTAAACATGATTAAGAGGGATTATAGGAAAATGTGAGGTTTTGGCCACTTTTTGATCCATTTTGATTAATTTAAATTGTTGTTTGTTGCTTGTGGTTGCTGTTACATGTTGCTATGACCCTTTGGTATGCTTTGTGATTGATTCCAATAGTTAGATTGGTCGAAAACGCCGTCGAGAGGCGTATAAACGCTTGATGGAAGTTGCGGGAATTAGTGCAGGAAATCGGATCGGATCGCCCCTACCCGACCCGAACCGCCCATTTCCCTTCACCACGAACCGAACCGGATCGTTATAGCGAAGCAAGCTGTGCCACGAGCTGAAGGATCCGATCCGCTCCGAGATGGTGAGCCCAAGACGCCACGAACCGACCTGCCTGAAGTGATGGCGCCACGACCGAGCTCTCGCGTGCGAACCGACCTGGCGTGAAGAAGGCTCCGACCCGATCCGAGGACTGATGCTTGGTGGTTGAAGGCGGCACGAACCACGACAGGATGGGGGGTGCGAACCGAACCGAGATGGTGGACCCGGACCGATCCAATGGGTGGTCACGAACCCGACCCGACCCGATTTGGTGGAAGAGATGATGATCCGAACCGATTCGAAGGAGGAAGATCCATAACCCGAAATGCAAAGGTAGTTCAAGTGGAAGTTAGAGCTCAGGATCCAGATGGGAACCAACGAGTTCACTTCATGGTTGGGCTTTGCTGCGGGACGCGTGCCAAGGAGTTATCGACGTCTATAGCTTTGGACCACTATGGTAGGAGGTGCGAAGGCGGATTCAGGGCCATTATGGCATCGGTAGAACCAAGGGCTACGACCAATGAAGTGGGTCATTGAAATGTTTGGTTATGACTCCAAGTGTTTGGCTTGGTCACAGCAGGGTTTCTACAAGTCGGGATTCGTCGTTACCTCAGTTTGTCTAGTGTTCCAAAGTGGTAGATGTCGTACGCTTTACGCACTGAGCGAGAGATGTGAGGATGGTTGCTATGGATGATTTGTTTGCTATCATTGTGATATGCACACCCCACCCCCGTATTCTTACACTATTTGTTATGGCACCTTGGAGTATTGTACGGTATGTGGTACTAACTCTTTGGTTGCAGGTCCAGGTTCAGGTATGGTTTAGTATACCTGTTATCATTCTGTTGAGATGCTTATCGCTCACACCAGGCTTTATGTCTGACCCAGAGTTTTATGTCTCTTCTTATTACTCTGGGTGCTCACACGAGCAGACTAGAGACAGGTTAGCTGGTGATGCACGGGTAGATGATCCGGAGACGAGCAGGAGGCTTCCACGTAATATATACAGTATTCTCCCTATGTTGTTGAAGATCACTGCTTGGGCATTGGTGGTGTATCTTCCATTTTAGCTTTCTTTTGCTTTGAGACAGTTTGAAAGTTGTAATAAGCTGTATTTGGATTTCCGCTGCTCTGATGTTGACATTGATTATTAGTTATCAGCTTATGCACTGTCTCACCTGTTTTATGTCAAGTATGTTATTATTATATTTTATTCCATGCGCTGTGAGACATTCTACAGGTTCCTTGATTAGTTCATTCTCTTCTTTCTTTTCTCATGACGACCGTCCCGTGCTAGTTGGGCATGTGCACAGCGCACTTTCGGGGGAAATGCAGGCTGGTGCGGGGCGGGCCGTCACACAACCAAAACCGCAAAATGTCGTATTGGAAGTTGGATTTCCATCTGTGAACCAAGGCAAGGGATCGTCCTTACCGCTTCGAGACAATCTAGCCCATGTCTCAGGAACAGCCGCAACTGCACCTTGGATCGTCAGGGCCGGTCCACACGGAGTGGATTAAAATGTCTGAACACTGCGTTTCCCCGCCCTATGGGGCGTAAATATGGTCGGTATAAAGACCATCCATCGGCTCTGCAGAGGCTGAAATAACCAAGGCGCCTCGCTATCCATCATCCACATAAGTAAAACGTCAGGGCTTGCAAAACGCTGATACTACTCCTAGCTAGAAGGAAACGTATGCCCTCCTTGAGGTCCTCTCCCATTTCTGGTTCACACCTGGGTGGGAGGCTCGCGAATTAATGCTACACAAAGATATGCTATATTAAAGCTGCGCTTTGATCATCAACCATAAGACTCTGCTTTTCAATAGAAGCCTTGATCATTTGCATCTCAGCATGCCACATAGGAAATTCACGCTATGCAACCGATGTATATCAATCACACAGAATGAAGTCCAATGTCAGAAACACATCCATTTACAAGTTCATTCTGGGTCTGAACGAAACTGGAGGCACCTTATTCCTCGTCCCGTATGCCCAATACAGGAGAGAGGTCCTCGCATATCCGGTTGATCTCCAAGTACGTCTGGACGATTACCACTTATTACCTTGTCTTGGGTGTACATCCGAATCAAGACATCAGTAATCATCCAAACGATGTGAAGACCTCCGGTCTTCCACCACCATCTTCATCCTCGACATATCGTCGAACCAGTTATTCAGAATGGGATAAACCCGGTCTTTCTGGATAACTCGCGTACATAATAAACAAGTGCTATAAAATCACAACATACGCCTCATTCCAATCCAGAATATTCTTTTATTCAAATATTCTTATACTTTGGGAAAAGTTCCCATTAATTTTATCAAAGATAAATTCTTTAAATTTATTCTTTAATCTTCCTTTTGATGTCAATTCAAACCAAATTATGGTTTATCCAAACTAGTCGGGATTAGCGAACCTTACCGAAGTAATCATTTGTTTAATTTCCCAATCCCAACCTATTCATCCCATGAAGTAAAATAGGTAATACTTCATATCTAATACCACGGTGTTATTGGTAAAATTAATTACCATTTCATGTTCAAATCTAATTAAAGATTTAACTATCGCTTGGAGCAAAACTGGTGATACTCCATTCTCGATCATCTCTTGAATTTGATAATTTTAGTTATCAAATTCACCTTTCAACCTATTTAAAGATTCATCAAAACTCTAATTTAGTTTTAATTTCTAAAAATCATTACTTAATGATTATTCAAAGTCAAGAAATTAATCTTATCTTTAACTGGGTTAAAGAACTAATGTCTTTTAAAACACTACTCACGATAAACCCAAAATCACATTCATTGACAATGGAATCTTCAAGGAAAATCTTCAAGGAAAACAGATCAATATATATATATATATATATAATCGATATCCAACCGATAATATAATTGGAATAATGGCAAAGCCTTTTAAATCCCATATATAGTAACAGTCTTCCTTCATAGAAGTTCACTTCGATTATCACTGAATCGAATTCCATTCCATTCCAATTTATTTTATTAAACTGGAAAACTTTTCGTTGGAAATTTTCCCTAAATCTTAATTAAAAGATTTATAAATTCCAAATCATATTTCGTTGTAAATCGGGTTAAAGAACGAATGTCGTTAAAAACACAGATTACAATAAACCCAATTCACATTCCATTTCAAATCCAATTAAATGTTAATTAATCGGTAATTCTTCTCTACATCTTAATTAAAAGATTTATTCCTTTCACACGGGGTTTAAGAATAGTGTTAGAGAAGACACCACTCACGACAAACCCAAAATCCCATTTGATATTAAATACAAGACTCTGAATAGAAATTATATCAGCTTATATTCAATATCAAATTCTGAACTCAACAAACATGGTATTGGAATAACGATATATATATCTTCCAAATTCCTCCACAATGCCTTTATAATCATGAAATCCAATATCGAAATATCCCAAAGATAATTTCAATTCAAATTCATTCCAATTCATATATTGGAAATTCTGGTTATTTTTAAAACCATTTCAAATCCAATTTATTTTATTTAAAAATTATTGGATTTCATGTCTAATTAATAACTAGTTCATTTCATTAAAAATCTATTTTTATCTTTTCAAATATGGAATTTTTCATCCCAATTCTTTCTAAATCATTTCTTATGGTTTTACACTAATTATTGATATTTTTAATAATTTTATCAAGGTCCATACAGTCGATTTCCATAAACGGTCATCAAACTGCACTTACAACGACCTTTTCCAAATTTGATTTGGACATAATTCCAAATCCAATCATTAGATTTCAAATCTCTAATATTCGTTAGAAATCTCTTTTCGATACGAACCCAACGGTTCCGTTTTTAGGAGAATCCGACTGTAGGATCTCCCGTAATCTCCATTCGAAGTCAATGGTCGAAATTCGTGAATTATTGCAGCGTGGCGCGTTCTATTCAGGCCATTATATTATATATATAATATATATTTCGTCGATTTCCATTTAAAACGTATTTTACAAATCGTTTTAAATTTGTTTTCAAAACGATTTCAACTTCATATTCCATTTCAAATCAAAATTGAATATTCCATATCATTAATATATATAAATGATAATATTTTAAAAACATTAGATTTTTGAAATCAATTCCTTTTCGATATTCATTGTAAAAATGAATAAAATCGATATAAATATCGTTCACGTCAAAATGGCATTAATCTAATCAACACGACTTTATATATTTATATATATTCGTGTCCATCCCAAATCGGACATCAAAATCAGATTTTGATTCTTTTCTGAATATTATTTTAAAATATTCAATATTTTAAAATATTCGTTCTTTTAAAATATTCATTCGCTCTGAATTGGAATCAGACACAGACAATTACCATATAATGTTGTATATGGATTTCATACAACACACGTATATAACAACCAAAATCAACAATCATCCATCATCCAGAGTGCATTCTACACTGTATAAGCATTAAATATGGATAATCAACGCTTACACAGCTTGTCAACCAATCGATCAACATACAACTAAACAATTGGGATTCGTGTACGTCAAATATCATCCCAACACCCGTGTGAGGTTTCAACCAACAAATACTGAATATTATTTGTGCAGTTGGGCGATGTGTAAAATATATCGTCCCAATCCATACCAGTAAAATGGGTGTTCATAAACAAATCGTCTGATTTGTAAATGAATATTTATTTTATTCACATCAACGTTAAAAATTATATTTTTAACGATAAAATATTTTATTCAACATATGAATATTCTATTCAGTTCATTTATACAATAAAAATGATATTTTTATTGTTCTAACATATTTTAGAAAATTTTGGCGGCATAACGGCGCAATATCAAAATCGGGTAATGTCTAGCATTACCCCTCTCCTGATATTGGCTGGCGCCATACACACATAACAATTCTAATTAATTCATTTCCCCCAAACAACCAAATTCAACCAAATAATCTAATCGACCAAACCAAAAAATCAAACAAGTCGTCCATGATTTATGGACGATGGGGAACAACTCATATATGCAGTTTTAAAAATAAATAACTGTATAAGAAAATTATAGTGAGGATTTCTCACCTTTGGGATCCACTCCACCATTCTTTATTTCTGAACGGTTCGAATTTGCCTAAAATTCCAATGCAATCTTTTCCCGCTATTCATAGTAAAAATCGCAATTTTAATGTGATGTTTATTTTATAAATCACACTTTTATAATGGCACTTCATATATAAAAATCATATATTTTTATATCTCTACTTCTTATATAAAGATCGAATTTTTATTTATCTTGGTATATAATAAAAATCAAAATTTTATCTCTAGCTTATATATATAAAAATCGAATTTTTTCGCTACTTTCAAAATGAAAATCTAATTTTTCTACAATGAAAAATCTAATTTTTCTACAATGAAAAATCAAATCTTTTTAATGAACAAAATCAAATCCTTTTTATTATAAAAATATAATCTTTCTATTCGCTACTATTATATAATAAAAATTATATTTCTGTTATGCTTCTTTCTATATAATTAAAAAAACCACGTCTTTTCCAAATTAAAGATCAAATCTTTTCTAAATTAAAAATCTATCTTTTCATTAGCAAAAATCCTACCTTTTCTTTATCAAAAATCCTACCTTTCTTATCATAAAACTATATTTTTACATACATACAAATCATATATTTATTTTTATAAATAAATAATAATTAAATTAAAAACTGATTTAAACTATGTCATTATATAAAAATAAAACTGAATTTTAAAACCTATGTTTTATAAATTAAAAATCACCTTTCTTTGATCTCCAGGAACCCTAAATCGAAGCATTTGAAAGCCAAAGTGGATTCGAGCATCAGAGATAAAGGGGGCGCGCTGCCTGATTCGTCGAGAGTGGTTCAAGAGGCAAGGTCGGCGACGTTGGTGGTCTCGGCGGACCTAGGGTGGTTGGGTTGCTGGTTTGGGCGGCTTTGGGTAGGACATGAGGGTTTCACATCGGAGGGGGAGAGAGGGAGGGGAGGAAGAGCGATCGAAGGTCGGGGGAGGGGGGTGGAAGGCCGGTGGCGGTAAGCGCAGGCGATGGGGGGAGGGGCTAGACGAGATCAGCTGGTTTATTTTCTTTTTCTCTTTTTTTTTTCTTTTCAAAATACCTCATTGACTAAGAGGAAGAGGGTAGGGGGATTTTTATATAAATATATATTTTTAATTTCAAAAAGTACCTTTTTATTTTGAACTCGAAATCAAACCCACCGACTATCATCCCTAGCAAATTACTCCTATTCCGAACATAGTGGGATATGTCACGTAGGCCAGTTCGATCGTTACTATCAATTTTCGTTAAATTTACAATATAAATAAATATAACGGTCAATATTAATTTTAACGTACATTTTAATTTGCCAGGGCCACATACTGAATCTAAAAATTCCCATTTTTTTTTCTATCTTCGTATTGACGATATGGTCCTAACAAAACTAATGTCATCAAATTTGAAGACCGTTTGAAAAATGGCCATTTTCTGGTCGACCGAAATTGACTTAAACTGTTAAACACATTTTCTTTTGCCATGCTCAAATATTGATTTCAAAAATTATGGAAATTTGAATCTAGCAATAATTTGACATCCTGGATCCAACAAAAGTGGTTTCGTAAAAAATGGAGGTTGTTTGCAAAATTTTCATTTTTAAGGGCTATATTTGCCATAGCGACTATTCTGAAATTTCAACTGGGTATAACTTTTTATTCCCGCTATGAAATTTCAAATTTTCAAATTCTTTGAAAGATACTTTCAAATAGATTCTAATATTTTTTTGTTTCACTAAAATCTGGTTTATTTTGAATTCTATACATTCACTTGAAATATGAAATCGAATTTTCAAACTACCACGCAATTTCTATTTCCATTTATAACTAAAATAAATATTTATATTCTAACTTCGATTCAGATAAATTTATACGTTCTAATTCTATTCAAAGTAAATTTCTTGTCGTAATTATTTAAAATAAATCATTTTAAATATTCAAAATTCATTTAAATTGCCAAAATAAAAATTTTAATTTGGTTCTGATTTTCCTGGTTGTTACAATTATCTTTTAATTAACGATATTTAAATATAATTATTGAGTCCTTTATTATTAATGAAATTGGTTATTATTCTACCAGATTTAGAAAAGATTCATTATTCTATTTTCAGTTGACAAAGAAGTTAACTACTTGTACGGTAGTTAGTGATAAAGTTTTTTATTATTTTAATTAATAATAATTGAAGTGATTGCCTTTTTAATTGGAATTCAATTAAAAAGTAATCAATTTTGTAGTTGAATATGGTAAAATGTTTATAAAGGAATTTGATAATAAAAACAAAACATGTAAACAAGGTTTAAATAAAGGCGCTGAAGCAAAAGCTGTGATTTTAAATAAATGTTTAATTAATAATTAATTTAAGTGTAATAATTGTAACTGAAAAGAGGTTTCAAACGGAAATGGATTTGGTAATCGGATTCTTGTGATAAATCAAAGATTGTAAATGATTTGTATTAAAAAGAGATTTAAGGCTAATATGATGATGTGAAACATGCTTTTATTTGATATTTGAATTAAGTAAAAGTGTGAAAATCCGCAACTTCCCCGTAAAGGAAAGCGCGGATAGTTCGAGAACAAGCCACAACAGAACGCAGACGAAAGAACATTTCATTGTATATAACGACAATGCACCAGAATACAAGAATATACAGAGCATAAATGAATATTACACAGAAATATCAGAGATTTAAATTACATTTAAATACATCGCAGCGGAAAATAATACAATACACAACTAGAAGAGATATACGGATACAAAGCTTTCCGGATATCATTCCAGCTGTAAACCAGGATCCTGTGAATATAAATCTGCAAAACCAAAACTACTAGCTGCCCATGTGGAAAATAAGGGCACCCAGAGTTTAAGTTAAAACAATAAACTCCAGGTCAGTCATGTGACTGGTGTGAGAACTAAAACAGTTATTTATCTTTATTTTCAAAGTTAGGTAAATCAAGGGACCACGCCGTATAACACGGAATGGGTTTCCTCCCAAGAACACCAGTGCATAAAACAACAACGCAATGCTAAATAAAGAAAAATGAAGCTATTATAAGACCCAGGTCCCATCACACAATGCAACGCAAGCCGGAGGATAGGGTTTTTACCTTATAATAGCCAAGAATGCTTGATACGTTTAAAACAAATCTTTTGATACTATTATAAGTGCATATTGTATAAAATATCTTCAAATCATAAGTATCAATCACAGACGGCATAAGCGCCCCATCCCACTATGTCGCCATACTAGGCTCTACAAATAAAACCGAAATACACGTATTGGAAATTGGATTTCCATCATGGTGGCTCCTGATTTGAAAGATCGATCGCGTAATGCAATTCACCACGGCTTACGTCCCAACAAGAGAAAACACCGTCTGCACATCCGTACATTTGGGACCAGAGTATCACCGCGGCTTACGTCCCAGCGAGAGAAAACACCGCTTACTCTATATATCCCTGAGCACTAAGCTCATCTCGGTCGACCGAATCCACGACACCACTAAGGTGCCCATCCACTAAAAAGCATACTGATCAAACCACCAGTTTACCACCATACCGGGGTGTGAGGCTCGCGAATCAACGCTATACACAAAGCCGTGCTATATTAAAGCTGCGCTTTGATCATCATCCACCAAACTTTGCTTTTCAACAAAAGTCTGGATCACTGCATCTCAGCATGCCACACTATCAATCCATATCGTACCACTGATTTCTGCCAATATATAACCTCTGAGCTCGTATGTCTAAGAGAAGGGCGTTAAGTAAGAGAATAAATTCTCCGCTGCCAACAGATATATACTTAGCAGAGATCAACGAATACAATATAAAGGAATACAATGTCAGACACACCATCCATTTACAAGTCCGTTCTAGGTCTGAATGAAATCGGAGGCACTTTCCTCGCATATCCGTCGATCTCCAAGTATGCCTGGACGACCACCAACTGATTCCCTCATCTTGGGTGTACAACCCAATCAAGATCATCAATAATCACCCAAACGATGTGAAGACTTCCAGTCTTCGACCACCGTCTTCATCTTCGACATATCGTCGAATCGGTTATTCAGAATGGGTATAAACCCGGCCTTTCCGAACAACCCGCGTATATTAAAAATAAATGTTACACAAACACAACATACGCCTCATTCCAATTCATTAGTTACTAATCGTAAATCAACAAGAGAACAATTTCCCAAATATTAACCCCGAAGGCCGAAACCAACATCAGATCAATACCCAGGAAACCATTCTTCTTAGCTAACCTACAACTAGTTTCTAAATTTCAATTCTTAGGGAAAGGTTCCCATTAATTTAATCCAAGATAAATTCTTTAAAATTTATCCTTTAATCTTCCTTTGGATGTCATTTCAAACCAAATTATGGTTTTCCAAACTAGTCGAGATTAGCGAACCACACCGAAGTAATTATTTATTTTATTTCCCAATCCCAACCTATTCATCCCCTGAAGCAAAACTGGTAATACTCCATATCTAATACCATGGTGTTATCGGTAAAATTAATTACCATTTCACGTTCAAATCTAATTAAAGATTTAACTATCGCTTTGGAGCAAAACTGGTGATACTCCATTCTCGCTCATTTTCTAAAGTTGATAATTTAAATTATCAATCCACATTTCAATTTAATTGAAGATCCATTAAAACTCTTTTTACTGGGTTAAAGAACTAGTGTCATTTAAAACACAGTTCACGATAAACCCAAATCACATTCTATTTATCATCGGGTTAAAGAACTAGTGTTATTTAAAACACAGTTTACGATAAACCCATGAATCAATTCTATTTAAACCCATTTCAAATCCAATTTATTTATTTAAAAATAAATGGGTTTTAATTTCAGTTCAAAACTAGTTCATTTCGATAAAAATCTATTTTTATCTTTTCAAATATGGAGTTTTCATCCCAATTTTTCCCAAATCATTTCTTATGATTTTACACTAATTATTGATATTTTTAATAATTTTATCAAGGCCCGTACAGTCGATTTCCATCAACGGCCATCGAACTGCACTTACAGCGACCTTTTCCAAATTTGATTTGGACGTATCTCCAAATCCAACCGTTAGATTTCAAATTTCTAATATTCGTTAGAAAGCTCTTTTCGATACGAACCCAACGATTCCGGTTTTAGGAGAATCCGACGGCCGGATCTCCCGTAATATCCGTTCGAAGTTAATGGTCGAAATTCGCGAACTGCCGCGGCGCGTTCTATTCAGGCCATTATATTATATATATAATATATATTTCATCGATTATTATTTAAAACGAATTTTATAAATAGTTTTGAATTCGTTTCAAAAACAATTTCAACCTTTATTTCAAATTCAAATCGAAATTGAATTTTCTATTATAAATCCTTTTTACTTTCATTTCTATTTGATTTCAATTCAAATCGATTTTAATTCGATTTGAATTCATTTTCTTTTCAATTCAATTCTATTCGAATTCGTTTTCTTTTCAATTCAATTCGAATTCGTTTTCCTATTCAATTCAAATTCAATTCATTCTCTATTCAATTCAAATTCAATTCATTTTCTAATCAAATCAAATTCAATTCATCTTCTATTCAAATCAAATTCAATTCATTTTCTAATCAAATCAAATTCAATTCATTTTCTAATCAAATCAAATTCAATTCATTTTCTAATCAAATCAAATTCAATTCATTTTCTATTCAATTCAAATTCAATTCATTTTCTATTCAATTCAAATTCAATTCATTTTCTAATCAATTCAAATTCAATTCATTTTCTAATCAAATCAAATTCAATTCATTTTCTATTCAATTCAAATTCAATTCATTTTCTACTCAATTCAAATTCAATTCATTTTCTAATCAATTCAAATTCAATTCATTTTCTAATCAATTCAAATTAGTTCATTTTCTAATCAAATCAAATTCATTTTCTATTCAATTCAAATTCGTTATATATTCAATTGAAATCAAATTCGTTATATATTCAATTCGAATTCGTTTTCTATTCAATTCAAATCAAATTTGTTTTCTATTCAATTCAATTCAAATTTGTTTTCTAGTCGATTCAATTCAAATTCATTCCTATTCGATTCAATTCAAATTCATTTCTATTCGATTTGAATTCAATTTGTTTTTCTATTAAATTTAAATCAAATTTGTTATATATTCAATTGAAATCAAATTCGTTTTCTATTTAATTTAAATTCAATTTTCATTTCAAAATATTCGATTTCTAAATCACTTTTCAATATTCATTTTAAAATGAATAAAATTGATATAAATATCGTTCACGTCTAAATGGCGTCAATCTAATCAACACGGCTTCATATATTTCTATTTTCAAATATTCTATTCAACATTTCTTTTTTTAAAATATTTCGTTCAACACATGACTAATCTCAACGGATGAGTACTGTCAACAAATGAACCTTTATTTTATAATATTCTTCATTTTCTAAATTGGAATGAGGCCCAATCAATTACCATATAAAGTTAATTATATGGATTCCATTCAACACATGTATATAATAGCAATGATAAATAATCAACCATCATCCAAAGTGCACTACACTGTATAAGCATCAAATTTAGATATCTAACGCTTGTAACAGCCTGTCAATCAATCGATCGACATATTTAATCAATCAGGATGAGTGGACTTCAAATTTCATCCCAACACCCGTGTGGGGTTTCAAATCAACAAACACAGATTTTATTTGTGCAGTTGGGCGATGTGTAAAATTTATCGACCCAATCAATGTCCTTCAAATAGGTGTACATAAACAAACCGTCCGGTTTGCAAATGAATATTTTATTTTATTCACTTCCACGTTAAAATTATATTTTTAACGATCAAAATATTTTATTCAAACTATGAATATTCTATTCAGTTCATTTATTTAATAAAATGATATTTTTATTTTTCTAACATATTTTAGAAAATTTCGGCGGCATAACGGCACGATACTAGAAACGGGACAAGGCCTAGCCTTATCCCCGGTCTAGTGAAGGCCCACGCCATTCACACATCAATCAAATCCATTCCATTTCAACAAACAATTCAATTCAAACCAAATAATCTAACCAACTACACTACCAAACAATTAAACAACCAAGTCATCCATGGTCTGTGGATGACGGGTGTCGGGTGTTACTAAACACCGTCTGCATCCTAGTATATATAACTAGAAAAAGGAAATTTGAGTGAGAAGTTCTCACAGAGGTTTCCACTCCGCGGTGCTTTGCTTTTGAATTGCTGAACCGTCTGGATCAGTTGAGATTTCAATTCAGTCCCTTTAACGCTGTTCAAATAAAAATTATATTTTTATTACTTCATTTCAATAAATAAAAATCGTATTTTTATTTTCTACATCCTATATTTTTACAACGCTTCTTTCTATATGAAAATTATATTTTTATATTTCTTCTTCTTATATAAAGATCGGATTTTTATTTCAACATATATATAAGAAAGATCAGATTTTTATTTCGCTACATATATAAAGACAATATTTTTATATTCTCTATTATATAAAAATCATACTTTTAATACTTCTACTATATAAAAATCATGTCTTTTCAGTTTTAAAAATCTAATCCTTTCAGTTTTATAAATCTAATCTAATGCTAAGTTTCATCTTCTCAAAAACATTGTATAATTTCAAAAAGAATGCTCCTTTGTTATTCAAAAACAATATATGTTTATTTTTCAAAAACAACTCTATTTCCTTTAAAACAATGCTATTTTAAACAAATTCCAGATTTTTTTTGTTTTCAATGCTTTTTCTATAAATTTTTGATTTAAAACAGTGTAATTTAAATATATAAAAAGAATAAAAATTGCTCACTGTATATCGTCGAACTGTCTTCACGAGCTAGGGTTCGGAACTGTCGTCGCCTGGAGCCGCCTGGAGTTGATCGGAGGGCGCCGTCGTCTTCGCCTCCGTGAGCCGCACCTGCCAGCACCCACCCCCTCGAGCTCGATCTCCCCCACCGCCCTGAAATCGATGGTGAACGACGATGGTTCTTGCGCGGAAATCGAGGAGGATATAGCTCCAGATATGATCTCAGCTGTTGGATAGATGGAGCTCACGTTATTGATCAATTTGTCTTTGGGATTTTTGGATTCCATTGAGGGATAGAGGAGATCGAAGGGATCAAAGGTTGGAGATTGTGGATCGTTCGCAACGAAGGGGCCGGGTTCCTTTGGGGTTGACCGCAGAAATGAAGAGGGTCTGACCAGACATGAATATATATATATATTATATATTTTATTATTTTAATTTCCACTAAAAAGTAAATTTTTATTTCAAACTCGAAACGAGGCCCACCGCCTGTCGTTCCTAGCGTTTTACCCCCATTCTGAACACAATGGAATATGTATCGTAAGCTGATTCGATCGTTTCGATCAGTTTTCGCCAAAATCAACATATAACTCTATATATTGAATTTGAACACGCATTTCAATTTACCGGAGTCACATACTAACTCGAAAAATTCCAGAAAAATATTTTCTAGCTTCGTATTGACGATACGGTCCTAACAAAACTAGTTTCGTCGAATTCTGAGACCGTTGGAAAAATGGCCATTTTCCAGTCGATTAAAATCAACTAAAACTGGTCAAACGCGTTTTCCTTTGCCACGCTCACATATTGATTCGAAAAATTATGAAATTCAAAACCTAGCAATAATTTGACATCACGGACCCAACAAAAGTGGTTTCGTCGAAATCCGAGGCCGTTTGCAAAATTTCCATTTTAAGGGCCTGAATTCCATAGCGACTATTCAGAATTTTCAACTGGACATATCTTTTGATCCCCGCTTTGAAATTTCAATTTTTCGGATTCATTGGAAAGATATTCACAATTAGATCCCATTATTTTTGGTTTCACTAAAATCCGGTTTATTTTGCACCCGGTACATTCAATTGAAGTTTGGAATCGAATTATCGAACTACCGCGCCATTTTCAATTCTATTTATAAATATAGATAATTATTTATATTCTAACGACGACCTATATAATATATACGTTCGAATTATATTCAAAATAAATTTCTCGTCGATATTATTCAAAATTATTCATTTTAAATAATCAAAATTCGCTAAAATTGCCAAATTAAAAATTTTAAACTGGCCCATATTTTCGGGTTGTTACAAAAAGCGATGTATTGAAATGAATTTTCAAAGAGAAAAAGGAAAGATGCTTAATGATTTTTGGGTTAAGAATAAGGTAAACTAATTTGTTGTAATAAATCAATGTTGGATTTTATAGTAGAAAACGCAGTGGATTTGTGTAAAGATTCGATAAACAGATTTCAAAATGTAATCCAAGTTGTAAACAAATTTATAAAAGGAATTTGAGATAAGGGTTTGTGCTTATTAAGAGTTTTACTTAATCAACGAGTTAAGCAAAAATAGTTATATTTGAAAAGAGAGCTTTCAATTCAAGAAATGGTTTATAAAACCATATTTTAAATGGAGTAGTAAATGAGATTTTTTTAATACTAGAATTAATATCAGCTTTGGTGTTATAAACTTGTTTCAACTTAAGATAAGCATGTTGTCTTTCAAGTTATGATAGGTAAATAAAATACCCAACTTGAACGACTTAACGGTCATACGAGGATGATATTAGTTTGTAATGGTAAAGATATTGGAGATAATTTAATATTTCCATAAGAGAAATAGTACTACAACATTATTTGCGAGGTTTGAATTATAGAAATAGCAGGTGTAATAAAGGTAAGTTATAAGTTAACATCACTGGCTCACTATATGTACATTGAGAAGTTAAAATCCAAAGGTTCCAGAAGCTGATTATTATTGCTCCATAGTTGATTGGTGGATATCAAGGGGTCCAATTAATGCTATTTCAACACTAGCGTGACAAAATTGTATTCAAGGTTATTATGTAGCTTATGGTAGAATCAGCAACCCAAAATGCATTGGACTATATTACTTGCCTAAATGAAATCAATGAAAGTATTGAATATGGCCGTAGATTTCACTTATTTGTTACATGAAACATTCCCAGCAATCAACAAATCATATTTGACAGATAAGAAGACATCCTTGCTAAACTTTCTGGTCCAAACTTGTTAAAAACCCATCAGATATAAGGGTCTAAATATGATTGAACTGAGAATTTGTCCAATATATTTGTAAGGCGTACAAATATCTCACTATAACAAACATCCAAGGAAATAGCAAGATAACAATAAACATTACAATATGTTTCAAAACTCATGTATCTTAAGTGTACACAATACCTTACATGAATTAGGATCAATTTAGGATAGAATAAGAATTTAGTAGGATGAATAGTTGAAGCAGACATATGACTTTGTATTATGTTTATAAATGTTAAGTTCAATTATGAACTAAAATACGTATTTATCTTCTCTTGGTCTTAAATTCTTCTTTATATATTCAAACATTATAATCAGCTTTAATTAAAAATAGCTATTATCAAATTAGATGCTTTAATCATAATTATGTAACCACAACTGCAAGATGCAACAAAAACGATAAAACTTCAAAGACTAAGAAAAATTTACACATTTTTTTTTTGAATAAATGTGATTTATGCAAAAAAAATCACTACAAATTCAATATATAACGATATGAATGTACATTCACTTTCAAACCATATTAAGGTATGGTGGATATAATTTTTTTTGTAATTTAAATCTTACTAGCTGCATATTTTTCTAATTTTTAATTCACAAACTAAATCAATTTTATTGCTTAACATAAAACCAAATCTAAGTAATAAATTCTACGATAGAATTCACAGATGATTCAGGTATAATCCGCTTAAGTTTAGCGATCAATCAAACCAAAATAAATTATAAATTTAAAGGCATAGTCCCAATTTTTTATCAAATTATATTTCCAAAATAATTAATAAGCTAGGATTTATATCCTAATTAACTTTATATTCTTATTATTTGCATGTTTTTTTATAGCATTGAACTGTAATATATGATGATATAATTAAAGTACATAAAACTAGATGGTAGAACCGTATTCATGTCACTACAAGTTTATGCATAAATTAGCATCTGTATAAACCCACCTCTGTTCTTAATACTTAAAAAATATTCTAAATATAGTTTAAAATAACCTTATTTCTTAAAATTTCCTAAGCTAACTTAAATTTCTAGATAAGGTAAGCTTTCTCTACACTTTATCTTTATTGTGGCTTAAATAGGTCCCAATAACTACCTGGACAAAGAACTTCGGAAATGAGATATTAAAATTTGAGGACAACAACTTGTAGAGAGAGAAAAAGGGAAGCTTTGGTTGTCAATTTTTCTTTTCATTGATGCATAAAACGAAACATGCATAAAGAAATTAATTAGCTTGAATATGATTATTCGTTGCCTTTTTAGCGTGAATTTAATGAATTGTTATTGTGTTTTGTGCAGTCCGCCTACTATTTTAAGAGAACAAAACCAGAACATTGTTTTGATAAAAGGAAACACATCAAATAACAAATAATTCATTTTGGGTGAGGTCGATAACTTTAAAAAAAAAACTCAAACTTTAGGCATAGACAACAATGCTGAATACAAAAGGTTCAACAACATGGAAAAATCGTCAAATTAAACTATGATTAACATGCACATGTAAAGTAATATTTGTCACCATGCTAATGTGCATGTCACTACCTGTATCATGCATTAATAGTTCTTTATTAGCACCTATTTTGTTCTTCCTTTTTTTTTTGAAACAACATTAAGTGAATAAGGTAACAACTTAATAATTGCATTAAAAAAATGTAATATACATGCGTTTATGCAACATCATAATGTAAAAGGCAACACATGTATTTAGTGTGTAACCAAATATATGCACAAACCACCCAAGAAAGCCGATATAAGCGGCATATGAGCAACATAAATTAACTTAACATGAAATTATATAAGAAGCTTACACTCTATATCCAGCAAGAATTGGAATTGAATATAACCGTGCTTTCTCCTTAAAATAATGTTAGATGAGTGATTTTTAGTAATTAAGAAAAAAATTCTAGTGATGATTATTAGACAAAATTCTGAATTTTTTAAAACATTAGGAAGACTGGCATGAAAATTTTCTCAGATAAAATTGAATTACAACGGGTTATAATATCATAGTAAAGATTGAGAAAATGATACTCCACGCTTCTTATCAAAGGAAAAAGCAATTATTTGTCATGTTCTTCACAGGAAATATCATGTTTTATAAGACTTTTTTGTATTTTGAAACTATGATTTAATTGTCTGGCAAATAAGAATACTTTCTGAAGTTCAATCATAAAAATATACATAGAAAAATTTGTTAATCCAAAAATAGATATTTTAAAGGAATATAACTATTACCCAAGGAAAAGGTTCGAAGAACAAAAAGAAGCTTGCATGAAGGATGTTCAACTTCTGAGAATGAAAGAGTATGTACAATTAGTTATACAATTTAATGTTTAATTTCATTATTTAAAAAAAATACTTAATGTTGAATCCATGAAATAAGAAGGAGTTGATATAATGATAATAATAATCTACAATCTAAATTCAAAATAATGAAATTAACCTTGTTTGGAACAAGGCAGAAGAAGTGAGATGGTTGATGAAGGAGGCTCAAATTTTAAGGCAGAAGGTTAGAGGCAGTGATAGGTAAACCCCTAATTTTATTTAAGAAGTAAGAAAGAAGAAGGTGAAGTGTAGCAAGTAAGAGTAAAACTGAAATAACCATTATGCCCATAGTGCTTTGATTTAATTACGAAAATATCATATGATATTACGGAAATAACCATGGTAAGTTAATATCACAGTGGTAACCGTGATAATTTCCTAATGATAATAAGCTGAGAAAATGGAGCACAAAAAGTGTTACGAAATGGCCTGTTTGGTACTGTGATGAATAAAGAAATTGTTATTGAATATAATCAATCTTACACTATGATCCTTTTTACTCAATTCTAATTGGTTTAGGCTTATAGTAAACGTACTATATAACATTGCTTCGACCCATTATGATTTATGAAAATACTTATAGTTTTGAGTTAAGTATATTATAATATTTTTGAAGTATTAAAAATGTACGAATAAGGTGAATATACTAATGCCATTGAGATAAAGGTATGGATCTATTTTTCGAAAATAAAAAGCAGGATCTCTAATAAATAACATACTCATTTGAGCTGAGTATATATAATCAATTTTTAATAATCGAAAAATGATTTTAATTAATGAATATTAATTACGAAGGGGTTTATCGACTGCTCATGTGTTTAGCCAAGTAAATTCCCCTAATGAATTGAACCATGCTTTGGTGATTCATATGATTTATAGATAACCGACTATCAAAATATTCCATGGTTTTTCACTACAACCAAAATACCTTATTCCAACTGTATTTTTACAACTGTCAAGAAACTGTAGTTGTAATAAAGGTTTTTTACAGTTCCTTTCTGGCCAGTTGTAACGAACTCATTTTAAACCACTCTTCTATTTTGCCAGTTGTAATAAATATCTGTTACAACTTCTCTTTCCTGCCAGTTGTAGTAAATGCAAATTTTTGTAATAGATGCTTATTACAACTTTTCTTTTTTCTAGTTATAATATATGCTTATTTTTAACAACTTTGCTTTTTTGAAATAGTAATATATGGCTATATAACCTTTTTCATTTACAAGTTGTAATGGTCAATTAATAACTATAAATAAATAATTGTACTTAATTATAGTTAATAAAAAATATATTAATAACCGATTACTACAGAATAATAATAAATAAATAAATTGAAAATATGAAATAATTAATATTAATAATTATAATTAAGCTTTTGTGGATGTCTAATACACCAGGCAACCTAATATTTGTACTATTTATCAATCTTTTGGGCACTTGTTGGATTCTTGCAATAGGCCTGCTAATGGTCCTATCCAGGATAAGATACCTCTTCAGAAGCTTTCTTCACATGTTTGGGATCCCAAATCCAAGGTTGTAGCTAAGCCTGCAAATTTTTTGTGTGCTGAAGATAACACTATTGTTTTGAATGCACATGAGAGAGCTTGGCATCATCGTCGTTTGGATGTGCGCTATGATCCACGCCATAAAGTTTTTACTCGTTTGTTGGTACAACAGATAATGAGATAAGGCGCTTGCATTATATTAATGATGGGGTAGACTTAGTTCTTGTTTTGGATGTAGATTATAGGGTATGCAACATGTCTATTTCAGATGATTAGCATCGGGATAAAAAGTTCATTTATGGTAAGGACTACATGGCATATCACATATGTCCTTAATATTTCTACTCTCTTTGCCGACATGCTGCATGATACAAGTCGTGGGCCTCATTCTACCCACAACTCTTCTTCTTTAGCTTCGGGAGAGTAGATATTATACTTAGTATTTGAAGCAATTAGCTTTACTCTTGTTTTTCATTGTACAGTGGACTGAACACTTCAATTCAGTTGTGTAGTAGTGTGTGTGACTCTCATTCCTTCATTGTATTCATTATTTATTATAACGAATGTGGTTGCGGCCGCTATGAAAACCAGTTTAGCTTTGCTAAATAATAATAATAATAATTCAGCAATCGACAATTACTAATTATATAATAATTAGGAATTATATATAACTAACAACTAATAAATAAGGATAAAATTCAATAATGAATAATTAATATTAGTAATTAATAATTTAGAAGTAGTAATTAACATTAATAATTAGGAAGTGATAACTAATATTAATGATTAAGAAGTGGTACTTAATGTGTAGTAATTAACATTTGATAATATTAATAAAATTAACCAGAAATATTTTTTTAACAATAATAAATATCATGTTAATAAGTATTACTTTAATAATAATAATAATTAAATGTAATTATATATGGTAATTAGTAACAAGTATTAAATAACAATAATCAATAATTAATCTAAAATAATTTATGTTAATAATTATTAAATAATAATTAACTAGTAATTAATAATTATTAAATATATCATCAATAATAAATATTTAATAAATAGTTTATAATCAATTAATAACTTATAAATAATAATTACTAATAAATGATATGACTAATAACTAAAATATAATATTTTTTTAGAATATATAATGGTTAACTAGATAATTAAAAGTTAAAAATTAATATTGAGTAATATAATAATTGATAATAGTAGTAATCAATAAAATAATAACTATTACATAAATAATAATAATAATTAAATATTGGTACATCATACCAATTAATAACTATTAAATAATAAAATTTTAAATAATAATCTTCATTATAAAATGATTCCAATTAATAATCATTAATTTATTATTATTTATAATTAATTATTATTTAGTAATTAATGGTCAATCATAATCGATAATTAATTAGTAGTTACTAATAGTTATCTAATTATCAAATATTAAATATTTAGTTAACAATTATTAATTTAGAAAAATTCATTAGTAAATACTAATAATTAACATTGGTTATGTTTTCAATAAATAGTAATGTTAGTAACTATGAAAAGATAATTTACAATGTTTATCATTTAAAATTTATCATAACTAATGATTATTAGTAAATTATTCATAATTAATAAATAACACCTAATTATTTATGATAATTTTTTCTTAATTCCCCTTTTAACTTTACATTAAACATTCCTACACGTCATATTATGGGAAATAAAATTGTCATACGCTTAACATTCAATTCCCGCTACTAATTTTCGCTCCTCTCCTTCCACTGCCTAAATCCCAATTACATAGAAACCATAAATAATCTGGAACTATCAACTATAGATCGGCTTAATTCAACATGTCAGTGTCGCTCCTTCGCCTCCAATTGTTAGATCCCAAGCAGCCACAACCCATCACACTAATACATCAAATCCAAACATTGTGTGTTACTTGCTTCTACTTAGGTGGCTTCTCTTGCTGTAGTGTCTAATACCTATTGAAGTTGTTTTCAACACTTTGTTACTCAATCTAGTAAAGATCGAAACTTTGATTTGTATTTGCAGCCTTTTGTAGATCTATTGGTAGCGCTAAAGGTGAGATTTGAGGGAATCTTGTAGCTTGGTTGACAATTTTGCTCGAGCTGAACAGGATGGGCACAGATTTTTTATTTATATCATATGTATATATTTAGTTAGTTGTTACATTAAAAGTTAAATAGGAGTTATGATAAATTCTATTATCCTTGTATTTTTATCTATATGGTACAACAATCATTGATTTTTTTTTTCAAGTAAGCATTTATGCATTTAATGCAATGATAGTGGCTGTTACAATATCACTCACAAAAATCACTAAAAGGAAGCTGCAAAGTGATTTTCAGGAGAAGAATTAGAAATAGGTACAAATTAATAAGTCCGGATCAGTAACTTAGCCAAATGTTGCAATTAGCAACCCCCCTGCATAAATGCTCTTAAACTTGGCTACAAACGCTTCTATGTGAATAATGTTCTTTTACTCATGATGCATCCTATGTTCTAGTATGTAGTCTAATGACAAAATTGGTGCTTTAGCTTTGAATAAAATTCCTTGATAGTAATAGTAATAGTAATAGTTTCTTCAACATGACATAGGGAGAAATGCAAAGGAGCAAAAAACATCCTTCTTTATTTGGACTGTGTTCATAAATCTCATGATATATGTTATTTATGATACATACATATATATATGTATATATATGTGTATATACACACACACACATAAGGAAGATCAATTTTAGTAAAAAAAATGAATAGAGTTGTGTTCTTTGTACAAGACATTTGTTTAATTTTCTATTTTGATTGTTTGTCTGTCGCTGATTAAAATGATTCCAACCATTTTGTCCTTAAACATTTTTCAAAAATATACATTATATTTGATAATCAAATTCCTTGACCAAAGTTCTACTTACAAAAAACTTAGCTTTATGGTCAAAAACTACAGGACGCTTAGTTATAACACTTTGTAAAATATGCGTGCTTCTATTCGAAACCCATGCTCTACTTATCTAGATATTTGTTAAAATTTTAACTAAGGTTGTTGTCTATTAGCGAAGGACATGGTCATTCGGAATGTCTTGGATGAATCCCCTTTTTGTCGAATCAAGGTGTAATTTGCATAAATATTCAATGGTATTTATCTAAACTTTTATTCAAAGTTTGTGTAAAGATTTATAAGCAAAGTTGATATTCTTTTGCTGCTAATATATCATTTCTTAATTTACCAATTGGTGTTGGTATTCCATACTACAGTAACTCTAATTGTAACACCATGAATTTTTAACGACATTAAAGAGAGTAAATTAAATAATAATTAGTTTAATATTCAGAATTAGAGGAAACGGTCTGCACCATTGCGTCCGTCTTGAAATTCTGGTCAAGATAGATGTTTGGTTTGCGTAAAACGGACACCGTATGAAGAAGTCATGAAGGTTTTAAGTTTGTATACGCACAGAAATATTTTACATATACGCATGAGTCAGACATGAGTCAGAGATGAGTCAAAATTCTATCCAGAGGAATCAAATTCGAAAAATTCCTTTGAGTGGCAAAATTCCCGCTCTGGGAGTCGACCCATCCACAGGGGTGTCGACACCCCTAGGGTTGACGTGGCACTTGGTTTCAAGGGGTCTGGTAGCTATATATACGTGTCCTATTTCTGTGCTTTTTTTCGTTGGATGTCATGGAGGCCATATGCTAATGGAGTGCAAACTGAACCGTTTTCTACAACAACATATTCTACAAATCCAATTCAGAATTTCTAGATCCGTTCTTTCTCAACTCTCTTAACCTAATGTTGTGAGTCCTAGTTGCTTTTAGGTTCAGATAAATAAAAGTAAATTATGAAAGACTGTGATTTGGATATGTTTAATCCATGAATCAATGCTATTATCATATCAGAACTATGTCATGATAGATCTATTTCTTTAGATCCAATTCAGCTGTGATTATTCTGCTATGTCATGATATATCTATTTCTTTAGATCCAGTTCAATGGTGATTATTCTGCTATGTTATTATTGTGGATCTTGGTTTGTAACTATATTGTGGTTAATATAAATCTATTAATTTGAATAGTTATGTCATTGGATAGACCTAATCATTAATGTAAATCATGAACATATGCCACCTTGAATTGGTTAGGATTAGATCTAAATCTTTATCTAAATTGTAACATCTATGGCATGTTATGATGTGGATTTGTGTAGATCTATTTCTAAACTAATAGATCTAATTTATGTGGACATTGAAACTATTTGTCAGATCTAGATTATCACATTGTGTTATCATGTTAGATCTATTTTATGTGATCTAATTTATCACCTTGTGTTATCATGTTAGTCTATTTTAACCTCTAGATCTGAATCATGTGATCTAATCTATCACCATGTGTTATCATGTTAGATCTAAACAAGTTGGACATCTAAACTACTGATTTAGATCTTACGATGCTTATTGAGATGTCATGTTATGTTCACTAGTTTTATGTTCATCTTGTTATAACGAAAATTACATGTCTACTCACCTTGTTATCACGATAAGTTTATGTTTTTGCCAAGATGATCATTTTAGTAATATTCCCATTATTTTCCCTATTATTGTTTATAACTAGGCTATTGTCTAGCCTAGGCAAATTGCCAATTTTGTGAGGGCACTAGTCAAGGAATGGGGGAAAAAGGATTAAAAGTGGCATAATTTTAATATGAACATTTTTGGACATGTAATTCAAATTATTGGGCAAAATAAGTATTGACACCTATAAAAGGAAAGGATTAATTAATTGGTAAATTAATTAAAAACGGAATGTTTAATAATTACAATTTGGAATTGAAATTGTACTTATAACACGAGGATATGTTGAATTAGTGGTGGAAGTCTACCCGGACCCGACCGACATATCTAGCAGCCACTAATGTTGAACCTAATGAGGGAGGTCTAAGTACGTAAATACGAATCAGGCTATGACACGAGGTTAGGCCCAACTGTGGAATAAGTCTGCCCGAACCCGACCAGCAGATCCAGATCCACATGTTGTAGGCCTAATGTGGGAGGTCTGGGCCATTATGAAACTGTAACACCACACCTCCGCCAGGGACACTCTTGCAAGTACACTGGCTTTGGAGGGGTGTTGGGCAAGGTAAACATGCATAAAGATATCACAAGACAAAACATATAAGTAAAACAAAGTAAGTAAAGCAGCGGATAAAACTACTATTTCAAAACCATAGTCAACTTACATCAAAAGTACTAAGTCATTATTTTCCAACTATTACAAGTCTAGAAACATAAACTGAAAACTGGAAATAACATAAAGTAAACTATCCCCAAAGTAGACGTGGTAAAGCCATAGCGAGCTCAAGTCCAAACCGTACATGAGCTATCCAGTAAGCAAGCTAAAGATCCAAGCTAGGTGCTAGTGTTCCCACCCTGAGAACCTGGGGGGGGGGGGGGGGGGGCGGAACGGAAGAAAAGAGGCGAAAGAAAACGGGTCAGTCAAAAAGACTGGTAAGTCCTACCTACTATTAGTATAAAAACTAATAAAATTATCTGGACATGTAAAGATGAAACATAGGATGATAACTGGCATGCTGAAAAGTTAACAAGAGTGGCATCGCATATACAAGGTTAAGTTGCACCAAGTGTACTAGTATTCTAATCCATGTCAAGTATAAACAAGAAATGATCCCTTAGCCCAATATTGGCCCAAACTCATGAGATGACCTAAATCAAGGTCCAACTACTCGGTCTGGTCGATCGGCTCCCTATAAGCCTAACTCGTCGTGTATCGGTGTCATACGGCTTAATCATGGAATGTAGTTAACTGTGCAAGGTCCACCCTAGGGTGTGTCCAGTCCTAGGGTGTAAACCACAGACACAAAACAAGCACGCACAGTCTAAACCTACCGGTGCCCATGTTCAACTCCGGACTTAATGTGCACGACCATGGTCCGCCTGAACTTAACTGGTGCACCATTCAGCCATCTCTTTTGGTCTCTTACAATCAGCCCAATAATCTTGCCCCACCCTAGCCTTGTCCTAGGGTATCCATGATACTATAGGTTACTGCTGAAAAGGACATCGTAACTAGGATTTTCAAACGGGTTAAGTGTGGTTAACCCTACCCTAACCATATATTGAGTTGGTCAAGTGTATCCAAGCAGTTCATGACTTAACCCTATCAATACATCGTGTTCAACTGGTTAAGTATATTCAAGTGGTCTATGACTTAACCCTACCAATCCATCGTGTTTAATTGGTTAAGTATTCAAGTAGTCCATGACTTAACCCTAACATGTGGCATTAATTAATTTAATGCACCCCAACCTCTCACATTAGACTTTGTTGTGGTTACTAGTTAAGCCGGGCGGGTCCGGGTAGCTTTACACCACAACCTAGTCTAACCTCGGGTTTTAAGTGCGATATTACCAACTACTCACATTGGGTCCTATTGTTTGTAGCCACTAGTTAAGCCGGTCGGTTCCGGGTAGATTTATGCTACAAACTCAACCCAACCTCGAGTTGGCCACTTTCATGTTTTTTACATGTCATGTCCACGTTCATGTTTTCAAGCATAATCACATGTCATATTTTCAAGTCATGTTTCATGTCATTTAAGTTTACCCATAACGTAACCCCATCGCACGTAAGTTCGCATCAACATAAATAGATCAAAAGGGGGAACATAAGAATATGACAAGATGGCAAAATCTATCACAAGTTAAACATGGTGATATTTGAGGCAAAAGGGGTTCAACATACTAGCATATGGCATTATTAGCCTCAAAACATGTATGACATCAACTTAGCAAATAGGTGATAACAAGGTCATAGTTAACATAAGGTGATAACTTGTGATTAGCATATAGTTCAAGATCATATGCGAGTTAACATCAAGGTCATGAGAGGATCTATGTTGCATTATGCATAACTACCAAGTTCTATGTTGCATTATGTATAACCACCAAATAAAGCTCATAGCTTTCTACCCAAAAATCAAGGTGATAATCTCATAATCATAGATCAAAAGAGTCATGAATAGATCTATTCATAAAATGATAGATCTAAGGTAAAAATTACACTTAAGCCTAATTTCAACTTGCAACATGTCACATTTAAGTTCATAGTTTAAATCTGAGAGTAGAATAGGGCTTACGAAGCTTGGCTATGAAGACTAGAACAAAATAAACAAGATTGAGACGAAGCCACACTAGAAATCCCCAAATGATAAGCACCACTCAAATACCCTTGAGAAATAAGAAGATCCTTGCTTTGATGAAGAAAGATGGTCCTTTTACTTTAGAACTAGCTTAGAACACTCAAGCCCTCATGAGCAAGAAGATGGAGGCCATGTTATGAAGATGGAGGCCATGATCAAGGAGCATTTTGGCATAACCTAGTTGTAGGATTGATTTGTGGTGATTTAGGGCAGGGTTTAGGGTGTTTTTATAGGTGTAGAGACTAGTTTAGGCCATAGGATTAACCCTAATTCAGATCTGAGCCATCAAATCACGTCATAAGCCAACAAAACAAGACCCAGGAGCCAAAACAAGTGCACCAGGCCAAACTGTCCTGACCACCCAGGACGACAGGGGTGTCGACTGGGCCGTCGACACCACCCTGAGGCGTGCCGACTCCCAAGTCGACACCCCAGTCGACTTGGGGGCTGGGCGGGAAACTTTCTCGCCCAGTCTGTTTGGCTCCAGATTTGAAATTCGAACAGTTTTTGAACTTGAAATTTTCTGAATACTTTGATGGGCCATAATTGGGTCATACGGACTCCGATTTTCGAAAACTCAGACTCTATTTCGCGTATTTTTCCGAGACGAACACAATGGAACAGCCCATTTCCCTTGATTCAGATTTTAACATTTAATTCTACCTTGATTTACGTTATAACATGTTATTCAAAATACGGGTTGTTACATTCTCCCCACCTTAAAGGATTTCGTCCCCGAAATCTTCAAGTTAGGAAGAACATATCCTACCATCCATCATCCATCTACTCAAAACATCATCCACGAGCAGTCATTGTCCTTAAAAGATTCTAAATGCTGTATGATCATATGCGAAAGGTGTGTGTATATGTACTTATCTAATGCGAAAATCAGGCGGTTACTGATTCGGTAAACCTCCTTAATGCAAAGTATGTTAGTGAAATGAGTCCATATGTATGCAAATTCCTAACATAATTCATAATCTCTACATGAGTGCACATAACATTCATCCATATGCAACATTCATTTGATAACATAACAAGTTTCAGCTAGGAATAAGTATAAGCACTCATGCATATGCAATATGAAAGTGTGTGAGCCGATCTTAGTGCCTAATGTGTATCATGCATCCACGAGTATCCACTTGCAAACACTTGCAACCACTTGCAAACATCAAGCATAACATGTTTCAAATACATGTTTCATCCAAAGGGTTTCTACCTAAGGTTCTCATGACAAGGTTAACGAGATAACAAGATAAACATGGATAGCAAAAGAAAGATATGCTAACTAGGAAAAGAGATTGAGAATGTACCCTCAAAAAGGAATGGATAAAGCCCACGCATCTTCTCCTCGGTTTCCCAAGTTGCATCTTCATCGGCTTCACTCCACTGATCCTTTACTAACTTGACTTCTCGATTCCTCAGCTTCTTGATCTCCGTTCCCAAGATACGAATCGGAGCTCGCCTCAGAGTTGCCTCTTTTTCTACCTCCACGTCTTCAAGAATGCTAGGCTCAACTACCTCGGCTGACTCATGTAGGCACTTCCGGAGATGCGAGACATGAAAAACATTGTGCACTCCGGCCAGCTTCTCGGGAAATTCCACCTTATAAGCCATCTTCCCAATCCTCTCTATGATAGAGAAGGGTCCTACGAACCTTGGTGCCAGCTTCCCAACTACTCCAAAACGAACCACATTTCGCAATGAAGAAACCTTCATAAAGACCATATCTCCAACTTCAAACTCTAAGTCTGTCCTTCACTTGTCTGCATAGGATTTCTGTCTGTCATGGGCCGTTTTCATCCGCCTTCGAATCAACTCAACCTTCTCGGATGTGTATCTTATCATGTCGGGCCCAAGTATAAGCTTAACCGTTGTCTCCCACCAACATGTTGGTGACTTGCACGGCCTCCCATATAAAGCTTCGAATGGTGCCATCCCTATGCTTGCTTGGTAGCTATTATTATAAGCAAACTCTACGAGAGGAAGGTGGTCTTCCCAAGTGCCACCAAAGTCAAGAATGCATAGCCTCAACAGATCTTCTAGTACCCTATTCACCCTTTCGGTCTGGCCATCCGTCTGTGGGTGATAGGCCGTACTTAGATTCAATCGTGTACCCATCGCTTCTTGCAAACTATTCCAGAACTGGCTAGTGAAGATTGGGTCACGATCGCTAACTATGTTAGAAGGAACTCCATGCAATCGCACTATCTCTCGAAGATAAAAAGATGCTAGCCATGATGCGGTCCTCTTGCTCTTTACTGGAATGAAATGAGCGCTCTTCGTGAGTCTATCCACTATGACCCATATGCTAGTATTCCCCTTCCTTGATCTCGGCAATCCATCCGCAAAATCCATAGAGATACTTTCCCACTTCCATAGCGGGACCTCCAATGGATGCAGTAGCCCACCAGGCTTCTTCGACTCGGCCTTTACTTGTTGGAAAACAATGCATCTAGAAACAAACTCTACCACATATTTTTTCATCCCATCCCAAAAGAAAAGGCGCTTCATATCCCGGTACATCTTATCCCCTCCGGGATGTATGGTCATCCTCGAGTGATGCGCCTCCTCAAGAACTTTATTTACTAAGTCTCCCACTCGTGGGACACATAGTCTTCCATCACGCCTTAGCCATCCCTTGTCATCAATAGTATATCTAGCGAGGTGAGTTGACGTCTCACCCCGAATCAACTTGTCCATGATCTCGACTATCTGTGGGTCTTCCCTTTGTCAAGACCCAACTTGATCAAGAAGTGTAGGTCTAAGCTCGAGGGATGCTAACGAACCAGTCATCGACCCAACAGCAGGTGCAAAATCAAAGGTTGCCAAGAACTCTAGGCTCTTCATCTCAACAAACAAGGGACTCAAAGTCAACCTTCTTCTGCTTAGCGCATCCGCCACAACATTACCCTTGCCAGGGGTATAAGCTATCTCGAAGTCATATGATGCCAAGAATTCCATCCACCTTTGCTGCCTTAGATTCAAATCTTTCTACGAGAAGAGGTACTTGAGCGACTTGTGATCAGTATATAACTCAAACCTTTCACCTAGAAGATAATGGCGCCAAGATTTGAGTGCAAAGACAATCGCCGCCAACTCCAAATCATGAGTGGGATAGTTCTTCTCATGAACTTTGAGTTGCCTACCCCCAAAGCATATCACTTTCCCTTCTTGCATCAGGACAGCGCCTAATCCCGTGCCACATGCATCGGTGTACACGGTAAACAACTTCCCTCCATCGGGTAATGCTAGAACTGGAGCTGTGGTGAGGGCTTTCTTGAGCCTTTGAAAAGCAAGCTCACACTCTAAGTCCCATGCAAAGAATAAGTTCTTCTTCGTTAACCTAGTGAGAGGGGCTGAAATCCTAGCGAAGTCCTTAATGAACTTCCTATAAAATCCTGCCAGACCGAGAAAGCTTCTCACTTCAGTTGCATTCTTCGGAACTTTCCAGTCTTGTACCGCAACCACTTTAGCGGGATCCACAGCTATGCCTTGCTTAGAAACTATATGCCCAAGGAACCGAACTTCCCTTCTCCAGAAATGGCATTTAGAGAACTTGGCTTTCAACTGATGATCTCTAAGCGTATCCATAACCTCCTTGAGGTGTGTAGCATGCTTTTCCTCGTCCTTAGAGAAGACCAGAATATCATCCACGAAGACAACCACAAACTTGTTATGGAACTCCCTGAACACCCTACTCATCAAATCAACAAAGTATGCGGGTGCATTAGTCAAACCGAACGGCATGACTAACCATTCAAAGAGTCCTAAACGTAGTCTTATCAATACTATCCTCAGCCACTCTAAGCTGATGGAATCCGGTGGCTAGATCGAGCTAAGAGAAAACAGAAGCACTAACAAGCTGGTCAAAGAGATCATCGATTCTCGGTAGTGGGTGCCTATTCTTCTTTGTCAGCTTGTTCAACTCACGATAATCAACACATAGACGAAGTGAACCATCCGCCTTAGTTGCGAATACCACAGGAGCACCCCATTCAGAAATGCTTCGTCTAATAAAATTCTTCTCAAGCAACTCCTTGACTTGCTTACTAAGCTCTCTTCTTTCTCGCGGGGCCATGTGCCTAACGGGCAATGAAAATGGCTTGGCATTATCAACAAGATAAATGCGGAAATCTATCTCGCGTTTAGGGGGTAACCCCTTCACCTCATCAAAAATATCGGGATTTTCTCGGACCACCCTCACAGATTGAAGATTGTCAATAGACGAGTCGAAGGATTCAAGATAACATAACATGACGGGATCTATAGGGTTACAAGAAATTTCTAGGGTATTACCGAGGCGAGTCATGAGCCTCACCACCCTATGCTCACAATCAAGAATGGCTCCATAACTGGACAACCAATCCATGCCCAAAATCAACCCATATCCCAAAAACCCGAGAACATAAGCATTACACATGAATTCTACGCTCAAGATAGAAATCTTCAAATCCACACAAATCATAGATAAATGGGCGGAACCCCCAAATTGGATTTGAAACACTGACGGGATCCTCAACTAGACTAGTACTTAGGTGCAAACTTTCAGCAGTGTCAGAAGAAATAAAGCTATGCGATGCGCCAGAATCAAATAAAGTTTGAACAGGAAAACTAGAAATGTAAACAAGGCTTTCTACAGAAATACTACCTCGGTCCGGAACTGGAGTAGTGTTGAGAGCATGCATCTACCCTCCAGAAGGTCCTGCTCGCCGAGTCTGTCCTTGCCCCTGCCCTTGTTTCTTTGGGCAATCCTTACTGAAGTGTCCAGACTCTTCGCAATGAAAGCATTCTCCCAACTTCCTCTTCTTCTTCCTACAATCTTTGGCTATGTGTCCAACGATCCCACAGAAGTTGCACTTCCTTGTCTCCTTTTCCTTGTTGTTGGCCTTGTTACCCTTGTTGTTCTTGTTGCTCTTGTTACTCTGATTGCTCTGGTTTCCCTGATTTCCTCCCCACTTGTAGTCCGCCTTCTTGGTTTGAGTCTCATTAGGCTTGACTTCTTTCTTGCCATTCTTATCATCTCCCTGAAGCAAGGAGTTATCCACTAAGCTCTCAAAAGTGGCCCTCATGGGTATATAAGACATGGCTAAACCTTGTAATGGCTCATTCAATACTCGTGCAAAGCGTAGAGCCTTCTTCTGGGGTGTGTTAACCATGTCCAAACCGAATCGAGCAAGCTGCTTAAACTTATTCACATACTCCCTCACTGTCATGTCCCCTTGCTTCAAAGACATAAACTTCTCCATTTGCAGATTCTCCTCAGCAAATGATAGAAACTTAAGCCCAAACCTCATCCTAAAGTCGACCCAAGTCTCTATAGGCCTAGTAGCGTTGGTGACCTCCCACCAATAAGCAGCTTCCTCTTTCAATAGCCATACTGCCAACAGAACTTTTCTACGTTCTTCCACATCAAAGATGGCAAAGAGGTCTTCAGTTTCTTTTAACCAGTTTCTTGCCTCCACATAAGTCTCTGTCCCAATAAAATTCTTGCCACCCATCGCCTTAAAGTCTTTGCAAATCTTTGCGAAATCCGCTTGTGGACACTGAGGAGGAGGAGGAGGAACCTCAGGTACGGGAGGAGGAGTGGGAGTGTTTGCTGGGCCTGCATCGTTGGCCCTAGCTTCCAAGTACCTCCGGAACCATCCGGGTATGGGTAATCACTCGGGAAGGTTAAGATCGGCCATACTAAAATGAAGAAAAAGATAGATTCAGAACGAGGAAACAAAGGATAGTGCTAATGGCTTTTGGGGAATAGCCTTTTAAAATAAACTAGACTTTTCTTGGAAAAATACTTCTTTATAATCGATTTTGAAAATAGTTTTTCAAAGGTTCTTCAAAGTTTTAAAAACCTTTTGTTCAATCTCGTAAACCTTATGCTCTGATACCAAATGTAACACCCCACCTCCGCCAGGGACAATCTTGCAAGTACACTAGCTTTGGAGGGGTGTTGGACAAGGTAAACATGCATAAAGGTATCACAAGACAGAACATATAAGTAAAACAGAGTAAGTAAAGCAGCGGATAAAACTACTATTTCAAAACAATAGTCAACTTACATCAAAAGTACTAAGTCATTATTTTCCAACTACTACAAGTCTAGAAACATAAACTGAAAACTGAAAATAACATAAAGTAAACTATCCCCAAAGTAGACGTGGTAAAGCCATAGCGAGCTCATGTCCAAACCGTACAAGAGCTATCCAGTGAGCAAGCTAAAGATCCAAGCTAGGTGCTAGTGTTCCCACCCTGAGAACCTGGGAGGGGGGGGGGGGGAACGGAAGAAAAGAGGTGAAAGAAAACGGGTCAGTCAAAAAGACTGGTAAGTCCTACCTACTATTAGTATAAAAACTAATAAAGTTAACTGGACATGTAAAGATGAAACATAGGATGATAACTGGCATGGTGAAAAGTTAACAAGAGTGGCATCGCATATACAAGGTTAAGTTGCACCAAGTGTACTAGTATTCTAATCCATGTCAAGTATAAACAAGAAATGATCCCTTAGCCCAATATTGGCCCAAACTCATGAGATGACCTAAATCAAGGTCCAACTACTCGGTCTAGTCGATCGGCTCCCTATAAGCCTAACTCGTCGTGTATCGGTGTCATACGGCTTAATCATGGAATGTAGTTAACTGTGCAAGGTCCACCCTAGGGTGTATCTAGTCCTAGGGTGTAAACCACAGACACAAAACAAGAACGCACAGTATAAACCTACCGGTGCCCATGTTCAACTCCGAACTTAATATGCACGACCATGGTCCGCCTGAACTTAACTGGTGCACCATTCAGCCATCTCTTTTGGTCTCTTACAATCAGCCCAGTAATCGTGCTCCACCCTAGCCTAGTCCTAGGGTATCCATGATACTATAGGTTACTGCTAAAAAGGACCACGTAACTAGGATTTTCAAACGGGTTAAGTGTGGTTAACCCTATCCTAACCATGTATTGAGTTCGTCAAGTGTATCCAAGCAGTTCATGACTTAACCCTATCAATACGTCGTGTTCAACTGGCCAAGTATATTCAAGTGGTCTATGACTTAACCCTACCAATCCATCGTGTTTAATTGGTTATGTATTCAAGTAGTCCATGACTTAACCCTAACATGTGGCATTAATTAATTTAATGCACCCCAACCTCTCACATTAGACTTTGTTGTGGTTACTAGTTAAGCCGGGCGGGTCCGGGTAGCTTTACACCACAACCTAGTCTAACCTCGGGTTTTAAGTGCGATATGACCAACTACTCACATTGGGTCCTATTGTTTGTAGCCACTAGTTAAGCCGGTCGGTTCCGGGTAGATTTATGCTACAAATTCAACCCAACCTCGAGTTGGCCACTTTCATGTTTTCTACATGTCATGTCCACGTTCATGTTTTCAAGCATAATCACATGTCATATTTTCAAGTCATATTTCATGTCATTTAAGTTTACCCATAACGTAACCCCATCGCACGTAAGTTCGCATCAACACAAATAGATCAAAAGGGGGAACATAAGAATATGACAAGATGGCAAAGTCTATCACAAGTTAAACATGGTGATATTTGAGGCAAAAGGGGTTCAACATACTAGCATATGGCATTATTAGCCTCAAAACATGTATGACATCAACTTAGCAAATAGGTGATAACATGGTCATAGTTAACATAAGGTGATAACTTGTGATTAACATATAGTTAAAGATCATATGCGAGTTAACATCAAGGTCATGAGAGGATCTATGTTGCATTATGCATAACTACCAAGTTCTATGTTGCATTATGCATAACCACCAAATAAAGCTCATAGCTTTCTACCCAAAAATCAAGGTGATAATCTCATAATCATAGATCAAAAGAGTCGTGAATATATCTATGCATAAAATGATAGATCTAAGGTAAACATTACACTTAAGCCCAATTTCAACTTGCAACATGTCACATTTAAGTTCATAGTTTAAATCTAAGAGTAGAATAGGGCTTACAAAGCTTGGCTATGAAGACTAGAACAAAATAAACAAGATTGAGATGAAGCCACACTAGAAATCCCCAAATGATAAGCTCCACTCAAAAACCCTTGAGAAATAAGAAGAAGATCCTTGCTTTGATGAAGAAAGATGGCTCTTTTACTTTAGAATTAGCTTGGAACACTCAAGCCCTCATGAGCAAGAAGATGGAGGCCATGTTATGAAGATGGTGGCAATGATTAAGGAGCATTTTGGCATAACCTAGTTGTAGGATTGATTTGTGGTGATTAAGGGTAGGGTTTATGGTGTTTTTATAAGTGTAGAGACTAGTTTAGGCCATAGGATTAACCCTAATTTAGATCTGAGCCATCAAATCACGTCACAAGCCAACAAAACAAGACCCAGGAGCCAAAACAGGTGCACCAGGCCAAACTGGCCCGGCCACCCAGGTCGACAGGGGTGTCGACTGGGCAGTCGGCACCACCTGGGGCATGTCGACTCCCAAGTCGACTCCCCAGTCGACTTGGGGGCTGGGCGGGAAACTTTCCCGCCCAGTCTGTTTGGCTCTAGATTTGAAATTTGAACTGTTTTTGAACTTGAAATTTTCTGAAAACTTTGACGGGCCATAACTGGGTCATACAGACTCCGATTTTCGAAAACTCGGACTCTATTTCGCGTATTTTTCTGAGACAAACGCAATGGCACAGCCTGTTTCCCTTGATTCAGATCTTAACAATTAATTCTGCCTTGATTTATGTTATAACATGTTATTCAAAATACGAGTTGTTACAGAAACCATAAATTGACATGGTAATGAATTGAACTAATTAACTATATCTAATCCGTAGGAATACTATGATTATGAAATCAGATTAGGGTTAATTAAATTGATTGGATCAGTGGGAGGGTTAAGTAAATCTTGGGTAGGTGGGTAATATTAGTATATATAGGCCCACAAACTTAACCGTTAAATAAACATGCTTGGATCAGTGGGAGGGTTAAGTTAATCTTGGGTAGGTGGGTAATATTAGCATATATAGGCCCACAAACTTAACCCGATAAGGTTATGTAATTAAAGACACCTAGTGGTATACATAATTGGTGGAAATAAAAATGTTATGTAATTAAAGACGACTTTTAGGGTTAACATAACTTGTAGAAATGATAGGGTTACGTATTAAAGACACCTATAGGTAAGCATAACCGGTTGGAAGATTGGTGATTATGTATTAAAGACACATATAGGTAAGCATAACCGGTAGAAAGATTGGAGTTTTGTAATTAAAGACACCCCTTTTGGGTAAGCATAACTGGTATAGTGCTATGTAATTAAAGACGCCCAAGGGTATACATAGTTAGTGGAAAACCTAGTGGGGATACAAGACAAGAGGTAGAGCTTGTATCATATTGTGTGGGATCCATTTCAATCAGTAACCTAGGGTTGGTATCAAGTAAAGAAATCCGTACTAAGTGGAGAAGGGGCACGCTTCCTGATTGATTGTAAGAGATCCAAACGGGACGGATGGTGTGGGCGGTGCAAACCGATCGGGGAGATGTGCATGCATGGGCTGGGCAGAGGAGGCTGACGACCGTGACACCAGTAGATATGGTTGTGCACATCTTGGGTTGCCACTTTAGGAAGTGATACCTCCTACTATAGGGCCAACACAAGATACCTACGGGTTAGGGAGCCTATCGATTAGGGTAGTGGTTAGAGTATACTTGGATGTATGACCTAAGCCTACCAACTCATAGTGGAAGGGATCATCTCATTCCAGTTATACTAGTAATAGTGCAGAGTAATCATTAGCGAGGAACATACACCTAATCCTGTTTACCTTGTCACACCTGCCATTTATGTAGTGATCTCTCTTATCCACTTTATATGCCTATCATGTTACTTTTAATTATTTACTGGCTAAAAATAACTATACTTGCCAGACTTTATGTCTAACCCTTTTTGTTTCTCCTTCTTTCGTCCGTTTCCCCCCAGGTTCTCAAGGGAGGGAATTCTCAAGATTAGTCAGGTTTATGCTATCGTCTGGCTTGGAGCTACTTAGAAATACTGCTGTTTCACATCTTTCTCTACTATGGCTTATGATTTGGGGATTATGCTTTCTTTATTATTGTACTCTGATATTTAAAGTACAAGACAGAAGATTTAATGATGTACCGTGTTCATGTATTTTCAGACATATGGTGTAACCATGCTCTATGATTAATAAAAGTTTTTAATTCAGCTGCTATTTTATATCTGTCTTGTAATGTTTCTGTTCTGTTTACCTATAACGCTTCACGAAACTTAATGCATTCCCTTAGTGAGTGACATTAACGGACGTGGGGTGTCATACTTGGTATCAGAGCCGAAGGTTACCAGATTGGATAAAGTTTTTTTGAATGTTATTTTCAAAAAGGTTTTAAAAGAAGGAATTTTCAAAAAGAAAAGTCTATTTTGAAAAACATTTTCCCCAAATCCATAGGAAATATCTCTCGATTCTCCGCTTGATTCCTTTTTCTTTTTGTCTGGGGAACCGATTCTTCTAGAAAGGTGTCCCCATTCCGGCACAATCTCGTATGCATGTTTAAACCGCGGCACATGTCGAAGGGACGTGCCTAACCTCCATCTGTAGCTACAGTAGTATCACCTATGGCTAATTTTCTCGAGCTTCGTAAGGATTTCCGTGCGATGGAGGAAACTTTTGAGAGGCTTGTTGGCTTATCACAAGGATGGTAAAAAGGAGAACAAGGGAGTTAGGACTAAGGAGTACAACCCAAGGATGAGAAAAATGATGGCCTAGGAAGGGAACACAGATAAAGTTCAAATAATTCTGAAAGAAAGAAGTTATGATTAGGGAAACACAAAATAAAAAGTATGGCCCAAGAAAAGGACGGAAATAGCAACAGTAGAAGGGCGGAAAGAATGACAAGGCTTAGGTTAAGAGGAAGTACCATAGTAGCGGGCGAGAGGGTCTCTTGGCCAAGGACTGCAGGAAAGGGAACAATGCTTGCTTTGTTTTTAAAGAGGTTAGACACTATTCTAGGGAGTGCCCAAGGAAGCAAGGGCAAGGTCAAAGGACAAGAACCTCTAGAGGGAAAGCGAATGCTCTCATGGCCAGTGCACTAGATAGAGGTAGGAAAGTTTCCATGGAAGGTTTGATTTCTCTTTCCAATTTTCCTATAAGAACTCTTTTTGATTCTAGCACTTTGCATTTGTTTATATCTAGTTCTATAGTTGAATCTCTACACTTAAATACTAATATGGTAGTGGATCCCATTGTTGTCTCAAACCCCATTGGTGGTTCGGCTCATTTATCTATGATTTGTTAGGGTTTGAGAATATATGTGTTAGGCGTCAAGTTTGAGTGCGACGCATATGCGCTCGGGTTTATGGGCTATGGGTTGATTCTAGGAATGGATTGGCTTACCACATATGGGGCCGTACTGGATTGTGAGAGGAGGGTTATTAGACTCCTGACTTGTCATTGGAAGACCCTCGAAGTCTTTTTTTGTGACCCCAAGGGTCTGTTATGCTTAGTTTCCTAGAGTCTCTTGATGCATCTGTCAATGATTTGCAATCTGTTCCAGTGGTTGGAGATTATTCTGACATTTTTGATGAGGTATAAGGCTTACCACCAAGGCGCAAGATCAATTTTCGTATATATCTGGTGGACACTGCAAAGCCGGTTGCATTACCAGTGCGCCATATGGCTCAAAGGGAAAGGAGAGAGCTGAGTAAGCAAGTAGGGGAGCTACTCGGGAAAGGGTTTTCTTTTGAGCTGGAATGAAGAAAGATGTGGTCGAATTTATTTCTCAATGTTTAGTTTGCCAGCAAGTCAAAGCTGAGCAAAAGAAGCCTGGTAGATTACTTCATCCGTTGGAGGTTCCGCAGTGGAAATAGAAGAGCATCTCTATGGATTTCATAGATAGTTTGCCTAGATCGAAGAAAGGTAACACCAGTATTTGGTTGGTATTGGATAGACTCACTAAGAGCCCTCACTTTATTCTAGTTAAGAGTAAGAGGACGACATCATGGTTGGCAGCAATTTATGTTTGTGAGATAGTTCGTCTTCATGGAGTACCTTCCAGCATCGTGAGCGATCGTGACCCCATCTTTACCAATGAATTTTTGAGGATTTTACAAGAAGCATTAGGTACACAATTGTGTTTAGGCCCTTCTTATCATCCTTAGACCGATGGACAAATAGAGAATGTGAGCATGATTCTTGAGGATCTTTTGAGGCTGTGTCTCCTGTACTTTGAGGGGACTTGGGAAGAGCATCTTCCTTTAGTAGAGTTTGCCTATAATAACAGCTATTAGGCTAGCATCGGCATGGCACCCTTCAAAGCGTTGTATGGACGACCCTGTAGATCGCCAACTTTTTGGTGGGAATCTACATAAAGATGATTACCTGGACCAGATATGGTTGGGAAAACATCCAAAAATATTGACCTTATTCAACGGCGGATGAAGACAGCTCATGATAGGCAGAAGTCCTATGCAGATAAAAGGACTGACATCGAATTCGAAGTGGGAGACTTGGTTTTTATCAAAGTATCGCCTTTAAAGAATGTAGTTCGCTTAAGATCAGTAGGGAAGTTGGCACCTAGGTTTGTAGGACCATTTCCCATAACCGAGAGGATTGGCTAAATGGTCTACCAAGTAAATCTCCTAGAAAACCTATCCAGTATTCATGATGTTTTCCACGTCTCTCATCTGCGGAAGTGCTTGCATGACACCATGGAAGTTGTTGAGCCGAGTATGTTAGAGGAAGTCGAAGTGGGATGGGAGGCGATAGTTAGACGAGTCCCTACCTGTATTCTTGGGTAAAAGGTTAAGATGCTGCGCAATAAGGAGATCAAGTTGCTAAAGGTTCAATGGGGAGATAACCCAGATGATGTGACTTGGGAGACCGAAGACAAGATTCATGCTTCGTACCCTTTTCTTTTCGAGGGAATGTTCTTAACTCCTTTTTTTCCTGTTTTATAAGTGCTTGTTTATAATAATAGACTATATCTTATCCATCGTATTTTCGACCTTTAGATAGGAATCCTATGGTTGTAAACATGTGTCTGAGACATATTATGTTTGATGAATGCAAGTGGATGCAAGTGTTTGCTAGTGGTTGCTTGTGGACGCATATACACATATTAGGCACTAAGATCGGCTCAATCACTCTCATACTGCATATGGATGTGTGTGCATTCTCTTTTCTTTTATGAATGGAAATGGATGAGTTAGCATATGGATGTTGCATTTAGATGAATAAATGTGCACACATATAAAACTTATATGATATGATAGGTTTATTAGCATGCATATTGGATTCATGGCATTAACATACATTGCATTAAGGAGGTCAATTGAATCAGTAGACCGCCTGATCTTCGCATTAGTGTTGGGACATATACACACACCTTCGTATAAATTCATATAAGTATTAGAAATCTTTAAGGACAATGGATGATAGTGATTGGTGGACGAGTAGGTGGATGGTAGCATACGCATTCTTCTCAACTTAGAGACTTTGGGGACGAAATCCGTTGAGTAGGGGAGAATGTAACACCTCAATTTTTTAACAACATTAAAGAGAATAAATTAAATAATAATTAGTTTAATATTCAGAATTAGAGGAAATGGACTCACAAATGCGTCCGTCTCAAAATTCTGGTCAAGATAGACGTTTGGTTTGTGTAAAACGGACACTGTATGAAAAAGTTATGAAGGTTTTAAGCTTGTAAACGCACATAAATATTTTATATGTGCGCATGAGTATGAGGTGAGTCAGAGATGATTCAGAATTCTATCCAGAGGATTCAAATTCAAAAAATTCTTCTCAGCGGCAAAATTCCCGCTCTAGGGGCTCGACCCGTGTCAACCTAGGGGTCAACCCCCCTGAAGGGGTGTAGACCTAGGGGTCGACCCACCCACAGGGGTGTCGACACCCCTAGGGCTAACGTGGCACTCAGTTTTAGGGGGTCTGGAATCTATATATACGTGTCCTATTTCTTTTCTTTTTTCATTGGAAGTCATGGAGGCCATATGCTGCTGGAGTGCAAACTGAACCGTTTTCTACAACAAAATATTCTACAAATCTAATTTAGAAATTCTAGATCCGTTCTTCCTCAATTCTCTAAACCTAACGCTGTGAGTCCTAGTTGCTTTTAGGTTTATATAAATAAAAGTAAATTATGAAAGACTGTGATTTAGATATGTGTAAACCATGAATCTATGCTATTATCATATCTGATACTATGTCATGGTAAATCTATTTCTTTAGATCCAATTCAATTGTGATTATTCTGCTACGTCATGATAGATCTATTTCTTTAGATCCAATTCAATGGTGATTATTCTGCTATGTTATTATTGTGGTCTTGGTTTGTAACTATATTGTGGTTAATAAATCTGTTAATTTGAATAGCTATGTCATTGGATATACCTAATCATTAATGTAAATCATGAACATATGCCACCTTGAATTGGTTAGGATTGGATCTAAATCTTTATCTAAATTGTAACTTCTATGGCATGCTATGATGTGGATTTATGTAGATCTGTTTCTAAACTAGTAGATCTAATTTACGTGGACAGTGAAACTGTTAGTCAGATCTAGATTATCACCTTGTGTTATCATGTTAGATCTATTTTATGTGATCTAATTTATCACCTTGTGTTATCATGTTAGATCTATTTTAACCTCTAGATCTAAGTCATGTGATCTAATCTATCACCATGTGTTATCATGTTAGATCTAAACAAATTGGACATCTAAACTACTGATTTAGTCATTGAATCTCTATTCCTATCTCTAATGGCGGACTCCCTCCGCTTCTCTTTCCCCTTCCCAGCTAAATATCGTGCCGCGTTCCACCCCTGTCCTCCTATCCTTCCTTCTCCTCCTCCGCCTCTCCGTTCTACCCCTCCTTCGGTCCGTCGTCCTCCTTCTTTCATCTGCTATCGCCCTGCTCCGCCTCATCGTCCTCGCTCATCTTCTCTCCATTGTCCTCCTTCTTCCTTCCGCTCTTGCCCCCCATATCATCCTCTTTCTCCATATCAGCACCATTCTCGCTCAGTCTTTCGTAAACCCACCTTTTACTCCTCCCACCGTCCTCATGCCTCATCATCTCAAGTTGGTCATTCGTTTTCTCCTCACGCTTCAAAACGCTTCTCTCGTCAAAGTTTAAGTCATCCACCTCCTCAAGAGTTTACCTGTAATAACCGTTTTGATGCTCTGAAAAATCTTTCAGACGATAGGCCAAAAAAATTCTATGCGGAGGTAGCTTCATCTTCTCCGTTGGATCCACCTGATCGCACGACTGCGAGAAAATCATCAAGATTACCTGCTTTCTCTTCAATTCAGAATATGGTCAATTTCCTGAAGAGCGATCGTCGCTGTATTCAATGTGCAGATAGAGGCCACGTGGCAAGTGCCTGCAGGAATTCAAAATTTTGTTTTTTTTGCTCAGGCTACGGCCACTTATGTACACGTTGCCCTAAAAAAAGAATGCAAAGAGGCATCTCAAAACATGTGCGTAAAGGTGTCCATTGGAATGATGCACCTTCTGCTGCGTGGGTCCCTCGTGCATCAACTCAATCTGATCGAACCCAGAAAAGTCCACATCGTTCTAGCTGTCGGCAATCCACGCCCTCTCCAACTCCTATTCCCTCCTCATCCATCTCTCCCACACTAAACACTGAAAATATGAATCATTTTGTAATGGCAGACTCATCAAATTACATTGTTGGTACTGTGATTTCTGGCGGTTGGAGTATTACATCGCTTCACTTCATCCTATCTAATGCTTTTAATTATCACGAATGGCCCATGTGGATATATCGAAAAAACTCTTTCATCGTCTCTTGCCCAAACGCATGGATCAGAGACCAAGTCTTGTTCTGGAAACTCTTTGCGAAGCCGGGAGGAGCTATATACTTTGAGCCTTGGTCTGAGGCAGAATGGGAACCGGAAGCGGTGTTAGAGTGCGAATCATGGGCAAAGGTGGTAGGTTTTCCAGAATTTCTAAGGTTTAATTCTGCTGCAGTTAAAAATATTCTTAGTCCTTTGGGAAATGTTGTAGCTTTAGATGACTGTGAATGGGCTCACTTCGACCACAGAAACTTATTTATCACAATTCAATTTTTTGAGGGGATTGACCTGAACACTTTTCTTGTGGTTAACATCAATAAGAAGAAACATCTCATAAAAGTCCAACGCTGCATCCATGAACACCCAGGAGTTAAGCCTGAATCCTTACTTATTGGTAATATTGACGAGCTTACGATTCCCTGCATGCATGACAACTTCGATGATTCTATGGAAATTGCACCAAATGATATAGCTGCTATGGCCATACCTGATGTGGATCCCGAAGTAGTCCAAGCCCCTCATCAGAACATGAACCACCTTTTCAACACTGACATGCTCTTTCAAAACATCCCTATGTCCTTCCCGTTCTCTATCCCCCTCCCAATTGCCCCTCTCCAAATTGATGACCCCATATCAACTACCCCTCCCAACGCGATCCCTCAAGACAATCAGTCGCCACCTCAAACTTTTCTCCCCCTCCAACAAATCCTCCCAGCTAGCTCTACCCATAATGCTGAAGAAGAGAACAGGACCCAGTTTCTTTCACCGGTCATTGTCAGACGAAGTGCAAGGATCAATAATAAAGAGGACCATCCTGAAGGCTCGGGTAGTTTTTTTACTCCTGTTGTTTTTTCTTCTGCAAATAAAAGTCTATGTAGGAAAATGTCACGTTGCATGGGTGTTAATTTACGTGAATCACACTATATTTCCATGCATGATTTGGAACTTGAGCGTATCAATGGTGCCAAATGAAAATCGTTTCATGGAATGTTAGGGGCTTGGGCAACCCCTCAAAATGCCATGCAATTAGTCTGGTTTTACTCCCTTTAAAAATCGATATTCTTTTCCTCCAAGAAACTAAGCTTGATGACCCTTCTCCAAATTACTTTAGATTAGTGGGGGGCTCCTTCCTTTCTGGTTGGACTTTTGTTAAGGCAATTGACACTCGTGGAGGTTTAATTACAGCATGGAATGAATCAATTTGGTCCTTAAGTTGGTCTATTCAAAATAAATCAGCACTTCACGTTGCACTACGTCATATCCCCTCAAACCAAATTTACTTCTTCTCTAATATTTACGGCCCTCAAGATGTATCTGATAGATCCCTTCTCTGGTCGGATTGTTGCTCTCTTGCATCCCAATTCTCGGGCCCTTGGGTGATTGGTGGAGATTTTAACACTACCAGATTTGTTTTTGATAGAAATTCAGGCAATCTATCCCAGGACTCTGATGACTTCAATTCTTTCATTTTTGACTGCTCCTTGATCGATCCACCGATAAGTAACCGTTCCTTCACCTAGTCAAACCATAGATCACTACCAGCGTTGGCTAAGCTAGACCGTTTTCTATATAATGGCGCTTGGGATGAGCTTTTCCCTTTGACTGTTGTGTACGGTTTGGCTTCAGTTATATCAGATCATTGCCCCATTCTACTAAATTCTGACATTTCTGTATGCACTAATCGTCCCTTCAGATTTGAAAGGTTGTGGCTACTCGAACCCTCGTTTGAAGACTTTATTCATTCAATTTGGTCTCAAAACTTAAATGTAACATCAGCATCTCAAAGGATAGTCCTAAAATTGAAAACCCTTAGAAAACTTATTAAACCATGGGCTAAAAACATATGGGGTTCCATCCGTTCCCGCATCTCCTCTATTCAAAATGATATTATTGACTTCAATATTTTAGAAGAATAGCGCCCTCTTCTTGAAGCTGAACGTGAAAAATTAAGTGCTTTAGAAGACGAGTTGGATAGATTGATGAAACAAGAAGAAATTGGTTGGAAGCAAAGATCCAAAGCCAAATGGTTGGAGGAAGGTGATAGGAATACATCATATTTTCACCGAATGGCTAATGGCAGGCGGAGATCAACATTCATATCGGAAATAATTAAAGATGGCCTCTCTTTTTCTGACCAAAATGTCATCCTCTCTCTCTTTTCTGATTACTTCCGATCCCAGCTTGGTCGCTCTCATACAAATGCACCTGAAGTAGATTGGCATCTTGTTTATCCGAACCCCGCGCCTATTCATATCGATCATCCTTTCTCTGAATCGGAAATTTGGGCTGCACTGAAAGACATGTCGGATGATAAGGCCCCTGGACCTGATGGGTTTGGCCCAGTTTTCTTTAAGCATTTTTGGGCCTTGGTCAAATATGATATAATTGACATGTGCAACGAATTTTACAATGATCCTACCTCAATTGCCAGACTAAACTATGCCAACATTATCCTCATCCCTAAGCATTCGGGGGCCAACACTTTATCTTCCTTCCGCCCTATCAGCCTGCTAAACACTACTTTTAAAATCATTACAAAGGTGTTAGCAAATCGTCTTCAGTCTGTTATTGCCACTCTTGTTGGACCAGAACAGTCTGCTTTCATTCTGGGGAGGAACATTCATGACTGTATCGCCGCAGCTCAAGAAATAATCTCCTTCTGTCATCATTCATCTACCCCTGGTGTTTTGCTAAAACTAGATTTTTCCAAAGCATTTGACTCAGTAAGTTGGCCCTTTGTCATGGATGTTTTTAAACACAGGGGCTTTTCAGATAAATGGTGTTCATGGATTGATAATATACTTAACTCTAGCTGCTCAAAAGTTTCAGTAAATGGTGCTTCTGGAAACCTTTTCAAATCTAAATACGGGCTTAGACAAGGCGACCCTCTTTCCCCTTTGATTTTTGTGCTTGTCGCCGATGTGTTCAACCAAATGGTTAAACAAGCTTCTTATCATGGTTACTTGGATGGTATATCTCTTCCAAATTCTCCCCTATGCATCAACAACTTACAATTTGCAGATGACACAATTATTTTCTCTTCACCTAATCCTTTCCATATCCAGTGTCTCAAAATCCTGTTATATGTATTCGAGTCGATATCCGGTCTTTCCATTAATTTTAATAAAAGTGTTATCTACATGCTTGGTAGGTCTGATCATCTTGGTGACTCAATTTCTTCTACTCTCAACTGCAAAGTAGCAAAATTCCCATTGACCTACCTCGGTTTACCTCTCAGACACTCTAAGCTTCATAAAAATGATTGGTTCCCCCTTATCAATAAGATTGAATCTAGATTAGCATCTTGGAAGGCAAATTCATTATCATCTATGGGCCGTTTAACTCTAGTTAAATCTGTGCTTTCCGCTATCCCTACACATTGGATGTCTTTTCACAAACTCCCCAAGTGGGTAATTTGCAAGATTGATTCAACTCGTAGTTCATTTCTTTGGAATGGTCAAAAAATCAAGAAATTAATTAACTGGAGGACTGTATGTCTTCACCCTGATCAAGGGGGGCTTGGTGTACTTGACCTTCACCATTTCAATTCTGCTTTATTGGCCAAATGGGTCTGGAGACTCCTAAACACTGGGAACTTCATTTGGAAAGATTGGATTTTAGCTCGCTACTTTTCTTCTAACCCCCATCTTGTTTTGCATCATCGTCCTCCCTCTTTAATCTCTCCCTTCTTGCATGGGATTCTATCCTGTCTTCCTCGTATTAAATTCTTGTTTCATGTCTCTTTGGGGTGTGGTTCATCCTGTTTATTTTGGCACGATATTTGGGCTGGTCAGTTACCTCTCTCTCTTTCCTTTTCTTCACTCTTTTCTCTTCAAACTAATCCTTCGCTTTCTGTTGCTGATGCTTTTAATGATGATTATGTAAGCTTAGTTCCAGGTTCACTTTTTGATAGGAGTATTCTTTTGCAGTTGCTTAATATCTTTGCTCTCATTAGCAACACTCAGTTAAATAACTTAGATGATCATTATGTTTGGGTGCTCTCTCCTTCTAGAGGTTTTTCTGTTTCCTCATGTTACAATTACCTGAATTTTTCGGGTAGAAGGTTTAAATTCTCAAGACTATGGAAATGCAAGCTGGCTCCGAGAATTCTCTTCTTCCAATGGTGTTTGATTCATGAAAAGGTAAATACAAGAGAAAAACTCTTCAAATGCAACGTCGCCCCCGATCCCAATTGCCCTTTCTGTAATTCTCATTCTGAATCCATTCACCATCTCTTCTTCTCCTGCGATTTTTCCTTCCCAATCTGGGCTGCAGTGAGTTCACATTTAATTGGTTGCATCCCCATCATATCTTCTTTATTTGCCTATTGGGAATCTGATTCTAGTCCTTCTCTTGATATCTTACTGGCTGCTTATAGTTGGTGTATTTGGAAAGAAAGAAACGCACGAATTTTTAACAACAAGGCTAATTCGATCATATCTATCTGTCACCGTATCATTCATATTTATTCATCCTCATCAGGTTCTGGAACCAATCATGCTGATACATTCCGGTTTGCTCTGCCGGCGGCCTCTTCACCAGCTACTTCGGTTGACAGCAATGATACAGAGACTAGTATGGAACTCGTGTGATGACTGATGATGCCGCCTTACCTCTTAGCATAATACTTGTATAATTATGATGGTTTACAGTTTGCTCTGATCGCTTTTGTACTTGTATCCTCATTACTCTCTATGTGTGTTGTATGATGTATCTTAAACTCTGTGTTGATTGTATTTTGGACCACCAACTGGGTATGTCAGTTGGATATATACTGTTATCTATTAATTAACCGGCTGTGTAGCCACGCGCTACATATCCGTTTGCTCTAAAAAAAAAAAACTACTGATTTAGATCTTACTATGCTTATTGAGACATCATGTTATGTTCACTAGTTTTATGTTCATCTTGTTGTGATGAAAATTACATATCCACTCACCTTGTTATGGTGATAAGTTTATGTTTATGCCAAAATGATCATTTTAGTTATATTCCCATTATTTTCCCTGTTATCGTTTATGATTAGGCTATTGTCTAGCCTAGGCAAGTTGCCAATTTTGTGAGGGCACTAGTTAAGGAACAGGGGAAAAAAGGGTTAAAAATGGCATAATTTGAATATGAACATTTTTGGACATGTAATTCAAATTATAGGGCAAAATAGGTATTGACACCTATAAAAGGAAAGGATTAATTAATTGGTAAATTAACTAAAAATGGAATGTTTAGTAATTACAGTTAGGAAATGTAATTGTACTTATGCCACGAGGTTAGGCTGCATTAGCGGTGGAAGTCTGCCCGGACCCGACCGACATATCCATCAACCACTAATGTTGAACCTAATGTGGGAGGTCTAAGAACGTAAATACGAATCGGGCTATGACACGAGGTTAGGCCAAACTGTGGAATAAGTCTGCCCGGACCCAACCAACATATCCAGCATCCACATGTTATAGGCCGAATGTGGGAGGTCTGGCCCATTATGACACCAAAAATGGACATGGTCATGAATTGGACTACTTAACCAAATCTAATCCATAGGAATTATATGATTATGATATAAGATTAGGGTTAAGTAAGTTGATTGGATCAGTCGGAGGCTTAAATAAATCTTGGGTAGGTGGGTAACATTAGTATATATAGGCCCACAAACTTAATCGTTAAATAAACTGATTGGATCAGTGGGAGGGTTAAGTTAATCTTGGGTAAGTGGGTAATATTAGTATATATAGGCCCACAAACTTAACCGTTAAATAAGCATGCTTGGATCAGTAGGAGGGTTAAGTAAATCTTGGGTAGGTGGGTAATATTGTATATATAGGCCCACAAACTTAACCGTTAAATAAACATGCTTGGATCAGTGGGAGGGTTAAGTAAATCTTGGGTAGGTGAGTAATATTAGCATATATAGGCCCACAAACTTAACCCAATAAGGCTATGTAATTAAAGACACCTAGTGGTATACATAATCGGTGGAAATAATAAAGTTATATAATAAAAGACACCTTTTAGGGTTAACATAACTTGTAGAAATGATAGGGTTATGTATTAAAGACACTATAGGTAAGCATAACTGGTTAGAAGATTGGGGGTTATGTATTAAAGACACCTATAGGTAAGCATAACCGGTAGAAAGATTGGACTTATGTAATTAAAGACACCCCCTTTGGGTAAGCATAACTAGTATAGGGCTATGTAATTAAAGACACCTAAGGGTATACATAGTCAGTGGAAAACCTAGTGAGGATACAAGACAAGGGGGAGAGCTTGCAACATATTGTGTGGGATCCATTTCAGTAAGTAACCCAGAGTTGGTATCAAGTAAAGAACTTCATACTAGGTGGAGAAGGGGCATGCTTACTGATTGATTGTAAGACATTCAAACGAGACGGATGGTGTGGGCGGCACAAACCGACCGGGGGCATGTGCGTGCATGGGCCGGGCAGAGGGGGCTAAGATGACCGTGACACCTGTAGATATGGTTGTGCATAGCTTGGCTTGCCACTTTAGGAAGTGATACCTCCTACTGTGGGCCCAGAACATGATATATACGGAGTAAGGAGCCGATCCATTAGGATAGTGGTTAGGGTATACTTGGATGTATGACCTAAGCCTACAAACTCATAGTGGAAGGGATCATCTCATTCCAGTTATACTAGTAATAGTGCAGAGTAATCTTTAGTGAGGCACATACACCTAATCCTGTCTACCTTGTCACACCTGCCATTTATGTAGTGATTTCTCTTATGCACTTTATATGCCTGTCATGTTACTTTTATTTATTTACTGGCTAAAAGTAACTAGACTCGCCAGACTTTATGTTTGACCCTTTTGCTTCTCCTTCTTTCTTCCGTTTCCCCTAGGTTCCCAAGGGTGAGAATTCTCAGGTTTAGTCAAGATTCTGCTATCGTCTTGCTTGGAGCTACTTAGAAATACTACTGGTTTCACATCTTTCTCTACTATGGCTAATGGTTCGGGGATCATGCTTTCTTTATTATTGTACACTGATATTTAAAGTACAAGACATAAGTTTTAATGATGTACCGAGTTTATGTATTTTCAGACATATGGTTTAACCATGCTTTATGATTAATAAAAGTTTTTAATTCCACTGCTATTTTATATCTGTCTTGTAATGTTTCTATTCTGTTTACCTATAATGCTTCACGAAACTTAATGAATTCCCTTAGTGAGTGACTTTAACGGACGTGGGGTGTCACACTAATAATGTGTAAGAAACGGTGATGAAAGAACAGGTACAACTTTTAGTTTCATTATTCAACCATCACTTGTAATTATCATGATATTGGTATTTTTCGACCCAGGACATGACCAAGCATAGGGAGCCAGCGAATAAGGCAACTGTTGGAGTAGTCGGATTAAGCGAGCATAGCACAATATTGATATAGATGACCGAATTATCAAACTGGACAGGTTTTGAATGTTGTTATCAAATTGAACAGTATTGGTATGGAAATGCTGTGAATTGTTTTGTTATTTGTTTCTAACAATAGAATTTGGATTGAACATTGTTATCTTTTGCTACTTTTGCATATGATTTTGAAGGTTTTTCAATTAGTTCATGAATTATTTCTAATTGATCCATAACTATGAAGGTGCTTCTGCTAAAGTGCTTCACAGAGGCTTTGACATAAAAGGAATAATATACACATTAATCTGCTTTCTTGTTTGTAAATATGATAGTTTATTTTTGGATTATTTTAAGAGATATTATATGGTATACTAATTATTGTTAAAATATCATATAACCTTGTAACTATTTCAAGTTTGTTTGATTGGAAGGGACAGTTTAAGTTGATTCATGTTAGTTTTTTTATTGACTTTTTTGTCAAAAACCATTCAATTAGTTTTTTGTCTCGGCATATGCAGGATTGTCTGTCATTATGTATAAGTGAAAAGGATCAAATTGACGATCCACCAGAAATTGACAGTGATGAGGATTAGAGTATGCTGAAATAAGAATATTTATGAAGTGTTGTTGCTTGTGCGTACGTGTGTTGTAAGTCTTTATGTGTACAAGTGGAGCAGTTGGCATATATACACAAATGTGAGTTTTTACATATTTAATTATGATTCACATGTTTATGGGTTAATTGATTACATTATGATTGTTTCTTTTGGATTTATTGCAATATCAGGTGTGGTTCCAAGTATTAAAAAAAGGTTAGATGCCTAAGTTGCTTATGTTGAACTCTGTAATATTGAACTATATTACATATTTGACAGCATATGGGGTCGAATTCTGATATGAGTACCATTGGAGAAGCCGTTGGCCCAACCGTGGCTTGGCGTTAAGATTTTATTGTTTTCAACTAGTGTACTCCCATAGGGTACACAATCTTTTATGGACAAATCTATTATCTTTCATATGTACTTTTTGTGTTGTATCAATGTATATGTTTTGGAATGGATATGTTTTTTGTAATGATATAGTTGGTGATGTGAATGACCACTTTAGATTGTTTTGTTGGATATGTATTGTATTTCGATCGAATACTATGACTAGTAATATATATAAATGAATCTGATTTAGTTATACTTGTTGCATTGATTTAGGAATTACATTATTATTAATATATGAATGAATTATATTATTATGAATATGTAAATAATTGGCGAATATATTACTTTTTGGGATTTAAAATTTAGCTATCAATTGTAGTTGTAATAAATTACAACTGTTAGAAATAATTGTAAAAATTGCAAAGTCATAACAGTGTATAACAGTTGTAGTACCTATGACTATAATTCTTATTACTACTAACTTACGACATGCTACATATCGACAATAGTTACATAATGTTGTAAAAATTATAAATACAACAGAGTATAGCTGTTATAATAGGATATATGACAACAGTTAGTTGCAACGTTAATACACAGTTGTAAAATATTTTAATCTATTACAACTTCTTAAATACGACGATGTAACCATCATTGTAAAAAGTCATTTGCACCATTATAGTATGGGGACTCTATTGTAGTGTTTAAAGTTGTTATGTTGGTCCAGGAAAATAAATTTGGATAGACTTACGCGTTCAAGGGTGCAAGTATCTTGATGACTATGATTTGAAGTCGTATAACTACAAAATAGAAAGAACGACTTATCTCTTGCTAGCTACAAGATTATATTTGTAACACCCCGGGTTTTTGAATAATCAAATTAACTAAATTAAAGAATAAATGTTTAGCATTGTTCTAAGGTTTGTAAGCATAAGACCAAGTGGCTCATTTGGTTGGAACATGTGACTTGCATACAAGAGGTACAGAGTTCGATCCCCGCCAACACCATATTTTTGTTTTAGGGGAATGGCTAAAAAGCGGCTTAATGTGAACGCAGTTCAAAAAGTAGTTTAGTGTGAAAATGGTTAATTAGGAAGATAGAAATATATATAGGTATATTTATAAAAATAAAATAAAATTCAACCTAAAATTTAAGAAAAAAAATTCAAAACAGCGGAAGCGGGAAGGCAAAACACCAAACCGACCTATTTTATGGGTCGACCCGAGACCCGCTGGGTCGACCGCTTGGGTCGACCCCAGGGTTGACTCAGGAGGTTTGGAATTGGTCCCGTCGGCCCTAAATGGTCTATGACGAAATTTTATGTTTTAGGGCTTAGGTGGCGATTTCTGGTTGGTCTGTTGACATCATTTCTTGGTTTCTAAGGCCTAGATGGATCCTGGAGCGATCCGACAGCTTAAATTAATTCAAAGCTCTATAAAACGACCCATAGACTCAAACCCTAAATCAGAATTAAAACTAAAACTATGGCCGTCATGCTGTCGTCTTGAACCCTAGAGTAGCCGCCACCAATTAGAAGAAGATTAAAGCAACTCAATTCAATCCAACAGCAAATTCAACTACAACAAAGGGACGCTAATAAATTCTAGAACTTCGTTGAATGGTGAGTTTGATCACTTTAACAAAATAATTGCTAAATTAATTATGATGTGATATAAGTTGGATTATAAGTTGTGGTTGTGAATCTAATTCATATGTTTAATCATGTATGTTAACTTGATTCATATTATATGATGTTATGCAAGTTTTATATATGATGTTATGCAAGTTTCATGTATGATGTTATGCAAGTTAATATGATTATGCAAGTTTCATATATGATGTTATGGAAGTTAATATGATTATGCAAGTTTCATATATGATGTTATGCAAGTTAATATGATTATGCAAGTTTCATATATGATGTTATGCAAGTTAATATGATTATGCAAGTTGTACATATGATGTTATGCAAGTTAATAGGATCACGCAAGTGGTATGCGAGTTATATGATGTTATGTAAGTTTGGATCTAAAATATATGCTAGTAGTTCATAATGTTAAATTGTGTCAACGAATCTCTTTTTATAATCCAATCACCTAGGTTTATAACATCAGTTTTTATGCGAATATGGATGTGGAACATATGCTAGTTCGTATAAGTATTATGTTCATATGCAAGTTTAAGTGATAATTGGATTCACATATATACAAGTTCACACCTTTAAAGTTTAGATCCATATTCAAGTTGACATTTTTATGTTGAAACTATGACATGCATGGTTATGCAAGTTTACACCTTTATGTGGATCCATAGTTTACTCAGGTTAACACCTTTTATTGGATCCATAGTTCTGCAAGATGACACCTTTATGTTTAGGTTGACGACATACATAGTTTATGTAAGTTTGTGATAATTACCTAGGCTAGTTGGATGTAAAACTATGTTCATACATGCAAGTTCACACCTTTTAGATCTATGATTTTTGGACCCTTGATAATACAAAGACTATGCAAGTATGTTGTAATTCTTAATTGCAAGTTATATGCAAATTAGATCTATTATTGTGTGTATGTGACTTTGTGACGTTTATTCCTTTTTTTTAAGTATTAGACTATTTGCTAGTCTAATATGTATATGTCATGTTAAACGAATGAATGACGGGGGGGTACGATGGGGATAATAGTGGATACACACATATTGTGAAATTGGCATGTAATGGCCTAAAAAGGCATGTAATTAATTTTAAGGAATAAAATTAATTAGTGATGAAATTGATATAATTTATATACCATAAATAGATGAGCATAATTTAGGTGATAAATTATGGACATAAATAAATATGGAAATTTGAATAGGGAAAGTAATTCAAATTTGGGGAAAATTAATTATGTATAATTAATTGCCTAAGACACGAGGTTGGACTCATTTGTGGTGTAAGACTGCCTGGACCCGACCGGCAAATCCAGCAGCCACAAATGGTAGTCCAATGTGAGATGTCAAAGGCCCAAACTAAATGTGTAACAATTGTATGGATACGAGGTTAGGCTCGTTTGTGGTGTAAGACTGCCCGGACCCGCCCGACAAATCCAGCAGCCACAAATGCCCGTCTAATGTGAGAGGTCCTACAGGGGTTACGGTAGTAACAAATTAAGAAACACTTAATCAAAGTAAAACATGTGGTGGGACATGGGGGTTAAGTGGGTGCCTTAGGTGGCATGAGGAAATACGATTAGTAACACTTAACAAAGGTAAAACATGTAAGTGGGACATAAGGGTTAAGTGGGTGCCTTGGGTGGCATGTGGAATTACTAACAGAAACCCTTAACCAAAATTAAAACATGTAAGTGGACATGAAGGGGGTTAAGTGGGATATACTAGAGGGGACCAAGCCTAGGTGGAAAGCTTGTGTCAAGCATGGGGGGCCCCTTTTCAGTCCAGTAGCCCATTAAGTATCTTTGCGAGCTCGGCCCAAGTCAACGACGGGACACGCCTACTGGGTATGATTGTTAGAGGCCAAAACGGGTTAGCGGTGGCAACGCAAGTCCAACGGGGTCATGTGCGTGCGTGGGTCCGGGCTGGTAGGTAAGACGTTGTTGCATCGTGTAGTTATAAGCCGTGCATTCCTTGCATGGTATAAGGTTGCCATATTGGGGAGTGATACACCTCACTATGGGACCTGCACGGGTATCTACGAGTTAGGGAGCCGATCGAATGGGGCAGGGCAGTGGGTACACCTAGTGGAGATAGGAGCAGACGTGAAACACCCCACCTCCGTTAGGGTCACTCTCAAAGGTAATGCCCTAATTTTGGTGGAGGTTTATAAGTATAAGTCACAGATACATAAGACAGATATAAATACACATATTTTTGAATAGCGGAAAACAACAACACTTTTATTCCATCCAAACACGTGTTTACACAAACCATGCCATAATTGTCTTACAATACTTCCAAAAACCATTACATTTTCATAACTGTCTTGATGTCATAACTTAAAGAAGCATAAAAACAAAAGTAAACTGCATTAGTTCCCATAGTTGCAATCCAAAGCCATAGTCCAAAACGAAAGAGATCCAAGCAATACATTCTTTCTCTTCAAGGTGGATGTGAAAACTGGTCAAGCTGCGGTATTCCCTCCCTGTGGACCTGGGAGGGGGGAGGGGGAAACGAAAGAAAAGAAGACGAAAAAAAAGTAGAGTCAGACATAAAGCCTGAATAAGTCTAGGACTATTCAGTCTATGAATAAAGAATTGGGCATGATAAGTATAAACTGGAAATGGAAAAGCACTATAAACTAAGTTAAGTTGTCGAGAGTCGAATATACTATCGTACCCCATATTAATCTCTGCACCCGTATAAACTAGTTACCAACAGGCACCTCATAATCAGGGTGAAATGATTCATTTCTAATGATCGGCTCCTACTCGCATAGTTACATGTGTCTTACGGCTCCCGATGTTGTAGTTACCTATGCTAGTCCCACCATGGGGTGTATCAAGTCCTATCGTGGCGGCCCGACACAATTCTAGAATGCACAGGTATACTACTGGTGCTCAGTGCCTTATTATCGTGCCGGAGTGTGTGCACGCCCACACCCCGTTGGAACCTACACTGCTGCACCACCGTCGTCGATTTGACCTCTTACAGTCAGCCCAGTAATCGTGCCCCACCCTACCTAGTTCAGGGTATCCTGATACACCTGTAGGGTTACTGCTGAAAAGGGTCCCCCGCTACTAGGTTTTCTATTTCTAGCCAACATGCTAAGTTGGTTAAGTGTTTTGTAAACCTAACCCCCAATCAGTCTGTATAGTTTAGCATGTTCCATTTTGATTAAGTATTAATTCAATTTACTTAATCCTGTCAAACCTGACTCAGCCTTAATTGTCTTATTAAAGCCTCGACCTCTCACATTAGACAAGTATTGTTGTGACTGCCTGTTGCCGGTTGGTTCCAGGCAGTCTTACGTCACAACTCAGTCTAACCTCGGGTCTTTATTGGGCTCAATGTTTAACCACCCACATTGGATAGGTATTGTTGTGACTACTGGACAGCCGGGCAGTTTCGGGCAGGTTTACATCACAACTCAATCCAACCTCGGGTTAAACACATCGTATTTTCTAAATTTACATATTTTGTCTCTTTTCTTTTTATATGTAAATATTTGCAGCCCATTATTCATCTTTATTGGGTAAAATTAATTTATACCACTTAATTGTTTTCAAGGTCATTGGCATGCGTCAAACATGCCAACACATATGTTTATATTTTAACCCAAACGTCATTACTCCCGTTTTATACGTTCGCTACAATATAACATATGTTGGGTTTAACATTTAAACCCAACTTAGCCACATGAAAAAGGGGAGGCTTAGAATATGGTGTTTATATATTCTAAGTAACATCAAAAGGGGAGTGTGAACGCATGAACTTGCAACATAACGATCTAATTAACATGAATTAGGCACTTGTGAACTTGCATTGTAATAGCATATAATCATGGCATAAACATACCCAAACATGAATCATGGTTTTTAATCTATTCATATAATCATGGCATAAACATACCTAAACATGAATCATGGTTTTTAATCTATTCATATAATTATGGCATAAACATACCTAAACATGAATCATGGTTTTTAATCTATTCATATAATCATGGCATAAACATACCTAAACATGAATCATGGTTTTTAATCTATTCATGTAAACTTGCAATTGGAATGTAAATCTAACTTAATTATGTGCCACATATATTATCGTATGATTTTGATAACAACATAGGCCTAAAACATGTTTTCAATTAGGCATAACACCAAACATAGTTTAGTCATGTTCATAGAGTCAACACAAGTTCACAAAGATGCTTACTTTTGTCTCTAATACAAAAGTATGGTTTTACACTTGAATCATGATGCCAATTCCAACATAAATTCATATGAGTCATAATACCCAAATGGATCCAACTACACTAAAAGTGATTTTAAAAAAATACACATCATGTTGGCATAATAGTGAACCATATACTTGCATGAATCTAAAATAAACTACCACAAACATATAGTCGTTAGCTTTCAACATGAATCATATACTTGCAATTATCCAATCGTTATACCACAACATCCCAAATCGATTAGAATCATAGCAACATACAATTATGAATTATCATCACCACAAACTAAGTACAATTCCATTTCTCATTTACATAAATCAAAACACAATTATTCATTCATATCGGAATAGCACTCTACTTACAACGTATGACAAATCTTCAATTCAGGAATCTGAATTCTGAATTTGGAGATGCTATCCTTTGTTGTAGGCATTGTTTTGATTTAGTTCTCGTTGCTTTAGGCTTTTGAATTGTCTCCTAATCATCTCTCAATTTTGATGGCTACTTCTAGTCTTTCCTCAGCAGCATGACGGTCTCATTCTAATTTTTATTTGTATGAATTAGGTGGAGTCTTAGGTCCTTTTTATAGAGTTTGTGAATTGATTAGAACCGTCAATGGAGCTTGGATTAATATTAGCAGTTCGTTTGAAGGAGAGACCAATCAGGAGCTGACACCTAGCCCTAGTGACAAGGCAAGGCTCAGAAATTCGGCCGAGCACAGACCAGGCGAGTCAGGGGGGGTGGGTTCGACCTGGCCTCCCCAGTCGACCCCCGTGTCGACTTGGTAGTCGACCTAGGTGCCCCAGGTCGACTGCCCAGTCGACCTGGGTAGACCAGGTCGACTACCCAGTCGACCTAGGTGCCTTGGGCGGGAAAATTCCCGCCCTGGCCAATCTGGCCCAATTTTTGAATTTTGAATTGGTTTTCTGAGCTGTTTCCATCTGTTTGAATTTTAAACTGAATTCTGAAACTTCCGGAGGCCATATCTTCTTCATACGAAGTCCGTTTTACACAAACTCGGACTCTATCCCAAGAAGAATTCCGAGATGAACGCAATGGCGTATCCCGTTTCCCTTAATTCTTTGATTTGAAACTAATTATACTTTAATTTGTGAATTTCACTATTATAGAATACACGGGGTGTTACATTCTCCCCCACTTAAAAGGATTTTGTCCCCGAAATCTTCAAGTTCAGGAAGAATGTATATCCTAACATCCAAACGTCCATCTACTCATCCATCAAACACGAGCATCCATTGTCCTTAAAAGACTTCTAATGCTTCATGATCATATGCGAAGTGTGTGTACATGTACTTATCTAATGCAAAATCAGGCGGCCTACTGATTCAGTTGTCCTCCTTAATGCAAATTATGTAAGTGTCATGAATCCATTACGTATGCAAATTTTCCTATTCATGATTCTACATGAGTGCACAATCATTCATATATAAATGCAACATCCATATGACAACACATTAAACTTCAACTATATAAGAATGTAAATACATATACACATATGCAATATGAAGTGACTGAGCCGATCTAAAACCTAGATTGTGTGTGTATATGCAAGCACGAGCAACCACTAGCAATCACTTGCAACCACTTGCAACCATCATCCATAACATGTTTCAATTACATGTTTTCATCCAAAGGGTTTCTACCTAAAAGATAAGGTCGAGGAGATATACCTAAAAAGATAGATAAAAGCGCAACTTAAGGAAAAAGAAAGATCAAAGATGTACCCTTGAAAAGAAAAGGGTAGGCTGCGCGTATTCTAGCTTCAGTTTCCCAAGTTGCGTCTTCCTCGGCGTCGCTCCACTGAACTTTGACGAGCTTGACTTCGCGGTTGCATAGCTTTTTCACTCCGTTCCTAATATGCGTGTTGGAACTTTCCTCACGGTTGCTTCGCGTTCCACTTTAGCTTCTTCTAGGATATTTTGCTCTACCACTTCAGCAGATTCATGTAGACATTTTCGGAGGTGCGAAACATGGAAAACGTTGTGAACTCCGGCCTGTTTTTCGGGTAGCTCTAATCTGTAGGCCATTTTCCCAATTTTCTCGATGATAGGAAACAGCCCTACGAATCTTGGTGCTAGCTTCCCTGTGGTTCCAAAACGAACAACGTTCCTTAGCGAAGATACCTTAAGAAAAACTCTGTCCCCAACCTCAAATTCAAGGTCGGTCCTCCTCTTGTCGGCCTAGGATTTCTGTCTGTCTTGGGCTGTCTTCATCCTTCTTCGTATCAAGTCTACTTTCTCTAAAGTCTCTCGGATCATATCTAGCCCCAGTATGAGCTTATCAGTAGACTCCCACCAACAAGTGGGCGATCGGCACGGTCTTCCGTGTAAAGCTTTGAAGGGCGCCATTCCGATGGTGGCTTGGTAGCTGTTGTTGTAGGAAAATTCCACCAAAGGAAGATGGTCTTCCCATGTCCCTCCGAAGTCAAGGACGCACAGTCTTAAAAGGTCCTCCAAAACTTTGTTCACTCTTTCCGTCTGGCCGTTGGTTTGGGGGTGATAGGTTGTACTCAAGCATAACTGTGTGCCTACCGCTTCTTGCAGACTCCGCCAAAACTCACTTGTGAAGATAGGGTCTCGGTCACTAACAATGCTGGATGGTATTCCATGGAGTCGAACAATTTCCTTGAGATAAAGAGATGTTAGGGATGAGGCAGTTCTTTTACTCTTGACAGGTAAAAAGTGGGCGCTTTTAGTAAGCCTATCCACTATTACCTAAATGCTAGTGTTGCCACTTCTAGACCTAGGCAGCCCATCAATGAAGTCCATTGAGATGCTATCCCACTTCCACTGTGGGACCTCTAGAGGATGGAGCAGACCGCTAGGCTTTTTCTGTTCCGCTTTAACCTGTTGGCACACCATACACTTAGAAACGAACTCTGCCACGTCCTTCTTCATGCCGTTCCAAAAGAAAGTTCTCTTTATGTCCTTGTACATTTTATCTCCGCCTGGGTGTATCATCATCTTGGAGTGATGTGCTTCCTCGAGAACCGTCTTTACCAAATTCCTTGTCTGTGGGACGCATAGTCTTCCGTCTCGCCTTAGCCAACCCTTATCGTCGATGGAGTATCTATTGAGGTGACTTGAAGTCTCACCCCTAATTAGCATATCAATCGTTTCCACAAGCTGAGGGTCTTCGCGTTGTGCTGTCCCTATTGAGTCCACTAAAGTCGGGCGTACTTCGAGAGATGCTAGCAAGCCCGATACAAAATCGGAGGAGGGCCTAAAGTCAAAGCTGGCTATAAACTCTAGGCTTTGTCTTTCAACAAACAGCGGGCTTAGGGACAGTTTCTTTCGGCTCAACGCGTCTGCCACTACGTTTCTCAAGGGAAGAAAGAGGGTTTACAGCTTAAGAAGACAGACTTTAAGAAGGGCGGGAAAGACAACAAAGAGAAGAGGAAGTGTAATTTCTGTGGCAAAGTGGGGCACTTAGTGAAAGATTGCCGGAAAAAGAAGGCCAAGATGAATGGTGGGTGCTTTTCTTATGGTGAGACAGGCCACATGGCTAAGGATTGCCTAAAGAAACAAGGGCAGGGGCAGAGGGCTGGATCCACCTCAGGGGCACAGGTTCATGTGCTAGAAGCTCCACCTCTGCAACAACGAGGTATACATACTTCTGTAGAAAGTGTAGTTTATCTTTATGATCACCCAGTTCGCACTTTATTTGATTCTGGCGCATCACACTCCTTTATCTCATCTGCTTTAGTAGAATCTCTGCACCTAGAAACTAGTATGGTAGAGGACCCCTTAATTGTTTCAAATCCAATTGGGGGCCCGGCTCATTTGTCTATGATCTGTGTGGGATTGAAAATTTCTATTCTAAGCGTAGAATTTAGATGTATTGCCTTTGTTTTGGGCTTCTCGGGATATGGTTTTATTTTGGGCATGGACTGGCTATCCAGTAATGGTGCCATCCTTGATTGTGAGAAAAGGGTGGTTAGGCTTCTGACCCAACTCGGTAACACTCTAGAAATTACTTGTAATCCCTCGTATGCGGTTATGCGTAGTTATCTCGAATCGCTAGATGCTTCTGTTGAGAATTTGCAATCGGTTTGGGTGGTCCAGGAAAATCCGGATGTCTTCGAAGAGGTGAAGGGCTTACCTCCGAAGCGGGAGATAGACTTCCGCATATATCTTGTAGATAATGCAAAGCCCGTTGCGTTGCCCGTTAGACACATGGCTCCATGGGAAAGGAAAGAGCTCAGTAAACAGATTAAAGAGCTTCTAGAGAAGGCGTTCATTAGAAGGAGCATTTCAGAATGGGGTGCTCCAGTGGTGTTCGCCACAAAGGCGAATGGTTCACTCCGTCTATGTGTTGACTATAGGGAGCTCAACAAACTAACGAAAAAGAATAGGCACCCTCTCCCCAGAATTGACGATCTGTTTGATCAGCTTGTAGGAGCATCTGTTTTCTCCCAACTCGATTTAGCGACCGGATTTCATCAGCTAAGGATGGCTGAAAATAGCATCGATAAGACAGCATTCAGAACCCTAGATGGCTTCTTTGAATGGCTTGTCATGCCTTTTGGCTTGACAAACGCGCCCGCTTACTTCGTGGACCTGATGAGTAGGGTGTTCAGAGAATTCCTCAACAAGTTCGTAGTGGTCTTCGTAGATGATATCTTGATCTTCTCAAAGAGTGAAGAAGAACATGCTCAGTACTTAATGGCAATCATGGAAACTCTGCGGGTCCATCAGCTAAAAGCCAAATTCTCCAAATGCCACTTTTGGAGAGAGGAAGTGAGGTTCCTTGGGCACATAGTATCCAAAGAAGGGTTAGCTGTGGACCCTGCTAAGATAGTAGCGGTACAGGATTGGAAGACACCAAGGAATGCAACAGAAGTCCGAAGCTTTCTCGGGCTTGCAGGCTTCTATCGGAAATTCATCAGAGACTTTCCAAAAATATCAGCTCCACTCACAAGGCTGATAAAGAAGAATCTAGTGTTCAATTGGGACTTGGATTGCAAGTTTGCTTTCCAACGACTAAAAAGGGCTCTTACAACAGCCCCAGTTTTGACGTTGCCAGATGGAAGCAAGATGTTTACAGTTTATACAGATGCATGTGGGACTGGGCTAGGCGCTGTCTTAATGCAAGAAGGAAGGGTAGTAGCTTATGGCGGGAGGCAGTTGAAAGTGCATGAAAAGAACTACCCGACCCACGATCTTGAGTTAGCTACCATCGTCTTTGCACTCAAGTCTTGGCAACACTATCTCCTAGGTGAGAAGTTCGAACTTTACACTGACCATAAATCGTTGAAATATCTTTTCTCGCAGAATGATCTTAACTTGAGGCAACAGAGATGAATGGAGTTTCTTGCCTCGTACGATTTCGAGATCTCCTACACTCCGGGCAAATGCCCTTATCCTCTTCGTTCAGCAATGCCATCTGCACTAACCTTTCATACGTAGCTCCCATGGGTATATGGGTCATGGCCAAACTGTGTAGTGGCTCATTCAATACTTTGACAAAGCGGAGAGCTTCTTGTGCGGAGTGTTGACTAGGTCCAGTCCGAAACTAGCCAGCTGATCGAACTGATTAACGTACTCTTTGACTGTCATATTCCCTTGCTTAAGAAACAAGAATTTTTCCAACTGAAGACTCCTTTCAGCTTCTGAGAGAAATTTAGCCTCAAACCTTGCCCTAAAGTCCTCCCATGTTTCCACTGGTCTTTCTGCATTGGCGACTTCCCACCAGGAGGAAGCCTCGCCTTTAAGTAGCCATACTGCCAGTTGTACCTTCTGCCTGTCTTCTACCTCAAAGATGATGAATAAGTCCTCGGTTTCCTTCAGCTAATTCCTGGCTGCCACGAAGGACTCGGTTCCATGAAAGTCCTTTCCTCCCATAGCTTTAAAATCTTTACATATCTTAGCAAAAGTATTACCCCACGGAGGAGGTGGAGGAAGAGGTGCTGCTGCAGCTGGATGATTTCCTGCAGCTGGGGGAGGAGGAACAGTGGGACCTGGCTGATTGGCCCTTGCTTCTAAGAATCGTTTGAACCAACCAGGTATTGGTATACCTTCTGGCAAGTTAAGTTCTTCGGACATGCTGAAACAAAAAGGATAGATTCAAAACGAAGGATAAAAGATAGTACCTATGGCTTTGGGGGACTATGCCTTTTTAAAATAAAATAATATTTTATCTTTAAAAATGCTTTTTTTTTTGGAAATGAATTTTCAAAACTTTTTATCTTATCTGGTAAACCTATGCTCTGATACCAAGTGAAACACCCCACCTCCGTTAGGGTCACTCTCAAAGGGAATGCCCTAATTTTGGTGGAGGTTTATATGTATAAGTCACAGATACATAAGACAGATATAAATACGCATATTTTTGAACAGCGGAAAACAACAACACTTTTATTCCATCAAAATACGTGTTTACACAAACCATGCCATAATTGTCTTACAATACTTCCAAAAACCATTACATTTTCATAACTGTCTTGATGTCATAACTTAAAGAAGCATAAAAACAAAAGTAAACTGCATAAGTTCCCATAGTTGCAATCAAAAGCCATAGTCCAAAAAGAAAGAGATCCAAGCAATACATTCTTTCTCTTCAAGCTGGATGTGAAAACTGGTCAAGCTGCGGTATTCCCTCCCTGTGGACCGGGGGGGGGGGGGGGGGAAACGAAAGAAAAGAAGACAAAAGAAAAGTAGAGTCAGACATAAAGCCTGAGTAAGTCTAGGACTGTTCAGTCTATGAATAAAGAATTGGGCATGATAAGTATAAACTGGAAATGGGAAAGCACTATAAACTAAGTTAAGTTGTCGAGAGTCGAATATACTATCGTACCCCATATTAATCTCTGCACCCCTATACACTAGTTCCCAACAGGCACCCCATAATCAGGGTGAAATGATCCATTTCTAATGATCGGCTCCTGCTCGCATAGTTACATGTGTCTTACGGCCCCCGATGTTGTAGTTACCTATGCTGGTCCCACCATGGGGTGTATCAAGTCCCATGGTGGCGGCCCGACACAATTCTAGAATGCACAGGTATACTACTGGTGCTCAGTGCCTTATTTTTCTACGCCGGAGTGTGTGCACGCCCGCACCCCGTTAGAACCTACACTGCTGCACCACCGCCGTCGATTTGACCTCTTACAGTTAGCCCAGTAATCGTGCCCCACCCTGCCTAGTTCAGGGTATCCTGATACAGCTTGTAGGGTTACTACTGAAAAGGGTCCCCCGCTACTAGGTTTTCTATTTCTAGCCAACATGCTAAGTTGGTTAAGTGTTTTGTAAACCTAACCCCCAATCAGTCTATATAGTTTAGCATGTTCCATTTTGATTAAGTATTAATTCAATTTACTTAATCCTATCAAACACGACTCAGCCTTAATTGTCTTATTAAAGCCTCGACCTCTCACATTAGACAGGTATTGTTGTGACTGCCTGTTGCCGGTTGGTTCCGGGCAGTCTTACGTCACAACTCAGTCTAACCTCGGGTCTTTACTGGGCTCAATGTTTAACCACCCACATTGTATAGGTATTGTTGTGACTACTGGACAACCGGGCGGTTTCGTGCAGGTTTACATCACAACTCAATCCAACCTCGGGTTAAACACATCGTATTTTCTAAATTTACATATTTTGTCTCTTTTCTTTTTGTATGTAAATATTTGCGTCCCATTATTCATCTTTATTGGGTAAAATTAATTTATACCACTTAATTGTTTTCAAGGACATTGGCATGCGTCAAACATGCCAACACATATGTTTATATTTTAACCCAAACGTCATTACCCCCGTTTTATACGTTCGCTACAATGCAACATATGTTGGGTTTAACATTTAAACCCAACTTAGCCACATGAAAAAGGGGAGGCTTAGAATATGGTGTTTATATATTCTAAGTAACATCAAAAGGGGAGTGTGAACGCATGAACTTGCAACATAACGATCTAATTAACATGAATTAGGCACTTGTGAACTTGCATTGTAATAGCATATAATCATGGCATAAACATACCTTAACATGAATCATGGTTTTTAATCTATTCATATAATCATGGCATAAACATACCTAAACATGAATCATGGTTTTTAATCTATTCATATAATCATGGCATACACATACCTAAACATGAATCATGGTTTTTAATCTATTTATATAATCATGGCATAAACACACCTAAACATGAATCATGGTTTTTAATCTATTCATGTAAACTTGCAATTGGAATGTAAATCTAACTTAATTATGTGCCACATATATTATCGTATGATTTTGATAACAACATAGGCCTAAAACATGTTTTCAATTAGGCATAACACCAAACATAGTTTAGTCATGTTCATAGAGTCAACACAAGTTCACAAAGATGCTTACTTTTGTCTCTAATACAAAAGTATGGTTTTACACTTGAATCATGATGCCAATTCCAACATAAATTCATATGAGTCGTAATACCCAAATGGATCCAACTACACTAAAAGTGATTATAAAAAAATATACATCATGTTGGCATAATAGTGAACCATATACATGCATGAGTCTCAAATAAACTACCACAAACATATAGTCGTTAGCTTTCAACATGAATCATATACTTGCAATTATCCAATCGTTATACCACAACATCCCAAATCGATTAGAATCATAGCAACATACAATTATGAATTATCAACACTACAAACTAAGTACAACTCCATTTCTCATTTACACAAATCAAAACACAATTATTCATTCATATCGGAATAGCACTCTACTTACAACGTATGACGAATCTTCAATTCAGGAATCTGAATTCTTAATTTGGAGATGCTATCCTTTGTTGTAGGCGTTGTTTTGATTTAGTTGTCGTTGCTTTAGGCTTTTGAATTGTGTCCTAATCGTCTCCCAATTTTGACGGCTACTTCTAGTCTTTCCTCAGCAGCATGACGGTCTCATTCTAATTTTTATTTGTATGAATTAGGTGGAGTCTTAGGTCCTTTTTATAGAGTTTGTGAATTGATTAGAACCGTCGATGGAGCTTGGATTAATATTAGCCATTCGTTTGAAGGAGAGACCAATCGGGAGCTGACACCGAGCCCCAGTGACAAGGCATGGCTCAGAAATTCGGCCGAGCACAGACCAGGCCAGCCAGGGCGGGCTGGGTTCGACCTGGCTCAGGGGCCAAGTCGACTCCCCAGTTGACCCCTGTGTCGACTTGGTAGTCGACTTGGGTGCCCCAGGTCGACTACCCAGTCGACCTGGGTAGCCCAGGTCGACTACCCAGTCAACCTGGGTGCCTTGGGCGGGAAAATTCCCGCCCTGGCCAATCTGGCCCGATTTTTGAAATTTGAATTGGTTTTCTGAGCTGTTTCCGTCTGTTTGAATTTTAAACTGAATTCTGAAACTTCCGGAGGCCATATCTTCTTCATACGGAGATCGTTTTACGCAAACTCGGACTCTATCACAAGTAGAATTCCGGGACGAACACAACGGCGTATCCCGTTTCCCTTAATTATTTGATTTGAAATTAATTATACTTTAATTTGTGAATTTCACTGTTATAGAATACACGGTGTGTTACAAGACGACACCTATGTAGTCAGCTAGGGGTACACGAAGCTACCACTATTATTAATAATTATTAAGGGGGTACACCTAGTGGAGATAGGTGCAGGCAGCACCTATGACGTCAGCTAGGAGTACATGGAATTACCATTATTACTTATTGAAGGGGTACATCTTGTGGGGATAGGTACACGCTGGCTACCTATGTTAGCAACTAGAGATATGCAGTCAAACATGGAGGATAGTGGGTACATCTAGTAGTACACGAAGCTATCATCGTTCTATTTAGCCAAGAGGGATCAAATTTCTAGAGTGACTAGTAGGGGTGCAGTTAGTGTTAGTACAGTACGGTACAGTAGAGTATAGTAATTTTCCTATATTGATTAGGAAGCGCCATTAACATTATCTCTGTTTCTCTTGATTGCCTTGCCATACCCATGTGGTTCACACAGTCATTACCTTATTCTCTAGCTTATATCTTATCATATTGCTTCAATAATTATGTTATTAGAGTTATCGGACTCGCCAGACTTTATGTCTGACCTCCTTTGTTTCCACCTCTTTTCTTCCTTTCCCCCCAGGTTATAAGGGTGGGACTACTACTAGTGGAGCTTGATTGGGATCTCTTTGGGAGCACTTGGATTTGGATTGCTGAAGTAAAGTTCAGCCTATCATTTTCTTTATAGCTATTTGTAGTAGTGGGATTATGTACTTTGTTTTATCAAGATGGATATTATGTACTTGACTTTGGTTTATGGTTTTTGATGATGTAACCAAACATATTTACCTTCTGCCGCAATAAATAAAGTTTTAAATTTTCAAGTACTGCATTATATCTGTCTTGTTGTGATTTTCCGTTCTATATTCACTTAAAATGCTCCATGGAAGTTAATGCATTCCCTTTACGAGTGACATTAATGGACGTGGGGTGTTACAATATTATAGCAATGGTCTATGTATTCTGGGTTCTGCGTATTGCGAGGAATACTTATCACTAATCCTAGGAGTGATTCTAGATAGGATATAGTAAAAGAAATACATTTGATTTGTCATGTTTTTGGATAGCTTATATGGAAGAATATTTGATATTGCATTTCTAAGACCACGTACATTGGTTCTTGAAATATACATATGTTTGGTGGTGTAGAAAACAACCTTTTACATTGAACACCCTTCTATTAGATGTAAAAGCTTGAAGGTTTTTTTTTGTAGGAATCAATCAGTATGTTGATAGAATTAGCAATGTGTCACTCATAGTGGAATGGGTGATATGTGAAAGGTAAAGTTCCACCTCAGGCCTTATCAACTAGAAATGGCTAAAACTTTGTATCCCCTAATACTATGTGGGTCGCGCCCATTATGATATGGTTGTGATCCTTCTAGATTACTCTCATATATTGAATGCATTATGCATTCTGGAGCACATTAGGATAGGTCGATCGAAACTAGGGTGATGTCTTATCAATTTATGCACCATATATATGAATGCATAGTGGGCTAATTTTGCTAGATAAGTAAGAGGTTATGAAAATATCAATTTTTGATACATTCTTATAGAATTGTACGGTACGAAAGATAGTCTCTTCCCATGTCTTATAGAATATCAACGGAGGCCTAAATGTTGTTGGTGCTTGGACTGTATCAAAACTCTTTTTCTTCTTCTGCAATCAAAATTTAGAGATTCAAGTGTAGATCTGTGATTTATCAAGTGTTTTTCTCCTTCTATTGTTCTAGATCTGAACACTGTAAGTTTAAGTTTTTTTAGATATAAATAACTAAAAGTATAACATGATATAACTGTAATTTGGATCTCGACCTTTATCATATCAGATTTATTGAAATTGATGAATCTATGATATCCTGAATTTGTCAGATCTACTTTTGATTATGGATCTAAATTGCTATTATGATTATCTTACGCCTACCATGTTGTGGTTAATTTAGATCTATCATTAGTTGGACATCTAAATCCTTACTTAGATCTAATCATGCCTATTATGACATCCCTACTATGTTAGAACCTGTTTTATTTTCACAAGTTCACCGATATGTTTTTATATGTTCATCTTAACATTATGCCATCATATGCTTTTGTTAGTTTTGTTAGAATAATCATCTTTGTCATCTTCCCTTCGCCTTTCCCTTTTTATTTTATATAGCCAGGCTATTTTTGAGCCTAGGCATGCTGCTAAAATTATGCGAATGCGTTAGTTTGGGAACGAGGGGAAAAACATTGAAATTGGGCATAACTTGAAAAGGGGAAAATTGGCATAACTTGAATAATGTTTATGTATATGAATATGGGCATATAATTTACTATGAACATAATTGGGGAATAAGAGGCACAAAATCTATAACATATAACGACATAGGTAAATTTGGCTAATAATGAAATGCCTAGGGTTGCAGTAATTAGAAACTTTTACTGCGCCTACGAGACGAGGTTAGATCACACTTTGTGGTGGAAGTCTGCCCGGAACCGCTCAGCATATCCAGGGACAACAGGGGGTGAATCTAATGTGGGAGGTCTAGGTGCACAAATACGAGACATGCTATGACACGAGGCTAAGCCCGATTTGTGGAATAAGTTTGCCCGGACCCGCCCGACATGTCCAGCATCCACAAATGGTAGGCTTAATGTGGGAGGTCTAGCATACTGTAACCATAAATCAAAATATGGTAATAAAGCTTGAATACTTAACCTAGTGAATCAATAAGGATTGGATGAACATAACTTAAACTGGGGTTAAGTAAATTTGGTTGAATAGTGGATGGGTTAAATAAATATGAGGCGGTGGGTAATATGTACATATAGGCCCACAAACTTAACCCGATAGGGTTGTGTAATTAAAGACAACTAGTGGTAAGCATAACCTGTGAAATTGTTGAAGTTATGTAATTAAAGACACCTTTTTAGGGTAAGTATAACTTGTAGAAATGATAGGGTTACGTAACTAAAGACACCTAGTTGTATACATAACCGGTGGAAATCCTAGAGGGGATACAAGACAAAGGGGAGAGCTTGTATCATATTGTGTGGGACCCATTTCGATCGGTAACCCTTAATAGTATCAAATGAGCACTCCAAACTAGGTCGGAGTTGGGGCACGCTTACTGCGCTGATTGTAAGAGATACAAACGAGGAGGACGGTATGGGCGGTGCATACCAACCGGGGACATGTGCGTGCATAGGCCGGGCAGATGGGGCTAAGACGACCGTGACACCAGTAGGTATATCTATGCACATCAACGTAGGGTTTCCACTTTAGGAAGTGATACCTCCTACTGTGGGGCGGACATAGGGTATCTACGGAGTAGGGAGACGATCGATTAGGGTAGTAGTTAGGGCACATCTGGATGTATGCCTAAGTCTAACATTTGATAGTTGTTGGGATCATTTCATTCTGGTTATACTAGTATTAGTGCAGAGAATCAGAGTAATCATTAGAGAAGCGTTCACACTCTATGATGTTTACCTTGTCACACTTACCTTTTATGATGTTATCTTTCCCATCCACCTTATATGCATGTCATGCTACTTTTATTTATTTACTAGCTAAAAGTAACGAGACTCGCCGGAATTTATGTTTGACCCTTTTTGTCTCCTTTTCTCTCTTCCGTTTCCTCGCCCGGGGTTCGCAGGGTGGGAATACTCAGGCTTAGTTAGGACTTGATTATCATCTTGCTAGGAGCTTCTTCTGAAGTATTGCTCAAGTTCTCGTCTTTACTACTATGGTTTTGTCTCTTTTGGGGAATTATGCTTTTTTTTATGTATTTCTGTACTTTGTTGGTACAAGACAGAAGTTTCATGTTATTGTAATGGCTTTCATGTAATTCCAGACTGGTGATATTTTGGACCACGACGTTATGAGTTATGTTTTAAATAAAATTTTAAATTCCGCTGTTATCTTTTATATCTGGCTTGTAATATTCTGTGTCTATTTACTTAAAACGCTTGACGAAACTTAATGCATTCTCTTAATGAGTGACATTAACGGGCGTGGGTTGTCAAACTTGGTATCAGAGCAGAAGGTTACCAGATTAGATAGAAGTTATTGAAAATTATTTTCAAAAAGGTTTTAAAGAAAGCGTTTTTCAAAAAGAAAAGTCTGTTTTGTAAAACATATTCCCCAAAGCCATATGTAATATCCTTTGATTCTTTGTCTAAGTATTTTTCCTTTTCTTTTCAACATGTCTGGGGAACCTAATATCCCAAAGGGCGTTACGATACAAGGCTGGTTCCGAAGGTATCTAGAGGCCACGACGCATGCCGGAGGTCAAGCTGACGTTCCTCTACCAGCTGCATCCGTCGTTCCTCCTCCTCTAAGCGAAGATAATTTCGCTAAGATCTGCAAAGATTTCTGTGCCGTGGGATGGAAGCCATTTCGTGGAACCGAAACATTCGTAGAATCAAGGAATTAGCTCAAGCCGATCGAGGACTTGTTCGAAATCTTTGAAGTGGAAGATCGAAAGAAGAATCAGTTAGCAGCCTAACTACTGAAAGATGAAGCTTTTTTCTGGTGGGAATTTATCCAAGCTGGATGCCTAGTGGAAACATGGGATGATTTTAGGACAAGGTTTGAGATGAAGTTTCTTTCCTAAGCGGAGAAAAGCATGCAGATGGAGAGGTACTTGGTGCTCAAACAAGGAAACATGATTGTTAAAGAATATGTGAAAAATTCAATCAGTTAGCAAGGTTTGTGTTACAACCAAAATGTTCTTAGCGCAAGACGACAGTGAAGGGATGTCAAATTAATATAAGGAAGGGATGAAGAATTTGAGAGCAATTCAGGCCAATACCCTCTCTAGAGAGAACGGACCCGAAACCTACTGGGCATCAACAAAGGTTCATCCGACAGGGTCTACCCGCCAGAAATTAACTAATGTAAATCCAACACATTAAAAGAGGAAGAGTATCGAGTCTCAGCATAAAGATAGTTTGTAACCGACCCCTGAAGAATAGCTCCATAGGTGACGAAAGGGGTTACCTTCGTAAGTAACATGGGTATCATCGAAAGCTACCTTCGAGAGAGCCAAAGCAGAAGGCTAAAATGCGACTCAAGTAAGGATATAGGCTACTTGTACTAATCCGCCTACTACCTGAACCATCAACGGTTCTAAATCGGCAGACATACACGTGCATAGTGAGGGCGGGCCCCTCCATGTACCCACGATAAAGCCGAAAGCCAACATCCAAGACCTACAACAAAGGTCCGACACTTGGAGGCATCCACCGAGAAATCCGAAACGCCTCCGCAATCCATCTCGGCAACAAGCCCCCTTCCACCTAGGGGAGGCACTAATTCAACCGGAGCCCTTACTTCGAAGACTGTAACTGGCACCACGAGGAGGATCGATAGTTAGATGCTCAAATCCAAGGAAAAAAGTGGCCAATAGGAATCATTCAGGACCAACAACCTACTGATGGAAGGACCTCAGATTCTCTATAAATAGGACCCCAGGAGCTCCATAAAGGAGGACGAACTTTTTATTTCTCAATTTAGTTCCTTTCTTCTCAGGAGGAACAAATCATCAATTCTTGTAATATATCTGCAATCAATAATTGGATAATTCCGGGTCCCATATACCTAACGATTTGATAATCTTGTAATGTCATAATCATGAAGCAAGGAGTTAACACTAACCTTTCTGATGAGCAAATCAACCAAGGTGCTCCGGCAGCGGAGAAAGAGGGCTTTGTGGAAACATGAAGTCCTCTTCTCCTCGCCTTAAGGGGCCACCATGGTTGATCCATATTCTCATGCTGAGCCTAACGCTTCCCAAACATTGATGTAATGAAATCATACACGAATTCCTAACCCGATCTCTGTCGTGATTTAGAATCCTCTCTTCGGAAGATCTGAGATGAGGGGTTCATTAGAGTTAACGAATGTTGAGATGATTTCATCCATGAACTCAAGGGAGGCGTTAGCCTGTTTTCTTATTATTGGAATACACAATGTCATCGTCATAGCACAGAAGCTTACCCAATCCAGATCCAGGATTATTTCCTAGAGACTTTGAGTTGTGACCGCGGAAAATCTCATGAACGCATACATTACATTCTGTAATCCTGGCGTTGACGAAAAATGTTGTTAATATTTTGGCGCTAGAAGGAGTCCTTGAACCTTCGACCTTGTGATTAATTTGTCAAAATTAATTTGGTCAATTTGTTGCTTCATGGCAGGAAGGATGAAATCGAAAAGATTGGAGGATCAAAACAAAGAGATGGATCCCAATGCCACCGTTGAAGGAATGAGGGCCCAACACTCAACCCAAATAATAACGAGAAAGGAGCAACATCCAATCCATAACAACCACCAGACCCAAACGCCATGGAGGATAATGTCACAAGAATCTTGGTCTTGGAGAAGCAACTCCAAGAAATGCAGGTTCGTGTCGACGCTGTCCAGGCATAGAAATCCTCGAGGCTCACTAGATCAAGTCTGAGAGAGGCGAATGCATCTCCAAAAAGGAAGGCTCCCATTCAATAGTCAAAAGCGAAAGGGAAGCCTAAAGAAGCTTCTTCCAAGAAAAAGAAGTATCATCTGACAGGAGTAGAAAATCAAGGGAATCAGTGCGAGAAGGAATAGTTTGGGAGCTCCACCTCCAAAGGCTATGATCCCAGAAGAGAAAATTATGACAACACGAAAGCTTGCATTAGAGATGTCACTCAGAAGACTGCCAAGGACTTGCTGGGAAGCAAGCGGAAAAGAACCCAGGATGACAAGGTTAATGACAATGAAAGAGTAGCACCGTTCATCCATGAGATTATGAAGACTATAATACATCAAGAGTCAAAGTTCCCACCACAAAATATCTGGGAACAACTGACCCCGACGTTCATCTGATGGCTTTCGACAGCTAGATGGATCTTTACAATGCTTAAGGAGCCATTAGGTGCCGCCTCTTTCTAGAGACCTTCCGAGGGACAACGGCCAAGTGGTATCACCAATATAGGGAAAACACCATTTACTCGTGGAAAAAATTCTCCTATGAATTCTCCACGTAGATCTGTAGTTGCAAAGATCCAACCGTAGACTATACAGTCATCGCCAACATCAAATAGAGAAAAAGGGGAGTCTCTAGGGGACTATTTGAAAAGGTTCAACATCGAAACCATAATGGCCAAGGATATGAATGACTGTGACAAGCTGATCGCCGTAAACTCAGGGATGATTGAGAACACCGCCTTCTAGAAGGAGTTATATATCCACAGCTGCAAAGACTTGCAAGATTTCCACTTCCAAGCTGACAAGTTTATCTGCATGGATGAAATGTACTTCACGAAGAGGAAGTTCGAGCCTCGAGGGGAGGGAGGAAGGCCGAACTTCGGACGAAAGCTCCCGGAAGGGAATCAGAGGAGGTCGAGGTGGGAAGACTCTAACACATCAACTTTGTTGCCTTGAACAAGCCCATCTCGTATGTGTATGCTATTGCAAAAGAAAGGCGTTCAAAGCCAAAAATTATCCTGAACCTCATGCCGGTGGTAAATACTGTGAGTTCCATAAAAAAACGGGCATAAGACAGATGAGTGAAAGGTATTAGACAGGATTATCCAGAAACTAATCCGAGTGGGACACCAGAAGGAGTTTGTTTCAAATAAAGCAGCACCAGCGCAATGCGCAGGAGGACAACAGAAGGTTTCGGTAGACACGATAGGAGTCACTACAGGGGAGAATAACCTGGATTTGGGGCCTCTAGTAAACCGAATCATTATGATCCATAGGGGACCACACCCTGCTGGAAGCTATCCGAAGGCCAGGAACCAATACGTGAAGGAAGCCTTGGAGGGAATCTTCTCAATCCAAGAAGAAACATCATTGAAGAGCACGCGTTATGCCCTCAAAATGCATAACCTCGTGGTCTCTCTAAAAGAAATGAAGACAGGAGTCCGTCACCCCCATAACGACCTGCTAACAATAACAGCACGGGTAGGGCTTTCAGTTTTATCTAAAATATTGGTCTATACTGGAAGTGCTGTCAATGTCATCTTCAAGCGCGCCTTCGATCATTTGGGAATTTCCGAAAAGAAGCTGGAGCAACGAACCAATTTTCGGATTCAACAATAAAGTGTCAATTCCAGTGGGTCAAATCAACCTTTTGGTTCAACTAGGGTTGTCCTCTCTTCACGGGACTTTCAAAACTCTCATTGGTGTGATTGATCAGCCGTCCTATTACAATGCCTTCTTCGGACGACAGGCTTTAGAGGAGATGGATGGCTTCATTTCTTCCAAATATCACATGTTAAAATTTCTGACCAAACAGTGATGGCGTACCATCTGGGGAGAACAATTTAGCTCCTAAGAGTTGTACTTCGCAAATGTCAAAAAATACAAAAGGGAGTATTCTTCGTATTTTGATTCTTCTAGTGTTTTTATGCCTTCAGATAAGGGATTCTTACATCCCTCATTTGAAGCCAAGATAAAAATAAACAAGACTGACAAACGCACTAATGGTAGGTACGTTTCTTTGAAAAGGAAGAGGAAAAGGTCCAATGAGGTGAACTAAACTGAAGAAGGAGAAATTATCATAGATTTAGACTCTAGAGGAGATATCGAAAGGGTAAAAGCAATAGAAGAAGAAGTAAACGTTGACCCGAATGATAAATTGAAGATCATCGAAACCTCTCCAAAGCGACTTAATCCACTTCCTCCAGCTCAACAAAGATGTTTTCTCCTGGACCCATTCGGATATGGTTGGTATCGGTCCTTCAATTTTAACCCCCCCTTAAACATCGACCCTTCGATAACCCCAGTCTGACAAAAAAGAGACAATATAATCGAGACCGAATAGAGGCCTTGAAGGAGGAAGTCAAAAGATTGGAAACTAGTGGGTTTATCCGAGAGGTCCATTACCTGAAATGGTTAGCCAATCCCGTGCTAGTGAAGAAGTCCAATGGGAAGTGGAGGACGTGTGTAGATCACATGGATTTAAACAAAGCTTGTCCGAAAGATTGTTACCCTCTCCTGTGAATCGATCAGTTGGTTGATGCCACGGTGGACACAAGATACTATCCCTTATGGACGCTTATTCTGGTACAACCAAATCCCTATGCACAAACCTGACGAGAAACACGCAAGCTTCACCACCAACTGGGGAGCATTTTGTTATACAGTAATGCCCTTCGGTTTGAGAAATGCATGGGAAGAATAACAAAGTTGGTAAACAGGATGTTCCAAGAGAATATAGGGCGTAATATGGAGGTATATGTGGATGACATGCTAGTGAAATCCACCAATACAGAGGATCATCTAGAGGATCTGGAAGAAATGTTTGGTGCCTTGAGAAGTTACCAGATGAAGCTAAAACCTTAACAATGTTCCTTCGGAGTTCAATCGGGGAAGTTTCTGGGATACGTGGTAAGCGATCAAGGAATTAAAGCTAGCCCCGACCAAATACAAGCCATTAAGGATATGAAGGAACCTAAAACCAATAAGAAAGTCATGAGCCTTAACGGGAAGGAAGCGGCACTTTGCAAGTTCATTTATAAGGCCACCGATAAATGCGTCCAATTCTTCGATGTCATAAAGAAAAAGAAGAATTTCGAATGGAAAGAAGCGTGTAGGAAGGCATTCTAAGAATTGAAAGTTTATATGGGAACGCCTCCTATTATTCCAGTCCCGAGAAGGGAGAAACTCTATTCCTATACATGGTTGTCTCCGAATATGCAATGAGATCAGTCCTGATAAGGGAGGACGAGGGGACTTAACATCCTATCTATTATGTTAGCTGAAGGCTAAAGGATATGGAAACCTGATACCCCGTCATAGAGAAACTAGCGTATTGCTTAATCCTTACCACACGAAAGCTCATAGGTTATTTCCAGTCACACCCTATTAAAGTTTTAACCAAATTCCCGCTCAAACAAGTGTTCAGCAAAATGGAGACCACAGGGAGGCTAATTAAATGGGGTATGGTGCTTAGCCAATACAAAATTGAGTTCTATCCTCGAGCAGCAATCAAAGGGCAAGCTCTCGTAGATTTCGTGAATGAGTGCACGAACTTCATTTTGGAACAGTCGATTAAAGAAAATGACTCAAAGATCAAATGGAAACTCTTTGTAGGTGGAACTTCCAGTGACCAGGGAGAAGGGGCAGGTTACGTTATAATCAGCCCTGACGGACTTTGCTTGCATTACGTCATGAAGTTAGGGTTCCTAGAAATCAACAATGTGCCTGAATATGAATCCATGATAGCTAGTCTAAATCTGATATTACAGTTGAATATACCGAGGATAGAAATCTTCAGCGAATCGCAATTAATGGTAAACCAAATAAAACAATTATATAAAACCAAAGACAAGCGGCTTATCTTATACATGAAGAAGGTAATAAAGATGCATTCCCTGTTTGAGGAATTCTCAGTTTATTAAATACCCCGTTAGGAGAATAACTAGGCGGATTCACTAGCCAAATTAGCCAGCTCCCGAGGAGCACCCGAAACCCGAATAGTACTGGTGGGATATTAGGAGGTTCCTAGCATCAAACATGAATAATTAGAAATGGGAAAAGAGTTATTGGCTTTAACCAAATCCCAAGCCTTAAGAAGGGGAGATGGAGAAGACCAAGAAGGAAACTCCGAGAAGGAGTCCCTCATAACAGAAACACGCCACCAACAAGAAATTACGTGGATGACTCCCATAAAGGACTACCTCCTAAGGGGGACGTTACCTCTTAGTAAGCAAGATGCAAGAAAGATAAAACACCAAGATCCCACATTCGTGATCATGGACGGTGTACTTTATAAAAAGGGACATTCACTTCCTTATTTAAGGTGTGTAGGTTTTGAAGATGGACTCAGCCTATTAAAAGAAGCTCATGAAGGATGGTGTGAGGACCATTCCAATTGGGTTAAATCGGCCAAAATTTTCATGCGACAAGGTTATTATTGGTCGTGGATGGTCAGCCAAGTGGTTGAGTACATCAAGAGATGCGATAAATGTCAAAATTACTCTAAGGTGCCACGACTTCCTCCTAGCGACCTGATAACTATATCGAGCCCCTGGCCTTTCGATATATGGGGGATAGATTTAATCGAGCCCTTACCACTCACCAAAGGAGGAGCTAAATATGTTATAGTAGCTATCGACTACTTGACCAAGTGTGTGGAGGCGGGGTCCCTTCCAGTTATCACATCCAAAAGTATTAAGATTCGTAAAAAAGAACACCGTTACCTTCTTTGGAATCCCACATAAGATCATATCGGACAACGGAACACAATTCGAAAGTGAAGAGTTCACCCGATTCTATGGGAAAAATGGAATCATTAAAAGTTTCTCCTTAGTAGCCCACCCGAAAGCTAATGGAGCTATGGAAGCTGCAAATAAGACCATTAAGACAATCCTTAAGAAATGCCTAAATTAGGCTAAAGTAAATTGGGCAGAGGAGTTGCCTCTAGTGCTATGGGCATACAAAACTTCTACCAGAACAGCTACAGGACACACCCCCTTTTCCTTGACATATGGATGCGAAGCTATACTTCTGGTTGAGGTTGAAATTCCAACACATAGAAGCGTAGCATACGCATTTGAACCCAATCAGGAGTTAAGAACAGAATCACTAGACTTGACACAGGGACTAAGGGATGAGGCTGCAATCAGAATCGCTGAATACCAAAGAAGGATCACAAAATATTATAATTTGATGGTCAAAGCTAGAACCTTCACTAAGGGTGAATTAATACTACGAAGAGTAATGACTAACACCAAGAATCCGACTGATGGTCCTCTCGATCCAAATTGGGAAGGACCCCAAATTGTCCATCAAGAAGTCATACCCGGCACATATTGGGACCCAACGGCGATTTTGTTCCGAGGACATGGAGCTCGGAACATTTGAGGCCATATTTCTGAACCCTAAAAGAATAGAGGGCAAGATCTTTCCCTTAAGAAATCATCATACAACTAGCGGCATGGAAACCCTCTTAGTAGCTCGTGAGAAACCCAAAAGGGGTCGAGCTGGAAAAAGGATTGAATCCCTCGTCATCGCCAAATTGGCCGGGGCTAGGAATCCAGATGATTATGTTAGCCTTTCTCCTTGCCCAAACCGGAGGGGGCAGGGTTAAAGCATCGAAAGTGTAAGCCGTCATTTCACACCAGAGATGGTCATGGTAGTGCATCTAAAAATTAGCATGCCTTGCCTCTGATCGTATAAGAGTACGCCTTGCCACTGCTTGAACTAAGCACTCCTACCTCTGCTCGCAGAAGACCATCTCCTACCTCTGGTTATGTTCCGCATTACCTGCAGAAGGGAGCGCAAACCCCTATCATTGCCTACGATGGCCAGGATAGGGCACCTCTTGGAGGGGGTGGCGTATAAGCCTCTATCAATGCCTACGATGGCCCGTGTAGACCGTCAAAAGAATAAACCTTAGTTGTGTGCCTATGATGGCTCTGTCTAAGTTTCTAAGCACTTATCATCACCTACGATGGTCAGGATAAGGCACCTCCTGGAGGGAGGTCAGGTAAGTCATTGGGCCCTGCTTATGGGTAAGCTAGCCAAGCGCTCCAAACGCACATGCCCTGAGAGTGGCCAACAAAGCATGTACATCCTTTGCTTTGACAATAAAAGCCCAAGGGGGGGGGGCTCAGGAAGCACGTACAATCTATGCTTCCTAAATCAAATCCGAAGGGGATACTCATTTTATTAGTATCAGAGGGGGTTCCGGTTTTCTATACTAATACCCAAATCTGGGTCGATTCAGTGCTTTACTAATACCAGAGGGGGTTCTGGTTTTCTATATTAATACCTGAATCCGGGTTGATTCAGCGTTTTACTAATACCCGAGGGGGTTCAGTTCTCTATACTAATACCCGAACCTGGGTGGATTCAGCTCTTCATTAATTGACGGAAGGGTTTCCGGTCCTTAATCTTAAAATACCTGAATCTGGGTAGATTCGGCTCTTCATTAAATGCTGAAAGAGTTTCCGGTCCTTAATCTACAAATGCCCGAATCTGGATGGATTCGACTCTTCATTAAATGCTGGAAGGGTTTCCGATCCTTAATCTAAAAATACCTGAATCTGGGTGGATTCTACTCTTCATTAATGCCGGAAGGGTTTGCTCTCCTTAAACTAAAAAAACACGAATCTAGGTGGATTCGGCTCTTCATTAATGCCGAAAGGGTTTCTGGTCCGTTATCTTAAAAATACCCGAATCTGGATGGATTCGGTTCTTCATTAATGCCAAAAGGATTTCCGGTCCTTAATCATAAAAATACCCAAATCTGGGTGGATTCGGCTCTTCATTAATGCCGAAAGGGTTTCTGATCCTTAATAATAAAATACCCTAATCTGGGTGGATTCGGCTCTTCATTAATACCGGAAAGGTTCCCGGTCTTCAACTTTTTATTTCCTGAATCTGGATGAATTTGGCTCCACATTCTTGATCCGTCCGAGTCTGGATAGTATTCGACTCAATGTCATTATTGGAAAGTGTTTTCAACCTTTCATCAAGGCTTGAATCTAGGTCACTTCATTCCTCCACAAGGCATCAAAAGAAAATCTCTTCGGCAGGGCCTACATCATAACTTAGCATTGGAAAGTAATTGGCAAACAAATGGGTGAAAGCCTAGGGAAAGAAGCTTGACTTGGAAAGTTGAAGACACTCCTTCACTAGGGGCGAAAATGTTACTAAAACGGTCTTAGCGCAAGACGACTGTGAAGGGATGTAGAATGAATATAAGGAAGGGATATGAAGAATTCGAGAGCAACTCAGGTCGATACCCCCTCTGGAGAGAAGGGACCCGAAACCTACCGGGCATCAACAAAGTTTCGTCCGACAGGGTCTACCCGTTAGGAATTAACTGATGAAACGCCACATATTAAAAGAGGAAGAGTATTGGGTCAGAGCATAAAGACGGTCTGTAACCGACCCTTGAAGAATGGCTCCATAGGTGACGAAAGAAGTTACCTACGTAAGTAACATGGGTATCACCGAAAGCTACCTTCCAGAGAGCCAAACCGGAAGGCTAAACCGAGACTCAAGCAAGATACAGGCTACTCGTACTAATCCGCCTAGTACCTGAACCATCAATTCTTTTAAATTTGCAGACATACCCATACATCGTGAGGGCGGGCCCCTCCAAGTACCCACGATAAAGCCTAAAGCCTACATCCGAGAGCTTACAACAACGAACTGACACTTGGAAGCATCCATCGAGAAATTCGAAATGCCTCCATAATCCGTCTCGGTAACAAGCCGTTTTCCACCTAGGGGAGGCCCTAATTCACCCGGAACCCTCACTTCGAAGACTGTAACCGGCACCACGAGGACGAGCGATAGTCAGATGCCTAAAGCCAAGGAAAAAGCGGTAGATAGGAATCATTCAGGCCCAGTAACCTACTGATGGAAGGACCTCAGATTCTCTATAAATAGGATCCCAGGAGCTCCATAAGGGAGGACAAACTTTTTATTTGTCAATTTAGCTCCTTTCTTCTCAGGAGGAGCAAATCATCAATTCCTGTAATATATCTGCAATTTATAAATGGAGAATTCTGGGTCCCATACACCTTATGATTTGATAATCTTGTAGTGTCATAATGATGAAGCAGGGAGTTAATATTAACCTTTCTGATGAGGAGATCAACCAAAGTTCTCCAGTAGCGGAGGAAGAGGGCTTTGTGGAAACATGAAGTCCCCTTCTCCTCGCCTTAAGGGGACACCATGGTTGATCCATATTCTCATGCTGAGCCTAGCGCTTCTTAAACATTGATGTAACGAAATCATATATGAATTCCTAACCCAATCTCTATTGTGATTCAGACTCCTCTCTTGGGAAGATCTGACACGAGGGATTCATCGGAGTTAATAAATGTTGCGATGCTTTCATCCATGAACTCAAGGGAGGCGTTAGCCTGTTTTCTTTTTATTGGAGTACACAATGTCGTCGTCATGGCACATAAGCTTACCAATTCTAGATCAAGGATTATTTCCTAGAGACTCTGAGTCGTGACCACGGCAAATCTTGTGAACGCATACATTACATTCTGTAATCAGGGTGTTGATGAAAAATGTCATTAACATTTTGGATTGGGACTGGTGGACACTCCTCATAAGAAAGCATTGCAGTTTGCTAAAGGGCTGAATGAACCCCTTCATTGGTTAGTTATGTCCCATATTCCAATGGGAGATACTTTTGAAAGGCTTTTTGATATGGCCTTGATGCATGAGGAAGACAAAGGAGGAAAAAAGGTAGTTAAAGTTGAGGAAACAACGCCGAATAAGAAAGTATGGCCCAAGAAAGGACAACAGCAACAACAACAAAAAAAGGAGGAAAGAATGACAAGGCTAAGGATAAGAGGAAGTGTTACAGTTGTGGACGAGAGGGTCACTTGGTCAAAGACTATAAAATAAGGAAAAATACTTTCTTTAAATATGGAGAGATTAGACACTTTGCTAGAGAGTGCCTGAAGAAACAGGGACAAGGTCAAAGGTCAGGAGCCTTTGGAGGGCAGATGAATGCTCTCGCAACCAGTGCTCCGGATAGAGGTAGGAAAATTTCCGTGGAAGGTTTGATTTCTCTTTCCACTGTTAGAACCCTTTTTGATTTTGGTGCTTCACGTTCATTTATATCTAGTTCTATGGTTGAATCTCTGCACTTAAATTCTAGTATGGTAGTGGATCCCATTGTTGTCTTAGACCCCATTGGTGGTTCAACTCATTTGTCTATGATTTGTCGGGGTTTGAGAATATCTATCTTAGGCGGCGAGTTTTAGTGCGATGCTTATGTGCTCGGCTTTATGGGCTATAAGTTGATTCTAGGGATGGATTGTCTAACCATTTATGGTGCCATTCTGGATTGTGAGAGGAGGTTCATTAGGCTTCTGACTTGTCATCGGAAGACCCTCGAGATTTCTTGTGACCTACAAGGGTCTGTCAATCTTCATTCCCTAGAGTCTCTTGATGCATCTATCGATGATTTATGATCGGTACCAGTAGTCCGTGAATATTCTAATGTCTTTGATGAGATTCGGGGTTTACCCCCAAGGCGCGAGATAAATTTTTGCATATATTGGTAGATAATGCAAAGCTAGTTGCATTACCTATGCACCATATGGCTTCAAAGGAAAGGAGGGAGCTTAGCAAGCAAGTAGGGGAGCTACTTGAAAAAGAGTTTATTACGCGAAGCATATCTGAATGGGTGATCTAGTGGTATTCGCAACTAAGGCGGATGGTTCGCTTCGCTTATGTGTGGAATATAGGGAGTTGAATAAACTCACCAAGAAGAACAAACAACCACTTCCGAGGATAAATGACTTGTTTGACCATCTTGTTGGTGCCTCGGTATTTTTCAGTTAGACTTGGCCACGGGTTTTCATTAGTTGAGGGTGGCTTAGGAAAATATTGATAAGACCACTTTTAGGACTCCAGATGGTTTCTTTGAATGGCTCGTGATGCCTTTCGGATTAACGAATGCACCCGCCTATTTTTTCGATCTGTTGAGTAGGGTGTTTCCGGAGTTTCTAAATAAATTTGTCATGGTCTTTGTTGATGATATCTAGATCTTCTCAATAAGTGAAGAAGAGCATGCTCAACATTTGAGGGAAGTTTTTAAATACCCTCCGTGCACATCAGCTTAAGGCAAAGTTCTCCAAATGTCATTTTTGGAGAAAAGAGGTGAGATTTCTAGGGCATGTGGTTTCCAAAGATGGAATAGTACTGGATCCCGCGAAGGTGGTTGTAGTTCAGGACTGGCAGATTCCAAAGAATGCAACGGAGGTGAGAAGCTTTTCGGGGTTAGCAGGCTATTATAGGAAGTTGATTAAGGACTTCGCAAAGATATTAGCCCTACTCACCAGGCTGACAAAGAAGAATTCGGCATTTTCATGGGATATAGATTGTGATGTTGCTTTCCGACGACTGAGGAGGGCTCTGAAAATAGCCACAGTCTTAACCTTTCCAAATGGGAACAAAATGTTTATAGTATAAACAGACGCATGTGGTACAAGGCTCAGTGCGGTTCTAATGCAAGAGGGAAGGATAGTATGTTATGGAGGAAGATAGTTAAGAGTTCATGGGAAGAACTACCCTACCCATGATTTAGAGCTAGCTCCCATAGTATTTGATCTTAAGATGTGGCGTCATTATTTGCTTAGAGAGAAGTTCGAGTTGTACACCGATCATAAATCTCTCAAGTACTTGTTTTCACAAAAGGATCTTAATTTGAGGCAACAAAGGTGGAGGGAGTTCTTAACATCTTATGACTTCGAGATTGCTTATACCCTTGGCCAGGGTTAGTGGCTGATGCATTGAGTAGACAGTGGATGGCCTTAAGTCCTTTTTTTGTAGAAAGGAAAAGCTTGGAGTTTATATCAGCTTTTGAATTTAGACCCTCCACCGAGCTTTTGCCTGGTTTGTTTGCATCGCTAGAGATACGACTTACTCTTATGGATCAGATAGATGCTTCATAGCAAAATGATCCATAGATTTTAGACATCTTGGATAGACTCAGTAAAGGGGAGACTTCTAGTCACCTCAGTAGATACTCCATATACGATAAAGGGTGGTTGGGACGAGATGGAAGGCTCTATGTTCCCCGAATTGGGAGCTTGATAAAGACAATCCTAGAAGAAGCCCATCATTTTAAGATGACTATTCACCCAGGTGGCGATAAAATATATAAGGATATAAAGAGGGTTTTCTTTTGGGCTGGGATGAAGAGAGATGTGGCGGAATATGTTTATCAATGTCTGATTTGCCAGCAAGTTAAAGCTGAGTAAAAGAAGCCCGGTGGTCTACTTCGTCCTTTGGAGGTTCCGTAGTTGAAGTGGGAGAGCGTCTCTATGGATTTCATAGATGGTTTGTCTGGATCAAAGATAGGAAACACCGGTATTTGTTTGATAGTAGATAGACTTACTAAGAGCGCTCATTTTATTCCAGTTAAGAGTAAGAGGATGACAACATGGTAGGCAACATTTTATGTCCGAGAGATAGTCCATCTTCATGGGGTACCTTCCTGTAACACCCCGTGTATTCTATAACAGTGAAATTCACAAATTAAAGTATAACTAATTTCAAATCAAAGAATTAAGGGAAACGGGATACGCCATTGCGTTCGTCTTGGAATTCTTCTTGAGATAAAGTCCGAGTTTGCGTAAAATGGACTCCGTATGAAGAAGATATGGCCTCCGGAAGTTTCAGAATTCAGTTTAAAATTCAAACAGACCAAAACAGCTCAGAAAAACCAATTCAAAATTCAAAATCAGGCCCAATTGGCCAGGGCGGGAAAATTCCCGCCCAAGGCACCCAGGTCGACTTGGCAGTCGACCTGGGGCTAACCAGGTCGACTGGGCAGTCGACCAGGGTCCCCCGTGTCGACTGCCAAGTCGACACGGTGTCGACTGGCATGTCGACCTGGCCCCTGAGCCAGGTCGAACCCAGCCCCCCTGGCTGGCCTGGTCTGTGTTTGTCAATTTTCTGAGCCTTGCCTTGTCACTAGGGCTAGTTGTCAGCTCCTGGTTGGTCTCTCCTTCAAACGAACGGCTATTATTAAACCAAGCTCCATCGACGGTCTAAATCAACTCACAAACTCTATAAAAAGGACCTGAGACTCACCCTAATTCACACAAACTAAAATGAAGATGAGACCGTCATGCTGCTGAGGGGAGACTAAGAATATCCGTCAGAAATTGAGAGACAATTAGGAGATAATTTGAAAGCTTAAAGCAACGTCAATCAAATCAAAACAACGCCTACAACAAAGGATAACATCTCCAAATTCAGAATTCAGATTCCTGAATTGAAGATTCGTCATACGTTGTAAGTAGTGTGCTATTCCGATGTGAATAATTAATTGCATTTGATTTGTGTAAAATGCGAAATGGAATTGTGGCGATAATAATCTATATTTGTATGTTATTTTGATTCTAAACGATTTGGGAATGTTATGGTATACGATTGGATATTTGCAAGTATGTGATTCACGTTGGAAGTTAACAACGAAATGGAATTGTGGCGATAATAATCTATACTTGTATGTTATTTTGATTCGAAACGATTTGGAAATGTTATGGTATACGATTGGATATTTGCAAGTATGTGATTTATGTTGGAAGTTAACAACCATATGTTGTGGTATTTTATTTGGGATTCATACAAGTACATGATTCATGTTAACAACCATATGTTGTGGTATTTCATTTAGGGATTCATACAAGTATATGATTCATGTTAACAACCATATGTTGTAGTAATTTATTTGGGATTCATGCAAGTATATGATTCACTATTATGCCAATATGATGTACATACTTTTATGATCACTTTTAGTGTGTAATTGGATTCGACTAAGTACTATGGTTTATATGAATCTATGTTGGAATTGGCAAATCATACTTTTGTATTAGAAACAAAAGTAAGCATTTTTATGAACATGACTAAACTATGTTTGGTGTTATGCCTAGTTGAAACCATGTTTAGGCCTATGTTGTTATAAAAATCTTATGGTAATATATGTGACACAATTGAGTTAGGTTTACATTCCAATTGCAAGTTTACATGAATAGAATGATTCATGCTTAGGTATGTTTATGCCATGATCATATGAATAGAATGATTCATGTTTAGGTATGTTTATGTCATGATTATATGCTGTTACCATGCAAGTTCACATATGCCTAATACATGTTAATTAGATCGTTATGTTGCAAGTTCATGCGTTCACACTCCCCTTTTTATGTCACTTAGAATATATAAATACCATGTTATAAGCCTCCCCTTTTTCATGTGGCTAAGTTGGGTTTAAATGTTAAACCCAACATATGTTATACTTTAGTGAACGTATAAAGCGGGGGTAATGACGATGGTGTTAAAATATAGAATATATGTGTTGGCATGTTTGACGCATGCCAACAACCTTGAAAAACAATTAAGTGGGATAAATAAATTTTATCCAATAAAGATGAATTTGAATAATGGGCCACAAATATTTACATATAAAAAGAAAAGAGACAAAATATGTAAATGTAGAAAATACGATGTGTTTAACCCGAGGTTGGATTGAGTTGTGATGTAAACCTGCCCGGAACCGCCCGGCTGTCCAGTAGTCACAACAATACCTATCCAATGTGGGTGGCTAAACATGGAGCCCAATAAAGACCCGAGGTTAGACTGAGTTGTGGCGTAAGACTGCCCGGACCCAACCGACAACAGGCAGCCACAACAATACCTGTCTAATGTGAGAGGTCAAGGCTTTAATAAGACAATTAAGGCTGAGTCAGGATTGATAGGATTAAGTAAATTAAATTAATACTTAATCAAAATGGAACATGCTAAACTAAACAGACCGATTGGGGGTTAGGTTTATAAAACACTTAACCAACTTAGCATGTTGGCTAGAAATAGAAAACCTAGTAGCGGGGGACCCTTTTCAGCAGTAACCCTACAAGGTGTATCAGGATACCCTGAACTAGGTAGGGTGGGGCACGATTACTGGGCTGACTGTAAGAGGCCAAATCGACGACGGTGGTGCAGCAGTGTAGGTTCTAACGGGGTGCGGGCGTGCACACACTCTGGCGCAGAAAAATAAGGCACTGGGCACCAGTAGCATACCTGTGCATTCTAGGATTGTTTCGGGCCGCCACCATGGGACTTGATACACCCCATGGTGGGACCAGCATAGGTAACTACAACATCGGAGGCCGTAAGACACATGTAACTATGCGAGTAGGAGCCGATCATCAGAAATGGATCACTTCACCCTGATTATGGGGTGCCTGTTGGGAACTAGTTTATATGGGTACAGAGATTAATATGGGGTACGATAGTGTATTCGACCCTAGACGACTTAACTTAGTTTATGGCGCTTTCTCATTTCCAGTTTATACTTATCATACCCAGTTCTTTATTCATAGACTGAATAGTCCTAGACTTACTCAGGCTTTATGTCTGACTCTACTTTTCTTTCGTCTTCTTTTCTTCCGTTCCCTCCCCAGATCCACAGGGAGGGAATACCGCAGCTTGACCAGTTTTCACATCCAGCTTGAAGAGAAAGAATGTATTGCTTGGATCTTTTCCGTTTTGGACTATGGCTTTGGACAGCAATTGTGGGACTTTTGCAGTTTATTTATGTTTTCTTTATGCTTCTTTAAATAATGTAATCAAGACAGTTATGAAGATGTTATGTTTTTGGAAGAATTGTAAGACAATTATGGCATGGTTTGTGTAACACGTATTTTAATGAAATGAAAGTTGTTGTTGTTTTCCGCTGTTCAAAAATATGCGTTCTTATATCTGTCTTGTATATCTGTGACTTATACTTATAAACCTCCACCAAAATTAGGGCATTCCCTTTGAGAGTGACCCTAACGGAGGTGGGGTGTTTCACTTGGTATCAGAGCATAGGTTTACCAGATAAGATAAAAAGTTTTGAAAATTTATTTTAAAAAAGAAAATTTAAAGAAGCATTTTTAAAAGATAAAATATTATTTTATTTTAAAAAGGCAAAGTCCCCCCAAAGCCATAGGTACTATCTCTTATCCTTCGTTTTGAATCTATCCTTTTTATTTCAGCATGTACGAAGAACTTAACTTGCCAGAGGGTGTACCAATACCTGGTTGGTTTAGACGGTTCTTAGAAGTAAGGGCCACTCAGCCAGGTCCTACCGTTCCTCCTCCCCAGCTGTAGGAAATCATCCAGCTGCAGCAGCACCTCTTCCTCCACCTCCTCCGCGGGGAAACACTTTTGCTAAGATATGTAAAGATTTTAAAGCTATGGGAGGAAAGGACTTTCATGGAACTGAGTCCTTCGTGGCAGCTAGAAATTGGCTGAAAGAAACCGAGGACTTATTCGTCATCTTTGAGGTAGACGATAGGCAGAAAGTACAACTGGCAGTATGGCTACTTAAAGGCGAGGCTTCCTACTGGTGGGAAGTCACCAATGCAGAAAGACCAGTGGAAACATGGGAGGACTTTAGGGCAAGGTTTGAGGCTAAATTTCTCTTAGACGCTGAAAGGAGTTTGCAGTTGGAAAAATTCTTATTTCTTAAGCAAGGGAATAAGACAGTTAAAGAGTATGTTAATCAGTTCGATGAGCTGGCTAGGTTCGGACTGGACTTAGTCAACACCCCGCACAAGATGGCTCTCCGTTTTGTCAAAGGGTTGAATGAGCCATTACACAGTTTGGCCATGACCCATATACCCATGGGAGCTACGTATGAAAGATTGGTACAGATGGCATTGCTGAACGAAGAGGATAAGGGCAAGAAGGAGACAAAGGCAGAAAGCTCTCAAGTGAAGAAAGAGGGTTTGCAGCCTAAGAAGAAAGACTTTAAGAAGGGCGGGAAAGACAACAAAGAGAAGAGGAAGTGTAATTTCTGTGGCAAAGTGGGGCACTTAGTGAAAGATTGCCGGAAAAAGAAGGCCAAGATGAATGGCGGGTGCTTTTCTTGCGGTGAGACAGGCCACATGGCTAAGGACTGCCCAAAGAAACGAGGGCAGGGGCAGAGGGATGGATCCACCTCAGGGGCACAGGTTCATGTGCTAGAGGCGCCACCTCCGCAACAACGAGGTATAAATACTTCTGTAGAAAGTGTAGTTTATCTTTATGATCACCCAGTTCGCGCTTTATTTGATTCTGGCGCATCACACTCCTTTATCTCGTCTGCTTTAGTAAAATCTCTGCACCTAGAAACTAGTATGGTAGAGGACCCCTTAATTGTTTCAAACCCAATTGGGGGCCCAGCTCATTTGTCTATGATCTGTGTGGGATTGAAAATTTCTATTCTAAGCGTAAAATTTAGATGTAGTGCCTTTGTTTTGGGCTTCTCGGGATATGGTTTGATTTTGGGCATGGATTGGCTATCCAGTAATGGTGCCGTCTTTGATTGTGAGAGAAGGGTGGTTAGGCTCCTGACCCAACTCGGTAACACTCTGGAAATTATTTGTAATCCCTTGTATGCAGTTATGCTTAGTTATCTTGAATCGCTAGATGTCTCTGTTGAAAGTTTGCAATCGGTTAGAGTGGTCCGGGAATATCCGGATGACTTCGAAGAGGTGAAGGGCTTGCCTCCGAAGCGGGAGATAGACTTCCGCATATATCTTGTAGATAATGCAAAGCCCGTTGCATTGCCCGTTAGACACATGGCTCCACGGGAAAGGAAAGAGCTCAGTAAACAGATTAAAGAGCTTCTAGAGAAGGGGTTCATTAGAAGGAGCATTTCAGAATGGGGCGATCCAGTGGTGTTCGCTACAAAGGCGGATGGTTCACTCCGTCTATGTGTTGACTACAGGGAGCTCAACACGCTAACGAAAAAGAATAGGCACCCTCTCCCCAGAATTGACGATGTGTTTGATCAGCTTGTAGGAGCGTCTGTTTTCTCCCAACTCGATTCAGCGACCGGTTTTCATCAGCTATGGGTGGCTGAAGATAGTATCGATAAAACGGCATTCAGAACCCCAGAAGGCTTCTTTGAATGGCTTGTCATGCCTTTTGGCTTGACAAACGCACCTGCTTACTTCGTGGACCTGATGAGTAGGGTATTCAGAGATTTCCTCAATAAGTTCGTAGTGGTCTTCGTAGACGATATCCTTATCTTCTCAAAGAGTGAAGAGGAACATGCTCAACACTTAAGGGCAATCATGGAAACTCTGTGAGTCCATCAGCTAAAAGCCAAATTCTCCAAATGCCACTTTTGGAGAGAAGAAGTGAGGTTCCTTGGGCACATAGTATCCAAAGAAGAGTTAGCTGTGGACCCTGCTAAGGTAGTAGCGGTACAGGATTGGAAGACACCAAGGAATGCAATTGAGGTCCGAAGTTTTCTAGGACTAGCAGGTTTCTATCGAAAGTTCATAAGGGATTTTGCAAAAATCTCAGCTCCGCTCACAAAGCTGACCAAGAAGAATCTAGTGTTCAATTGGGACTTGGATTGCGAGTTTGCTTTCCAACGACTAAAAAGGGCTCTTACAACAGCCCCAGTTTTAACGTTGCCAGATGGAAGCAAGATGTTCACAGTTTATACAAATGCATGTGGGACAGGGCTAGGCGCTGTCTTATTGCAAGAAGGAAGGGTAGTAGCTTATGGCGGGAGACAATTGAAAGTGCATGAAAAGAACTACCCGACCCACGATCTTGAGTTAGCTGCCATCGTCTTTGCATTGAAGTCTTGGCGACACTATCTCCTAGGTGGGAAGTTCGAACTTTACACTGACCAGAAATCGTTGAAATACCTTTTCTCGCAGAAGGACCTTAACTTGAGGCAACAAATATGGATGGAGTTTCTTGCCTCGTATGATTTCGAGATCTCCTATACTCCGGGCAAAGGCAACGTAGTGGCAGACGCGTTGAGCCGAAAGAAACTAACCCTAAGCCCGTTATTTGTTGAAAGACAAAGCCTAGAGTTTATAGCCAGCTTTGACTTTAGGCCCTCCTCCGATTTTGTACCAGGCTTGCTAGCATCTCTCGAAGTACGCCCGACTTTAGTGGACTCAATAGGGACAGCACAACGCAAAGACCCTCAGCTTGTGGAGACGATTGATAGGTTAATTAGGGGTGAGACTTCAAGTCACCTCAACAGATACTCCATCGACGATAAAGGTTGGCTAAGGCGATACAGAAGACTATGCGTCCCACAGACAAGGGATTTAGCAAAGAAGGTTCCCGAGGAAGCACATCACTCCAAGATGACGATACACCCAGGCGGAGATAAAATGTACAAGGACATAAAGAGAACTTTCTTTTGGAACGGCATGAAGAAGGACGTGGCAGATTTCGTTTCTAAGTGTATGGTGTGCCAACAGGTTAAGGCGGAACAGAAAAAGCCTGGCGGTCTGCTCCATCCTCTAGAGGTCCCGCATTGGAAGTGGGATAGCATCTCAATGGACTTCATTGATGGGCTGCCTAGGTCTAGGAGAGGTAACACTAGCATTTGGGTAATAGTGGATAGGCTTACTAAAAGCGCCCACTTTTTACCTGTCAAAAGTAAAAGAACCGCCTCATCCCTAGCATTTCTTTACCTCAAGGAAATTGTTCGACTCCATGGAATACCATCCAACATTGTTAGTGACCGAGACCCTATCTTCACAAGTGAGTTTTGGCGGAGTCTGCAAGAAGCGGTAGGCACACAGTTATGCTAGAGCACAGCCTATCATCCCCAAACCGACGGCCAGATAGAAAGAGTGAACAGAGTTTTGGAGGACCTTTCAAGACTGTGCGTCCTTGACTTCGGAGGGACGTGGGAAGACCATCTTCCTTTGGTGGAATTTGCCTACAACAACAGCTACCAAGCAACCATCGGAATGGCGCCATTCGAAGCTTTATATGGAAGACCGTGCCGATCACCCACTTGTTCGTGGGAGTCTACTGATAAGCTCATACTTGGACCAGATATGATCCGAGAGACTTCAGAGAAAGTAGACTTAATACGAAGAATGATGCAGACGGCTCAAGACAAACAAAAATCCTACGCCGACAGGAGGAGGACCGACCTTGAATTTGAGATTGGTGACAGAGTTTTTCTTAAGGTATCTTCGCTAAGGAACGTTGTTCGTTTTGGAACCACAGGAAAGCTAGCACCAAGGTTCGTAGGGCCATTCCCTATCATCGAGAAAATTGGGTAAATGGCCTATAGATTAGAGCTACCCAAAAAATTGGTCAGAGTTCACAACGTCTTTCACATCTCCGAAAATGTCTACATGAGTCTGCTGAAGTGATAGGGCCAAATATCCTAGAAGAAGCTGAAGTGGAACGCGAAGCAATCGTAAGGAAAGTTCCAACCCGCATATTAGGAACGGAAGTGAAGAAGCTACGCAACCGCGAAGTCAAGCTCGTCAAAGTTCAGTGGAGCAACGCCGAAGAAGATGCAACTTGGGAAACTGAAGCTAGAATACGCGCAGCCTACCCTTTTCTTTTCGAGGGTACATCTTTGATCTTTCCTTTTTCCTTAAGTTGCGCTTTTATCTATCTTTTTAGGTATATCTCCTCGACCTTATCTTTTAGAAAGAAACCTTTTGGATGAAAACATGTGATTGAAACATGTTATGGATGATGGTTGCAAGTGGTTGCAAGTGATTGCTAGTGGTTGCTCGTGGTTGCATATACACACACAATCTAGGTTTTAGATCGGCTCAGTCACTTCATTTTGCATATGCATATATGTTTGCATTCGTATATGGTTGAACTTTAATGTGTTGTCATATGGATGTTGCATTTGTATGAATGATTGTGCACTCATGTAGAATCATGAATAGGAGAATTTGCATACATAATGGATTCATGGCACTTACATAATTCGCATTAAGGAGGTCAACTGATTTAGTAGACCGCCTGATTTTGCATTAGATAAGTACATGTACACACACACACTTCGCATATGATCATGAAGCATTAGAAGTCTTTTAAGGACAATGGATGCTCGTGTTTGAAGGATGAGTAGATGGATGCTTGGATGTTAGGATATACATTCTTCCTAAACTTGAAGATTTCGGGGACGAAATCCGTTTAAGTGGGGGAGAATGTAACACCCCGTGTATTCTATAACAGTAAAATTCACAAATCAAAGTATAACTAATTTCAAATAAAAGAATTAAGGGAAACGGGATATGCCATTGCGTTCGTCTCGGAATTCTGCTTGAGATAGAGTCCGAGTTTGCGTAAAACGGACTCCGTATGAAGAAGATACGGCCTTCAGAAGTTTCAGAATTCAGTTTAAAATTCAAACAGACCAAAATAGCTCAGAAAAACCAATTCAAAATTCAAAATCGGGCCCAATTGGCTAGGGCAGGAAAATTCCCGCCCAAGGCACCCAGGTCGACTTGGCAGTCGACCTGGGGCTAACCAGGTCGACTGGGCAGTCGACCTGGGTCCCCCGTGTCGACTTGCATGTCGACCTGGCCCCTGAGCCAGGTCGAACCCAGCCCCCCTGGCTGGCCTGGTCTGTGTTTGTCGATTTTCTGAGCCTTGCCTTGTCACTAGGGCTAGTTGTCAGCTCCTGGTTGGTCTCTCCTTCAAACGAACGGCTATTATTAAACCAAGCTCCATCGACGGTCTAAATCAACTCACAAACTCCATAAAAAGGACCTGAGACTCACCCTAATTCACACAAACTAAAATGGAGATGAGACCGTCATGCTGCCGAGGGGAGACTAAGAATAGCCGTAAGAAATTGAGAGACAATTAGGAGATAATTTGAAAGCTTAAAGCAACGTCAATCAAATCAAAACAACGCCTACAACAAAGGATAGCATCTCCAAATTCAGAATTCAGATTCCTGAATTGAAGATTCGTCATACGTTGTAAGTAGAGTGCTATTCCAATGTGAATAATTAATTGCGTTTGATTTGTGTAAAATGCGAAATGGAATTGTGGCGATAATAATCTGTATTTGTATGTTATTTTGATTCTAAACGATTTGGGAATGTTATGGTATACGATTGGATATTTGCAAGTATGTGATTTACGTTGGAAGTTAACAACGAAATGGAATTGTGGCGATAATAATCTATACTTGTATGTTATTTTGATTCTAAACGATTTGGAAATATTATGGTATACGATTGGATATTTGCAAGTATGTGATTTATGTTGGAAGTTAACAACCATATGTTTTGGTATTTTATTTGGGATTCATACAAGTACATGATTCATGTTAACAACCATATGTTGTGGTATTTCATTTAGGGATTCATACAAGTATATGATTCATGTTAACAACCATATGTTGTAGTAATTTATTTGGGATTCATGCAAGTATATGATTCACTATTATGCCAATATGATGTACATACTTTTATGATCACTTTTAGTGTGTAATTGGATTCGACTAAGTACTATGGTTTATATGAATCTATGTTGGAATTGGCAAATCATACTTTTGTATTAGAAACAAAAGTAAGCATTTTTATGAACATGACTAAACTATGTTTGGTGTTATGCCTAGTTGAAACCATGTTTAGGCCTATGTTGTTATAAAAATCTTATGGTAATATATGTGACACAATTGAGTTAGGTTTACATTCCAATTGCAAGTTTACATGAATAGAATGATTCATGTTTAGGTATGTTTATGCCATGATCATATGAATAGAATGATTCATGTTTAGGTATGTTTATGTCATGATTATATGCTGTTACCATGCAAGTTCACATATGCCTAATACATGTTAATTAGATCATTATGTTGCAAGTTCATGTGTTCACACTCCCCTTTTTATGTCACTTAGAATATATAAACACCATGTTATAAGCCTCCCCTTTTTCATGTGGCTAAGTTGGGTTTAAATGATAAATCCAACATATGTTATACTTTAGTGAACGTATAAAGCGGGGGAAATGACGATGGGGTTGAAATATAGAACATATGTGTTGGCATGTTTGACGCATGCCAACAACCTTGAAAAACAATTAAGTGGTATAAATAAATTTTACCCAATAAAGATGAATTTGAATAATGGGCCGCAAATATTTACATATAAAAAGAAAAGAGACAAAATATGTAAATGTAGAAAATACGATGTATTTAACCCGAGGTTGGATTGAGTTGTGATGTAAACCTGCCCCGAACCGCCTGGCTGTCCAGTAGTCACAACAATACCTATCCAATGTGGGTGGTTAAACATGGAGCCCAATAAAGACCCGAGGTTAGACTGAGTTGTGGCGAAAGACTGCCCGGACCCAACCGGCAACAGGCAGCCACAACAATACCTGTCTAATATGATAGGTCAAGGCTTTAATAAGACAATTAAGGCTAAGTCAGGATTGATAGGATTAAGTAAATTAAATTAATACTTAATAAAAATGGAACATGCTAAACTAAACAGACTAATTGGGGGTTTGGTTTATAAAACACTTAACCAACATAGCATGTTGGCTAGAAATAGAAAACCTAGTAGCGGGGGACCCTTTTCAGCAGTAACCCTACAAGGTGTATCAGGATACCCTGAACTAGGCAGGGTGGGGCACGATTACTGGGATGACTGTAAGAGGTCAAATCGACGGCGGTGGTGCAGCAGTGTAGGTTCTAACGGGGTGCGGGCGTGCACACACTCCGGCGCAGAAAAATAAGGCACTGAGCACCAGTAGCATACCTGTGCATTCTAGGATTGTGTCGGGCTGCCACCATGGGACTTGATACACCCCATGGTGGGACCAGCATATGTAACTACAACATCGGGGGCCGTAAGACACATGTAACTATGTGAGTAGGAGCCGATCATCAGATATGGATCACTTCACCCTGATTATGGGGTGCCTGTTGGGAACTAGTTTATATAGGTATAGAGATTAATATGGGGTACAATAGTGTATTCGACCCTAGACAACTTAACTTAGTTTATGGCGCTTTCTCATTTCCAGTTTATACTTATCATACCCAGTTCTTTATTCATAGACTGAATAGTCCTAGACTTACTCAGGCTTTATGTCTGACTCTACTCTTCTTTCGTCTTCTTTTCTTCCATTCCCCCCCAGGTCCACAGGGAGGGAATACCGCAACTTGACCAGTTTTCACATCCAGTTTGGAGAGAAAGAATGTATTGCTTGGATCTTTTCCGTTTTGGACTATGGCTTTGGACAGCAATTATGGGACTTTTGCAGTTTATTTATGTTTTCTTTATGCTTCTTTAAATAATGTAATCAAGACAGTTATGAAGATGTTATGTTTTTGGAAGAATTGTAAGACAATTAGGGCATGGTTTGTGTAACACGTATTTTAATGAAATGAAAGTTGTTGTTGTTTTCCGCTGTTCAAAAATATGTGTTCTTATATCTGTCTTGTATATCTGTGACTTATACTTATAAACCTCCACCAAAATTAGGGCATTCCCTTTGAGAGTGACCCTAACGGAGGTGGGGTGTTTCACTTCCAGTATCGTAAGGTATCGTGAACCCATCTTTACTAGCTAATTTTTGAGAAGCTTGCATGAAGCATTAGGAACACAGTTGCGTTTAAGCTCCACTTATCATCCTCAGACCGATGGACAGATGGAGAGGGTGTATAGAGTTATAGACGATCTTTTGAGGCTGCATATTCTACACTTCGAAGGGACTTGGGAAGAGAATCTTCTTTTAGTACTGTTTGCCTGCAACAACAATTATCAAGCTAGCATTAGCACGACACCCTTCGAAGGATTATACGAATGACCTTGTAGGTCACCAACTTGTTGGTGGGAATCTATAGAAAGGCTATTACTTGGATCAGATATGGTTAGAGAAACGTCCGAGAAGATTGATCTTATTAGACGGTGAATGAAGACCGTTCAAGATAGGAAGAAATCCTACGCTGATAAGAGAAGGACTGACATTGAATTCAAAGTAGGATATATAGTTTTCATTAAAGTATCACCTTTGAGGAATGTGGTTCGCTTAGGATCTGTAGGGAAGTTAGCACCAAGATTTGTAGGGCCATTTCCTATAACAGAAAGTATTGACTAAATAGCCTATAGAGTAAAGCTGCCAGAGAGACTATCTGGCATTCATGGTGTTTTCCATGTTTCTCATTTGCGGAAGTGCTTACATGATACCGTAGAAGTTGTTGAGCCAAGTGTATTAGAGGAAGTGGAACGGGAGGCAACAGTCAGATGAGTTCCTTCCCGTATTCTTGGATCGATAGTTAAGAAGCTACGCAGCAAAGAAATCAAGTTGACGAAGGTTCAATGGGGAGATAACCCAGAGGATACGACTTGGGAGATCGAAGACAAGATTCGTGCTTCATACCCTTTTCTTTTCGAGGGTATGTTCGTAACTCCTTTTCCAATGATTTTATCTATGCTTGTTTCTATCATCTAAGTATGTCTTATCGATCGAATCTTCGACCTTTAGGTAGGAGTCCCATGATTGTAAACATGTGTTTGAAACATGTTATGTTTGATGGATGTAAGTGTAAGCAAGTGTTTTCCAGTGGTTTCTCGTGGATGCATATACACACACACATTAGGCACTAGATCGACTCAATCAATCTCATACTGCATATGGATGTGTGTGCATTTTTCTTCTTCTAATGGATGGAAATGGATGTATCATCGTATGGATGTTGCATTTGGATGGATGATTGTGCACCCATATATAACTTACATGTTATAATAGGATTATTGCGTACATGTTGGATTCATGGCACTAACATACATTGCATTAAGGAGGTTGACTGAATCAGTAGACCGCCTAATTTTCGGATTAGTATTGGAACATATACAGACACCTTTGCATATGTTCGTATAAGCATTAGAAGTAATTAAGGACAATGGATGCCTGTGATTGATGGATGAGTAAATGGGTGATGGATGGTAGGATATACATTCTTCTCAACTTGGAGATTTTGGGGACGAAATCCAATGAGTAGGGGAGAATGTAACACTCCATATGTTAACACCACTAAAAGAGGCTAAATTAAATAATAATTAATTTAATAATAAGAATTATGGGAAATGGACTGTGCCATTGCACCCGTCTTGAAATTCTGTTCAAGATAGACATTTGTTTGCGTAAAACGAACACTGTATGAAGAAGTTATGAAGGTTTGAAATTTTTATACGAGCAAGATAATTATATATATATATATATATATATATATTTATTTTCAGAAATCAGAAAAATCAAAATTCCAAAGGTGCCAAAATTCCCTCCCCAGGGGAGTCGACCCCTTAAGGGGGGTGTCGACCCCCCTAGGGCTGAGGTGGCAGTCGAATTTTGGGGACTGGAAGCTATAAATACAGGCTCATTTCTCTTGTTTTGTTCACTGAAAATCAATGGAGGCCTAAATGCTGTCAGTGCCTGGACTGAATCAAATCTCTTTCTTCTTCTTCTACAATCAAAATTTAGAGATTCAAGTGTAGATCTGTGATTCATCAAGTGTTTTTCTCCATATATTGTTCTAGATCCGAACACTGTGAGTTTAAGTTACTTTTAGATTTAAATAACTAAAAGTGTAACACGATATGACTGTAATTTGGATCTCAACCTCTATCGTATCAGATCTGTTGAAATTGATGAATCTATGATATCCTGATCATGTTAGATCTACTTTTGATTATGGATCTAAATTGCTATTATGATCATCTTATGCCTATCATGTTGTGGTTAATTTAGGTCTGTCATTAGTTGGACATCTAAATCCTTATTTAGATCTAATCATTCCTATTATGACATCAATACTATATTAGAACCTATTTTATTTTCACAAGTTCACCGATCTGTTCTTATATGTTCACCTTAACATTATGCCATTATATGCTTATGTTATTTTTGTTAGAATAATCATCTATGTCACCTTCCCTTCGCCATTCCCTTTTTATTTTATATAGCTAGGCTATTCTCAAGCCTAAATATGCCGCTAAAATTATGTGAATGCGTTAGTTTGGGAACGAAGGGAAATAGAATGAAATTGGGCATAACTTGAAAAGGGGAAAATTGGCATAACTTGAATAATGTTTGTGTATACGAATTTGGACATATAATTTACTATGAACATAATTGGTAAAAAAGGGCATGAAACCTGTAAACTATAATGACATAGGTAAAATTGGCTAATAATGAAATGCCTAGTGTTATAGTAATTAGAAACTGTAACTGAGCCTACGACATGAGGTTAGATTACACTTGTAGTGGATGTCTGCCTAGAACCACGTGGCATATCCAGTGACCACAAGTTGTGAATCTAATGTGGGAGCTTTAGGTGCACAAATATGATATGTTCTAAGACACGAGGTTAAGCCCGATTTGTGCAATAAGTCTACCCGGACCCGCCCGGCGTGTCCAGCATCCACAAATGGTAGGCTTAATGTGGGCGGTCTAGCATACTATAACCATAAATGTAAATATGGTAATAAACCTTGAATACTTAACCTAGTGAATCCATAGCGATTGTAGGAACGTAACTTAAATTGGGGTTAAGTAAATTTGGTTGAACAGTGGGTGGGTTAAGTAAATCTGAGGGGGTGGATAATATGTATATATAGGCCCACAAACCTAACCTGATAGTGTTATGTAATTAAAGACACCTAGTGGTAAGCATAACCTGTGAAAATGTTGAAGTTTTGTAATTAAAGACACCTTTTTAAGGTAAACATAACTTGTAGAAATGATAGGGTTATGTAATTAAGACACCTAGTGGTATACACAACCGGTGGAAATCCTAGAGGGGATACAAGTTAAAGGGGAGAGCTTGTATTATATTGTGTAGGGTCCATTTCAGTCGGTGACCTTTAGTAGGTGTCAAATAAGCACTCCGAACTAGGTCAGTGTTGGGGCACGCTTATTGCGCTGATTGTAAGATATCCAAACGAGGAGGACAGTGTAGGTGGCACAAACCGACCGGGGATATGTGTGTGCATGGGTCGGGCAGAGGGGACTAAGACGACCGTGACATCAGTAGGTATAGCTGTGCACATCAATGAAGGGTTGACACATTAGGAAGTGATACCTCCTACTGTGGAGCCGGCACAGGGTATCACGGAGTAGGGAGCCGATCGATTCGGGTAGTAAATAGGGTACATTTGGATGTATGCCTAAGTCTACCATTTGATAAATATTGGGATCATCTCATTCTGGTTATACTAGTATTAGAGCAAAAGATCAGAGTAATCATTACAGAAGCGTTCACACTCTATCATGTTTACCTTGTCACACTTACCTTTTATGATGTTATCCTTCTTATCCACCTTATATGCCTGTCATGCTACTTTTATTTATTCACTTGCTAAAAGTAACTAGACTCGCTAGACTTTATGTTTGACAATTTTTATTTCCTCTTCTCTCTTCTGTTCCCCCCAAGGTTCGCAGGGTGGGAATACTCAGGCTTAGTCAGGATTCGTTATCATCTTGCTAGGAGCTGCTTTTGAAGTATTGCTCAAGTTCTCATCTTTACTACTATGGCTTTGTCTCTTTTGGGGAATTATATTTTTTTTATGTATTTCTGTACTCTGATGGAACAAGATAGAAGTTTCATGTTATTGTAATGGTTTTCATGTAGCTGCTAACTGGTGATATTTTGGACCACGAAGTTATGGATTATGTTTTAAATAAACTTTTGAATTCCGTTGGTATCTTTTATATCTGTCTTATAATATTTTGTGTCTGTTTACCTATAACGCTTCACGAAACTTAATGCATTCCCTTATTGAGTGACAATAACGGACGTGGGGTGTCACAGGAAGCATGGAATTCAACAAGGGCGCCGACTCCACGCCTACATTTGTTCACTTTCGTCTGGGTTGTCTAACTACCCCCGAAGGTCTCTTTTTTTATGTGGAAAACCTTGTATGATGGGTTACCACAAGACGAGAACCTCTAGAGGATCGACATCTCAATAGCTTCCCATTGCAGGTGTTGTAGTGCTGGTTTTTTGGAATCCATTACACACTTGTTTATTCTTGGCTCTTATGCCGATTCTGTCTAGAATTATTTCAAGAACTTGGATGGTTGCTGAGGTAATGCCGCTTCGCTTTCGGATTTACTAAGATTCCGGTGGACCGACATCTCAGGTAAATCTATCTTCTCCATTTCGAAACGTTTGATCCCTTTTCTTACCTGCTTGCATATCTGGTGCTAGCAGGATTAGGCAATATTTGACGAAGTGCCAATAAACCCTCCTACCATCGTATGAAGGGTAAGGAATGACATTTTCCTTGCTTTCGAACGTGGGCCTTTGAGAGGTGTTGTTGGGACCCGCTCTAGGAGGTACCTTTGGTATCACTTAGGCACTGACTACTTCTAGGATGGGAATTGGTTGATTCTTTAGTAGGTAAGCTTTTTCGTGTTGTCTCACCTTAATCACACTTCCCCCCGAGATCTTATGCTGTTTGTTAGTAATGCAGAACCCAGTTTTAGGTTTTTTCGGCTTTCGACTGGTCTAGGGATTCCTTATGGCAGGAGAAGCTACCTTACAGATGGATTTGATGAAGCCGAGGAGCTAAAGCATTCAGAGCTTATAGAGAGATAGTTTGGAACTTCCAGCATGTACTTGTGGTCTTCCTTGGAGAGCATGTCCATCGGTCTAGCTCTTTGTCTCGTTATATGGAGCTTAGGAGTTGTCAGCATCGCTTTCGCCTTTTGCATTCGTCTATTGAGGATACACCAGCTTTGCCACTTTTGTTGTTTCATTTTGCTCCTGTCCGACTTTTGTTCCTGTTTTTTCATTGTGTTATCTTATGTATCTATTGTTAGTGTGTGTATGGTGCATACTTTTTGCTGACGCTGCTTTTGTGAGCCGTTGGGGAATGGCTAGATTCTCCTTTTTGTTATAGAGTTTTTTCTCCTTTTCCCAATTTTTTTTTGTTTTGATACTTCATACACAAATTTAGGTAGTATATGATATACTACGCAAGTAGGCTAAATATTGCAAGATGAGAATGAACTCATGACCTTTTTCATCATGTTCAAGTGCCTTGGCCAGTTTAGATAAAGCGCTTGTCTATAAAATGATTCTAAATATACTAGCTTTTATATACATAATTTTCAAATACAACGTTTTGGCGAATACTTAGTATATATTTCAATCCTAAACAAGTTAACAATTTTAAAGGGATTTTAGGTCCGTGTTGACGGCAAAAAATGTCGTAAACACTAAAGATTCTTATTACTAGGAATAGTTAATTTGGTCCCAAAGTTAAATAAGAGAAAGCGGTAAATGACACGAGAATTTATAGTGGTTCGGCCGTGGATTAGGCCTACATCCACTTTGGAAGGATGTTGAACTTCTATTAATCACTCAAGAGTTACAAGGTAGAGCCATGCTCATTACATTCACTTTTATAATCGCCATATGCAAGGTATTTTGGAAAAAGAATATTTAATTCTCCTTCTTCCTCAAATAGGAGACGCCATTGATCAGGTCTAGGAAGCTCTAGGAAGGTCTCAAGTGAAGAAAATACAATCCCTTTGAAGTGTGAGACTATGGGGTATTTATAGGAAGTGGTTAGGTGGGGGTTAGGTAGGAGTAGGTAGAAATAAGGACCACACGCAGAAAATTCGAACACACCACTCACACTAGTAGTTCGAACCCGGGGCTGGGTTCGAAATTTATCACTCGCTGGGTTTGAAATTTCAAACCCGGGGCTGGGTTCGAAATTTCACACCCGTTGGGTTTGAAATTTCGAACCCGGAGCTGGGTGCGAAATTTTGCACCTGCTGGGAGAAAAATTTCACACCTGCAGGGTGCGAAGTTCGCTTTTCGAGGTGCGTGTGGACCATAGGTTCGGACGCTTTGAGACTCATGATTCCTTTAGGACTCGGCTCGGGAACGGTTCAGACTGCGAGACCTTTGTTTGGAAGAGCGGCGAGGTTCGCAGAAGTTGTTGGCTGAATCCTTACTTTGAGTCGATTTGGTGATTATGGGCAACACACTTGTTGGCGTAAATCGGATAAATCGGGTAGTGCCCACAGTTTCGACCTAACCAGTTAGGTCGATCGCCACCGGGACTGTGGGGCTCTAGACCCCCACCGGCGTTGCGCCTGGACCAGCTGGACGGCTCGCCTTCGGCTCAGAGTAGGATCGCCTTTGGCTCTGCTACGAACAGATACTGATGGAGGTTGCATTCGAGGGATGCGATGTAACAACCCGTATTTTGATAACGTGTTATAACCATAAATCTAGGCAAAATTAAATTTTAAAATAACAAACAAGGGAAACGGGTTGTTGCATTGCGTTCGTCTCGAAATTCTTCATGAAATCGAGTCCGAGTTTTCGAAAATCGGAGTCCGTATGACCAATTTATGGCTCCCCAAAGTTTCAGAAATTTTCAGAGTTCAAAACAGTTCGAATTCGAGTTCAAATTCGAATTTCAAAACCCAGATAGACTGGGCGGGAAATTTCCCGCCCAGCACCCAAGGTCGATTGGGGAGTTGACTGGGCAGTCGACATCCCCAGGACCAGGTCGACTGCGCAGTCGACTTGGGTGTCGACCTGGTCCCCGAACCTGGTTTGGGCCTGGTTGCTCCTACTTGACCCTGTTGGCTTGTTTGAGGGCCTGTGATGATTTTTGGCGGTTCAGATCGATTCTAGGGTTTATCCTATGGCCTAAACTAGTTGTTGCAACTATAAAAACACCCTAAGACCTAGGCTAATCCATAACAAATCTTTCTAACACCATTATGCTGCTAAGTCTCCTCTTGAACCATGGCCATCGCCTCCAACTTGAAGCTTAAACATTCAAACTAGATCCAAATCGAAGGCCAACGTTTCTACAACAATTTAAGGGAATAGATCAACATCTCAACAACGATCCTATGAAAATTTCTGTTCTTAGTTCTCAAAAACCACGATCTGTAAGCCCAAGTTACTCTTAGATCTAAACTCTAAACTTAATATGGACATGTGTAAATTGAAGTTGAACATAAACATGATAACTACTTGAGACCTACTCTTGTATATCTTTGATCTATGACTATTCCTTTTTAATCTATTATTTTAGATCTACTCTTGTTCACCCTAGATCTATTCACCTTGAACCTAGTACCATTCACATTGAACCTTGATTTGTGGAATACTGATAAGAACTTGATTTAGGGGCCTGTTCATGTCATAACCTAAACCCTATCATTATTTTAACATGCCTGTGATGTTGTGATGTTGAAACTATTGCTAGTCACAAGTTTAGGATTATCATCTTATGTCATTTATTGCTATGTTTATCACCCTATTTCATTTGCCAGTGATGTTATGATCATATCTCAAGTTACACCATGCTTGCCTTGAAATCACCTTTGCCACTTTATACCCATCCTTGTTATGTTATTCCCTAGTTACATCTATTGCCTTGATTCAAATTCACGAGCGTTGGGAATGCGATTTGGGTAGTTTAGGAAAACCTGAATTTATTATGAACTTGAAATCATGAATATCGTTATAACTTGAGCTTGGATAGTAACATGAACTTGACATGAAATTATACTTGAAAATATGAATTTAGGACATGACACTTAGATAACTTGAACGTGGCCAACTCGAGGTTGGGTTGAGTTTGCAGTATAAATCTGCCCGGAACCGCCCGGCGAATCCAGTAACTGCAAACAATAGGACCCAATGTGAGTAGTTGGTCATATCGCACTCAAAACCTGAGGTTAGACTAGGTTATGGTGTAAAACTGCCCGGACCCGCCCGACACATCCAGTAACCATAACCAAGTCTAATGTGAGAGGTTAGGGGTGCATTAAGTAAATTAATGCCACTGGATAGGGTTAAGTCATGGACCACTTGAATATACTTAACTAATTTGACACGTTGATTTGATAGGGTTAAGTCATGAACCGCTTGAACACACTTAACCAACCTGACACATGATTCGTAGGACTAAGTCTTGAACTAGAACGACACACTTAGTCAATTTGACATGACACGTAGATGGGGTTAAGTCTCGATTTTAAATGACAACTTAACCTACTGAACGAAACCCTAGTTACGCGGTCCTTTTCAGCAGTAACCCACTAGATGTATCACGGTAACCTGGGACTAGGCAGGGTGGGGTACGATTGCTGGGCTGATTGTAAGCGACCAGAACGACGGCTGAGTTGGTGCGCCATTGTAGGTTCAGGCAGACTAGGGTCGTGCACTTAGTCCGGAGTTGAAAAAGCAGGCATTGGGCATCAGTAGGATTATCTGTGCATTCTTGATTCGTGTCGGTGGTTGGCACCCTAGGGCTTGATACACCCTATGGTGGACCTAGCACAGGTGACTACATTCGTGATAGGGTCGTATGACACGGATACATGACGAGCTAGACTTGTAGGGAGCCGATCGATTAGATCATACCTTTGGACTCCGAATTGGGTCACTTCACGATATTGGGCAAGGGATTACTTGATTTATAGTTGACACGGGATTAGTATACCAGTATAATTGGTATGGTGAACGTTGAATACGCAATGTTAGACTTGAGTTATCTTGTTAGCTTAGTTATCATGTTAGACTTATCATCATTCCTATGTTTAATTCCAGTTTATTCATGTCTTGTTAACTTTACTAGTTTCTATGCTGATAGTCACTAGGGCTTACCAGTCTTTTTGACTGACCCGTTTTCTTTTGCCTCTTTGTCTTTCGTTTCCCCCCCAGGTTCTCAGGGAGGAAAATCTAGCTCTTAGCTTGGACTTTGCTTGCTTTCTGATAGCTCATGTACGGTTTGGTCTTGAGCTATGCTATGGCTGCACTCATGCATTTTTTGGGGAATAATATTTTACTTATGTTGTTTTAAATACTTTGCTTCTTTAGAACTTGATGTAATGAAATAATGACTTGGCATTTTGACGTAAGAGGTTTTGACTCTATTTTTCAGTAATGAGATTTGGTTTTAAAGTTTATATCCGATGCTTTATTTACTCTATTTTATCTATGTTCTGTCTTGTGTTATCTCTGTGCCTGTTTACTAGATAATACCCCTCCAAAACTAGGGCATTCCATTTGTGAGTGAACCTAGCGGAGGTGGGGTGTTACATGCGACATTCTACTGGTGGCCAGACTTAGGTCTTCTGGTGCTGGCAACACCTCTGGGCTATAATATCATGCAATATGCTGAATCTAGCATTTCTTGCGTACTTTTGGGAACCAGACCAAAAGGGCAGTTAACAGTTCGCATCCGCGAAGTATGTTCTGTGTTAACAGGGCGTGCTTTGAAGTGAGATGAGTCTAGTATGGGCACAAACATCTCCATGCGGTGTTTAGCGATTCGTTATGACCGTCCTCTTGATTTTGTGTACCGAGAGCGCACTGCTTTGGAGGCGTTGGGAAGCCCTGTCTGAATATGCTGGTATGAGCTTTGGATTTCAACATGGCTGAGAGTTTTGACTTGCTTGAGTTGGAACCTATCCAAGGCATTTAGTTCCTGTAGGTTAAAGATAATTAACTTTAGTTGCCGACTCCCAATTGCATCGAAGTGCAAACGGTTCGTTATCAGGTTATAATTGCGTATGCAATCGTAAGTTTGTGCATGGCTTATTACGATGGGATCTGAGTTGGAATAGGTAATATGAAAGTGAATTGCATGCCATAGGCTTGTAATCGAGCATTTTAGATTTTCGAGGAGTTTTCGAATCAAGAGCCGACCATTGGGTGTGTACATTTGAACCGTTGAGGCTTGTGGGCATGCGTTTGGATCAAGTTGGTCTACTCGTTTGAGATTTCCAAAGCGTATACGCATGGTCATTGCCATGGCTTAGGCGCGCGACTGCCCTAAGTGGTTATTGAAACGTTGTTGGGACAGATCTTGATAGTTTGGAGTATCCGCTAAATCGCTTGGATTTGTGAACCCAAGGTCGTTCAATGTTCCAAGCTAGTCCCATCAATCAAAGTTTCGATAACTCATATATGCGAATGCCATTGTTTGGAGAATACTTGTGATATGTCATGGCATGTATTCATATGGATTTTCCTTTGAGGCAAGGTCAAACCCAAATGCTCGGTGCATGCACTTTGATGATTGAGAACTTGGTGAGTACACAAGTGGTCGTTGAGTCGTGATTGACTTGGTAGTTGGAGCTTCAAAGTTAAGTGAATATGATCGTAGCTTGGTGTATGATCCCAAATTCCAATCCCGGAACGTTCGCTTAGGGTATACTGATCCTCTAATTGTAGTTACTTCCTTTCTTCTCTTCTCCGAACTGAAAATTATCGTGAGTCATTGAGGATGAAAAAATACTTCTTTTTTACTTTGGATGTTCGAGGTGTTGTTTGGTTTTCGGGAGAAGGGAAGAAAGATATGGAAAGTAAGAAGGCTTTAGGATTTGGCACTCAAGGACGTGGAGCGGCGGATCATGGGAAAAAGAATTAGGAATTCGTACAAAGGTCGCCAAGCATGCGTGAATACGTGTAATGACCCACATTTTTAGCTATCGAACAATTAATTTATTTAATTATTAAATATCGAGTTGGCGATATCGATAACTGGAATCAAATAATAATTATATTTAATTAATATAAATAATAGAATAGTGTATTAAATTCAGAAATAATTAAAAATAGTGGAATTCACAATATTGTATGAATTAGATTATTTAAAATATATAATTCAGTTTAGAGTTGAATTATACTCACGAATATTTTATATAAATGAAGTTTGAAAGTATAATTATAATCGAGCTCGAAATGGTGCTGCAGTTCGTAAATTGGCGATTCGAACTTCAAACAAATATACATAAGCCGTTTTAAATTAGATTTCTGTGAAATAAGAAACGTAAAGAGCTGGTGAAGTATATCTTTCTAGTGGAAGAGAAAAATCAGTATTTCGTCGTGTAGATTTTGATTTATGTCTAAATCAAATTTTAGAAAAGTCGCTGTGGAATTCCTTTATAATTAGCAACGCTTTATTTACGTTATAAAAGGGTTTTCAATATATTTGAATACCGGGTTTGAATTTAGACAAGGTTCTTTGGGACATAATGATAATTTAATTTTTAGAATTTTTCTGTAATTTTTAATTAATTAAATACCCAACTTTTTATTTGGAGTATTTTGCACTCTTAATCAGTGATTTTGGGTTTCACAATATGAGTTGATCTACCGGTATTTTTATATTTTTGAAATCGTGGCACCTTGCTCAATTCAACAGTATTTTTATTTCTATCGTTAGCCGTCCAGATGAGAACAGAACTCAATGTAGAAGGGTCACCAAAATGTAAAACAAATATCTTCATTTCTCCGATCAAATGGAAGCCACATTTCCTTCTTCTCAACCACTCGTTTCCTATGGCCTCAAATCAAAGTCATGGCACCATACGTACCCCTATTTGAAGCCTTAGAAATGAAAAGTGTATGTCTTGTCCACGTTTCCTTCAAAGCAAAGAATGAACTAAAATTAAAACCTATAAATACCCTTAAAAAGCCTTAAGACCTAAATTGATATTCTCTGTAAACTCAAAATTTGAAGCCACCAGTCTTCATCATCCTTCAAGAAATTAAATTGGAATCAATACTTGATGAAATCGAACCAAGTTATGTTCCTCGAATTCGTACTCGCAAAAGCTTTGCACCAGTATGCTTCGAATAAGGTGCGCACGAGCTGTGGGAGTTCGACTTTTTCAGGTAGCATCGCTAGGGTTGGGTTTTGGCGTTAACAAGGTGGTGGAAGGACCACGATGGTGGTGGTGTTGCATTGCTGGTGAGGAGGCACATCAATGGAGGAGGGTTTAGTGGAGCTCGAGCCTTGTTTGAGTGGCGCGCGAATGCAAGGCAGCGAATGGTGGCTACGGGCCGCGATTTGAAAAGTGGAGCCGGAGTTGGTCTTTCGGTGGCCAGTAGGAGCGGATTAAGGCACTGAACGGATTTGCGGTGGTCATGGGGTTCGTCGATGGACGAGGTAGCAGTGGTCACCGGTCAAAAGTGCGGTCAACTGTGAATTTGTGTGTAGGAAACATACTGAAGTGAATCGGTGGAATTGGGAAAGATAAGATGTGAGGGTGCGGGTGTTTAAATGGGCTAGTATTTTCCTGTTGGGACGGAGAAATTTACAAAGGTTAAGCCCATATTAGGATTTATAATTGATTTAAATTCAAATAAAGAATGTATCAACTTCAATTTATCATATCTTATTCATATGTTAACGGAATCTGACGAAACAAGATCCGTTGGGATCGTATGGACGGACACTACAACATGGGACTGACTAGAAGTGGATGGAAGCTCGTTTGAATTTTTGGCGAAATAAATTGTTTGTTTCAAATCAAACAACAGTTTATCGTTCTTTAACAATGAACTGCCAATGTGAGTAAAACTCACCAACTCTGAACAGTTCTATTTTAATAACGTACATTTAGAGCTGATTAATGATGACTGATTGCTGTGTATTAACTGTTTGGTTGAATTGCTTGTGTATTGGTTAAAATCATAGATAACGATATATATATATATATATAAATCGTTAATCGAATATTGATTCTTTTTTCAGAATATTTCATATTCGTATTGTTTAACATTTGTGGATGCAGGGAAATAGGTTGGAGGGGTCCAACTGGACTCCTCAATGTTTATAATATTGTTCTGTTCATATATTGTAATATATGATGTGATATAATCTATTGTTGATTATGTGTGTTTGAATGATATCGATCATTGTGAATTGGTATTTTAAATATCATAAGAAACCCTAGGACGTAAAAACAAATATTTCAATGTGTATTGAAATAAAGTAATTTTATAAAATCAACCGATTTTCTAAAAGGAAATATTTTTGAAAATAAAGTATTTATAAAATCATAGGATTTTATAAAGAGGAATATTTATTTAGAAAGTAAATAGAATTAATAAAGGAATATTTATATAGAAAATAAAAAGAATCAATAAAGGAATATTTATTTAGGAAATAAATAGAATAAAGGGATATATATTTAGAAAGTAAATAGAATTATAAAAGGAACATTTATTGGGAAAATAAACAGGACTTATAAAAAATGGAAGTTGACGAGATATAAAAGAGTTAATCGAATTTAGTTATTCGAAGTCGAGTTAATCGAATATGGTTAGTCGAATAGAATTAGTCAAACATAGTTATTCAGGATAAGTTGCCATTTTGCATGACTGTTAACGTAATTCGCACGGCTGCAGATAGCCTACGGCGGTCGGATGTTTGCTGAGGGAATTAAGCGTAACCATTGTGATCGCTGCGATCTAGAGTTAAGCGAATGGAGTATATCGAATATTAGTTATTCGAATAAGAGTTAAGCAAAAAGGAGTTAATCGAACATAGTTAATCAAAATGTAGTTAAACAAAAATTAGAAACTGACTAGAGATTAATAAGTTGAATGGTTTCCTAAATATCGATCTGATGTTGGTTTCGGCCTTCAGGGTTTATACTTAGGAAGTTGTTCTCTTGTTAGTTTATAGTTAGAGTCTAATAGATGTGGAAGAATAGTGATACGTAAGTAAGCCATGGAAATGTTTTCCAGTGTTAATAACGTATATTTTCTAAACATAGAAATGAGGATATATATATATATATATATATATATATATATATATATATGTTGATGATTGGATCGATAATTCCATTTGGAAATGAGATCGTTATGTGTACACAAACATGTTTTCCTTTGATAGTTAAATCACCGATTATAAAATTTTTGACCATTTTAACGTTGTTAATATGGAGAGACCGGTTGGATTATTATCCGAAGAACAACTCCGTATTGGCATAAGCGTTGTGAATCATATATTCCAAAGATATTGAAGACGGAGTAAAGTGCAAGGGCTATTATATAAATTTTAGGTAAAAATTGCGTAAGATGGATGTACTGAATAGTGCCTTCGGTTTGTCCAGTCCCATGATAACTTGTATGGAAGAAGGTCTGGCAGAGAATATCTAATAGATTGCGTAAGTTGATCTCTTCAAATGTATTCACGTTTGGTGGCAGAGGAATTCGTTTCTTTAGCTGTATACCCGTGGTATTTTTGGGGAAATCAATTTGTGATTTGGCGGGTATGACGACGTGACATTCTAAGTGAATGAAGATGTAGCATGTAAAAGATAGGCGTAGCTTCTAGCCTCACATCTGGTAAATGACAAAAATTGGGCAGGCAGCATGGCTATGTAGGTCGCACCTATTAGGGTGTATAATCACCTGTTCTAGAGTTTCATTTATTTTTAAAAATCTATTGTCGATGCTGTCCCATTCGGGAAACGGTTGCTGATCCCAACCGTTGGTGATATACATTCGATAACTCAACCGAAATGAGTGGTCAGTCATGTGTGGCCGGGTTGCAAGATGTTCTTGTTGAACCCAATGTATTCCTCTCTAGAGGTACACTAGCGAAAGGTGATTCCATACCTTGTCATAGTCGGAAATCCATTACCCAATACGTGCTTGCGGTTTTGTTTGTATACTTTATATGCAGAACGTGAGATGAAAGCGTTTCTGCTAGATGATTATTATATTGTGGTTGATAGACATTATTATAATATCAAGGATTTTGATAAAAAAGATTAATTTGGATTCTCATAAGGGAAAACTCGTTCCATTATACGGCGTGGTCTTATGAGATATCGTTTAATGGCTTAAACTGTTTAAACTGTTTTACTCATACCAGTCCCATGACTAACCCGGAGTTTATTTTGTTTTGTCTTCCCTAAACTCTTGGGTGCCCAATTTTGTACGAGCAGTCAAGTAGTCGGGATTTACAAATAGTTGAAGAGCTGGAGCAGGAGGCTTCAAGATCATATAGCTATAGTTTATTTCCGTTGTGTTGTAAGTGTTGTACTCTGATAATGTTATTGTATACATGTACTGATTTTATTTCAAGGATATGTTATCTATTATATGCTATTCGTTCCGCTGTGAGGTTCGTGTTACTCTGATGTTGTGTTCTTCTTCTTCTTCTTCTTCTTCTATTCTAAGTTTCTATCTTATCTTTCCTCACCCTCTAATTTCTTTCATTAACTACCGGTATTTTTCGATGTTTGGCTAGTCATCATTGAGTTTATGGTGATAACCAAAATCGCTTAAAAACCAGGTCATTACAGTTGGTATCAGAGCTTAAGGTTAAGTAATTACCTTGGCTCAGTGGCATGACTTAGTAGAGATGGGGTTAGTAATACCCTAGATTGAGTTGAGTGTATATACAAGAGAGCGTATGTGTAGATTTTTTTTTAAAATGGTTTTATATTGTGTAGATTTATTGGTCGAGTTCTTTATTGGTTCTGGTCGATCAGTTTGATCCACTGTATCGGTAGAAGTTTATAAACACTCGAATACGATGGGTCGACACGATATGTTTTGAAAAAAGGGTAAACGAAATAATGTTACCCAAATTATATTTTGATATAAAGGATTTATATTGGAATTATTACAATGTACACTGGATATATTGGTTGTTATTATAATCGAATAATATTATAAAAATGTGAAATGGTTATATAAATAACCGATCAGAATTTAGACAAGCATAATGAATTGAATTAAATATGAAATTAAAATCAGAGTTGAAGTTTAGACTCTGAAATTTGAAAAGTGTTTGTAAATGAATATTGATTAAATATAAGAGAATTTTAAAATCCTAGGAGATTTTAAATTGTTTTACAAACGTTGGAAGGATATTTTGAAATAAATTTCAAAGTGAAAATGTTAGAAATGGTTTTGAAAGTGATATAGTATTGAACTCACTTCGAAAGTTGGAAATAGATTATGATCATGATCATGACATCATCGGTGTACATTTTTGAGTTTCTAAATAACAAATTACTACCAAAATTTTAGTTTTGAATTGTTTTGAGAAAAACAAGTTGGTTGATTCCGAAAGAGAATATTTGATTTATGAAAAATAAAGTTATTTAAAACTCCCAGGAAAAGATTGTTCGAATTAAAAAAATTTAAATAGAAATTTGCGAAGGGAAGCTGGAATTTAATTGAGATCGGTAAAGTTGAAGTAGAATTGGTTTGGTAAATCAAGATTTGGAATCAAGAATTGAACTTGAGTTGAAATGGGATTTGCTTTGGATATAAGCGAATAGACGTGTTGAGGATAAATTGATCAGAATTTGATTGGGATAACATTGGTATATGCTGAGTTGATAGCATATGGAAGTGATAGAGTTGATATGCCCGACAAAAAGGTACAAGTTTATATTTCATATGGTATGAGATTTTGATGAGCCGAATTGGCAAGCCGCTTGGCTGTTCGATTTTCTTTTGGGTTGGAGATGGCCCAGAGAGGCCAGTTGGAGTTTGACCTATTGACCAGTACAAAGGAGGTGCTGGTGAAATTTTTCAAAAATTTAAGGTGTTAGAAAATTTTAAGAATTTTTGAAATTGTAGTTAGTCGGAAGGAATTAATATTTTAGTCGATATTTATTGGGTCGGAGAAACAATAGATAAGATGTAAACGGATAAATTATTACCCAATAGATAGGATCGTCCTCTACCTTAGCAATTTCGAGGACGAATTTATTTTATGGGGGAAAGATTGTAATGACCCGCATTTTTAGCTATCGAATAATTAATTTGTTTGATTATTAAATACTGAGTTGGCAATATCGGTAATTGGAATTGAATAATAATTATATTTGATTAATATAAATAATAGAATAATATATTAAATTCAGAAATAATAAAAAATAGTGGAATTCACAATATTATGTGAATTAGATTATTTAAAATATATAATTCAGTTTAGAGTTGAATTATATTCACGAATATATTATATAAACGAAGTTAACGTATAATTATATTATAATTATAATCGAGCTCGAAATGGTGCTACAGTTCGTAAATTGGCGATTTGAACTTCAAACAAATATACAGAAGCCGTTTTAAATCGGATTTCTGTGAAATAAGAAATGTTAAGAGCTGGTGAAGTATATCTTTCTAGTGGAAGAGAAAAATCGGTATTTCGTTGTGTAGATTTTGATTTATGTCCAAATAAAATTTTAGAAAAGTCGCTGTGGAATTCCTTTATAATTAGTAACGCTTTATTTACGTTATAGAATGGTTTTCAATATATTTGAATATTGGGTTTGAATTTAGACAAGGTTCTTTTGAGACATAACGATAATTTAATTTTTAGATTTTTCTCTAATTTTTAATTAAATAAATACGCAACTTTTTATTTGGAGCATTTTGCACCCTTAATCAGCGATTTTGGCGTTTCACAATATGAGTTGATCTACAGGTGTTTTTGTATTTTTGAAATCGTGGCACCTTGCTCAATTCGACGGTATTTTTATTTCTGTCGTTAGTCGTCCGGATGAGAACAGAACTCCATGTAGAAGGGCCACCAAAATCTAAATCAAATATCTCCATTTCCCCGATCAAATGGAAGCCACGTTTCCTTCTTCTCAACCACTCATTCCCTGGTCCCTCAAATCAAAGTCATGGCACACTACGTACCCCTATTTGAAGCCTTAGAAATGGAAAGTGTATGGCTTGTCCACGTTTCCTTCACAACAAAGAATGAACTAAAATTAATACCAATAAATACCCTTAAAAATCCTTAAGACCTAAATTGATATTCTCGGTAAACTCAAAATTTGAAGCCACCAGTCTTCATCATCCTTCAAGAAATTAAATTGGAACCAATACTTGATGAAATCGAACCAAGTTAGGTTCCTTAAATTCGTACTCGCAAAAGCTATGCACCAGTATGCTTCGAATAAGGTGCGCACGAGTTGTGGGAGTTCGACCTTTTCAGGAAGCCTCGCTAGGGTTGGGTTTTGGCGTTAACGAGGTGGTGGAGGTGGTGTTGCACTACTTGTGAGGAGCCGCATCAATGGAGGAGGGTTTAGTGGAGCTCGGGCCTTGTTTGGGTGGCGCACGAATGCAGGGCAGTGAATGGTGGCTACGGGTCGCGATTTGAACAGTGGAGCAGGAGTTGGTCTTGCGTTGGTCAGTAGGAGCGGATTAGGGCACTGAGCGGATTTGTGGTGGTCACGGGGTTGGTCGATGGACGAGGTAGCAGTGGTCACCAGTCAAAAGTGCGGTCAACTGTGAATTTGTGGGTAGGAAACATACTGAAGTGAATCGGTGGAATTGGGGAAGATAAGATGTGAGGGTGTGGGTGTTTAAATGGGCTGGTGTTTTCCTATTGGACCGAAGAAATTTAAAAAGGTTGATCCCATATTAGGATTTATAATTTATTTAAATTCAAATAAAGAATGTATTAACTTCAATTTATCATATCTTATTCATATGTTAACGGAATCTGACGAAATAAGATCCATTGGGATCGTATGGACGGACACAACAACATGGGACTGACTGGAAGTGGATGGAAGCTCATTTGAATTTATGGCAAAATAAATTGTTTGTTTCAAATCAAACAACAGTTTATCGTTCTTTAATGATGAAATGCCAATGTGAGTAAAACTCACCAACTCTGAACAGTTCTATTTTTATAACGTATATTTAGAACTGATAAATGGTGACTGATTGCTATGTGTTAACTGTTTGGTAGAATTTTTTGTGTACTGGTTGAAATCATAGATTACGATATATATATATATATATATATAAATCGTTAATCGAAAATTGATTTTGTTTATCAGAATATTTTATATTTGTATTGTTTAACATCTGTGGATGCAGTGAAACAGGTTGGAGGGGTCCAACCGGACTCCTCAATGTTTATAATACTGTTCTGTTCATATATTGTAATATATGTTGTGATATAATATGTTGTTGATTATGTGTGTTTGAATGATATCGATCATTGTGAATTGGTATTTTAGATATCATAAGACACCCTAGGATGTAAAAAGAAATATTTCAATGTATATTGAAATAAAGGATTTTTATAAAATCAACCGATTTTTTAAAAGGAAATATTTTTGAAAATAAAGTATTTATAAAATCATAGGATTTTATAAAGAGGAATATTTATTTAGAAAGTAAATAGAATTAATAAAAGAATATTTATTTAGAAAATAAATAGAATTAATAAAGGAATATTTATTTAGGAAATGAATAGAATAAAGGTATATGTATTTAGAAAGTAAATAGAATTATAAAAGGAACATTTATTGGGAAAATAAACAGGATTTATAAAAAAGGAAGTTGACAAGATATTAAAGAGTTAATCGAATTTAGTTATTCGAAGTCGAGTTAATCGAATATGGTTAGTCGAATAGAATTAGTCAAACATAGTTATTCAGGATAAGTTGCCATTTTGCATGACTGTTAGCGTAATTCGCACGGCTGCAGATAGCCTACGGCGGTCGGATGTTTGCTGAGGGAATTAAGCGTAACCATTGTGATCGCTGCGTTCTAGAGTTAAGCGAATGGAGTATATCGAATATTAGTTATTCGAATAAGAGTTAAGCAAAAAGGAGTTAATCGAACATAGTTAATCAAAATGGAGTTAAACAAAAATTAGAAACTGACTAGAGATTAATAAGTTGACTGGTTTCCTAAGCATCGATCTGTTGTCGGTTTCGGCCTTCCGGGTTTATGCTTAGGAAGTTGTTCTCTTGATAGTTTATAATTAGAGTCTGATAAATGTGGAAAAATAGTGATACGTAAGTAAGCCATGGAAATGTTTTCCAGTGTTAATAACGTATATTTTCTAAACATAGAAATGAGGATTTATATATATACATATATATGTTGATTGTTGGATCGATAATTCCATTTGGAAATGAGATCGTTGTGTGTACACAGACATGTTTTCATTTGATAGTTAAATCACCGACTATCAAAGTTTTAACCATTTTAACGTTGTTAATATGGAGAGACCGGTTGGATTATTATCCGAAGAACCACTCCGTATTGGCATAAGCGTTGTGAATCATATATGCCAAAGATATTAAAGACGGAGTAAAGTGCAAGGGCTGTTGTATAAATCTTAGGTAAAAATTGCCTAAGATGGATGTATTGAATAGTGCCTTCAGTTTGTCCTGTCCCAGGACAACTTGTATGGAAGAAGGTCTGACAGAGTATACCTAATAGATCGTGTAAGTTGATCTCATCAAACGTATTCACGTTTGGTGGCGGAGGAATTCGTTTCTCTTAGCTGTATACCCATGGTATTTTTGGGGAAATCAATTTGTGATTTGGCGGGTATGATGATGTGGCATTTTATGTGAATGAAGATGTGGCATGTAAAAGATAAGCGTAGATTCTAGCCTCACATCCAGTAAATGACAAAAATCGGGCAGGCAACATGACTATGTAGGTCCGACCTATTAGGGTGTATAATCACCTGATCTAGAGTTTCATTTATTCCTAAAAATCTATTGTCGATGCTGTCCCATTCGGGAAACGGTTGCTGATCCCAACCGTTGTTGATATACATTCGATACACTCAAGCGAAATGAGTGGTCGGTCATGTGTGGCCGGGTTGCAAGATCTTCTTATTGAACCCAGTGTATTCCTCTCGAGAGGTACACTAGCGAAAGGTGGTTCCATACCTTGCCATAGTTGGAAATCCATTACCTAATACGTGCTTGCGGTTTTGATTGTATACTATATATGCAGAATGTGAGATGAAAGCTTTGCTGCTAGATGATTATCATATTGTGGTTGATAGACATTATTATAATATCAAGGATTTTGAAAAAAAGATTAATTTGGATTCTCATAACAGAAAACCCGTTCCGTTATACGGCGTGATCTTATGAGATATCGTTTAATGGCCTAAACTGTTTAAACTATGTTACTCACACCAGTCCCATGACTGACCCAGAGTTTATTTTGTTTTGTCTTCCCTAAACTCTTGGGTGCCCAATTTTGTCCGGGTAGTCAAGTAGTCGTTATTCACAGATACTTGAAGAGCTGGAGCAGGAGGCTTCATGATCATATAACTATAGTTTATTTCCGCTGTTTGTAAGTGTTGTTCTCTGATAATGTTATTTTATAAATATACTGATTTTATTTCAAGGATATGTTATATATTATATGTTATTCGTTCCGCTGTGAGGTTCGTGTTACTTTGATGTTGTGTTCTTCTTCTTCTTCTATTCTAAGTTTCTATCTTATCTTTCCTCACCCTCTAATTTCTTTCATTAACTACCGGTATTTTTCAATGTTTGGTTAGTCATCATTGAGTTTATGGTGATAACCAAAGTCGCTTAAAAACTGGGTCGTTAAAATACGGGATTGGGCTTCGTATCCCAGACACTTAATGATCCCTTCTGGTTTTACAAGAGGTCAAAATCGGATTGAGGGACATGACAATCTAGCAAGTGCGTGTGAGCACGACACATAACTTTGCATTCTGATGACTTGGTCTTGGCTCCAAGCTCGGGCTAGTAAAATTGAACATTTGCATGGTGCCCAATGAGCGAGCAGTGATCAGTGAGTTTTTGTATTACGACGCGGTCCTCGACAAATGGACTTGCTTGGACTGTCAACTCAAATGCGTATGTAGGATGTCGACTCACAATTGAGATGTTAGTCCCGGGATACGATCAATAACCCGACCATAATGCAGTTGCATCTTGACTCAGGTGTTGCGCTGGCGGTTGGTGATGGTCATGGCGTTAGTTGTTGAAGCTAAGGGTTGCCCTCATGTTCTGATACGCTTGTAGGTAGGAAGCTGTTGCATCGAGGGGTATGTGTTAGCTTCACGTTGCGTTTAAGTATGAGTTTGCTGGAAGGGCGTTGAGACTTTGGGAACCCAATGAACCGTCCATGGAAATCCAAGAACTTGCATTGAGATATGAATTTTTTATTTCGTGTATTGAGAATTTGTCTAAGTTCTCCAGTTCCTCGGGGAATCAGTGGTTGTATTTCTCCATCTATCCATTGGTTCGGGCTTCAAAGCCCGGTCTACCTAGTATTGCCGGGAGGTTAGAATTTTCCGAGACCCGAGGTTTTGGGTCTGGATCCTCCTCGTGGAGAGGCGTGTGTTCCTCTTAAGAATGGTTGCCCCGAAGGTTATGGCGATGGAAATCCAAGCGCGGAAGCTAGTGGGGATCCTCCTTAGGTCCTACAATGAGGATGCTGGTGCAGAGATAGGTGTGGGGTTGCCCCCGAGCCCGATTACTTGCTAATTAAAGAGGTTGCGAGCGATGAACCCTTAGCAGTCAAATAGTTGCTTATTTTTTCTGGACTCCCCCTGGAGCAGAGGCAACACCAGACTTTGCCCCCGTGCTTCCTTAAGCGTCCGAGTCCCGGTTGGAGTTATAGCAGGAACAATTTGGAGAAGTAGGAGAACCCGTGGACTTTGCGATCCTACATCTATATGAGCCCCTTCGGAGGAGGAGAATTTGTAATTGGTTGAAGTGCTCATGCCATGGGCGTAGCCGATGTAAGTGTGCAAATAACACAAGCTATGGTGGAAGATCAGGAAGCCCGGCTAGTGGCAAAGTCGGAGGAGCCGGAGGGGAAGAGGGACAAGATTAGGCTGCCATACAAGATGAATGGGCAAAGGCTAGTCAGGATGCCCTGGAGCAATCTACCACTATGGTTGCGAAGAGGTAAGCCATTATTGAGGCAGAGATGGAGAGGTCCTCTGAGTAGGCTTGGAAAAAGGAGAGCCATCGATGATGCCTACCAAAAGAGGGCTAGAGGTCCCTTAGCAAACTTGAAGCAGATGTAGTTATGCGATTCCGGGCCAGGGAGCTAGCTGATCAGAAAGCCGCCGAAGATGCCGAGAAGGGAGCGGAGCTGGGCGCTAGGAAGGCTTGGGGAGAAACCCAGGCTGCATTGGTCCTTCCTTCTTACATTGTCCCGAAGCCGTTTCCATGTATTTCTCTCGGGGAGGTTATGATAATTACAAGCGGCGAGGATGATGGAGGAAGGTGCACATTGATGCCTCATGAATTCGTTACTCATGTGTAGAGTAGTGGAGGAGGAAGCGGTTCTGGAAGGAAAAGGCCCATCACTGGTGGTGAATTATCTGCGTCTAACCTATATAGAAAAAAGAAAAGAAAGGAAAAGTATGAGTAGCATCAGTAAATGTTAAAGTATTTAAAGGTACTTTGGGTTAGGTAAACCAATAGTATATGCGAGTGTAACCCTCGCTTTTGATCCCTAAAGGTAAGCTGTGGTTTTCATGTACACCCGGTCATCATAAAGAAGAAAGGTTAGACATGTAGTCTTTTCGGGGCGTGTGTAGAAATGAAATATGAATTAGTCAAGATCACAATTTGTGTTAAGTGTTTGGATGTTCTTCTTATATTTTCAGGCGTCCCGTACTTGCATAGACATACTTATCATTACACCTAACAAAAAAGCGATTGTGTACCACGCTCTAGGTCAATTATTCCAGAGGGGTGTGATTATGTACCGTGCTCCAGTTCAATTACTCTAGAGGGGTGTGATAGAGTGCAGGCTTCTAGTAAGTTTCCCTTAGCTCAGGAAACCCATTGTTTGTGAAGCTAGGATGAGCACCTGCTGTGTTTGGGTTGCCCGGGGTTAATCCGAAGTGTAGCGAAGTCGTATGACGTCGCGTTGTGCGGTCTGTCCGGTATGTGGATCTTCCGTTGTTCATCGGGTTGGGGCAAGCAGCCTAGTGTGGTTTTTTCGCTAGCGTAGAAAAGCTCCGATCAATAGCCCGTAAGGTCCGATCGTGGCTATAAGCTGCACCTAAGCCTTTAGGGCTTTGGGGAGAAACGATTTAAGGTCGGTTTTGGTACTGCACCAAGATTCGACTAGCACCCGTTACCGATGAAGAGAGACTTTCATCACTCTTAGTCGGCCGTTGGGTGGTGGCTCCATGTCACCTGGACTTGGATGCGGAATGAATTATCCTCAGTCTCGGCATGGGGCTGAGGTTCGAGTTAGTGATTATTTATACTCGGTCGCACCGCGGGCCGGCGACTCAAGTAGCGTTCCAGGTTCCCGTGCTCGGGGTGCCGGACTTAGCCAGTGTTGTTTGGCCTCAATGTTAGATTGAGGTTCAGATAGCGACATCAGCTCCCGTGCTCGGGGTGCGACACTGCGATCGCATTTTTGCATGCAAGCTGGTTGTCATGATTAATCAAACACGTTATGCATGTCATGCACAGAGTAAACATGGAAGGGTGATAGGGAGAAGAACATCATTGCTGTAGATAACTCTAGTAGTAGTGGCCTTTTCAATGCCTCGAATTGCGGGAAAATAAAACATCGTGGGAAGGCGTGAATCAATTGTATACAGAGTTATGTAAAGTAAAGGTGGAGATGTTCATTGTTCCATGCCCTTGGGAGTTTTGCTTCGTCCATGGTTGAGAGTTTGAAAATTCCATCACTGAGCTTCCGTTGTACGAGTAGGGGACTTCCTAGTGAGGATCAAGGCCCACAGGTGGAGGAAAGACCTATTTAAAGACGAGGTCGTTGATGTGCGTTCGAGCGGGCCTATGGTTGAGTTTCTGGTCATGCCCCCAAGTGGCCAGAGCATTAGTGGGAGGAAGATAGCTATGATACAACAAAGAGGAGATGTGTCTTGGAGAAGGGGCCTAGCTTTTCATTTTCATTTCATTCATAATTTTTTTGCAGGCTCTACATATATAGGCTGGAATGAGGCATCTATCCGTGAGTGGATGATTCTGTTTGAATTACAATGGTAACGACTATTGGAAAGGTCGCGACCCTTTACCAACAGACATTTCCGTCGGCAATTGCGACTGAGGTTCTATTTTTTGACCTTTAAACATGAATGTGTATGCCTTCATTATGCTATTGAATCTTTTCTCTCATCTCCTTTTTTAAATGGGTGAGCTTATGATGTTAATGAGTCGATGGCTGATATCTCCAATGGTAACCTCGGGAATTGCTGTATTGTAGACAATGGTCTTGGGGATGATAGAGAACTGGAATTCTCGGGCTCGCTTTTGAACGTTCCCCCAGTAATGCTTCCCGACATGCCCCCTACCGATCGGAGGAAGTCTGGAGTGCCGTATGGAGGAGAAAAATGGTCATGGCATAGCGAAATGGAGGTGTCTTTTATAGTAGAAAGCTCGCTTTTAGTTTCTGTTCTACTTCCAATAAGGGAGGCAGAAGCAGGGAGGAGTTGCAAACCGGTATCTCTGATAACAACCTAGAGTCAACTGCCCCATGGAAGCTGTAGCCTCGACAAGGTGGGGGGGGGGGGGCAATCTTGAGGGATTAGTTGTCGGTCGAGGTCTTGTTTAGTGGGAATCTTTGATGAGTGCAGAGCAGCTCAGAGATCCCGGGCAGTAGGGATCCTTGATGAGCATAGAGTGGCTCGAAGGTCCAACATAGTGAGAATCTTCGATGAGCTAGGTTTCCAGAATCATTTCAGAAAGGTATGAAATCCTAATTTATTCGGTTTTAATTTACTAGTTTGCTGTCGATCTTTGTTTTAAATTGTTAAAGCATAAACTTTGGAAGTCGATTTGATCGATTATTCCTTTTCAATGGTATAGATTTGTGCCCTAGAGGCAATCTGTTAGATGTGAATAATAATAACATTGTTATTGTTATGTTTTATTTAGAATAAAATGTTCTGTTATTTTATATTTACTGCGTTATATAAATGTTAATATAATAGAACTCCTTAGAATAATAATACGGGATTATACAGTTCGAGTAAGACTGAACTTGAGATTATATGATATGTCAAGTATTATAATTCTTAAATGTCCCTAGTCGAGCTTTATTGTTTATACAGGAGAACAATAACGCGTTTGAGACTAGTATATTGATTGACTGATGATCACATCTCATTGATCATTAATATACATGATATTAAAGTCAAAATATAAATACATATTAGAGAATAACGTATTGGGCCGACCCACCGTGAGATAACTACATGGAATGTAATCGACAGTATCATAAGTTGTTCTCATAATGATAGTGATATAATGATCCTCAGACCTGAAATCATTATAATTTTATTCGAGGATATTTATGTTTTGATATCATCTAAAGTTATTTCGTAACAGATTAATGATAACGGTGATTATTGGATATATCTAGAATCGAATACAAATTATGAATGTTCAAGATGGAATTTAACCCTACGATATATTCATAGTGATATCTTTGGGCCTCTTGATTGAGTAAGACTGTGAAATGCGTGGCCGTGCTCAAATATCGATTTGTTATGAACAGTCTACTCATTGATCAATAAAACAGATTAAATTATAAAGAGAATGATACGATCCATGGCTCCAGTTTAATCTTGGATATAACGGTTAAAAGGATTAAAATTATATTAATACACTGTTCACAAAGGTCATATCGAATTACTGATATTGTTGTAGTTTGGGTAGCAGTGATGTGTTACTAGACGCCGCTCATTGTTTACAGTCTAAACGTTAAGATTGTTGCCAATACTACAACAACCTATAGGGTCACACATATAGGTGTTGAAAATGAAGAGGATATTTAGATTTAAAAGGAAAACAAATGGTTTGAAAGGTTCCTTTTGAACGAGTATTAAGGGTTAGGATAAGGAAGGTTTTGGTTTAAAAAAGGAAAGGGTATAGCCGCATTTTCATTCATTCCTTTTATTTTTTCATAAATTCCAAAACCATATTATCCAAAACCCTAGATCCAATTTAAATCAAATCGGCTAGTACCGATTCTTCAAATTCAAGTTCGATTGTCGATCTCGAGACTTTACCTATGGATCTCCAATAGAGGTGCTCGAATTCAAGCACTCAATTTGATCTGATCTGATTTTGATTCAGCGATTGCAAGAACAAACCCTTTTGAATTCGATTTAAAATCTGAAAAAGGTACATGTTTTAATTAAATTCATGATTCGAATTTCATAATTGATGTATAAAATTTTAATATCCACTGCCTAAATTGATCCTAATAATACTTCAACGGTATCGGAGCGAGGTTTAACCGATTCAGCTATTGATTTGGCCATGTAAATATTATTGTAATAATTTATGAAGTATTGTGAATACTTATATAAATGGATCTGGAATGAATACAACATATGATTCAAAATTGAAATTATTTCGACATAAAACAAAATTCTGTTTTGCTTACATTTTGAATTCGATTTCATATCTGATGTGAATTCGAATTGTATGAATTCCAGTTTTAATTGATGACCTGGTTTAATCTATGGACTGAATCTGTAATTAAAATGGATCAGAATTTTTAGTTCTGTGTTTATGTACAGATATAGTGTAAATACTGCTACCTCCATTCTATCTATTAGCTTGAGTTCTAATAGCATATTCAAAATTTCGTTTTGATCAACTCAGATTTGTAATTATGACATGCACAGAAACATGATATACTGATATCATTACCGGTGCATATATATACTTACAAAAGGAACACAGTTTATATTATTCTATTAAATCTATGTTTAAATGTTCTATAGCATGTGTTTGGATTCAAATCTGAAAGTCCTTATGACTGTGACATCTGGTTTCAAAACATGTATTATGTTTTAGATTTGTATGTTAATACTTAAAACTGCAGTTTGACTGTTTGTTATTTTATGCACATATCTACATACAGGATTTTACATACCCTACCAGAACTCAATAACCTTGTAAATGTTTCTAGTATGTTTTTACTGATGCTGTTAATGATTTCTAAATGTATAGAGTTCCAGTTTAACATATAGATGAATATAATGTTGAATTAGCATTACTAGAAGTTGAAATTAACTGGACTTTGTGATGGATATATATTTGCATAACATTATGGTGTTATAAATAAATATAAATGGGTAATGTCAAACTGTTTTGAATATTTCTTTGATTAAATCAAAACAGTCTTGTTGAATCTAATAGCTAGGTTCAGACAAGTTCTATATATGATAATGAAGGATCTCTTATTCTGATAATGGATATGTTCTGAAACCATGAATTGAATTCTTGATAGTTATGCTTTACATGTTTAACCTGAAATGCCTTTAAACTGTTTATGTTTATACATAGACATGATCACATGAATGTTATAATCAGCTTTGACCTGTTTTTGTATACACTGATATACAGGTATGATCCAGTAGCTTGCAAATTGGATGTTAGTGAACATACCAAAGTGCTTGCATAAGTATATGCTGATATACTAAAATCTGGATAAAACAGTGAAGCTAGATCTTAGGTTTAACTCCAGTCTTTGATGAAAGTTCTGGAAATTCATCATTGTGATTTAAAGTGATTATTTGTATTCAGTTGTTAATGATTAATTGACATACCTACAGTATAATATAGGAATCTGTGATTACTTAGAATTGAATCTGTATCATATGTGCATGAGCATGCTATTTCATTTAAGTTTAATGGCAGATTTGTGTCACTAGACATATTGTCATTAAATGGTTGTAGTTTTAACATTGAAATGTTTTTTCTGATTTTGCTTAAAACATTAATGCAGATCAGTTTTTGAAACTGGGTTACTGGGCTTATGCGCCTGGTTTGAATTTACATATATTTGATCATGGGCTGAATATATTAGTAAAATCTTGTCTTACAAAGTTTTTTTAATGTCTTTTTAAAGACGTTATAGACTTTGATGATTTTACCTTGAAACATTATGTAAATTTAATTTAGAAATTTTGTGTTCTATTAAATTATGTTTAAATGGAATTAAAATCTTTGATTTTATATATTGTATTCAAAATGTTTGAATAACATGATATGCCAATCCAAATTTGAAATCCCTTATCAAAACAATTGTTTATATTAAATCACGGTGACGTCCTCCAGTAATATACTCATCACTGTCCAAAATTACTAGTTGTAACTAACGCCAAAGCGTTGTGCATCTTTTAAACTTTGGTTATATGCGATGGAGTAAAATGTGGTGCTCCAACCTATTATTGGGTCTGATTTAACTAAACTGCATAATACGATTATGGCTTAGGGACAAACAACATGATTTATTCTATATTTTGAGCAAAAGAATAATACAGAACAAAATGTTCGACATGCGATCCAAAAATTATATAAACGATATAATTGACATAAGATGTCTACCTAAAAGGTTGTGTTTTGAGTTCAGCCAAAGCTGGGTCAAATCATGATTAGATATGGATTTTGGAACACCAATATATATTTATATATAAAATGGGGATGTTGATTTGAGTGGGAGCATATTTATTTATACTTTTGTTTATTTAGCCATGATTACTGTCATTTTGAATATCAAAATTATTTATTTCTATTTATTGTCTATTGTAGATTCTAAATGGCTAGCAACACCAACAATAATTTATCACTTAGGTCTGTTCTTGAAAAAGAAAAATTGAATGGAATAAATTTCCTAGACTGGCACCGTAACTTGAGGATTGTCCTCAAACAGGAAAGGAAGCTGTATGTACTTGATGGGCCTACTCCAGAGGCGCCACCGAGTACTGCACCCCGTGCAGAGATTAATGCTCATAAGAAGTATCAAGACGATGATCTTGATGTTAGTTGTCTTATGTTGGCAACCATGAATCCTGTGCTTCAGAAGCAACATGAATTTATGGATGCCTACGATATGATCGAGCACCTTAAGAAGTTGTTTGAAGGGCATGCTCGTCAAGAAAGGTATGACATGAGCAAAGCACTATATCACTGCAAGATGGGTGATAAGGAACCCATTGGTCCATACGTACTGAAGATGATTGGTTATATAGAGTATCTTGAGAGGTTAGGGTTTCCTTTGACACCAGAAGCTCAAACCGATATTGTGCTTCAATCATTGAACAGTAAGTTCTCTTCATTTATTATGACCTATCTCATGAATGAGATTGAGAAGCCCTTGACTGAGTTATTGAGCATGTTGAGAACTGCTGAGAATAACATGAAAAAGGCAGAACCGACTGCCATGATGATGGTACAGAAGGAGACTGCTAAACCCAAAGGCAAGGGCAAGAACAAGAAAAAGCAGCTTAAGAAGACTGCTAATAAGACCAATTTCAAAAAGGCGTCAAAGCCTAAGGGAGGGGTTCCTAAAGAGGGTGATTGTCACTACTGCGGAAAGCCAGGTCACTGGAAACGTAACTGTTATGCTTATCTGGAAGATTTAAAGAAGAAGAAGGGAAGTTTGACTTCGCCCAATTCAGGTATAAATGTTATATATGTCAACTTATCTACTTCATTATCATGGGTATTTGATACTGGATGTGGATCACATATCTGTGTCAATTTGCAGGAGATGCAAAGGAGTAGAGACTTGGCAGAAGGAGAAGTGGACTTGCGTGTTGGAAATGGAGCAAAAGTTGACGCATTAGCCAAAGGAAGCTGCCACTTATCCTTACCAACTAGATTAGTTTTAAAATTAGAAGATTGTTATTTTGTGCCTTCTATTAAGACAAATATTATTTCAGTTTCTTGTTTGGACAAGTTAGGATTTTCATTTGTAATAAAAGACAAATGCTGTTTATTTTATTTAAATGAGATATTTTATGGAAGTGCACAGTTAACTAATGGTCTCTATGTTCTTAATTTTGATTCGCCAGTTTATAACATTAGTACCAAAAGGATTAAATCAAATGATTTAAATCCAACGTTCCTTTGGCATTGTCGTTTAGGCCATATAAACGAGAAACGCATATCAAAACTCCATAAAGTTGGAATTTTGGATTCATTTGATTTTGAATCATATGAAGATTGCAAATCTTGTTTATTAGGCAAGATGACAAAAGCTCCTTTCACTGGACACAGTGAACAGGCTAAGGATCTATTGGCCCTTGTACATAGTGATGTATGTGGACCAATGAGTACATCTGCTAGAGGTGGGTTCTATTACTTCATTACATTTACTGATGATTTCAGTAGATACGGATATGTGTATCTTATGAGACACAAATTTGAATCCTTTGAAAAGTTCAAAGAATTCAAGAATGAAGTTCAGAACCAACTTGGTAAGAATATAAAAACTCTTCGAACAGATCGAGGAGGAGAATATTTAAACCAAGAGTTTGATGACTATCTAAAATAGTGTGGAATTGTTTCACAACTCACTCCACCGGGAACACCACAATGGAATGGTGTTTCTGAAAGGAGAAATCGCACCTTATTGGATATGGTACGATCAATGATGAGTCATATAGATCTTCCAATAAGTTTTTGGGGTTTTGCCCTTACAACAGCTGCATTCATACTTAATAGAGTTCCCACTAAAGCGGTTCAGTCCACACCATATCAGATATGGACGGGAAAATGTCCTAATGTCTCTTTTATGAGGATTTGGGGATGTGAGGCTTATGTTAAGCTTCTTAACTCTGACAAGCTCCGACCCAAATTGGAAAAATGCTATTTTGTGGGGTATCCAAAGGAAACAAAAGGATATTACTTCTACAAACCCTCTGAGCATAAAGTGTTTATTGCTCGAACTGGTTTTTTCGTTGAAAGAGATCTAGTCTCTAATAATATCAATGGAAATAAAGTAGAACTCGATGAAATTCGAGAACCACAAAATATCACTGAACCTGAATATGAAGTTGAGCAAGAACCACAAACTGTTGTGGAATCTGAACCTACTCAACTTACACAAGGCGTTCGTAGATTTGATAGAATACGTCATGAGTCCGATAGATATTTTGGATATCTAGTAACTCAAACAGGAGACGTAATGCTCATAGATCAGGATGAGCCTATTTCCTATCAGGATGCTATGAATGGACCTGATTCTGAGAAATGGCTTGAAGCCATGAAATCTGAAATGGATTCCACGTACACCAACCAAGTGTGGACTTTGGTTGATCCACCTGACGGGGTAAAACCAATTGGGTGTAAATGGGTTTACAAGAAGAAAACCGACATGGATGGTAAAGTACAAACCTATAAAGGCCAATTGGTGAAGAAAGGTTTCAAACAGATTCAAGGAGTTGACTATGATGAAACCTTCTCCCCAGTAGCTATGGTTAAATCCATAAGGATTATTCTTGCAATTGCAGCCTATTACGATTACGAAATCTGGCAGATGGATGTCAAAACTGCATTCCTTAACGGGAATTTTATTGAGGATGTGTACATGACACAACCTGAAGGTTTTGTCAATCCAAAGGAAACCAGAAAAGTATGTAAACTGCATTGATCCATATATGGATTAAAACAAGCATCTCGGAGTTGGAATCTTCGTTTTGATGAGATAGTCAAAAAGTTTGGTTTCACTAAGAACGAAGATGAACCTTGTGTATACAAGAAAATCAGTGGGAGTAACATTATATTCCTAGTATTATATGTGGATGAAATATTACTTATTGGGAATAATGTTGAATCATTACAAGCAATAAAGACAAGGTTGGGAAAAAGTTTCTCAATGAAAGACTTAGGCGAGGCATCCTATATCTTAGGTATTAAGATCTATAGAGATAGATCGAGAAAATTAATAGGCCTAAGTCAGAATACATACATTGATAAAGTGTTGAAAAGGTTTGGCATGCAAGAGGCAAAGAAAGGATATGTACCCATTTCACATGGTATATCACTTTCTAGATCTCAATGTCCTAAATCATTAGATGATAAGGAACGCATGAAGAAAATCCCTTATGCTTCGACAATTGGGTCAATCATGTATGCAATGTTATGTACTCGCCCAGATGTCTCATATGCTTTAAGTATGACAAGTAGATTCCAATCAGATCGGGGTGAAAGTCACTGGACAGCCGTCAAGAATATTCTTAAGTACCTGAAAAGGACTAAAGATTCATTCTTGATATATGGAGGCGAAGAGGAATTAATGGTAAAAGGTTACACAGACGCTAGTTTCCAGACTGATAAAGATGACTTCAAGTCACAGTCAGGTTATGTGTTTTTCCTGAATGGTGCTACTGTTAGCTGGAAAAGTTCAAAGCAAGAAACAGTCGCTGATTCGACCATGGAAGCTGAATACATTGCTGCTTCAGAAGCTTCTAAGGAAGCTGTTTGGATTAAGAAGTTCATTTCTGAACTTTTTGTTGTTCCATCCATTGTTCATCCAATAGATCTTTATTGTGACAACAATGGGGCCATTGCTCAGGCTAAGGAACCTAGATCACATCAACGATCCAAACACATACTTCGGCGATACCATCTCATCTGTGAAATTGTTGACAGAGGAGACATACATATCTGCAAAGTCCCAACAGATAATAACGTTGCAGACCCATTGACTAAAGCTTTGTCGCAGCAGAAGAATGATAGTCACACTAGTTTCATTGGTATTCGATACATGAGTGATTGGCTCTAGTGCAAGTGGGAGATTGTTAGATTTGTGCCCTAGAGGCAATCTGTTAGATGTGAATAATAATAACATTGTTATTGTTATGTTTTATTTAGAATAAAATGTTCTGTTATTTTATATTTACTGCGTTATGTAAATGTTAATATAATAGAACTCCTTAGAATAATAATACGGGATTATACAGTTCGAGTAAGACTGAACTTGAGATTATATGATATGTCAAGTATTATAATTCTTAAATGTCCCTAGTCGAGCTTTATTGTTTATACAGGAGAACAATAACGCGTTTGAGACTAGTATATTGATTGAATGATGATCACATCTCATTGATCATTAATATACGTGATATTAAAGTCAAAATATAAATACATATTAGAGAATAACGTATTGGGCTGACCCACCGTGAGATAACTGCATGGAATATAATCGACAGTATCATAAGTTGTTCTCATAATGATAGTGATATAATGATCCTCAGACCTGAAATCATTATAATTTTATTCGAGGATATTTATGTTTTGATATCATCTAAAGTTATTTCGTAACAGATTAATGATAACGGTGATTATTGGATATATCTAGAATCGAATATAAATTATGAATGTTCAAGATGGAATTTAACCCTACGATATATTCGTAGTGATATCCTTGGGCCTCTTGATTGAGTAAGACTGTGAAAAGCATGGCCGTGCTCAAATATCGATTTGTTATGAACAGTCTACTCATTGATCAAGAAAACAGATTAAATTAGAAAGAGAATGATACGATCCATGGCTCCAGTTTAATCTTGGATATAACGGTTGAAAGGATTAAAATTATATTAATACACAGTTCACAAAGGTCATATCGAATTACTGATATTGTTGTAGTTTGGGTAGCAGTGATGTGTTACTAGACGCCGCTCATTTTTTACAGTCTAAACGTTAAGATTGTTGCCAACACTATAACAAACTATAGGATCACACATATAGGTGTTGAAAATGAAGAGGATATTTAAATTTAAAAGGAAAACAAAATTGGTTTGAAAGGTTCCTTTTGAACAAGTATTAAGGGTTAGGATAAGAAGGTTTTGGTTTATAAAAGGAAAGGGTATAGCCGCATTTTCATTCATTCCTTTTATTTTTTCAGAAATTCCAAAACCATATTATCCAAAACCCTAGATCCAGTTTAAATCAAATCGGCTAGTACCGATTCTTCAAATTCAAGTTCGATTGTCGATCTCGAGACTTCACCTGTGGATCTCCAATAGAGGTGTTCGAATTCAAGCACTCAATTTGATCTGATCTGATTTGGATTCAGCGATTGCAAGAACAAACCCTTCTGAATTCGATTCAAAATCTGAAAAAGGTACATGTTTTAATTAAATTCATGATTCGAATTTCATAATTGATGTATAAAATTTTAATATCCGCTGCCTAAATCGATCCCAATAATACTTCAATTTTTATGGTATTATAATTTATTTATTTAATTATTTAAACAGCGATTCATAAAATTTAATGGTAGTTTAATTTAATAATATTGAATATTTAATTAATTTAAATAACAGAATAATATATTTAATTTTGAAATAGTCGGCAATCGTGAATTTACAATATAATGTGAACAGGACAATTTAAAATATTTAATTCTGCTTAGAATTTGAATTAGAATAACGGATATATTATTTGAACAACAATTGAACGTATAATTATAGTTTAATTATAATCGAGCTCGAAATGGCGCTGCAGTTCGTAAATTGGAGATTCGAAATTTAAACGAATATGCAGAATCCGTTTTAAATCTGATTTCTGTGAAACAAGAAAACGTTCGAAGCTGGTGAAGTATATCTTTCTAATGGAAGAGAAAAACCAGGATTTCGTCGTGTAGATTTTTATTTATGTCCAAATCAAATTTTAAAATAGTCATTATGGAATTCCTTTATAATTTATAACGATATATAAAAGGAATTTCATTATAAATCGAATATCGATTTAATCGGGATTTGAAATATCGAGCTGGAGATACATATAGGAATGTTCGGGAGCTTTACATTATTCTAGTGGGAATATAAACGATAATATTTATTTATAAATATTTAATTTAATTATTTTTAAATATATTTAATATTTAAATGGGTTTAATTAAAGCTTTAAAAATAGACAGTTTTGCAAATAACCCCCGTTTTCGACGAAACTAATTTTGTTGGATCCGTAATATTATATTATTGTTAGATTCCAATTTCCATGATTTTTTGGTTCAGTGTGTGGCCGTACGAATTTTTAATGTGAAAACAGTCAGTATTTTGACGATTAAAAATACGCTGTGTGAGCAAACGGAGTCGGAATTCGACGAAACCAGTTTTGTTGGGTCCGTAATGTCGAACTAGAGTTCCTTGTCCATTTTCATGATTTTTGAATATCGTATGTAATTATATGGATCTTAAACATCGAATACAAATAGTAGTTGATTAAAATTAAATATAATAATCGAATAGAAAAATAATATCCAACGCCTATATATACATCAATACTTTTCCAACCCTAAACATATTTCTCCACCGGTAAAAAGTGTAGCCGCCACCATCCTTCTAAACACCTGAGCAAGTTCATACTTTAAAATTACTATAAAATGGAAATAAAAATCCATAAATCTGGAAGGAGGTGTAGTCGAATTCCTGAGGAGTTCTGCTACGCTTGTAAGTGGTTTTCAGGAAGTTCAAACTTAATTTGTGTCGCTGGAACAAACAATGCGGGTTTCAACAAGCTAGGGTTGCAGTTTTAAGGTGATGTAGTAATCAGATTAGCAAAATAAGTGTGATAACTGAACTCCTGGTAGGATTTATGACTTGCGCTCAACGTTGGATGGTTATCGGTGTCGAACATTATCGATGGTCATCTAGTATGGCGTGACTGGAGATTTCGACGCGGTGCAGATTGAGAGATCGAGTTGATTGTAATGGGCATAGGAAGGAAGAGGGTTTAACGAGAAGAAGGTTGGTGAGTTTGGATTTGTGTTTGTTGAGTATGGAATGTAATTGAGCTCCGAAAGGGTACCGACATGTCTCAGAGAAGCTACAGTAAGGGAAAAACGGATGCGAACTTGGTACTGGGAGAAGAGGATGTGCGGTAATGATTGGATTAAGAAGGTTAAGCGTTATTTAAGGTTATGTGGTTTGTTCAAAATTTGCGTGAATGGAGAATGGTGAAGGACGCGGTTTACTGGACCAGTGCATTTCTCTTGCGGGAAGAAGAAGTTAGAGGGGCGGGCTTGGGTGTTCAAGAAAGGGGATGGGCCGGGTTTTTAAAATGGTGAGGCCCGACAACTTTTTGGATGAATATAAATTGTATATAAAATGGGTATTTACTTTAAAAATATACATCTTATGCATACGATATCGGTTTGCAACAAAATAGGATCCGTTGGGATCGTATGGGCGAGAGCAACCCAATGGAACTGACTGGGAATGAATTGGAGCTCGTTACAATTTGTAGCAAAATAAATTGTCTGGTCTGAATCAACAATTGATTATCATTATTTAACGATAACCGACCAATGTGAGTAAAACTTACCAACCCTACCAGTTCATATTTTTATAACGTATATTTAGAACTGATAAATGATGATTGATTGTTGTGTATTGACTGTTTGGTTGAACTGCTAAGTAATTGGTTGAAATTATAGATTTGGTTATATATATGTGTGTGTATATATATATATATATATATATAAATTGATTTTGTTTAGCAGAATATTTCATGGTGAAATGAAATTGATGTTAATTGTATTGTATAACAACTGTGGATGCAGGGAAACAGGTCGGAGGAATCCAACTGGATTCCTCAGCATTTATTTTACTGTTTTTCATATATTGAAATATATGATGTGATATATAATCTGCTGTTGATTATATGTGTTTAATGATATTGATCATTGTTATAGGGTATGCAAATTACCATAAGAAATACTAAAGTGTAAAAAGAATTTTTTTTAAGTGTAAATAGAAAGAGAAATATTTGTAAACCATTTACAAATAAGATAGAAAGGGAAATATTTGTAAAAGATACACAAATAAAATAGAAAGGGAAATATTTGTAAAACATTTACAAATAGAATTGAAAAGGAAATATTTGTGGAACAAATAGAAAAAGGAATATATATTGGGAAATAAATAGAATAGGATCAAAGGAAAATATACTGGGAAAACAAATAGAAAGATAAAAGGAATATTTATTTGTTAAATAAATAGGATTGAAAAGGAAATATTTATTTGTTAAATAAATAGAATTGAAAAGGAAATATTTATTTGTTAAATAAACAAATCAAAAAGTGAACATCTGTAAAAAAAATAGAAAAGGAAATATCTGTAAGTAGTATGAAAAAAAGGTTATTTCCGACTTGATCTTCTATGTCGGGAGTGCATTTCAGCGTCACAAACTGTTTTCTTCCACACCAGAAGCCTTTTTCTGATATTTCTCTTACGAAGAAAAGAGTATGAAAAAAAAGAAACTTTGGGATTGCTAAGTCACAGACATGATAAATATAGAAAGCAACAGAACCATCATAGTATATTTTTTACACTCCAATATGAATGAAAGGAAGGGTGGTAAATGGATCATTCAACAATCTAGATCGGATGGATTCTTTTCTCGGGGTAGAAGTTTTGTATAAATGTATCGCCGTATTATTAAGTATTTTGCTTTAAGTTCTTTTCTCTATAAGAGGTGGAATAGAATAACCCGGTTGAAGCGTAATGATCATACTTCTGTAATGCATTGTATGTCCCATAATAGGCCCTATTCTTCTACCCTTTCCTGGGAGTCGATGACTATTCATTGCTATTACCTTGACACCAAAGAAGAGTTCGACCCAATGCTTTATTTCTGTCCTAGTTGATCCTGATTCGACATTAGAAGTATATTGATTGTTCCCCAATAACCGAATATTTTTTTCTGTAAATACTGCATAGGAAGTATTTGTAATCAAATAGTGTAAGTCGACTTAAAATTAGTCGAATATTGGTTGTTCGTAAAAGAGTTAGTCGAATATTTATTCGAAAAGAGTTATCGAATATTGGTTATTCGAAAGGGAGTTAATTGAATATAGTTTATTCGAATAGAGAAAAAGGGGTTAATCGAATACTGGTTATTCGAATAGAGAAAAAGTAGTTAATCGAATATAGGTTATTCGAATTGAGTTAAATGAGTTAATTGAATATAGTTTATTCAAATAAAGTTAAAGGAGTTAATCGAATATAGTTTATTCGAATAGAGAAAAAGGAGTTAATCGAATTTATTTTATTCGAATAGAGTTAAATGAGTTAATCGAATATAGTTCATTCGAATAAAGTTAAAGGAGTTAATCGAATATAGTATATTTGAATAGAGAAAAGGAATTAATCGAATATAGTTTATTCGAATAGAGAAAAGGAGTTAATCAAATATAGTTTATTCGAAAGGAGTTATCGAATATAGTTTATTCAAAAAGAGCTAATCGATTAGAGTTCATTGATTAGAGTTAATCGAATAGAGTTAATTGATTAGAGTTAATCGATATAGTTGATCCAATAGAGTAAATCGATAAGAGTTAATCGAATAGAGTTAGTCGAGTATTGGTTAATCAAAGAAAGGAGTTATCAATTATAGTTTATTCGAAAGGAGTTATCGAATATTGCTTATTCGAAGTAGAGTTAATCGAATAGAGTTATTCGAAGTAAAGTTAATCGAATGTAAACCATTCAAAGAGAGTTAATCGAATGTGAACCATTCGAAGAGAGTTATTCAAATGCAAACCATTCGAAGAGAGTTAATCGAATGTAAACTATTCACAGAGAGTTAATCGAATGTAAATCATTCGAAGGAGAATTATCGAATAGAAGTGAATTGAGAGAGAATTGTGCATTAGATTTCTAGTGTATCGAATGTAGGAAAGTACTATATACTTTCTGGTTTTTAAATCAAGATTTATTTATTCAATAAATCGTTTATTTAAATTAAGGTATAAAAGTTTTATTTAAAGTTAGATATTTATGAATATGGGATTATAAATCTATTTTTATAACTAGTGATTTTTGTTAAAGAAGCGGGTTCGTAAATTAAATTCGAGAGTTACGTAAGGAGGTTGTTAAAGATTTAAGAGGTGAACTTTGTCTATTTCGAAGTTAGAAATGTTGTTTAGTAAAGGTCTGAGAGGTAGTTATACACTAACTTGATTGACTTCGTTTTTAACTATGGAATGGTTAAGGTTCGATAGTGAAGGTTGGTTAAGTGAAATTAATTAATGAGTGTAATGGTTTGAGTAGGCATGGCGATGTTTTATTTAAACATCTGTTTAAATACAAATGTAGGAGTTTTGGAAATGTTTTCCAAATAAGAATCAGGAATATTTTTTAATATAGAAAATAAGAAATGGAAACGTTTTCCAAATTTAATAACGTATATTTTCTAAAATTATAAAATAAGGATTTGATGAATATATGGAAACAAGAAATAGGGAAATGAGTAAATGTTGATTGATGATTGATCGATAGAATTTCCATCTGGAAATAATGTCGTTGTTTGCATATGTGTTTTTCTTTGATAGTTAACTCACTGACTATCGAAGTTTTTGGCCATTTCCGCTGTCAATACGGAGAGACCGGGATCAGATTCGTTATCTAAAAACCACTCTGTATGGACGTTAGCGTTGCGATCAAATATGATGAAGATAATTGAAGACGGAGTTTGTGCAAGGGTCGATCTGTCAAATCCTAGGTTGAAATTGCCTAAGATGGTTTTACAGAATAGCGTCTTCGGTTTGTCCAGTCCCAGGACAACCTGTATGGAAGAATGTCCGACAGAGTATATTTAATGGATCACGTAAGTTGATCTCTTCAAAAGTATGTATGTTATGTGGTAGAGGAATTCGTTTCTCTTAGCTGTATACCCGTGGTATTTTTGGGGAAATCAATTTGTGATTTGGCAGGTATGACAATGAGACAAAGTGAATGAATGCGTGATTTGTTTGAGATAAGCGTGGCCTCTAGCCACACAACCGGGAAATAACGAAAATCAGGCAGGAAGCATGGCTAAGTGAGTTGCTTCCAATTTGGGTGTATTGTCACCTGATCTAGAGTTTCATTTACTTCTTTAATCTACTCAATGATGTCCCATTCGGGAAACAGTTGCTGATCCCAACCGTTGGTGATATACATTCGATACACTCAAGCGAAATGAGTGGTCGGTTATGTGTGGCCGGGTTGCAAGATGTTCTTGTTGAACCCAGTGTATTCCTCTCTAGAGGTACACTATCGGAAGGTGGTTCCATACCTTGTCATAGTTGGAAATCTATTACCAAATAAGTGCTCGTGGTTTTGATTGTATACTATATATGTAGAACGTGAGATGAAATCGTTTCTGCTAGATGATTATTTAGTTGTGGTTGATAGAAATTATTATAATATCAAAAGAGTTTTGATAAAAAGTTTATCGTTTCTTTCAAAAGGATTTTGAAAGTTAAATAAAATGTTTTGGATTCTCATAAGGGAAAAACCCTCCATGATATGGCGTGGTCTTATGATATATCGTGTATATGCTCAAACTGTTTTAAACTGTTTTACTCACACCAGTCACATGACTGACCCAGAGTTTATTTTGTTTTGTTTTCCCTAAACTCTTGGGTGCCCAATTTTGTACGGGCAGTCAAGTAGTTAGGATTTTATAGATATACTTGGAGAGCTTGGAGCAGGAGGCTTCAAGATTATATAGCTATTGTTTATTCCGCTGTGTTGTAAGTGTTTAACTCTGATAATATTACTGTGTACATATACTAATTTTATTTCAAAGATATGTTATCTATTATATGTTGTTCGTTCCACTATGAGATTCTGTTACTCTGATGTTGTATGTTCTTCTTCTTCTTCTATTCTAAGTTTCTATCTTATCTATTCTCACCCTCTGTTTTCTTTCTATTAGTTTACTAGTTTTGTAATGACCCAAAACTCCGGTCCAATTTGAGCTGACCAAGAACACAAGTCCAACCCCAAATTAAACTGAAAATCAGGAAATTTATAGAAAGAAAACAGACGGTGAGGAAAGATAAGATAGAAACTTAGAATAGGAGAAGAAGAACAACACAACATCAGAGTTACACGAATCTCATAGCGGAACAAATAGCATATAATATATAACATAACTTTGAAATATAACTTTGAACTTGAATATACATCATTTTCAAAGTACAGCACTTATAACAGCGGAAATAAATTATAGCTATATGATCCTGAAGCCTTCTGCTCCAGCTCTTCAAGTATCTGTAAATCCCGACTACTTGACTGCCTATACAAAATTGGGCACCCAAGAGTTTAGGGAAAACAAAACAAAATAAACTCTGGGTCAGTCATGGGACTGGTATGAGTAAAACAGTTTTAAAACAGTTCGAACAATTAAACGATATCTCATAAGACCACGCCGTATAACGGAACAAGTTTTTCCCTTATGAGAATCCAAAATATCTTTATATCAAAAACCTTTTGATATTATAATAATGTCTATCAACCACAACTATAATAATCGTCTAGCAGAAACGCTTTCATCTGACGTTCTACATATACAGTATACAATCAAAACCGAAAGCACGTATTGGGTATTGTATTTCCAACTATGACAAGGTATGGAACCACCTTTCGCTAGTGTACCTCTAGAGAGGAATACACTGGGTTCAACCATAACATCTTGCAACCCAGCCACACATGACCGACCACTCATTTCGCTTGAGTGTATCGAATGTATATCACCAACGGTTGGGATCAGCAACCGTTTCCCGAATGGGACAGCATCAACAATAGATTTTTAGAAGTAAATGAAACTCTAGATCAGGTGATTATACACCCTACTTCGGAGCGACCGACTTAGCCATGCTACTTGCCCGATTTCCATCATTTATCGGATATGAGGCTAGAAGCTACGCTTTATCATCACATCCGATTCATTTTGAATGCCACATCGTCAAATCCATCAAATCACCGATTGAGTCCTCAACCATACATTATGTGTTAGCAAAAAGAAGTTTCCTTCTCCGCTTCCACTCTTGGTACGGTTGGATAAATCAATATACGTGATTGTCTGGAAATACTCTGTTAGACATCCGTCCATACAAGTCATCCAGGAACAGGATGAACCAAAGGCACTATTCAACACATCCATCTTAGACCCTGTTATCTAAGACTTATACAATAGCCCTTGCACTTTACCCCGCCTTCAATTATCTTTGGCATATATGATTCGCAACGCTTATGCCAATACAGAGTGGTTCTTTGGATAATAATCCAACCGGTCTCTCCATATTAACAACGTTAAAATGGTCAGAACTTCGATAGTCTGTGATTTAACTATCGAAGAAAAACAAGTGTGCAAACAACGATATTATTTCCAGATGGAAATTATATCGAACAAACATCATTTAACATTAATCTCGTTAGTTCATTTTACATCTCCTGTTTCTCTATATCCAACATTTGCTATTTTCTATATTTAGAAAATAAAATTTATTAACATTGGAAAACATTTCCATTCCTTGTTTTCTGTATTAGAAAACATTTCTGATTCTTATTTGGAAAACATTTCCAAAACTCCTTCATTGGACTTAGACAGATGTTTAAACAAACCATTGCGATGCCAGCTCAAACCATTTCCTTTTATTACTAAATTCACTTAACCATCCTTTACTACCGAACCTTAACCATTTCTTGGTTAAATACGAAGCCAAGCAAGTTGGGGTAGAACTACCTCTTAGACCTTAACTGAACAACATTTCTAACTTTGAAATAGGCAAAATTCACTTTATATTTCTTTAACTAACTTCCTTACTTAACCTTTCTTTCGAGTAACTAAATTCGATTAACTCTTTTCAATTAATTCTATTCGATTAACTCCTTTGGATTAACTCTATTCACTTAACTCCTGTCGAATAAACTATATTCGATAACTCCTCTAACTCTATTCGAATAAACTATATTCGATTAACTCCTCTAATTCCATTCGAATAAAATATACTCGATTAACTCTTTTTACTTAACTCCTTTCGATTAACTAATTCAATAACTCTTATGTGTTAACTCTATTCGAATAACCCTTATTTATTTTACTCTATTCAAATAACTAAGATTCGATTAACTCTATTCAACTAACTCGACTAACCCCTTTCGAATAACATATTCGATTTACTAACTTTCGAACACCATATTCGATTAACTCCCTTTGCATAAACTATTCATTTATAAAGATTTATTTTTAGTAACGGTTCTTCACTTTACAAATGATTTCCTTTTTAGTTAGGTTTTCCTTTTTATAATGGTTTCCTTTTTGTAACATCCTATTCAGTTATAAACAAATTTACTTTTTATAACTCTATTTATTTTCTAAATATTTCCTATCAATTCTATTTGTAAATGATTTACAAATCTTTCCTTTTCTATTATTCTATTTGCAAATGGTTTGCAAATATTTCCCTATCAAATCTATTCTTTGATTTTATAATTTCCCTTTTCTAAATATCTCCTATTTATAAATATTCCAATTTATAAATATTTCTTATTTATAAATATTCCATTTATAAATATTTTTATTTTCAAATATCACTTTGAAAATATTCCCTTATCAACATTTCAGTATGTTATGGTATTCAACATATCAAATCACGATGATCAGTATCGTCCAAACTCATATAATTGACAACAAATTATATGTCACATCATATATCACAATATATGAAAAACAATAAAATAAATGTTAAGGAATCCAGTTGGATTCTTTCAACCTGTTTCCCTGCATCACAGACGTTAAACAATATAGATAACATCACTTTCAGTTCCATATGATATATTCTGTTAAACAGAATCGATATAGACATTCAACTAACTGACTAGCAGTTCAATCAAACAGTCAACACACAGTCAATCAGCCAATATTTAATATTTCTAAAAATACAACATGAAATTATAAACTGTTCAGAGTTAGTGAGATTTACTCACTTTGGCAGTTCATCGTTAAAGAATGATAAACTGTTATTTGATTTGAATCAAACAATTTATTTCACCATAAATACAAACGAGCTCCAATACACTTCCAGTCAGTTCCATTGGGTAGTGTCCGTCCATACGATCCTGCCAGATCTTGTTTTGTCCAATTCTTATAACATATGTGAAAGTTACATATTTTATAAGTTAGACGTGTTTAAATTTTAAAACTAAAACTTAAATGAATAAAAACATGGGCCTCACCCAATTTTCTCTCCGGCCCACTACCACATCAGCCCACTAACCAAATAAAACTGCTACTTCCTCCTTCTTCTCCACCAAATTCAAAACGCTCCCAGTATTTTCCCCGAATCCAATTCGATCCCATTTTCTCCACTCAATCCTTGATTATTATACAAACAAAAATTACCATCCTACCCCTCGTTCATTTCTCTACCAAGCCATACGACTTCCACCCAACTCGAGCTCATCCACAGAAAAGCGTCGGACCTCGTCATCAACCCAGCACTGAACTTCAACCTCACCGAACACCCCCAAAACATGCCTAAAACCTCGAAATCACTCCACCATTCCAAACATACCACCCAAATCACGCATAGTTGCTTGCGTTTCCAACAGGATTGAACCCTAGTTTCACGCTCGAAACTCGAGCAATAGAAAACCGCGTCGTACGAAATGAAACAGGCACAGAAACAAAGTTCTTCACTGGCTGAATCCATACATATACAGTTTGAAATTTATAGGAGTATGTTGGGATTTATTTTGATTTTTGAAACCTCTTGAAATGGGTTTCTTGGAAGAAGAGAATACGGCGGAAAATGAGTTTGACTTGTGGACTAAATAAATTAGGTTTAGAGGAAGTTTGTGGTATATTTATAGGGAAATATAATATTTTTATATTCGATTTATATATTCATATTTATCCTTACGCTATTTGTGTTTATCCTTTAAAATTACTGTGAGCACATACGATACCAAAAAATCATGGAAATTGGCATGCAGCTACAGTTCGACATTACGGTCCCAACGAAACTGGTTTCGTCGAATTTCGACTCCGTTTGTTCACACAGCGTATTTTTAATTGTCGAAATATTGATTGTTTCTCACTCTAAAAATCCGTACAACCACACAGTGACTCTAAAAATCACGAAATTGGAAATCTAACAACTATTTGACATTGCGGATCCAACAAAATTAGTTTCGTCGAATTCGGACTTCGTTTCCAAAAGTGGCTATTTTTAAAGCTCTAAATAGCCTATTTAAATATATAAATATATTTAAATATATTTAAATATAATTAAATTTAATATTTAAAAATAAATATTATTGTCTATATTCACAGTAGAATACCATACAGCTCTAGAATATTCCTATATGAATTTCTAACTTGATATTTCAATCTGGGTCGACCCGATATTCGATTTATATTTTAAACTCTCTTTAAAAATATAAATAAATCGTTATGGTCGGGGCACTGCTTTTCTGAGAATTTGATTTGGACATAACTCGAAATCTACACGACGAAATCCCGATTTTTCTCTTCCACTAGAAAGATATACTCCACCGCTCTACACGTTTCTTGTTTCACAGAAATCCGGCTTAAAACGAATTTTGTACATTCAGTTGAAGTTCGAATCGCCAATTTACGAACTGCAGCGCCATTTCGAGCTCGATTTTAATTATATTATAACTCTATGTTCAAACAGTCATTTATATAATATATTCATTATTCAAATTCATTTCCAAGCTGAATTAAATATCACAGATGATCCAGTTCACACCATACCGCCATTTCAGCCAATTCTGATTATTTCAGAATTTAATATATTATTTAATTTATTATTTTAATTAAATATTCCCCATTAGTTAATTCCACGACCATTTAATTCACTATATCACTATTAATATAATTAAATAAATCAATTATAATACCTCTGCTAATGCGGGTCATTACAATCTTCCCCACTTAAAATAATTTCATCCTCGAAATTGCTAAGGTAGAGAACGACCCTATAGACTGGTTAGAACATATTTGTTCACTTTTTAACTCCAGTTTCAACTGAACCAATTTAATTTAAATTAAATATTTAATTAATTCTTATCAACGAAAATTTTTAAAAATCCTGAAAATTTTCTAACGCCTTATCTTTTCGAAATTTTTTGCCAGCACCTCCTTTGTACTGGTCAATAGGTCAAACCACCACTCGCCTCTCTCGGCTTTCTCCAACCCAAAAGAAAATCAAACAGCCAAACAGCTTGCCAATTCGTCTCATCAAAATCTCAAACCCATATATAATATAAACTGGTACCTTTTTGTCGGCATATCATTATATCCTTTCCACCTGTTATCAATTCAGTGGATACAAGGGTCATCCCAATCAAATTCCAATCTGCTTTTATCCATGATACAACCATTCGCTTATATCCGAGCCAAATATTATTTCAACTCGGGTTTCTTCTCGATTCCCAACTCTTAACTTGATTATCACATTACACTTCAAATTTGAATCTCACAATCCAATTTGTCTTGATATCATTCTAATTCAACCTCAGTTACCACTTTGCTGGCTTTACTTTAATTCAAATTTGATTTCACAAATTTTTGTTAAATTTGTTTTTAATTCAAACAGTCTTTCCCTGGGAGTTTTTAAACAGTTTACTCTTTTCAAAAATCAAATTTTCCTTTTGAACATGTCACTGAGCCCTTAATTAATATTCCATTAGTTAAATCACCTCTCTATTTCTTTATCAATATTTGCTAACTAAATATTTTCAATAACCATATTGGACTTTTATGTTATTTGGAAAACATTTCCGAATATCGCCTTCCTTTATTTTCTAAACTTTAGAAAATATATGCTATTTATAATTGGAAAATATACCAATTACTTATCTCTTTTCCGATCTCGTTTATTTCTATACTTAGGAAATATTTTTTATTATATTTCCAAGCTTACACTTATTTGGGATAAAACGGATGTTGTGTAAAACATCGTTACGACAACCCAAATACTATATCCAACTAACTCTAATTCAACATTAATCTTCGAGCCTGAAATCTTTCTATTTATTTGTTAATAATGAAATCAATCAAGTTGGGGTATAACTACCTCTCAGACCTTGACTGAATAACATTTATAACGTCAAAACAGATATGACTGCTTACTCCAATAATCAACACCATACAACTACTTATTCACTTTTAAACACATATATTCTTCCTCTTTTTATTCTTACTAGATTTTTTTTAGTCTTCCTTTTTGATTTTACTATTCTATTTCTAAGTTCGTTTCCTTATCGACTTCTATATATATATATATATATCGATACGTTGATTACTAACTATCAAATTATCTTAAAAATATTCTAACTCCTTAAATCCCGGAAAAATTCGCCATAACCTCCTCTGTACCAGGAGCATCGGGATATTTCAAATAGCCTCCCATGGCCCTCCCCAATCCAAAAGAAAAATAAAAAGCCAAGCGGCTAGCTGATACGGCGCATAAAATCTCATATATGAATTAAATACATGCCTTTTCGTCGAGCATTCTTTTTATATACCTTCATTAACCTTATCCATACATGTCTCCTATATATTCATACCTGCCCAATATATTATAACTATACCTGATCGTTTTAACTCAATTCGTTAATTAATTTGTTAATTAAATCTTTAGTCTATTTCACTTTTATATTTGAACATGACATGTTCAAATATATTTTAACTTGCTTATTAACTAATTTGAATCCAAATTTCAAATTTAAGTTCTATATTCGATTTCAAATATCCATTTACAAATCCAATTCACCTTTCAAAGTTCAACTTCAAATTCAAAACTCGATTAACTAATTCCTCTTCGACTTAGTTAACTCCATTCAATTTCTATTCAAATTTTATATCACTTCTATTATTCAAATCTATATATCAAATTCTATTTTTTAAATTCCATTTGAATACTACATTCAAATTCTATATATCGAATTCTATTCAAATTCTATATTATAAATTCTATTCAAATTCTATATTATAAATTCTATTCAAATTCTATATTATAAATTCTATTCAAATTCTATATTATAAATTCCATTTGAATTCTATATTCAAATTCCATTTCACTTTCGATATTCAAATTCTATATCACTTTCGTTGAATTTCATATATTCAAACACCCTTCGAATTTCTATATTCAATTTCTATTTCAATTCCATTGAATTTCATATATTCAAACTCCCTTTGAATTTCTATATTCAATTTCTATTTTAATTCCATTGAATTTCATATATTCAAACTCCCTTTGAATTTCTATATTCAATTTCTATTCCAAACCCCTTTTTATTCATTCTTTCTTATAAATCCCATTTTGAAATTCAACACAACTTGTCTTTCCCAAAACAAATTCAAAACAGTATCTCTGGTAGTAATTCGTCACTTACAACTCGAAAATGAGTACTGATAATGCAGCTGTCATCATCAGAATCTATTTTCCAGCGATCGAAGTGAGTTCAATATTATAAAACCATTTCTAAACATTTCCACTTTGAAATTCATTTCAAAGTATAATTCACACTGCTTGTAAAACAATTTAAAATCTCCCAGTATCTTAATTTTTCCTTATTTTTAATCCAAATCCCTTTATAAACACTTATCCAATTTTCCAGAATTTTAATTCAATTTCTGGTTTAAATTTCAGATTTAACTCATCTGATTTCACGTATTTCACTTATATGAATTCTGATTGGTTATTTACATAACCATTTAATTTACAATCTTACTCGATTATAATAACAACCAATATATCCAATATATATCAAAATATACTTTGGGTAAAATTATTTTTATTTACCCTCTTTTCAAAACATATCATGCCGACCCATCGTATTCGAGTGTTTATCAACACCTACCGATACAGTGGATCAAAATGATCGACCAGAACTTATAAACTACTCAACCAATACATCTTCACAATATAAAATTATTTTTATATCATATACAAATACGTTCACTCGTATATATACACTCAAACTCAATCTAGGGTATTACTAACCCTATCTCTACTGAGTCACGCCACAGAGCCAAGGTAATTCACTTAACTTAAGCTCTGATACCAACTGTAATGACCCAAAAATCCGGTCCAATTTGAGCTGACCAAAAACACAAGTCCAACCCCAAATTAAACTGAAAATCAGGAAATTTATAGAAAGAAAACAGAGGGTGAGGAAAGATAAGATAGAAACTTAGAATAGGAGAAGAAGAATAACACAACGTCAGAGTAACACGTATCCCACAGCGGAACGAATAACATATAATATATAACATAGCTTTGAAATATAACTTTGTACTTGAATATACATCATTTTCAAAGTACAGCACTTACAACACAGGGGAAATAAACTATAGCTATATGATCCTGAAGCCTCCTACTCGAGCTCTTCAAGTATCTGTAAATCCCGTCAACTTGACTGCCCGTACAAAATTGGGCACCCAAGAGTTTCGGGAAAACAAACAAAATAAACTCCGGGTTAGTCATGGGACTGGTATGAGTAAAACAGTTTTAAAATAGTTCGAACAATTAAACGATATCTCATAAGACCACGTCGTATAACAGAACGGCTTTTTCCCTTATGAGAATCCCAAATATCTTTATATCGAAAACCTTTTGATATTATAATAACGTCTATCAACCACAACTATAATAATCTTCTAGCAGAAACGCTTTCATCTCACGTTCTACATATATAGTATACAATCAAAACCGCAAGCACGTATTAGGTAATGGATTTCCAACTATGACAAGGTATGGAGCCACCTTTCTCTAGTGTAACTCTAGAGAGGAATACACTGGGTTCAACAAGAACATCTTGCAACCCGGTCACACATGACCGACCACTCATTTCGCTTGAGTGTATCGAATGTATATCACCAACAGTTGGGATCAGCAACCGTTTCCCGAATGGGACAACATCAACAATAGATTTTTAGAAGTAAATGAAACTCTAGATCAGGTCATTATACATCCTACTTCGGAGCGACCGACTTAGCCATGCTGCCTGCCCAATTTCCGTCATTTACCATGTAACACCCCACCTCCGTTAAGGTCACTCACAAGGGAATGCCTTAACTTTGGTGGAGAATTTTAGTAACCAGAACAGAAACTTACAAGACAGATAAAACAGTACTTGAAAATTTTTATCTTTATTACAGCGGAAGCTTGGTTACATCCTTTCAAATCACAATATCAGAATTCAAGTACAAAATATCAGTCTTGAACAAAAGCCTTCAGAATGCATAGTTTAAAATCATAATCCCCACAGAAGAAGACAATCCATACTTTAAGCACTGTAAGCGGAATCAAGCAAGAGTATTCCCTTTTACAAAACCTGGGGGGAGAAACGGAAGAAAGGAGGCGAAACAACAAGGGTCAGACAAAAGTTCGGCAAGTCCAGCAAGTCCAGTGATTTTCATTTATGAACAGATAATAATAACATGACATGAAAATAAAACTGGATGAGAGATAACTGTAACAGATGTAGCAAATATGACAGAAGAACAGAATGATATAAGCTATTGCTTTACACTTCTCTGCGATAATACTAGTATAACAGAATTACGGTGTCACCCTAATGTCTAAACTGAAACGGAAACGGGTACAGAATAATTTAACAGAAACATGATGCTAATAATGGGCCTTTACTACCCAATCAGAAACAGACGGAAGCAGAAACAGATTAATCCCTACGGAAACAGAATGTAGAATTAGGTGTACACTAGTAATGGGCCTTTACCACCCGAACAGACGGTACCACGCAGAAACAGACAGGTGTTACCACCCAACAGAAACAGACGGTACCAACAGATACAGACATAACTAAGTGTACCCTAAAACCCTACCCCCAAGCGATCGGCTCCCTAATACATAAATATCCTGTATTGGCCCCACAGTAGGGTGTATCACTCCCTAAAGTTACAACCAATTGGCACAGACCTATTTACAGATGTCACGGCGTCTTACATCCTCAGAGGCAGACCGGGATCCATGCACGCACATGACCCGGTTGGAACGCACCATCAACACCCTTCGCCATTATCAGAATGAACCGCTTATAATTAGTTCAGTAAGCGTGCCCGGACCCTACCTACTGTTGGGTCAAAGTTTTGATACCAGAAAGGGTTACTGACTAATATGGGTCCCAAACAACAGATGACACAAGTAATTCCCCTCCTAACCTTGTGTCCCCAGACTACAGATTTCAGATTAACTTGTTTACAAGTTCAGGCATACAACATTCAGATCAACTAGTTCACAGATCAGGCAATCAAGTTAATAGGTTTTCAGACTAACGGATCCGATGTTCGGATTAACAGGCTTACAGATTAACTGGTTACATATTAACAGACTTACAGATTAACTTATTACATATTAACAAACTTACAGATTAACTGGTTACATATTAACAGACTTACAGATTAACTGGTTACAGATTATCTAACTTTGTATTGGGCCTACGGATTCACGAAACGGGTTTATCAGATTCATTGGTCCAATTGGTCTAACCTTACCCAACACGTTTTAGACATCATATTTATCTCAGATTTTCATTAATTAAATATTAATGCCCAAACCTCTCACATTAGACTGACAGTTTGCGGCTACTGGTTAGGCCGGTTGGTTCCGGGCAAGTTTTTATCGCAAACTGAGTCTAACCTCGGGTTTCAAGCACGTTATGACTAACTTCTCACATTAGATCCTATTGTTTGCGACCACTGGAATATGCCGGGCGGTTCCGGGCAGAATTACGTCGCAAACTCATTCTAACCTCGAGTTAGCCATGTTTATCTTTGCGGCCAATTAATTAATGATTTACCATTTATACCCATGCCTAATATACATGTCAATTATTCATAACTATAGCCAATTCAGATTATGTCAATAGCGGACTAATTATATCAACTCAACAGATATTGCAGATAACAGATTTTTCAGATTAGGCGACTTAACGGATTTAGCAAATTAAGCAAACTAGCAGATCTAGCATTTTCAACAGACTTAGCAGATGACAGATTTGGCAGATGAACAAATCTAGCAGACTAGGCAGTAGAGCAAAACTAGCAGATTAAGCAATATAACAGAACTAGCAGATTAGGCAATGCAACAAAACTAGCAAATTAGGCAAATATAACAGATTTAATCATTTCTTAAAGTTTCACAAACATATCTTGCCTAATTATAAATCTTGCCTAAGTTCACATGCATAAATAATTGTCTTGACTCACAATATGATCATATACCCCATGTTTGCATTACATTTACATAGCATAGATTATGGTCATAATTTACCATATATCATATGTTTCAATTTTTTTATTAAACTTGCATAGTACAGAAGATCCATATATAAATTATACCAAATATAGTTATCAACTATTATGCATGTCATATATTCCAAAGATCCCTTACTTAGTTGTTTATTTACATTAATAGATACCCTACTCTCATGTAAATCTCTGAGCCATATTCTCTTTATCTCAAGTCGTATGTTCAATTACCATTTATGTTATAAATATAACATGTCCAGTCATATGTCTCAAATTTGTGTTCTAGCTGCAGTCCATGTTCTTTCCTCAAATCAGTCACCTATTGGTCATGCCCAAATTATGCATCATTCATTTTATTGTCCCAAATATTTTAGCATAGGTTAATCTCTTATGAGATTTGCTCAGGCTCGTTGTAGCCTGGGTATAGAACAAAAAGAGGAAAAGATACAAAATAAGATAGATCCAAGAAGAACAGAACAGATATAACCTCAGATTCAGATTTATAATTCATGTCACAATCAGAATTAACGTTTATATCGGGAAATAACTGCAGTTCCCTTGATTGGATTAAAGAAAGAACTTTAGTTGTTGCAGAATTGTTGCAGAAGCTTTAATCTCTAATTTGAATTGAATTGCTTAGGTTGATGTTGATTAGCTTCTAGTTTTGATTCCAGCAGAGTAGCGACGCTATTTTTATTTTTATTTAGAACAGAGGCAGAGAAGAAGAAGAATAGAATTGTGTGTCGAGGAGGCTAGGTCTTAGGGTGTATTTATAGGTGTAGGAACTCATTTCAGCCATCAGATTAACCCTAAAACAAATCCGGACGATCAAAAATCATCCCAGGGCTTCAAAAATGGGTTCTGGGCCACCCCAGACCGACCAGGTCGACCTGTACAGAGGGGGGGGGGGGGGTCGACACTATAGTCGACCTGGGGGGGGGGGGGGGGCGGTGAACTATAGTGTCGACACTATGGTCGACCTGGGTCAGTCTGCCAGAAAGTCTGCTGAAATCTTGTTTTGGCCATATCTTGGTCATACGGACTCCGATTTTCGAAAACTCGGACTCTATTTCGCGTATTTTTCTGAGAGGAACGCAATGGTGATGTCCATTTTACCTAATTCCAGATTCTTGAATTAGTTATCCTTATTTTACTATCTTTTCCGTTACATACATCATTATCGAACTAATTTTTCTTCCCTTCCATGTATTAATTAATTCTTCTTATGCATCACCATTATTTACCTATCATAAGCAAATTTTCATATATTTTATTTCATTTTTAATTATATTAAAAATACGGGGTGTTACATTCTCCCCTCCTTAAAGGATTTCGTCCCCGAAATCTTCAAGTTAAGAAGAATGTGTCCTACCATCCAACATCCATCTACTCAATCATCAATCACTGGCATCCATTGTCCTTAGAAACTTCTAATGTTGTATGAACATATGAAAAGGTGTGTGTATGTGTTCTTTATCTAATGCAAAGATCAGGCGGTCCACTGATTCAGCTGACCTCCTTAATGCGAATTATGTCAGTGCCATGAGTCCAACATGTATGCAATTTTCCTACTTGATACATTTCATTTCTATATGAGTGCACAACCATTCAGTCATATGCAACATCCATGTGCTGAGTCAATCATTTTGCATCCACAAAAATTGAAAAATGCTCACACATCCATATGCAGTATGAGAGTGTTTTCGAGCCGAACTAGTGCCTAGTGTGTGTATATGCATCCACGAGCAACCACTAGCAACCACTTGCATCCACTTGCAACCATCAAATATAACATGTCTCAAACACATGTTTACAACCTTTAGTTTCTACCTAAAGTTCGAAGATTCGATCGATAGGATATAGTCGAATGATGGAAGCGAGTACAGATGGAACGAAAACTTGGTTCCCATTAGACATTGGTTGAGAAAATAATTACCCTAAGTATCAACCCCAAAGACCGAAATCAATATCAGATTGACACTCAGAGGATTACCCTCTTTAGACAATGTCAGAACTGGAAATCAGAATTATTCAGATATTTACAGACTACTGATACAGATCAGGTTCCCTAATGATTCTTAGGAAGCTAAGCATGATAAAATCATATCCTACAAAACCTCAGAATGCATGCGTCATACTTGACGCCTAACACAGATATCTCTCAAACCCCAATCTATCACAAATAGATTAATCATAACCCTTATGGGTTTGAGTCTACAGCGGAATCAGAAACAATACTAGTATTAAAGTGCAGAGTATCAATTATAGAATCAAAATGCCAGAATCAGAAAGAGATTTAACTCAACAATCAGATAAAGAAATTAAACTTCTCATAGAAAGTTTTCCTAATTCTATCCTATCCACTAGCCACGAGAGTGTTCGCCTGCCCTCCAGAAGTAGGTCCTATCTTCTGCCCTTGCCCTCGTTTCATCGGGCAGTCCCTAATGAAGTGTCGTATCTCACCACAGTTGAAGCAAGCGGCCTTCTTTGGATCCACTTTCTTATCGTGTGTCCTATCCATGTCTCCCATGTACGTTCTCCATTCGTGACCTTCCACCAAAATGAAGCTTCATCCTTCATTAACCAAGCAGCTGGTTGAACTTCCTCCCATCGTCTATCTCAAAGGCACCAACAAGTCCTCCACTTCGTTCAGCCAACTTTTAGCCTCGACAACGTCTCAGTCCCATAAAGCGGTTTTCCGCTCATCGCACGGAAGTTCTTACATATCTTAGAAAAAGCATCTATACGCGGAGCAAAAGATTCAAAAGCGAAAGAGGAAGGAACTCGAAACAAAGAATCGAAAGAAAGATATATTGCTTTTGGGGATTATGTTTTTTTTTTTAAATAAGCTTTACTTTTGAAAATACTTCCTTTTTAAAACATAGTTTTCAAAAACTTTTTATCAAATCTGGTAACCTTCAGCTCTGATATCAAGTGTAACAACCCACCTCCGTTAAGGTCACTCACAAGGGAATGCCTTAACTTTGGTGGAGCATTTTAGTAAACAGAACAGAAACTTACAAGACAGATAAAACCATACTTGAAATTTTTTATCTTTATTACATCGGCAGCTTGGTTACATCCTTTCAAATCACAATATCAGAATTCAAGTACAAAATATCAGTCTTGTAAAAAAGCCTTTAGAATGCATAGTTTAAAATCATAATCCCCACAGAAGAAGACAAGCCATACTTTAAGCACTGCAAGCGGAAGAAATCTGGATCAAGCTAGAGTATTCCCTTCTACAAAGCCTGGGGGGAGAAACGGAAGAAAGGAGGCGAAAAAAACAAGGGTCAAACAAAAGTCTGGCAAGTCCAGTGATTTTCAGTTATGAACAGATAATAATAACATGACATGAAAATAAAACTGGATGAGAGATAACTGTAACAGATGTAGCAGATATGACAGAAGAACAGAATGATATAAGCTATTGCTTTACACTGCTCTGCACTAATACTAGTATAACATAATTAAGGTGTCACCCTAATGTCTAAACTGAAACGGAAACGGGTACAGAATAATTTAACAGAAAAGGATGCTAATAATGGGCCTTTACTACCCGATCAGAAACAGACGGAAGTAGAAACAAATTAATCCCTATGGAAACAGAATGTAGAATTAGGTGTACACTAGTAATGGGCCTTTACCACCCGAACAGACGGTACCACGCAGAAACAGACAGGTGTTACCACCCAACAGAAATAGACGGTACCAACAGAAACAGACACAACTAAGTGTACCCTAAAACCCTACCCCCAAGCGATCGGCTCCCTAATACATAAATATCCTGTGTCGGCCCCACAGTAGGGTGTATCACTCCCTAAAGTGACAACCAATTGGCACAGACCTATTTACAGATGTCACGGCGTCTTACATCCTCAGAGGCAGACCGAGATCCATGCACGCACATGACCCGGTTGGAACGCACCATCAACACCCCTCGCCATTATCAGAATGAACCGCTTATAATTAGTTCAGTAAGCGTGCACGGACCATACCAACTGTTGGGTCAAAGTTTTGATACCAAAATAGGTTACTTACTAATATGGGTCCCAAACAACAGATGACACAAGTAATTCCCCTCCCAACCTTGTGTCCCCAGACTACAGATTTCAGATTAACTTGTTTACAAGTTCAAGCATACAACATTCAGATCAACTAGTTCACAGATCAGACAATCAAGTTAACAGGTTTTCAGACTAACGGATCCGATGTTCGGATTAACACGCTTACAGATTAACTGGTTACAGATTAACAGACTTACAGATTAACTGATTACATATTAACAGACTTACAGATTAACTGGTTACAGATTAACAGACTTACAGATTAACTGGTTACAGAATATCCAACTTTGTATTGGGCCTATCGATTCACGAAACGGGTTTATCAGATTCATTGGTCCAATTGGTCTAACCTTACCCAACACGTTTTAGACATCATATTTATCTCAGATTTTCATTAGTTAAATATTAATGCCCAAACCTCTCACATTAGACTGACAGTTTGCGGCTATTGGTTAGGCCGGTTGGTTCCGGGCAGATTACTGTCGCAAATAGAGTCTAACCTCGGGTTTCAAGCACGTTATGACTAACTTCTCACATTAGAACCTATTGTTTGCGACAACTGGAATATGCCGGGCGGTTCCGGGCAGAATTACGCTGCAAACTCATTCTAACCTCGAGTTAGCCATGTTTATCTTTGCGGCCAATTAATTAATGATTTACCATTTATACCCATGCCTAATATACATGTCAATTATTCATAACTATAGCCAATTCAGATGATGTCAATAGCGGACTAATTATATCAACTCAACAGATATTGCAGATAACAGATTTTTCAGATTATGCGACTTAACGGATTTAGCATATTAAGCAAACTAGCAGATCTAGCATTTTCAACAGACTTAGCAGATGACAGATTTGGCAGATGAACAAATCTAGCAGACTAGGCAGTAGAGCAGAACTAGCAGATTAAGCAATATAACAGAACTAGCAGATTAGGCAATGCAACAAAACTAGCAAATTAGGCAAATATAACAGATTTAATCATTTCTTAATGTTTCACAAACATATCTTGCCTAATTATAAATCTTGCCTAAGTTCACATGCATAAATAATTATCTTGACTCACAATATGACCATATACCCCATGTTTGCATTACATTTACATAGCATAGATTATGGTCATAATTTACCATATATCATATGTTTCAATTTTTTTATTAAACTTGCATAGTACAGAAGATCCATATATAAATTATACCAAATATAATTATCGACTATTATGCATGTCATATATTCCAAAGATCCCTTACTTAGTTGTTTATTTACATTAATAGATACCCTACTCTCATGTAAATCTCTAAGCCATATTCTCTTTATCTCAAGTCATATGTTCAATTACCATTTATGTTATAAATATAACATATCCAGTCATATGTCTCAAAATTATGTTCTAGCTACAGTCCATGTTCTTTCCTCAAATCAGTCACCTATTGGTCATGCCCAAATTACGCATCATTCATTTTATTGTCCCAAATATTTTATCGTCGGTTAATCTCTTATGAGATTTGCTCAGGCTCGTAGTAGCCTGGCTATAGAACAGAAAGAGGAAAAGATACAAAATAAGATAGATCCATATAGAACAGAACAGATATAACCTCAGATTCAGATTTATAATTCATGTCACAATCAGAATTAACGTTTATATTGGAAAATAACTGCACTTGCCTTGATTGGATTAAAGAAAGAACTTTAGTTGTTGCAGAATTGTTGCAGAAGCTTTAATCTCTAATTTGAATTGAATTGCTTAGGTTGATGTTGATTAGCTTCTAGTTTTGATTCCAGCAGAGTAGCGACGCTATTTTTATTTTTATTTAGAACAGAGGCAGAGAAGAAGAAGAATAGAATTGTGTGTAGAGGAGGCTAGGTCTAAGGGTTTATTTATAGGTGTAGGAACTCATTTCAGCCATCAGATTAACCCTAATACCAATCCGGACCATCAAAAATCATCCCAAGGCTTCAAAAATGGGTTCTGGGCCACCCCAGACCAACCAAGTCGACCTGTACAGAGGGGGATCGACACTATAGTCGACCTGGAGGGGGGGGGGTAGGTTGACTATAGTGTCGACACTATGGTCGACCTGGGTCAGTCTACCAGAAAGTCTGCTGAAATCTTGTTTTGGCCATATCTTGGTCATACGGACTCCGATTTTCGAAAACTCAGACTCTGTTTCACGTATTTTTCCGAGTGGAACGCAATGGTGATGTCCATTTTACCTAATTCCTGATTCTTGAATTAGTTATCCTTATTTTACTATCTTTTCCGTTACATACATCGTTATCGAACTAATTTTTCTTCTCTTCCATGTATTAATTAATTCTTCTTATGCATCACCATTATTTACCTATCATAAGCATATTTTCGTATATTTTATTTCATTTTTAATTATATTAAAAATACGGGGTGTTACATACCGGATGTGAGGCTAGAAGCTACGCTTTATCATCACACTAGATTCACTTTGAATGCCACATCGTCAAATCCATCAAATCACCGATTGACGTCCTCAACCATACATTATGTGTTTGCTAAAAGAAGTTTCGTTCTCCGCTTCCACTCTTGGTACGGTTGGAGAAATCAATATACGTGATTGTCTGGAAATACTCTGTTAGACATCCGTCCATACAAGTCATCCAGGAACAGGATGAACCGAAGGCACTATTCAATACATCCATCTTAGACCCTGTTATCTAAGACTTATACAATAGCCCTTGCACTTTACTCCGCCTTCAATTATCTTTGGCATATATGATTCGCAACGCTTATGCCAATACAGAGTGGTTCTTTGGATAATAATCCAACCGATCTCTCCATATTAACAACGTTAAAATGGTTAAAACTTCAATAGTCTGTGATTTAACTATCGAAGAAAAACAAGTGTGCAAACAACGATATTATTTCCAGATGGAAATTATATCGAACAAACATCATTTAACATTAATCTCTTTAGTTCATTTTACATCTCCTGTTTCCCTATATCCAACATTTGCTATTTTCTATATTTAGAAAATAAAATTTTTAACACTGGAAAACATTTCCATTCCTTGTTTTCTGTATTAGAAAACATTTCTGATTCTTATTTGGAAAATATTTCCAAAACTCCTTCACTGGACTTAGACAGATGTTTAAACAAACCATTGCGATGCCAACTCAAACCATTTCCTTTAATGACTAAATTCACTTAACCATCCTTTACTACCGAACCTTAACCATTTCTTAGTTAAATACGAAGCCAATCAAGTTAGGGTAGAACTACCTCTCAGACCTTAACTGAACAACATTTCTAACTTTGAAATAGGCAAAGTTCACTTTATATTTCTTTAACTAACTTCCTTACTTAACCTTTCTTTCGAGTAACTATATTCGATTAACTCTTTTCAATTAATTCTATTCAATTAACTCCTTTGGATTAACTCTATTCACTTAACTCCTGTCGAATAAACTATATTCGATAACTCCTCTAACTCTATTCGAATAAACTATATTCGATTAACTCCTCTAATTCCATTCGAATAAAATATACTCGATTAACTCTTTTTACTTAACTCCTTTCGATTAACTAATTCAATAACTCTTATGTGTTAACTCTATTCGAATAACCCTTGCTTATTTAACTCTATTCGAATAACTAAGGTTCGATTAACTCTATTCAACTAACTCGACTAACTCCTTTCGAATAACATATTCGATTTAATAACTTTCGAATACCATATTCGATTAACTCCCTTCGAATAATCTATTCATTTATAAATATTTACTTTTAGTAACGGTTCTTCACTTTACAAATGATTTCCTTTTTAGTAACGTTTTTCTTTTTATAACAGTTTCCTTTTTATAACATCCTATTCAGTTATAAACAAATTTCCTTTTTATAACTCTATTTATTTTCTAAATATTTCCTATCAATTCTATTTGTAAATGATTTACAAATCTTTCCTTTTCTATTATTCTATTTGCAAATGGTTTGCAAATATTTCCCTATCAAATCTATTCTTTGATTTTATAATTTCCCTTTTCTAAATATCTCCTATTTATAAATATTCCAATTTATAAATATTTCTTATTTATGAATATTCCATTTATAAATATTTTTATTTTCAAATATCACTTTGAAAATATTCCCTTATCAACATTTCAGTATGTTATGGTATTCAACATATCAAATCACGATGATCAGTATCGTCCAAACACATATAATTGACAACAGATTATATATCACATCATATATCACAATATATAAAAAACAGTAAAATAAATGTTGAGGAATCCAGTTGGATTCCTCCAACCTGTTTCCCTGCATCACAGATGTTAAACAATATAGATAACATCACTTTCAGTTCCATATGATATATTCTGTTAAACAGAATCGATATAGACATTCAACTAATTGACTATCTCTTCAATCAAATAGTCAACACACATTCAATCAGCCAATATTTAACAGATCTAAAAATACAACATGAAATTATAAACTTTCCAGAGTTAGTGAGATTTACTCACTTTGGCAGTTCATCGTTAAAGAACGATAAATTGTTATTTGATTTGAATCAAACAATTTATTTCACCATAAATACAAACGAGCTCCAATCCACTTCCCGTCGGTTCCATTGGGTTGTGTCCGTCCATACGATCCTGCCGGATCTTGTTTTGTCCAATTCCGATAACATATGTGAAAGTTAAATATTTTATAAGTTAGACGTGTTTGAATTTTAAAACTAAAACTTAAATGAATAAAAACATGGGCTTTACCCAATTTTCTCTCTGGCCCACTACCACATCAGCCCAATAACCAAATAAACCCGCTACTTCCCCCTTCTCTACCGAATTCAAACCGCTCCGAGTATTTTCCCCAAATCCAATTCGATCCCATTTTCTCCACTCAATCCTTGATTATTATACGAACAAAAATTACCATCCTACTCCTCGTTCATTTCTCTACCAAGCCATAAGACTTCCAACCAACTCGAGCTCATCCACAGAAAAGCGTCGGACCTCATCCTTAACCCAGCACCGAACATCAACCTCACCGAACACCCCCAAAACATGCTTACAACCTCGAAATCACTCCACCATTCCAAACATACCACCCAAATCATGCATAGTTGCTTGCGTTTCCAACAGGATTAAACCCTAGTTTCACGCTCGAAACTCGAGCAACAGAAAACCGCGTCGTACGAAATGAAACAGGCACAGAAACGAAGTTCTTCACTCGCTGAATCCATACATGTACAGTTTGAAAATTATAGTAGTATGTTGGGATTTATTTTGATTTTTGAAATCGCTTGAAATGGGTTTCTGGAAGAAGAGTATACAGCGGAAAATGAGTTTGACTTGTGGACTGAATAAATTAGGTTTAGAGGATGTTAGTGGTATATTTATAGGGAAATATAATATTTTTATATTCGATTTATATATTCATATTTATCCTTACGCTGTTTGTGTTTATCCTTTAAAATTACTGTGAGCACATACAATACCAAAAAATCACAGAAATTGGCGTGCAGCTATAATTCGACATTACAGTCCCATAGAAACTGGTTTCGTCGAATTCTGACTCAGTTTGCTCACACAGCGTATTTTTAACTGTCGTAATACTGACTGTTTCTCACTCTAAAAATCCGTACGACCACCCAGTGACTCTAAAAATCACGAAACTGGAAATCTAACAACTATTTGACATTGCAGATGCAAAAAATTAGTTTCGTCGAATTCCGACTTCGTTTCCAAAAGTGGCTATTTTTAAAGCTCTAAATAGCCTATTTAAATATATAAATATAATTAAATTTAATATTTAAAAATAAATATTATTGTCTATATTCATAGTGGAATACCATATAGCTCCAGAATATTCCTATATGAATTTCTTACTTGATATTTCAATCTAGGTCGACCCGATATTCGATTTATATTTTAAACTCTCTTTAAAAATATAAATAAATCGTTATGGTCAGGGCGCTGTTTTCTGAGAATTTGATTTGGACATAACTCAAAATCTACACGACGAAATCCTGATTTTTCTCTTCCACTAGAAAGATATACTCCACTAGCTCCACACGTTTCTTGTTTCACAGAAATCCGGCTTAAAACGAATCCTATACATTTATTTGAAATTCGAATCGCCAATTTACGAACTGCAGCACCATTTCGAGCTCGATTTTAATTATATTATAACTCTACATTCAAACGGTCGTTTATATATTATATTCGTTGTTCAAATTCAATTCCAAGCTGAATTAAATATCACAGATGATCCAGTTCACACCATATCGCCATTTCAGCCAATTCTGATTATTTCAGAATTTAATATATTATTTAATTTATTATTTTAATTAAATATTCACCATTATTTAATTCCACGACCATTTAATTCACTATATCACTTTTAATATAGTTAAATAAATCAATTATAATACCTCTGCCAATGCGGGTCATTACAGGTTTCCAGTGCAATTCGGGTTGGACTTGTGTTATTGGGTCAGTTCAAATAGTACCGAAATTTCGGGACACTACAGTTGGTATCAGAGCTGAAGGTTAAGTAATTACCTTGGCTCTGTGGCGTGACTCAGCAGAGATGGGGTTAGTAATACTCTAGACTGAGTTGAGTGTATATATGCGAGGGAACATACTTGTCAATTTCAATATAAAATTGCTTTATATTGTGGAGATTCATTGGTTGAGTTGTTTATAAGTTCTGGTCGATCAGTTTGATCCACTGTATCGGTAAGGGTTTATGAACACTTGAATACGATGAACTGACATGATACGTTTTGAAAAGAGGGTAAATGATATAATTTTACCCAAATCATATTTTGGTATAAAAGTATGATTAATATTTGAAGTATTATCATATATTGAATGTGTTGGTTGTGATATAATCTGATAAGATTATAAAAGTAAAACGGTTATGTAAATAACCAAATAGAATTCATATAAGTGAGATATATGAAATCAAATGAATGAAATCTGAATTTAAATCAGAATTGATATTAAAACTCTGGAAATTTGGAGAAGTGTTTGTAAATGGATTTGGATTAAATATATGAGAATTTTAAAATCCTGGGAGATTTTAAATTGTTTTAAAGCATTGTAAATGGTATATTGAAATATATTTCAAAATGGAGATGTTGAAAGGTGATTTTGAAAAGTGATATAGTATTGAACTTAATTTGAATGCTGGAAAATAAATTCTGATGATGACAACTGCATCATCAGTGTTCATTTTCGAGCTGTAAGTAACGGATTGCTACCAAAGATTTTTTTTGAATTGTTTTGTGAAAATCTAGTTGTTTTGAATCCTAAAAAGGGATATTTGGTTTTAGAAAAGCTAAAATATTTAAAAGTTCCTTAGGGAAGATTGTTTGGATTGAAACAAATTAAACTAGAATTTGAAAAAGCAAATAGAAATAGAAATTGAATTGGAACTAGTTAAATGGAAAATGGATTAAGATAGAAAATATCGAATTAGATGGATTAGAGATAATCCGAAATGGAATTGGACTGGTAAGTTAAGAGTTGAAATTAATAATGGAATCTAAGTTGAGAACAGAATTCGGCTTGGGTATAACCGAATGATTGGGATGACATTGGTTTATGCAGAATTTGTAACACATGGAAAGGATATATTGATATGCCCTAAAAAAGGTACCTGTTTATATTATATATGGGTTTGAGATTTTGATGAGCCTGCTTGGCGGTTTGATTTTTCTTTTGGGTTGAAGAAAGCCTAGAGAGTTGGAGTTTGAGCTATTCACCAGTACAAAGGAGGTGCTGGTGAAATTTTTCGAAAAGTTAAGGTGTTAGAAAAATTTTAGGATTTTTGAAAATTTTCGTTAGTAGGAATGAATAAATATTTAATTAAAATTAAATTGTTTCAATTGAAACTGAAGTTAATAAGTAAACAAATAATTTTTACTAGTAATAGGGTTTGTTTTTTGCTTTAGCAACTTCGAGGACGAAATTATTTTAAGGGGGGAAGAATGTAACGACCCGTATTTTTACAATATTATAATTAATTTATTTAATTATTTGAATAGCGATTCAGAGAATTTAATGGTTGTTTAATCTAGTAATATTGAATATTTAATGAATTTAAATAATAGAATAATATATCTAATTCCGAAATAGTCAGAAATAGCAAATTGACAATATAATGTGAACTGGACAATTTAAAATATTTAATTTTGCTTAGAATTTGAATTAGAATAACAAATATATTGTTTAAACAATAGTCAAACGTATAAATATATTACAATTATAATCAAGCTCGAAATGGCGCTGCAGTTCGTTATTTGGGGATTCGAAATTTAAACGAATATACAGAATCCGTTTTAAATCGGATTTATGTGAAACAAGAAACATTCGGAGCTGGTGAAGTATATCTTTCTAATAAAAGAGAAAATTCAGTATTTCATCGTGTAGATTTTATTTATGTCCAAATCAAATTTTCAAATAGTCGCTTTGGAATTCCTTTATAATTTATAATGATATATAAAAGGATTTTCATTATAAATCGAATATCAATTTAATCGGGATTTGAAATATCGAGCTGGAAATTCATATAGGAATATTCTAGAGCTGTATGATATTCTAATGTGAAAATATATGATAATGTTTATTTATAACTATTTAATTTAATTATTTTTAATTATACTTAATACTTAAATGGGTTTAATTAGAGCTTTAAAAATAGCCAGTTTTGCAAACAACCTCCGTTTTTGCCGAAACTAATTTTGTTGGATCCGTAATATTAAATTATTGTTAGATTTCAATTTCCGTAATTTTTGGGTTCAGTGTGTGACCGTATGGATTTTTAATGTGAAAACAGTTAGTATTTTGACGATTAAAAATATGTTGTGTGAGCAAACAGAGTCGGAATTTGACGAAACCAGTTTCGTTGGTTCCGTAATGTCGAACTGTAGTTCCATGTCCATTTTCGCGATTCTTGGATATCATATGTAATTATACGGATTTTAAACATCGAATACAAATATTAGTTGATTAAAACTAGATATAATAATCGAATAAAAAATAATATCCTACGCCTATATATACACCGATACTTTTCCAACCCTAAACATATTTCTCCAGCGGTCAAAAGTGTTGCCGCCACCATCCTTCCAAACACCTGAGCAAGTTCATACTTTAAAATTACTATAAAATGGAAATAAAAATCCATAAATCTGGAAAGAGGTGTAATCATATTCCTGAGGAGTTCCGCTACGCTTGTATGTGGTTTTCAGGAAGTTCGAACTTACTTTATGTCGCTGGAACAAACAATGTGGGTTTCAGCAAGCTAGGGTTGCGGTTTTAAGGGGATGTAGTAATCGAATTTGCAAAATAAGTGTGATAACTGAACTCGTGGTAGGATTTATGACTTGCGCTCAACGATGGGTAGCTATCGGGGTCGAACATTGTCGATGGTCTTCTGTTATGGCGTGAATGGAGAGTTCGACGCGGTGCAGGTTGAGAGGTCGAGTTGATTGTAATGGGCATATGAAGGAAGAGGGTTTAACGAGAAGAAGGTTGGTGAGTTCGGATTTGTGTTTTGTTGAGTATGGAATGTAATGGAGCTCCGAAAGGATACAGACATGTCTCAGAGAAGCTACAGTAAGGGAAAAACGGATGCGAACCTGGTACTGGGAGAAGATGATGTGCGGTAATGATTGGATTAAAAAGGTTAAGCATTATTTTAGGTTATGTAGTTTGTTCAAAATTTGCGTGAATGGAGAATGGTGAAGGATGTGATTTACTAGACCAGTGCATTTGTCTTGCGGGAAGAAGAAGTTAGAGGGTGCGGGCTTGGGTGTTCAAGAATGGGGATGGGCTGGGTTTTTAAAATGGTGAGGCCTGATAACTTTTTGGATGAATATAAATTGTATATAAAATGGGTATTTACTTTAAAAATATACCACTTATGCATACGACATCGGTTTTCAACAAAACAGGATCCGTTGGGATCGTGTGGGCGAGAGAAACCCAATGGAACTGATTGGAAGTGAATTGGAGCTCGTAATAGTTTATAGCAAAATAAATTGTCTGATTTGAATCGAGAATCGATTATCGTTATTTAGCGATAACCGACCAATGTGAGTAAAACCCACCAACTCTACCAATTCATATTTTTATAACATATATTTAGAACTGATAAATTATGATTGATTGCTGTGTATTGACTGTTTGGTTAAACTGCTAGGTAATTGGTTGAAATTATAGATTTGGTTATATATATATATATATATATATTGATTCTGTTTAGCAGAATATTTCATAGTGAAATGAAATTGATGTTAATTGTATTGTTTAACATCTGTGGATGCAAAGAATCAGGTCGAAGGAATCCAACTGGATTCCTCAACATTTATTTTACTTTTTTTTCATATACTGACATATACGATGTGATATATAATCTGCTGTTGATTATGTGTGTTTGATGATATTGGTCATTGTTATAGGGTATGTAAATTACCATAAGAAATACAGGAATGCAAAAAAAAAATTGAAAGTGTAAATAGAAAGAGAAATACTTGTAAACCATTTACAAATAAAATAGAAAGGGAAATATTTGTAAAAAATTTACAAATAAATTAGAAAGGAAAATATCTGTAAAACATTTCCAAATAGAATTGAAAAGGAAATATTTGTTGAACAAATAGAAAAAGGAATATATATTGGGAAATAAATAGAATAGGTCAAAAGAATATATATTGGGAAAATAAATAGAAAGATAAAAGGAATATTTATTTGATAAATAAATAGGATTGAAAAGGAAATATTTATTTGTTAAATAAATAGAATTGAAAAGGAAATATTTATTTGTTAAATAAACAAAAAGAAAAGGGAACATTTGTAATACTAATAGAAAAGGAAATATTTGTATAAACAAATAGAAAAGGAAGTATTTGTAATCAAATAGTGTTAGTCAAATTAAAGTTAGTTGAATATTGGTTATTCGAAAAAGAGTTAGTCGAAATTGGTTTTTCGGAAAGAGTTATCGAGTTTTGGTTATTCGAAACAGAGTTAATCGAATATAGTTTATTAGAATAGGGAAAAAGGAGTTAATCGAATATAGTTTATTCGAATAAAGAAAAAGGAGTTAATCAAATATAGTTTATTCGAATAGAGTTAAATGAGTCAATCGAATATATTTTATTCGAATAAATTTAAAGGAGTTAATCGAATATAGTTTATCGAATATAGTTTATTTGAATAGAGAAAAAGAGTTAATCGAATGTAGTTTATTCGAACAGAGTTAAATGAGTTAATTGAATATAGTTTATTCGAATAAAGTTAAAGGATTTAATCGAATATAGTTTATTCAAATAGAGAAAAGGAGTTAATAGAATATAGTTTATTCGAAGAGAGAAAAGGAGTTAATCGAATATAGTTTACTCGAAAGGAGTTATCGAATATAGTTTATTCGATAACAGTTAATCGATTAGAGTTAACATATTAGAGTTGATCGAATAGTGTTAATGTATTAGAGTTAATCGATATAGTTGATCCAATAGAGTAAATCGATAAGAGTTAATCGAATACAGTTAGTTGAGTTTTGGTTAATCGAAGAAAGGAGTTATCGGTTATAGTTTATTCGAAAGGATTTATCTATTATAGTTTATTCGAAAGGAGTTATCGAATATCGCTTATTCGAAGTAGAGTTAATCGAATTGAGTTATTCGAAGTAAAGTTACTTGAATGAAAACCATTCAAAGAGAGTTATTCGAATGGAAACCATTCGAAGAGAGTTAATCGAATGTAAACCATTCGAAGAGAGTTAATCGAATGTAAATCATTCAAAGGAGAATTATCGAATAGAAGTTATTCGAGAAAGAATTATGCATTAGATTTCGACTGTGTCGAATGTAGGAAAGTACTATTTACTTTCGGGTTTTTAAATCAAGATTTATTTATTAAATAAATTGTTTAGTTAAATTATGGTATAAAAGTTTTATTTAATGTTAGATATTTAGGAAGTTGGGATTATAAATCTATTTTTATAACTAATGATTTTTGTAAAAGAAGTAGGTTCGTAAATTAAATCCGAGAGTTACGTAAGGAGGTTGTTAAAGATTTAAGAGGTGAACTTTGTCTATTTCAAATTTGGGAATGTTGTTCAGTTAAGGTCTGAGAGGTAATTATACGCCAACTTGATTGACTTCGTTTTTAACCAAGGAATGGTTAAGGTTCGATAGTGAAGGTTGGTTAAGTGAAATTAGTTAATGAATGTAATGGTTTGAGTAGGCATAGTGATGTTTTATTTAAACATCTGTTTAAATCCAAATGAAGGAGTTTTGGAAATGTTTTCCAAATAAGAATCAAGAATATTTTCTAATATAGAAAATAAGAAATGGAAACGTTTTCCAAAGTTAATAACGTATATTTTCTAAAATTAGAAAATAAAGATTTGATGAATATATGGAAACGAGAAATGGGGAAATGAATAAATGTTGATTGATGATTGATCGATAAAATTTCCATCTGGAAATAATGTCGTTGTTTGCACACGTGTTTTTCTTTGATAGTTAACTTACCGACTATCGAAGTTTTTGACCATTTTCATTGTCAATACGGAGAGACTGAGATCAGATTAATTATCTGAAAACTAATCTATATGGATGTTAGCGTTGCGATCAAATATGATGAAGATAATTGAAGACGGAGTTTGTGCAAGGGTTGTTCTATCAAATCATAGGTAGTAATTGCCTAAGATGGATTTACAGAATAGTGCCTTCGGTTTGTCCAGTCCCAGGACAACCTGTATGGAAGAATGTCTGATAGAGTATTTTTAATAGATCATGTAAATTGATCTCTTCAAACGTATGTACGTTTGGTGGTAGAGGAATTCGTTTCTCTTAGCTTTATACCCTTGGTATTTTTGGGGAAATCAATTTGTGATTTGACGGATATGAGGATGTGACATTCAAAGTGAATAAATGTGTGATCTGTCAGAGATAAGCGTGGCCTCTAGCCTTACAACCGGGAAATGACAAAAATCGGGCAAGCAGCATGGCTAAGTGGGTTGCTTCCAATTAGGGTGTATTGTCACCTGATCTAGAGTTTCATTTACTTTTTCAATCTATTCGATGCTGTCCCATTCGGGAAACGGTTGTTGATCCAAACCATTGGTGATATACATTCGATACACTCAAGCAAGATGAGTGGTCGGTCATGTGTGGTCGGGTTGCAAGATGTTCTTGTTGAACCCAGTGTATTCCTCTATAGATGTACAATATCGGAAGATGGTTCCATACCTTATCATAGTTGGAAATCCATTACCCAATCAGTGCTCGCGGTTTTGATTGTATACTATATATGTAGAACGTGAGATGAAAGCGTTTCTGCTAGATGATTATTTAGTTGTGGTTGATAGACATTATTATAATATCAAAGAGTTTTGATATAAAGTTTATCATTTCTTTCAAAAGGATTTTGAAAGCTAAATCTAATGTTTTGGATTCTCACAAGGGAAAAACCCATTCCGTTGTACGGCGTGGTCTTATGAGATATCGTGTATTTTCTCAAACTATTTTAAATTGTTTTACTCACACCAGTCAAATGACAGGCCCAAAGTTTATTTTGTTTTGTTTTCCCTAAACACTTGGGTGCCCAATTTTGTACGGGCAGTCAAGTAGTCAGGATTTTATAGATATACTTGGAGAGCTTGGAGCAGGAGGCTTCAGGATTATATAGCTATTTTTTATTCCGTTGTGTTGTAAGTGTTGAACTCTGATAATATTACTGTATACATATACTGATTTTATTTCAAAGATATGTTATCTATTATATGTTGTTCGTTCCACTGTGAGATTCATGTTACTCTGATGTTGTATGTTCTTCTTCTTCTTCTATTTTAAGTTCGTATCTTATCTATTCTCACCCTCTGTTTCTTTCTATTAGTTTTCTGGTTTCCAGTGCAATTTGGGTTGGACTTGTGTTATTGGGTCAGTTCAAATAGTATTGAAATTTTAGGACACTATAGAGAGGCTCGGAGATCCCATGCAGTGGGAGTCTTTGATGAGTGTTGAGTGACTCAAAGTTCCCATGCGGATGAATTCCTCACGGTTATTCTGCAAGTGATGAGACATATTTGCATTGTGTCCGGGGATGTTGTAGAACCGACAATATCCTAAAGAGTCCCTTGGCGTGCTCGTCGGACTTTCAGGTCTTGGACCTTTGCATGGTTGGAAGTTGCGGATTGCGAGATGGATTTTCTCGGGGATGTTGCTAAGAGAAGCATAGCTGTGGAAAGATGGGAGTCGAAGACGATTCCATCCATTTCTATGACTACCTTTGACGTCGCCAATGCGAGCAAGATTACGCAAAGCGATAAAATTAGAGTTGTTGGAGCTTTGAATGTCGTCACGAGGCAGGATGTTGAGGGTAGCGACATGATTCCTTTGGGCTAGATTTCGGCGTTGGGAGCAGCCGGTATTAATGCAGAAGATCTCCTGAATCTTTGATTGCTTTTGATCGGTCCATGCTCTAAGTTCGGAATCAAGCTGTATGCCATTTGTGAGCTGGATGAGTGTGAAATGAGGATTAGGTTTCTCGATTTCATCTAAGGCGGTGCAGAATCTTGCGAGATAGCCTTTGAGAGTTTTCATGGGTGCCCTGGTAAATGTTCAAGACTGAGAGAATGTCTCTGGGCATCATGATGTGCAACCTAGATTGCACGACCAATCTTTTGGCGAGTTAGTCGAGAGTTGGGATAGTTCAAGGTGGAAGTCAAAAGAACCCGAATAGTGACGTCTTAAGCAAGGATGGGGAAGTACTTGCACTTTATGGCGCGGGCGACGTGTAACGAACCCATGTGCAATTTGTTGAGGCTAATGAAGATTCGGGAATCATGGCTTCATTAAGTATGGGTCGAGTGTCGATATGTCGAAGCGCTTGCGCTATTCGGTATTAAAGATGGCTGACGTGAACGGGTTATGCCCTGTACTGGTTATGCAGACATCTAGGGCATGCCTCCGTGGTTCCCTCATGATTCCATGAATCGTGTCGGCAATAATCCGAGGTTTTGATCCTGTCGCATTATAGAGGTCGCGATCTAGCCCAGGACTTTGGAGCCTAGCACGTATTCTTGACGGAATGTATTCGGCAATCTATGAGTCCCCAGCTTCGATTGCATGATTATGTGGAAGTTGGTTGAAGTGAGCTTGGGCCCAGCTGGATGCTAGATGCGTAGGTGATAAGTTTGGACTCATAGCAGTTTGAGTCCGCCTAGCGAAGACACGAGCGTCAAAGCCGGGGACGGCCGGGATGATGCGTTCTATTTATTATGGTGATTATGACATTGCCGAGACTAGAGGTCAGCCATGCCTTCATAGAATGCAACATGTGGTGTTGAAGCGTCGGGCTACTCAGCTTTCTGTACGATCCTGGTGTGGGGATTACACCTCAAGTGGGTTTCCCTTGAGTTGTTGATGTTCCTTCGCATATCTTTCATGATTATTCGGACCACGTCGGTGAGATATGCCAGATGGGGAATTTTCTAATGGAACCCATTAGTTTTGACGAATTTCGGTAGTTCCATTCCGTCGACATCTTTTGTTGTACAAATCCAGCTTGCTCTCTTTGATGTCACAGATGGTTTGGTTTTGGTATGGCTGTCGAGGTTGGGTAAGATGTTGTGCATCCTGGTTCGGAAGTACTCTGGCTCGACTAGCTATTGGATGAGTATGACTCTGGTTGTGGGTGGCGACAGTTCCGCTCTTCCGAGTAGAAGGTTGGTTACTCGGACCCAGTTCATTAGTGTGTACCTTAGTCGCAAGCGATGATGGTTCAATTATCCTATCATCTCTGTTGTTGTTACTATGGCTGCACTAGTGTTGGAGTGGACGATGATGTTTTTAATAAGACTTAACCTTCTTTCTTAGCATGGCCCCCCAGATCCAAAAGAAGAAACTTCCGATGTGGTGTACCGCGAGCAGGCGCGGTTATGAGCGAGATAAAGTAGAATGATGATGCATTGACTTTCTTGAAGTTGGCGCATATGGTTGACGTTAATCTTCAACGCCAACCGCAAGAGCTGCATTCTCATTTCTCTTATTAAACATGTGAATTCGTGCTTGATTCGCATGAACTTCGGGGTCCACAAGTGGAAGGAGATCTGTTTATAGCGGGCCCTCTACCGCTAGTGGCCGGTGAGAGGTACTTGCGTCAAATGTAGCCAACGAGGTGAAAGTTAGGTTTTGCCGCAATTCTGCTTAATGCCGGTGAGAGTCATGATGCTTTTCGGACGTGCTGCTCAAGGCGCTTTCGCGGATAAGTCTTTCGATTACGTCTTTGAATTGACGACAACTATTGGCATTATGCCTGTACATGTCATGGTATCGACAATACTTGCCAGTATTCTTCTCATGATTAGTTGATTCCCTATTGTACGGCTTCTTGTATTGAAGTGTGTTGCATGTTTCCAGATAGATTGTTTCCAAGTCTTCTCTCAGCGGGGTGTGAATCTTGTATTCCCGGTAAGGGTCGGGCTTCTTGGTTTCCATAGGAACCTGGCCATTGTTGCGGATGCCTTGCCTACTGATATTCGGCGCTTGTTTATAGGGACCCGCCCCTTGTCCTTATCAAAGAGCTTCGCTATCTGTTTCCCTTTGACGCTGTCATTTATGGTATTCGCGTGTGGATTGTTGGGAAGACTGGGCTTGGAGAGTTGGTTTCGCCTCGCTTCTTCATGGCATAAGTATTGCCTAGCCTTTTCATGGAAAGCATCAAGGCTTTTTGGCTGTTTCTGATCGATCCATGCCTATAGTTCAGAAGTAGGGAGAATGCCCTTTGCTAACTGGAAGAGTATGATGCGAGGGTCTGGATCCTCGACCTCGGCGAGGGCGACGTTGAACCGGGATAGGTAACTTTTGAGTGACTCAGCGGGCCTTGGTACAAGTTGGAAAGAGTGAGGGCATTCTTTAGAGTTGGAATATGCATCCTGAATTACTTAACCAACTGTGTCGTAATTGGCCATAGTTGTTGATAGAATCAAGTAGGAGACGAGAAAACCATATTAGAGCGGTCCTTGATAAGAAGACTGGGAAGCACTTGCATTTGTTTGGATTGTTGCCCCGACTCGAGTCAATTTGCCATTCGTATTTGTTTAAGAAAGCACAAGTATTGGTAGAGCCATCACATAGTGATATTTGTGGCATGCTGAAGTGTCATGGCCACTCAGCTTCACTCACCCTACTTGTAAAGGGGTTACGCCTAATGTGCGCTTCCCATGAATCGTGCACATTTCCTCGTATTTCCATTTTGATTGTTTGGACCATGTCAGAAAGGTAAGTTGGATGGGGTTCAGCTATTGGGTCCCATGTGGTTTCGCGAGGTTTTGGAGCTCTGTTGCGAGGGCATCTTCTAGGATGGATATCTGAATCGTCTTCTTCCATGTCCTCGACATCTCCAATTGGATCCTGATGAAGAGTGGGCTGATCCGGATCCTATTCAGGAGGGGCGCGGGCTGTAGGAATAGCGGGCCCCTCATCCCAATTAGCGTCGTTGGGTTGTGTCGAGGAAGAGGTTTGTTGGTAGGACTTGGTCCATCGTTGATGATCAAGCGAGAGCAGTCTTGTTACTGTACCCCCTCGCTATATGTTACTGTAGCTCGGTCGCCTTTGTCGTTCGCATTGATGTTGGTGTGGCTATTGGCGTTGTCGTTGTCTAAAGCGTTGGTGCAAAGGACGATGTTGTTTATGAGATTAAATCTCATTCTTTGATGCGGACCCTTGATTCAGAAGATGAAGTTTCCAATACAGTTGGTCGAGGCCGAGCGTTGTTCCAACTTAGTTGAAGTCGAGTGACGATGTGTTGACTTTCTTGAAGTTGTCGCATAAGGTCGATGTTATTCTTCAATGCTTGGTTAAGCTCGACCGCTGTGTTCTCATATTTTTTATTATACACGTGGACTTGAGCTTGTGTTGTGGGAGCTTCGGGGTCCACAACAGGAGGGACGGTTTCATTAATGGTCGGGATATCCGCCGGTTGGGGTTGTTGGGATGTACCGGCCTCGGCTGCGGCTGAAAAGCTGACCATTGCGTTCTTTGGTCGCTTTGCCATCGCAAGTGGAGTTGAAAGCAGGTTCAGCAAGGAACCTCAAGCTCGTCGAAGGTCGAGACAACAACGTGCGGCAAAGGCGTAAAATTTGAGTTTTCTCAGCGAATGCACCAAAGGTTGATGGAAAAAAATGTCGTAAGCACCAATGATTCCTATTACTAGGAATAGTTAATTTGGTCGCAAGACTAAGTAAGAGAATGCGTTAAATGACACAAGAATTTATAGTGGTTCGGTGCAGATTAGGCCAACGTCCACTTTGGAAGCATGTTGAACTTTTATTAATCACTCAAGGATTACAAGGTAGAGCCATGCTCATTGCATTCACTTTTATAATCTCCATATGCAAGGTATTTTGGAAAAAGAATATTTAATTCTCCTTCTTCCTCTAATAGGAGATGCTATTAATGAGGTCTAAGAAGCTCTAGGAAGGTTTCAAGTAAAGAAAATCCAACTCCCTTTGAAGTGTGAGGCTATGGGGTATTTATAGGAAGTGGTTAGGTAGGGGTTAGTTAGGAATAGGTAGAAATAGGGACCACATGCAGAAAATTCCAACCCGCCACTCGCACTTGCAGAAATTTCGAACCCGGCGCTAGGTTCGAAATTTCGCACCTGTTGGGTTCGAAATTTCGAACCTGGATGTAACACTCCACATCCGTTAGTGTCACTCACAAAGGGAATGCACTAAGTTCTGCGAAGTATTATAGGTAAAAGATGCAGATAAATTACAAGACAGATAAATAAAACAGCGGAAAAGTGAATAAAACTTTATTTCATTTATAAACAGCTTGTACAAAGATTGTTTTCCTACAACAATGTATTTATCTTGTTTAACAAAATAAAGAAGCATAAATATACAATGATATTCCCCAATGAAACATTAGCCAGCCATAGCGGTGGAAAAGAGAGTCCAAAGCAGCACATCAAAGAGTCTTCAAGCTTGGAAAGAGTAACAGGTCCATACAAATCTGAGCTATTCCCTTCCTGACTACCTGGGGGAGGGACGAAAGAAAAGAAGACGAAAGAAAACATAGATTCATACATAAATCCCGGTAAGTCTAGTGGTACTTCGGTATATGAATAAGAAAAAGGACATGACAAGCACAAACTGAAAATGGGAAAATACCATAAACTAAGGCAAAGCGGTTTAGAACCGAAATTACTATCGCACCCCATACTAATCTCTGCACCACCTAACTAGTATCCCCAAACTTGTGGTTGCTTTCAGGTGTATGTCTATTATACATTACCTAGATCTAATCTAGGGTTTTCTATCGAGCGCTTCCTAGATTCAACTAGGGTTTATACGACCTAGTTCAACTCGGGAATGTACTACCTATCGAACGATGCCCCCTAGTCTAGGACACACTACCTAGAGTGGTATATGTTCCTAGACTTTCCCCCACATATGTGTTGCGAATCGTTATCGCTGTCTAGATGCACATGTCCTCTATATGTGCAACCCGAGTCCTGTGGCAGGGCAAATCAAGAAACACGGAACTCGGTCGGGAGCTTTCAGATATCTGCTGATGCAGATGCAGATGCTAAGGTCTATTTTTATTCCAGTGGCTATGGTCCCACTTGACCGCTCCCTCAACTAATGAAAGGCACACCTTGAAAAATGAGAACTATACGCAGGCCCCTTATGCCCCACTAACCTATGGCCATCCGCAACAATAACGAGATAACAAGTATGTGGTCTCTTGGAGTTCTCCACCTTTCCGCTACACGTATCTCGAATAACTCAAGATGGTAGGTAGACGACGAGTTGCTATCACAGGGCTATTGGTCTCGTCGAATCACACTGGTCCATCCTAGTCTTTAGGTTGCCTTATATTGCAACCAAGGCATACCCTTGGTTCTTATGACGCATAACTTAACCTCTGTGAGCCCAGGCGGATCATCTGCAGCCTTACAGAGGGATACCAAGAGTGCCATCCTGTCCCCTTGAAGCCGCGTGCTTCGTCACCCAGCTCGTTGGAGCCTTCTTTAAGACCAAATGGACGCTCGCTCTTTTTTTGCGTTCCACTAAGGATTACTACTTAGTTCTCCTAACTAAGGTTTACCACTTAGTTCTTCTTCTCGTCATGTTGGATTGGTTAAGTGTCATTAGTCAATTCAAGTTAACTTAACCCATTCACTTGTCATGTTAATTTGGTTAAGTGTTATCGGTAGTTCACGTTGACTTAACCCACCTATATATCAAATCAAATTGGTTAAGTGTTGTCTAGCGGTTCATGTTGACTTAACGCACCCCTATATCATGTCAAATTGGTTAAGTATTCCTTAACCTTATTTGTTTGTCAGGTTACAGTGGTTAGGATTTTCCTTAGTTACTTAACCCCCACAAATCTCATCTTGTTAATGTGTTTAGTTGGTTAAGTGTCCAAATTAAATTAACCCCACCCATCAGTTTAGTTAACACGTTGCATTGGTTAAGTGTTACCTTAATTAACTTAATTCTACCACACGCCATGTTATATATATACATATATATTGGTTAAGTGTTACCTTGGTTAACTTAACCCTAATAATCCTGACTTAGTTTTAATTTATTTATTAAAGCACCAACCACTCACATTAGACATGTATTGTTGCGGTTAATGGATATGTCGGTCGGTTCCAGTAAGGTTTACACTGCAACTCAGTCTAACCTCAGGTCCTTATTGGGCTCAATGCCTTAACCACCCACATTGGATAGGTATTGTTGTGATTACTGGACAGCCGAGCGGGTCCGGGCGGGTTTACATCACAACTCAATCCAACCTCGGGTTAAGCATACTCGTATTTTCTAAGTTTACATATTTGTCTCTTTTCATTTTTATATGTAAATGCCATGGTCCATTATCCAAATTCACTAATTTTGGGTGTAACAATTTATACCGCTTACATGTCACAAGTCATTGGCATGTGCCAAACATGCCAACACATATATTTTATTTTAAACCCAACGTTATCTCCCTCGTCCGTACATTTGCAACGTTATAACAAATGTTGGGCTCGACATTTCAGCCCAAATTATAAACATAAAAAAGGGGAAGCATAGAATCATGAAATATTCTAGGATACATAAAAGGTGTGTGGCGCATGAACTTGCAACATAGCGTTTTCACTAACATAGATTATGGGTCATGTGAACTTGCATTCAATAAGGATATAACTAAATTGGTGTCACATGGAATGACATACTTTTTAGGCTTGCCTAAACATGGTTTTATACATATATAACTTGGCATAGTGTCAAGCATGTTACATGTTCATAGAAATATCCACTTTTTGATTTAACTTAAAGATGTAAACTAACTTCAAATCAAGTAGCCTATTTTAACATGAAACTAGCATAGTTTGTGTAACCAACTGTATTTTTATAAACCCAATTATAACTTGCAAATAAACACAAGAATATATACATAGGTTTTTGAGTCATGTGGGCATAAAAAGTATCAAACTAGGATATATTTATATAAGCCTTAATTTAGACTTATAAAATGTACACAGTCCATACTATCGAAATAAACATAAAGGTGTCACTTCTTGTTTTTTTTGCCACAAATTTGCAAGTGATATCATTTTCATATACAAATGTCCTATAGGCTCGCATCAATCAATTTATGCCACAAACACCCAATACAAAATATGACATAATCATCGCAATATACAGAATTAACATAAACATTGTACAATAGTAAGATTCCATTTCATTTACATCGAGTCAAATCTTAGTTTTATTCATATTCAGAAAACCACTATACTTACAACGGGCGCTGAAATATGTTTTCGGGTTTCTGTATTCTGAATTTGCAAAGCTTTCCTTTAGGGTAGAAAACGTTGCATTGAAATTTGATTAGACTTTTGTTTCTCTTTAAGTTGGCTCGTCTCTAAGCTTTCTCTCTCTTGACGGTTATTCTCCATTCCCTCCCAGCAGCATGACGGCTCTAGCTTTATTTATTTTTATGTGAATTAGGTTGAGTCTTAGGCTGCTTTTATAGAGTTTCAAGTTGATTTGAGCCGTCAGATGAAGACAGGAGGAATCTAGGCCATACCGTCAAGAGGAACCAATCCGGTGTCGACACGTCAGCCCTAGTGACACACCAAGGCTCAGGAATTCGACCAGAACACAGACCAGGCCAGCCAGACCTGACCAGGTCGACAGGGCAGGTCGACCCCCAGGTCGACCCTACGGTCAACCTGGGCCCTGTGCAGTAACTTTCCTGCCTAGCCCGGGTCTGGTCCTATTTTGGAATTTTAAATCCGATTTTCGAGCTATTTGAATTTTAAATAAATTCTGAAACTTCCGGAAGTCATATCTCCTTCATACGGAGTCCGATTTACGCAAACTTGGACTCTATCTCAAGCAGAATTTCGAGACGAACGCAATGGCGTAACCTGTTTCCCTTAATTCTTATGTTTTGATTTAAGTATACTTTAGTTTATCAATTTGCTGTTAACCGAAAACTCGGGGTGTTACATTCTCCCCTCCTTAAAAGGATTTCATCCCCGAAATCTTCATGTCTGGAAGAACATATATCCTTCCATCCAATCGTCCATCTACTCAACCATCAAACACAGGCAACCATTGTCTTTAAAAGTCTTCTAATGCTTCATGATCATATGCATAGTGTGTGTATATGTCCATATCTAATGCAAAATCAGGCGGTCTACTGATTTAGTTGACCTCCTTAATGCGATTTATGTCTGTGCCATGAATCCATTATGTATACAAATTTTTTCTCACTCAAGATTTTCTACATGAGTGCACAATCATTCATACAAATGCAACGTCCATATGATAACACATCAAGTTCAATTCATAAACAAATACATATTTGTAAATGCAATATGAAAGTGTCCGAGCTGATCTAGTGCCTAATATATGCATCCACAAGCAGCCACTTGCAACCATCAATCACAACATGTTTCAAATACATGTTTACATCCATTGGCTTCTACCTAAGGATCGATGATACGTCCTAGAGGATATACCTTAGAAAAAGAGAAACAAGTATGTGTAAAATTCCTACAAAAAGATCAAGGATATATCCTTAAGAAAAAGAGTATGGCGCGTGTGTCTTATCTTCAATCCCCCATATCGTGTCTTCTTGAGCTTTACTCCACTGTACCTTAAGTAATTTAACTTCATGATTGCAAAGTTTCTTGACCTCCATTTCCAAAATAAACAGATGTTAACCATGATACCAAGTGTATATACTAAGATGATTAGAGGTCTCTCATCTTAGCTTATCCATCATGCCATAACTATGAGGGTCAAAAACTAAAGGTCACGACGTACTTTTTACCTCTCTTAAGTTTAGTCTTTTTCTATTTAGAGCGCCTGCCACTACTATTTATCTCTCATGCAAACCATCCTAGTCGAACTCGACATCCCTCATGTACAAGCCCCAGAGGCCTAAACCAATATCAGACAAGCACCCAAGGAATATCTCCTCCAAATTTGGACGATCTATGTGAGATGATATAAGCAAAACAACCAAGCAATTGAGCACTTAACCGACTCTGGCTATCCTCGCCAGTCTTGCTCCAAAACTATCATTGGTCGCATAACTGACTTTGCATTGTCAACTAGATATATGCGGAAATCTATCTCGAGTTTTAGGGGGAAAACCCCTAACCTAACCAAAACATTTGCGTGCTCATGGACTATCCTAACGGATCACAAACCGTTGGTAGATGTATCAAGTGATTCTAGGTAGCTAGGCCTAACTGATCCTTTAGGATCACACGAAATCTCGAGGGTATTCCCGAGGCAAATCAAAAGTCTAACTACCCTTATCCTCATTTTTACCTTCCCTGTGAAATCATGTTGAAAAATTTCTCAAAGGCTGCCTCCATCGCACGGAAAACCTTTCTAAGTTTGAAAGAAAACTAGTCGCATGTGAAACTATGGCTATAGATGGAAGTCGGGCACTACTTTTGCCCATCGATAGGTATCGTAGTCTTATCAAGCCTACGGAACCGTGCAGCGATGAGGTTACCTCATAGAAAGCCAGGAGCCCCAGAGACTCAGGTAAGAAGGAAACAAGGATTCAAACAGAGGATCAAAAGATAGTGCATATGGCTTTGGGGAACATGCCTTTTAAAACAAAACTTTTCTTTTGAAAATGCTTCTTTTTAAAACCGTTTTGAAAGTAGTTTTTCAAATCTTTTATTTGATCCGGTAACCTTCAGCTCTGATACCACGTGTAACACCCCACATCCGTACGTGTCACTCACAAAGGGAATGCACTAAGTTCTGTGAAGTATTATAGGTAAAAGATGCAGATAAATTACAAAACAGATAAATAAAACAACGGAAAAGTGAATAAAACTTTATTTATAAACAGCTTGTACAAAGATTGTTTTCCTATAGTAAAGTATCTATCTTGTTTAACAAAATAAAGAAGCATAAATATACAATGATATTCCCCAATGAAACATTAGCCAGCCATAGCGGTGGAAAAGAGAGTCCAAAGCAGCACATCAAAGAGTCTTCAAGCTTGGAAAGAGTAACAGGTCCATACAAATCTGAGCTATTCCCTTCCTGGCTACCTGGGGGGAACGGAAGAAAAGAAGACGAAAGAAAACATAGAGTCAGACATAAAGCCTGGTAAGTCTAGTGGTACTTCGGTATATGAATAAGAAAAAGGACATGACAGGCATAAACTGAAAATGGGAAAATACCATAAACTAAGGCAAAGCAGTTTAGAACCGAAATTACTATCGCACCCCATACTAATCTCTGCACCACCTAACTAGTATCCCCAAACTTGTGGTTGCTTTCAGGTGTATGTCTATTATACATTACCTAGATCTAATCTAGGGTTTTCTATCGAGCGCTTCCTAGATTCAACTAGGGTTTATACGACCTAGTCCAACTTGGGATTGTACTACCTATCGAACGATGCCCCATAGTCTAGGACACACTACCTAGAGTGGTATATGTTCCTAGACTTTCCCCACGTATGTGTCACAAATCGTTATCGCTGTCTAGATGCACATGTACTCTATATGTGCGACCCGAGTCCTGTGGCAGGGCAAATCAAGAATCATGGAACTCGATCGGGAGCTTTCAGATATCTGCCGATGTAGATGCTAAGGTCTGTTTTTATTCCAGTGGCTATGGTCTCACTTGACCCCTCCCTCAACTAATGAAAGGCACACCTTGAAAAATGAGAACTATACGCATGCCCCCTCATGCCCCACTAACCTATGGCCATCCGCAACCACAACTAGATAGCAAATATATGGTCACTTGGGGTTCTTCGCCTTTCCGCTTCACGCATCTTGACTGACTCAAGATGGTAGGTAGACGACGAGTTGCTATCACAGGGCTACTGGTCTCGTCGAATCACGCTGGTCCATCCTAGTCTTTATGTTGCCTTATATTGCAACCAAGGCATACCCTTGGTTCTTCTGACACGGACCTTAACCTCTGTGAGCCCAGGCGGATCATCTGCAGCCTCACAGAGGGATACCAAGATTACCCTCACGTCCCATTGAAGACACGTGCTTCGTCACCCAGCTCGTTGGATCCTTCTTTAAGATCAGATGGACGTTCGCTCTTTTTTGCGTTCCACTAAGGATTACTACTTAGTTCTCCTAACTAAGGTTTATCACTTAGTTCTTCTTCTCGTCAAGTTGGATTGGTTAAGTGTCATTAGTCAAATCAAGTTAACTTAACCCATTCACTTGTCATGTTAATTTGGTCAAGTTTTATCGGTAGTTCACGTTGACTTAACCCACCTATATATCAAATCAAATTGGTTAAGTGTTGTCTAGCGGTACATGTTGACTTAACCCACCCCTATATCATGTCAAATTGGTTAAGTATTCCTTAACCTTACTCGTTTGTCAAGTTATAGTGGTTAGGTGTTTCCTTAGTTACTTAACCCCACAAATCTCATCTTGTTAATGTGTTAAGTTGGTTAAGTGTCCAAATTAACTTAACCACACCCATCAGTTTAGTTAACATGTTGCATTGGTTAAGTGTTACCTTAATTATCTTAATCCTACCACACACCATGTTATATATACACATATATATTGGTTAAGTATTACCTCGGTTAACCTAACCCTAACGATCCTGACTTAGCTTTAATTTATTTATTAAAGCACCAACCACTCACATTAGAAATGTATTGTTGTGGTTACTGGATATGTCGGTCGGTTCCGGGCAGGTTTACACCGTAACTCAGTCTAACCTCGGGTCCTTATTGGGCTCAATGCCTTAACCACCCACTTTAGATACGTATTGTTGTGATTACTGGACAACCAGGCGGGTCCGGGCAGGTTTATATCACAACTCAATCCAACCTCGGGTTAAGCATGCTCGTATTTTCTAAGTTTACATATTTGTCTCTTTTCATTTTTATATGTAAATGTCACGGCCCATTATCCAAATTCACTAATTTTGGGTGTAACAATTTATACCGCTTACGTGTCACAAGTCATTGGCATGTGCCAAACATGCAAACACATATATTTTATTTTAAACCCAACGTTATTTCCCCCGTTCGTACGTTTGCAACGTTATAACAAATGTTAGGTTCGACATTTCAGCCCAACTTATAAACATAAAAAAAGGGAAGCACAGAATCATGAAATATTCTAGGATACATAAAAGGTGTGTGACGCATGAGCTTGCAACATAGCGTTTTCACTAACATAGATTATGGGTCATGTGAACTTTCATTCAATAAGGATATAACTAAATTGGTGTCACATGGAATGGCATAATTTTTAGGGTTGCCTAAACATGGTTTTATACATATACAAATAGGCATAGTGTCAAGCATGTTACATGTTCATAGAAATATCCACTTTTTGACATAACCCAAAGACGTAAACTAACTTCAAATCAAGTAGCCTATTTTAACATGAAACTAGCATAGTTTGTGTAACCAACTATACTTTTATAAACGCAATTATAACTTGCAAATAAACACAAGAATGTATACATAGGTTTTTGAGTCATGTAGGCATAAAAAGGTCTCAAACTAGAACATATTTATATAAGCCTTAATTTAGACTTAGAAAATGTACACAGTCCATACTATCGACATAAACATAAAGGTGTCACTTCTAGTTTTTTTCCCACAAATTTGCATGTGATATCATTTTCATATACAAATCTCCAAAAGGCTCGCATCAATCAATTTATGCCACAAACACCCAATACAAAATATGACATAATCATCGCAATATACATAATTAACATAAACATTGTACAATAGTTAGATTCCATTTCATTTACATTGATTCAAATCTTAGTTTTATTCATATTCAGAAAACCACTATACTTACAGCGGGCACTGAAATCTTGTTTTTGGGTTTCTGTATTTTGAATTTGCAAAGCTTTCCTTTGGGGTAGAAAACGTTGCATTGAAATTTGATTAGACTTTTTTTCTCTTTAAGTTAGCTCGTCTCTAAGCTTTTTCTCTCTTGACGGCTATTCACCATTCCCTCCCGGCAGCATGACGGCTCTAGCTTTATTTTTTTATGTGAATTAGGTTGAGTCTTAGGCTGCTTTTATGGCGTTTCAAGTTGATTTGAGCCGTCAGATGAAGACAGAAGGAATCTTGGCCATACACGTCAAGAGGAACCAATCCGGTGTCGACACGTCAGCCCTAGTGACACACCAAGGCTCCGGAATTCGACCAGAACACAGACTAGGCCAGCCACACCTGACCAGGTCGACAGGGCAGGTCGACCCTATGGTCGACCCCCAGGTCGACCCTATGGTCGACCTGGGCCTTGGGCAGGAACTTTACTGCCCAACCCGGGTCTGGTCCTATTTTTGAATTTTGAATCCGATTTTCAAGCTGTTTGAATTTTAAATAAATTCTGAAACTTCCGGAGGTCGTATCTCCTTCGTACGGAGTCCGATTTACGCAAACTCGGAATCTATCTCAAGCAGAATTTCTAGACGAACGCAATGGCGTAACCTGTTTCTCTTAATTCTTAATTTTTGAATTAAGTATACTTTAGTTTATCAATTTGCTGTTAACCAAAAACTCGGGGTGTTACACCGGAGCTGGGTGCTAAATTTCACACCTGCTGGGTGAAAAATTTCGCATCTGTGGGGTGCGAAGTTTGCGCTTCGAGGTGCATGTGGACCGCAGGTTCAGGCGCATCAAGATTTGTGATTCCTTTAGGATTTGAGGCCTCGGCTCGGGAACGGTTCGGACTGCGAGGCCTTTGCTTGGCAATGTTTGGAGGAGCGGCGAGGTTCGCGGAAGTTATCGGCTAAATCCTAAGTTTGGGTCGATCTAGTAATTCTAGGTAACACACTTGTTGGCGGAAATTGGATAAATCGGGCGGTGCCCACAATTTCGACCTAACCGGTTAGGTCGATCCTCACGAGGACTGTGGTACCCTGGACCGCCACCAGCGCTGCGCCCGGACCCGCTGAATGGCTCGCCTTCTGTTCGGCTGCGAATGGATACTGATGGGGGTTGCGTTCGATGTATGCGACATTCTGCTGGGGGCCAAACTTAGGTATTATGGTACTGGCAACGCCTTTGGGCTATAATATCATGCGGTAAGCTAAAACGAGCGTGTCTTGCATACTTTTTGGAACTGGACCAAAAAGCCGGTTAATAGTTCGCATCCTAAAAGTATGTTCTGTGTTAACGGGGCGTGCTTTGAAGTGAGATGTGTCAATTATGGTGCAAACATCTTCATGCGGTGCTTAACAATCGGTCATGACCTTCCTCTTGAGTTTGTATACCGAGAGTGCGCTGCTTTGGAGCGTTTGGGTTGCCTTGTTTGAATATGTTGATATGAGCTTTGAATTCCAACATAGCTAAGAGTTTTGACTTGGTTGAGTTGGAACGTATCAAGGCATTTAGTTCCTGTAGATTAAAGATAATGAACGTTAGTTGACGACTCCTGATTGCATCGAAGTGCAAATGGTTCGTTATCGGGTTATAATCGCGTATGCAAGCAAGTTTGTTCATGGTTTTGTTGAATCAAGGAATTCACGACGTTTTGATTAAATGACAAGGAGAGGTCCAAGATCAACAAAAAGAAGAGATTAAATGGTATTTAATATTAGAGGTTGATTATTTAGAGTTTTAGTTGGGTTATAAATGTTAAAATCTATCCTCAAATAATCGTATACCTATATGGTTTGAATATATATATATATATATATATATATATATGTGTATGCACATTAATTGTGCATACTATCAGAAACCGATCGACCAATTTCATTCTGGGTGGTCGACCTTTTCTGGGCAGAAATGCACAATGAATGTGCACACATGTATATAACGTACATATATTCAAATACCGGTCTACTATTCATTTTTAACCAGTCGACTGGTCTACGAACTGAAACAACTTTTCGAATAGACTCTCTTATTTATCAAGGGTTGTTTCCTTTTCTCTTCGCCAAAAATCATCTCTATTCGTTGCTTCGCTTCACTAATGATTACAACTCTCCATCCTCTATAAAAGCAACATGAAATCACCATTTTAATAATAACAATTCTTTTTATTCTTGCTATCTAATTGCTGATTTCATTCTTGCTCTCTAAAAGCATTCAAAAGCTCATAATTCTCACATATCGTTATTTGAATCCTTGAATCTATATATTATTCTTTAGATTCAAACAACGATATCATCTTCCAAATCTTCATAATCACAAGATCATATTTGAGGATAAGATTATAGGAAGGGTGTACAAGAATTGACAAATTCGTGTTATTGAGAACACACATTGTCAAATTACAAGTTTAATTATCATGTCTGAAGTCCTCAGTATTGTAAGAGGCTAGTTGTGAAGTCCTCGTGTTGATAGAGACCTGAAATCTCGTTCGGCTACTCAGGTGTTGTGAACCTATTCGTCCGGGTGAAGTGAGGTAGTTGTTTAGTGAAATTCCAGATAAGAGATCTGGGACTGGACGTAGGATGGTGCTCTGAACCAGTATAAAAATCCCTGGTGTGATTTTTCTATTACTGCACTTACTTAACTGTGATATTGTAACAACCCGTATTTCGATAACATGATTAAGACGAGAATCAAGGCAGAATTTAATTTTAAATTCTGAATCAAGTTAAACGGGCTATGCCATTGTGTTTGTCTCGGAAAAATACGTGAAATAGAGTCCGAGTTTTCGAAAATCGGAGTCCGTATGACCCGATTAAGGCCCAACGAAGTTTTCAGAAAATTTCTAAGTAAAAACAGATTTCAAATTCAAACTTGAAATTGGAAGATTGCGCCAGCTGGGCCAGGCGGGAAAAATTCCCACCACAGTAACCAAGTCGACAGCCCTGTCGACTTGGGAGTTGACTTGGTCTGACCAAGTCGACAGCCCTGTCGACTTGGCTGTCGACCTGGCTCAGACGAGCAGTCTTGCCTGGTGCACCTGTTTCTATCTTGGCTAGGTTTCTGGGCCTGGTTTGAGATCTGATGGTTCAGGTTGGTCCTAGGGTTAATCTAAGGGTCCTAACTAGCCTAATCTTCTATAAATAAGCCCCTAACCCTCCCCTAAACCCTCATTATTCACTCATGTAACTAAACTATGGCAAAATTTCTACTCTCATGGCCTCCACTCAACTATCCTAGCCTCCACTTCATTTCTATGAGAGGTTTCATGAACATGAGAGTATTAGAGAGTCCCTATGTTAGTATGAGAGCCCCTCAAGTTGATTTCAAGACAAAAGCTTTGATCTTTGTTCATAAAGATGGTGTTTTTAGTGATTTGGAGCATTCATCTTTGGGTTTTTGGGTGATGGCATGCATAGGCTTCATCACAAGTTTTAGCTTAATCGATTTAGGCCTTCATAGCAATGTAAGCCCTTCCCTACTCTTAGATATTAACCATGAAGTTAAATGTTCATGTTGCAAATTTGGGTTTTATCATTGAGTATGATTTATGCTATCATGTCATGCAAGTTTATGAAGTCATTATCTTGATCTTATGAGCTAAAAGCTACAACCTTTATGTTGAAATGTTGCATTATGCAACATGAGAACCTTCATAATCATTATGTCAACTTGCATATGAAGTCATAATCCTTATATGATGATATATGCGAGTTTCTAGCCATCATTCCATGTCTTTTGTCACCATGATTCGCTTATGTGCCAAGTTTGGGTTTATGCATGTTTTTGAGGCTTAGGAATGTAACATGCAAGCTAATGAACACATTTGTGCCTCATTTGCCACCATGATTAACTTGTGGCTTAATACCCATTTTAGTCATTCCTTTGCCAAGTCTCTTCTTTTAATCCATTACGTTGTTGCGAACGTATATGCGAGTTTAAAAGCGTTGGGTTATGTTATGGGTAATTTCTAATGACATGAAAATACAACTTGAAAACATGACTTGAAATATAACATGGAAGTTGACATGTAAGTATGCATAAAAACATAAGCTTGGGAATTTACCTATTAAGTTAGGTCTACCCTTTGGGAATTTACCTATTAAGTTAGGTCTACCCAAATGCTTGAAAAACTTGTAACATGTTTTGGAAACATGATGAACATGACACTTAGATAATATAAGTGTGGCCAACTCGAGGTTGGGTTGAGTTTGCAACGTAAAACTACCCGGAACCGACCGGCCTAACTAGTAGTTGCAAACAATAGGACCTAATGTGAGAAGTTGGTCATGTTGTGCTTGAACCCGAGGTTAGACCAAGTTGTGGTGTAAAGCTACCCGGAACCGACCGGCTTAACTAGTAACCACAACAAAGTCTAATGTGAGAGGTTGGGGTGCATTAAGTAATTAATGTCACATGATAGGGTTAAGTTAATTTGATTAATGACTCTTAACCAAATTTGACACGGATAAAGGGGTTAAGTAAATTGATTAGCCTAATGATACTTAACAAAACATGACAAGGTTGGGTAGGTTAAGTGATTTGATTTGCCTAATGACACTTAACCATTTTTATACGGCTAGTGGACGGGGATTAAGTTAACCAATATTTAATCAATCCAACATGATAACTTGATAAGGTTAAGTGGGATTGGGTTTGATTTCTTAATGACACTTAACCATGCAAGATGATTAGGGGATGGGGTTAAGTAATTTACACTTAACTAATCCGACTGGGTAATTAGATGAGGTTAAGTAATCCACACTTAACTAATCTAAACACGGTAATTCGATGGGGTTAAGTTAAACACTTAACCAATTTAAACTTGGTAATTCAATGAGGTTAAGTAACCAATACTCAACCAACTTAACGTGATAATTTAATGGGGTTAAGCAACTTATACTTAACCAATTATACATGATGATTTGATGAGGTTAAGTAACCTACACTTAACCAATCTAATACGCGGACCTGACAAGGTTAAGTCGCAAGACCTTTTTAGAATATACTTAACCAATCCGACTCGATAATTTGATGGGATTAAGATGATCTATGCTTAATCAATCTAGCAAGATAATCCGATAGGGTTAAGGTAAACTTGTACTTGACCAATTTGACCTGATAGGGTTAAGTCATGAGCCTCTGGGTACACTTAACCAACTTGTGGGGCTAAGTCTTGAACTTAAATACTTAGCCAATCTTGACGTGATTCGTGGGCGGGTTAAGGCATGGACTTGAACGATAACACTTAACCCAATAAGACCAACCCTAGTTAGAGGAACTAGGTAGAGACTCGTGGTTGATCAAGGATAACAGGAAAGGAAGCTAAGTGGTAAACCTTAGTTAAGGGTAACTAAGTAATAATTCTTAGCTAAGGACATAGGACTAATTCACAAAACGATGAGTAACCTGATACGGTAGGTCATCGCTTAGTTTACGAGGGGGAGCAAGTTATCTAACTTGGATAAAAGCTCCAGCGCACTGGGTCCCGAAGTGGAAGCTTCGGGGGACGTGAGGATATTCTTGGGATCCCTCTGTGGGCTGCCAGGTAATCATACTAGGCCCATGAGAGGTTAAGGTCTGCGTTAGAAGGACCAAGAGTATGCCTTGGTTGCTATGCGAGCGACCTAAAGACTGGGATGGATTAGCGTGGAGTCGACGATTCTTGGTTTTTGCCCTGGATAGCACATCGCCGACTACCTACCATCTTTAGTCAATCGTGTACGTACGGAAAGGCAGAGAACCCCCAACAGACCATGTGCTTGCTATCGAGTCATGGGTGAGGTTGGCCTGTAGGGAAGTGGGCTATAGTGGGGCCGTGGACTGGTTCTTATACATGATTTTTCTTGGATTGCCTTTCAGTAGTTGAGGGAGGGGTCACGTGGGACCATAGCCACGGGTACAAAAACAGACCTTGATATCTGCATCGGCAGACGATTTAAAGCTCCCGACCGAGTTCCGTATTTCTTGATTTGTCCTGGCACGGAACTCGGATGGCACATTGGGGAACATGTGCATCTAGACATGGAAAACGATTCACGATACATACGTGGGATCAAGGGCGCGGTTGACGGGTGGCGTAATCCCTAGTGGTCCTAGGTGGCCAAAACCCAAACCGAGACACGGAAACGTTCATTAGGTAGCATAATCCCTAGCGATCCTAGGTGGCATAAATCCTAAGTGGACGTGCGATAGTTCATGGTAAGGAAACACAACTAGATCAAGGGTTGCAGTCCAAAACAACTTCAAGGATAAACCGTTTACATGGGAAAGCCCGTACAGCCTACGGCAAAGAACTGAACTTATACATGGAAAGAAACATATGAGTTGAGTAACCTATATATGCAGCATATTAGGTTGGCAGGGACCATTACACGACTTTTGAGTAAGGGTCATTCACGGATAACACGTAACACAGTTGGGATACTAGTACGGTAGGTGCAGAGCAGATATACAGGATAGATACCATGGGACGTTATACGTGATAGATATCTTGGGATATTATACTTGATAGGAACCTGACGATGTGATACCTTGTTTTGTCTTGACATCGTAATTTATCATGACATCTTAGTTTATCTGAGTTCAGTAGTTCATCCTGTTATTTTGATTTAGCTTATCTATCTTGTTATCATGCTTATGTTCATCTCAGTTTCTCATGTCAGTTAACTTTACTAGTTTTTATACTAATAGTAGATAGGGCTTACTCAGTCTTTTTGACTGACCCGTTTTGTTTCGCCTCTTTTCTTCCGTTCCCCCCCAGGTTACAGGGAGGAAACACTGCTGTTTAGTTCGGACTTCTTCTGCTTGAAGGTCATCATGGATGGCTTGGACTTTTCCTGGCTATGGCTACTTTACTGTTTTTATTTGGGGAATAATTTATGAAAAAGTCTTTATGCTTCTTTACTATTGCAAGACAGGTTTTGATGTACTCTGATGTAAAAGGCTTTAGACCTTATGTATTCATGTTTATGAAAGTTCGATTTTACTTCCGCTATTTTATATGTTCTGTCTTGTGATATTTCTGTGCATGTTTACCAATAATGCCCCTCTAAAGCTAGTGCATTCCTTTGCGAGTGACCCTAGCGGAGGCGGGGTGTTACATTTGGTATCAGAGCAGAAGGTTACCAGACTGGGAAAATGTTTTTAAAGACCTTCTGAAAACTATTTGAAAACCGTTTATAAAGAAGCATTTTTCAAGAAAGTTTTCTTTTAAAAAGAAAAGGCTATTCCCCAAAGGCCATTAGCATTATCCTTGTTTTCTTGATTGAATCTCTTTTCCTTTCTTTCCTCCATCTGTAGTCACAGGGGTTTTAACTGCGACTAGTCTTTTCTATCTACGGAAGTGCTTTCCATGCGATGGAGGTGGTTCTCGAGAGACCAGTGGCCGCGTTATAAGAAAGGATTGTGAGAAAGAGTATAAAGGATGCGAGTTTAAGGATGAACAACTTGTTGGTATGGCTCAACCCAGAATGAGAGAAAAAGATGAACAATGAAACCCATGACGAGAGAGTACCTTTGGCATGGTGAAACGGGGTGGATAGTTAAGTATCATGGGACAAGGACAGGATCATCGGGAGGGCAATAGTATGCTCTCATTTCTAGGGTACCTTGGAAGGAGGGTAACGATCTTGTTAAAAGTTTAGCTTTTCTTCTCTATCATCCCGTTAGGACTTTGTTTTGATCATGGTATCAATTAATTCTGCTTCGATAGTTGAGTCTCTGCACCTTAAGTACTAGCATAATAGAGAATCCCAATTTTTGTCTCAAAGTCCTATTGGAGAGTCAGTCCATGTATACATGACTTGTTTGGATTTGAGAATGTCTATGCCAAGTGTTGAGTTTGGAAATAATGCTTATGTTTATAAGCTATGGATGGATTCTAGGGATGAAGTGGTTATCCAGTAAGGGGTGCCACTCCCGGTTTTGATAGGAGGGTAGTTAGACTTTTGACTAGCCTTGGTAATACCCTCGAAGTATCGTGTAACCTTTTTGAGGTTCTGTCATGACTAGTTACTTAGAATCCCTGGATGCCTTTATTGGAAATTTGAAGCCCGATCGAGTGGCGTTCGCCGATGAGACGGATGGTCTATTTCACTTATGCATGGGTTATAGAAGTCACCCTAGTAAGTGCGCTTGATAACCTGGTTGGCATCTGTTTACTTTCAAGAGAAAGTTTTTCTACGTGGAATACCTTATGGTACGAGATCCAAGGTTCACTAGTGAATTTTGGAAGGCTTGCATGAGATCATGAGTACGCAGTCATGTTTGCGTCAAGTATTCTAGAAAGAGGATAAGTGCAAGTGGAACGAGAGGCGACGAAGAAATGAGTTCCAGCTCATGTTATGGAAACGGGAAATAAGAAGCTACGAAATCGCGAAGTTAAAAGACGGTCAAGGCACAATGGAATTGAGCTCAAGGAAGTACGACTTTGATGGTCAAAGACTAGATACGCGCATGATATCTCTTTTTGGGAGTATCTCCTTGATCCCTGTTTCTGTAGAGCTTACTTGTAGGCTATCTTTTGTGGACACCCTCTCGGTCCTATTTTCTGTTACAAACCCCGCAAGGAGTTTGCCTTGTTTATCTTCTCGACCCTGTTTCAGGGAATCCTCGGTAGAACCCTATGGATGCAAACATGTATTTGAAACATGTTATGATTGATATGGTAGCAAGTGGTTGCTCGTGGATGCGCGAATACACATTAGATGCTAGCTCGACCCGGTCACGTTTCATATTGCATATGCACGAGTGTTTATACTTGTTTATGGATGAAATTGAATGTGTTATCATGCGGTTGTTGCATATGAATGAATGATTGTGCACGCATATAGTATCTATATGACTAGGACTATTTGCATACATGTTGGATTCATGGCACTATACATATCTTTGCATTAGAAAGATTATTCAGGCCTGATCATTAGCATTGGCTAAGGAACATGTACACAAACGTTTTGCATATATTCATATTGCATTAGAAATCATCTAAGGACAATGGTTGCTTGTGGATGATGTTTTGAGTAGATGGATGATGGATGGTAGGATATGTTCTTCCTAACTTGGAGATTTCGGGGACGAAATCCTAAAAGGGGGGAGAATGTAACAACCCGTATTTCGATAACATGATTAAGACGAGAATCAAGGCAGAATTTAATTTTAAATTCTGAATCAAGTTAAACAGGCTATGCCATTGTGTTCGTCTCGGAAAAATACGCGAAATAGAGTCCGAGTTTTCGAAAATCGGAGTCCGTATGACCCGATTAAGGCCCAACGAAGTTTTCAGAAAATTTCTAAGTAAAAACAGATTTCAAATTCAAACTTGAAATTGGAAGATTGGGCCAGCTGGGCCAGGCGGGAAAAATTCCCGCCACAGTACCCAAGTCGACAGCCCTATCGACTTGGGAGTCGACTTGGTCTGACCAAGTCGACAGCCCTGTCGACTTGGCTGTCGACCTGGCTCAGACGAGCAGTCTTGCCTGGTGCACCTGTTTCTATCTTGGCTAGGTTTCTGGGCCTGGTTTGAGATCTGACGGTTCAGGTTGGTCCTAGGGTTAATCTAAGGGTCCTAACTAGCCTAATCTTCTATAAATAAGCCCCTAACCCTCCCCTAAACCCTCATTATTCACTCATGTAACTAAACTATAGCAAAATTTCTACTCTCATGGCCTCCACTCAACTATCCTAGCCTCCACTTCATTTCTATGAGAGATTTCATGAACATGAGAGTATTAGAGAGTCCCTATGTTAGTATGAGAGCCCCTCAAGTTGATTTCAAGACAAAAGCTTTGATCTTTGTTCATAAAGATGGTGTTTTTAGTGATTTGGAGCATTCATCTTTGGGTTTTTGGGTGATGGCATGCATAGGCTTCATCACAAGTTTTAGCTTAATCAATTTAGGCCTTCATTGCAATGTAAGCCCTTCCCTACTCTTAGATATTAACCATGAAGTTAAATGTTCATGTTGCAAATTTGGGTTTTATCATTGAGTATGATTTATGCTATCATGTCATGCAAGTTTATGAAGTCATTATCTTGATCCTATGAGCTAAAAGCTACAACCTTTATGTTGAAATGTTGCATTATGCAACATGAGAACCTTCATAATCATTATGTCAACTTGCATATGAAGTCATAATCCTTATATGATGATATATGAGAGTTTCTAGCCATCATTCCATGTCTTTTGTCACCATGATTCGCTTATGTGCCAAGTTTGGGTTTATGCATGTTTTTGAGGCTTAGGAATGTAACATGCAAGCTAATGAACACATTTGTGCGTCATTTGCCACCATGATTAACTTGTGGCTTAATACCCATTTTTGTCATTCCTTTGCCAAGTCTCTTCTTTTAATCCATTACGTTGTTGCGAACGTATATGCGAGTTTAAAAGCGTTGGGTTATGTTATGGGTAATTTCTAATGACATGAAAATACAACTTGAAAACATGACTTGAAATATATCATGGAAGTTGACATGTAAGTATGCATAAAAACATAAGCTTGGGAATTTACCTATTAAGTTAGGTCTACCCTTTGGGAATTTACCTATTAAGTTAGGTCTACCCAAATGCTTGAAAAACTTGTAACATGTTTTGGAAACATGATGAACATGACACTTAGATAATATAAGTGTGGCCAACTCGAGGTTGGGTTGAGTTTGCAACGTAAAACTACCCGGAACCGACCGGCCTAACTAGTAGTTGCAAACAATAGGACCCAATGTGAGAAGTTGGTCATGTTGTGCTTGAACCCGAGGTTAGACCAAGTTGTGGTGTAAAGCTACCCGGAACCGACCGGCTTAACTAGTAACCACAACAAAGTCTAATGTGAGAGGTTGGGGTGCATTAAGTAATTAATGTCACATGATACGGTTAAGTTAATTTGATTAATGACTCTTAACCAAATATGACACGGATAAAGGGGTTAAGTAAATTGATTAGGCTAATGATACTTAACAAAACATGACAAGGTTGGGTAGGTTAAGTGATTTGATTTGCCTAATGACACTTAACCATTTTTATATGGCTAGTGGACGGGGATTAAGTTAACCAATACTTAATCAATCCAACATGATAACTTGATAAGGTTAAGTGGGATCGGGTTTGATTTCTTAATGACACTTAACCATGAAAGATGATTAGGGGATGGGGTTAAGTAATTTACACTTAACTAATCCGACTTGGTAATTAGATGAGGTTAAGTAATCCACACTTAACTAATCTAAACACGGTAATTCGATGGGGTTAAGTTAAACACTTAACCAATTTAAACTTGGTAATTCAATAAGGTTAAGTAACCAATACTCAACCAACTTAACGTGATAATTTAATGGGGTTAAGCAACTTATACTTAACCAATTATACATGATGATTTGATGAGGTTAAGTAACCTACACTTAACCAATCTAATACGCGGACCTGACAAGGTTAAGTCGCAAGACCTTTTTAGAATATACTTAACCAATCCGACTCGATAATTTGATGGGATTAAGATGATCTATGCTTATTCAATCTAGCAAGATAATCCGATAGGGTTAAGGTAAACTAGTACTTGACCAATTTGACCTGATAGGGTTAAGTCATGAGCCTCTGGGTACACTTAACCAACTTGTGGGGCTAAGTCTTGAACTTAAATACTTAGCCAATCTTGACGTGATTCGTGGGCGGGTTAAGGCATGGACTTGAACGATAACACTTAACCCAATAAGACCAACCCTAGTTAGAGGAACTAGGTAGAGACTCGTGGTTGATCAAGGATAACGGGAAAGGAAGCTAAGTGGTAAACCTTAGTTAAGGGTAACTAAGTAATAATTCTTAGCTAAGGACATAGGACTAATTCACAAAACGATGAGTAACCTGATACGGTAGGTCATCGCTTAGTATACGAGGGGGAGCAAGTTATCTAACTTGGATAAAAGCTCCAGCGCACTGGGTGCCGAAGTGGAAGCTTCGGGGGACGTGAGGATATTCTTGGGATCCCTCTATGGGCTACCAGGTAATCATACTAGGCCCATGAGAGGTTAAGGTCTGCGTTAGAAGGACCAAGGGTATGCCTTGGTTGCTATGCGAGCGACCTAAAGACTGGGATGGATTAGCGTGGAGTCGACGATTCTTGGTTTTTGCCCTGGATAGCACATCGCCGACTACCTACCATCTTTAGTCAATCGTGTACGTACGTAAAGGCAGAGAACCCCCAACAGACCATGTGCTTGCTATCGAGTCATGGGTGAGGTTGGCCTGTAGGGAAGTGGGCTATAGTGGGGCCGTGGACTGGTTCTTATACATGATTTTTCTTGGATTGCCTTTCAGTAGTTGAGGGAGGGGTCACGTGGGACCATAGCCACGGGTACAAAAACAGACCTTGATATCTGCATCGGCAGACGATTTAAAGCTCCCGACCGAGTTCCGTATTTCTTGATTTGCCCTGGCACGGAACTCGGATGGCACATTGGGGAACATGTGCATCTAGACATGGAAAACGATTCACGATACATACGTGGGATCAAGGGCGCGGTTGACGGGTGGCGTAATCCCTAGTGGTCCTAGGAGGCCAAAACCCAAACCGAGACACGGAAACGTTCATTAGGTAGCATAATCCCTAGCGGTCCTAGGTGGCATAAATCCTAAGTGGACGCGCGATAGTTCATGGTAAGGAAACACAACTAGATCAAGGGTTGCAGTCCAAAACAACTTCAAGGATAAACCGTTTACATGGGAAAGCCCGTACAGCCTACGGCAAAGAACTAAACTTATACATGGTAAGAAACATATGCGTTGAGTAACCTATATATGTGGCATATTAGGTTGGCAGGGACCATTACACGACTTTTGAGTAAGGGTCATTCATGGATAACACGTAATACAGTTGGGATACTAGTACGGTAGGTGCAGAGCAGATATACAGGATAAATACCATGGGACGTTATACGTGATAGATATCTTGGGATATTATACTTGATAGGAACCTGACGATGTGATACCTTGTTTTGTCTTGACATCGTAATTTATCATGACATCTTAGTTTATCTGAGTTCAGTAGTTCATCCTGTTATTTTGATTTAGCTTATCTATCTTGTTATCATGCTTATGTTCATCTCAGTTTCTCATGTCAGTTAACTTTACTAGTTTTTATACTAATAGTAGATAGGGCTTACTAAGTCTTTTTGACTGACCCGTTTTGTTTCGCCTCTTTTCTTCCGTTTCCCCCCCAGGTTACAGGGAGGAAACACTGCAGTTTAGTTCGGACTTCTTCTGCTTGAAGGTCATCATGGATGGCTTGGACTTTTCCTGGCTATGGCTACTTTACTGTTTTTATTTGGGGAATAATTTATGAAAAAGTCTTTATGCTTCTTTACTATTGCAAGACAGGTTTTGATGTACTCTGATGTAAAAGGCTTTAGACTTTATGTATTCATGTTTATGAAAGTTCGATTTTACTTCCTCTATTTTATATGTTCTGTCTTGTGATATTTCTGTGCATGTTTACCAATAATGCCCCTCTAAAGCTAGTGCATTCCTTTGCGAGTGACCCTAGCGGAGGCGGGGTGTTACAGATATTGCTTCTGTGAGATCGTTTTATACTAATATTTACCTGCATAACTGTTGTAAATATACAAGTTAGTATATCACATACTTTCCGCATATCCATATTACTGATCCTGCATAAGTCGTATATCGACACTTTCAATTGGTATCAGAGAAAGGTCATCACATAACTGTAACACGGTTATTTGATATATTCTAGTAATATGGCAAATAACCCAAGTAGTAGCACTAACACTACTTACATAGATGGACAATCGACACAAAGACCTCATTTCTTTAATGGTCTTAACTATAGTTATTGGGCAACACGTATGGCTTTACACATGCAATCAACTAACTATGATGCTTGGAATGCTACTCAGAAAGAAATAGTCAATCCAACGACTGAGTATGCAGAATGGACGGCTGCTGAAAAAACCGCAGCTGTTGTAAATGAAAAAGCAATTAATATGTTGTTTTGTGCATTAGATCAAAATGAATATAACCGTGTTAGCATCTTCACTACTGCTTACCAAATTTGGCAAACGCTAAAAACCACTCATGAAGGTACTAACAAGGTTAAACAGGAAAAAATAGCTTTGTTGAAAAGTCAATTTCAAAATTTCAAAATGAAACCAAATGAAACTATCAATGAGATGTATTTAAGGTTTCAAACCATTCACCATGCACTTATCGGATTAGGACAAAAATATTCTGATTTTGACGTTGTTTCAACAGTCCTACATTCTATGACTAATGAATGGGAAGGAAAAGTATTAGCAATAGAAGAAGCTAATGATCTTTCCACCATGAAGCCTGATGAATTGATAGGAAATCTTATGTCCTATGAAGCTAACTTACAGGCTCGAAAAGAACAAAAAGAAGAAAAGAAAAATGTAGCTTTTCATGCCGAGAAAGAAGAAGACATCTCAGATTCTGAAGATGAGGATCTAGCATTCAATGCAAAAGGACTCAAGAAATTCTTAAAGCAACGAAAAGCTAGTCGATACAACAAAAAGAAGTTCGGATCAAATAAACCATCATCTTCAAATATAGAGTGCTTTAACTATCACAAAAAGGGACACATGCACAAAGATTGTCCGGAGCAAAAGAAGAAGTCAGAAAATGAAAAATTCAAACACAAGAAGGACAAGTCAAAGAAACGAACATTCTCACTGACATGGGATGATTCAGACTCAACTTCATCTGATAGTGAAAGTGACTCAGATGATGAACAAGCAAATATATGTTTTATGGCTAAAGAAGATGAGGTACAAATTCTTTCTTTTGAAGAAGTTCTTGATATAAATGCTGAATTAATATATAAATTTAAAGATATGAAACGACAATGCAAAGAAGCTCAAGCTGATTTAAGTAGAGCTGAATTTGAACGAGATATGTTAAAAGATGAGTAGAAAATATTAGAGGAAGAACTTGAAAAAGCTCAAGAATCATCATCTAATATTAATTCTCAACCATCTCTTTTGAGTCAAGAAATTGAAACTCAAAAAAGGAAAAATGATGCTCTTACTACCGAAAATCATGAGCTTAAGGCAAAAGTCAAAATGTTAGACCTTGAAAAAGCTTGTTTACAAACAAAGTTGGATGACATTACTCAAAATGTTTCTAACTTCAACAAAGGTCAAGAAAATTTGACAAAAATTATTGAAAGTTCACAATCTGCTACAAATAAACATGGCTTGGGATATAAGAAACAAGTTATCAAGAAACATCTTGGTAATAAAAGAAAAAAGAAAAATAAGGTAGTACAAGATACTGAAGCTAAGAAAAATCTTAGTTTATTATATTCCAAACCAAAACTGATTGTGAAATTTCAAAAGAAGAATGTCAAGTCTATAAAAATATGGGTTCCTAAAACAAATAACAATTTGATTAGGAACAAGTACATTCAAAAAAATTTGTATTCTGTGCATCACAATCCAAATTATGTGTACAAAGGGGATACTGGACCCGTATAGGTTTGGACTCCTTAGACATAACTCTTAGGACCTTATAAAAAAGTGGGTACCATGGACCTAATTTTATTTTTTGCAGGCCCTACTCAAGAAAAGAGGAAAGTGGATACTGGACAGTGGTTGCTTGAAGCATATGACTGGAGACAAGAGTTTATTAACAAATGTCACTTATTCAGATGGTGGCTCAGTCACTTTTGGAGATAATTCAAAAGGCTATATCATCAGCAAAGGCGATGTGAGCAATTATGGTACATCTAACTTACCTATTATTACTAATGTCATGATAGTTAGAAATTTGAAACATAATTTACTAAGTATCAGTCAATTGTGCGACAAAGGTTTTACTATTTCCTTTTCAAACAATAATTGTAGTATCTTAGATAAAGATCGAAATCTAGTTTTTGAAGGTTACAGAGACAGAAATATCTATATTCTGAATATGAATATCCATCATAACTCATATATGTGTCTTATAGCAAATGATAATGATCCATGGCTATGGTACAAACATTTCTGTCACATAAACTTCAGAACTATTGACAAGCTAGCTAAAAATGATCTAGTAAAAGGACTACCCAAAATTAGTTTTACGGTCAATAATCTTTGTGATGCATGTCAATTAGGAAAATTGACAAATCGTATTTCATATCCAAGAAAGTCATATCAACGTTACAACCACTTGAGCTATTACATATGGATTTATTTGGACCAACACAGGTTCAGTTAATAAACCATAATCGCTATGTGCTTGTAATAGTTGACGATTACTCTCGTTATACACGGGTGATTTTCTTGAAAAACAAAAGTGACACTTTCAAACATTTCAAATCCTTCGTTAAGAGAATTAAAAAGTCAAAAGGACTTAAGTTTAAAAATATAAGAAGTGATCATGGCGGAGAGTTCGAAAATAATGAATTTGAGCATTTTTGTACAAAGAAAGGTATAAATCATAATTTTTCGTTTCCCAAAACTCCACAACAAAATGGAGTTGTAGAAAGGAAAAATCGAACTTTACAAGAATGTGCAAGAAGATTATTAAATGAATCCACTCTACCAAAACATTTTTGGGCAGAAGCTGTTGCAACTGCGTGTTATGTTTTGAATCGTGTATCCATTCGACCTCTGACCAAGAATACATCCTATGAGCTATTTAATCAAAGAAAGCCAAATATCTCATATTTCAAAGTTTTCGGTTCTAAATTCTTTATTTTAAATACGAAAGACCATCTTGGAAAATTTGATTCAAAATCCGATGAAGGTATATTTGTCGGATATTCGGAACGAAGCAAGGCCTATCGTATATTTAACAAGAGAACTAAAACTATTGAAGAATCACTTCATGTCTCTTTTGATGAATTCTATAAACCATCTCATATCGTATCAGATGACGAAGAGACCATAGTCACTAATAATCCTATCATCACAAATAATGACTCTGACTTAGAAATTGTTGACAATATTCCTCAACCTGCTGGGGTACCTTCTCCACCAAGATTTAGATCTCCTCCTAGAATTCTAAGAGATCATTCAGTTCAAAATGTTGTTGGAGAATCTACATCACAATTAAGAACAAGGAGTCAACTAAATCAAATGGGTCATATCGCGTTTCTCTCAAATTTCGAACCTAAGAATCCTAAAGAAGCTGCTACTGATGATTACTGGATCATTGCCATGTAGGAAGAACTAAATCAGTTCGAGCGCAATGATGTCTGGGAACTTGTTCAAAGACCGACTGATCAGTCAGTCATTGGTACGAAATGGGTTTATAAAGATAAAGCCGACGAACAAGGAAATATAACCAGAAATAAGGCAAGAATAGTAGCACAAGGATATAATCAGGAAGAAGGTATCGATTATGAAGAAACCTTCGCACCCGTAGCTCGATTAGAAGCTATTCGAATCTTACTATCCTTTGCTTGTCATCATAATTTTAAACTTTATCAAATAGATGTCAAAAGTGCATTCTTAAATGGGTTTATCAGAGAGAATGTATATGTCAAACAACCTCCCTTGTTCATACATGAGAAATATCCTGATCACGTATATAAACTTAAGAAAGCTTTATATGGATTAAAACAAGCACCTCGTGCTTGGTACGAACGATTACGAAGCTATCTTATTGATTCTGGTTTTCAAATTGGTAAAGTTGATCAGACTCTATTCATAAAACATTCTCAAAAAGATATATTAGTTATCCAGATATATGTAGACGATATTATCTTAGGTTCAACAAACGATAAACTCTGCAAAGAGTTTGCAAATTTTATGACCAAAGAATTTGAAATGTCTCATATGGGAGAACTATCGTATTTCCTTGGTCTTCAACAAACAGCTTTCTAATGGTATTTTTATTAGTCAGGAGAAGTACTGCGGAAATCTAGTCAAATGTTTTGGTTTAGAAAATAACTCTAGTAAACCAACTCCTATGAGTACGACCACACATCTTGAAAAAGATGAACATGGTAAGAATGTTGACCGGAAGTTATATCGAAGCAAGATTGGTTCTCTCCTGTACCTTACCGCAAGTCGTCCAGATATTATGATGAGTGTTTGTTTGTGTGCATGGTTTCAAGCTAATCCTAAAGAATCACATTTACGAGCTGTAAAACGTATAATACGATATCTTAATAAAACAAAAGATTTTGGTCTTTTCTACCCAAAAGATTGTTCATTCGAACTAGTATCATATAGTGATGCAGATTCCGGTGGCTCTCGCACGGATAGAAAGAGTACAAGTGCTACGTGCCAATTTATTGGAAAATCACTTGTCTCTTTGTTTAGTAAGAAACTAAATTGCGTTTCACTCTCGACATGTGAAGCTGAGTACATATCAGCAGCTTTAGCTTGTACTCAAGTATTATATATGCAACAAACACTTCGAGATTTTGATATACATTTATCAAACTCCATCATATACTGTTATAACACAAGCGCAATCAATTTATCGAAAAACCCAGTCAATCATTCCCGAACAAAGCACATTGATATTCGACATCATTTCTTAAGAGACAATATTGAAAAAGGAACAATATGTCTCGAATATGTCCAGACTGACAACCAACTAGCAGACATTTTTAATAAGCCTCTCCTCGAATCTAGTTTTATTTCTTTACGAAGAGAGCTCGGCTTAATTTCTAGAACTGAACTCGATGTATAATATACACTGTAATGTTGAGTTCTTATCTAGATGACACGCATATTCTTATTAACTTAGCTGGTTAATAACTTTTTGCTATTATTAGCAAATAATTGTGAGCTTTACAATCTTTTAGTGACTTATATTCTCTGAGTGTTTTAACCATTGCTTTAAAATTTTGTAAATCCCATATATACATACTTCTTTCCTATTGTTTTCTGCATCTCCATCCTTAAACATTCATATACAAGTTCATAAATTCTTTATATAATGGCACACATATGCGATGAATGTGCACAACGATCACATATCTCGGTCATTAGTTCCGAGCCTGAAGAATACTACTCTCCGGAAACACCAAAGAGTAGACCGGAATGTTCGCATGCCCCCAGAGATACACCAAAACCCAAACGTGCTAAGAAAGCATTATTTTGTTCTCCACGAACAAGAGAGAAGATTAGTGAAATTCATCACTACACTAAACATCAGATAGATCTCCAGTTTCAACTTCATTATGAACAAAAACTCACATCTGATTGTTTAACTCTCTTAGAACGAATGGCGTTATTTTTCTGTAGCACGGATAGACACGGGGTTCACGAACCAATGCCACCTCTTCCATCTACATCTCGAAGTCCTAACTCATGGGATCGTAATTACACGAGAAATGAAGGAGCAAGAGAAATTTGGTCACCATGGACACCGAGAGTTACGAATATTAAAGAAACTTTCGAAGACAAGTCATCCACCTCTCATTAATTTATATCATTTTTGTTGCATAATAAGTTTGTGTTTTAATTCTTATTTTTTGATTTTTCATATATTTTGTTTTTCAAATCCATGTTGAGTTGAAATAAAATTTATATAATTTTTTAAGCACTCATAAATCCAGAAAAACAAATATATACAGAAACGGTCGACCGTCAAGAACAGTCCAATCGACCGATCAAGTCTTTGGAAATATTTATATTTTGGAACTGGTCGACCGCCAGAAAAATTACCAGTCGACCGTTCAACTCTCTGGAAAATTTTCAACTCAAACCTATACCAGTCGACCAGTATTTTTTCTATCAGTCGACCGACAATCTTCTCTGGAAATTAGTTTTCCAAGAACCGGTCGATCGGTCCAATTTCGATGGTCGACCGTTCACGTGTTTTCCAGTTTTTTTAAACCTTCAATCCACATGACGATTCATATATCCCACCTATTCACTCATTATTTATTTATCTTCTTACTCTCCAATCCCCGAAAAACCAAAACCCCCAAATCAATTTCCTCATAATGGATGGCATCACCTCAAAAGAAACACCAGAAATCGAGTTCCACTTCACTCCAACCCATAGATTCTAACATTAAACAATGGCTTATGGATCCTATTGCAGTAAAACGTTGGAATGCTATGAAGGATTACACCATTCACGAAGGTTCTTTCATAAATCTTTCTGCTTTTATCCTCTATGATGTTGAAGAACTACTGGATAAGGCTTGTATTAAATCACTTCTTACCTTTGATATGAACAACGTAGAAATTAATCATATTATGATTCGGTTGTTCTATGCCAATCTTAATCTACCAAAATTCAAACCAGAGAATTCTACTAATTGTCTTTGGTCTGTAGTTTGTGGTCAGCATGTTTTCATTTCAAAGGAACGAATGGCCATGGTTCTCAATTCGCCAAATAATGGAAGAGAATTTTCTTCGGATTTCTGCACTATCCATATTCATGATAAAATCAGTCATTTTTTTATCGAGGATCATAAAACTAGCACTAAGGCGATTAACTTACAGCCTACAGCTCGTGTTTTACATCATGCCATCACACGCTCGTTATTGCCGAGGGTTGGTAACTTTGATGCCGTATATAAAGAAAACTTCAAGGCATTATATGCAATTTATGAGGATTTTGAGGTAAATTGGATAAACATGATTTTCGATGAGACTTTACTTGTCAATGAACGAACAAGGCCACACATTTTCTATAATGAATATGTTATGAGACTTTTACTCGATTGTGGTGTCAAGTCTTGCGAGTCTAAAATCTCCAAGCCAAAGTGCATCGACAAAGCAACCAAAAAGAGAATGAAGCTCCCTGAACCTTGTGTGAATATCATTCCTTTTGAACAATACCAAAAACAAGGTCCTCAAGAAACCACTTCTTCTACGACTCCCACGCCTAAACCGGAAGAAGTCAAACTCATTCAACCTTCCTCGTCAACTAAGGATTCACTAGCACAAATTGCACGGAACCAATTCCTCCTCGAAGCAAGACTTAAACGTACCGACACCAAACTCAAGAGTTTGGATAAAAAGCTCGACAAATGATTTTCAAAACTTAAGTCTTTCTTCGGTATTATTTGGGATGCAATTTCATGTGCATCATCATCTTCCTCTACCCAAATACAAGACCTAGGAAAACATCCCATGCCTTCTACATTTACGTGGTCATCATTTGACGAAGGCACCACTTCAGGAATTAATATAGGACATGGTCATGGGGAATATGAGACCTAGGAGGAAGACAAAGGAAACAACGACAAGGAAGATGTTGCAGAAGAAGGAGACAAGGAAGAAGGACGAAACGAATAAATTAAATGGGACACCACTGAATACAAATCATCATCGCATTAGTTTGTTTTTCATTCATGTTTTATGATACTATTTTTTTATGCAAAACTTCAAACCAGGCTCTTGTTTGTAAATAGTGCTGTATTTATTTTGGGTTTGTATGTCTTAAGCTATTAGGTACATGACTTGCTTGTGGTATGTTTGGTGTTTATTATATGCTACAATCTTGAAGTTCCTCTTAAGCTATTTGTGCGTTCACTACTCCTTTTTGTCGATGAAAAAAGGGGGAGACAAATATTACTAACATTATGTTTTGCAGATTTTTTTAGTATGTATTTCAGGGGGAGCATATATTCAGGGGGAGTTAAAAACAATTTCAGAGCTATGTTGTCATCAATCAAAAAGGGGGAGAATGTTGAATCAAGGAATTCACGGCGTTGTGATTAAATGACAAGGAGAGGTTCAAGATCGACAAAAAGAAGAGATTAAATGGTATTTAATTTTAGAGGTTGATTATTTAGAGTTTTAGTTGGGCTATAAATGTTAAAATCTATCCTCAAATGATCAAATACCTCAATGGTTTGAATATATATATATATATATATGTGTGTGTGTGTGTGTGTGTGTGTGTGTGTGTGTGTGTATGTATGTATGTATGCACAATCATTGTGCATACTATCAGAAACCGGTCGACCGGTTTCATTCTGGGCGGTCGACCGTTTCTGGGAAGAAATGCACAATGAACGTGCACACTTGTATATAACGTACATATATTCAAATACCAATCTATTGGTCATTTTTAACCAGTCGACTGGTCTATGAACTGAAACAACTTTTCGAATATACACTCTTATTTATCAAGGGTTGTTTCCTTTTCTCTTCGCCAAAAATCATCTCTATTCGTTGCTTCTCTTCACTAATGATTACAACTCTCCATCCTCTATAAAAGCAACGTGAAATCACCATTTTAATGATAACAATTCTTTCTATTCTTGCTATCTAATTGCTGATTTCATTCTTGCTCTCTAAAAGCATTCAAAAGCTCATAATTCTCACATATCGTTATTTGAATCCTTGAATCTATATATTATTTTTAGATTCAAACAACGATATCATCTTCCAAATCTTCATAATCACAAGATCATACTTGAGGATAAGATTATAGGAAGGGTGTACAAGAATTGACAAATTCGTGTTATTGAGAACACACATTGTCAAATTACAAGTTTAATTATCTTGTCTGAAGTCCTCGGTGTTGTAAGAGGCAAGTTGTGAAGTCCTCGTGTTGATAGAGGCATGAATTCCCGTTTGGCTGCTCGGGTGTTGTGAACCTATTCCTCCGGGTGAAGTGATGTAGTTGTTTAGTGAAATTCTAGTTAGGAGATCTGGGACTGGACGTAGGACGGTGCTCTGAACCAGTATAAAAATCCCTAGTATGATTTTTCTATTACTTCACTTACTTATCTGTGATATTGCTTCTGTGAGATCATTTTATACTAATATTTACTTGCATAACTATTGTAAATATACAAGTTAGTATATCACATACTTTTCGCATATCCATATTACTGATCCTGCCTAAGTCGTATATCAACACTTTCAGGTTTTGTGCGATACGATCTAAGTTGGAATAGGTAACATGAAAGTGAATTGCATGCCATGGGATTGTAATCAAGCATTTTAGCTTTTTGAGGAGTTTTCGGATCAAGAGCCGACCGTTGGGTGTGTACATTTGAACCCTTGAGGCTCATGGGCATGTATTTGGATCAAGTTGGTTTGCTCTTTTGAGATTTCCAAAGCGTGCATGCATGGTCATTGCCCAAGCTTAGGCGCGCGATTGCCCTAAGTGGTGGTTGAAAGGTTGCTGGGATGGAGCTTGATAGTTTGGAGAATTCGCTAAATCGCTTGGATTTGTGAACCTAAGGTCGTTCAACGTTCCAACCTAGTCCCATCGATCAAAGTTTCGACAACTCGTATATGCGAATATCATTGTTCGGACAATACTTGTGATATGTTGTGGCATGTATTCATATGGATTTTCCTTTGAGGTGAGGTCGGACCCAAATGTTGGGTGCATGCACTTTGATGATTGAGCACTTGGTGAGTACGTAAGTGGTGGATGAGTCGTAATTGACTTGGAAGTTAGATATTCGAAGTTAAGTGAATATGATCATAGCTTAGTGTATGATCCCAAATTCCAATCCCGGGACATTCGCTTAGGGCATATCGATCCTCTGATTATAGGTACATTTTAACACCCCGTGTTTTCTGTTAACATTAAACTAACAAATTGAGGAATAATTAATTTTAAATGTGATAATCAAGGGAAAAGGGTTATGCCATTGTGTTTATCTCGGAATTATGGTTGAGATAGAGTCTGAGTTTGCGTAAATTGGACTTCGTATGAAGAAGCTATGGATGTCGGAAGTTTCCATAAATTCAAATTTAAATTCAAAAACGAATTTAGACTCAGAACCGGGGAGGGCGGGAAATTTCTGGCCCTAGGCCAGGTCGACCAGGTGGTCGACCTTAGTGTCGACCTACACTATAGGTCGACCTGGGGATCGACTTACCCCCCTCAGGCAGATTTAAATTAAGCCCAATTCTGAGCTGCTGCTGAATCATTAGGGCTTAGTTGGCTTTTTGGATGGTTCAGGTTGCTTCTAGGTTGATCCAATGGCCTAAGTTAATCCTAATCTCTATATAAACACATTTAGACTCAAGACCTAAACCTAATAAAAAATTAGAACCATGGCCGTCATGCTATCACCCCGCAACCTACAGTAGCGGCCACCAACTAGGAGCAAAGAAAAGCTAATCAACTCAATTCAACTCAAGTATGTAACAACAACAACAACGAATTTGTCTACTTCAAAGGCAAGCTAAATCAATTTCAGAATACATATTCCAGAAGGACAAGACTATTCATTTTGATTGTGAGTATGATAGCTTTAACAAGATAATTCATTAATTTAATTATGATAAGATATAATTGGGATCATAAGAATATGATTGTGAATCATGTGATGTAAATTATACGTATGTTAGTTCTTATGTGAATTTTATTCAAGTTGGATCATATGTTAGTTCTTATGCAAATTTTATGCAAGTTGGATCATATGTTAGTTCTTATGCGAATTTTATGCATGTTGGATCATATGTTAGTTCTTATGTGAATCCTATGCAAATTGAATCATATATCTTATGCAACTTTGTGGTGATTGGATCATATATTCTCATATGAATCTCATGCAAGTTTGGGTTTTTAAAATATATGTGAAACATGAATATGCACATGCTAGTTTACGTGACATTAAGCTATATGTTTAGATCCCTAAGCAAGTTCACACCTTTATGATTAGATCCATAAGCAAGATTACACCTTTATGTATAGATCCATATGCAAGTTCACACCTTTATGTTTGGATCTATAGAAGTACATAAACTATGCAAGTTTATGTCCATCACCTATGCTAGTTTTGTATCATATGCCACTTTGAATGAAATTCATATGCAAGTTATTGGCTATGTAATCTTATGTCATGATCCTTGGATCTATTTTATGTGTTATGTGATGTTGATTTCCTTTTTATTAGTTAGACTATTTGCGAGTCTAACATATGTCATATGAAAATGTACGAATAGCGTGGGGACGATGGGATAATATTGAATATACATGAAAATGGTGAAATTGGCATAAATGGCCTTAAAAAGGCATATAATTAATTTAAGACATTAATCGACATAATTGGTATTTAAGACATAATTTTAAGAGACAATCATGGACATAAATAAATTTGAAATTTATTTACAATGTTGAATAGGGATATTAATCCAGTTTGGGGTTAAATAAAGTTGTGTAATAATAAACCGCCTAAGACACGAGGTTAGACTCTTTTGTGGTGTAAGACTGCCCGGACCCACCCGGCAAATCTGGCAGCCAAAAATGCCAGTTTAATGTGAGAGGTCAAAGGCATGAATTAAATGCATAACAGTTGTAAAGACACGAGGTTAGGCTCGTTTACAGTACAAGACTGCCCGGACACACCCGGCAAATCCAGCAACCACAAATGCCATTCTAATGTGGGAGTTCTTTACAAGGTTACGGTTCTAATGAATTAAGTAACATTTAACCAAATAAACATGTGGTGGGACATGGGGGGTTAAGTGGGTGCCTTGTGTGGCATGTGAAATTTAGTGGGTACCTTGGGTGGCATGTGAAATACGATTAGATGCACTTAACCAAGTTGAAACATGTAAGAAGACATGAATAAAAATGGGTTAAGAGGGAAACCTTAGTGGGGACCAAGCATAGGTGGAAAGCTTGTGTCGTGCATGGCAGGGGCCCTTTTCAAACAGGTAACACATTAAGTATCTTTGTGAGCTCGACCCAAGTCGAGGACGGGACACGCTTATTGGATTTGATTGTAAGAGGTCAAAACGGGTTACGGTGGCAACGCAAGTCCAACGGGGTCATGTGCGTGCGTGGGCCCGAACTGGTAGGTAAGACATTGTTGCATCGTGTAGATATAAGCTATGCATCTTTGGTGGTATCGGGTTGCCACTTTAGGGAGTGATACACCCCACTGTAGGGCCAGCACGTGTATCTACGAGTCAGGGAGCCGATCGCATGGGGGTAGTGGGTACACCTAGTGGAGATAGTGGCAGGCAACACCTATGTAGATAGCTAGGGTTACACGAAACTACTATTATGATTACTAAGTTTAGTAGGTGGGGATCAACTTTTAGGGTGTTTGGTGTGGTGCAATGTAGTAATTATCTTATAGTGATTAGGTGCGCCTTTAATGTTATCTTTGTTCATCTTATTTCCTTTGTTTGCTCTGTCATGCCCATTTGTTCACAGTCATTTCCTTATTTACCAGCTTATGCCTTATCCTAGTTGCTTTAATGATTATATTGTTAAAGTTATTGCACTCACAAGACTCTATGTATGACCCCTTTGTTTCTGCCTCTTTTCTTCATTCCCCCCCACCCCCCCTCCCCTAGGTACTCAAGGTGGGACTAGTACTAGTGGAGCTTGATTTGGAAAGCCTTATCTCTTTCTTTTGGAAGTTGCTTGGATTGCTGAAGTAAAGTTCAGCCTATCTTATTTATGCCTATTTTATGTTAGGGTTATGTCTTTTATTTTATGTACTCAGAACTTATTTTCAAGATGGATAATAAGTGTATTTGGTTTTGTAGTTGGTTTTTGATGTGATGTAACCAAACTATTTCTCCAATGCAATAAAAGTTGTTTTTTTACTTTCCAAGTACCAATATATTTATCTGTCTTGTTTACTTTTCTGTTCTATACACAATAAACGCTTCACCAAAATTAAGGCATTCCCTTTGTGAGTGACCTTAATGGAGATGGGGTGTCACACGTAGTATCAGAGCAGAAGGTTACCAGAACAGATGAAGATATTTTGAAAAAATATTTTTCAAAAAGCATTTTCATAAAGGATACTTTCAAAAATATGTCTTATGGAGAGTATTTACAAGAGAAAAGTTTATTTTAAAAACATAACCCCCAAGAGCCATTTATCTTTCTTTCGAATTCTCCGTTTGAATCTCTTCATTTTTTTTTCATGTCTAGAATTTTCGAGATACCCGAGGGGATACCGATACCAGGATGGTTTAGAAGGTATCTGGAAGCTAGGGCCAATGTCACAGGCCCAGCAAATGCTCCTCGTCCTCCTCCCCATGTTGATACATTGGCAAAGACATGCAAGGACGTTCGGGCAATGGGTGGAAAACCTTTTCATGGGTCGGAGATGTTTGGTGAAGCTCAAAATTGGCTAAAGGAGGTGGAAGAATTGTTTGGAATCTTTGAGGTAGAAGATGGAAGAAAGGTCCAATTAGCTGCCTAGTTAATGAAGGATGAGACCCCCTTTTGGTGGGAGGTCACTAATGGAGAGCGTCCAGTTGATACATGGCCGGATTTCAGGCGTAGGTTTGAGGCAAAGTTTCTCTCATGGGCCGAAGAGAATCTGTACATGGAAAGGTTTTTGGCATTGAGGCAGGGAAATCTTTCAGTGAAAGAGTACGTCAACAAGTTCAATCAGTTGGCGAGATTTGGCTTGGACTTGGTGAATACACCCGAAAAGAAGGCCCTGAGATTTGTTAAGCGTTTGAACGAGCCGCTACATGGGTTATCTATGGCCCACATCCCTACGGTGGCCACCTTTGAGAGACTGGTTGACATGGCGCTTATGCATAAAGAGGAGAAAGGCGCCAATGCTAATAAGGCACCTGATAAGAAAGGGGATCAAAAGAAACCACAACAGCAACAGTAGAACAAGAAGGGTGGTAAAGACGACAATATCAAGGGAAAGAAAAGATGCTTTAAGTATGGGACACCAGGCCATCTGAGCAAAGACTATAGGAAGAAGAAGAAGAAGACTGGTTGTTTCCACTATGGCGAGGCAGGACATCTGATTAAGGACTGCCCAAAGAAAGGGCAGAGGGCAGGGCCTACCTCTGGAGGGAAAATTCAGGCTCTCATGGCACCAAGGCAGTCAAGGGGGCAGGTCCAGGCTCTCGCCGCCCCACCGCTGCAAGAACGAGGTAGAGCGATTTCCATTGAAAGTTTAGTTTATCTTTTTTATTGTGCTGTTCGCACACTCTTTGATTTTGGTGCGTCACACTCTTTTATATCTACTTCGTTAGTTGAGTCACTACACCTAAACACCAGTATAGTAGAGGATCCCTTAGTTATTTCAAATCCAATTGGGGGCTCATCCTATTTGTCGATGATTTGTTTGGATTTGGAAATTTCTATACTTAGCGTTGGGTTTAGATGTGATGCTTATGTTTTGGGCTTCACGGGCTATGGGTTAACTCTGGGCATGGATTAGTTATCCAGTAATGGAGCCGTCCTAGATTGTGAAAAGAGAGAGGTTAGACTTATGACTTGCTTGGGGAACACTCTCGAAATCTCTTGTAATCCCACGAATTCTGTTGTGCTGAGTTATCTAGAATCGCTTGACACGTCTGTTGAGAATTTGCAGTCTGTTAGAGTGGTCCGTGAATACTCGGATGTCTTTGAGGAAGTAGAGGGCTTGCCTCTGAAGCGGGAGATAGACTTCCGCATATACCTAGTTGATAACGCAAGACCCGTTACTTTACTCGTTAGACACATGGCTCCAAGGGAGAGAAAGGAGCTTAGCAAACAAGTTAAGGAGCTGCTAGAAAAAGGGTTTATAAGGCAGAGTTTTTCTTAATGGGGTGCCCCAGTGGTGTTCGCAACCAAAGCAGATGGTTCACTTTGCCTATGTGTTGATTATAGGGAGCTAAACAAGCTGACCAAGAAGAATAGTCACCCACTGCCAAGAATAGGTGATTTGTTTGATCAGCTTGTAGGTGCAACATTTTTCTCCCAATTAGATCTAGCTACCGGATTTCATCAGATAAGAGTGGCTGAGGATAACATTGATAAGACCGCGTTCAGAACTCCGGACGGTTTCTTTGAATGGCTCGTCATGCCTTTCGGCTTGACAAACGCACCTGCTTATTTCATCGATTTGGTAAATTGAGTGTTCCGGGAATTTCTCAATAAATTTGTGGTGGTCTTCGTAGATGTTATTCTGATTTTCCTGAAGAATGAGGAAGAGCATGCTTTGCATTTAAGGGAAGTCATGGATACTCTCCGTGCACATCAGTTAAAAGCAAAATTTTCCAAGTGCCACTTCTGGAGAGAAGAAGTAAGATTTCTTGGGTATGTAGTGTCAAAAGAAGGGTTGGCTATAGTCCCCGCAAAAGTAGTTGCGGTCTAGTATTGAAAGGTTCCAATGAATGCAACCGAAGTCCGAAGTTTTCATGGACTAGCTGGCTTTTATCGCAAGTTCATTAAAGACTTTGCAAAAATCTCAGCTCCAAGGTTAACGAAGAAGAACCTGACTTTCACTTGGGATTTGGATTGCGAAGTCGCTTTCCAACGGTTGAAGAGGGCTCTGACAATAGCCCCAGTTTTGACATTATCAGATGGGAGCAAGATGTTTACGGTATACACAGATGCATGTGGTACGGGACTAGGCGCTATTTTGATGCAAGAAGGGAAGGCAGTACCTTATGGTGGAAGGCAGTTGAAAGTGCATGAGAAAAACTACCCAACCCACGATCTAGAGTTAGCAGGCATCATTTTTGCGCTCAAGTCTTAGCGCCACTATCTCTTAGGTGAGAAATTTGAATTGTATACTAACCACAAATCGTTGAAGTACCTTTTCTCGTAAAAATACCTCAATCTAAGGCAGTAAAGATGGATGGAGTTTCTTGTCTCATACGACTTTGAGATCTCCTATATTCCTGGCAAGGGCAATGTTGTAGCAGACGCTTTAAGTAGAAAGAAGCTGACCTTAAGTCCTCTCTTTGTAGAAAGGAAAAGTTTGGAGTACGTAGCAAATTTTGATTTTAGACCCTCTGTTGATTATGTAACTGGCTTGATGGCAATGCTAGAGGTGCGACCTACTTTGTTGGAGTCAATAGGAACCGCGCAACATGAAGACACTCAGCTAGTTGATGTGATAGATAAGCTGATTAGGGGAGAGACTTCTAGTCACCTCAATAGATACTCCAACAATGATAAGGGTTGTTTAAGACGGGATGGAAGACTATGCATCCCACAAGCAAGAGATTTGGTGAAGATGGTTCTGGAAGAAGCACACCATTCCAAGATGACTGTACACCCCGGTCGAGACAAGATGTATAAAGATATCAGAAGAGTTTTCTTTTGGAATGGCATGAATAAGGATGTAGCTGAATTTGTTTCAAAATGCATGATATGCCAGCAAGTCAAGGCGGAGCAGAAGAAGCCTGGTGGTTTGCTTCATCCTCTAGATGTTCTGTAATGGAAATGGGAAAGCATCACGATGGACTTTGTTGATGGGTTGCCTAGGTCAAGGAGGGGCAATACCTATATTTGGGTAATAGTGGACAGGCTCATGAAAAGCGCTCATTTAATACCTGTCAAGATTAGGAGGACTGTAACACCCCGTATTTTCTGTGAATGTATAAGTAACAAATCAGTGGATAATTAAATTTTAAAATAAGAATCAAGGGAAATGGGTTGCGCCATTCCGTTCGTCTCGGAATTCTGTTTGGAAACGAGTCCGAGTTTGCAAGAATTGGTGTCCGTATGAGGGAGATATGACCCTCCGAAGTTTCAGGAATTTTCAAAATTAAAAACAGCTCGAAATTCGAATTCAAACCCAGAAGCGGGCTGGGCGGGAAATTTCCCGCCCAGGACCCAGTTCGACTGGGGAGTCGACTGGGTAGTGGACCCCCCCCCCCCCCCCCGACCAGGTCGACTGGGGAGTCGACTGGGTAGTCGACCTGGGGGTCGACCTGGGCCTGTTTCTGGCAGATCTGGCCTGTGTCGATTTTTTCCTCTTTTTGACGAACCGGATGACTTCTGGACTGATCTGATTGTTCTAAACACTTCTGTTCTCCTATTTAAACAGTCCCAAACCTAGCCTTCTCTACACACAATTCTGTTCTGCTTCTGCTCTGCCTCTGTTCTATATAAAAATAAAAATGGCGTCGCTACTCTGCTGGAATCAAAACAAGAAGCTAATCAACATCAACTTAAGCAACTCAATTCAAGCTTGAAACTTCAACAACGGTTAAAGAAGATCAACTAGCGTTGCTACAACTATCTTTCTTTTGGAATCCAATCAAGGCAAGTACAGATATTTTCCAATATAAACGTTAATTCTGATTGTGATATGAATTGTAAATCTGAATTTGAGATTATGTCTGTTCTGTTCTGTTTAGATCTACCTTATTATGTATTTCTTTATTCTTTCTGTTCTATAGCCAGGCTACCACGAGCCTGAGCCAATCTCATAAGAGATTAACATACGCTAAAGTATTTGGGACAATAAAATGAATAATGCATGAAATGGGCATGACCGATATGTGACTGATTTGAGGAAAGAACATAGGTTGAACTTGGAACTTAGGACATAAATCTAAGGCATATAATTGAACCTATGACTTGAGTTTTATGGCATAAAGAATATTGAACATACGACTTGAGAAGTTGAGGCACAAAATTTACATTGGACATATGACTTAGGAATTGGGGCATAAATTTGACCGTAGGCATGTAATTAGTTTAGATACATATTACATGTTGTAAACTAGATCTGGATCTGAGCAAGCTATGTATGATAATCTGTGATTTGGGGACATAATTCAATATCTGATTTCAAGAATAGGATACCTGATTAAAACCTAGATTTGTGGCACATTTTAAGAACGGGAAGATATGTGACTTAGGTGTAGAAATTAAAATCTATAATAAGATTTGAGGACTATTAAGTGTGAATACACCTAAATAGGGATTTTTGGATATATGGCATGCATTGTAATATTTGGTATAATTTATAGATGAATCTGCTGTACAATGCTAATTTAACCAAAATGGGAACATATGTTATATGGTAAGTTATGTCCATATTCTGTGTTATGTAAATTTATGCAAACATGGGGTATATGATCATATAGTGAATCATGATAATTATTTAGGCCTAATTTATGGTTAAGCAAGGCATGTAAATAGAACTTTTAGAAATATTAAATCTGCTAAATCTGTCATCTGCTAAGTCTGTTGAAAATGCCAAATCTGCTAAACTAAATCTGTTGAGATGCCTAAACTGCTAAATCTGTTGAGATACCTAAACTTCTAAATCTGTTGAGATGCCTAATCTGTTATCTGCTAAATCTGCTAGTTTGCTTAATCTGCTAAATCCGTTAAGTCGCCTTATCTGCAAAATCTGTTATCTGCTATATCTGTTAAGTTGATATATTCAGTCTGTTATTGACATAATCTGAATTAGGTATGAATAAATGACGTGTATATTAGGCGTGGGCATAAATGGTAAATTATTAATTAATTGGCCGCAAAGATAAACATGGCTGACTCGAGGTTAGAATGAGTTTGCGGCGTAATCCTGCCCGGAACCTCCCGGCACATCCAGTGGCCGCAAACAATAGGTTTTAATGTGAGAAGTTAGTCATAACGTGCTTGAAACCCGAGGTTAGACTCAGTTTGTGGCAGAAACCTGCCCGGAACCAACCGGCCTAACCAGTAGCCGCAAACTGTCAGTCTAATGTGAGAGGTCTGGGCATTAATATTTAATTAATGAAAATCTGAGATAAATATGATGTCTAAAACGTGTTGGGTGGGTAAGGTTAAACCAATTGGACCAATGAATCTGATAAACCCGTTTCGTGAATCAGTAGGCCCAATACAAAGTTAGATATTCTGTAACCGTTTAATCTGTAACTGGTTAATCTGTAAGTCCGTTAATCTGTAACCAGTTAATCTGTAAGTCTGTTAATCTGTAACCAGTTAATCTGTAAGCCTGTTAATCCAAACATCTGATCTGTTAGTCTGAAAACCTGTTAACTTGATTGTCTGATCTGTGAACTAGTTGATCTGAATTCTGTATGTCTGAACTTGTAAACAAGTTAATCTGAAATCTGTTAGTCAGGGGACACAAGGTTAGGAGGGGAATTACTTGTGTCATCTGTTGTTTGGGACCCATATTAGTCAGTAACTCTTTCTGGTATAAAACTTTGACCCAACAGTAGGTAGGGTCCGGGCACGCTTACTGAACTAATTATAAGCGGTTCATTCTGATAATGGCGAGGGGTGTTGATGGTGCGTTCCAACCGGGTCATGTGCGTGCATGGATCCCGGTATGCCTCTGAGGATGTAAGACGCCGTGACATCTGTAAATAGGTCTGTGCCAATTGGTTGTCACTTTAGGGAGTGATACACCCTACTATGGGGCTGACAAAGGGTATTTATGTATTAGGGAGCCGATCGCTTGGGGTAGGGTTTTAGGGTACACTTAGTTCTATCTGTTTCTGTTGGTACCATCTGTTTCTGTTGGGTTGTAACACTTGTCTGTTTCTGCATGGTACCGTCTGTTCGGGTGGTAAAGGCCCGTTACTAGTGTACACCTAATTCTATATTCTGTTTCCGTAGGGATTAATCTGTTTCTGTCCGTTTCTGCTGAGGTGGTAAAGGCCCATTATTAGCATTCTGTTTTTGTCCGTTTCTGTTCGGGTGGTAAAGGCCCATTACTAGCATTCTCTTATGTGGAAATTATTCTGTACCCGTTTCTGTTTCTGTTTAGACATTAGGGTGACACCTAATTTTGTTATACTAGTATTAGTGCAGAGAAGTGTAAAGAAATAGCTTATGTCATTCTGTTCTCCTGTAATATCCGCTACACCTGTTACTGTTATCTCTCATCCAGTTTTATTTTCATGTCATGTTATTATTATCTGTTCATAACTGAAAATCATTGGACTTGCCAGACTTTTTGTCTGACCCTTGTTGTTTCGCCTCCTTTCTTCCGTTTCCCCCCAGGTTTTTAGAAGAGATTACTCTAGCTTGATCCAGATTTCTTCTGCTTGAAGTGCTTGAAGTATGGCTTGTCTTCTTCTGTGGGGATTATGATTTTAAACTATGCATTCTGAAGGCTTTTGTACAAGACTGATATTTTGTACTTGAATTCTGATTTGTGATTTGAAAGGATGTAACCAAGCTTATTTCGGTTTCTGTTGTAATAAAGTTATAAAATTTTCAAGTACTGTTTTATCTGCCTTGTAAGTTTCTGTTCTGTTTACTAAATGCTCCACCAAAGTTAAGGCATCCCCTTTGTGAGTGACCTTAACGGAGGTGGGGTGTTACACTTGGTATCAGAGCCGAAGGTTACCAGATTGGGTAAAGTTTTTGAAAACTATTTTCAAAAAGGTTTTGAAAGGAAGTATTTTCAAAAATAAAGCTTATTTTGAAAAACATAATCCCCAAGAGCCATATACCTTTCCTCCCGTCCTTTTTGTAATTGAATCTTTCCTTTTTCTTTTCAGCATGTCTGAAGCATCTGAGATACCAGAGGGTGTTCATGTACCCGGTTGGTTTCATCAATATCTTGAGGCTAGGACCGCCGCAGGTCCAGCAAATGATCCCCCTCCTCCGCCCCTTCCTCGTGCAACTGCTTTCTCAAAGATCTGTAGAGATTTTAGGGCCATGGGTGGAAAGGATTTCAAGGAAACTGAATCATTCGTAGAAGCGAGGAACTGGCTTAAAGAAACTGAGGATCTGTTCGTTATCTTCGAGGTGGATGATAGGCAGAAGGTACAGTTGGCGGTATGGTTGCTCAAAGACGAAGCTTCCTATTGGTGGGAAGTCACTAACGCCGAGAGGTCGGTTGAGACATGGATGGATTTCAGAACAAGGTTTGGGACAAAATTCCTCTCGTAAGCTGAACGAAGTTTACAACTGGAAAAGTCTTATCTCTTAAGCAAGGAAGTATGACGGTCAAGGAATACGTCAACCAGTTCAACCAACTGGCTAGGTTCGGATTGGATTTAGTCAACACTCAGCATAAAAAGGCTCTCCGCTTTGTTAAAGGATTGAACGAGCCACTGCACAGCCTAGCCATGACCCATGGGAGCGACTTACAAGAAATTGGTGGACATGGCACTACTGCACGAGGAAGACAAGGGCCCGAAAGAGACAAAGAAGGAAGAACCACAGAATAAGAAAGCATGGCCCAAAAAGGAAACACAAAAGAAGGATGAGAAGTCTAAAGATAAGAAAGGGAAAAAGTGCTTTACTTGTGGAAGCTCGACTCATCTGAACAAGGATTGCAGAAAAAGGAAGGGCACTTGCTTCAACTGTGGTGAGATGGGACACTTCACTAGGGAATGCCCGAAGAAACGAGTGTAAGGGCAGAGGGCAGAACCCACTTCTGGAGGATAGGCGAATTCTCAAGGGACTGGTAGATAGGGTAGAAATAAGAAAATTTAAGTAGAGGGTTTAATTTTCTTATCTGATTATTGAGTTAAAACTCTTTCTGATTCTGACACTCTGATTCTGTAGTTGGGTCTCTGCACTTTAATACTAGTATTGTTTCTGATTCCGCTGTAGACTCAAACCCATAAGGGTTATGACTAATCTGTTTGTGATAGATTGGGGTTTGACAGATATCTGTGTTAGGCGTCAAGTAGGACGCATACATTCTAGGTTTTATCATGCTTAGTTCGGTAACCTGATCTGTACCAGTAATCTGTAAATATCTGAATATTCCCGATAAGGTTAAGATTTCCAGTTTTGACATTATCTAAAGAGGGTAATCCTCTGGGTGTCAATTTGATGTTGGTTTCGGTCTTCGGGGCCGATACTTAGGACCCATGTCTACTGGGAACCAAGTTTTTATTTTATCTGTACTCGCTTCCATCATTTTACTGTATCCTATCGATCGAATCTTCGAACTTTAGGTAGAAACTAATGGATGTAAACATGTGTTTGAGACATGTTATGTTTGATGGTTGCAAGTGGATGCAAGTGGTTGCTAGTGGTTGCTCGTGGATGCATATACACACACTAGGCACTAGATCGGCTCGAAAACACTCTCATACTGCATATGAATGTGTGAGCATTTTCAATTTTTGTGGATGCAAAATGATTGACTCAGCACATGGATGTTGCATTTGAGTGAATGGTTGTGCACTCATATAGAAATGATATGTATCAAATAGGAAAATTTGCATACATGTTGGACTCATGGCACTGGCATAATTCGCATTAACGAGGTCAACTGAATCAGTGGACCGCCTGATCTTTGCATTAGATAAGGAACATATACACACACCTTTGCATATGTTCATACAACATTAGAAGTTTCTAAGGACAATGGACGCCAGTGATTGATGATTGAGTAGATGGATGTTGGATGGTAGGACACATTCTTCTTAACTTGAAGATTTCGGGGACGAAATCCTTTAAGGAGGGGAGAATGTAACACCCCGTATTTTCTGTGAACGTATAAGTAACAAATCAGAGGATAATTAAATTTTAAAATAAGAATAAAGGGAAATGGGTTGCGCCATTGCGTTCGTCTCGGAATTCTATTTGGAAACGAGTCCGAGTTTGCAAGAATCGGAGTTCGTATGAGGGAGATATGACCCTCCAAAGTTTCAGGAATTTTCAGAATCGAAAACTGCTCGAAATTCAAATTCAAAATTCGAATTCAAACCCAGAAGCGGGCTGGGCGGAAAGTTTCCCGCCCAGGACCCAGGCCGACTGGGGAGTCGATTGGGTAGTCGACCCCCTCGACCTGGTCGACTGGGGAGTCGACTGGGTAGTCGACCCCCCTGACCAGGTCGACTGGGTAGCCGACCTGGGGGTCGACCTGGGCCTGTTTCTGGCAGATCTGGCATGTGACGATTTTTACCTCTTTTTGACGAACCGGATGACTTCTGGACGGATCTGATGGCTCTAAACACTTTTGTTCTCCTATTTAAACAACCCCAAACCTAGCCTTCTCTACACACAATTCTGTTCTGCTTCTGCTCTGCCTCTGTTCTATATAAAAATAAAAATGGCGTCGCTAATCTATTGGAATCAAAACTAGAAGCTAATCAACATCAACCTAAGCAACTCAATTCAAGCTAGAAACTTCAACAACGGTTAAAGAATATCAACTAACGTCGCTACAACTATCTTTCTTTTGGAATCCAATTAAGGCAAGTATAGTTATTTTCCGATATAAACGTTAATTCTGATTGAGACATGAATTGTAAATCTGAATCTGAGAAAATGTCTGTTCTTTTCTGTTTAGATCTACCTTATTCTGTATTTCTTTCTGCTTTCTGTTCTATAGCCAGGCTACCACGAGCCTGAGCCAATCTCATAAGAGATTAACATAGGCTAAAGTATTTGGGACAATAAAATGAATAATGCATGAAATGGGCATGACCGATACGTAACTGATTTGAGGAAAGAACATAGGTTGAACTTGGAACTTAGGACATAAATCTAAGGCATATAATTGAACCTATGACTTGAGTTTTGTGGCATAAAGAATATTGAACATATGACTTGAGAAGTTGAGGCATAAAATTTACGTTGGACATATGACTTAGGAATTGGGGCACAAAGTTGACCGTAGGCATGTAATTAGTTTAGATACATATTACATGTTGTAAACTAGATCTGGATCTGAGCAAGCTATGTATGATAATCTGTGATTTGGGGACATAATTCAATATCTGATTTTAAGAATAGGATACCTGATTAAAACCTAGATTTGTGGCACATTTTAAGAAGGGGAGGATATGTGACTTAGGTGTAGAAATTAAAATCTATAATAAGATTTGAGGACTATTAAGTGTGAATACACCTAAATAGGGATTTTTGGATATATGGCATGCATTGTAATATTTGGTATAATTTATAGATGAATCTGCTGTACAATGATAGTTTAACCAAAATGGGAACATATGTTATATGGTAAATTATGTCCATATTCCGTGTTATGTAAATTTATGCAAACATGGGGTATATGATCATATAGTGAATCGTGATAATTATTTAGGCCTAATTTATGATTAAGCAAGGCATGTAAATAGAACCTTTAGAAATATTAAATCTGCTAAATCTGTCATCTGCTAAGTCTGTTGAAAATGCCAAATCTGCTAAACTAATTCTGTTGAGATGCCTAAACTGCTAAATCTGTTGGGATACCTAAACTGCTAAATCTGTTGAGATGCCTAATCTGTTATCTGCTAAATCTGCTAGTTTGCTTAATCTGCTAAATCCGTTAAGTCACCTAATCTGCAAAATCTGTTTTCTGCTATATATGTTAAGTTGATATATTCAGTCTGTTATTGACATAATCTGAATTAGCTATGAATAATTGACGTGTATATTAGGCGTAGGCATAAATGGTAAATTATTAATTAATTGGCCGCAAAGATAAACATGGCTGACTCGAGGTTAGAATGAGTTTGCGGCGTAATCCTGCCTGGAACCGCCCGGCACATACAGTGGCCGCAAACAATAGGTTCTAATGTGAGAAGTTAGTCATAACGTGCTTGAAACTCGAGGTTAGACTCAGTTTGTGGAAGAAACCTTCCCAAAACCAACCGGCCTAACCAGTAGCCGCAAACTGTCAATCTAATGTGAGAGGTCCGGGCATTAATATTTAATTAATGAAAATATGAGATAAATATGATGTCTAAAACGTGTTGGGTGGGTAAGGTTAAACCAATTGGACCAATGAATCTGATAAACCCGTTTCGTGAATCAGTAGGCCCAATACAAAGTTAGACAATCTGTAACCGGTTAATCTGTAAGTCCGTTAATCTGTAGCCAGTTAATCTGTAAGTCTGATAATCTGTAACCAGTTAATCTATAAGTCTGTTAATCTGTAACCAGTTAATCTGTAAGCCTGTTAATCTGAACATCTGATCCGTTAGTCTGAAAACCTGTTAACTTGATTATCTGATCGGTGAACTAGTTGATCTGAATTCTGTATGTCTGAACTTGTAAACAAGTTAATCTGAAATCTGTTAGTCTGGGGACACAAGGTTAGGAGGGGAATTACTTGTGTCATCTGTTGTTTGAGACCCATATTAGTTAGCAACCCTTTCTAGTATCAAAAATTTGACCCAACAGTAGGTAGGGTCCGGACACGATTACTGAACTAATTATAAGCGGTTCATTCTGATAATGGCGAGGGGTGTTGATGGTGCGCTCCAACCGGGTCATGTGCGTGTATGGATCCCGGTCTGGCTCAGAGGATGTAAGACGCTGTGACATCTGTAAATAGGTCTGTGTCAATTGGTTGTCACTTTAGGGAGTGATACACCCTACCGTGGGGCCGACACAGGGTATTTATGTATTAAGGAGCCGATCGCTTGGGGTAGGGTTTTAGAGTACACTTAGTTCTGTCTGTTTCTGTTCATACCGTCTGTTTCTGTTAGGTGGTAACACCTGTCTGTTTCTGCGTGGTACCGTCTGTTCGGGTGGTAAAGGCCCATTACTAGTGTACACCTAATTCTACATTCTGTTTCTGTAGGGATTAATCTGTTTCTGTCCGTTTCTGCTGGGGTGGTAAAGGCCCATTATTAACATTCTGTTTCTGTCCGTTTCTGTTCGGGTGGTAAAGGCCCATTACTAGCATTCTCTTCTGTGGAAATTATTCTGTACCCGTTTCTGTTTCAGTTTAGACATTTGGGTGACACCTAATTCTGTTATACTAGTATTAGTGCAGAGAAGTGTAAAGAAATAGCTTATGTCATTCTGTTCTCCTGTATTATCCGCTACACCTGTTACTGTTATCTCTCATCCAGTTTTATTTTCAAGTCATGTTATTATTATCTGTTCATAACTGAAAATCACTGGACTTGCTAGACTTTTTGTCTGATCCTTGTTGTTTCGCCTCCTTTCTTCCGTTTCCCCCCAGGTTTTGTAGAAGGGAATACACTTGCTTGATCCAGATTTCTTCTGCTTGAAGTATGGCTTGTCTTCTTCTATGGGGATTATGATTTTAAACTATGCATTCTGAAGGCTTTTGTACAAGACTGATATTTTGTACTTGAATTCTGATATTGTGATTTGAAAGGATGTAACCAAGCTTATTTCGGTTTTTGTTGTAATAAAGTTATAAATTTTTCAAGTACTGTTTTATCTGTCTTGTAAGTTTCTGTTCTATTTACTAAAATACTCCACCAAAGTTAAGGCATTCCCTTTGTGAGTGACCTTAACGGAGGTGGGGTGTTACAAGGACCGCCTCGTCTTTAGCCTCCATTTATCTTAAGGAGAAAGTTTGACTCCATGGGATACCCTCCAGCATAGTGACTGATCGAGACCTTATCTTCACAAGCAAGTTCTGGAGGAGTTTGCAAGAGGCTGTAGGCACACAGCTATGTTTAAGCACAGCCTATCACCCTCAAACCGATGGTCAGATGGAAAGGGTAAACAGAGTAACGGAAGATCTTTTGAGACTGTGCATTCTTGACTTTGGAGGATCTTGGGAGAATCATCTCCCTTTGGTGGAATTCGCTTATAACAATGGCCACCAGGCCACTATAGGCATGGCACCCTTCAAAGATTTATATGGAAGGCCATGTCGATCATCGACTTGTTGGTGGGAGTCCAAAGATAAACTTATACTTGGGTCGGACATGATTAGAGAGACTTCAAAGAAAATGGACTTGATACGAAGGAGAATGAAGACTACCCAAGATAGACAGAAATCCTACGCAGACAAGAGAGGGACTGTAACACCCCACATCCGTTAGTGTCACCCACAAAGGGAATGCACTAAGTTTTGAGGAGCATTTAGGGTAAAAAAATGTAGATAAATTACAAGACAGACAGAAATTAAACAGCAGAAAACAAAATTTTTCTTTATTGATAAAATAGTTTGTACAATGATTTCTTTTACAATATCAGAGTATCATCTGTCTTACAAAATAAAGAAGCATAAAACAACATTTATATTCCCCAATTTTAGCAAGAGCCAGCCATAGCATTTGAAAAGAGAATCCAAGTAAACTTCGACAAATCTTCAAGTTGGGAAAGAGTGACAGTCCAACTTAACCTGAGCTATACTATTCCCTCCTTTACTACCTTGGGGGGGGGGGGAACGGAAGAAAAGAAGACGAAAGAAAAACAGAGTCAGACATAAAGCCTGAGTAAGTTCAGTAACTTCTAGCATCTGAACATGGAACAACAAAACGACTTGAATTAACTGAATACAAGATAACACCATGATGATAGGGTTGGCAAGATTAGACAAGATTAACACAAGATATGCTAAGATAAGATTAACACAAGATATGCTAAGATAAGATTAACTGGATATGCTCTAATACTTTCGCCGCTTCGCTATTTCCTTGTTATACTGGTTTCTATATCTCTGCACCGCCTAACTAGTGTCCCAACTAGTAACGATAACGTGATCCCAATCCCTGTAGTTTCCATTGCCTTCAGGCATACATTTATTATTTGTTACCTGTATCTAATCTAGGGTTTTCTATCAAGCGCTTTCTACTTTCAACTAGAGTTTACACTATCTGCTGAACGCTTCTCGGATTCAGGGTTTATGCCCCCTAGTCCAATCGATGCCCCCAAGTCTAGGACACACTACCTAGAGTGGTATATGTTCCTATACTTCCCCACGCATGTATCGCGAACCGTTATCGCTTGTCTAGATGCACATGTCCTATAATGTGCAGTCCGAGTCCTGTGGCAGAGCAAATCAAGGAATACAGAACTCGGTCGGAAGCTTTCAGATATCTGCCGATGTAGATGCTAAGGTCTGTTTTTATTCCAGTGGCTATGGTCCCACTTGACCCCTCCCTCAACTAATGAAAGGCACACCTTGAAAAATGAGAACTATACACAGGCCCCCGGTGCCCTACTATCCTATGGCGATCCTTTCCCATAACTAGATAGCAAGTATATGGTCTTTTGGAGTTCTCCGCCTTTCCGCTTCACGTATCTCGATTGACTCAAGATGGATGGTAGACGACGAGTTGTTATCACAGGGCTACCATTTTCTCACCGAATCACGCCGGTCCATCCTAGTCTTTAGGTTGCCATATATTGCAACCAAGGCATACCCCTTGTTCTTCTACGCAGACCTTAACCTCTGTGAGCCCAAGAGGATCATCTGCAGCCTCACAGAGAGATACCAAGAGTACCCTCACGTCGCCTCGAAGCCTCGGGCTTCGTAACCCAATTCGTTGGAGCCTCCTTTTTGCTCAGACGGACGTTCGCTCCTTCCCGTGTTATACTAAGAATTACTACTTACTTTTACTAACTAAGATTTACCACCTAGTTTCCAGAATCGTTGTTTTGTTTCATTAAGGTTTACTATTTAGTTCTCTTTCCCGTCAATTTGGATTGGTTAAGTGTCATTAGTCAATTCAAGCCAACTTAACCCTCTTCATTCATCCTGTTAAACTGGTTAAGTGTTATCGGTAATTCAAGATGACTTAACCCTACCACAAACCAAGTTATATTGGTTAAGTATTTCTTATTACTTAACCCTACCCATTCATCCTGTATTGGTTAAGTGTTCCTTGCCCGTCTGTTTTAACTGACATGTTATTATTAATGGTTAAGTGTTCAAGCTTACTTAACCCTACGGTCTAGCCCAGATAACTTATTAAATTGGCTAAGTGTATTTACTTAACCTCAACCTCTAGTCTAGTTAACATGTTAATTTGTCTAAGTGTATTAACTATACTTAACTCCACCTTCTAGTCTAGTTAACATGTTAATTTTGCTAAGTGTTTTCTTAGTTACTTAACCCCTACAAATCTGGACTTGTTACAATAAGTTTGGTTAAGTGTCCCTATGGACTTAGCCCTCCCATTCTAGCTTGACTGTGTTAAGTCGGTTAAGTGTTCCTATGGACTTAACCCTCCCATTCTAGCTTAACTGTGTTAAGTGTCTGTATGAACCTAACCCCGCCCATTGGTTTGTTTATCTTGTTGAATTGGTTAAGTGTCTTAGTTAACTTAACCCTACCATTCTTGTTCTAGCTTTAATTAAATAGATTAAAGCCACGACCACTCACATTAGACAGATATTGTTGCGAATACTGGATGAGCCGGTTGGTTCCGGGCAGGTTTACATCGCAACTCAGTCTAACCTCGGGTTAGGCATATTCGTGTTTTCTAAGTTCAAAGGGTTTTGCTTAATTTTCAAATCAGGTTTTGGAAGTAACCATCCCGTCCGTCGGATCAGTTAGGGATAGCCAGGGAGAGCAGGAAACTTGTATTTTCCAAACCCAAGCCTAGACACTATCCTCTATGTCACCCTAGAACTTTCTGGTGTATGTATTATTAAAAGAGATGTCATTAAGAAACCTTTAATTTGTCTAAATTTGTATTTTCTCATTTAAGGCAAATTCTATAAGTAAATTAATCTTAATTTACTTATTTCCCAATTACTCTTTTAATGTAAATTTTCTACATTTATTTCTATGACCCATTTTCCCCTCTATATCACATTTATGCCTTTTTGGTATGTAAACAATACCAAATTAAGTGTCACTAACCATGATTTTGCTAAACCTGACGATTTACTCCCAATAATGGCCAATATCAAATTTATGCCATTATACTTATCATACCAATTTAGCTAATCCAATTCCGATTCAATATTCTAATTGTAGTTCATGTCAAACTAGACTTATTATTCTAGTTAACAAGTCAATACTAGATTCAAATAACACATCCTATAATTCATGTCAAATTTATCCAATTTGCATTTCTATAAACATGCCATAATATATGTTCCCAATTTATGCCAATTTCCAAGTTAAAAACTACGTTCTTATTAAATTTAATATTTTGCCCAAATCGTATTCCCACCGTTCGTATAATCGTGATTCAATCTAGATTATAGATAAATTTAGATTCGTAGAAAATAGGGAATGAACCAAAGATGCTATGCAAAAGATAGACATAATAACTGGCATAAAAAGGTTTGAATAACGACGTAGTTTAAGAACATGGGTAGACCTTACTTAATAGGTAAATTCCCAAGGTCTAAAACCAAAGAAAACTAAGAATAGACAGAATAGAGGCGTAGGTTCAAGAACATGGGTAGACCTAACTTAATAGGTAAATTCTCAAGGTCTAAAACCAAAGAAGACCAAGAATAGTCAGAATAGAAAATCAGGTTTAGACCTAATTTCACAGTCACAAAACTTAAACAATACTTTCCTAGTCATGAATCATAGGTGTTTAATCACAGTAGCCCTTATTATGTCATAGGCAATAGCTTATGCTTCCTAGTCAAAGGCATAGGCTGGTGTTCATAGTCAAGGGAATAATTCTTATAGTCACAGTCACAGTCATAGGCAATGTTCATAGTCATAGGCAATGTTCATAGTCATAGGCAATGTTCATTGTCATAGGCAATGTTCATAGTCATAGGTAATGTTCATAGTCATAGGCAATGCCTAATTGGTCATTGAATCACAACAGTTCTTAATTAGGTCCAAAGATATAAGCACAGATTCGAATATAGAGAGATTTGGCATATTCTTTTATTCCTTTAATTTCATGTCACGAATAGAGAAAGCGTTCATGTCTAAAAATAACTGACTTACAGGGACTAGATTAGAATAGAAAGATGGCGATGCTATGATTCGTGCGACGTTGCTCGAAATCGTTTGAGTTAGCCTTTGATTCTCATTCTGAAGCCTTAGTCTTGATTCGAACCTCCTCTTGACAACTTGAGCAGCACTTCCTCGCTTGATTTATTTTATATATTACTTATTTATATATTTTCTCATAGGCAGCATAAGGATAGAAAAGAATTGTGAATAGAGAAGGAGACTAGGGCTGTTTATATAGTGTAGAAGTCAACGAATCTGGTCAGAAGGGCGTCCGGATACAGAGAAACGAATCAGGTCCAGAAAGCTGGAAAAAGCGGGTGGGGGGGGGGGTGACCCCCAGGTCGACTACCCAGTCGACCTCGGTGCCTTGGGCGGGAAAATTCCCGCCCATCCCAATCTGGGTTCGATTTTTGAATTTCGAACTTGTTTTCTGACCTGTTTTGAAATTTGAACTTCGCTGAATCTTCCGGAGGCCATATCTTCTTCATATGGACTCCGATTTACGCAAACTCGGACTCGTTTTCATGTAGAATTCCGAGACGAACGCAATAGCGCAGCTCGTTTCCCTTGATTTTGAATTTAACTTTTAATTCTGCCTTTATTCGTGAATCTTAGTGTTGCAGAATTACGGGGTGTTACATTCTCCCCCACTTAAAAGGATTTCGTCCCCGAAATCTTCGAGTTAGGAAGAATGTGTCCTACCGTCCAATCACCCATCTACTCAACCATCCAATCACAGGCATCCATTGTCCTTAAAAGATTTCTAATGCTTTCATGTTCATATGCATAATGTGTGTATATGTCTTTATCTAATGTAAGATTAGGCGGTCTACTGATTCAGTTGACCTCCTTAATGCAAATCATGTCAGTGCCATGCGTCCAATCATGTATGTAGGCATCCCTAGTTATGTAAATGCTACATGTGTGCATAGCCATTCATCCATATGCAACATCCATATGATAACATATCAAGTTCAACTTGCAAACAAATACATATCTGTAAATGCAATATGAAAGCGTCCGAACTAATCTAGTGCCTAATACGTATGCATATGCATCCACAAGCAACCATTAGAAACCACTTGCAACCACCAACCATAATATGTTTCAAACACATGTTTACATCCGTTGGCTTCTACCTAAGGATCGAAGATACGACCTAGAGGATATACTTTGGAAAGAGAGAAATAATTATGCGCAAAGCTCCTAAACAAAGAAATCAAGGATGCACCCTTAAGGAAAAGGGTATGATGCTAGTATCTAGCCTTCCTGAGCTTTACTCCACTGTATCTTAACTAATTAAACTTCACGATTGTGAAGTTCCTGATCTCCATTTCCGAAATAAACAAATGTACATCACGGTATCAAGTGTATGTACTAAGATGATTAGAGGTCTCCCTCTCCTCTACCATGCCATAACTATAAGGGTCGAAAGGTTACTACGTGCTTTTTGGAGTGCCTGCCACAACTATTCATCTCTCACGCAACCCATCCTAGTCGAACTTGACATTCCTCAAGTACAAACCCCAAAGGCCTAAACCAATATCAGACAAGCACCCAAGGAATATCTCCTCCGAATTTAGACGATCTACGTGAGATGATATAAGCAAACTCGATAGCTATTCTCAAATCCCTACTAACCAAAAATAAACTGGTCGGACCACCAATCGGATTTGAGACTCTAGTGGGATCTTTCTACTATACAAGTACTATGGTGCAGAGACTCAACTATGAAAGTGGATATGAACAAATGCGAAGCGCTAAAACTAAAGGAAAGAGTACAAACAGCAAAACTAGACTCTTCCAACAGAACTTTACTACCTTTCTCCAAGGTACGCTTGGCGGTGAAAGTAGGTACTTGCCCTTCTGAAAATCTTGTCCTTGGCCCTTAATTACATGCCCTATCACACCATAGTAAAGATACTTCCTCTTGTCTTAGGTTTTATAATTCCTTCCTCCTTTGTGAGCTAAATCTACATCCATGAATCCCTCATCCTCTTCCGTGTGTAGTCATGTTGACCATTCTCTCGAAAGCTGCTTCCGTCGTACAGAAAACCCTATAAGCTTGAAAGAAAACTGGCCGTAGGTGAAACAACTACGGCTATGGACGGAAGCCAGGCACGTCTTCGCCCATCGATGAGGTTATCTCCCAGAAAGCCAGGAGCCCTAGAGACTCAACAAAGAAGGAGACAAGAATTCAAACAGAGGAAGAGAAGATAGTGCGTATTGTAACACCCCGCCTCCGCTAGGGTCACTCGCAAAGGAATGCACTAGCTTTAGAGGGGCATTATTGGTAAACATGCACAGAAATATCACAAGACAGAACATATAAAATAGCGGAAGTAAAATCAAACTTTCATAACATGAATAAGGTCTAAAGCCTTTTACATCAGAGTACATCAAAACCTGTCTTGCAATAATAAAGAAGCATAAAGACTTTTTCATAAATTATTCCCCAAGTAAAAATAGTAAAGTAGCCATAGCCAAGAAAAGTCCAAGCCATCCGTGATGACCTTCAAACAGAAGAAGTCCGAACTAAACAACGGTATTTCCTCCCTGTAACATGGGGGAAAATGGAAGAAATGAGGCGAAACAAAACGGGTCAGTCAAAATACTGAGTAAGCACTATCTACTATCAGCATAAAAACTAGTAAAGTTAACTGACATGAGAAACTGAGATGAACATAAGCATGATGACAGGATAGATAAGCTAAATCAAAATAACAGGATGAACTACTGAACTCAGATAAACTAAGGTGTCATGATAAATTACGGTGTCAAGATAAAACAAGGTATCACATCGTCAGGTTTCTATCAAGTATAATATCCCCAAGATATCTATCACGTGTAACGTCTCATGGTATCTATCCTGTACATCTGCTCTGCACCTACCGTACTAGTATCCCAACTGTATCATGTGTTATCCGTGAATGACCCTTACTCAAAAGTCGTATAATGGTCCATGTCAACCTAATATGCCGCATATATAGGTTACTCAACTCGTATGTTCCTTTCCGTGTATAAGTTTAGTCCCTTGCCGTAGACCATACGGGCTTTCCCAAGAGATTCTAAATTACTTTAACATAGTTCCATGATCCTTAAGATCGGTTTGGACTGTTACCCTAAACCTAGCTAGGGTCTTCCAACATGAATTATCGTTTGTACAACTAGGACTTATGCTACCTAGGGCTACAAGGGATTATGCTTACCTATTGCACGTTTTCGTATCTCGGTTTGGGTTCAACCACCTAGGGCCACTAGGGATTACGCTAACCGTCAACCGCGCCCTTTTTCCCACGCATATATCGTGAATCGTTTTTCCATGACTGTATGCACGTGTATCACATCGTGCCACCGATTCCTGTCACAAGGCAGACCAAGAAATACAGTACTCTGTCGGGAGCTTTCGATTTATCTGCCGATGCAGATGCTAAGGTCTGTTTTTCTTATACGTGGCTATGGTCCCACGAGACCACTCCCTCAACTAGTGAAAGACAAGACAGGATAAATCCTGTATGAGAACACAACACTGGCCAACCCACATCCAAGCCTTACCGCAACCATAATTAGATAGCAATTATGGTCTATTGGGTGTTCTCTGCCTTTCCGTACGTACACGCTTGACCAAAGATGGTAGGTAGACTGACGAAAAATGCTATCTAGGGTACGACCGTGTATCGTCGACTATCCCCTATCCATCCCCGTCTTTAGGTCGCTCGCATAACAACCAAGGCATACTCTTGGTTCTTCTAACGCAGACCTTAACCTCTCATGAGCCTAGTATAATTACCTGGCAGCTCATAGAGGGATACCAAGAATATCCTCATGTTCCCCGAAGCCGCTGCTTCGTTACCCAGTTCGCTGGAGCCTTTATCTAAATCAGATACTTGCTCCTACTCGTGTGCTTAAACGATGACCCACCGTATTAGGTTACTCATCTATCTATGAACTGGTCTAAATTTCCTTGACTAAGAATCATTACTTAGTTATCCTTCAACTAAGGTTTACCACTTAGCCTTATTCCTGTTATCCTTGTTAATTACGGTTACCCACCTAATCCTCCGAATTAGGGTTTATATAACAGATTAAGTGTCACTTAAGTTCATGACTTAATCCCGTCTACAAATCATGTCAAAATTGGCTAAGTATCCAAGTTCAAGACTTAACCCTACAAACCATGCTCAAGTTGGTTAAGTATATATTAACTTGACCCTATCAAATTACTTAGTCAAACCGGTCAAGTGTATTCAAGCGATTCATGACTTAGCCTTATCATGTTTTCACGTTATATTGGTTAAGTATGGGTTAACTTAACCTCAATAAATTCACGAGTTAGATTGGTTAGGTATAGATCACTTAACCACATCAAATTAACGAGTTAGATTGGTTAAGTATAGGTCACTTAACCACATCAAATTAACGAGTTAGATTAGTTAAGTGTTTAACTTAACCCCATTAAACTACCAAGTGGGATTAATTAAGTCTAGGCTAACTTAACCCCATCCGATTATCATGTTTAGACTAGTTGAGTCTAATCTTAACGCCATCCATTAACTGTATCTTTCGGTTAAGTGTCATTAAGAAAACTTACTTAACCTTACCAAATTATCGTGTTGGATTGATTAAGTGTTGGTTAACTTAACCCCGTCCACTAGTCGTATAAAAATGGTTAAGTGTCATTAGGCAAATCAAGTTACTTAACCTACCCAACCTTGTCATGTTTTGTTAAGTATCATTAGCCTAATCAATTTACTTAACCCATTTGTCCATGTCATATTTGGTTAAGAGTCATTAATCAAATTAACTTAACCCTATCATGTGGCATTAATTACTTAATGCACCCCAACCTCTCACATTAGACTTTGTTGTGGTTACTAGTTAAGCCGGTCGGTTCCGGGTAGCTTTACACCACAACTTGGTCTAACCTCGGGTTCAAGCACAACATGACCAACTTCTCACATTGGGTCCTATTGTTTGCAACTACTAGTTAGGCCGGTCGGTTCCGGGTAGCTTTACATTGCAAACTCAACCCAACCTCGAGTTGGCCACTTTCATGTTTAGTCTAGTGTCATGTTCATATTCAAGTTTTCAAGCAATTGGGTAGACCTAACTTAATAGGTAAATTCCCAATGGGTAGACCTAACTTAATAGGTAAATTCCCAAGCTTATGTTTTTATGCATACTTACATGTCAACTTCCATGTTATATTTCAAGTCATGTTTTCAAGTATAAACACATGTCATATTTAACGTTACATGTGGTCATGTTTATACCCATTTACCCAAATCATGTTCATATCATTATGATTTCCCATAATGTGACCCCAACGCTTTTTAAACTCGCATATACGTTCGCAACAACGTAATGGATTAAAAGAAGAGACTTGGCAAAGGCATGACAAAAATGGATATTAAGCCACAAGTTAATCATGGTGGCAAATGAGGCACAAATGTGTTCATTAGCTTGCATGTTACATTCTTAAGCCTCAAAAACATGCATAAACCCAAACTTGGCACATAAGCGAATCATGTTGACAAAAGACATGGAATGATGACAAGTAACTCGCATATATCATCATATAAGGGTTATGACTTCATATGCAAGTTGACATAAAGGGTATGAAGGTTCTCATGTTGCATAATGCAACATTTCAACATAAAGGTTGTAGCTTTTAGCTCACAAGGTCAAGATAATGACTTCATAAACTTGCATGACATGATAGCATGTATCATTCTCAAGGATCAAACCCAAACTTGCAACATGAACTTTTAACTTCATAGTTAATATCTAAGAGTAGGGAAAGAGCTTACATTGCTATGAAGGCACAAAAGATATGACAAAGCCCTTATGCAATCAACTAGACCCAAAATGCAAGCTCTAACATAAATACCCTTGAGCCAAAATGATCAAAACCCTTGCTTTATGATGCAAATATAGAAACTTGACTTGAATGCAAGCTAATGATGCTCACACAAGTTTGAAAACACTTGTATGCATGGAAAATCTCTCATAGAAACAATTTAGAAATTTTATGAAGAGAGTGGAGGCCATTTGAGGTAAAATTTTGCCATAGTTTAGTTGTATGAGTGAATAATGATGATTTAGGGTTAGGTTAGGGTCTTATTTATAGATTAGGCAAGTGTTTTAGGCCATAGGATTAAACCCTAGTTGCAATCTTAGCCCTTAAAACCTAATCTAGCCCCCAAGCTCAACACAATCTCAAAATGGTGCACCAGGCTAAACAGCCCGGCTGGACCAAGTCGACAGCCAAGTCGACAGGGCTGTCGACTTGGATCCAACCAAGTCGACCCCCAAGTCGACAGGGCTGTCGACTTGGGTGCCCTGGCGGGATTTTTCCCGCCAGGCCCAAACTGGCCCAAAATTCCAATTTCAAACTTGAATTTGAAATCTGTTTTTACTTAGTAATTTTCTGAAAACTTCGTTGGGCCTTAATCGGGTCATACGGACTCCGATTCTCGAAAACTCAGACTCTATTTCGCGTATTTTTCCGAGACGAACGCAATGGCATAGCCCGTTTTACTTGATTCAGAATTTATAATTAAATTCTGCCTTGATTCTCGTCTTAACACGTTATCGAAAAATACGGGTTGTTACATTCTCCCCACCTTTTAGGATTTCGTCCCCGAAATCTCCAAGTTAGGAAGAACATATCCTATCATCCATCAATCATCTACTCAAATCATCATCCACAAGCAACCATTGTCCTTAGATGATTTCTAATGCTGTATGAATATATGCAAAACGTGTGTGTATATGCACTTATCTAATGTAAATGATCAGGCCTGAGTGGTCTAATGCAAAATATGTATAGTGCTATGAATCCAACATGTATGCAAATAGTCCTAGTCATATAGATACTATATGCGTGCACAATCATTCATTCATATGCCACAACCGCATGATAACACATTCGATTTCATCCATAAACAAGTATAAATACTCGTGCATATGCAATATGAAATGTGACCGAGTCGAGCTAGTATCTAATATGTATTCGCGCATCCACGAGCAACCACTTGCAACCACTTGAAACCATATCAATCATAAAATGTTTCAAATACATGTTTACATCCATAGGGTTCTACCTAGGATTCCCTGAAACAGGGCCGAGAAGATAAACAAGACAAACTCCTTACGGGGTTTGTAACAGTAAATAGGACCGAGAGGATGTCCACAAAAGATAGCCTATAAGTAAGCTCTACAGAAAACAGGGATCAAGGATATACTCCCAAAAAGAGATATCATGCGCGTATCTAGTCTTCGACCATCAAAGTCTTATTTCCTTTAGCTTAATTCCATCGTGCCTTGACCGTCTTTTAACTTCGCGATTTCGTAGCTTCTTATTTCCTGTTTCCATAACATGAGCTGGAACTCATTTCTTCGTCGCCTCTCGTTCCACTTGCACTTATCCTTTTCCTAGAATACTTGACGCAAACATGACTGCATACTCATGATCTCATGAAAGCTTTCCAAAATTCACTAGTGAAGCTTTGGATCTCGTTTATATACTATGAGGTATTCCACGTAGAAGAACTTTCTCTTGAAAGTAAACAGATGTCAACCAGGTTATCAAGCGCACTTACTAGGGTGATCTCTATAACCCATGCATAAATGAAGTAAACCATCCGTCTTATCGGTGAACACCACTCGATCGGGCTTCAAATTTCCAATAAAGGCATCAAGGGATTCTAAGTAACTAGTCATGATAGAACCTCAAAAGGTTACACGATACTTCGAGGGTATTACCAAGGCTAGTCAAAAGTCTAACTACCCTCCTATCAAAACCGAGCGTGGCACCCCTTACTGGATAACCACTTTATCCCTAGAATCCATCCATAGCTTATAAACATAAGCATTATTTCCAAACTCAATACTTGGGCATAGACATTCCCAAATCCAAACAAGCCATGAATAAATGGACCGATTCTCCAATAGGACTTTGAGACAAAAATGGGATCCTCTATTACACTAGTACTATGGTGCAGAGACTCAACTACCGAAGCGGACTTAAATGATGCGGGGATCAAAACAAAGTCTTGGCGGGATGAAAGAAAAGAATAACTAGATCTTCAACAAGGATGTTATCCCCCTACTCAGGTACTCTAGTGAGGGTATACAATTGTCTTCACGATGATCTTGTCCTTGTCCCACAATACTTAACTATCCGTCCTGTTTCACCATACCAAAGATACTTTCTCGTTATGGGTTGAGCCATACCAACAAGTTGCTCACCCTTAAGCTCGTATCCTTTATCCTCTTTCCCACGATCCTTTCTTATAACGTGGCCACTGGTCTCTCGAGAACCACCTCCATCGCATGGAAAGCACTTTCGTAGATAGAAAAGACTAGTCGCAGTTAAAACTACTGTGACTACAGATGGAGGAAAGAAAGGAAAACAGATTCAATTAAGGAAACAAGGATAGTGCTAATGGCCTTTGGGGAATAGCCTTTTTCTTTTAAAAGAAAATTTTCTTGAAAAATGCTTCTTTGTAAATGATTTTCAAATAGTTTTCAGAAGGTCTTTAAAAACTTTTGCCCAGTCTGGTAATCTTCTGCTCTGATACCAATTGTAACACCCCGCCTCCGCTAGGGTCACTCGCAAAGGAATGCACTAGCTTTAGAGGGGCATTATTGGTAAACATGCACAGAAATATCACAAGACAGAACATATAAAATAGCGGAAGTAAAATCAAACTTTCATAACATGAATAAGGTCTAAAGCCTTTTACATCAGAGTACATCAAAACCTGTCTTGCAATAATAAAGAAGCATAAAGACTTTTTCATAAATTATTCCCCAAGTAAAAACAGTAAAGTAGCCATAGCCAAGAAAAGTCCAAGCCATCCGTGATGACCTTCAAACAGAAGAAGTCCGAACTAAACAACAGTATTTCCTCCCTGTAACCTGGGGGGAAAACGGAAGAAAAGAGGCGAAACAAAACGGGTCAGTCAAAAGACTGAGTAAGCCCTATCTACTATCAGCATAAAAACTAGTAAAGTTAACTGACATGAGAAACTGAGATGAACATAAGCATGATGACAAGATAGATAAGCTAAATCAAAATAACCAGATGAACTACTGAACTCAGATAAACTAAGGTGTCATGATAAATTACGGTGTCAAGATAAAACAAGGTATCACATCATCAGGTTTCTATCAAGTATAATATCCCCAAGATATCTATCACGTGTAACGTCTCATGGTATCTATCCTGTACATCTGCTCTGCACCTACCGTACTAGTATCCCAACTGTATCATGTGTTATCCGTGAATGACCCTTACTCAAAAGTCGTATAATGGTCCATGTCAACCTAATATGCCGCATATATAGGTTACTCAACTCGTATTTTCCTTTCCGTGTATAAGTTTAGTCCCTTGCCGTAGACCATACGGGCTTTCCCATGAGATTCTATATTACTTTAACATAGTTCCATGATCCTTAAGATCGGTTTGGACTGTTACCCTAAACCTAGCTAGGGTCTTCCAAAATGAATTATCGTTTGTACAACTAGGACTTATGCTTCCTAGGGCTACTAGGGATTATGCTTACCTATTGCACGTTTTCGTATCTCGGTTTGGGTTCAACCACCTAGGGCCACTAGGGATTACGCTAACCGTCAACCGTGCCCTTTTTCCCACGCATATATCGTGAATCGTTTTTCCATGACTGTATGCACATGTATCACATCGTGCCACCCGAGTCCTGTCACAGGGCAGACCAAGAAATACAGGACTCGGTCGGGAGCTTTCGATTTATCTGCCGATGCAGATGCTAAGGTCTGTTTTTCTTATACGTGGCTATGGTCCCACGAGACCACTCCCTCAACTAGTGAAAGACAAGACAGGATAAATCCTGTATGAGAACACAACACTGGCCAACCCACATCCAAGCCTTACCGCAAACATAATTAGATAGCAATTATGGTCTATTGGGTGTTCTCTGCCTTTCCGTACGTACACGCTTGACCAAAAATGGTAGGTAGCCTGACGAAAAATGCTATCTAGGGTACGACCGTGTATCGTCGACTATCCCCTATCCATCCCCGTCTTTAGGTCGCTCGCATAGCAACCAAGGCATACTCTTGGTTCTTCTAACGCTGACCTTAACCTCTCATGAGCCTAGTATAATTACCTGGCAGCTCATAGAGGGATACCAAGAATATCCTCACGTTCCCCGAAGCCGCTGCTTCGTTACCCAGTTCGCTGGAGCCTTTATCTAAATCAGATACTTGCTCCTACTCGTGTGCTTAAACGATGACCCACCGTATTAGGTTACTCATCTATCTATGAACTGGTCTAAATTTCCTTGACTAAGAATCATTACTTAGTTATCCTTCAACTAAGGTTTACCACTTAGCCTTATTCCCGTTATCCTTGTTAATTACGGTTACCCACCTAATCCTCCGAATTAGGGTTTATATAACAGATTAAGTGTCACTTAAGTTCATGACTTAATCCCGTCTACAAATCATGTCAAAATTGGCTAAGTATCCAAGTTCAAGACTTAACCCTACAAACCATGCTTAAGTTGGTTAAGTATATATTAACTTGACCCTATCAAATTACTTAGTCAAACCGGTCAAGTGTATTCAAGCGATTCATGACTTAGCCTTATCATGTTTTCACGTTATATTGGTTAAGTATGGGTTAACTTAACCTCAATAAATTCACGAGTTAGATTGGTTAAGTATAGATCACTTAACCACATCAAATTAACGAGTTAGATTAGTTAAGTGTTTAACTTAACCCCATTAAACTACCAAGTGGGATTAATTAAGTCTAGGCTAACTTAACCCCATCCGATTATCATGTTTAGACTAGTTGAGTCTAATCTGAACCCCATCCATTAACTGTATCTTTCGGTTAAGTGTCATTAAGAAAACTTACTTAACCTTACCAAATTATCGTGTTGGATTGATTAAGTGTTGGTTAACTTAACCCCGTCCACTAGTCGTATAAAAATGGTTAAGTGTCATTAGGCAAATCAAGTTACTTAACCTACCCAACCTTGTCATGTTTTGTTAAGTATCATTAGCCTAATCAATTTACTTAACCCATTTGTCCATGTCATATTTGGTTAAGAGTCATTAATCAAATTAACTTAACCCTATCATGTGGCGTTAATTACTTAATGCACCCCAACCTCTCACATTAGACTTTGTTGTGGTTACTAGTTAAGCCGGTCGGTTCCGGGTAGCTTTACACCACAACTTGGTCTAACCTCGGGTTCAAGCACAACATGACCAACTTCTCACATTGGGTCCTATTGTTTGCAACTACTAGTTAGGCCGGTCGGTTCCGGGTAGCTTTACGTTGCAAACTCAACCCAACCTCGAGTTGGCCACTTTCATGTTTAGTCTAGTGTAATGTTCATATTCAAGTTTTCAAGCAATTGGGTAGACCTAACTTAATAGGTAAATTCCCAAGCTTATGTTTTTATGCATACTTACATGTCAACTTCCATGTTATATTTCAAGTCATGTTTTCAAGTATAAACACATGTCATATTTAATATTACATGTGGTCATGTTTATACCCATTTACCCAAATCATGTTCATATCATTATGTTTTCCCATAATGTGACCCCAACGCTTTTTAAACTCGCATATACGTTCGCAACAACGTAATGGATTAAAAGAAGAGACTTGGCAAAGGCATGACAAAAATGGATATTAAGCCACAAGTTAATCATGGTGGCAAATGAGGCACAAATGTGTTCATTAGCTTGCATGTTACATTCTTAAGCCTCAAAAACATGCATAAACCCAAACTTGGCACATAAGCGAATCATGTTGACAAAAGACATGGAATGATGACTAGTAACTCGCATATATCATCATATAAGGGTTATGACTTCATATGCAAGTTGACATAAAGGGTATGAAGGTTCTCATGTTGCGTAATGCAACATTTCAACATAAAGGTTGTAGCTTTTAGCTCACAAGGTCAAGATAATGACTTCATAAACTTGCATGACATGATAGCATGTATCATTCTCAACGATCAAACCCAAACTTGCAACATGAACATTTAACTTCATAGTTAATATCTAAGAGTAGGGAAAGGGCTTACATTGCTATGAAGGCACAAAAGATATGACAAAGCCCTTATGCAATGAACTAGACCCAAAATGCAAGCTCTAACATAAAAACCCTTGAGCCAAAATGATCAAAACCCTTGCTTTATGATGCAAATATAGAAACTTGACTTGAATGCAAGCTAATGATGCTCATACAAGTTTGAAAACACTTGTATGCATGGAAAATCTCTCATAGAAACAATTTAGAAATTTTATGAAGAGAGTGGAGGCCATGAGAGGTAAAATTTTGCCATAGTTTAGTTGTATGAGTGAATAATGATGATTTAGGGTTAGGTTAGGGTCTTATTTATAGATTAGGCAAGTGTTTTAGGCCATAGGATTAAACCCTAGTTGCAATCTTAGCCCTTAAAAACCGAATCTGGCCCCCAAGCTCAACACAATCTCAAAATGGTGCACCAGGCTAAACAGCCCGGCTGGACCAAGTCGACAGCCAAGTCGACAGGGCTGTCGACTTGGGTCCAACCAAGTCGACCCCCAAGTCGACATGGATGTCGACTTGGGTGCTCTGGCGGGATTTTTCCCGCCTGGCCCAAACTGGCCCAAAATTCCAATTTCAAACTTGAATTTGAAATCTGTTTTTACTTAGTAATTTTCTGAAAACTTCGTTGGGCCTTAATCGGGTCATACGGACTCCGATTCTCGAAAACTCAGACTCTATTTCGCGTATTTTTCCAAGACGAATGCAATGGCATAGCCCGTTTTACTTGATTCAGAATTTATAATTAAATTCTGCCTTGATTCTCGTCTTAACACGTTATCGAAAAATACGGGTTGTTACACGTATGGCTTTGGGGAATATGCCTTTAAAACAAATCTTTTCTCTTGAAAATGCTTCTTTTAAAACCGTTTTGAAAATAATTTTTCAAATTTTTTATCTGATCTGGTAACCTTCAGCTCTGATACCATGTGTAACACCCCACATCCGTTAGTGTCACTCACAAAGGGAATGCACTAAGTTCTGTGGAGCATTTAGGGTAAAAGATGCAGATAAATTACAAGACAGACAGAAATTAAACAGCGGAAAATAAAACTTTGCTTCATTGATAAAATAGTTTGTACAATGATTTCTTTTACAATATCAGAGTATCATCTGTCTTACAAAATAAAGAAGCATAAAACAACATTTATATTCCGCAGTTTTAGCAAGAGCCAGCCATAGCATTTGAAAAGAGAATCCAAGCAAACTTCGACAAATCTTCAAGCTAGGAAAGAGTGACAGTCCAACTTAACCTGAGCTATACTATTCCCTCCTTTACTACCTGGGGGGGGGGGGAACGGAAGAAAAGAAGACGAAAGAAAAACAGAGTCAGACCCAAAGCCTGAGTAAGTTCAGTAACTTCTAGCATATGAACATGGAACAACAAAACGACATGAATTAACTGAATACAAGATAACACCATGATGATAGGGTTGGCAAGATTAACACAAGATATGCTAAGATAAGATTAACTGGATATGCTCTAATACTTTCGCCGCTTCGCTATTTCCTTGGTATACTGGTTTCTATATCTCTGCACGGCCTAACTAGTGTCCCAACTAGTAACGATAACGTGATCCCAATCCCTGTAGTTTCCATTGCCTTCAGGCATACATTTATTATTTGTTACCTGGATCTAATCTAGGGTTTTCTATCAAGCGCTTTCTAGTTTCAACTAGAGTTTACACTATCTGCTGAACGCTTCTCGGATTCAAGGTTTATGCCACCTAGTCCGATCGATGCCCCCAAGTCTAGGACACACTACCTAGAGTGGTATATGTTCCTATACTTCCCCACGCATGTATCGCGAACCGTTATCGCTTCTCTAGATGCACATGTCCTGTAATGTGCAGTCTGAGTCCTATGGCAGGGCAAATCAAGGAATACAGAACTCAGTCAGGAGCTTTTAGATATCTGCCGATGTATATCCTGAGGTCTGTTTTTATTCCAGCGGCTATGGTCCAACTTGACCCCTCCCTCGACTAATGAAAGGCACACCTTGAAAAATGAGAACTATACGTAGGCCCCCGGTGCCCTACTATTCTATGGCCATCCTCACCCATAACTAGATAGCAAGTATATGGTCTTTTGGAGTTCTCCGCCTTTCTGCTTCACGTATCTCGATTGACTCAAGATGGATGGTAGACGACGAGTTGCTATCACAGGGCTACCGTTTTGTCGCTGAATCACGCCGGTCCATCCTAGTCTTTAGGTTGCCATATATTGCAACCAAGGCATACCCCTGGTTCTTCTACGTAGGACTTAACCTCTGTGAGCCCAAGAGGATCATCTACAGCCTCACAGAGGGATACCAAGAGTACCCTCACGTCCCCTTGAAGCCTCGGGCTTTGTAACCCAATTCGTTGGAGCCTCCTTTTTGCTTAGACGGACATTCGCTCCTTCCCGTGTTATACTAAGAATTACTACTTAGTTTTACTAATTAAGATTTACCACCTAGTTTCCAGAATCGTTGTTTTGTTTCATTAAGGTTTACTACATAGTTCTCTTTCCCGTCAATTTGGATTGGTTAAGTGTCATTAGTCAATTCTAGCCAACTTAACCCTCTTCATTCATCCTGTTAAACTGGTTAAGTGTTATCAATAATTCATGACGACTTAACCCTACCACAAACCAAGTTATATTGGTTAAGTATTTCTTATTACTTAACCCTACCCATCCATCCTGTATTGGTTAAGTGTTCCTTGCCCGTCTATTTTAACTGATATGTTATTATTAATGGTTAAGTGTTCAAGCTTACTTAACCCTATGGTCTAGCCCAGCTAACTTATTAAATTGGCTAAGTGTATTTACTTAACCCCAACCTCTAGTCTAGTTAACATGTTAATTTGACTAAGTGTATTAACTTTACTTAACCCCACCTTCTAGTCTAGTTAACATGTTAATTTGACTAAGTGTTTTCTTAGTTACTTAACCCCTACAAATCTGGTCTTATTACCATAAGTTTGGTTAAGTGTCCCTATGGACTTAGCCCTTCCATTCTAGCTTGACTGTGTTAAGTCGGTTAAGTGTTCCTATGGACTTAACACTCCCATTCTATCTTAACTGTGTTAAGTGTCTGTATGAACCTAACCCCGCCTATCGATTTGGTTATCTTGTTGAATTGGTTAAGTGTCTTAGTTTACTTAACCCTACCATTCTTGCTCTAGCTTTAATTAAATAGATTAAAGACGCAACCACTCACATTAGATAGATATTGTTGCGAATACTGGATGTGCCGGTTGGTTCCGGGCAGGTTTACATCGCAACTCAATCTAACCTCGGGTTAGGCATATTCGTGTTTTCTAAGTTCAAAGGGTTTTGCTTAATTTCCAAATCAGGTTTTGAAAGTAACCATCCCGTCCGTCGGATCAGTTAGGGATAGCCAGGGAGAGCAAGAAACTTGTATTTTCCAAACCCAAGCCTAGACACTATCCTCTCTGTCACCCTAGAACTTTCTTGTGTATGTATTATTAAAAGAGATGTCATTAAGAAACCTTTAATTTGTCTAAATTTGTATTTTCTCATTTAAGGCAAATTCTATAAGTAAATTATTCCTAATTTACTTATTTCCCAATTACTCTTTTAATGTAAATTTTCTACATTTATTTCTATGGCCCATTTTCCCCTCTATATCACATTTATGCCTTTTTGGTATGTAAACTATACCAAATTAAGTGTCACTAACCATGATCTTGCTAAACCTGACGATTTACTCCCAATTATAGCCAACATCAAATTTATGCCATTATACTTATCATACCAATTTAGCTAATCCAATTCCGATTCAATATTCTAATTACAGTTCATGTTAAACTAGATTTATTATTCTAGTTTACAAGTCAATACAAGATTCAAATTACACATCCTATAATTCATGTCAAATTTATCCAATTTGCATTTCTATAAACATGCCATAATACATGTTCCCAATTTATGCCAATTTCCAAGTTAAAAACTTCCTTCTTAGTAAATTTCATATTTTTCCCAAATCGTATTCCCACCGTTCGTATAATCGTGATTCAATATAGATTATAGATAAATCTAGATTCGTAGAAAATAGGGAATGAACCAAAGATGCTATGCAAAAGATAGACATAATAAGTGGCATAAAAAGGGTTGAATAACGACGTAGGTTCAAGAACATGGGTAGACCTAACTTAATAGGTAAATTCCCAAGGTTTAAAACCAAAGAAAACTAAGAATAGACAGAATAGAGGCGTAGGTTCAAGAACATGGGTAGACCTAACTTAATAGGTAAATTCCCAAGGTCTAAAACCAAAGAAGACCAAGAATAGTCAAAATAGAAAATCAGGTTTAGACCCAATTTCACAGTCACAAAACTTAAACAATACTTTCCTAGTCATGAATCATAGGTGTTTAATCACAGTAGCCCTTGTTATGTCATAGGCAATAGTCTATGCTTCCTAGTCAAAGGCATAGGCTGGTGTTCATAGTCAAGGAAATAATTCTTATAGTCACATTCACAGTCATAGGCAATGTTCATAGTCATATGCAATGTTCATAGTCATAGGCAATGCTCATAGTCATAGGCAATGCCTAATTGGTCATTGAATCACAATAGTTCTTAATTAGGTCCAAAGATATAAGCACAGATTCGAATAGAGAGAGATTCGGGATATTCTTTTATTCCTTTAATTTCATGTCACGAATAGAGAAAGCATTCATATCTAAAAATAACTAACTTACAGAGATTAGATTAGAATAGAAAGATGGCGATGCTATGATTCGTGCGACGTTGCTCGAAATCGTTTGAGTTAGCCTTTGATTCTCATTCTGAAGCCTTAATCTTGATTCGAACCTCCTCTTGACAACTTGAGCAGCACTTCCTCGTCTTGATTTATTTTATATATTACTTATTTATATATTTTCTCAGAGGCAGCATAAGGATAGAAAAGAATTGTGAATAGAGAAGGAGACTAGGGCTGTTTATATAGTGTAGAAGTCAACGAATCTGTTCAGAAGGGCGTCTGGATACAGAGAAACGAATGAGGTTCAGAAAGCTGGAAAAAGCGGGTGGGGGGGGGGGGGGTCGACCCCCAGGTCGACTACCCAGTCGACCTGGGTGCCTTGGGCGGGAAAATTCCTGCCCAGCCTAATCTAGGTCTGATTTTTGAAATTCGAACTCGTTTTCTGTCCTGTTTTGAAATTTGAACTTCGCTGAATCTTCTGGAGGCCATATCTTCTTCATACGGACTCCGATTTACGCAAACTCGTACTCGTTTTCATGTAGAATTCCGAGACGAACGCAATGGCGCAGCTCGTTTCCCTTGATTTTGATTTTAACTTTTAATTCTTCCTTGATTTGTGAATCTTAGTGTTGCAGAATTACGGGGTGTTACAGGGACTGACCTTGAGTTTGAGGTTGGGGATAAGGTGTTCCTTAAAGTATCTCCTTTGAGGAATGTCATCCGTTTTGGGTCTGTAGGAAAGTTGGAACCTCGGTTTGCAGGATCATTTCCTATCATCGAAAGGATTGGGACGATGGCCAACAGAGTAGACCTGCCTGAAAGACCAGCTGGAGTTCATAATGTTTTTCATGTCTCTCAGCTACGAAAGTGCTTACATGAGTCGGCGGAAGTTATGGAGCCAAGCATACTAGAGGAACTCGAATTGGAACGTGAAATGATTGTGAGGAGAGTTCCAACTCGTATCTTGGGGATGGAAATCAAAATGCTACGCAACCGTGAAGTTAAGCATGTCAAAGTTCAATGGAGCGACGCCGAGGAAGACGCGACTTGGGAGACTGAGGCCAAAATATGTGCAACCTACCCTTTTCTTTTTTAGGGTACATCTTTGATCTCTTTTTTTCTTAAGTTTATTCAAGCTTGTATCTACCTTTTTAGTGTATCTCCTCGGCCGTATTCTTTATCCTTAGGTAGAGATCAATGGTGTAAACATGTGTTTGGAACATGTTATGATTGATAGATGCTAGTGGATGCAAGTGTTTGCTAGTGGTTGTTCGTGGATGCATAATACGCACAATTAGGCACTAGATGGGCTCAATCACTTTTATACTGCATAAAATGTGTGCTTATTTAGGTTAATGGATGTATAATGGTTGTGTTATCATATGGATGCTTCATTCGGATGAATGGTTGTGCACGCATGTAGAAATAATATGTATCATTAGGGATCTTTTGCATATATAATGGACGCATGGCATTATCATAATTTTCATTAAGGAGGTCAATTGAATCAGTAGACCGCCTGATTTTGCATTAGATATGGACATGTACACACACTGTGCATATAAACATGAAAGCATTAGAAGTCTTTTAAGGACAATGGATGCCTGTGTCTGGTGGTTGAGTAGATGGACGATTAGATGGTAGGATATGTATTCTTCATAACTTGAAGATTTTGGGGTCGAAATCCTTTAAGGAGGGGAGAATGTAATACCCCGTGTTTTCTGTTAACATTAAACTAACGAATTGAGGAATAAATAATTTAAAATGTGAGAATCAAGGGAAACGGGTTACGCCATTATGTTCGTCTCAGAATTCTAGTTGAGATAGAGTCCGAGTTTGCGTAAATTGGACTTCGTATGAAGAAGTTATGTCTGTCGGAAGTTTGCAGAAATTCAAATTTAAATTCAAGGGGTCGACCTGGGGGTCGACCTACCACCTTCGGGCAGATTTGAATTAAGCCCAATGCTGAGCTGCTGTTGAGTCATTAGGGCTGAGTTGGCTTTTTGGATGGTTCAGGTTGCTTCTAGGTTGATCGGATGGCCTAAATTAATCCTAATCTCTATATAAACACATGTAGACTCAAACCCTAAACCTAATAAAAAATTAGAACCATGGCCGTCATGCTATCACCCCGCAACCTAGAGTAGCTGCCACCAACTAGGAGCAAAGAAAAGCTAATCAACTCAACTCAACTCAAGTCTATAACAACAACAACAACAATGAATTTGTCTACTTCAAAGGCGAGCTAAATCAATTTCAGAATACGGATTCCAGAAAGACAAGACTATTCTTTTTTATTGTGAGTATGATAGCTTTCACAAGATAATTCGTTAATTTAATTATGATAAGATATAACTGGGATCATAAGAATATAATGGTGAATCATGTGATGTAAATTATATGTGTAACACCCCACATCCGTTAGTGTCACTCACAAAGGGAATGCACTAAGTCTTATGGAGCATTTAGGGTAAAAGATGCAGATAAATTACAAGACAGACAGAAATTAAACAGCGGAAAATAAAACTTTGCTTTATTGATAAAAAAGTTTATACAATGATTTCTTTATAATATTATAGTATCATCTGTCTTACAAAATAAAGAAGCATAAAACAACATTTATATTCCCCAATTTTAGCAAGAGCCAGCCATAGCATCTGAAAAGAGAATCCAAGCAAACTTCGACAAATCTTCAAGCTAGGAAAGAATGACAGTCCAACTTAACCTATGCTATACTATTCCCTCCTTTACTACCTGGGGCAGGGGGGGGACGGAAGAAAAGAAGACGAAAGAAAAACAGAGTTAGACATAAAGCCTGAGTAAGTTTGGTAACTTCTAGCATGTGAACATGGAAAAACAAAACGACATGAATTAACGGAATACAAGATAACACCATGATGATAGGGTTGGCAAGATTACACAAGATTAACACAAGATATGCTAAGATAAGATAAACTGGATATGCTCTAGTACTTTCGCTGCTTCGCTATTTCCATATTATACGGGTTTATATATCTCTGCACCACCTAACTAGTGTCCCAACTAGTAACGATAACGTGATCCCAATCCCTGTATTTTCCATTGCCTTCAGGCATACATTTATTATTTATTACCTAGATCTAATCTAGGGTTTTCTATCAAGTGCTTTCAAGATTCAACTAGAGTTTCCGCTATCTGCTGAACGCTTCTCGGATTCAGGGTTTATGCCACCTAGTCCAACTAGGGATTATGCTACCTGTCGAACGATGCCCCCAAGTCTAGGACACACTAGCTAGAGTGGTATATGTTCCTATACTTCCCCACGCATGTATCGCGAATCGTTATCGCTTGTCTAGATGCACATGTCCTGTAATGTGCGACCCGAGTCCTGTGGCAGGGCAAATCAAGGAATACAGAACTCGGTCGGGAGCTTTCAGATATCTGCCGATGCAGATGCTAAGGTCTGTTTTTGTTCCAGTGGCTATGGTCACACTTGACCCCTCCCTCAACTAATGAAAGGCACACCTTGAAAAATGAGAACTATACGCAGGCCCCCGGTGCCCCACTATCCTATGGCCATCCTCACCCATAACTAGATAGCAAGTATATGGTCTTTTGGAGTTCTCCGCCTTTCCGCTTCACGTATCTCGACTGACTCAAGATGGATGGTAGACAACGAGTTGCTATCACAGGGCTACCGTTTTCTCACCGAATCACGCTGGTCCATCCTGGCCTTTAGGTTGCCATGTGTTGCAACCAAGGCATACCCGTGGTTCTTCTACGCAGACCTTAACCTCTGTGAGCCCAGGAGGATCATCTGTAGCCTCACAGAGGGATACCAAGAGTACCCTCATGTCCCCTCGAAGCCTCGGGCTTCGTAACCCAATTCGTTGGAGCCTTCTTTTTACTCAGACGGACATTCGCTCCTTCCCGTGTTATACTAAGAATTACCACTTAGTTTTACTAACTAAAATTTACCACTTAGTTTCCAGAATCGTTGTTTTCTTAACAATGGTTTACTACTTAGTTCCCTTTTCCCATCAATTTGGATTGGTTAAGTGTCATTAGTCAATTCAAGCCAACTTAACCTTCTTCATTTATCCTGTCAAACTGGTTAAGTGTTATCAGTAATTCATGTTGACTTAACCCCACCACAAACCAAGTTATATTGGTTAAGTATTTCTTATTACTTAACCATACCCATTTACCCTGTATTGGTTCAATGTTCCTTTTTAACTTAACTTTGCCCGTCTGTTTTATCTAACATGTCGTGTTTAAGTATTATCCCTTCATGTCTTAGACTTAACCCTATTCCTTTATCCCAATATGATGGTTAAGTGTTCAAGTTTACTTAACCCTACAGTCTAGCCCAGCTATCATATCAAATTGGCTATGTGTATTAACTTTACTTTACCCCAACCTCTAGTCTAGTTAACATGTTAATTTGGCTAAGTTTTTTCTTAGTTACTTAACCCTTACAAATCTGGTCTTGTTACCATAAGTTTGGTTAAGTGTCCCTTTAGCCCTCCCATTCTAGCTTGACTGTGTTAAGTTGGTTAAGTGTTCCTATGGACTTAACCCTCCTATTCTAGCTTAACTGTGTTAAGTGTCTGTATAAACCTAACCCCACCCATCGGTTTGGTTATCTTGTTGAATTGGTTAAGTGTCTTAGTTAACTTAACCCTACCATTCTTGTTCTAGCTTTAATTAAATAGATTAAAGCCGCTACCACTCACATTAGACAGATATTGTTGCGATTACTGGATGTGTCGGTTGGTTCCGGGCAGGTTTACATCGCAACTCAGTCTAACCTCGGGTTAGGCATATTCGTGTTTTCTAAGTTCAAAAGGGTTTTGATTAATTTTCAAATCAGGTTTTGAAAGTAACCATCCCATCCGTCGGATCAGTTAGGGATAGCCAGCGAGAGCAGGAAACTTGTATTTTCCAAACCCAAGCCTAGACACTATCCTCTCTGTCACCCTAGAACTTTCTGGTGTATGTATTATTAAAAGAGATGTCGTTAAGAAACCATTAATTTGTCCAAATTTGTATTTTCTCATTTAGGACAAATTCTATAAGTAAATTATTCCTAATTTACTTATTTCCCAATTACTCTTTTAATGTAAATTGTCTACATTTATTTCTATGGCCCATTTTCCCCTCTATATCACATTTATGCCTTTTTGGTATATAAACTATACCAAATTAAGTGTCACTAACCATGATTTTGCTAAACCTGACGATTTACTCCCAATTATAGCCAATATCAAATTTATGCCATTATACTTATCATACCAATTTAGCTAATCCAATTCCGATTCAATATTCTAATTATAGTTCACGTCAAACTAGACTTATTATTCTAGTTTACTAGTCAATACTAGATTCAAATTACACGTCCTATAATTCATGTCAAATTTATCCAATTTGCATTTCTATAAACATGCCATAATACATGTTCCCAATTTATGCCAATTTCCAAGTTAAAAACTACGTTCTTAGTAAATTTCCTATTTTCCCAAATCGTATTCCCGTCGTTCGTATAATCGTGATTCAATCTAGATTATAGATAAATCAAGATTCGTAGAAAATAGGGAATGAACCAAAGATGCTATGCAAAAGATAGACATAATAAATGGCATAAAAAGGGTTGAATAACGACGTAGGTTCAAGAACATGGGTAGACCTAACTTAATAGGTGAATTCCCACGGTCTAAAACCAAAGAAAACCAAGAATAGAAAGAATAGAGACGTAGGTTCAAGAATATGGGTAGACCTAACTTAATAGGTAAATTCCCAAGGTCTAAAACCAAAGAAAACCAAGAATAGACAGATTAGAAAATCAGGTTTAGACCCAATTGCGCAGTCACAAAACTTAAGCAGCACTTTCCTAGTCATGAATCACAGTTGTTCTTGTTATGTCATTGGCAATAGTTTATGTTTCCTAATCAAAGGTATAGGCTTGTGTTCTTAGTCAAGGAAATAATTCTCATAGTCACCGTCACAGTCATAGGCAATGTTCATAGTCATAGGCGATGTTCATAGTCATAGGCAATGTTCATAGTCATAGGTGATGTTCATAGTCATAGGCAAGGCCTAATTGGTTATCGAATCATAACAGTTCTTAATTAGGTCCAAAGATATAGGCACAGATTCGAATAGAGAGAGATTTGGCATATTCTTTTATTCCTTTAATTTCATGTCACGAATAGAGAAAGCGTTCAAATCTAAAAATAACCGACTTACAAAGATTAGACTAGAATAGAGAGATGGCGTTGCTATGATTCGTGCGACGTTGCTCGAAATCGTTTGAGGTAGCCTTTGATTCTCATTTTGAAGCTTAATCTTGATCCGAACCTCCTCTTGACAACTTGAGCAGCACTTCCTCGTCTTGATTTATTTTATATAATACTTATTTATTTATTTTCTCAGAGGCATCATAAGGATAGAAAAGAATTGTGAATAGAGAAGAAGACTAGGGCTGTTTATATAGTGTAGAAGTCAACAAATCTGGTCAGAAGGGCGTTCAGATACAGAGAAACGAATCAGGTTCAGAAAGCTGGAAAAACGGGGGGGGGGGGGGGGTCGACCCCCAGGTTGACTACCCAGTCGACCTGGGTGCCCCAGGTCAGCTACCTAGTCGACCTGGGTGCCTTGGGCGGGAAAATTCTCGCCCAGCCCAATCTGGGTCCGATTTTGAATTTGAATTCGCTTTTCTGAACTGTTTTGAAATTTGAACTTTGCTGAAACTTCCGGAGGCCATATCTTCTTCATACGGACTCCGATTTACGCAAACTCGGACTCGTTTCCATGCAGAATTACGAGACGAACGCAATGGCAACGCCCGTTTCCCTTAATTTTGAATTTAATTTTTAATTCAGCCTTGATTCGTGAATCTTAGTGTTACAGAATTACGGGGTGTTACATTCTCCCCCACTTAAAAGGATTTCGTCCCCGAAATCTTCAAATTAGGAAGAATGTGTCAACCATCCAATCACCCATCTACTGAACCATTCAATCACATGCATCCATTGTCCTTAAAAGATTTCTAATGCTTTCATGTTCATATGCATAGTGTGTGTGTATGTCTTTTTCTAATGCAAAATCAGGCGGTCTACAGATTCAGTTGACCTCCTTAATGCGAATCATGTCAGTGCCATGCGTCCAATCATGTATGCAAGCATCCCTAGTTGTGTAAATGCTACATGTGTGCATAGCCATTCATCCATATGCAACATCCATATGATAACATATCAAGTTCAACTTGCAAACAAATACATATCTCTAAATGCAATATGAAAGGGTCTGAACTGATCTAGTGCCTAATACGTATGCATATGCATCCACGAGCAACCATTAGCAACCACTTGCAACCACCAACCATAACATGTTTCAATCACATGTTTACATCCATTGGCTACCACCTAAAGGATCGAAGATACGACCTAGAGGATATATTTTGGAAAGAGAGAAACAATTATGCGTAAAGCTCCTAAACAAAGAAATCAAAGATGCACCCTTAAGGAAACAAAGGGTATAATGCTAGTATCTAGCCTTCTTGAGATTTACTCCACTGTATCTTAACTAATTTAACTTCACGGTTGTGAAGTTCCTGATCTTCATTTCCAAAATAAACAGATGTCAATCACGGTGCCAAGTATATGTACTAAGATGATTAGAGGTCTCCCTCTCCTCCACCATGCCATAACTATAAGGGTCGAAATGTTACTACGTGCTTTTTGGAGTGCCTGCCACAACTATTCATCTCTCACGCAACCCATCCTAGTCGAACTTGACATTACTCAAGTACAAACCCCAAAGGCCTAAACCAATATCAGACAAGCATCCAAGGAATATCTCCTCCGAATTTAGACGATCTACGTGAGATGATATAAGCAAACTCGCTAGCTATTCTCAAATCCCTACTAACCAAAAATAAATTGGTCGGATGATCAATTGGATTTGAGACTCTAGTGGGATCTTTCAATTATACAAGTACAATGGTGCAGAGACTCAACTATGGAAGTGGATATGAACAAATGCGAAGCGCTAAAACCAGAGGAAATAATTTGAATAGCAAAACTAGATTCTTCCAACAGGACTTTACTACCTTTCTCCTAGGTACGCTTGGTGGCGAAAGTAGGTACTTGCCCTTTTGAAAATCTTATTTCTCGTTCTTGCCCTTGTCCTTACTTATATGCCCTATCATACCCTAGTAAAGATACTTCCTCTTGTCTTAGGTTTTATAATCCCTTCCTCCTTTGTGAGCTAAATCTACATTCATGAATTCCTCATCCTAGGGTTGTGCTCCTTTTCCAAACTCCTCATCTCCTTCCGTGTGTAGTCATGTTGACAAATCTCTCGAAAGCTGCTTCCATCATACAGAGGACCCTATAAGCTTGAAAGAAAACTAGCCACAGGTGAAACTACTACGGTTATAGATGGAAGTCGGGCGTTACTTCGCCCTTCGATGAGGTTACCTCCCAGAAAGCCAGGATCCCCAGAGACTCAAGAAAGAAGGAGACAAGAATTCAAACAGAGGAAGAGAAGTTAGTGCGTATGGCTTTGGGGAATATGCCTTTAAAACAAATCTTTTCTCTTGAAAATGCTTCTTTTAAAACCGTTTTGAAAATAATTTTTCAAATCCTTTATCTGATCTGGTAACCTTCAGCTTTGATACCACGTGTAACACCCCACATCCGTTAGTGTCACTCACAAAGGGAATGCACTAAGTCTTGTGGAGCATTTAGGGTAAAAGATGCAGATAAATTACAAGACATACAGAAATTAAATAGCGGAAAATAAAACTTTGCTTTATTGATAAAATAGTTTGTACAATGATTTCTTTACAATATCAGAGTATCATCTATCTTACAAAATAAAGAAGCATAAAAGAACATTTATATTCCCCAATTTTAGCAAGAGCCAGCCATAGCATCTGAATAGAGAATCCAAGCAAACTTCGACAAATCATCAAGCTGGGAAAGAATGACAGTCCAACTTAACCTGAGCTATGCTATTCCCTCCTTTACTACCTTGGGGGGGGGGAAGAAAAGAAGACGAAAGAAAAACAGAGTCAGACATAAATCCTGAGTAAGTTTAGTAACTTCTAGCATGTGAACATGGAAAAACAAAAGGACATGAATTAACGGAATACAAGATAACACCATGATGATAGGGTTGGCAAGATTACACAAGATTAACACAAGATATGCTAAGATCAGATAAACTGGAAATGCTCTAGTACTTTCGCCGCTTCGCTATTTCCTAGTTATACGAGTTTCTATATCTCTGCACCACCTAACTAGTGTCCCAACTAGTAACGATAACGTGATCCCAATCCCTGTATTTTCCATTGCCTTCAGGCATACATTTATTATTTATTACCTAGATCTAATCTAGGGTTTTCTATCAAGTGCTTTCAAGATTCAACTAGAGTTTCCGCTATCTGCTGAACACTTCTCGGATTCAGGGTTTATGCCACCTAGTCCAACTAGGGATTATGCTACCTGTTGAACGATGCCCCCAAGTCTAGGACACACTACCTAGAGTGGTATATGTTCCTATACTTCCCCACGCATGTATCGCAAATCGTTATCGCTTGTCTAGATGCACATGTCCTATAATGTGTGGCCCGAGTCCTGTGGCAGGGCAAATCAAGGAATACAGAACTCGGTCGGGAGCTTTTAGATATCTGCCGATGCAGATGCTAAGGTCTGTTTTTGTTCCAGTGGCTATGGTCCCACTTGACCCCTCCCTCAACTAATGAAAGGCACACCTTGAAAAATGAGAACTATACGCCGGCCCCAGGTGCCCCACTATCCTATGGCCATCCTCACCCATAACTAGATAGCAAGTATATGGTCTTTTGGAGTTCTCCGCCTTTCCGCTTCACGTATCTCGACTAACTCAAGATGGATGGTAGACGACGAGTTGCTGTCACAGGGCTACCGTTTTCTCGTTGAATCACGCTGGTCCATCCTGGCCTTTAGGTTGCCATGTATTGCAACCAAGGCATACCCCTGGTTCTTCTACGCAGACCTTAACCTTTGTGAGCCCAGGAGGATCATCTGCAGCTTCACAGAGGGATACCAAGAGTACCCTCACGTCCCCTCGAAGCCTCGGGCTTCGTAACCCAATTCGTTGGAGCCTTCTTTTTACTCAGACAGACATTCGCTCCTTCCCGTGTTATACTAAGAATTACTACTTAGTTTTACTAACTAAGATTTACCACTTAGTTTCCAAAATCGTTGTTTTCTTAACTAAGGTTTAGTACCTAGTTCCCTTTTCCCGTCAATTTGGATTGGTTAAGTGTCATTAGTCAATTCAAGCCAACTTAACCTTCTTCATTTATCCTGTCAAACTGGTTAAGTGTTATCAGTAATTCATGTTGACTTAACCCCACCACAAACCAAGTTATATTGGTTAAGTATTTCTTATTACTTAACCCTACCCATTCACCCTGTATTGGTTCAGTGTTCCTTTTTAACTTAACCTTGCCCGTCTGTTTTATCTAACATGTTGTGGTTAAGTATTATCCCTTCATGTCATAGACTTAACCCTATTCCTTTATCCCAATCTGATGGTTAAGTGTTCAAGTTTACTTAACCCTACAGTCTAGCCCAGCTATCATATCAAATTGGCTAAGTGTATTTACTTAACCCCAACCTCTAGTCTAGTTAACATGTTAATTTGGCTAAGTGTATTAACTTTACTTAACCCCACCTTCTAGTCTAGTTAACATGTTAATTTGGCTAAGTGTTTTCTTAGTTACTTAACCCCTACAAATCTGGTCTTGTTACCATAAGTTTGGTTAAGTGTCCCTTTAGTCCTCCCATTCTAGCTTGACTGTGTTAAGTTGGTTAAGTGTTCCTATGGACTTAACCCTCCTATTCTAGCTTAACTGTGTTAAGTGTATGTATGAACTTAACCCCACCCATCGGTTTGGTTATCTTGTTAAATTGGTTAAGTGTCTTAGTTAACTTAACCCTACCATTCTTGTTCTATCTTTAATTAAATAGACTAAAGCCGCTACCACTCACATTAGACAGATATTGTTGCGATTACTGGATGTGCCGGTTGGTTCCGGGCAGGTTTACATCGCAACTCAGTCTAACCACGGGTTAGGCATATTCGTGTTTTCTAACTTCAAAAGGGTTTTGATTAATTTTCAAATCAGGTTTTTAAAGTAACCATCCCGTCCGTCGGATCAGTTAGGGATAGCCAGGGAGAGCGGAAACTTGTATTTTCCAAACCCAAGCCTAGACACTATCCTCTCTATCACCCTAGAACTTTCTGGTGTATGTATTATTAAAAGAGATGTCGTTAAGAAACCTTTAATTTGTCTAAATTTGTATTTTCTCATTTAGGACAAATTCTATAAGTAAATTATTCCTAATTTACTTATTTCCCAATTACTCTTTTAATGTAAATTGTCTACATTTATTTCTATATCCCATTTTCCCCTCTATATCACATTTATGCCTTTTTGGTATGTAAACTATACCAAATTAAGTGTCACTAACCATGATTTTGCTAAACCTGACGATTTACTCCCAATTATGGCCTATATCAAATTTATGCCATTATACTTATCATACCAATTTAGCTAATCCAATTCCGATTCAATATATTAATTACAGTTCATGTCAAACTAGACTTATTATTCTAGTTTACAAGTCAATATTAGATTCAAATTACACATCCTATAATTCATGTCAAATTTATCCAATTTGCATTTCTATAAACATGCCATAATACATGTTCCCAATTTATACCAATTTCCAAGTTAAAAACTACGTTCTTAGTAAATTTCATATTTTTCCCAAATCGTATTCCCACCATTCGTATAATCATGATTCAATCTAGATTATAGATAAATCTAGATTCGTAGAAAATAGGGAATGAACCAAAGATGCTATGCAAAAGATAGACATAATAACTGGCATAAAAAGGATTGAATAACGACGTAGGTTCAAGAACATGGGTAGACCTAACTTAATAGGTAAATTCCCAAGGTCTAAAACCAAAGAAAACCAAGATAGACAGAATAGAGACGTAGGTTCAAGAACATGGGTAGACCTAACTTAATAGGTAAATTCCCAAGGTCTAAAACCAAAGAAAACCAACAATAGACAGAATAGAAAATCAGGTTTAGACCCAATTTAGCAGTCACAAAACTTAAACAGCACTTTCCCAGTCATGAATCACTGTTGTTCTTGTTATGTCATAGGCAATAGTTTATGTTTCCTAATCAAAGGTATAGGCTTGTGTTCATAGTCAAGGAAATAATTCTCGTAGTCACAGTCACAGTCATAGGCAATGTTCATAGTCATAGGTGATGTTCATAGTCATAGGCAATGTTCATAGTCATAGGTGATGTTCATAGTCATAGGCAAGGCCTAATTGGTCATCGAATCATAACAGTTCTTAATTAGGTCCAAAGATATAAGCACAGATTCGAATAGAGAGAGATTTGGCATATTCTTTTATTCCTTTAATTTCATGTCACGAATAGAGAAAGCATTCATATCTAAAAATAACTGACTTACAGAGATTAGAGTAGAATAGAGAGATGGCGATGCTATGATTCATGCGACGTTGCTCGAAATCGTTTGAGGTAGCCTTTGATTCTCACTCTGAAGCCTTAATCTTGATTCGAACCTCCTCTTGACAACTTGAGCAGCACTTCCTCGTCTTGATTTATTTTATATATTACTTATTTATATATTTTCTCAGAGGCGGCATAAGGATTGAAAAGAATTGTGAATAGAGAAGAAGACTAGGGCTGTTTATATAGTGTAGAAGTCAATGAATCTGGTCAGAAGGGCGTCCGGATACAGAGAAACGAATCAGGTTCAGAAAGCTGGAAAAAGACGGGGGTGGGGGCGGGGGGTCGACTCCCAGGTTGACTACCCAATCGACCTGGGTTACCCAGGTCGACTACCCAGTCGACCTGGGTGCCTTGGGCGGGAAAATTCCTGCCCAACCCAATCTGGGTCCGATTTTGAATTTGAATTCACTTTTCTGAACTGTTTTGAAATTTGAACTTTGCTGAAACTTCCGGAGGCCATATCTTCTTCATACGGACTTCGATTTACGCAAACTCGAACTCGTTTCCATGCAGAATTCCGAGTCAAACGCAATGGCACAACCCATTTCCTTTAATTTTGATTTTAATTTTTAATTCTGCCTTGATTCCGAATCTTAGTGTTATAGAATTACGGAGTGTTACAATATGTATGTTAGTTCTTATGTGAAGTTTATGCAAGTTGGATCATATGTTAGTTCTTATGGGAATTTTATTCAAGTTGGATCATATGTTAGTTCTTATGTGAATTTTATGCAAATTGGATCTTATGTTAGTTCTTACGTGAATCCTATGCAAGTTGAATCATATATCTTATGCAAGTTTATGGTGATTGGATCATATATTCTTATATGAATCTCATGCAAGTTTTGGTTGTTAAAATATATGTGAAACATATATGTGCACATGCTAGTTTATGTGACATTAATCTATATGTTTAGATCCCTATGCAAGTTCACACCTTTATGATTAGATCCATAAGCAAGATTACACCTTTATGTTTAGATACATATGCAAGTTCACACCTTTATGTTTGGATCTATAGAAGTATATAAACTATGCAAGTTTATGTCCATCACCTATGCTAGTTTTGTTTCATATGCTAGTATGAATGAAATTCATATCCAAGTTATTGGCTATGTAATCTTATGTCATGATCCTTAGATCTATTTTACGTGTTACGTGATGTTGTTTTCCTTTTTATTAGTTAGACTATTTGCGAGTCTAACATATGTCATATGAAAACGTACGAATAGCGTGGGGACGATGGGATAATATTGAATACACATAAAAATGGTGAAATTGGCATAAATGGCCGTAAAAGGCATATAATTAATTTAAGACATTAATTGGTATAATTGTTATTTATGGACATAATTTTAAGAGACAATTATGGACATAAATAAATTTGGAATTTATTTACAAATTTGAATAGGGATATTAGTCCAATTTGGAGTTAAATAAACATGTGCAATAATAACCTGCCTAAGACACGAGGTTAGACTCTTTTGTGGTGTAAGACTGCCCGGACCCGCCCGACAAATCCAGCAGCCACAAATGCCAGTCTAATGTGGGAGGTCATAGGCATGAATTAAATGTGTAGTAGTTGTAAAGACACGAGGTTAGGCTCGTTTGCGGTATAAGACTACCCGGACCCGCCCGACAAATCCAGCAACCGCAAATGCCAGTCTAATATGGGAGGTCTTTACAAGGTTACGGTTCTAATGAATTAAGTAACACTTAACCAGATAAACATGTGGTGAGGCATGGGGGGTTTAAGTGGGTGCCTTGGTTGGCATGTGAAATTTAGTAGGTGCCTTGGGTGGCATGTGAAATACGATTAGATGCACTTAACCAAGTTGAAACATGTAAGAAGACATGAATAAAAATGGGGTTAAGTGGGAAACCTTAGTGGGGACCAAGCATAGGTGGAAGCTTGTGTCGTGCATGGGAGGGGCCCTTTTCAAATAGGTAACCCATTAAGCATCTTTGTGAGCTCGACCCAAGTCGAGGACGGGGCATGCTTACTGGATTTGATTGTAAGAGGATAAAACGGGTTAGCGGTGGCAAGCAAGTCCAACGGGGTCATGTGCGTGCATGGGCCCGGGCTGGTAGGTAAGACGTCGTTGCATCTTATAGATATAAGCCGTGCATCTTTAGTGGTATCGAGTTGCCACTTTGGGGAGTGATACATGGGGCCAGCATAGGTATCTACGAGTTAGGGAGCCGATCGCATGGGGGTAGTGGGTACACCTAGTTGAGATAGGGGCAGACGACACCTATGTAGACAGGTAGGGGTACACGAAACTACTATTATGATTACTTAGTTTAGTAGGTGGGGATCAACTTTTAGGGTGTTTGGTGTAGTGCAATGTAGTAATTATCTCATTGTGATTAGGTGCTCCTTTAACGTTATCTTTGTTCATCTTATTTCCTTTGTTTGCTCTGTCATGCCCTTTTGTCGTTCACAGTCATTTCCTTATTTACCAGCTTATGCCTTATCCTAGATGCTTTAATGATTATATTGTTAAAGTTATCGCACTCTCTAGAATTTATGTCTGACCCCTTTGTTTCCAACTCTTTTCTTCCTTTCTCCCCCCAAGGTGCTCGGGGTGGAACTAGTACTAGTGGAGCTTGATTTGGGCAGCTTTATCTCTTTCTTCTGGAAGTTGCTTGGATTGCTGAAGTAAAGTTCAACCTGTCTTATTTATGGCAATTTTATGTTGGGTTTATGTCTTTTATTTTATGTACTCATAACTTATTTGTCAAGATGGATAATAAGTGTATTTGGTTTTGTAGTTGGTTTTTGATGTGATGTAACCAAACTATTTCTCGCTGCAATAAAAGTTGTTGTTTTTTTTTACTTTCCAAGTACCAATATATTTATCTGTCTTGTTTACTTTTCTATTCTATACACAATAAATGCTCTACCAAAATTAAGGCATTCCCTTTGTGAGTGTCCTTAATGGAGATGGGGTGTTACATACATCCTTTCTTCTCTTCTCCAGACAGAAAATCATCGTAATTCACGGAGGATGCCGAAATACTTCTTTTTTACTTTGGATGTTCGAGGTGTTGTTAGGTTTTCGGGAGAAGGGAAGAGAGATATGGAATGTAAGAGGGCTTTCAGATTTGGCACTCAAGGATGTGGAGCGGCGGATCATGGGAAATGGAATTAGGAAATCGGACAAAGGTCGCCAAGCATGCGTGAATACGAGATTGGGCTTCGTATCCCGGACACTTAATGAACCCTTCTGGTTTTCCAAGAGGTCAAAGTCAGATTGAGGGAGTGATAATCTAGCAAGTGCATGGGAGCACGATGCATAACTTCACATTCTGATGACTTGGTCTTGGCTCCATGCTCGGGCTTGTAAAATTAAACATGTGGATGGTGCCCAATGAGCGGGCAGTGATCAGTGAGTTTTGGTCTGGCGACGCAGTCCTCGAGGAATGGACTTGCTTGGATGGTCGGCTCGAATGCGTTGTAGGATGACGACTCACTATTAAGTTGTTAGTCCCGGGATCCGAACAATAACCCAACCACGAGCAGTTGCATCTTGACCCAGGCATTGCGCTGGCGGTTGGTGATGGTCATGGAGTTAGTTGCTGAGGCTAAAGTTTGCCATCGTGTTTCGATGCGCTTGTAGGTAGGAAGCTGTTACATCGAGGTGTATGAGTTAGCTTCACATTGCGTTTAAGTATGAGTTTGCTAGCAGGTCGTTGAGACTTTGGGAACCCAATGAACCGACCATGGAAACTTGAGAACTTGCATTAAGATATGAATTTTTTAATTCATATATTAAGAATTTATCTAAGTTCTCCAGTTCCTCGGGGAATCGGTGGTTGTATTATTACCTCTGTCCTTTGGTTCGGGCTTCTAACCCCGGTGTGTCTAATATCGTCGGGAGGTTAGAAGCTTCCGAGACCCGAGGTTTTCGGTCCGGATCCTCCACATGGCGAGGTGTATGTTCCTCTTTTGAATGGTTGCCCCGAATGTTGTGGCGATGGAAATGCCAATGCAGAAGCTGGTTGGGATCCTCCTTAGGTCCTACAATGAGGTAGCTGGTGTAGAGATAGGTGGTTGGTTGCCCCCAAGCTCGAGTACTTGCTAACTAAAGAGGTTGCGAGCAACGAACCCTTAGCAGTCAAATTGTTGCTTCTTTTGTTGGACTCCCCTCTGGAGCGGAGGCTACACCAGGCTTTGCCCCCGTGCTTCCTTAAGCATCCGAGTCCTGGTTGGAGTTACAGCGGGAACAATTTAGAGAAGTAGGAGAACCCGTGGACTTCAGGATCCCACATCCACATGAGCCCCTTTGGAGGAGGAGAAGTTATGGTTGGTTGAAGCGCTCATGCCACGGGCGTTGCTGATGTAAGTGTGCAAATAATGCAAGCTATGGTGGACGATCAGGAAGCCTGGCTAGTGGCAAACTCGGAGGAGCCAGAGCGGAAGAGGGACAGGATGAGGCTGCCATATAAGATGCATGGGCAAAGGCTAGTCAGGATGCTTAGGAGAAATATGCCGCTATGCTGGTGAAGAGGTAAGCCGTTATTGAGGCGGAGAAGGAGAGGGCCTCTGAGTAGGCTAGGAAAAAGGAGAGTCGTCGATGATGCCCACCAAAAGAGGGTGAGAGTAACCTTAGCAAACTTGAAGCGGATGTAGTTATGCGATTCCAGGCTAGGGAGCTAGCTGATCATAAAGCCGCCGAAGATACCGAGAAGAGAGCAGAGCTGGGCACCAGGAAGGCTTGGGGAGAAACCCAGGCTGCATTCGTCCTTCCTTCTTACATCGTCCCTAAGCCGTTTCCATGTATTTCTCTCAGGGAGGTTATGATAATTACAAGTGGTGAGGATGATGGAAGAAGGCGCGCATTGATGCCTAATGAATCCGTTACTCCTATGTTGAGTAGAGGAGGAGGAATCGGTTCTGGAAGGAAAAGGCCCATCACTAGTGGTGATCTGAATATGTCTAACCTGTATAGAAAAAAAGAAAAGAAAAGGATAAGTAGCATCAGTAGTCGTTAAAGGAATTAAAGATACTTTGGGTTAGGTAAACCAATAGTAAATACGAGTGTGACCCAAGCTTTTTGTCCCTAAAGGTATGGTGTAGTTTTTATGTACACCCTGTCATCATAAAGAAGAAATGTTAGACGAGTAGTCTATTCGTGGTGTGTGTAGAAATGAAATATGAATTAGTAAAGAACGTAATTTGTGTTAAGTGTTTGGATGTTCTTCTTATGTTTTCAGGTGTCCCGTACTTGCATAAGCATACTTATCATTACACCTAACAAAAAAATGATTGCGTTCCACGCTCTGGGTCAATTATTCCAGAGGGGTGTGATTGTGTCCCACGCTCCGGGTCAATTATTCCGAAGGGGTGTGATAGAGCGCAGGCTTCAAGTAAATTTCCCGCAGCTCAGGAAACACGTAGTTTGTGAAGCTAGGCTGAGCGCCTGTTGTGTTTGGGTTTCCCGGGTAAATCCCAATTGTATCGAAGGAGTATAACGTCGCGTTGTGCGGTGCGTCTGGTGTGTGGCTCTCCCATCGATCATCGGGTTGGGGCGAGCCGCCTAGCATCGTTTATTCGCTGGCGTAGAAAAGCTCTGATCATCAGGCCATAGGGTCCGATCGTGGCCATGAGCTGCACCTAAGCCTTTAGGGCTTTGAGGAGAACAATTTAAGGTCGGTCTTGGTGTTGCACCAAGATTCGACCGACACCCATAACCGACTAAGAGAGACTTTCATCACTCTTAGGCAGTTGTTGGGTGGTGGCGCCAAGTCGCCTGGACTTGGATGTGGAACGATTTATCCTCGGTCTCGGCACGGGGCCGAGGTTTGAGTTAGTGGTTATTTATACTCGGTCGCGCCACAGACCGGCAACTCGAGTAGCGTTACCAACTCCTATGCTCGGGGTGTCGGATGTAGCCAGTGTTGTTTGGCCTCGATGTTGGATCGAGGCTCCGATGGCGGCATCAGCTTCCATGCTCAGGGTGCGACACGATGATCGCATGTTTGCACATAAGCTAGTTGTCCGGATTAATCAAACACGTCATGAATGTCATGCACAAAGTAAACATGGAAGGGTGATAGGGAACTGAACATCATTGCTATAGATAACTCTGGTAGTTGTGGCCTTTACAATGCCTCAAATTGTAGGAAAACAAAACATCGTTGGAAGGCATGAATCCATTGTACACTGGGTTATGTAAAGTAAAGGTGGAGATGTTTGTTATTCCATGCCATTGGGAGTTCGACTCTATCCATGGTTGAGAGTTTGAAAGTTCCATCGCTGAGCTTCCGTTGTATGAGTATGGGCCTTCCTAATGAGGAGCGAGGCCCGCCGGTTGAGGAAAGACCCGTATGAAGACGAGGCCGCCGATGTGCATTCGAGATGGCCTCCTGTTGAGTTTTCGATCGTTCCCACAAGTGGCCGGAGCATTAATAGGAGGAGGATGGCTATGATACAACAAAGAGGAGGTATGTCTTGGGGAAGGGGCCTTGCTTTTCATTTTCATTTAATTTATCATTTTTTGCAGGCCTCTATATACATGGGCCGGAATGAGGCATCTATCCATGAGTGGATGATTCTGTTTTAATTGCAATGGTAATGACTATTGGAAAAGGTTGCTACCCTTTACTAGCAGACATTTCTGTCGGCAATTGCGATCAAGGTCCTATTTTTGACCTTTCAACGTTAATGTGCATGCCCTCATTATGTTATTGAATCTTTTCTCTCGCCTCCTTTTTTTATGGGCGAGCTGATGATGTTAATGAGTCGATGGCCGATATCTCCAATGGTAACCTCGGGGATTGCTGTATAGTAGACGACGGTCTTGGGGATGACAGAGAACTGGAATTCTCGGGCTCGCTTTCGAAAGTTCCCCCAGTAATGCTTCCCAACGTGCCCCCTGCTAATTGCAGGAGGTCGGGAGTGCCGCATGGAGGAAAAAAATGGTCATAAGATAGCAAAAAGGAGGTGTCTTTTATAGGAGAAAGCTCGCTTTTAGTTTCTGTTCTGCTTCCAATAAGGAAGGCAGAGGCAAGGAGGAGTTGCAAACCGGTATCTCTGATGACAACCTAGAGTCAACTTCCCTACGAAAATTGCAGTCCCGATGAGGTGGGGGGACAATCCTAAGGGATTAATTGTCGGTCGAGGTCCTGTTTAGTGGGAATCTTTGATGAGCGATGAGTAGCTCAGATATCCCGTGCAGTAGGGATCCTCGATGAGGATCGAGTGGCTCAAAAGTCCCACATAGTGAGAATCTTCGTCGAGCGTCGAGTGGCTCGGAGATCCCATGTAGTGGAAGTCTTTGATGAGTGTTGAGTGGCTCAGAGCTCCCAAGCCGATGAATTCATCACAGTCATTCTGCATGTGACGAGACATGTTTGCGTTGTGTCCAGGGATGTTGCAGAACCGACAATATCCTGTCGAGTCCCTTGGCATGCTCGTCGGACTTTCAGGTCTTGGTCTTTTGCATGGTTAGAAGTTGTAGATTGCGAGATGAATTTTTTTGGGGGTGTTGCTAAGAGCAGCATAGCTGTGGAAAATGGGAGTCAAAGGAGATTTCGTCCATTGCTATGACTACATTTGACATTGCCGATGCGAGCAAGAATGCACAGAGCGATAGAATTAGAGTTGTTGGAGCTCTAAATGTCATCACAAGGCAGGATGTTGAGGGTAGCAGCATGATTCCTTTAAGCTAGATTTTGGCGTATGGAGTAGCCGACATTAATGCAGAAGATCCCCTGAATCTTTGATTGCTTCTGATCGGTCATGCTCTAAGTTTAGAATCAAGTTGTATGCCATTTGTGAGCTAGATGAGTGCGATCGAAGGAGTAGGTTTCTCGACTTTAGCTAAGGCGATGTGGGATCTTATAAGATAGCCTTTGAGAGTTTTCACTGGTGCCTTGGTAAATGTTTGAGACTGAGAGGATGTCTCTGGGCGTCGTGATGTTCAACCTAGATTCCGCAACCAATCTTTTGGCGAGTCAGTCGAGAGTTGGGATAGTTCAAGGTTGAAGTCGAAAGAATCCAGATAGAGCCGTCTTGGACAAGGACAGGGAAGCACTTGCACTTTATGGCGCGGGCGACGTGTAACGAACCCATGCGCCATTTGTAGAGGCTAATGAAGATTCAGGAATCATGGCTTCATTAAGTATGGGGCGAGTGTCGATATGTCGAAGCGCTTGCGCCATTCGGTATTAAGGGTGGCCGATGTGAAAGAGTTATTCCCTGTACTGGTTATGCAGACGTCTTAGGCATGCCTCCGTGGTTCCCTTACGATTCCATGGATCGTGTCAGCGATAATCCTAGGTTGGGATCCTGTCGCATTATAGAGGCTGTGATCTAGCCCAGGACTTTGGAGCCTAGCACGACTTCATGAAAGAAGGTATTCAAAAATCTATGAGTCCCTCGCTTCGATTGCATGATTATGTGGAAGTTGGTTTAAGTGAGCTTGGGCCCAGTTGGATGCTAGAAGTGTAGGTGACAAGCTTGGACTCATAGCAGTTTGAGTCCGCCTAGCGGAGACACGAGCGTCAAAGCCGGGGACGGTTGGGATGACGCGTTCCATTTCTGATGGTGATTCTGACATTGCCGAGACTAGAGGTCAGTCGTGCCTTCATACAATGCCACATGTGATGTTGAAACGTCGGGCTACTCGGCTTTGTGTACGATCCTGTGAGGGGATTACGCCTCAAGTGAGTTTCTCTTCAGTTGTCGGCGTTCCTTCGCATATCTTTCATGATTATTCGAACCACGTCGGGGAGATGTGACGAAGCGGAGATTTTCTAATGGAACCCGTTAGTTTTGACGAATTTCGGGAGTTCCATTTCATCGGCGTCTTTTGTTGTACACATCCTTCTCACTCTCTTTCATGTCATAGATGGTCTGGTTTTGTTATGGCTGTCGAGGTTGGGCAAGCTGGTGTGCATCCTAGTTCAGAAGTACTCTGGATCGACGAGCTGTTGGAAGAGTAGGACTCTGGTTGTGAGTGGCGATAGTTGGGCTCTTCCGATTAGAAGGTTGGTTACTCGGACCCGGTTCGTTACTGTGTTCCTTGGTCGTAAGCGATGATGGTTTTATCATCCTCTCATCTCTGTTGTTGTTACTACTACTGCACGAGTGTTGGAGTGGATGACGATGTTTTTAATGAGGCTTAACCTTCTTCCCTTCCGTGGGCAACCAGCTCCGAAAGAAGAAACTTCCTATGTGGTGTACCGAGAGAAGGCGCAGTTATGAGTGAACTGAAGTAGAATGACGATGCGTTGACATTCTTGAAGTTGGCGCATAAGGTTGATGTTAATCTTCAACGCATAGCGCGAGAGCTGCATTCTCATTTTTCTTATTAATCGTGTGAACCGTGCTTGATTCGCATGAACTTCGAGGTCCACAAGTGGAAGTAGATCCGTTTCTAGCAGGCCCTCTACCTCTCGGGGCCAGTGAGATGTACCAGCGTCAAATGCGGCCAGCGGGGTGAGTGTTAGGTATTTCCGGAATTCTGCTTAATGCCAGTGAGAGTCATGATGCTTTTTGGATGCACTGCTCATGGCGCTTCTCGTGGATAAGTCATTCTATTACGTCTTTGAATTGTCGACAATTATTGGTATTATGCCCATACATGTCGTGGTATCAACAGTACTTGCCAGTATTCTTCTCATGATCAGTTGATTCCCTATTGTATGGCTACTTGTATTGAAGCGTGTTGCATGTTTCCAAATAGATTGTTTCCAAGTCTTCACTCAATGAGGTGTAAATCTTGTATGCTAGGTGAGGGCCCGGCTTCTTCGGTTCCGCAGTAACCTGGCCATTGTTGCAGATGCCTTGCCTACCGTTATTCGACATTTGTTTGTAGGGACCAGCCCCCTTGTACCTGTCGAAGAGTTTCTCTATCTATTTCCCTTTGATGCTATCATTTATGGTATTCACGTGTGGATTATTGGGAAGACCAACCTTGGAGTGTCGATTTCGTCTCGCTTCTTCGTGGCATAAGTATTGGCTAGCCTTTTCGTGAAAAGCGTCGAGGCTTTTGGGCTGCTTCCGATCGATCCATACTCCAAATTCAGAAGTAGGGAGGATGCCCTGTGCTAACTCAATGAGTATGATGCGAGGGTCCGGATCTTCGATGAGGGCGACACTGAACCGGGAAAGGTAACTTTTGAGTGACTTGGCGGGCCCTTGGTACAAGTTGGAAAGAGTGAGGGCATTCTTTGGAGTTTGAATATGCATCCTGAATTGCTTGACCAACTTTGTCGCTAATTGGCCGAAGTTGTTGATAGAATCAATTGAAAGATGAGAGAACCATAATAGAGCAGTCCCTGATAAGAAGACAGGGAAGCACTTGCAATTGACTGGATCGTTGCCCCGGCTCGAGTCCATTTTCCATTCATATCGGTTTAACAAAGCACAAGGATCGGTAGAACCGTCATACAGTGGCATTTGTGGCATGCTGATGTGTCGTGGCCACTCAGCTTCGGTCACCCTTCTTGTAAAGGGGTTATGCCTAATGTGTGCTTCCCATGAATCGTGCACATTTCCTCGCATTTACCTTATGATTCTTATGAACATGTTGGGAAGGTAAGTTGGATGGGGTTCCGCCATTGGGGCCCATGTGTTTTGGCGAGGTTTTGGAGCTCAGTTGCGAGGGCGTCTTCAAGGATGGATGTCCGAATCGTCTTCCTCCATGTCCTCGACATCTACAATCGGATCCTGATGAAGAGCGGGTTGATGCAGATCTTGTTCAGGAGGGGCATGGTCTGCTGGAATAACGGGCCCCTCATCTCGATTAACGGCCTTTGGGTTGTGTAGAGGAAGAGGTTGGTTGGTAGGACTTGGTCCGTCATTGATGATCAAGCGAGAGCGGTCTCCGTACTGTACCCCCTCGCTATATGTGACTGTAGCTCGGTCGCCGTTGGCGTGGCCATTGCCGTTGTCGGGAGCGTTGGTGCAAACGGCGACGTTCTTAATGAGACTAAACCTCCTTCTTTGATGTGGGCCCCTTGATTCGGAAGATGAAGTTTCCGATATAGTTGGTCGAGTTCGAGCGTTTTTCCGAGTTAGTTGAAGTCGAGTGACGTTGCACCAACTTTCTTGAAGTTGTCGCATAAGGTCGATGTTATTCTTCATTGCTTGGTTAAGCTCGACCGCTGTGTCCTCATATTTTTTATTATGCGCGCAGACTTGAGCTTGTGTCGCAGGCGCTTCGGTGTCCACAACAGGAGGGACGGTTTCATTAGTGGCCGGGTTTTCCACCGGTTGGGGTTGTTGGGATGTACCGGCCTTGGCTGCGGCTGAAGAGCCAACCATTGCGTTCTTTGGCCACTTTGCCATCGTGAGCGGACTCGACAACAGGTTTAGCAAGGAACCTCAAGCTCGTCGAAGGTCGAGATGACAACGTGCGATAAAGGCGCAAAATCCGAGTTTTCTCAGTGGAAGCACCAAATGTTGACGGCAAAAAATGTCGTAAATACCAAAGATTCCTATTACTAGGAATATTTAATTTGGTCGCAAGACAAAGTAAGAGAAAGCAGTAAATGACACTAGAATTTATAGTGGTTCGGCCGCGAATTAGGCATGCGTCCACTTTGGAAGGATGTTGAACTTTTATTAATCACTCAAGAATTACAAGGTAGAGCCATTCTCATTACATTCACTTTTATAATCGCCATATGCTAGGTATATTTGAAAAAGAATATTTAATTCTCCTTCTTACTCAAATAGAAGATGCCATTAATGAGGTCTAGGAAGCTCTAGGAAGGTTTCAAGTGAAGAAAATCCAACCACTTTGAAGTGTGAGGTTGCGGGGTATTTATAGAAAGTGGTTAGGTGGGGTTAGGTAGGAGTAGGTAGAAATAGGGACCACATGCAAAAAATTCAAACCCAGCACTCGCACTAGCAGAAATTTCGAACCAGGGGCTGGATTCGTAATTTCGGACTCGTTGGGTTCGAAATTTCGTACCCGAGGCTGGGTTCGAAATTTCGCACCTGTTGAGCTCTTAATTTCGAACCCGAAGCTGGGTGCAAAATTTCACACCTACGGTGTGTGAAGTTCACTTTTCGAAGTGCGTGTGGATCGTAGGTTCGGGCACTTCGAGACTCGTGATTCCTATAGGATTTGAGGCCTTGGCTCGGGAACAGTTTGGACTGCGAGGCCTTTGTTTGGCAATGTTTGGAGGAGCGGCGAGGTTCGCGGAAGTTGTTGGCTGAATCCTGACTTTGAGTTGATCTGGTGATTTTGGGCAACACACTTGTTGGTGGATATATGATAAATCGGGCGGTGCCCATAGTTTCGGCCTAATCGGTTAGGTCGATCTCCGCAGAGACTATAGGGCCCGGGACCCCTACCAGAGTTGCGCCTGGACCCATTGGACGGCTCGCGTTCGGCTTGGAGTATGGCTCGCCTTCGGCTCGGCTACGAACGGATACTGATGGAGGTTGCGTTCGAGGGATGCGACATTCTGCTGGTGGCCAGACTCAGGTCTTCTGGTACTGGCAATGCCTCTGGGCTGCAATATCACACAATATGCTAAATAGAGTGTGCCTTGCGTACTTTTGGGAACCGGACCAAAAGGCCGGTTAATGGTTCGCATGTCTTTCATTAGTACACTATTTTTTTACAGATATTCTACCCAAGCACTTAGGATTCTAAGACTCATCTATACTATTTATCTTATAGTAATATAGATTCTCAAATTATACGTTTCCACATTATCTTATGGGTATCACTCAATCTTATATGTTCTATCGTCATCATTGCCAATACAAACTTCTATAGGTTGTTGTGGTTTATCAATTTTTCTTGATGAACTTAATTGTAACAGCCCGTAAATTCTAAACCAATTTAAAAAATTTATTTCAGCTATTTTAATGGATTTTGAATATTTAAAATGATTTATTTTAAATAATAACGACTAAAAATTTATTTTAAACGAAGTTAGAATGCATAAATTTATTTTAATTATAAAATGAGCTTGAAATGGCGCGGTAGTTTGAAAATTCGATTTTAAACTTCAAATGAATATACATAATTCAATATAAATCAGATTTCAGTAAAACAAGAGAAGTTAGAATCTGTTTAACCATATCTTTCTAACAAATGTAAGAAATTGAGATTTCACTTTATAAATTGTAAGTTATGTCCAGTTTATAATTTGTAATAGTCGCTATGGAATTTATATTTTTTTTAATATTATATATAGCCCTTAAAAATAAACATTTTACAAACGATCTCCGTTTTTGACGAAACCACTTTTGCTGGATCCGGAATGTCAAATTATTGCTAGCTTAGAAATTTCATAATTTTTGGAATTAATGTGTGAGCATTGTAAATTTAAACATGTTTTGAATTTTAGTTTAAATTTAATCAACCAGCTAAAAAGGTTATTTTTCAAACAGTCCCTAAATTTGACGAAATTAGTTTTGTTAGGACTATATCGTCAAAACATGACTAGATTTTTTTTGTAAATTTTGGAGTTAGTATGTGGCTCGGTAAATTAAAATGTACGTTTAAATTCAATATGTTTTGATTTATATTTTAATTTTGATGAAAACTGATCGTAACAACCGAAATGGGTTACAAAACATATCCCGTTGTGTCCGGAATGGGGGTATTTGGCTAAAGGCAACATTCATTGGGGTTCGTTCGGAGTTCAAATTGATATATAAGTAAATTTGGAAATAAATATTAGTAAAATAATAAATAAAAGGTATTTTTGGTCAAAACCCTCAGTCTAATGATAAACAACAGTCAATCCGTTCTACATAGCCACCGCTTACTAATCGAAGGCAGAAAAAGCTCTAAATTTTGATCCTAAATAATTCTCTATTCAGGCTGAATTAAAACGTGAATTATATACGAAGATGGAAGAGAAGATTGAGGGCTTTAAATTAATAGGGGCATGATCGTTAATCATGTTGAGGATTGGGAGTAGTCACGGATTAAACCAGCGCCATTCACGAGTGAATACCGACTTGAGGAGGAGGCCAAGTTTGCCGTGCAGCCACCGAGAGGATGAGCTCACGGAGGAGCGGCTCGTGGAAGCATCTGATTATCGTCCAGGGCCTCAATGTAATCAAAAAATCCAAACCTAGATTTCGGTAGTGGGTTCTCGTGATAGCAGGGAGATAACGAGAAGAAGGGGTTTTTAATTTAATTGAGGTTAACTAATTATGTAATTATTCGTTAATGTCCGTATAAAATTATCCAATGTTTAAAATAATGCATCTTTTTCATACGAGGTCCAAATCCAATGAAATCAGTTGCGTTGGAATTGCCTCAACGCGATCTACATTTCAGAACTAACCAGAATGGAAATGGAGGCCGTTGGAATTTTTGACAAAATTAAACGACTGTTTAATTTTGTTAAATCGATCATCAAATAAAGAATGGCGGAGTGGAACCCAATGTGAGAACTCCTTCTCAGTACATTATATTTTATCATGTTATTGTATTCATGTATAAAATATATAGAATTGTCAATGTAGATTTTTGTCAGTTTTAATCATTATAAATTGTATATGGTGCCTGTTAGCTCACCTCCCTCGTCCACAAACCATGGACGATTTAATTAACTGTATTTTGAGTTGATTGTGTTGTTGAAATGTTTAACATATTAAAAATAATGTTAACATTAATGTGATAGTTGAAATTAAATTATAAATATCTATTTATAGTTTTAAATAGTGAAAATCGGCTAATTAGAAAAATTATTCAAACTGAATTTGAACTGATTAAATTTGTTAACCAATAATTTATTTAAATAAGTTGTTTTTTGAAAACCCCACACGGGCCCGGGGATGATTATTTGCTCACATCTCCCCTCAAATTAATTATATGTTAATCGATGGATCAACATACTGTGATAAGCGTTATTCGATTATTTAATTCTTATACAGTAGTAAATTGCACTCTAGATGTGAACTGGCTATTTAATAGTTGTTTATCACTATTTTTGAATATATCGATGTATGGAATCAGTACAAATAAATTTTATGGTAATTGATTGAGTTCGATTCCAATTCAGAATATAAAGGAATATTTTAAAATAATATTCAGTAAAGAATAAAAATTTGATTTAGATGTCGGAGTTTGAATGGATGAGAAAATTTGAAATATATAGAAGCCTTATAAAGTATATACAACATTTTTAACTCAAATGGATTTTTATATCGATTTTATTCATTTAATAATGAACATCGAAAAGAATTGTTTTCAAAATTAGATATTTTGAAAATATTACCATTTTAATAATGTAATGATACAGAATATCAAAATTTTGATTTAAAATTGAAAACGATGTTGCAATCGTTTTAAAGTGATTTATATACGATTTATAAAATACGTTTTAAATAGAAATCGGTGAAATATTATATATATATATATATATATATATATATATATATATATAAATGGTTTGAATAGAGCACGTCGCGCAGCGACTGTTCGCGAATTTTAACCATTAACTTCAAATTGACGTACCGAGAGATCCGACTTTCAGATTCTCCTAAAACTGGAACCATTGAATTTGCATCGAAAAGATCTTTCCAATGAATATAAGTGATTTAAATTTGAAAGGTTGGATTTCAAAATATGTCTGAATCAATTTTAAAAAAAATATCGCTATGGATGCAGTTCGGTGGCCGTTATTGGAAATCGACTGAAATCGCGATACTAAAATTATTAAAAATGTGGAAAAATTATGTAAAATCATAATGAATAATTTGGAAAGATTTTGGATGAAAAATTCCAAGTTTGAAAATATAAAAATGCATTTTTATCGAAATGAACTAGTTTATAACTAGAATAATAATCCAATGGTTTTTTAAATTAATAAATTGGACTGAAAAATGGGTTTTAAAATAACCAGAGTTTTCTAATGAATAAATTGGAATGGATTTGGAATGGAAATAATCTTCAGGATATTTCAATATTGTATTCCGTGATTATACGGATATTTTTGAGGAATTTGGAAGATATATATATATCGTTATTCCCAATATGATATTTGTTGGTTTCAGATTTTGATATTTAATATAAGCTGATATAATTTCTATTCATAGCCTTGTATTTGGTATCAAATTGGATTTTAGGTTTGTTGTAAAGGGTGTCTTAAATAACACTATTCTTAAACACAGTTGAGAAAAGAATAAATCTTTTAATTAAGATTTAGAGAAGTCTACCAATTAGTTAATATTTAATTGGAATTGAATTAAGATTGGATTTTTAGGTTTATTGGGAATGGTGTTTCAAAAGACATTTGTTCTTTAACCCAATTAACAGTGAAGATATGATTTGGAATTTATAAATCTTTCAATTAAGTTTAATGGAATTTTCCAAAGTAAAGTTTTCCAATTTAATATATTTAATTGGAATTAAATGGAATTCGATTTGGTAACAATCGAAATAAGCTTCAGTGAAGGAAGACCATTACTATATATGGAATTTAAAAGGCTTTGCCGTTATTCCATTTATATTTTTATTCTGATACGGGAATTTATATCGATTGTACACTGTTATGATTTCCATGTAAATTCCAATGATGGAAGTTGATTTTGGTTTTATTGTGGTTTTAAATAGCATTAGTTCTTTAACCCAAATAAAGACAAGATTTATTTCCTAAGTTGAATAATCTTCAAATAATGGTTTTTGTAGATTAAAACTAAAATGGAGTTTTAATGAGCCTTTAATTAGATTGAAATGTTAATGTGGTAGTTCAATTTGCCAAATTTGATAAGTGTCCGAAAATGGAGTATCACCAGTTTTACTTCGTGCGATAGTTAAATCTTTAATTAGATTTGAATGTTGAATGGTAATTGAATTTACCAATAACACACGGGGTGTTAGATATGGAGTACTACTAGTTTTGCTTCATGGGATGAATAAGTTGGGACTGGAAAAATAAAATAAATGATAACTTCGGCAAGGCTCGATAATCCAGACTAGTTTGATAAACCTTAAAAAGATACTACAAAATCTTTTGATATGGTTTCGAAGTGAAGATTTAAAAAAGAGATTTAAATGAATTAAATCTTTGATAAGATTCATAGGAATAATTCCCAATGTAAAGAATATTTGAATAAAATAATATTAGATTGGATTGATGCGTATGATTTGTTTTTATAGCACTTGATTATAAGATACGCGAGTTATTTGGAAAGACCGGGTTTAACCCATTCTGAATAATTGATTCCACAATTAGAAGTCAAGGATATTGAATATGGTGGTTGAAGACTTGCGATCTTCACATCGAAGGGATTACTACTGATGCCCTAGATTGGTTAGCTCCTAGGAAGAGGTTATAATGGTAGTTGTCCGGACATACTTGCTGATTTTTCGGATATGCGAGGGCTCTCTCTCTTGTATTGGACATATGGAACGAGGAATAAAGTGCCTCCGGTTTCATTCAGACCTTGAGCGGGCTTGTAAATATAGGTATGTTTGATGTTGTATCCCTTTATGTTGTATTTGTTGATCTCTGCTAAATATATATCTGTTTGGTGGCGGAGAATTTATTCTCTTGCTTAACACCCTTTTCTGAGATGTACGAGCTTAGAGGTTATATATTGGCAGAAATCAATGGTATGGTATGGATTGACAATGTGACATGCTGAGATACATGGATCAAGGCTTTTGTTGAAAAGCAGAGCCTTGTGAATGATGATCAAAGCATAACGTTAATTAGCATAGCTTTTTGTAGCGTTAATTCGCCAGCTTCACACACCGGTATGATGGTGAACTGATGATCAGATTAGTGTGCTTTTGAGATGAGGAAAGACACCTTTAGGGTTGTCATAGATTTAGTCGATTGAGATGAGCTGAGTGTGGTCGCTCCACAGTTAATGGGATAGGGCACACCCCCCGATTCCTAGAAGGATAGAGTATACGGTGTTTTCTCATGCACGAGACGTAAGATATTGAGATACCTGATTTCCCAAAAGGGCAGATGTGCATTACGGTGTTTTCTCATGCCTCAAACGTAAGCCGTTGAGTATTGCACTACGTGATAGATCTTTCGAATAAGCAGCCATCATGATCGAAATCCAAACTTCCGATATGACATTTTGTTGTTTTTAATTGTATACCTATATATGGCGATATAATATATGGTACCTATGCCATCTATGATTGATACATTTATATTTGAAGTTTATTTCTTCATTATAGTAATAATAAAAGATAAATTTCGTGTACCAAGCATATTTGGTTATTATAAGGTAAAACTCTGTCCTCTGGTTTTGCATCGCATTGTGTGATGGGACTTGAGTCTTATAATAGCTTCATTTTTCTTTTATTAAGCATTGCGAGTTGTTTATGGTATTCATGGGGGATAAACCCATTTCGTGCTATACAGTGTGGTCCCGTGATTTACCGAACTTTAAAATATAGTTAAATAACTGTTTTGAGTTCTCACACCAGTCCCATGACTGACTCGGAGTTTATTGTTTCAACCTAAACTCTATGTGCCCCTATTTTCCACACGGGCAGCTAGTAGTTTTGGTTTTCGTAGATATTTCTTTTCACAGGATCCTGTATTGCAACTTGAGCTATATTCATAAAGATTTGTATCCATGTATTTCATTCAGTTGTGGTAGTTGATAATTTCTGCTGCACAATATACTTATGTATTATTTTTCCATTGCTTTGTAATTTTAATCTCTGATAATTTTTTGCTGTATATTATTTATTACATACTCGGATCTCTTGTACTCTGAGGTAAATTGTTGTAATAGCAATGAAATGTTCTATTGTTTGTGCTCCGAAGAGTCTTGTTCTCAAAGAAATCTGGGCTTTCCCGTAAAGAAAAGTTTGGGTCGTCACATTAATAATGGGTATGAACTAGTAAAATATCATTTAGATAAAATACAAAACCAAAATAACTCCAACCATGAGGCAAATCTATTGAAGATTTGAGGTTGATGTCTAATTTTCAATAAAAACGTTAGAGTAGGCTGTCGACAGAACAAGTTTCACTATGGGTTAGGCTTAAGAAAGTCTCCCTAAGAGAGAGGAATTAAAGAAGATTATCCATGCATTATATATTGGGGCATAACTTACACATGGATGGTGCCTAAAGAGGATGAGCCAATGAGGCCTAAATTTTTCCCTTAGTTCTTAGAGTTATTGCAATGATGCAATTCTAAAAACTTGAGCAAAGTTATTTTAGTTCTTGCAATAAACTAATCGATAGATTCTTAACTCCTTTTAATGTCATGCACTCTAAATTCAGGAAGCAATATCATTGGCCAATGCAAAATATAAGAGGAGATTCTTTGACCCGAATCGACGTTGCAATAACAATGGTAAAGAACCCGAAATATAGATTATTATCGATGGCCTTGGCAGGGATATGATCAAAGATTTTGCTTTAGAAAAGTGAGAATTATGAAAAATTTAAAGAAGCTGAATGATTTTTTCAAGGAGAATTTGTTTTTGCACTTGGAGGTGAAAGCTGTGCAGTTAAAGCACTTAGCGGTTCTGTAGTGGTGGAGGTGCAAAAAAGCGTCGCGGGGAAAAACAGGGAAATAACAGGGTTAAAACGGAGGTGCAAAAAGATAAATTAGATGTAAAAATAAGTATTTTAAATTAATTAATTATCATTCTTACATTGTTTGTGTAGAAGAAACTAATATGTATTAATCTTATATAATAAAATTAAAGAAAATAACGGTTACACACATTAGAATTAATGACAATAGTATATTTCTATCATATATAAGACAGTTATATATTAAAATTATCTCTTTACACTAACTTTATTCGTTCATTTGAAAAGAGAACTAGTCAAATCAAGCTTCATTATTAATACTACTAAATCGAGTGCTAAAAGCATTGATTTAGAGAATGTAGTGGAAAATAGCGAGGCTTAAAGAGGAACTATTTTTCATCGAAAAATTATCAAGTTTATGGCTTAAACCAGAGCTTAAAGCTTTGAAGAGGGCTACGAGCTATAATGGGGATTTTGCAGGGCTTAAGCGGGGATTTAACTGCATAGTGTGGAAGTGATTAATGATAGACCAAATACCATAAAACTAGAAAAATCATCCACTTTATAGTGGCGGCATATAATGTAAAAATAATAATAGTGGAATTGACGCATGATTCTGGTTAATTGCACGCTAATACCCACTTCGCTTGTGAATTTGATTTTATTCATAGTAGTTTGTCACACAGCAATCAAAGATCAGACACAGGATACATAAAAGTAAAATGAGACTCAAGTTTTATAGTGATTAAGAAAATCATGCCAACGTACACTTCTTGCAATCAAATGATTTTAGTTTTTTTATCACAAGCACAATGCAGTTTGTTCATAAGAATGTTGAGAAAAATTATTGTCATTGGTCCTCACCAATGTTCTTATGTAATGGTGTTCCAAAGCCAAGCTGAGACCCCCCCAAAATGAGCAAATAAAGTCCTATTTATAGCTGAGAAGGTATAGGCTTGTCAAATACGTTCAAGTGAAAATAGGATCGTGCATTGAATGCATTTGCAAGAATTTCATATCTGAGCCCTCGTGTTGAGGAATCTGTTTTGATCCCTTAGAGGGATCGGTATTAACGTTTCATTTTCCAACACTTATGCAAACATCAAATCCAACCTACTCTGCTTGACCTTCTTTTTTTGCTGAAATCCACGTGTGATCACCTGTTTTTAGGTGATCTGCCTAAGTTCTGCTGGTGAATACCAATCCGAGTTTTCCACCTTGATGTACCGATCAAATCATAGGATTTTATACCGATCGGATTTATAAAAGATCTAGCAAAGTGTTTTCTCTTCATTTACCACTGTTGGTCAACATATTTTAGGTGATTTAATCATGCCTATCACTGTTTTTTGAAGTAATTCGAAGTTCCTCAAACTATGCCGATCATGATCGAGAAAGTTTTATAGAGTGATCTGTTGCATCAGTACATCTATTTTGAGTGATTGGGGTGTGTCAATCACCTTTTCATGAATGTCGATCCAAACTTTCCAAAAAGATCGAGCATGTGTCAGGTCGTCCTGAACCTTAGTTTTCGAGGTGATCAGACTGTGCCAATCGTGTTTTTTTGAGGTGATTGATCCAATCTTATGCGTGATCGATCAAATGAGTGTGGAGTGATCTAGCATGATGATCAGGCAATTTCTGAGTGATCAGATGATGCCCGGGGGCGATCGATCCAAGACGAATCATTTTATGATTCTTTAGTGAATGCGATTCTGATGCTTAGTCCGAATTCGTACAAGTCCACACTTGAGTCATAAGCCATCCGGATGTCCAAGTCCAAGGAGTAACAGCCGGGTCAGAAGGCTAATTAACACTTGTCCCCCCCTAAAACATGTGTTTATATGGAAGACATTTTTTTTGAATTACTTCAGTTTCCTATGATCTCTCCAGATTGATGTTAAAAGTTCATGATTACTTTGGGTCAATTCCATGCCAAGTATCATCCGTACTTGAATATCGAAGTCATGTCCTGACTATCCATAATCCACAATTTGCATTTTTAGCCTCTCCGAGCTCTAGATAGTGCATAATCCATAATCATTGCATTTGAATCACTCTGGGTTTTAATCAATTATAATCCATACATGATGGGTTGTATCCTTTCCGGGCTACCATTTATCATAATCTATACTCAGCGTTTCGATTCGGACTGATCCCCACTAAGCATAATCTGTACTTCGCACTTCATGATTCAGTAGATCTCCTCTAAGCATAATCCATTTTATGTGATTCTCAGTTTGGTTGGGCCACCAAGCATAATCCATACTTGATAGCCCATATCTGGATTCCGGTCAAGTATAATCCATTCTTGATTTTTATTTTTTCACATGTTACCAAGCATAATCCTATACCTGATAGTATATAGCTAAGCATAATCCATACTTGACGCATAGCCTCCTAGGGCCCTTACCGTATGTAATCCATATATGAAGTTTCAATTAATTAAAGAGTTTTATACTTAATGAGCATACTCTACACTCACCAAATTATTAGAGTTTAAATCTAGTTTGAAATATGTTGAGTATAACCTATACTCACCTAATGATTTGTTTGACATCCGATAAACATTATCCATAATCATCAATGGTATTGTTTATGTACGATGAGCATAATCCATATTACCAAACGGCTTGTTAGAGTTTATCAATTGGATACTCCACGCATAACAAGAATAGTCAATACATTGCTAAGTGATCTTATTAAAGCGGTAAAACAAAGAATCTATGTCTGATGAGTATAATCCATACACCTTAACAACGTTATTACACTGGGAAAATGGAAATTCTGCTCAAAACCAATAGGTTTTCACCATCCAGAGCTTTCCTATGGATCTCTTCGGCTCTCCATACTAGAGTAAACGATTTTGCTTTTTTAATACCACATGATAATATAAATAAAAGAACTAAAACAAGTAGAGTAAAGCTTGGTGGTTCAGTTGTCCGAAAGCAAGCCTACGGAACTCTCCTATTTCAGTACGTAGGCAGGAAAATTAGTCAACATTATCTTCCTATTCCCACTTATCAATTGATGATAAGACCCCAATGGGTGCTTGGCTCGCTTGCATTCCTTGTAGCCAGTAGTTGTTCTTGTTGAGTTGTGTCTATTGTTCTATTTTGGACATATTGCTGGAGTTGTCTGTTTCTCATTCGCTCCTTAATGACATCCTGCAAGTGCCAACATTCATTTATTTAATGCCCAGATCTTTCATGAAATAGCCATAATTTCCTAGAAGCTCTCTTTTTCAGTGGCCTCCTATCTGCTTTGCCTTCTTTTCGGTAGCCGGTCTTCGATATCCAGAAGTATCTTCTTCGGACTTGCATTCAACTGTGTATACAAGTCATATCTCCATCCTTTTTTGATTTGGTTTTGCGGGCCTAGAGTTCTCTTGGGTTTCCTCCTCCCTTTGTTATTCTAGGAATTGGACGCTTTTCAGTACTTGACGTAATTCACTTGAATAGATCCACGATCATCTTTGGCATCTTCCAGCCTTAGGAATCTATCCGCTTCAAGAAATCCCCTAGATCCCATTTGGGGTCTCTTTCCAAAGAATTTGTAACATCCAAAATTTTAGTTAACGATAATCAAATATAAAAGATTAATAAATTAAATTTTAATCAAAGTAATATCCAGAATTAGACAACGGTTTTGATTCACGAGATTTTCGATTCGTGACAACAAAGGAGTTGAGATCAATGAAGATTATATTGAAGAGATAAATTCGTGTGTATATATATATGAGTATTTAGTCGTATTAGATATTTACTAAAATATATTCTCACAGTATAACACGAATGTACAAAACATTATATATATGTATATACGGAAATGACTATAAACAGCCATGACTGGACAAAATATACTTAACCAGTCGACCGGTGAACCAGCTGACTGGTCAAGCTTATTTTGTCTAGTAATGGCTAGTTTTTGACAAACTTTAAATATATATGATTTTCAGCATTTTTAATGAGAGGACCCATAACTACCCCGTGAAGGAAAGAGCGGATACTTTGAGGATAAGACAAATCAGAATGCAAACAGAAGAACATTTCATTGTTAATTACAACAATTCATTAGAATACAAGAATATACAGAGTATAAATTACATATTACACATTTAGTACATATCGGAGATTTAAATACATTACTGCAACGGAAAAATAATACAATACACAACTGAAAGAGATATACGAATACAGAGCTTTCCGGATATCGTTCCAGCTGTAAACTAGGTTCCTGTGAATATAAATCTACAAAACCAAAACTACTAGTTTCCCGTGTCGAAAATAAGGGCACCCAGTGTTTAGGTTAAAACAATAAACTTCAGGTCAGTCATGTGACTGGTGTGAGAACTAAAACAGTTATTAATCTTTATTTTAAAGTTAGGTAGATCAAGGGACCACGCCATATAACACGGAATGGTTTTCTCCCAAGAATATTAGTGCATAAAACAATAGCGAAATGCTAAATAAAGAAATAATGATGCTATTATACGACCCAGGTCCCATCACACAATGCAACACAAGCCGGAGGATAGGGTTTTACATTATAATAGCCAAAGAATGCTTGATACGCTAAATTTCATGTTTTATTACCACTATAAGTGTTTGTTGTCAAAACAATTTCAATCATAAATATCAATCATAGACGGCATGGGTACCATATATCATGTCGCCACACTAGACACTATAATCAAAACCGCAAAGTCACGTATTGGAAGTTGGATTTCCATCAGTGAACCGAGGCAAGGGATCGTCCTCTATCGAATTCGAGATACTCTAGCCCGCCCCTCAGGTAAGCGCCCAGGCAAGCCTTGGATCGTCAGTGCTGGTCCACCAATGTGGATTAAAATGCCTGAACACTGCATTCCCCCACCCTATGGGGTGTCAGTGAGTCCAATGACTCTTTCGGGTCCACACAGTCATCGATATATCCGAGGCGCCTCGCAACCCAACATCCACATAAGTCAAACTCGTCAGGGCGTGTAAAACCACTGACGCCACTTCTAGCTAGAAGGAAACACATGCCCTCCCTGATGTCCTCTCCCGTTTCTGGTTCGCAATTTGGGTGTGGGGCTCGCGAATCAACGTTACACAAAGCTATGCCACATAGGCGGTGCTTTGATCATCAACCACAAGATTTTGCTTTTCAACAGAAGCCTTGATCAATTGCCACTTAGGCATGCCACACAGGCAATTCACTCCATGCGATTGATACCCATCAATATATAACCCCTGAGCTCGTATGTCTCTGAGAAGGGCGTTAAGCAAGAGAATAGAATCTCTGCCGCCAAACAGATATAAAATAGAAATCAATCACAAAGAATAAAATCCAATGTCAGACACACAGTCCATTTACAAGTTCGTTCTGGGTCTAAACGAACCCGGAGGCACCTTTTACCTTGCATATCCATCGATCTCCAAGTACGTTTGGACGATCACCAACTGATTCCCTCGCCTTGGGTGTACAGCCCAGTCAAGATTGTCGGTAATCACCCAAACGATGTGAAGACCTCTGGTCTTCGACCACCGTCTTCATCCTCGACACCACGTCGAATCAGTTATTCAGAATGCGATAAACCCGGTCTTTCTGAATAATTCGCGTATATAATAAACAATTGTTACACAAACACAACATACGCCTCATTCCAATTCAGAATATTCTTTTATTCAAATATTCTTATACTTTGGGAAAGGTTCCCATTAATTTTATCAAAGATAAATTCTTTAAATTTATTCTTTAATCTTCTTTTGAATATCAATTCAAACTAGTCGGAATTAGCGAACCACACCGAAGTAATCATTTATTTTATTTCCCAATCCCAACCTATGCATCCCATGAAGTAAAACTGGTCATACTTCATATATAACACCACGGTGTTATCGGTAAATTCAATTACCATTTCACGTTCAAATCTATTCAAAGATTTAACTATCACCTGGAGCAAAACTGGTGATACTCCATTCTCGATTATTTCAATCTAATTGAAGATTCATTAAAACTCCACTTGTTTTTAATCTTCCCAATAATCACTATCAATGATTATTTAACTTGGGAAATCACATCCTCTCTTTAACTGGGTTAAAGAACAGTGTTAACGAAGACACCATTCACGTCAAAACCAAATCCCATTTGATATTAATTACAAGGCTCTGAATAGAAAATACATCGGCTTATATTCAATATCAAATTCTACAACCAACAAATATCATATTGGAAATAACGATATGAATATATCTTTCAAATTTCAATCACAATATCTGTATAATCACGGAGTCCAACATCGAAATATTCCAAAGACAATTTCTATTCAAATCCATTCCAATTCAGTTATTGGAAATTCTGGTTACTTTTAAAACCTTTTCAAATCCAATTTATTTATTTCAAAAATAAATGGATTATAATTCTAATTCTAAACTAGTTCATTACGATAAAAATTTATTTTTATCTTTTCAAATTTGGAATTTTCATCCCAATTCGTCACAAATCATTTATTATGATTTTACACAATTATTACTATTTTTAATAATTTTATCAAGGCCCGTACAGTCGTCAATGGCCATCAAACTACACTTACCTTTTCCAAATTTGATTTGGACATAATTCCAATACCAACCATTAGATTTCCAATCTCTAATATTTGTTAGAAAGCTCTTTTCGATATGAAACCAACGGTTCCAGTTTTAGGTGAATCCGACGGTCGGATCTCCCGTAATATCCATTCGAAGTCAATGGTCAAAATTCGCGAACTGCCGCGGTGCGGCGCGTTCTATTCAGGCCATTATATATATAATATATATATATATATATATATATATATATATATATACATATATATTTCATCGATTTCCTTTCAAAACGTATTTTATAAATTGTTTTAAATTCATTTTCAAAACGATTCCAACTTCATATTCAATTTTTAATCAAAATTGAATATTCCATATCATTAATCTATAAATGATAATATTTTCAAAACGTTATATTTTGAAATCACTTCCTTTTCTATATTCATTTTAAAAACGAATATAATCGATATAAATATCGTTCGCGTCAAAATGGCTCATATCTAACCAACACAGCTTTATATATTTCAATAACTTCGTTATTCTATTCAATAAATGAATATTTTCTTCAACACATGAATATATATATTTTTATTCAACACATGAATATTTATTTTATTCAACACATGAATTTTCTTTCTATTCAACACATAAATTTATATTTCCATTCAACACATGAATATTTATTTCTATTCAACACATGAATTTATATTTCTATCCAACACATGAATTTATATTCTATTCAACACATGAATTTATATTTCTATTCAACACATGAATATTTATTCTATTCAACACATGAATTTATATTTCTATTTCCAAATTGGAATGAGGCCCAATCAATTACCATCTAATGTTAACTATATGGATTCCCTACAACACATGTATATAACAGCAACGATAAGTCATCAACCATCATCCAGAGTGCACCACACAACTGAATAAGCATTAAATATAAATAATTAACGCTTACACAGTCTGTCAACCCATAAATTGACATACAACTAAACAATCGGGATTAGTGTATGTCAAATATCATCCCAATACCCGTGTGGGTTTCAAATCAACAAACACAAATTTTATTTGTGTAGTTGGGCGATGTGTAAAATTTATCGTCCCAATCAATATATGTCAAATCAGTGTATATGAACAAATCGTCTGATTTGTTTACTACTATTTATTTTATATACACGTTAAAAATCATATTTTTAACTATAAAATATTTTCCACTATAAAATATTTTATTTCATTCCACATCACACAATCAAATTTCACAACACAACAATCAAACAAATAAGTCATCCATGGTCTGTGGACAACAGGTGTTGGGAGCTGCTAAGCACCGTCTGCATCATAATATATATTTCAACTAGAAATTCAAATAAAAGTGAGGGGTTCTCACCTTGGGGTTCCACTCCGCCATTCTTTCAAAATGAAGAAGACAAATGTCACACCGACCACTCAAGCGAACTCGACATCCTACACGATTGATTTTCATCAATAACATTCACACGATAAAAATTATATTTTTATCTAACTAGAAATCATATTTTTAATTCGTTACATATATAAAAATCACATTTTTATATTCTCTATTATATAAAATCATATTTTTAATTCGCTACATATATAAAAATTATATTTTTATTGTCTCTACTGTACAAAAATTGTATTTTTAATTCACTACATATATAAAAATTATATTTTTATTCTCTCTACTATATAAAAATTATATTTTTATTGTCTCTAGTATATAAAAAATATATTTTTATTTCGTTTTCAAGACGATAAAAATCGAATCGTTACTTTGTTTCTATTCTAAAAATTCAAACTTTATCGCTACTTCATTTATATAAAAAATCCTAATTTCCTTAGACAGAGATCTCATCGAAAATCTCATTTTCCTTATATAAAATATAAACTTTTCTACTTGTAAAAAACTGATTTTTATTCTTTAAACACATGTAAAAAAAATCACACCTTTTACAAACCAAAGATCATTTCTTTTCATGACTAAAAATATAATCTTTTTCACATTTATACATCTCCCATTTTCTATGCTTTACATATAAGAATTCCATTTTTGAATCATGTTAATCTATTATAAAAAGAAACCAAAAATTTTAAACAATGTTATATTAATTAAAATCGGAAAAAAACAATACATTGCTTATAAAAAAAGAACTCATTTCTTTTCTATTGAAGAAAATCAGATTTTCTTTCATCGAAGAAAATAAATGAAATTACAAAAAGAAGATAAATGAAATCCTGAAAATAAACTTACATACTGTTAAAGGAGGGGGGGTTCCATGTCGTCGCTGGACAGTGGGGGAGGCGCACGCCGGTCAGTGCAGGCGGTGGTGGTCGGGATTCCAGGGGGAGGCGGTTGCGTCGGGTTTTTGGGAAGGGGTGCGGGTTTCAGAGAGGAGGAGAAGGAGATGATCGAGAGGGGAGGAAGAAGAGGGAGAGGGGGGCGACGGCGGAGCGATGGTGGTGGGTGAGCTGAACGTCGGCGGTGGCTGCCTAGGGTTAAGCACGATTTACTTTTTTTTGAATCGTTCTCAAATGGGAGAGGAAAGGGAGAGAGGGGTAAGGTATTTTATTATTTATTTATTAATTGTTTATTTTTCTTTCCAAAAAGTTGACTTTTTATCTGAACTCCAAACGAGACCCAACGACTATCGCCCCTAGCTAATTACCCCCATTCCGAACACAATGGGATATGTATTTTGAGCCAGTTCGGCTGTGATGATCAGTTTCTGCTAATTTAAAATATAAATCATTATATTCAATTTCAAACATACATTTTAAATTACTTGAGTCACATACAAACTCTAAAAATTGCAGAAAAATTATTTCTAGCTTCGTATTGATGAGACAGTCCTAACAAAACTAATTTCATCAAATTCTGAGACCGCTGGAAAAATGGCCATTTTCCAGTCGATTAAAATCAACTAAAACTGTCAAACGCATTTTCCTTTGCCATGCTCACAAATTGATTCAGGAAATTATGAATTTTGAAACCTAGAAATAACTTGACATCACGGATCCAACAAAATTGGTTTCGTCGAAAACCGAGGTCGTTTGCAAAAATTCCATTTTTAAGGGCTAGAATTCCATAGCGACTATTCTGAATTTTCAACTGGACATAACTTTTTATTCCCGCTATGAAATTTTGATTTTTCGGATTCATTGGAAAGATATTCTCAATTAGATTCTAATATTTTTGGTTTCGCTAAAATTCGGTTTATTTTGAATCCTGTACATTCATTTGAATTTTGAAATCGAAATTTCAAACTACCATGCCAATTTCAATTCCTTTTATAATTTTAAAATAAATAATTATATTCTAACGACGATTCAAAATAAAAATATACGTTCTAATTCTATTCACTATAAATTTCTCGTTGTCATTATTTAAAATAATTCGTTTTGAATCAAAATTCATCAAAGTCACCAAAATAAAAATTTTAAATTGGCTCGGATTTCCGTGTTATTACAATCTCCACCACTTAAAACATTTCGTCCCCGAAAAGGAGCGAAGCTGAAAGTTGTTTTACAAACCAACCCAGCTTTCATTATTTTCATTACGGCTTAAGTTCTTCAACTTTTCAGTTTCTAAGAACTTTTCAAATTTTTTGCTAACACCCTAAATTTTCGAAAAATTTCGCCATAACCTCCCCTGCACCGGGAGCTTCGGGATATTTCAAATAACCTCCCATGGCCCTCACTAATCCAAAAAGAAAAAGAAACAGCCAAGCGGCTTGCCAATCGGCTCATAAAATCATCCAAAACCCAATAAATTAGTAAACATGTACCTATTTGTCGGGCAAAAAATTTTATTCTTCTGCTCTAGCCTCTTTGCTATGACCTGTTCAATGTAAGTACATGTATATGTATGCAAATGCGACTAATTTTCAATACAACTCAATATTTGGTTCAATTTGGCTAAAGGTTCAACATTTAATTAATCAAACCATAATCAAACAACACAATCAGCAATCAATTAGTTGATTAGCTTTTCAAATTCATAACTTTGATATATAGCCAAAAATCACATTTTTGGTGCCAAATCACAACAATAAGCCTTATCTAGTTTTGGTTCTCACATCAGACTAATGGGAATATATAGAAATCTCACTTTCGAAACTCGAACACAAACTACTGATGCTGACATGTCAATCACCAGTATCATCAGAGTCATCTCCGGGCGACTAGAGTGTGATTCCATATCTATCGAATATATTTAAGGCTTCTAATACATGTGGATCAGACGTATATTAAACTCTCTATATACTAGACTGTCCAAATCAATTTAAAATAATATTCAAATACGAATAATTGATTTAAATTTTCAAAACAAAATTTATTTTCAATTTAAAAATATACTCTTCACACTCGTTCTAGGATACTACTGATCCAACTCTAACGAGTCATTCCCATTGGATATTACTAATCCAATCTCTGATGAATTCTTTCGTATGGTTCTAATGTGTCTTGTTCTCAAGCTTTGTAAACCAAAGCTCTAATACCAAATGAGAGGACCCGTAACTTCGCCGTGAAGGAAAGAGCGGATACTTTGAGGACAAGACGAATCAGAACGGAAACAGAAGAACATTTCATTGTTAATTACAATAATTCATCAGTATACAAGAATATACAGTGTAAAAATAACATATTACACATTTACTACATTACTGCAGCGGAAAAATAGTACAATACACAACTGAAAGAGGTATACGGATACAGAGCTTTCTGGATATCGTTCCATTTGTAAACCAGGTTCCTGTGAATATAAATCTGCAAAACCAAAACTACTAGCTGCCCGTGTCAAGAATAAGGGCACCCACAGTTTAGGTTAAAATGATAAACTCCAGGTCAGTCATGTGACTAGTGTGAAAACTAAAACAGTTATTAATCTTTATTTTAAAGTTAGGTAAATCAAGGGACCACGCCGTATTACACGGAATGGGTTTCCTCCCAAGAATACCAATGCATAAAACAACAGCGCAAAAGCTAAATAAAGAAATAATGAAGCTATTATATGACCCAGGTCCCATCACACAATGCAACACAAGCCGGAGGATACGGTTTTACCTTATAATAGCCAAAGAATGCTTGATACGCTAAATTTCATGTTTTATTATTACTATAAGTGTATAGTGTCAAAACAATTTCAATCATAAATATCAGTCATAGACGACATGGGTACCATATATCATGTCGCCAGACTAGGCTCTGCAATCAAAATCGCAAAGTCACGTATTGAAAGTTGGATTTCCATTTGTGAACCGAGGCAAGGGATCGTCCTCTACCGAATTTGAGATGCTCTAGCCCGCCCCTCAAGTAAGCATGCAGGAAAGCCTTGGATCGTCAGGGTCGGTCCACCGATGTGGATTAAAATGCATGAACACTGCGTTTCCCCACCCTATGGGGGTGTTAATGAGTCCAATGACTCCATCGGCTCCACACAGTCACCGATATATCCGAGGCGCCTCGTAACCCAAAAACCACATACGTCAAACTCGTCAGGGCGTGTAAAACCACTGACGCCACTTCTAGCTAGAAGGAAACACATGCCCTCCTTGATGTCCTCTTCCGTTTCTGGTTCACAACCGGGGTGTGAGGCTCGCGAATCAACGTTACACAAATCTATGCCACACAGGCGGTGCATTGATCATCAACCACAAGACTTTGCTTTTCAACAGAAGCCTTGATCAATTGCCACTTAGGTATTCCACACAGGCAATTCACTCCATGCAATTAATATCCATCAATATATAACCCCTGAGCTCGTACGTCTTAGAGAAGAGCATTAAGCAAGAGAATAGATTCTCTGCCGCCAAACAGATATATATTTGATAGAAATCAATCACACAGAACAAAATACAATGTCAGGCACACAGTCCATTTACAAGTTCGTTCTGGGTCTGAACGAAACCGGAGGCACCTTGTACCTCGCAAATCCATCGATCTCTAAGTACGTCTGGATGATCACCAACTGATTCCCTCCTCTTGGGTGTACAACCCAATCAAGATCATCAGTAATCACCAAAACGATGTGAAGACCTCCGGTCTTCGACCACTGTCTTCATCCTCGACACCACGTCGAAACTGTTATTCAGAATAGGATAAACCCGGTCTTTCTAAATAACTCACATATATAATAAACAAGTGTTAAACAAACACAACATACGCCTTATTCCAATTCAGAATACTCTTTTATTCAAATAGTCTTATACTTTGGGAAAGGTTCCCATTAATTTTATCAAAGATAAATTCTTTAAATTTATTCTTTAATCTTCTTTTGAATATCAATTCAATCTAGTCGGGATTAGCGAACCACACCGAAGTAATCATTTATTTTATTTCCCAATCCTAACCTATGCATCCCATGAAGTAAAACTGGTCATACTTCATATATAACACCACGGTGTTATCGGTAAATTCAATTACCATTTCACGTTCAAATCTAATTAAAGATTTAACTATCGCCTGGAGCAAAACCGGTGATACTCCATTCTCGATTATTTCAATCTAATTAAAGATTCATTAAAACTCCACTTGGTTTTAATCTTCCCAATAATCAGTGTCAATGATTATTTAACTTGGGAAATCACATCCTGCCTTTAACTGGGTTAAAGAACAATGTTAACGAAGACACCAACCCAAGTCCCATTTTGATATTAATTACAAGGCTTTCAATAGAAAATATATTGGCTTATAATCAATATCAAATTCTACAACCAACAAATATCGTATTGGAAATAACGATATGAATATATCTTTAAAATTCCCATCACAATATCTGTATAATCATGGAATCCAACATCGATATATTCCAAAGACAATTTCGATTCAAATCCATTCTAATTCAATTATTGGAAATTCTGGTTACTTTTAAAACCATTTCAAATCCAATTTATTTATTTCAAAAATAAATGGATTATAATTCTAGTTCAAAACTAGTTAATTATGATAAAAATCTATTTTTATCTTTTCAAATTTGAAATTTTCATCCCAATTCTTCACAAATCATTTCATATGATTTTACACAAATTATTACTATTTTTAATAATTTTATCAAGGCCCGTACTGTCGATTTCCATCAACGGCCGTCGAACTGCACTTACAACGAACTTTTCCAAATTTGATTTGGACATAATTCCAAATCCAGCCGTTAGATATCAAATCTCTAATATTCGTTAGAAATCTCTTTTCGATACAAACCCAACGGTTCCGGTTTTAGGAGAATCCGATGGTCGGATCTCCCGTAATATCCATTCGAAGTCAATGGTCGAAATTCGCGAATAGTCGCGGCGCGGCACGTTCTATTCATGCCATTATAGTATATATATATATATATATATATATATCATCGATTTCCTTTCAAAATGTATTTTGTAAATCATTTTAAATTCGTTTTCAAAACGATTCCAACTTCATATTCAATTTCTAATCAAAATTGAATATTCCGTATCATTAATCTATAAATGATAATATTTTCAAAACGTTATATTTTGAAATCACTTCCTTTTCTATATTCATTTTAAAAACGAATATAATCGATATAAATATCATTCGCATCAAAATGGCGCATATCTACCCAACATGGCTTTATATATTTCAATAACTTCGTTATTCTATTCAACAAATGAATATTTTCTTCAACACATGAATATATATTTTTGTTCAACACATGAATATTTATTTTATTCAACACATGAATTTTCTTCCTATTCAACACATGAGTTTACATTTCTACTCAATAAATGAATATTTATTTCTATTCGACACATGAATTTATGTTTCTATTCAACACATGAATTTATATCCTATTCAACACATGAATTTATATTTCTATTCAACACATGAGTATTTATTCAATTCAACACATGAATTTATATTTCTATTTTCCAAATTGGAATGAGGACCAATCAATTACCATATAACGTTAATTATATGGATTCCCTACAACACATATATATAACAGCAACGATAAATCATCAACCATCATCCAGAGTGCACCACACAACCGCATAAGCAATAAATATAAATAATTAATGCTTACCCAGTCTGTCAACCCATCGATTGACATACAACTAAACAATCGGGATTAGCGTACGTCAAATATCATCCCAATACCCGTATGGGGTTTCAAATCAACAAACACAGGTTTTATTTGTGCAGTTGGGCGATGTGTAAAATTTATCATCCCAATCAATATCAGTCAAATCAGTGTACATAAACAAATCGTCCGATTTGTTTATTACTATTTATTTTATATACACGTTAAAAATCATTATTTTAACTATAAAATATTTTCCACTATAAAATATTTTATTTCATTGCACATCACACAATCAAATTTCACAACAAAGCAATCAAACAAACAAGTCATCCATGGTCTGTAGACGATGGGTGTCGGGTGCTAAGCACCGTATGCATCCTAATATATATTTCAACTAGAATTTCAAATAAAAGTGAGGGGTTCTCACCTTGCGGTTCCACTCCTCCATTCTTTCAAAATGAAGAAGACAAATGTCACACCGACCACTCAAGTGAACTCGATGTACTACACGATTGATTTTCATCAATAACATTCACACGATATAATTTTTATCTAACTAGAAATCATATTTTTAACTCGCTACATATATAAAAATCACATTTTTATATTCTCTATTATATAAAATCATATTTTTAATTCGCTACATATATAAATATTATATTTTAATTGTCTCTACTGTATAAAAATAATATTTTTAATTGCTACATATATAAAAATTATATTTTTATTGTCTCTGCTATATAAAAATTGTATTTTTATTGTCTCTACTATAAAAAAAATTATATTTTTATCTCGTTTTAAAGACGATTAAAATCGAATCTTTACTTTGTTTCTATTCTAAAAATTTAAACTTTATCTCTACTTTATTTATATAAAAAATCCTCCTTATATAAAGATCTCATTGAAAATCTCATTTTCCTTAAATAAAAATATAAACTTTTCTACTTGTAAAAATCGGATTTTTATTCTTTAAACACATATGTAAAAAATAATCACACCTTTTACAAACCAAAGATCATTTCTTTTCATGACTAAAAATATAATCTTTTTCACATTTATTCATCTCACCTTTTCCATGTTTTACATATAAGAATTCCATTTTTGAATCATGTTATTCTATTATAAAAAGAAACCAAAATTTTTAAACAATGTTATATTAGTTAAAATCGGAAAAAAACAATACATTGCTTATAAAACAAAGAACTCGTTTTTTTTATTAAAGAAAATCAGATTTTCTTTCGTCAAAGAAAATAAACAAAATTACAAAAAGAAGATAAACGAAATCCTGAAAATAAACTTACATTCTGTTGAAGGAGGGGAGTGGGGTTCCATGTCGTCGCTGGACATTGGGGGAGGCGCACGCCGGTCAGTGCAGGCGGTGGTGGTCGGGCATCCAGGAGGAGGCGGTTGCATCGGGTTTTGGGAAGGGGTGCGGGTTTCAGAGAGGAGGAGAAGGAGATGAGCGAGAGGGGAGGAAAAAGAGGGGGAGGGGGGCGACGGCGGAGCGATGGTGGCAGGTGAGCTGAACGTCGCCATTGGCTTCCTAGGGTTAAGCGCGATTTACTTTTTTTTTGAATCATTCTGAAATGAGAGAGGAAAGGGAGAGAGAGGGTTAAGGTATTTTATAATTTATTTATTTTTTATTTATTTTTCTCTCTAAAAAGTTGACTTTTTATCTGAACTCCAAACGAGACCCAACGACTGTCGCCACTAGCTAATTACCCCCATTCCGAACACAATGGGATATGTATCTTGAGCCAGTTCGGCTGTTACATCAGTTTCTGCTAGTTTAAAATATAAATCATTATATTCAATTTTAAATGTACATTTTAAATTACTGGGGTCACATACAAACTCTAAAAATTGCCTAAAAATTATTTCTAGCTTCGTATTGACGATACGGTCCTAACAAAACTAATTTCGTCAAATTCTGTGATAGTTTAAAAAATGGCCATTTTCCAGTCGATTAAAATCAACAGAAATTGTCAAACATGTTTTCCTTTTCCACGCTCACATATTGATTCAGAAAATTACGAATTTTGAAACCTAGCAATAACTTGACATCACGGATCCAAAAAAAGTGGTTTCGTCGATAACCGATGTCGTTTGCAAAATTTCCATTTTTAAGGGCCAGAATTCCATAGTGACTATTCTAAATTTTCAACTGGACATAACTTTTTATTCCCACTATGAAATTTTGATTTTTCGGATCCATTGGAAATATATTCTCAATTAGATTCCAATATTTTTGGTTTCGCTAAAATCCGGTTTATTTTGAATCCTTACATTCATTTGAACTTTGAAATCGAAACTTCAAACTACCGCGCTATTTTCAATTCCTTTTATAATTTTAAAATAAATAATTATATTCTAACGACAATTCAAAATAAAAATATACGTTCTAATTCTATTCAATATAAATTTCTCGTCATCATTATTTAAAATAATTCATTTTAAATATTCAAAATTCATCAAAATCGCCAATTTTTTTTTTAAATTGGCTCGGATTTTCAGGTTATTACAATTAACCAGTTGATTGGTGATTTATAGAGTAGTTGACTTATTCGAAACAACGACCATTTTTATGAAAGGTTGCCATTCTTCGTGAAGGGGTTTTTCCTCATTTTTGAAAAGAAATGGGTGCATCTCTTTGATTAAATTCTTCATGAAGGATCGCTACCTTTTAACTATTATATATACACTTTATATCCAATTTTCTAATCACCGATTCTTTGAAAATCTATTCTATTTTCTGATCTTCATCTCAAGACTCTTGCATTCTAAAAAGCTCTCAAGTATTCAAATTACTTGTTGAATCATTGGAATTATTTCATAACTCTTGAATCAATTACTAATATACTTCCTTCTATCTTCACATACATGTTATATTCTTAAGGATAAGATTATAGGAAGGGTGTACTTAATCAGTGGCTATTCAATGTTTCAAGAACACAAGCAGAAGTCAAACTCTTGTAACTTGTAAAAGTCCTGTGTTGGTGCTTAGGCGAGAAAATCCTTATCGGGGCTCGGATCACTTTTAACCTATTTCTCTAGGTCAAGAGAGGGTGTTGATAGTGAATTCCAGAAGGAGTCTGGGACTGGACGTAGGATGTGAAGTCTGAACCAGTACAAAATTCCTTGTATCACTTACTTACTGCACTTACTTATTAGTGATATATTTATTGTTTAATATTTATTTGCATAAATATTGTATTGGACAAGTTAGTATATCATATCTACTTTCGCATATTCCGTATAGAATGATCCTACTATAAGCCATACACGACTTTTCATTGGTATCAAAGCCTGGCGTTCTAGAGATCGTAACAACATCCTTGAACAAATGGAAATAAAGAAGTCTAGTCAAGGGATTAGAAAATGGAAAAGCAACAAAGCAGAATAGAGAGATCAAGGAAGCAAATGTATCATAGCTAAAGCCAGATCACAAACGGTATGTATAGATTCATTATATAAAGATCTTCTGCTAGACCATGAAAAATTGTTAAAAAGATTTTAAAAGCTTGGGTAAACATAGTGTAGTTATTTTAGCCAGGTTTAAAGATTGCGAGCAAGAAAATTCCAAATTAAAAGAGGAAAACAATTTTTTAGTTAAACAAGCCAAATGCTTTGAAAATTCATTAGGAGAGCTTGTTTTTCAAAAAGATTTCCTTCAAAAAGAAAATGAGCAGCTAGAAGATAAAAACAATGTTCTTTTAAAGGAAATCGACCGCTTACAAAATAAAAATACTTATGTAGAAGATTCTTTAAATAATTCTAGTTCTTTAATTTAGTCTCTTAAAAAGGAGAATGATGCTTTAATTGAAAAGAATATAGAATTATCTAAAGAATGTGCGTTTTTAAAGGTGAATAATAATATTTTGCGAAATAAAATTTCAGACTCAAAAGAAAATTTTGAAAAATTACAATATACTTTAGATAATTCAGAATCCCAAATTTTTGGTCTCAAAACTGAGAATGGTACTTTATAAAGGATGAGTTCGGAATTAAGTAAGAAAATTGATGATTTCAAAATTAACTAAATTTCTTTTGAAAATGTCAATCGCGACTTTGGAATCAAATTTGATAAACATACAAGTAAGTTCATGAAATTTAATAAAGGTCAAAATGATTTAAATAAGATTTTATCTAGATCTCGACCTTTACATGACAAAAGTGGTTTAGGATATAATAAAACTAATCATAGAATTAGTACTAGATATGCTTTTATGTACAATAAAAATATCACTTCTAGTACTAATGCACACCCAATATCCAATTATTATAGATTTCGAATACTTCTATGATTAGAGATATTCGTACAAAATCTAGAAGTACAAAAGGAAATACCAATAGAAGTTGTTTAAGTATGTTGGTTCCGGTAAATTGGAAAAAAGGAGAAAATATATTGATGATTTCTTTAATTCAGTAGTTAATATTGAAAATTTCATTTTTGAAGGTTCCATTAAACCCTCTTGGATATGGTTACCTTCCATCTAACCCCTGGACCCTAATGAAGGAAGTGGGTACCAAAGTATATATATCGTTTTTTTTATAGGTACACCACAACAAAAAGAAAGCTATTTTCGGCATATCTAAATATCTGTGAAAACAAAATTCAGTTTATTGAAGTGCACTTGATCCGATATCTCCTGAAGATGCTTTAATTATTTATATTTTTTGATCGATTACTACTCTTTATCATGATACTTATTCTTTTTAATCAATGAAAAGGGGGAGGATATGTTATCATTATATCATCATTATATGTTATCTAACATTTTGTTATAGGAAACGGTAAGTAATTATTATATGTTCTCTAACAATATGTTGTAGAAAAGCTTTTTAGTCAGGGGAGATGAATATATACAAGCATATATTCAGGTGGAGCAATTCATTATCTCAACAAAAATGCAAGGTGTTGTCATCAATCAAAAAAGGGGAGAATGTCGATTCATGAGATTTATGATTCATGACAGCAAAGGAGTGGATATCAATGAAGATTATATTAAAGAGCTAAGTTTGTGTGTGGGTGTGTGTGTGTGTGTGTGTATATATGAGTATTTAGTCATGTAAGATATTCGTTAAAATCTATCCTCATAGTATAATACGAATGCACAAAACATACTATGTGTATATATATATATATATATATATATATGTAAATGGCTATAAACAACCATGATTGGACAAAATATACTTAACCAGTCAACTGGTGACTAATGACCAGTCGACTGGCGAAGCTTATTTTATCCAGTAATGGCTAGTTTTTTTAACAAGCTTTAAATATATACGATTTTTAGTATTTTTGACCAACTGACTAGTGATTTACAGACCAGTTGACTGATTCGAAAGAGTAGCTATTTTTATGAAAGGTTGCCATTCTTCATGAAGGGGTTTCTCTTCATTTCTAAAGGGAAATGGGTGCATTTATTTGATTAAACTCTTAATGAAGGATCAGTACCTTTTATCTATTCTATACACTTCAGACTCAGTTTTGTAATCATCGATTCTTTGTAAATCTATTTTATTTTTTGATCTTCGTCTCTAGACTCTTGCATTTAAAAGAGCTCTCAAATATTCAAATTACTTTTTGAATCATTGGAATTATTTCATATCCCTTGATCCAATAAGTAATATACTTTCTTTAGTCTTCACATACACATTATACTCTCGATGATAAGATTATATGAAGGGTGTACTCAATCATTGGTTATTCAGTGTTTCAAGAACATGAGTAGAAGTCAAACTCTTGTAACTTGTAAAAGTCCTGTGTTGGTGCTTAGGCGAGAAAATCCTTGTTGGGGCTCGAACTGATCCTTATTGGGATTGGATCGTTTTTAGCCTGTTCCTCTTGGTCAAGAGAGAGCGTTGATAGTGAATTCCAGAAGGAGTCTAGGACTGGATATATAATGGGAAGTCTGAGCCAGTATAAAATTCCTGGTGTCACTTTACGTACTGCATTTACTTATCTGTGATATCTTTATTGATTATTATTTATTTGCATAACTATTGTATTAAACAAGTTAGTATATCATACCAACATCCACATGTTCCATATAGAAAGATCCTACTTTAATTCATATATGACTTTTCAAACGAGACAAGCACCATTGGGTCCGTTGTAATTTTCTAATCTAAATGAATATTTATTTTGCTAAATTCTATTTAATTAGTTATGAAATAAAGAAGAATTATGGAAAAATTAAATAATAAACCAACGAAACCAATGTTCACTAGGCAACCCAGCCCAACTGGGTCAACACGTATGTCCACCCATGGGTCAAACATATGTCGACCAGTATGGCGAATGGGTCGACACAATATGGCTGGTGGGTTGACCTAGCTGAAGAGAGCTGGTTGCCTTGATTGGCACGCAGGGAGCGAAGTTAATTTTTTATGTAACATTATTTCAGTTCGGTTGGCATTGTTTTATTGGTTTATTTTAAACCATAGGCTGATGTGGTGCTTTTTAATGGTCGATGACATGATTAAACTAGATCTAATCTTAGATTTAAATGACCGAGGGCATCCAATAAACCCTATAAATAGACTAGCGGAGCCTCTTTCATTTATTCAAATCCATTTTCTCTTATCTCTTCTTCTTCTTTCCCAGGCCTATCCTCAAAATTAGGAAAGACCAATTAATTAAATTTTGAAGGGGTGAAAATTTTCTCAATTTTTTATATTTATTTTTATAAACACTTCTAGAGGCGAAGGTTTTGCTAGATTTTAGACAAAGGCCATGGGGGAAGCTTTGTTCATCAAATCTATGAGTTTTTACATAATTTCTAGACTAGCTATTTGCGTAGGAATGTTTAAACAGTTAAGTATTTTTAATTTTCAAGTTTTGTGTTTACTGTGTTTTTATGTTTAGTTTTTCTGTAAGTTACTGTAATTTATTTACTGTCTATGCCTATTTCTTTCAAGTTACTGTTTATAAGTGATTCTGCTTCTTTTTGTACCCTTCTTTGTTATAGTTTATTTACAGTTGTTTTTATGCCTATTTTATTTTCTTCTACTTATTTTGAGTCTAGGACCTACGGGTAGCCTGAACTGTTTTCAATTTTCTTTTAGCGCTGAGCCTAGATTTGGAAAAAGGCTTGGACTTTATCATTATTTATGCGTTAAATTGGAATAATATTAAATTTGAATAAGAAAGGGATATTTCAGCATATTGAAACTGATTAAGTATTGTAATCATATTAGACTGTAAATTGAGGATAAAACCTTAATATGCTTGGAGGACATGTAAACTGGAATAAATTGGACTTAACTGGACATTAAGAACCATGAGGATGGGATGTATAATTAGACTACGTTAATTAGAAATGTTATTTACAACCTAGGTTATAACATGTGGTTATATTGGGCTTATTAATGAAACTTAAACATGTTAAATTGAAATTATAAAATTAATAAGCTAAGATAAAGGGAGTTTGTTTTGGCATCGTGGATTGATTGGGAAAGATAAGTGGCTCGTATATTAGGTCTGTTTCAGCAGCGTGGGGCTGACTGGGGAAGATAAGAAGCATAGTAGTATAATAAAATCATATTTTTGGTACGTTCTGGAAGCTTGGGGATGATTGGGGAAGATAAGAGGCTTAATAAAATAATGAACTAGGGACCAAGTCTAGGGGTGACTTGTGTCAATTGCATTTTTGGTTGGGAAACCATATCAGTCAGTATCCCTTTTGTATCACGGAGTCTCACACTAGTTAGAGGCTAGGGCACGCTTTGCTGAACTGGAAAGTAAGATTTCCAAACAAGGTGGGTACGGGCGTGTTTCGATGAACGGTAGGCGTACACCATTCCAATTTGAGAAGACAAGCCATTATAATACCTTTTATTAACATCTATGTCCTTTTAGTTGATGGGTTCAGGATTGATAACCTCGAGTTCCATAGCTGGCGCAGGTTATCACATTTTGGGTAAAGTCGCTAATCGACGTGTAAAAATTAGGTAAAGCCTAATTGTAATATTTTGGTAGTTACTGTAACAATTTTTGGATATGAATGAGAAGTGTATCTTTATTCATATTTGTCCATCCTGCTATTTCAATTATGTTTTCTGTCCATTGCTCTTAGAACTATTTATCTGTGTAAATGCTTTCCTAACTTATGCTCATGCTTGAAATTACTAGAACTCTTCAGACGTATTTCTGACCTATTATGTTTTTTCCTTATCTCTTCCTTTCCTCCTAGGTTTACAGGATGGAGGGTCTCAATAGTGATTCTTGACTATTGGGTGCAGCTCGGATTCAGATTCTTTCCACACTCATGTATTGGTTCAGTTCTTGTTTTCTGATCATTGTATTGACTTATGAGAGGGTTAACTTTAATGGTTTTACTTATGTACTATGATGTTTTCCATGAGACTGTATGTTTGTTTTATGATGATGACTATCTGTTATTTTGAAATGTAATAAGTACTATGACTTAATTTGCTTATTTAATAAATGTCTTAAAAAAGTTTCCATAGTGTTTTATATTTCTGTGTTGTGAATTTTATTTCTTTGTTGTTACTTTATACCTAAGGGCTTCACAAACCTTAGCGCTTCCTCATATGGGTAAAGTTAAGGGTTGTGGGGTGTCACATTTGGTATCAGAGCCTATGGTTACAAGATCAGAGAAAAGTTTTTGAAAAAGTGTTTTCAAAAGTAAAGAATTTTTAAGTAAAACATTTCTTTTTAAATATCCCCTCAAATCAATTACATATTTCCTTTGATCGCTTTTTGAATCATCCTCTCTTTTCTTTCCATCATGTCCGGGGCTCGCAATTTTCCAGAGGTTGTTCCCACTCTGACATGGTTCCGTAGATATGTTGAAGCTACGACACATGCCGAAGAGCAAGTAAATGCCCCCACCTCCAACTGTAGTCGTAGTAGTTCCACCTAATCCAATAGTTAATTTCTCTAAACTTTGTAATGATTTTTCTGCCATGGGTTACAAGCCATTTCTCAGATTAGAGAGTTTGATGCTCGTAACTGGCTGAGAGGGACCGATCGTGTTCTTGGATTATTAGAGCTTGATGATAGAAGGAGGATTTAGTGGGCTGCTTGGCAACTGAAAGGAGAAGTGTCATATTAGTGGCAAGTAGCTCAAGCTGAGCATGCTGTAGATACATAGGATGCAATCAAGGATAAGTTTAAGAAAAAAATTTATCACATGCTAACGAGGGGATGAAATTGGAAAAGTTCTTAAGTCTAAGACAGAGTAGTATGTCGGTAAAGGAGCACGTGAATAGCTTCAATGAATTGGCATGGTTTGACTTGGATCTGGTTAATACTGATCATAAGAAGGCTTTGAGATTTGTGAGGGGACTGAAACAAGCCCTCCAAGGACTAGCGATGATGCACATTATGATGGGAGCTACATTTGAGAGGCTTGTGGGAATGGCTCTTATGCACAAGGATGGAAATGAGAGTAAGCAATAGGAAAAGACAGAAGCGGCCAGGCCAAATATTGGAAAGAAAAAGCGGTGGCCAAAGAAAGGTGCGGTGAAAAAGGGATAGAAGCCAGATAAAGCACATATAAAGAAAGAAGTGAAGTGTCATGGATTTAGTATGATGGGACACTACTTCAAAGTTTGTAAGAAGGCAACTAAGAAGGATGCTTGTTTTTAGTGCGGACCAATGAGACATTACAATAGGTAGTGCCCTCAGAAGCAGGGACATGGGGGAAGGTACATCTAAAGCACAGGTCATGCGCTTGAGGTGACTCCGACTAGTGGTAGCAGTCAAGACAGAGGTAGGAAATGTAGAATGTTTTATTTCTCTTTTCGACTTTCACATTTTGACCTTGTTTTATTCTGGTGCTTCTCATTCTTTCATATCCAGTTGTTATTGATAATCTGCACCTAGATACTTCTATAGTTTCTGATCAAGCAATTATCTCAAACACCATAGGAGGTACGGCTCACTATCTATAATGTGTCGGGGTTTGAGGATTTCTATTCTTGTCATCGAGTTTGAGTGCGACACATATGTACTGGGTTTTATGGGATAAGGGCTTATTCTAGTGATGGATCAACTAGCCATGTATGGTGTCATCCTCGATTGTAACAGGAGAGTTATTAGGATTTTGACATGCCATGATAGGACTCTCGAGATTTATTGCGACCCGCGATGGTCAGTCATGCGTTGTTTCTTAGAATCCCTAGATGCTTCTTTCGATGATCTCAGTTTGGTTCCTATAGTTAAAGACTTTCCCGATTTGTTCGAGGAGCTAAGAGGGCTACCTCCCAGGCAAAAGATAGATTTCTGGATATACTTGGTGGAGAATGCTAACCCTATTGCGTTACCAGTGCGCCACATGGCTCCGAAGGAGAGGAATGAGCATATTAAGAAAGAAGGTGGGTTTTTTAAGAAATTGTTTATTAAATGAAGCATTTCTAAGTGGGGAACACTAGCCATCTTTGCAATTAAGGAGGACGGCTCTCTCCATCTATGTGTTAATTAAAGGGAGATAAACGAATTCACGAAAAAGAATAGACACCGACTCTCACACATGGATGACTTGTTTGATCAGTTAGTGGGTGCTTCACTTTTCTCATAGTTGGATTTAGCTACATGTTTTCATTAGCTTAGTGTGTAGATGACAGCATAGACAAGATTTTAAGACTCCCGATGGATTCTTTGAGTGGCCGGTTATGCCTTTTAGCTAACCAATGCACTGACATATTTTGTGGATTTGATGAGTCGGATATTTATCGACTTCCTAAATAAGTTTGTGGTGGTATTCATTGATGATTTCTTGGTTTTCTCAAGGAGAAAGAAAGAGCATGCCATTCCCTTGAGAAAGGTCCTCTGTACTCTCCATGCACATCAGCTGAAAGAGAAGTTTTCTATGTGCCATTTTTAATGGAAGGATGTAAGGTTCTTGGGGCTTGTTGTCTCTAGAGATGGTATAGTTGTGGGCCCTGCAAGGGTTGTCGCAGTTCGGGATGGGAAACCCCTAAGAGTGCGACATAGGTGAGGATCTTTTTTGGTTTGGCGGGATACTTTAGGAAGTTTGTTAAGGATTTTACAGGATCTCAGATCCACTTACATACTTTACGAAATAGAACATAGTTTTTGCTTAGGATGTAGATTACAAGGATGCATTCTTGAGATTGAAGAAGACTCTTACATCAGCTTCGGTATTGGAACTTCTTGATGGTACCAATAGGTTGACTATATATAAGGATGCTTGCATCACGGGCTTTTAGTGCAGTGCTTGTTTAGGAGGGAAGGGTTGTCTGTTATGGGAGTAGGCAGTTGAGGGTACATGAGAAGAACTACCCTACCCATGATTTCGAGCTAACAGGTATAGAGTTTGCACTCAAATCTTGGAGACACTATTTATTAGGTGAGAGATTTTAGCTTTATATAGATCATAAGTCACTCAAGTACTTGTTCCAGCAAAAAGAACTTAATTTGCGGCAACAACATGGGTAGAGTTCCTTGCATCTTATGACTTCGAGATAGCATATATCCAGGGGAAGGGGAATGTGGTAGCAGATGCATTGAGTAGGTAGAAAATGACTCTGAGTCCACTATTCGTAGAGTGGTAGAGTTTGGAGTTTATCTCACTGTTCAATTTTAGACCATCTACGAATTTTGCACTTGGGTTATTGGCCTCATTGGAGAAGCGACCTACACTCTTAGAGCGCATTGGATCTAGCCAGCGCGAGGATCAACAGTTAGAAGACATCATGGATCGACTCGGTAGAGGGGAGACCTCTAGTCAACTTGCTAGGAATTCTGTGGATGAGAGAAAGTGGCAACATCATGATGTGAGATTGTGTGTTCCTAGAGTTTATTATTTGTTGAGATTGGTTTTAGAGGAGGCTCATTACTCTCGGCTGACTATCCATCCAAGCGGTGATGAGAAGTACAAAGATATGAGGAGGGTTTTTCATTGTTAGGGATGAAGAGGGACATGGTAGAGTATGAAGCTTGATGTATGACTTGTCAGTGAGTGAAGGCTAAGCAGTGGAAGCATGATGTATTGCTTTAACCTCTAGATGCGCTACAGTAGAGGTGGCAAGCGTCTTGATGGACTTTATAGATGGGTTGCCCAGTCGAGGTAAGGAAACACCAGTGTTTGGGTTATATTCGATAGATTGACTAAGAGCGCTCACTTTAACCCGGTTAAGAGTAAGCAAAAGGCTGCTTGGTTAGCATAAGTGTATCTCAGATAGATCATCCGACTTCGTGGAGTATCCTCTAGTACTGTTAGTGATCGAGACACCATCTTTATGAGCGAGTTTCGAAGGATCCTCCAGGAAGCACTGGGGACACAGCTATGACTTAGTACAACTTATCACTCTTAGACAGATGGACAGATAGAGAGGGTTAATAGGTTTCTCGAGGATTTATTATGGCTGTGTATCCTAGAATTCGGAGGGTCATGAGAGGAGCATCTTCCGTTGGTAGAGTTCGCATATAATAACAACTATCAGATAATTATTGGTATGGCTCCCTTCGAAGCACTATACGGACTACCCTGCAGATCACCTACATGTTGGTGGGTGTCTACGGAACGACTTCTACTTGGACCTGAGATGGTTAGAGAGACCTCAGAGAAGATAAATTTGATTCAGAGGCAGATAAAGGAAACTCAGGATAGACAGAAGTCATAAGAGGAACAGTTGTAAGAAGTCCTAGAGTACGATGTAGGAAACCTGGTTTTTATTAAGGTCTCACCTTCATGGAGGGTTGTTTGATTTGGCTCGGTGGGGAAGTTAGAACCAAGGTTCGTAGGGCTATTCCCTATAGTAGAAAGGATAGGTCAGATGGGCTATAGAGTTAGACTACCAGACAGATTGACAGGAGTTCATGTTGTATTCCATGTTTCACACTTAAGAAAGTGTCTAATAATTCCTCGATAGTAGTTAAGCCAAATACTCTAGAGGATATCGAGGTAGAGAGGCATCAGTCAGGAGGGTTCCACCTAGGTAGATCTGAAGTGAAGAAGCTACAGAATAAAGAGATCAAGCTAGTTAAGATTCAGTGGAGAGAAGACAACTACGATGCAACTTGGGAACCAGAAGATAGGATTCACGCTTCTTTTCCATTTCTCGTTGAGAGTACGCTCTTATTGCTTTCCTAGTCTTTGAATTTAAATATACTTTTCCTATCATTCAAATCACAAATCTTGGGTAGAATCCTATGGATGGTAGGAAATGGTTTAAAACATGTTATGGTTGAATGATTCACGTGGATATAAGTGTTTGCTAGTGGAGGCACATACACACACTAGGAACTAGTTAGGGATCGACTGAACTAGGACACATACGTATTGCATATGGATATATGTGCATTTTTATTTATTTTGGGGTTGAAAAATGATTGAATCATCACTTGAATGTTGCATTTTGATGAATGATTGTTGCACACATATAGAATTTTATATGTATCATTAGGATTCCTCTTCATACATATTGGATACATGACACAAATATAAATTGTATTAAGGAGGTCAACTGAATCAGTGGATCGCCTGATTTTCGTTTAGCTTAGGGACATATAGACAACAAATTTTGCATATGTTCATAAAAGCCATTAGAAAATCTAAGGACAATGGATGCTAGTAGTTGATGGTTCAGTAGATGGGTGTAGATAATGGTAGATAATATTCATAACATTCTTCAAGCCATGGGGATTTCAGGGACGAAATCCTTTAATGAAGGGAGAATGTAAACCCCAAATTTTAGTTAATGATAATTAAATATAAAAGATTAATAAACTAAATACTAATCAAAATAATATTTAGAATTAGACAATGAGACTAGCACCATTGGGACTATTGTAATTTTCTGATCAAAAGCGATACTTGGTTTGCTAAAATAGGAGTTAAAACGAATTAGTTATGAATTAAAGAAGAATTAAATAAATTAAATAAATAAACAAGTGAAACCTTTTGTCAACCCAATATGGCGGGTGGGTTGACCAAGCTAAAGAGAGCTGTATGCCTTGCTTGGCACATCGGCAGTGAACACAATTTATTTTCCTAATGTTATTCCAATTGAGTTGGCATTGTTTTATTAGTTTATTTAAACCATAAACTGATGTGGCGCTTTCTTATTGGTCCGATGACATGGTTGGACCAGATCTAATCTTAGATTTGAATGGTTGAGGGCATCCAGTATACCCTATAAATATATCATCAGAGCCTCTCTCATTTCTTTACATTCATTCTCTCTTCTTCTTCTTTCCTAGGCCTATCCTCAAAATTAGGAAAGACCACTTAATTAATATTTAAGGGGGTGAAAAATTTCTTAAGTTTTTGTATTTATTTTGATAAATGCTTCTGGAGGCAATGGTTCTACTAGATTTTATAAGAAGGCCATAGGGAAAGCTTTGTTCATCAGATCTGTGAGTTTTTACATAATTTTTAAACTAGTTATTTGCATAGGAATGTTTAGACAATTAAGTAGTTTCAATTTGCAAGTTTTTTGTTCACAGTATTGAATGTATTTGTATGTTTACCTTTTTTGTAAGTTACTGTAATTTAGTTACTATCTAAGCCTATTTCTTTCCATTTTTTTATTGTTTATAAGTAATTCTCCTTCTTCTTATCCCCTTCTTTGTTATAGTTTAATTATAATTATGATTATGCTTATTTTATTTTCTTCTGCTTTTTTTGGGTCTACGCCCTGGTAGTATCCTAGACCGTTTCTCTTTTTCTTTTTGCACTGAGCTTAGGCCTGAAAAGAGCCTATGCCTTTATTGATATTTGTACATCAAATTGGGATAACGCTGAATTGAATAAGAAAAACTGATTAAGTATTATAGTCAGATTATACTGTAAATTTGGGATAAAACCTTAATAAGCAATTTTAGAACTCGTAAAATGGAATAAATTAGACTTAATTGGACATCAAGAAATGTGGGGATGTGTTCTATAAAATGATTACATTAATTAGAAATGTTAATTACAAACTAGGATATAACATGTGGTTATATTTCGCTTATTAATGAAAATTAAACATGTTAAGTTGAAATCATGAAATTAATAAGCTTAGATAAAGCGAGTCCATTCCGACAATGCGGGGCAGATTGGGGAAGGTAAATGGACTCTAGGTTAGGTCCATTTCAGCTGCGTGAGGCTGATTCGGGAAGATAAGAGGCCTAATAGTATAACGAAATCCTAGTTTAGTTCCGTTCCTATGGCATGAAGCTGATTGTGGAAGATTATAGGCCTAATAAAATAATGATTTGGAGATTAGGTCCGGGGATGACTTATGTCAATTGCATTTTTGGTTGGGAACAAATACCAGCCAGTATCCCTTTGTTATCACGAAGTCTCACATTGGGTAGAGGTTAGGGAACGCTTTACTGAAGTGGATAGTAAGAAGTTACAAATAGGTAGGCACAAGCGCGTTCCTGCAGGATAGTGAGTGCACACCATTCCAATTGGGGAAGATAAGCCGATGTAATGCCTATGATTAATGGTTGTGTCCTTTTAGTTGATGGGTTCGCGATTGATAACACTGAATTCCATAGTTGGCGTAAGTTATCACATTTATGGTAAAGCAGCCAATCAACGGGTATAAATTAGGGAAAGCCTAATTGTGATGTTTTGGTAGTTGGTGTAGAAAATTTTGGATATGAATGAGAAGTGTATCTTTATTCATGTTTATCCCTCGTGCTATTTCATTTAAGTTTTTTGTCCATTGTTCTTAGAACTATTCATCTTCCTAAATGCTTCCTGAACCTATGCTCATGCTAGAAATTACCAAAACTCACTAGATGTATGTCTGACCTAGTTTTGTTTCTCCTTCTCTCTTCCTTTCCCCTTTCGGTTCGCAGGTTGGAGTGTCTCAGCAGTGATATTTGACTATTTTTTTGAGCTTGAATTTAGACTCTTTCCAGATTCATGTATTGGTTCAGTTATTATTTTCTTATCATTGTGTTGACTTATGAGAGGAATAACTTTTGTGGTTTTACTTATGTACTTTAATATTTTCTAAGATACAATATGCTAGTTTTATGATGATGACTATCTGGTATTTTAAATGTAATAAATACTATGACTTGATTTTCTTATTTAATAAATGTCTTAAAAAAATTTCCGTTGTGTTTTATATTTCTGCCATATGGATTTTAGTTTTTGTGTTGTTACTTTAGGCCTAAGAGCTTCACTAACCTTAGCACATCCATGTATGGGTGACGTTATAGGATGTGGGGTGTCACAGGAATCTTGAACTATGAGTTGTCCAAGACGCTAGATATAATAGTCATTAAGACCACGGACAGATTAGACTGGTATAAGAAAGCCACTGCAATATTAAAAGACTCCAAAATTTTTCATAGAGTTATTTCAGTCCTTTGCTTGATGGTTGTAAGAATCCTTATATTTTTGGGTCTAGCGATGTAGACCCAAAATCATTCAACTTGTTTCTCTAATGGGTTGCTCCAGGTCCTGATATAGTTTGGTTTCAGCTGCTAGAACCACTTTGTAGCTAAGTCTAATAGTTACAGGTGGAAGCACTTCGCCATGAGATCATCAGATGCCCAAAGTACTTTCATACGTTGGATATATCGCATCAAGTGGGCAGTTGGATCCCTAATACCAACATAAGCTTGCAACATCGGTAACTTGAAATTTGATGAATTCTGCAAGTTCTGGATATTCAAAGAGAATAGACTTAGGTTTCGGTCCAAGTCGGAGCTGCGTAATCCACCTCTCAAGATTCTCCATGTCATACCCATGATGTGATTGTCGTCATTGAGAAGATGATGCCAATCTCCAGTTTCTACGCCCATAGTCTAATCATTTCGAGGTATCCCGTTTGAAGTTCAAGTCATCGCTTTCCTCATTTCCTCGTCCGAGTTCCAGATTCTAATACAAAATAGGATTGAAGGCATGTTTGCAGCGGTACCAGAGGCATTGCCCATGTCATATCAGATTGGCACCGATCAATCTAGTCTAGTCGGTACCAACTCCTCCAAGTGTATGGGTTTCCCTCAGTTCCAAGTTTTGAAGTTGAGCAGTACCAGGTCTGACTTCAGTATCGAGATTCTAAATTTGTGATTGAACCAGTTGTTCAATCCGATTGACAAATATTGTCACCAAATCCTCTTGTCTTTTGAGTAAAGGCTTTTGGTGTTCGTGGAGGGTTTGTAGAGTGTAGACCACCTTATCCATGTCCTCCCTTGTCAGGTATAGAAAATGAATTCCTACAGAAGAGCCCCCTGGATTCCTCCTTCCATCGTTGCATCCTTCTTTTGCTTGCCAATATTCTTCTTCCTAACTATCATTTCCTGAGCATAGAAATTTGAGTTGCCATCTCCCACATTGTAACAACCCAAATTTCGATAGACCGACTTTTTTTTCTTTAAAATTCTAATCTATCGAAAATCGGATTGGTTTTCTCTGGTATCCTGCAGAGAACACAGAGACATAAAACATGTCAGAGCTCAGAAATTATCTCATATCAGAATGGATAAAATATAATATAATCAAAACATAGCCTTACCGTATTAATAATACTGCCTAACCAGTATCCAAAGCTATCATGTCTCTGCCACAAATCTAACCTGCGAGTATGTAATGAGGAGGGGGTCAGAACACAAGTTCTGGTGACTAGATATAAATTAGGGTTCGTTTTTTAGAGGTCCCTATTAAGTTCTAAAATATAAAAAAAAACCGTTGATAAAAAGAATGTAAAACACATCCCTATTTTTGAAATGTCGCTGAAATAATTCCATTTCTACCCTTCTGAATTAACAAAACCCTCCAATAATGATTCGTCCTCATTTAATCATTTAAATCGCTCCTTTAATCTTGTTCAAAATCCTAATTCCATGATTGTTCAAAACACTAAAACCGAAAATCACTTTTTTAGTCTTTTTTAAATCAATAGGCGGCAGTCTTCTTTTTAATCAAGATTTTTCTATTTTGCTACGAATTAGCTGCCGTCGTCAACAATTTATACGAAATGATGAAAAAAGGTATAAATCTCATTTCTATGTTTCATATTCGAGTGTTTTGTAGATATTAAGAAGAAATCTTACATGATTGCATGATATTAATAAGAAATATAGCATAAATGTATGTTGTTATTATGTATTTATCATCTAATTATTACACTTCATTATGAATTTGTATGGTGTTCTTATTTGTAACACCCCGCGTATTCTATAACAGTGAAATTCACAAATTAAAGTATAATTAATTTCAAATCAAAGAATTAAGGGAAACGGGATACGCCATTGCGTTCGTCTCGGAAAAATACACGAAATAGTGTCCGAGTTTTCGAAAAACGGAGCACGTATGACCAAATTATGGCCTGATGAAGTTTCAGAAAATTCAAATTTCGAAAACAGATTTGAATTTCAGCCCAGTCAGAGTAGGCGGGAAAAGTTCCCGCCCAACCCACCAGGTCGACCCTAGGGTCGACCTACTAGGCCACGCCGACCTGGGAGTCGACCAGGGGGTCGACCTGCCCCAGGCCAGGTCGACTCTAGAGTCGACCTGGGGGTCGACTGGGGGGTCGACCTGGTCCCTAAGTCAGGTCGAACCCAGCCCCCCCTGGCTGGCCTGGTCTGTGATTAGCCGAATCCCTGAGCCTTTCCTTGTGATTAGGGCTAGGTGTCAGCTCCTGATTGGTCACTCCTTCAAATGAATGGCTAATATTAATCCAAGCTCCATCGACGGTCCTAATCAATTCACAGACTCTATAAAAAGGACCTAAGACTCCACCTAATTGATACAAACAAAAATAAGAATGAGACCGTCATGCTGCTGAGGAAGAACTAGAAATAGCCGTCAAAATTGAGAGATGATTAGGAGACAATTCAAAAGCTTAAAGCAACGACAACTAAATCAAAACAACGCCTACAACGAAGGATAACATCTCCAAATTCAGAATTCAGATTCTTGAATTGAAGATTCGTCATACGTTGTAAGTAGAGTGCTATTCCGATGTGAATAAATAATTGTGTTTTGATTTGTGTAAAATGAGAAATAGAATTGTATATGATTTGTGGTGATAATAATTCATATTTGTATGTTGCTTTGATTCTAAACGATTTGGGATGTTGTGGTATAACGATTGGATATTTGCAAGTATGTGATTCATGTTGAAAGTTAACAACTACATGTTTGTGGTAGTTTATTTGAGATTCATGCAAGTATATGATTCACTATTATGCCAACATAATATATATTATAATCACTTTTAGTGTAGTTGGATCCATTTGGGTATTATGACTTATGTGAATTTATGTTGGAATTGGCATCATGATTCAAGTGTAAAACCACACTTTTGTATTAGAGACAAAAGTAAGCATCTTTGTGAACTTGTGTTGACTCTATGAACACGACTAAACTATGTTTGGTGTTATGCCTAATTGAAAAACATGTTTTAGGCCTATGTGTTATCAAAATCATATGATAATATATGTGACACATAGCTAAGTTAGATTTACATTCCTATTGCAAGTTTGCATGAATAGATTAAAAACCATGATTTCAAGTTTAGGTATATGCCATGATTATATGAATAGGTCAAAAACCATGATTTCATGTTTAGGTATGTTTATGCCATGATTATATGAATAGATCAAAAACCATGATTTCATGTTTAGGTATGTTTATGCCATGATTATATGAATAGGTCAAAAACCATGATTTCATGTTTATGTATGTTTATGCCATGATTATATGCTATTACAATGCAAGTTCACAAGTGCCAAATTTATGTTAATTAGTTCGCTATGTTGCAAGTTCATACGTTCACACTCCCCTTTTTATGTTACTTAGAATATATAAACACCATGTTCTAAGCCTCCCCTTTTTCCTGTGGCTAAGTTGGGTTTAAATGTTAAACCCAACATATGTTATATTGTAGCGAACGTATAAAACGGGGGTAATGACGTTTGGGTTAAAATATAAAACATATGTGTTGGCATGTTTGACGCATGCCAACGACCTTGAAAAAAAACAATTAAGTGGTGTAAATTAATTTTACCCAATAAAGATGAATTTGAATAATAGGCCGCAAATATTTACATATAAAAAGAAAAGAGACAAAATATGTAAATTTAGAAAATACGATGTGTTTAACCCGAGGTTGGATTGAGTTATGATGTAAACCTGCCCGGAACCGCCCGACTGTCCAGTAGTCACAACAACACCTATCCAATGTGGGTGGTTAAACACGGAGCCCAATAAGGACCCGAGGTTAGACTGAGTTGTGGCGTAAGACTGCCCGAACCCAACCGGCAACAGGCAGCCACAACAATATCTGTCTAATGTGAGAGGTCGAGGCTTTAATAAGACAATTAAGGCTGAGTCAGGATTGGTAAGATTAAGTAAATTGAATTAATACTTAATCAAAAGTGGAACATACTAAACTATACAGACTGATTGGGGGTTAGGTTTACAAAGCACTTAACCAACTTAGCATGTTGGCTAGAAATAGAAAACCTGGTAGCGGGGGACCCTTTTCAGCAGTAACCCTACAAGGTGTATCAGGATACCCTGAACTAGGCAGGGTGGGGCACGATTACTGGGCTGACTGTAAGAGGTCAAATCGACGGCGGTGGTGCAGCAGAGTAGGTTCTAACGGGGTGCGGGCGTGCACACACTCCGACGCAGAAAAATAAGGCACTGGGCACCAGTAGTATACCTATGCATTCTAGAATTGTGTCGGGCCGCCACCATGGGACTTGATACACCCCATGGGGGGACCAGCATAGGTAACTACAACATCGGGGGCCATAAGAAACATGTAACTATGCGAGTAGGAGCCGATCATTAGAAACGGATCACTTCACCCTGATTATGGGGTGCCTGTTGGGAACTAGTTTATATGGATGCAGAGATTAATATGGGGTACGATAAGTATACTCGAATCTAGACAACTTAACTTAGTTTATGGTGCTTTCCCATTTCCAGTTTATACTTATCATGCCCAGTTCTTTATTCATAGACTGAATAGTCCTAGACATACTCGGGCTTTATGTCTGACTCTACTTTTCTTTCGTCTTCTTTTCTTTCGTTTACCCCCACAGGTCCACAGGGAGGGAATACCACAGCTTGACCAGTTTTCACATCCAGCTTGAAGAGAAAGAATGTATTGCTTGGATCTCTTTCGTTTTGGACTATGGCTTTGGATTGCAACTATGGGGACTTATGCAGTTTACTTTTGTTTTTATGCTTCTTTAAGTTATGAAATCAAGACAGTTATGAAAATGTAATGGTTTTTGTAAGTATTGTAAGACAATTATGACATGGTTTGTGTAACACGTATTTTGTTGAAATAAAAAATTGTTGTTGTTTTCCTCTGTTCAAAAATATGTGTATTTATATCTGTCTTGTGTATCTGTGATTTATACTTATAAACCTCCACCAAAATTAGGGCATTCCCTTTGAGAGTGACCCTAATGGAGGTGGGGTGTTTCACTTGGTATCAGAGCATAGGTTTACCAGAAAAGATAAAAAGTTTTGAGAATTTATTTTCGAAAGAAAATTTAAAGAAGCATTTTTAAAAATAAAATGTTATTTTATTTTGAAAAGGCAAAGTCCCCCAAAGCCATAGGTACTATCTTTTATCCTTCGTTTTGAATCTATCCTTTTTGTTTCAGCATGTCCGAAGAACTTAACTTGCCAGAGGGTGTACCAATACCTGGTTGGTTTAGACGATTCTTAGAAGCAAGGGCCAATCAGCCAGGTCCCACTGTTCCTCCTCCCCCAGCTGCAGGAAATCATCCAGCTGCAGCAGCACCTCTTCCTCCACCTCCTCCGCGGGGTAATACTTTTGCTAAGATATGCAAAGATTTTAAAGCTATGGGAGGAAAGGACTTTCATGGAACCGAATCCTTCGTGGCAGCCAGGAATTGGCTAAAGGAAACCGAGGACTTATTCGTCATCTTTGAGGTAGAAGATAGGCATAAGGTACAACTGGCAGTATGGCTACTTAAAGGCGAGGCTTCCTACTGGTGGGAAGTTACCAATGCAGAAAGACTAGTGGAAACATGGGAGGACTTTAGGGCAAGGTTTGAGGCTAAATTTCTCTAAGAAGCTGAAAGGAGTCTTCAATTGGAATAATTCTTATTTCTTAAGCAAGGGAATATGACAGTCAAAGAGTATGTTAATCAGGTCGATCAGCTGGCTAGGTTCGGACTGGACCTAGTCAACACTCCGCAAAAGAAGGCTCTCCGCTTTGTCAAAGGATTGAATGAGCCATTACATAGTTTGGCCATGACCCATATTCCCATGGGAGCTACGTATGAAAGGTTGGTGCAGATGGCATTGCTGAACGAAGAGGATAAGGGCAAGAAGGAGACAAAGGCAGAAAGCTCTCAAGGGAAGAAAGAGGGTTTACAGCCTAAGAAGACAGACTTTAAGAAGGGCGGAAAAGACAACAAGGAGAAGAGGAAGTGTAATTTCTGTGGCAAAGTGGGGCACTTAGTGAAAGATTGCCGGAAAAAGAAGGCCAAGACGAATGGTGGGTGCTTTTCTTGCGGTGAGACAGGCCACATGGCTAAGGATTGCCCCAAGAAACGAAGGCAGGGGCAGAGGGCTGGATCCACCTCAGGGGCACAGGTTCATGTGCTAGAAGCGCCACCTCTGCAACAGTGAGGTATAAATACTTCTATAGAAAGTGTAGTTTATCTTTATGATCACCCAATTCGCACTTTATTTGATTCTGGCGCATCACACTCCTTTATCTCATCTGCATTAGTAGAATCTCTGCACCTAGAAACTAGTATGGTAGAGGACCCCTTAATTGTTTCAAACCCAATTAGGGGCCTAGCTCATTTGTCTATGATCTGTGTGGGATTGAAAATTTCTATTCTAAGCGTAGAATTTAGATGTAGTGCCTTTGTTTTGGGCTTCTCGGGATATGGTTTGATTTTGGGCATGGATTGGCTATCCAGTAATGGTGCCATCCTGGATTGTGAGAAAAGGGTGGTTAGGCTTCTGACCCAACTCGGTAACACTCTAGAAATTACTTGCAATCCCTCGTATGCAGTTATGCTTAGTTATCTTGAATCGCTAGATACCTCTGTTGAAAGTTTGTAATCGGTTAGAGTGGTCCGGGAATATCCGGATGTCTTCGAAGAGGTGAAGGGCTTACCTTCGAAGCGGGAGATAGACTTATGCATATATCTTGTAGATAATGAAAAGCCCGTTGCGTTGCCCGTTAGACACATGGCTCCACGGGAAAGGAAGGAGCTCCGTAAACAGATTAAAGAGCTTCTAGAGAAGGGGTTCATTAGAAGGAGCATTTCAGAATGGGGCGCTCCAGTGGTGTTCGCTACAAAGGCGGATGGTTCACTCCGTCTGTGTGTTGACTATAGGGAGCTCAACAAGCTAACGAAAAAGAATAGGCACCCTCTCCCCAGAATTGACGATCTGTTTGATCACTTGTAGGAGTGTCTATTTCTCCCAACTCGATTTGGCGACCGGTTTTCATCAGCTAAGGGTGGCTGAAGATAGCATCGATAAAACGGCATTCAGAACCCCAGACGGCTTCTTTGAATGGCTTGTTATGCCTTTTGACTTGACAAACTCACCCGCTTACTTCGTGGACCTGATGAGTAGGGTGTTTAGAGAATTCCTCAACAAGTTCGTGGTGGTCTTCGTAGATGATATCTTGATATTCTCAAAGAGTGAAGAAGAACATGCTCAGCACTTAAGGGCAATCATGGAAACTCTGCGAGTCCATCAGCTAAAAGCCAAATTCTCCAAATGCCACTTTTGGAGAGAGGAAGTGAGGTTCCTTGGGCACATAGTATCCAAAGAAGGGTTACTGTGGATCCTGCCAAGGTAGTAGCGGTACAGGATTGGAAGACGCCAAGGAATGCAACGGAGGTCCGAAGTTTTCTAGGACTAGCAGGTTTCTACCGAAAATTCATAAGGGATTTTGAAAAAATATCAGCTCCACTCACAAGGCTGACAAAGAAGAATCTAGTGTTTAATTGGGACTTGGATTGCGAGTTTGCTTTCCAACGACTAAAAAGGTCTCTTACAACAGCCCCAGTTCTGACGTTTCCAGATGGAAGCAAGATGTTCACAGTTTATACAGATGCATGTGGGATAGGACTAGGCGTTGTCTTAATGCAAGAAGGAAAGGTAGTAGCTTATGGTGGGAGACAGTTGAAAGTGCATGAAAAGAACTACCCGACCCACGATCTTGAGTTAGCTGCCATCGTCTTTGCACTCAAGTCTTGGCGACACTATCTCCTAGGTGAGAAGTTCGAACTTTACACTGACCATAAATCGTTGAAACAACTTTTCTCGCAGAAAGATCTTAACTTGAGGCAACAGAGATGGATGGAGTTTCTTGCCTCGTACGATTTCGAGATCTCCTACACTCCGGGCAAAGGCAACGTAGTGGCATACGCATTGAGCCGAAAGAAACTGACCCTAAGCCCGCTATTTATTGAAAGGCAAAGCCTAGAGTTTATAACCAGTTTTAACTTTAGGCCCTCCTCCGATTTTGTACCGGGCTTGCTAGCATATCTCGAAATACGCCCGACTTTAGTGGACTCAATAGGGACAGCACAACGCGAAGACCCTCAGTTTGTGGAAACGATTGATAGGCTAATTAGGGGTGAAACTTCAAGTCACCTCAACAGATACTCCATCGACGATAAGGGTTGGCTAAGGCGAGACGGAAGACTATGCGTCCCACAGACAAGGGATTTAGTAAAGACGGTTCTCGAGGAAGCATATCACTCCAAGATGACGAAAACCCAGACGAAGATAAAATGTACAAGGACATAAAGAGAACTTTCTTTCGGAATGGCGTGAAGAAGGACGTGGAAGATTTCGTTTCTAAGTGTAGGATTTGCCAACAGGTTAAGGCGGAGCAGAAGAAGCCTGGCGGTCTGCTACATCCTCTAGAGGTCCCGCAGTGGAAGTGGGATAGCATCTCAATGGAGTTCATTGATGGGCTGCCTAGGTCTAGAAGAGGCAACACTAGCATTTGGGTAATAGTGGATAGGCTTACTAAAAGCTCCCACTTTTTACCTGTCAAGAGTAAAAGAACTGCCTCATCCCTAGCATCTCTTTACCTCAAGCAAATTGTTCGACTCCATGGAATAACATCCAGCATTGTTAGTGACCGAGACCCTATCTTCACAAGTGAGTTTTGGCGGAGTCTGCAAGAAGCGGTAGGCACACAGTTATGCTTGAGCACAGCCTATCATCCCCAAACCGACGGCCAGACAGAAAGAGTGAATAGAGTTTTGGAGGACCTTTTAAGACTGTGCGTCCTTGACTTCGGAGGGACGTGGGAAGACCATCTTCCTTTGGTGGAATTTTCCTACAACAACAGCTACCAAGCAACCATCGGAATGGCGCCCTTCGAAGCTTTATATGGAAGACCGTGCCGATCGCCCACTTGTTGGTGGGAGTCTACTGACAAGCTCATACTTGGACCAGATATGATCCGAGAGACTTCAGAAAAAGTAGACTTGATATGGAGAAGAATGAAGACAACCCAAGACAAAAAAATCCTACGCCGACAAGAGGAGGACCGACCTTGAATTTGAGGTTGGGGACAGAGTTTTTCTTTAGGTATCTCCGCTAAGGAACATTGTTCGTTTTGGAACCACAGGAAAGCTAGCACCAAGGTTCGTAGGGCCATTCCCTGTCATTGAGAAAATTGGGAAAATGGCCTATAGATTAGAGCTACCCGAAAAGCTGGCCAGAGTTCACAACGTTTTTCATGTTTCACACCTCCGAAAATGTCTACATGAATCTGCTGAAGTGGTAGAGCCAAACATCCTAGAAGAAGCTGAAGTGGAACGCGAAGCAACTGTGAGGAAAGTTCCAACACACATCTTAGGTACTGAAGTGAAGAAGCTACGCAACCGCGAAGTCAAGCTCATCAAAGTTCAGTGGAGCGACGCCGAGGAAGACGCGACTTGGGAAACTGAAGCTAGAATACGCGCAGCCTACCCTCTTCTTTTCGAGGGTACATCTTTGATCTTTCTTTTTCCTTAAGTTGCGCTTTTATCTATCTTTTTAGGTATATCTCCTTGACCTTATCTTTTAGGGAGAAACCCTTTGGATGAAAACATGTAATTGAAACATGTTATGGATGATGGTTGCAAGTGGTTGCAAGTGATTGATAGTGGTTGCTCGTTGTTGCATATACACACACAATTTAGGTTTTAGATTGGCTCAGTCACTTCATATTGCATATGCATATATGTATTTAAATTTATATGGTTGAAGTTTAATGTGTTGCCATATGGATGTTGCATTTATATATGAATGATTGTGCACTCATGTAGAATCAGAAATAGGAAAACTTGCATACATAATGGATTCATGACACTTACATAATTTGCATTAAGGAGGTCAACTGAATCAGTAGACCGACTGATTTTGCATTAGATAAGTACATGTACACACACACCTCGCATACGATCATGAAGCATTAGAAGTCTTTTAAGGACAATGGATGCTCGTGTTTGTTGGATGAGTAGATGGACGTTTGGATGTTAGGATATACATTCTTCCTAAACTTGAAGATTTCGGGGACAAAATCCTTTTAAGTGGGGGAGAATGTAAAACCCCGTGTAATCTATAACAATGAAATTCACAAAATAAAGTATAATTAATTTCAAATCAAAGAATTAAGGGAAATGGGATATGCCATTGCGTTCGTCTCGGAAAAATACGCGAAATAGAGTCCGAGTTTTCGAAAAACGGAGCCCGTATGACCAAATTATGGCCCAATGAAGTTTCAGAAAATTCAAATTTCGAAAACAGATTTGAATTTCAGCCCAATCAGAATAGGCCGGAAAAGTTCCCGCCCAACCCACCAGGTCGACCTAGGGGTCGACCTGGGAGTCGACCAGGGGGTCGACCTGCCCCAGGCTAGGTCGACTCTAGAGTCGACCTGGGGGTCGACTGGGGGGTCGACCTGGCCCCTAAGTCAGGTCGAACCCAGCCCCCCCTGGCTGGCCTAGTCTGTGCTTAGCCGAATCCCTGAGCCTTTCCTTGTCATTAGGGCTAGGTGTCAGCTCCTGATTGGTCACTCCTTCAAATGAATGGCTAATATTAATCCAAACTCCATCGACGGTCCTAATCAATTCAAAGACTCTATAAAATGGACCTAAGACTCCACCTAATTCATACAAACAAAAATAAGAATGAGACCGTCATGCTGCTGAGGAAGAACTAGAAATAGCCGTCAAAATTGAGAGACGATTAGGAGATAATTCAAAAGCTTAAAGCAACGACACCTAAATCAAAACAACGCCTACAACAAAGGATAGCATCTCCAAATTCAGAATTCAGATTCTTGAATTGAAGATTCGTCATACGTTGTAAGTAGAGTGCTATTCCGATGTGAATAAATAATTGTGTTTTGATTTGTTTAAAATGAGAAATAGAATTGTATATGATTTGTGGTGATAATAATTCATATTTGTATGTTGCTTTGATTTTAAACGATTTGGGATGTTGTGGTATAACGATTGGATATTTGCAAGTATGTGATTCATGTTGAAAGTTAACAACTACATGTTTGTGGTAGTTTATTTGAGATTCATGCAAGTATATGATTCACTATTATGCCAACATAATATATATTATAATCACTTTTAGTGTAGTTGGATCCATTTGGGTATTATGACTTATGTGAATTTATGTTGGAATTGGCATCATGATTCAAGTGTAAAACTACACTTTTGTATTAGAGACAAAAGTAAGCATCTTTGTGAACTTGTGTTGACTCTATGAACATGACTAAACTATGTTTGGTGTTATGCCTAATTGAAAAACATGTTTTAGGCCTATGTGTTATCAAAATCATATGATAATATATGTGACACATAGCTAAGTTAGATTTACATTCCAATTGCAAGTTTGCATGAATAGATTAAAAACCATGATTTCAAGTTTAGGTATATGCCATGATTATATGAATAGATCAAAAACCATGATTTCATGTTTAGGTATGTTTATGCCATGACTATATGAATAGATCAAAAACCATGATTTCATGTTTAGGTATTTTTATGCCATGATTATATGAATAGTTAAAAAACCATGATTTCATGTTTAAGTATGTTTATGCCATGATTATATGCTATTACAATGCAAGTTCACAAGTGCCAAATTTATGTTAATTAGTTCGCTATGTTGCAAGTTCATACGTTCACACTCCCCTTTTATGTTACTTAGAATATATAAACACCATGTTCTAAGCCTCCCCTTTTTCATGTGGCTAAGTTGGGTTTAAACGTTGAACCCAACATATGTTATGTTGTAGCGAACCTATAAAACGGGGGTAATGATGTTTGGGTTAAAATATAAAACATATGTGTTGGCATGTTTGACGCATGCCAACGACCTTGGAAAAAAACAATTAAGTGGTGTAAATTAATTTTACCCAATAAAGATGAATTTGAATAATGGGCCGCAAATATTTACATATAAAAAGAAAAGAGACAAAATATGTAAATTTAGAAAATACGATGTGTTTAACCCGAGGTTGGATTGAGTTGTGATGTAAACCTGCCCGGAACCGCCCGGTTGTCCAGTAGTCACAACAACACCTATCCAATGAGGGTGGTTAAACATGGAGCCCAATAAGGACCCGAGGTTAGACTGAGTTGTGGCGTAAGACTGCCCGGACCCAACCGGCAACAGGCAGCCACAACAATATCTGTCTACTGTGAGAGGTCAAGGCTTTAATAAGACAATTAAGGCTGAGTCAGGATTGGTAGGATTAAGTAAATTGAATTAATACTTAATCAAAAGTGGAACATGCTAAACTATACAGACTGATTGGGGGTTAGGTTTACAAAACACTTAACCAACTTAGCATGTTGGCAAGAAAAAGAAAACCTAGTAGCGAGGGACCCTTTTCAGCAGTAACCCTACAAGGTGTTTCAGGATGCCCTGAACTAGGCAGGGTGGGGCACGATTACTGGGCTGACTGCAAGAGGTCAAATCGGCGGTGGTGGTGCAGCAGTGTAGGTTCTAACGGGGTGCGGGCGTGCACATACTCCGACGCAGAAAAATAAGGCACTGGGCACCAGTAGTATACCTGTGCATTCTAGAATTGTGTCGGGCCGCCACCATGGGACTTGATACACCCCATGGTGGGACCAGCATAGGTAACTACAACATCGGGGGCCGTAAGACACATGTAACTATGCGAGTAGGAGCCGATCATTAGAAATGGATCACTACACCCCGATTATGGGGTGCCTGTTGGGAACTAGTTTATATAGATGCAGAGATTAATATGGGATACGGTAAGTATACTCGACTCCAGACAACTTAACTTAGTTTATGGTGCTTTCCCATTTCCAGTTTATACTTATCATGCCCAGTTCTTTATTCATAGACTGAATAGTCCTAGACTTACTCAGGCTTTATGTCTGACTCTACTTTTCTTTCGTCTTCTTTTCTTTCGTCCCCCCCCCACAGGTCCACAGGGAGGAAATACCGCAGCTTGACCAGTTTTTACATCCAGCTTGAAGAGAAAGAATGTATTGCTTGGATCTCTTTCGTTTTGGACTATGGCTTTGGATTGCAACTATGGGGACTTATGCAGTTTACTTTTGTTTTTATGCTTCTTTAAGTTATGAAATCAAGACAGTTATGAAAATGTAATGGTTTTTGGAAGTATTGTAAGACAATTATGACATGGTTTGTGTAACACGTATTTGGTGAAATAAAAATTTGCTGTTGTTTTTTGCTGTTCAAAAATATGTGTATTTGTATCTGTCTTGTGTATCTGTGAATTATACTTATAAACCTCCACCAAAATTAGGGCATTCCCTTTGATAGTGACCCTAATGGAGGTGGGGTGTTTCATTATTTGATGGTATGACTTTCAATCAGTAAATCTTTATGATTATATGCAAGTATGCATAATAACTAAATGTTTGAATGCATGTATTCATAGTAGATGCATGCTGGAATTTACTTATTCAAAGTACTTGTAGACTTGTGTGCATAATTACGAAATTGTTGCATTTGTGAATTTTTTTTTCCAGAAATATGAATACAAAGATGAGCGTATTCTCCAAAAAGTAATGTGTGTATAAGTATAATCAGAAAACTTGCATACAAGACTGTAGTTGGTAATGAGTTGGTGAATATTTGAGTAATTTTATTAAGAGTAATTATATAATTGTTTATATTTATCCATAGTAGTTGCTTGCTGGTTTCCTAGTATGTACAAAATTATATTAAAAGTTCTCGCATGATTGTAAAATATTGTTATGAAAATTTGCAAACATGTATGAAAATGTCCAGAATAATTAAACACTTGCGGGAAACAATTCATAAATTAATGTATGTGGAAAAAATTCATTGAAGTATACACGTATTTAAAATAAATTCAGAAATATATGTATTTAAGAAGTACATATACAATCATATATGCAAGTATTCAATTCAATTCTGTACATAGATGATTATTTTCAAAGAAGTTACATATGTCCATAAATTTAATTAGAATAGTTCAGTAGTGTATTTAATTTAATCATTAAATAAAAAATTGTTGCATTATTTCGTGAAATTAGGTAGAAATATTGGTTGCTTATTATCAACTTTAATCAGAAATTTTCGGTAATGTATGCATTTTAATAGAATTTTTTTAATTCAAGTGTAGAAATATCAAAATTTTGATACAACATTGTACGTAGTTATTCAAAAGTGTTGCATGCAAGTGTGCAACTATAAACAGAATGTTATTTAAATATATGAACTTGAATGTTAATTTTTTCTTCAAATGTGCAACTATCAACATGTTGTTTATTTAGTATATGAAGTTTGTTATAAATTTTGACGTTGGTTTTGGAAATTAAGTAGATTTTTTTTAATTTGGAATTTTTTTGGATTATTGAAATAATATTAAGTAGAAATGTTTATTGCAACTATGCAGTTTTAAACGTATTGTTGCATTTAAGTATGCAATTAAACAGAAAACTTTCCTTCATATGTGCAATTGTCTACATTTAGTTACATAAGTATATGCAGTCAAAATTAATTGATTATGGAAAGTTTGCAACTATTAGCAACTTGATAAGTGTACGTAGTTGGATTAAATTCTGTCAGTAAAGTATGCAGTTAAACAAAGAAAATTCATTTAAATGTGCAACAATCAGCATTTAATTGCTTCAGTGTATACAGTTAAATTTAAATAATGTAGAAAAGTGTTTAACTATTGTAACACCCCATGTCCATTAATGTCACTCACAAAGGGAATCATTAATTTCCATGGATGTTTTAAGTGAATATAGAACAGAAAAATTACAACAAGACAGATAATAAGTAGTACATGGAAATCTAAAACTTTATTTCATTGCAGCGGAAATTAAACATGTTTGTTACATCATAAAACCATAAATCAAAGTCAAGTACAATATCCATCTTGATAAAACAAAATACATAATCCCATTACATAAATAGCCATTGAAGAAGATAACAAGCTGGACTTTACTTCAATGGTCCAAGCTTTCCGAAAGAGAGATAAAGCAATCCAATCAAACTCCACTAGAGCTGGGTCCACCCTGAGGACCTGGAAGGGGAAAAAGGATAGAAATGGAGGGGGTCAGACATAAAGTCTGGCGAGTATGATAATTCTAACAATACTATTATCAAAATAATTAGACTGAGGCATAAGCTGGAAAACAAGGAAACGTCTATGAACTATTGGGTATGGAAGAGCAGATAAAGATAACGTTAAAGGCACACCTAATACTAACGAATAATTACTACACTGCACCACACCAGTCACTCTAAAGGTTGAACCCACTCACCGAACTAGAAATTATATAAATAACTTCGTGTACCCCTAGCTGACTACATAGGTGCCGCCTGCCCCTATCTCCTCTAGGTGTACCCCACTACCCACTTGCTTCACTTAGAAATTTTATAAATAACTTCGTGTACCCCCACAAGCTACCCACCTAAGCTTTTCACCACTAGTATATCCCACTTAACCCTCTTAGTCATGTTCATTTACATGTGTGTTTGGTTAAGTCTTACTAATAGTATTTCAAATGCCACCAAAGGCACCCACTAGATTCCTCATGCCACCCAAGGCACCTACTTAACCCCCATGTCCCACCTTACATGTTTATCTGGTTAAGTATTTCTTAATTCATTCAGGCCATAACCTCATAAAGACCTCTCACATTAGACTGGCATTTATGGCAGCTGGATTTGCCAGGCGGGTCCGGGCAGTCTTACACCATAAAAGAGTCTAACCTCGTGTCTTTACATCTGTTATGCTTTAGTTTGGGCCTAGGACCTCTCACATTGGGCTGACATTTGTGACTACTGGATTTGCCGGGCGGGTCCGGGCAGGGTTACGTCACAAACGAGTCCAACCTCGTGTCCTAAGCATTGATTAACACTTATAATCTTTTACCCTAGTTTTAAATATATCCCTATTCTAATCATTAATTACTTTCAATTTTAATGATGTCCATAAATGACTCAATTATGGCCATCCACTTATGGTATGCAAAATCATAACAATTGCACCCCAATTTCTTAATATTAAGTCCTTAATATTACCCCTACCCCACGTTATACGTTCGCTTATTCAACGCAAAATATACGTTAGACTCGAATAGTCTAACTCATAGCACAAAGATAAATTATCACAACATATTGTGACGATCCCAAAATCCGAGGGGCGGTATTAAGGATAATAATTGGAATATAATACATTAATCATCATAGTAGAGTACAGATAATAGCAAAAACAATAAATAGAATAATTTTACATGGACATGACAGCGGAATCACAACATGTAACAACATCAGAATAGCACAGCGTAGGATATAACTTAGTAAATAAAAGGGAAGTGATCAATCATCATCGCCAGAGACGGAATACATACATGCAGTGAGACATAATAAGGGTATCAGTCTACATCGCCGAAGGCGGTACATATACATACGATAATAAGTACTGAAAGTAAAGCCGTCTACATCGCTAGTGGCAGAATCATAATATAAGTACAATAATGGCGGAAAATGTCAAAGTCGTCTCTGTGAAGTCAGCCTCGCCATGAGCCAAAATGCACTCTATGCAACAGTGCAGAGCCAAAAACAACCTGTCACCTGTGAACTAGGTTGCCCGTGTGAAAATAAGGGCACCCGCGTTTGCAAAGTGAAACAAACAACGAGTCAGTCATGGGGACTGGTATGAGGAATCTATTTAACAGTTAAACAACAGTAATAAGCAAATCATAGGACCACGCCACTTTCGCGGAACGGGTTTACTCCAGTGATTTCTAGTGCATTTAAAACAAAGTACATTTTTTTAAAACAACGTAGTGCTTTTAAAAAAAATGAAGCCATTATAAGACTCAAGTCCCACCACACAATGCAACGCAAGCCGGAGGATAGAGTTTTACCTTATAATGACCAAATATGCTTGATACGTGTAAAGCAAAATCATTTGATATTATTACTAGTGCATATATGTTTCAAAAGCGAATAACATCATAAATAACAATCATAGGCGGCATAGCTACCATCTACTATGTCGCCATACTAGTTCTACAATCGAGTCCGTTATTTCGTATTGGAAATTGGATTTCCATCATGACTCGAGGCAAGGGGCAAGCTCCTCTCCGCTTCGAGACACTCTAGCAAATGCCTCAGGACTACACACTCTGGGTAACCCTGGATCTTCAGGGCCGGTCCTCTCTTACGTTTGAGGATTGGCAATTCCTGAACACACGTTTCCCGGTCCTTACAGACCTATAATCGAGGCGCCTCGCATTCCAACAACCACATAGGTGAAAAATAGATATATATGTCAGGGCTGGTAAGTCATTGACACCACCATAGCTAGAAAGAAACGTCGTGCTCTCCCTGTAGTCCGTATCCCGTTTTTAACTCATACCGGGGTGTGAGGCTCGCGAATCCATGCTATACACAAAGCCAGGCCACGCAGACCGTGCTTTGATCATCATCCACAAGACTTTGCTTTGCAACAGAAGCCTTGATCACAGCATCTTGGCATGCCACATAGGCAGTCCACTCCATACGATTGATTTCCATCGATATATAACCTCTGAGCTCGTATGTCTCAGAGAAGGGCGTTAAGCAAAAGAATAAATTTTCCGCCGCTAATCAGATATATATTTAACAGAGATCATTCAGTATAGAACAAAATCCAATGTCAGACACACAGTCCATTTACAAGTCCGTTCTGGATCTGAACGAAACCGGAGGCTTCAATTCCTCGTATATCCGTCCAATCAACACATACGTTCAGACGTCTACTACTTCCATCCCTTCACTGTAGCTACTCCGATCAGGAACCTCAGCAATGCCCATCCAACCGATACGAAGATCATCGGTCTTGAATCGTCTTTGCATTTTCCAATTCGAATCGCTCGATAAATTATTTGAAATGAGGGTTAGCTCGGCCTTTTCAAATAATTCACGTCATTAGAATTTAAATCGATTCTTTCGATGGTTATATTATTTGACATCCATCTTTCAGTTCTTTAGTGTTATTTTCGTGTCAAACACATACAACCATCAAATATCAAACAATTCAAGCCCAATTGGTTTATTTGCAATCTATGTGGCTTAAAATATTTTATAATGATTTTTCGCCATTTTTATTTATTTAAAAGTGGCCCATATTTAATTAAACGACGTTTCAGGTCGTGCGGTGGCACTGGTGCTGTTTTTCCCCTAATTTGTTTTACACATATCGGAAAATCTAACCGTTGGATTTCTACAAAGTCTATATCAGTGGGAAGATATTCCCAAAGCGAACCCAACGATTCCAGTTTCGTGAGAATCCGACGGTCGGATCTTCGACACTAGTCGTTTGAAGTTACGGTTTCAAAATTCGATCTGCAGCGTCGTTATTCGATTTAATATAATTATATTTATATTTATATATAAATATAAACAATTCTGGCGCTGTTTTTCTTCAGATTTGAATTAAACATTCCGGACAATCCAACCGTTGGATTTTTACAAGGTTGGTGCCGTTGGGAAGATATTTCCAAGGCGAACCCAGCGGTTGCGGTTTCGGGAAAATCCGATGGTCGGATTTCTCGGACTAACCATTTCAAATTACGATTCCGAAACACTAACTGCACGGCTTCGATTGCTTTTAATTTTACACACACACACACACACATATATATATATATATATATGTATATATAAATATAGTTCATTCTATAATCCCAACTATAGTTCATTCTATATTTTCAACTTCGTTTTCACTTCTAATATTTCACTAACGCCTTAATATTTCGAATTTTTTTGCCATAACCTCCTTTGTACGGGGAGGGGTTTGGAAATTTATTGGGCCGTATTAGGTACCCAATAAATCCTAAAAAGCATCCGCATATTTATAGTGATATATTCTGGTGTTTACGAGGAAGTATGTATAGATAATCACTCCAGAGAATAAATTCTCGTCACCCCGTTTCCGTGTGGAAATAAATAGTCCATGTGACGTATCTAATAACTAGAGAGACGTGATTATTGTCAACTCCAGAGCCGTGTGGGTTTTTTATTAATCTGGCAATTTAACGTTATATTTTATATAGTCCATATCAGTCATCAGTTCAACCTGTAGTATAAAATCATCGCCATACAAGCCTCTCGCTCGTATGGTAAATCTTCCACCTCGTCACACAAGCTCCAATTGCTTATGTGGAATATGATGAAGTATGCCTATCATCAAGAAGTATGCCATGTAGTGTAGTTCAAAATTAATTGTTGCTATCCTATGGCGATGTTTATTATTTCACACAGAATAACCAGCACTCCGCATCCAATGGCATTCACAGGAGTAGATATAAAAAATAAAATTGCGCAGCCAACTCATCAAGGTTTACCTATTTGTCGGGCACGCAAATAATTTCTTTACTCTACAGCTAATCCATTTTTCCTGTTCAACACATGTATATATATGCAGAACAAAGCTAACAATAATATTTCTAGCAAACAATTATTTATTTCAACATGTGTGTATTTTTATCAAAGCGTATACATGATAAAAGAAATATTTTTATCATCAAAAATATTTATTCAACACGTGAATGTTTTTAACACTTCATATTCACAATAAAAATGTAGTTTTTATTGTCTATTGATTTTATTTTTAAAATACGATAACATTCAACACATGAATTTCAAATCGACGAACGAATTGCAACTCAACACATGAATATTCTATATAGTTTGTATATATATAAAAATGTGATTTTTGTCGCTAAAGCTATTTGTTTAAATTCAAATAATATTCAACACATGAATTTCAACTCAACGAATGAATTTCCACTCAACACGTGAATATTCTATATAGTTTGTATATATATAAAAATGTGATTTTTGTCGCTAAAGCTATTTGTTTAAATTAAAATAATATTCAACACATGAATTTCAACTCAACGAATGAATTTCCACTCAACACATGAATATTCTATATAGTTTGTATATATATAATTTATTTCAACGAATGAAAATTATTCTAACACATGTATATTTCAGAAAATTTCGGCAGCATAACGGCAGGGTAGTTAAAACCGGGACCGTCCCTAGTACGGCTCCTCGCTCTACCTTAAAACCTTGCGGTTTTTGACCATGGGGATCATGCATCTAGTTTGCACGCAGGCGACATGTTTTATTTTCAATTCCTCAATCCTATTCTAATTTGTTTCAACCACAAGAGGGTATTTTTTGACCACAAAGGTATTTTTCAACCACAAAGGTATTTTTCAACCACAATATCAACCACAAACAATTATTTCCAACCATTCGTCATACCATAAAATACCACGTCAATCACAAGCAATAAATATCGTCCATGGTCTGTGGACGAGGGGAGTATATATATATATATATATATATATATATATATATATATATATATATATTATAATTCACTTGCATTTCATCTCAATTCAAAGCATATATGTTTCATTCAACGCTTGTATAATTTATACATCGCTAATATAACTTATACAACACATGTACGTGAGGTATACAATTCGTATATAATTTACACTTCGGTTATATAATTTATACAACGCGATTTCATTCACACAATTAGTTTAGATTCCTCACATTGGTTATTGCAGTGCTAAAAATCGTTGGAAGATCAGAAAAATCAGCGGCTTCTTCTAGAATGTAGAGAGCCCCCTTGCGGTCACGGTGTCTCCTGTTTCATCAAATTTCGTTAAAGAACGAAAAAGATATTATTTTTCAAAGTTTGCAACGCTTTATAGTGTTATTTTCATTTCTGAATAATAAAGGTCGTACCTTTATTTTTGATTCAAAACTAGGTTAGCAAAATCCGTGAAATCCGTCAATTGTTGCTTCGATCAGGTAGTGCCACGTGGAAGGGCTACGAATCAGCTTCCTGTCGGTGGTGGTGCGGTTCCCTTCGGTGGTCGGAGGAAGGCGGCGCGGCGCTGGGAAGTCGACGACTTCCTCGACGTCGTTCAGGCGATTCCTGCGAAGGTGGAGGGCGGCGTTTGGTCGGATGTGGAGAGGAGGCGATGGCGAGTCGAACTGGGGTGGTGGCGCGGCTTAGCGTCGCCTGTGGCGGTCGGAAAATGGAGGAGAAGGTTCGAGCTTGTAGAACCGTCGAAATCGGCTAAGGCGGCTAGGGTTTTTCGTTTTTTTTAAAGAAAAATTCCTATTGGTCGAAGCTATATAGGAAATTTTTAAATAGTGTTTTCACAAACGGACTCGAAATCAAACCCAATGACTGTCGCCCCTAGCTAAATACCCCTATTCCGGACATAATGGGATATGTTTCGTTGGCCAATTCGACTGTTACAGTCAGTTATTTTTCAAATTACAGTATAAAACATTCAATATTTAATTTGAACGTACATTTCAATTTGCCAGGGCCACAAACTGAATCGAAAAATTCCACAAAAATAAATCTAGCTTTGTTTTGACAATACGGTCCTAACAAAACCAGTTTCGTTGAATTCTGAGCTCGTTTGAAAAATGGCCATTTTTAGGTCGACCCATTTTAACAGAATTTGACCAATCACATTTTCTTTTGCCCCGCTCACATACTAGCTTCAAAAATTATGAAATTTGAAACTTCGCCATTATTTGACATCCCGGACCCAACAAAAGTGGTTTCGTCGAATTCCGAGGTCATATGCAAAATATCAATTTTCAAGGGCTATATATGCTATATAGCGACCTTTCTGAAAATTCATTTGGCCATAACTTTTGATTCCCGCTATGAAACTTCGATTTTTCAGATTCGTTAGAAAGGTATTCATAAACAGATTTAAATAGTTTTAGTTTCGCTAAAATCCGTTATATTTTCCACCCGATACAGTCAGATAAAGTTTGTATTCAAACTTTCAAACTACAATACTATACCCAATTCTCTATTTTATTGAAATATACTATTTCAATTATTCAAATTCCTTGGTAATAACCAAATTTAAAAATTTTAAATTGGTTCACATTTTCCGGGTTATTACAATCTCCCCCACTTAAAACTTTTCGTCCTCGAAAAGGATATAACAGCAAAGTAGGAAATAAAATGTAAATGCAAAGTATCGTAAAGGTACCTTGCACTGGAGTTAGTCAGAGATGTCTACACTGCATTTGGGGTAGGCTTGTTTAATGCTTTCCTCAGTTTCCCAAGTACAGTCTCTAGGATCACTACTCCACCGCACTTTGACTAAATGAATCTTTTTGCTCCTTAGTTCTCTAGTTTCTTTGCCCACTATCTTTAATGGCTCTCTTCTGAGTGCTAATTCTGGAGTTATGTCAATATCCTGTTGCGCTGCTTCTTCCACAACAAGATCTGGATCATGAACATGCTTTCTGAGTTGAGACACGTGGAACACATCATGTACACTAGGCAACCAATCAGGTAATGAAATCCTATATGCAAGAGTTCTAATCCGTTCAAGTATAGGAAAGGGACCAATAAATCTCGGTGCCAACTTCCCAGTCTTGCCAAATCTGATCACCCCCCGCATTGGAGAAACTCTTAGATAAACATAATCGCCAACGACAAATGATAAGTCTCTTCTTCTCGCATCAGCATAACTTTTCTGTCGGCTCTGTGCGGTCTTCAATCGCTTCTTAATGAAATCGACTTTATCCGATGCTTCTCGAATCATATCGGGCCCTAACACAAGTCTGTTGCCAGGTTCTACCCAACATGTGGGAGATCTGCACGGTCTACCGTATAATGCTTCAAATGGAGATATTCCCAAACTTGCTTGATAGCTATTGTTATAAGAGAATTCGGCTAGATGTAAGTGATCTTCCCATGAGCCTCCAAAATCAATAATGCAAGCCCGCAGTAAATCTTCTAAAATTCTATTCACCCGCTCAGTTTGGCCGTCTGTCTGTGGGTGATAAGCGGTGCTTAAATTTAATTTGGATCCCAATTCTGTCTGGAATGCTTCCCAGAATTTGCTAGTAAATAGGGGATCTCTATCACTGACTATATTGAGCGGCACTCCATGTAGTTTAACTATTTCTTTGAAGTAAATCTGTGCTAAACTTTGAGCCGTTCTGTTGGATCGGACATGTATGAAATGGGAAGTCTTCGTGAAGCGATCTACGATTACCCATATACTGTCGTTTCCTTTCTTATTTCGAGGCAAGCCATCAATAAAATCCATCGAGATTTGCTCCCACTTCCATCCTGGAATTTCTAATGGTTGTAATAGTCCAGCCAATTTATGCTGATCACTCTTAACTAGCTGACAAGTGGAGCATCTGCTAACATATATTGAAATATCTCTTTTCATCGCCTTCCACCAGAATGTGCGTTTGATATCGTTATACATCTTGCTCACACCGGGATGGATACTTAGTTTGGACTTGTGGCACTCATCAAGTATTTCTCTTCTAAGCTCAGGAAGGTTTGGGATGCAAATCCTGCCCTTTAATCTAAGAACTGCTTTGTCATCGAGTCGGAAACTTGTGGATTCACCTTCTTTGACTTTCTGACTGACTCTTTGAATAAATTCATCGTCCTTTTGAAGGGTCGAGATCCTGTCTATTAGTGAAGACGTGATGACAAAACTGGTGATGATTTCATTCTTTCTGCAAAGCGCGTCTGCTACAACATTGGCTTTCCCTGGAGTGAATAGAATTTCAAAATCGTATGCTGCAAGGAATTCTAACCAATGCTGTTGTCTCAAAATTAAATCTTTCTGAGTGAATAGATATTTCAAGGATTGATGATCCGTGAATAGTTCGAACTTCTCGCCCAGTAAATAATGCCTCTCGATTCTTAAAGCAAACACGATAGCTAATAACTCAAGATCATGAGTTGCATAGTTTCTTTCATGTGGCTTTAGCTGACGGCTGGCATAAGCGACCACTTGGCCTTTTTGCATTAATACTGCGCCTAGCCCTCTAATAGAAGCATCTGTCCATACAGTCAAGTCTTGGTTGCCTTCTATAATTGTCAATACTGGAGCGGTTGTCAACTTCAGTTTCAGCTCCTGGAAAGCTTCTTCACATTCGGGAGTCCATTTGAATTTCTCATGCTTCTTTGTAAGCTTTGTCAATACACCAGATATCTTTGAAAAATCCTGAACGAATTTCCGATAGTAACTAGCCAATCCAAGGAAACTTCGAACTTCTGTGGGGGTAGTAGGTTGTTTCCAGTTCTGAATCGCTGTAATTTTGCTTGGATCTATAGCAATCCCTTCTTTCGATACAACATGGCCTAGGAATTTAACTTCATCCTGCCAGAAGACACACTTAGAAAATTTAGCTTTCAAGACATTTCTCCTTAGAATTTTCAACACTTGGCTAAATGTTTTGCATGCTCGCCTTCCGACTTGGAGTAGATTAAAATGTCATCGATGAAGACTAGAACGAATTTATTCAATACACCACGGAACACTCTTTTCATAAGATCGACGAAGTATGCTGGAGCGTTACACAAGCCGAACGGCATTACTAGCCATTCGTAGAATAAATCGGGACCCCTGAAGGCTGTCTAAGGAACACAGTCTTCTGCTATACGTAATTGGTGGAAACCGGTAGCTAGGTCCATTCTGGAGAATACTGTTGCTCCATTTAATTGATCTAACAGATCGTCTATTGGGGGCAAGGGATATTTGTTCTTTAGTGTCTGCTTATTGAGATCTCGGTAATCAACACAAAGTCTTAGAGTGCCGTCTGATTTCGGGACAAATACCACAGCTGCTCCCCAAGCTGAAAAGCTCGGTCTGATCAAACCTTTCCAAAGCAATTCTCGGGTTTGACTACCCAACTCTTATTTTTCTTTCGGGGCCATTCTTCTAATTGGATGTACTACTGGTCGGGCGTTAGGAATTAGATCTATTCTAAATTCAATCTCTCTTTGCGGCGGTAAGTTTTCTACTTCTTCAAACACATCCGCGTAGATTTTAATGACCGGTATCTTTTCTAATGAAGGGGGAGTAACTTCTAAAGAAGACCAAAATTCTGTTCTATTAATTTCGGAACCATGGCATGGTATAGTGATATGCCCAAATTTTGTTTTAACTTTCACGATTCTTTCGGCACATCTAACTTCGGCCTTATATTTTGTCAACCAGTCCAGCCCCAATATAATATCAAATTCGGAAAGGGCCATGACAATCGAATCAAAAGAGAACTTGTAGCAAGAATAAGAGACAGGAACCCTACAATACGAACTGAGACTAACCGAACCTCCTATCGGGTTTTGGACTTTAATTGGTTCTTTTAGAATTCTTTGATTCAATTTTAACTTGTGAACAATATTACCAGAAATGAAGCTACGTGATGCACCAGTATCAAAAAGTACAGAAACAGGGATATTTTTAATGGTAAGGGTACCTCCCAAGACGTCGGGTTTACCTGATCCATAGGTGGTAGCTGGCGGGGCCCCCCCGTCATACACATGAGCCACTTGTGCATTCTGCTTCAGAGGACAGTTCCTGCTGTAGTGCCCTTTCTTATGGCAGTTGTAGCATTCGGCGGAGTCTGGATTTGCCTTTGGCTTCCTCGGGGCTTTGCACACATTAGAAAAATGTCCTGGCTTCCCGCAGTTGTAGCAGTTTCCTTTCAGTATCTTTCCATGTTTCTAAGTAGCGGCCGCTGTAATGCTAGACTCTGGCTGATCTGCTGAAGCCTTGCACTTATTTCCAGCTTGGCTTTTGGCATGGTCTTGGATGGCGTGCCTTTCATCCATATCCTGTAATTGCAAGCCATTTCTACTAATTCTGAGAAGAAGAGTTTGATGTTGCTCATGGCTCTGTCATGGTACTTGCGCTTTAGCCCAAATATAAATCTCTTTTTCTTCGCTTTGTTGGTCATAATAAGTTCGGGAGCATAGCACGACAACTGGGTGAATTTATTGAGGTAATCCTGGATAGAGAGATCTCGTTGCTGGAGATTAGCAAAATGCTCTCGCATCCTCTCTAAGGTCGGTTCAGGTACAAACTTCTCGTTGAACATGGTTTTGAATTGCTCCCAGGTTCTGACAGTAACTGCTGCATCCTCAGAGGTGATGGCATCCCACCACAGCTCTGCTTCCTCCTGTAGGAGCCAAATACCTAGTCGTGCTTTGTTGTTGGTTCCCAAACCCATGCCTTCAAAGATCTTTTCATAGGTCTTCAACCAAGCTATAGCCTCTGTCACTGTACCAGTACCAGAAAAGGGTTTTCCCCCAAGGTTCCTATACCTCTTCGCTACTCTGTCTAGCTCGAAGTCCTCGGGTGCTGGTGGCTGAACAATAGGGCCTCCCTCAACTACGGGGATATTCCCCCGTCCTCCTGCTACTCCTGCTCGGCCTCCACGGCCTCCTCTAGCTGCTGCTACTCGTGTAGCCATCAGAAAGAGTACTGTATAAGCAAGAAAAGAGTCAAGCTCACAGATTTGATAATTTTCATATATGATAAAACAGGGAAACATAAGGAAAGGTAATGATGTACTGATCAATTGTTTTGCTAATCTGCTTAGCTCATTCTAGGACATTGCTAATCCTATCTCTAATGAGCTACTTGCCTTAGAACACTAATCATTCTATTCTGACGAGGTGTTTAATATGTTAGATCCCGGAGCTAAGATTAACCAAAGCTCTGATACCAACTGTGACGATCCCAAAATCCGAGGGGAAGTATTAAGGATAATCATTGGAATATAATACATTAATCATCATAGCAGAGTACAGATAATAGCAAAAACAATAAATAGAATAATTTTAAATGGACATGACAGCGGAATCACAACATGTAACAACATTAGAATAGCACAGCGTAGGATATAACTTAGTAAATAAAAGGGAAGTGATCAGTCATCATCGCCAGAGGCAGAATACATACATGCAGTGAGACATAATAAGGGTATCAGTCTACATCGCCGAAGGCGGTACATATACATACGATAATAGTACCGAAAGTAAAGCCGTCTGCATCGCCAGTGGCGGAATCATAATATAAGTACAATAATGGCGGAAAATGTCAAAGTCGTCCCTGTGAAGTCAGCCTCGCCATGAGCCAAAATGCACTCTATGCAACAGTGCAGAGCCAGAAACAACCTGTCACCTGTGAACTAGGCATCCCGTGTAAAAATAAGGGCACCCGCGTTTGCAAAGTGAAACAAACAATGAGTCAGTCATGGGGACTGGTATAAGGAATCTATTTAACAGTTAAACAACAGTAATAAGCAAATCATAGGACCACGCCACTTTCGCGGAACGGGTTTACTCCAGTGATTGCTAGTGCATTTAAAACAAAGTAAATTATTTTAAAACAACGCAGTGATTTAAAAAAAAATGAAGCCATTATAAGACTCAAGTCCCGTCACACAATGCAACGCAAGCCGGAGGATAGAGTTTTACCTTATAATGACCAAATATGCTTGATACGTGTAAAGCAAAATCATTTGATATTATTACTAGTGCATATATTTTTCAAAAGCGAATAGCATCATAAATAACAATCATAGGCGGCATAACTACCATCTACTATGTCGCCATACTAGTTCTACAATCGAGTCTGTTACTTCGTATTGGAAATTGGATTTCCGTCATGAGTCGAGGCAAGGGGCAAGCTCCTCTCCGCTTCGAGACACTCTAGCAAATGCCTCAGGACTGCACACTCTGGGTAACCCTGGATCTTCAGGGCCGGTCCTCTCTTACGTTTGAGGATTGGCAATTCCTGAACACATGTTTCCCGGTCCTAACAGACCTATAATCGAGACGCCTCGCATTCCAACAACCACATAGGTGAAAAATAGATATATATGTCAGGGCTGGTAAGTCACTGACACCACCATAGCTAGAAAGAAACGTCGTGCTCTCCCTGCAGTCCGTATCCCGTTTTTAACTCATACCAGGGTGTGAGGCTCGCGAATCCACGCTATACACAAAGCCAGGCCAAGCAGACCGTGCTTTGATCATCATCCACAAGACTTTGCTTTGCAACAGAAGCCTTGATCACACCATCTTGGCATGCCACATAGGCAGTCCACTCCATACGATTGATTTCCATCGATATATAACCTCTGAGCTCGTATGTCTCAGAGAAGGGCGTTAAGCAAAAGAATAAATTCTCCGCCGCCAAACAGATATATATTTAACAGAGATCAATCAGTATAGAACAAAATCCAATGTCAGACACACAGTCCATTTACAAGTCCGTTCTGGGTCTGAACGAAACCGGAGGCGTCAATTCCTCGTATATACGTCCAATCAACACATACGTTCAGACGGCTACTACATCCGTCCCTTCACGGTAGCTACTCCGGTCAGGAACCTCAGCAGCGCCCATCCAACCGATACGAAGATCGTCTGTCTTGAATCGTCTTTGCATTTTCCAATTCGAATCGCTCGATAAATTATTTGAAATGAGGTTTAGCTCGGCCTTTTAAAATAATTCACGTCATTAGAATTTAAAACGATTCTTTCTATGGTTATATTATTTGACATCCATCTTTCAGTTCTTTAGTGTTATTTTCGTGTCAAACACATACAGCTATCAAATATCAAACAATTCAAGTCCAATTGGTTTATTTGCAATCTATGTGGCTTATAATATTTTATAACGATTTTTCGCCATTTTTATTTATTTAAAAGTGGCCATATTTAATTAAACGACGTTTCAGGTCGTGCCGTGGCATTGGCGCTGTTTTTCCCCTAATTTGTTTTGCACATATCGGAAAATCTAACTGTTGGATTAATACAAAGTCTATATCAGTGGGAAGATATTCCCAAAGCGAACCCAATGGTTCCAGTTTCGTGAGAATCCGACGGTCGGATCTTCCACACTAGTCGTTTGAAGTTACGGTTTCAAAATTCGAACTGCAGCGTCGTTATTCGATTTAATTTAATTATATTTATATTCATATATAAATATAAACGATTCTGGAGCTTTTTTTCTTCAGATTTGAATTAAATATTCTGGACAATCCAACCATTGGATTTTTACAAGGTTGGTGCCGTTGGGAAGATATTTCCAAGGCGAACCCAGCGGTTGCGGTTTCGGGAAAATCCGATGGTCGGATTTCTCGGACTAATCATTTCAAATTACGATTCCGAAACACGAACTGCACGTCTTCGATTCCTTTTAATTTTATTTATATTTATATATATAAATATAGTTCATTCTATAATCCCAACTATAGTTCATTCTATATTTTCAACTTCGTTTTCACTTCAAATATTTCACTAACGCCTTAATATTTCGAAAAATTTCGCCATAACCTCCTTTGTACGGGGAGGGGTTTGGAAATTTATTGGGCCGTATTAGGTACCCAATAAATCCTAAAAAGCATCCACATATTTATAGTGATATATTCTGGTGTTTACGGGGGAGCATGTATAGATAATCACTCCAGAAAATAAATTCTTGTCACCCCGTTTCCATGTGGAAATAAGTAGTCCATGTGCCGTATCTAATAACTAGAGAGACGTGATTATTGTCAACTCCAGAGCCGTGTGGGTTTTTTATTAATCTGGCAATTTAACGTTATATTTTATATAGTCCATATCAGTCATCAGTTCAACCTGTAGTATAAAATCCTCGCCATACAAGCCTCTCGCTCGTATGGTAAATCTTCCACCTCGTCACACAAACTCCAATTGCTTATGTGGAATATGATGAAGTATGCCTATCGTCAAGAAGTATGCCATGTAGTGTAGTTCAAAATTAATTGTTGCTATCCTATGGCGACGTTTATTATTTCACACAGAATAACCAGCACTCCGCATCCAATGGCATTCACATGAGTAGATATAAAAAATAAAATTGCGCAGCCAACTCATCAAGGTTTACCTATTTGTCGGGCACGCAAATAATTTCTTTACTCTACAGCTAATCCATTTTTCCTGTTCAACACATGTATATATATGCAGAACAAAGCTAACAATAATATTTCTAGCAAACTATTATTTATTTCAACACGTGTGTATTTTTATCAAAGCGTATACATGATAAAAGAAATATTTTTATCATCAAAAATATTTATTCAACACGTGAATGTTTTTAACACTTCATATTCACAATAAAAATGTAGTTTTTATTGTCTATTGATTTTATTTTTAAAATACGATAACATTCAACACATGAATTTCAAATCGACGAACGAATTGCAACTCAACACATGAATATTCTATATAGTTTGTATATATATAAAAATGTGATTTTTGTCGCTAAAGCTATTTGTTTAAATTCAAATAATATTCAACACATGAATTTCAACTCAACGAATGAATTTCCACTCAACACATGAATATTCTATATAGTTTGTACATATATAATTTATTTCAACGAATGAAAATTATTCTAACACATGTATATTTCAGAAAATTTCGGCAGCATAACGGCAGGGTAGTTAAAACCGGGACCGTCCCTAGTACGGCTCCTCGCTCTACCTTAAAACCTCGCGGTTTTTGACAATGGGGATCATGCATCTTGTTCGCATGCAGGCGGCATATTTTATTTTCAATTCCTTAATCCTATTCTAATTTGTTTCAACCACAAGAGGGTATTTTTCAACCACAAAGGTATTTTTCAACCACAATATCAACCACAAACAATTATTTCCAACCATTCGTCATACCATAAAATACCACGTCAATCACAAGCAATAAATATCATCCATGGTCTGTGGACGAGGGGAATATATATATATATATATATATATTATAATTCACTTGAATTTCATCTCAATTCAAACCATATATGTTTCATTCAACGCTTGTATAATTTATACATCGCTAATATAACTTATACAACACATGTACATGAGGTATACAATGCGTATATAATTTACACTTCGCTTATATAATTTATACAACGCAATTTCATTCACACAATTAGTTTAGATTCCTCACATTGGTTATTACAGTGCTAAAAATCGTAGGAAGATCAGAAAAATCCGCGGCTTCTTCTAGAATGTAGAGAGCCTCCTTGCGGTCACGGTGTCTCCAGTTTCATCGAATTTCGTTAAAGAACGAAAAAGATATTATTTTTCAAAGTTTGCAACGCTTTATAGTGTTATTTTCATTTCTGAATAATAAAGGTCGTACCTTTATTTTTGATTCAAAACTAGGTTAGCAAAATCCGTGAAATCCGTCGATTGTTGCTTCGATCAGGTAGTGCCACGTGGAAGGGCTACGAATCAGCTTCCTGTCGGTGGTGGTGCGGTTCCCTTCAGTGGTCGGAGGAAAGCGGCGCGGCGCTGGGAAGTCGACGACTTCCTCGACGTCGTTCAGGCGATTCCGGCGAAGGTGGAGGGCGGCGTTTGGTCGGATGTGGAGAGGAGGCGAAGGCGAGTCGAACTGGGGTGGTGGCGCGGCTTAGCGTCGCCTGTGGCGGTCGGAAAATGGAGGAGAAGGTTCGAGTTCGTGGAACCGTCGAAATCGGCTAAGGCGGCTAGGGTTTTTCGATTTTTTTTTAAAAGAAAAATTCCTATTGGTCGAAGCTATATAGGAAATTTTTAAATAGTGTTTTCACAAACGGACTCGAAATCAAACCCAACGAATGTCACCCCTATCTAAATACCCCCATTCCGGACACAATGGGATATGTTTCGTTGGCCAATTCGACTGTTACAGTCAGTTATTTTTCAAATTACAGTATAAAACATTCAATATTTAATTTGAACGTACATTTCAATTTGCCAGGGCCACAAACTGAATCGACAAATTCCAGAAAAATAAATCTAGCTTTGTTTTGACAATACGGTCCTAACAAAACCAGTTTCGTCGAATTCTGAGCTCGTTTGGAAAAATTGCCATTTTTAGGTCGACCCATTTTAACAGAATTTAACCAATCACATTTTCTTTTGCCCCACTCACATACTAGCTTCAAAAATTATGAAATTTGAAACTTAGCAATTATTTGACATCCCGGACTCAAAAAAATTGGTTTCGTCGAATTCCGAGGTCGTATGCATAATATCAATTTTCAAGGGCTATATATGCTATATAGCGACCTTTTTGAAAATTCATTTGGCCATAACTTTTGATTCCCGCTATGAAACTTCGATTTTTCAGATTCGTTAGAAAGGTATTCATAAACAGATTTAAATATTTTCAGTTTCGCTAAAATCCGTTATATTTTCCACCCGGTACAGTCAGACAAAGTTTGTATTCAAACTTTCAAATTGCAATACTATACCCAATTCTCTATTTTATTGAAATATACTATTTCAATTATTCAAATTCCTTGGTAATAACCAAATTTAAAATTTTTAAATTGGTTCACATTTTCCGGGTTATTAAACATATAGACAAATAAAATAGATCTAATCATAATAGGGGTGAAACTTGCATAAAAGTACACATGTCATGGATCTAAAGGTGTCAACTTGTTTGGTTAAATGTCATAACTTACATAATATGATCATAACCTAAATTCATGTCTAAACTTGCATATGTGGTTTATGCAACATAATGATGGTGTGAACTAGCATCACACATGTCATAGCACAATTCTAGATCTAAATAGATGTCATGGCATATGTTCATAATCTTTACTAATCAATCTAAACTTGCATACATGATTTGTTATATAGATTAACATAGCCCAAATAATAGCAACATTATGATTTGATTAACATGAACTAATTAGCATAGATAATAGCATCATGACTTTATAACATGTATGATTTATCATAACTTAGCATAGAGAATTACAACCTATACAATATCATCATAGCATGATTTACAACATATAGTGTAACAACCCGTATTTTCAATAACCTGTTATAACATAAATGGAGGCAGAATTAAACTGTAAAATCTGAATCAAGGGAAACGGGCTATGCCATTGCGTTCGTCTTGGAAAAATACGCGAAATAGAGTCCGAGTTTTCGAAAATCGGAGTCCGTATGACCAAGATATGGCCTCGCGAAGTTTCACGAAAAATTCCCAAATTAAAGTATACTTAATTAAGTGAAATGGGTTGCACAGAGAAATATATATATATTGATATATATATATATATATAATTGAAAATTTAATAAATAAATATGCAAAAATGTTCAAAACAGCGAATTGGGAGAGGGGAACAACCGAACCGGTCGATTTTTGAGGTCGACCCAAGCCCGCTGGGTCGACTAGGGGTTAATCCAGGGTGTTTATCTGTCAACCCGTGGGCCAATTCGCTCAAATGCAGATTTTGCATTTGGATGGTTCTCATGGTTCATCTTTAATCTAAAGGCCCTAGATGGTTCCTACACTTGACTTCTTCCCCAAGACATGCTTTGATGGCTTGGATTGAATCTAGGTTTAATCCTATGGCCTAAAACACTTGCCTAATCTATAAATAAGACCCTAACCTATCCTAAATCCTCATTATTCATTCATGCAACTAAACTATGGCAAAATTTTACCTCTCATGGCCTCCACTCTCTTCATAAAATTTCTAAATGGTTTCTATGAGAGATTTTCCATGCATACAAGTGTTTTCAAGCTTGTATGAGTGTCATTAGCTTGCACTCAAGTCAAGTTTCTATCTTTGCATCATAAAGCAAGGGTTTTGATCATTTTGGCTCAAGGGTTTTTATGTTAGAGCTAGCATTTTGGGTCTATTTGATTGCATAAGGGCTTTGTCATATCTTTTGTGCCTTCATAGCAATGTAAGCCCTTTCCCTACTCTTAGATAATAACCATGAAGTTAAATGTTCATGTTGCAAGTTTGGGTTTGATCATTGAGTATGATACATGCTATCATGTCACGAATCGCTTGAATACACTTGACCGATTTGACTGAGTAAATTGATAGGGTCAAGTTAATATATACTTAACCAATCTAGAATGATAATTGGACGAGGTTAAGTCGTGGATTGCTTAATACATACTTAACCAACGTGAGCATGGTTTGTAGGGTTAAGTCTTGGACTTGGATACTTAGCCAATTTTGACATGATTTGAAGACGGGTTAAGCCTTGAACTTGGATACTTAGCCAATTTTGACAGGATTTGTAGACGGGTTAAGTCATGAACTTAAGTGACACTTAATCCATTATGTAAACCCTAGTTCTGAGGATTAGGTGGATAACCGTAGTTAACAAGGATAACGGGAACAATGCTAAGTGGTAAACCTTAGTTGAAGAATAACTAAGTAATGATTCTTAATCAAGGAAATTTAGACCAGTTCATAGATAGATGAGTAACCTGATACGGTAGGTCATCGTTTAAGTATACGAGTAGGAGCAAGTATCTGATTTAGATAAAGGCTCCAGCGAACTGGGTAATGAAGCAGCGGCTTCGGGGAACGTGAGGGTATTCTTGGTATCCCTCTATGAGCTGCCAGGTGATTATACTAGGCTCATGAGAGGTTAAGGTCTGCGTTAGAAGAACCAAGAGTATGCCTTGGTTGCTATGCGAGCGACCTAAAGACGGGGATGGATAGGGGATAGTCGACGATACACGGTCGTACCCTAGATAGCATTTCGTCAGACTACCTACCATCTTTGGTCAAGCGTGTACGTACGGAAAGGCAGAGAACAACCAATAGACCATAATTGCTATCTAATTATGGTTGTGGTAAGGCTAGGATTGTGGGTTGGCCAGTAGTGTGTTCTCATACAGGATTTATCCTGTCTTGTCTTTCACTAGTTGAGGGAGGGGTCGCGTGGGACCATAGCCACGTATAGAAAAACAGACCTTAGCATCTGCATCGGCAGATAAATCGAAAGCTCCCGACCGAGTCCTGTATTTCTCGATCTGCCCTGTGACAGGACTCGGATGGCACGATGTGATACATGTGCATACAGTCATGGAAAACGATTCACGATGAATGCGTGGGAAAAAGGGCGCGGTTGACGGTTAGCGTAAATCCCAGTCTCCCTGGGTGGTTGAACCAAAACCGAGATACGAAAACGTGCAATAGGTAAGCGTAATCCCTAGTGGCCCTAGGTAGCATAAGTCCTAGTTGTACAAACGATAATTCATGTTGGAAGACCCTAGCTAGGTTTAGGGTAACAGTCCAAACCGATCTTAAGGATCATGGAACTATGTTAAAGTAATATAGAATCTCATGGGAAAGCCCGTATGGTCTACGGCAAGTGACTGAACATTTACATGGAATAAAACATACAAGTTGAGTAACCTATATATGCGATATATTAGGTTGACATGGACCATTACACGACTTTTGAGTGAGGGTCATTCTTGGTTAACACATGACACGGTGGGGATACTAGTATGGTAGGTGCAGAGCTAAAATACAGGATAGATATCACGGGGCGCTATACGTGACAGATATCTTGGGGATATTATACTTGATAGAAACCTGACGATGTGATACCTTGTTTTATCTTGACATCGTAATTTATCATGACACCTTAGTTTATCTGAGTTCAGTAGTTCATCCTGTTATTTGGATTTAGCTTATCTATCTTGTTATCATGCTTATGTTCATCTCAGTTTCTCATGTCAGTTAACTTTACTAGTTTTTATGCTAATAGTAGATAGGGCTTACTCAGTCTTTTTGACTGACCCGTTTTGTTTCGCCTCTTTTCTTCCGTTTCCACCCCCCCAGGTTACAGGGAGGAAATACTGTTGTTTAGTTCGGACTTCTTCTGCTTGAAGGTCATCATGGATGGCTTGGACTTTTCTTGGCTAATGGCTACTTTACTGTTTTTACTTGGGGAATCATTTATGAAAATGTCTTTATGCTTCTTTACTATTGCAAGACAGGTTTTGATGTACTCTGATGTAAAAGGCTTTAGACCTTATTTATTCATGTTATGAAAGTTTGATTTTACTTCCGCTATTTTTATATGTTCTGTCTTGTGATATTTCTGTGCATGTTTACCAATAATGCCGCTCTAAAGCTAGTGCATTCCTTTGCGAGTGACCCTAGCGGAGGCGGGGTGTTACATATAGGATATCATCATCACATAACATAGAATTTCAACATACATGATAGCATAAGGTTTTCAACAACATATATGACAATTCACATCATTTTCTTATGATCCATATCACATCTTAATCTAATTAGTTTGCTAATAATCTTGTTAAGATCATCATACTCACATTTAGAGAAGAAAGAGAGTCTTGATTTGCTTTAGAGTTAAGTAGAATTAGGGTTTTGATTAGCTTTCTTCCTTCTTAGTTGGCGGCGGCTACACTGAGTTCCATGGTGATGGCATGACGGCGGCTATTCTATTTTTCATGTGAATTAGAGTGAGAGACTACCTAGGTATATATAGAGTTTAGGATTTATTTAGGCCGTCAGATCAACTCAGAACTAACCTGAACCGTTTATTTTGCCAACTCAGCCCAAAGACACATCAGCAGCTCAAGATTAAGCTCAGTCAAACCCTAGCCGACTGGACCAGGTCAACACCCATGTCGACTCCCAAGTCGACCATAGGGGGGGGGGGTGTCGACTGCCCAGTCGACCTGGGGTGCTGGGCGGGAAATTTCCCGCCTAGCCTGATTTGACTCTGAATTTGAAATTTAATTTTTCTGAAACTTCCGATGGCCATTTCTCCTTTATACGAAGTCCAAAACGCGCAAACTCGGACTCTATTTCAACTAGAATTCCAAGACGAACACAATGGCGCAACCCGTTTCCCACAATTCTCATGTCTGAGATTAGTTATTCTTTAATTTGTGAATATTAATATTAACAGAATTACGGGGTGTTACATTCTCCCCTCCTTAAAGGATTTCGACCCCGAAATCTTCAAGTTAAGAAGAATGTATATCCTGACATCCAATCGTCCATCTACTCAACCATTAAACACAGGCATCCATTGTCCTTATAGACTTCTAATGCTTTCATGTTTAAATGCACAATGTGTGTATATGTCCATATCTAATGCAAAATCAGGCGGTCCACTAATTCAGTTGACCTTCTTAATGCAAATCATGATAGTGCCATGCATCCATTATGTATGCGAAAGTTCCTTAATGCTACATATTATCTCTATATGCGTGCACAATCATCATCGGAATGCAGCATCCATATGATAAAAAAATCGTCATACATCCATTTTACTAAATACATCCATATATATGCAATATGCAATATGAAGTGACTGAGCCGATCTAGTGCCTAATAGTGTGTGTATATGCGTCCACGAGCAACCACTAGCAAACACTTGCATCCACTTTGCATCCATCATACATAACATGTCTCAAACACATGTTTCAACCATAGGATTATCCTAACTAAAGGTCAAAGGTAGTAGCGAGAGGACATACTAAAGATAAGACAAGCCTAAGCTAAGCGATAAAGGAGAAATTAAAAGACATACCCTCAAAAAGAAAAGGGTACAACGAACACATCTTCGCTTCTATCTCCCAAGTAGCATTGCTCTCATCATCTCCCCATTGCACTTTGACAAGTCTGACCTCCCGATTCCTCAACTTCTTGATCTCCGACCCAAGAATGCGCGTAAGAGCTCGTCGAGTCGTCGCATCACACTCTATCTCCACCTCTCTAAGCAAGTTCGGCTCTACCACCTCCGCGGTCTCGTGCAAGCACCTCCTCAAATGTGACACATGGAATACGTCGTGTACACCACTAAGTCTCTCAGGCAACTCCACTCTATACGCCATCTGTCCAATCTTCTCCTTAATAGGAAACGGCCCTACGAACCTTTGTGCTAATTTCCCAAAGGACCCAAAGCGAACAACGTTCCGTAATGGAGACACTTTGTTAAAGACCATGTCCCCAACATTAAACTCAAGATCTGTCCTCCTCTTATCCACATAAGATTTCTGCCTATCTTGTGCCGTCTTCATCCTCCTTCGAATCAAGTCGATCTTTTCCGAAGTCTCTCTAATCATATCGGGCCCAAGTAAGATCTTATCCATAGATTCCCACCAACATGTAGGTGAACGACAAGGTCGTCCATAAATAGCTTTGAAAGGTGCCATGCTAATGCTAGATTGAAAGCTTTTATTATATGCGAACTCTACCAACAGAAGATGCTCTTCCCATGTACCCCCAAAGTCTAGGATACATAGTGTCAAAAGATCCTCTAGAATGCGAGTCACCCTCTTAGTCTGGACGTCCGTCTGCGGATGATACGCGGTGCTCAAACATAACTGAGTCCCTACCGCTTCTTGCAAGCTCTTCCGAAATTCGCTAGTGAAGATAGGATCACGGTCGCTCACTATACTAGAAGGAACACCATGCAAACGAACTATTTCTCGGACATATACAGAAGCTAACCATGGAGCAGTCCTCTTACTCTTTATGGGAATGAAATAAGCGTTCTTAGTAAGTCTATCTACTATAACCCAAATACCCGTATTACCCTTCCTTGATCTCGGTAATCCGTCAATACAGTCCATCGAGACGCTTTCCCACTTCCATTGTGGAACCTCCAATGGGTAAAGCAACCCACCGGGTTTCTTTTGCTCCGCTTTTACTTGTTGGCACACCAAGCATCTAGCGACATACTCGGCCACATCCCTCTTCATATCGGCCCAAAAGAGAACTCGCTTCATGTCTTTGTACATCTTGTCCCCGCCGGGATGGATGGTCATCTTCGAACGATGTGCATCATCAAGAATGGTCTTCCTTAGGTCATCGTCTTTTGGTACACAAAGTCTACCGTCCCTATGTAACCAACCCTTATCATCTAGGGTATACCTACGGAGATGGCTTGATGACTCCCCTCTTTTGAGCTTTTCTACTAACTCAACTAACTGTGGATCATCTCGCTGTGCCTCGCCAATCCATCCCAAAAGCGTAGGTCTGACCTCCAAGGATGCTAGCAAACCAGGTACAAAGTCAACGGAAGGTCTGAAGTCAAACATCGAAATGAATTCTAAGCTTCGCCGCTCAACAAACAACGGACTCAAGGACAAACTTATTCTACTTAAGGCATCTGCCACCACGTTACCCTTGCCAGGGGTACATGCTATTTCGAAATCGTAGGACGTTAAGAATTCCATCCACCTTTGCTGCCTTAAGTTCAAGTCCTTCTGAGAGAATAAGTAATTTAAAGATTTGTGGTCTGTGAATAATTCGAATTTCTTGCCAAGAAGATAATGGCGCCAAGACTTAAGCGCAAAAACAATAGCGGCCAACTCTAGGTCATGTGTAGGGTAATTTTTCTCATGCACCCTTAACTGCCTTCCACCATAGGCTATTACCCTTCCCTCTTGCATTAAGACTGCGCCTAGACTTGTCCCACAAGCATCGGTATAAACAATAAATGGCTTACTCCCGTCTGGCAGCACTAAGACTAGAGCTGAGGTCAAAGCTCTCTTCAAACGTTGGAACGCATCATCACAATCTACGTCCCATGTGAAAACTAGGTTCTTCTTCGTCAAATGCGTTAATGGAGCTGATATCTTTTCGAAGTCTTTGATAAACTTCCTATAGTAGCCAGCCAACCCCAAGAAACTCCTTACTTCGGTAGCATTTGTAGGGACCTTCCAATCTTGGATGGCCACCACCTTCGTGGGATCCACAGCTATCCCTTCATTGGAAACCATGTGCCCTAAGAATCGTACTTCCTTCCTCCAGAAGTGACACTTAGTAAATTTAGCTTTAAGGTTATGCGCTCGTAGAGCCTCCAACACTTCCCTAAGATGTAGGGCATTCTCTTCTTCATTCTTAGAAAAGATCAAGATGTCGTCTACAAAGACCACCACCAATTTATTAAGGTACTCCCTAAACACCCTACTCATCAAATCAACAAAGTATGCAGGGGCGTTTGTCAAACCGAAGGGCATCACTAGCCATTCATAGAAACCGTCCGGAGTCCTGAAGGCAGTCTTGTCAATGCTATCCTTAGCCACTCTCAACTGATGGAATCCAGTGGCTAAGTCCAACTGCGAAAACACTGAGGCGCCAACTAACTGATCGAAGAGATCGTCAATCCTCGGTAGTGGGTGTCTGTTTTTCTTAGTAAGCTTATTAAGTTCTCTATAGTCCACACAAAGTCTAAGGGACCCATCCGCCTTTGTGGCAAATACTACTGGAGCACCCCACTCCGATATACTTCGTCTTATGAACCCCTTCTCAAGCAACTCTTTCACTTGCTTATTGAGTTCCCTCCTTTCACGAGGAGCCATGTGGCGTACTGGCAAAGATACTGGTTTTGCATTATCCACAAGATATATTCGAAAATCTATCTCCCGCTTCGGAGGCAAGCCCTTCACCTCCTCAAATACATCCGTGTATTCTCGGACCACTCTAACAGATCGTAGATTTTCCACAGACACGTCAAGCGATTCTAGATAACTTAGCATAACGGAATTTATGGGATTAGAAAAGATTTCGAGAGCATTACCAAGGCGAGTCATGAGCCTAACTACTCTCCTTTCACAATCAAGAACGGCCCCATTTCTGGATAACCAATCCATTCCTAAAATTAGCCCATAGCCCGTGAAGCCCAAAACATAAGCATTACATCTAAACTCAACGCTAAGTATAGAAATTTTCAAATCCAAACACATCATGGACAAATAAGATGAGCCCCCAATTGGATACAAAACAACTAAGGGATCCTCTACTAAACTGGTGTTTAAGTGCAGTGATTCAACTAATGATGTAGAGATAAACGAATGCGATGCGCCCGAATCGAATAAGGTACGGACAGGATGATCAAACAGAAAAACTAAGCTTTCAACAGAAATGGTTCTACCTCGTTCTTGCAGCGGTGGGACCGCGAGGGCCTGAACTTGTCCCCTTGCCTGCCCTGGTGCCATAAGAGCCTGCACCTGTCCTCCCGAGGTAGACCCTGCCCTCTGCCCCTTCTTTAGGCAGTCCTTCACTAGATGTCCCGCTTCACCACAGTGAAAACAGCCAGTCTTCTTTTTCTTTCTGCAATCCTTGTTGAGATGGCCTGGTGTCCCACAGTTAGAGCATCTTTTCTTTCCTTTGCCGTTATTGTCTTTACCACCCTTCTTGTTTTGCTGTTGAGGTTTCCTTTGATCCCCTTTCTTCTCGGGTGCCTTATTAGCATTAGCGCCTTTCTCCTCGTGCATGAGTGCCATGTCTACTAGCTTCTCAAAGGTGGCCCCCATAGGGATGTGGGTCATAGCCAACCCCTGCAATGGCTCATTCAAGCCATTAACGAACCGCATAGCCTTCTTCTCCGGCGTGTTCACTAAGTCCAAGCCAAACCTTGCTAACTGATTAAATTTGTTGACATATTCTTTCACTGATGAGCTTCCTTGCTTCAATGTCAAGAACCTTTCCATATATAGATTCTCTTCTGCCCTTGAGAGAAACTTTGCCTCAAACCTACGTCTGAAATCCGCCCAAGAATCAACAGGACGCTCCCCATTAGTGACCTCCCACCAAAACGTGGCCTCTCCCTTCATTAACCAAGCTGCTAATTTAACTTTCCTCCCTTCTTCTACTTCAAAGATTTCTAGCAATTCTTCCACCTCCATAAGCCAATCTCTAGCTTCCACAAATGTTTCTAACCCTTGAAAAGGTTTTCCACCCATAGCCTTAAATTCCTTGCACGTCTTTGCAAAAGTATCAGTGTGAGGAGGAGGAGGAGGAGCGGGTGCAACTGGTGGTGGAGGAACATTGGCTGGACCTGCAGTGGCCCTAGCCTCTAATAACCTCCTATACCATCCTGGTATCGTTACACCATCCGAAAGGTTAAGATCTTTAGCCATGCTGAAACGAAAAAGGAAAGATTCAAAATAGAGAATTCTAAAGATAAAGATATATGGCTATTGGGGATTATGTTTTTCATAAAAACTTTCCTCTTTAAATTACTCATCAAGACATGTTTTTGAAAAGACTTCTTCCAAAAATACTTTAGAAAAATAGTTTTTCTAAAAAATTTATCTGTTCTGGTAACCTTAAGCTTTGATACGATGTGTAACACCCCACGTCCATTAATGTCACTCACAAAGGGAATGCATTAACTTCCATGGATGTTTTAAGTGAATATAGAACAGAAAAATTACAACAAGACAGATAATAAGTAGAACTTGGAAATCTAAAACTTTATTTCATTGCAGCGGGAATTAAACATGTTTGTTACATCAAAAAACCATAAATCAGAGTCAAGTACAATATCCATCTTGATAAAAAAAAATACATAATCCCATTACATAAATAGCCATTGAAGAAGATAACAAGCTGGACTTTACTTCAACGGTCCAAGCTTTCCAAAAGAGAGATAAACAATCCAATCAAACTCCACTAGAGCTGGGTCCACCCTGAGGACCTGGAAGGGGAAAAAGGATAGAAATGGAGGGGGTCAGACATAAAGTCTGGCGAGTATGATAATTCTAACAATACTATTATCAAAATAATTAGACTGAGCCATAAGCTGGATGTGACGGCAAGGTACTTCGCTCGGTCCGAACCAGTCGCTAAACCGACCCAGACCGTTCGAAACGCCCTATCGTTTGAGAACACGACAAAACAGAACGCATACAGAAGAACATTTCATTGTATATTACAACAATGCATCAGATTACAAGAATATACAGAGTATAAATGAATATTACACAGAAATATCAGAGATTTAAATTACATTTAAATACATAGCAGCGGAAAATAATACAATACACAACTAGAATGAGATATACGGATACAAAGCTTTCCGGATATCGTTCCAGCTGTAAACCAGGATCCTGTGAATATAAATCTGCAAAACCAAAACTACTAGCTGCCCGTGTCGAAAATAGGGGCACCCAGAGTTTAGGTTAAAACAATAAACTCCAGGTCAGTCATGTGACTGGTGTGAGAACTAAAACAGTTATTAATCTTTATTTCAAATCATTAGGTAAATCAAGGGACCACGCCGTATAACACGGAACGGGTTTCCTCCCAAGAATACCAGTGCATAAAACCAACAGCGCAATGCTAAATAAAGAAAAATGAAGCTGTTATAAGACCCAGGTCCCATCACACAATGCAACGCAGTCGAGGATAGGGTTTTCCCTTATAACAGCCAAAGAATGCTTGATACGTTTAAAACAAATCATTTGATACTATTATAAGTGCATAGTATATAAAACACTTCAAATCATAAGTATCAATCATAGGCGGCATGAGCGCCCCATCCCACTATGTCGCCATATATAGGATATACAATCAAAACCGCAAAGTCTCGTATTTGGAAATTGGGTTTCCATCTATGAACCGAGGCAAAAGATAGTCCTCAACCGATTCGAGACAATCTAGCCCATGTCTCAGGCAAGCGCGCAGGCAAGCCTTGGATCGTCAGGGCCGGTCCACACGGAGTGGATTATTATGCCTGAACAATACGTCTCCCCACCCTATGGGGTGTAAGTCTGGTCCGTCAGCCGACCAGAATGCATTCGGCCGAAACCGATATAACCGAGGCGCCTCGCAACAGCAACAACCACATAAGTCAAACTCGTCAGGGCGTGTAAAACCACTGACGCCACTTCTAGCTAGAAAGAAACGCAAGTCCTCCCTGAGGTCCGTCTCCCGTTTTTGGTTCATACCTGGTGTGAAACACGCGAGGTAAACGTTACACAAAGCTACGCCACAAAGGCCGTGCTTTGATCATCACCACAAGACTTTGCTTTTCAACAGAAGCCTTGATCATTTGCATCTTAGCATGCCACACAGGCAAACCATCCTATGCAACCGATATCAGTCACACAGAATGAAATCCGATGTCAGACACACAGTCCATTTACAAGTCCGTTCTGGGTCTGAACGAAACCGGAGGCACCTAGTACCCCGCATATCCATCGATCTCCAAGTACGTCTGGACGATCACTAACTGTTTCCATCTTCTTGGGTGTACAGCCCAATCAAGATCATCAGTTATCACCCAAACGACGTGAAGACTTCCGGTCTTCGACCATCGTCTTCATCTTCGACTTATCGTCGTATCAGTTATTCAGAATGGGATAAACCCGGTCTTTCCGAATAACTCGCGTATATTTTAAGTAAGTGTTACACAAACACAACATACGCCTCATTCCAGTTCATTAGTCACTAACCGTAAATTAATCAAGAGAATAATTCCCCAAATATTAACCCCGAAGGCCGAAACCAACATCAGATCAATATCCAGAAAACCATTCTGCTTGGCTAACCGACAGTTAGTTTCTAAATTTCACGTTCAAATCTAATTAAAGATTTAACTATCGCCTGGAGCAAAACTGGTGATACTCCATTCTCGATCCTTTCAATCTAATTAAAGATTCATTAAAACTCCACTTAGTTTTAATCATTATCTGGGTTAAAGAATCAGTGTCATTTAAAAACACGATTCACGATAAACCCAAAATCACATTCCATTAATTATCGGGTTAAAGAACAAGTGTTATTTAAAACACTATTCACGATAAACCCAAAAATCAATACCAATTCAATTCCAATTAAATATCATTTAATTGGTACACTTCATTAAATCTAAATAAAAAGATTTAATCTTTTCTCAACTGGGTTCAAGAACAGTGTTAGTGAAGACACCATTCACGACAAACCCAAATCACATTCGATTAATTATCGGGTTAAAGAACAAGTGTTATTTAAAACACTGTTCACGATAAACCCAAAAATCAATATCAATTCAATTCCAATTAAATATCATTTAATTGGTACACTTCATTAAATCTAAATAAAAAGATTTAATCTTTTCTCAACTGGGTTCAAGAACAGTGTTAGTGAAGACACCATTCACGACAAACCCAAATCACATTCGATTAATTATCGGGTTAAAGAACAAGTGTTATTTAAAACACTGTTCACGATAAACCCAAAAATCAATACCAATTCAATTCCAATTAAATATCATTTAATTGGTACACTTCATTAAATCTAAATAAAAAGATTTAATCTTTTCTCAACTGGGTTCAAGAACAGTGTTAGTGAAGACACCATTCACGACAAACCCAAATCACATTCGATATTCAATACAAGGCTCTGAATAGAAACTATATCGGCCTATATTCAATATCAAATTCTACGATTAACAAATGTCGTATTGGAAATAACGATATACATATATATCTTTCAAATTTCCATAACAACACCTGTAATATCACGAATTCCAACATCGAAATATTCCGAAGACAATTTCGATTCAAATCCACTCCAATGCAATCATTGGAAATTTTGGTTATTTTCAAAACCATTTCAAATTCAATTTATTTATTTAAAAATAAATAGAATTATAATTCTAGTTCAAAACTAGTTCATTTCGATAAAAATCTATTTTTATCTTTTCAAACATGGAGTTTTTCATCCCAAACTTTCACAAATCATTTCTTATGATTTTACACAAATTATTACTATTTTTAATAATTTTATCAAGGCCCGTACGGTCGATTTCCATTAACGGCCATCGAACTGCACTTACAGCGACCTTTTTCGAATTTGATTTGGACGTATCTCCAAATCCAACCGTTAGATTTCAAATTTCTAACATTCATTAGAAAGCTCTTTTCGATACGAACCCAACGGTTCCGGTTTTAGGAGAATCCGACGGTCGGATCTCCCGTAATGTCCGTTTGAAACAAATGGTCGAAATTCGCGAACTGCCGCAGCGCGGCGCGTTCTATTCAGGCCATTATATTATATATATAATATATATTTCGTCGATTACTATTTAAAACGAATTATATAAATGGTTTTAAATTCGTTTCAAAAGCAATTTCAACTTCCTTTTCAATTCAAATCAAAATTGAATTCTTCTTTATAAATTCGTTTCAAAATTCATTTCTATTCAATTCAAATTTCAATTCAATTTGAATTCATTTCAATTCGCTTTCAATTCAATTCGAATTCGTTTTCAATTCAATTCATTTCGAAATCGTTTTCAATTCAATTCATTTCGAAATCGTTTTCAATTCAATTCATTTCGAAATCGTTTTCAATTCAATTCATTTCGAAATCGTTTTCAATTCAATTCATTTCGAAATCGTTTTCAATTCAATTCATTTCGAAATCGTTTTCAATTCAATTCATTTCGAAATCGTTTTCAATTCAATTCATTTCGAAATCGTTTTCAATTCAATTCATTTCGAAATCGTTTTCAATTCAATTCATTTCGAAATCGTTTTCAATTCAATTCATTTCAAAATATTCGATTTCGAAATCACGTTTCAATATTCATTTTAAAATGAATAAAATCGATATAAATATCGTTCACGTCAAAATGGCGTCAATCTAATCCTCACGGCTTCACATATTTCTATTTTCAAATATTCTATTTCAAATATTTCTATTTCAAATATTTCTATTTCAAATATTTCTATTTCAAATATTTCTATTTCAAATATTTCTTTTTTTCTCGAAACTGGAATGAGGCCCAATCAATTACCATATAATGTTAATTATATGGATTTTCTACAACACATGTATATATCAACAACGATGAATAATCAACCATCAACCAAAGTGCACTACACTGTATAAGCATCAAATATAGACATTTAACGCTTATAGCAGCTTGTCAATCAATCGATCGACATATTTAATAAATCAGGATGAGTGAACTTCAAATTTCATCCTAACACCCGTGTGGGGTTTCAAACAATCAAACACATATTTTATTTGTGCAGTTAGGCGATGTGTAAAATTTATCGACCCAATCAACGTCATTCAAATAGGTGTACATAAACAAACCGTCTGGTTTGTAAATGAATATTTATTTATTCACATTCACGTTAAAAATTATATTTTTAACGATAACACATTTTATTTTAACATATGAATTTATATTCAGTTCATTCGTTAAATAAAATGCTATTTTTATTTTTCTAACTTATTTTAGAAAATTTCGGCGGCATAACGGCACGATACTAGAAACGGGACAAGGCCTAGCCTTATCCCCGGTCTAGTGAAGGCCCACGCCATTCACACATCAATCAAATCAATTCGTTATGCAAACCACAAACTTTGGAGTAAGGGTCTAACCTAGCCTTACTCCTTCGCCTTATAACGGCGCACGTCTAATCCTAACCAATTTATCGATTCGATTTTTCACACCACAAACCACATTCAAACCAATATCACAATCAATCACCAAACAGTCAAACAAACAAGTCCATGGTCTGTGGACGGGTGTCGGGTGCTACTAAGCACCGTCTGCATCCTAGTATATATATAACTAGAAAAATAAATTGAAAGGTGAGGAATTCTCACATATAGCTATCCTAGCTCCACAGCACTTCATTGATAGAAATCTTCATTGTTTTCGCATCTTCTTCAGCTTCGTCGCCTGTAGCCACTACATATGTAAAAATCGAATTTTTACTTCGCTATTCAATATATAAAAATCGAATTTTTATTTCAAAGTTCAATATATAAAAATCGAATTTTCAGTTCAAAGTTCAATATATAAAAATCGAATTTTTAGTTCGAAGTTCAATATATAAAAATCGAATTTTTATTTCAAAGTTCAATATATAAAAATCGAATTTTTATTTCGAAGTTCAATATATAAAAATCGAATTTTTATTTCAAAGTTCAATATATAAAAATCGAATTTTCAGTTCAAAGTTCAATATATAAAAATCGAATTTTTAGTTCAAAGTTCAATATATAAAAATCGAATTTTTAGTTCGAAGTTCAATATATAAAAATCGAATTTTTATTTCAAAGTTCAATATATAAAAATCGAATTTTTATTTCGAAGTTCAATATATAAAAATCGAATTTTTATTTCAAAGTTCAATATATAAAAATCGAATTTTCAGTTCAAAGTTCAATATATAAAAATCGAATTTTTATTTCGAAGTTCAATATATAAAAATCGAATTTTTATTTCAAAGTTCAATATATAAAAATCGAATTTTTATTTCAAAGTTCAATACATAAAAATCGAATTTTTATTTCAAAGTTCAATATATAAAAATCGAATTTTTAGTTCGAAGTTCAATATATAAAAATCGAATTTTTAGTTCGAAGTTCAATATATAAAAATCGAATTTTTATTTCAAAGTTCAATATATAAAAATCGAATTTTTATTTCAAAGTTCAATATATAAAAATCGAATTTTCAGTTCAAAGTTCAATATATAAAAATCGAATTTTTAGTTCAAAGTTCAATATATAAAAATCGAATTTTTAGTTCGAAGTTCAATATATAAAAATCGAATTTTTATTTCAAAGTTCAATATATAAAAATCGAATTTTTATTTCGAAGTTCAATATATAAAAATCGAATTTTTATTTCAAAGTTCAATATATAAAAATCGAATTTTTATTTCAAAGTTCAATACATAAAAATCGAATTTTTATTTCAAAGTTCAATATATAAAAATCGAATTTTTATTTCAAAGTTCAATACATAAAAATCGAATTTTTATTTCAAAGTTCAATATATAAAAATCGAATTTTTATTTCGCTATTCAATATATAAAAATCGAATTTTCAGTTCGAAGTTCCATATATAAAAACCGAATTTTTATATCGCTATTCAATATATAAAAGTCGAATTTTTATATTCTCCATTATATTTTCAAAAGTGATGTCTTTTCATTTTCAAATCAAGATTGCTTGTATTTTTGAATCGATGACAATTTCAGTTTCTTTTCTTTTTAACAATGTAAAAAAAATCAGTTTTTAATCATTTTTAAAAAATCTCGTCTTTAACATTTTTAAAAGTCTGTTTTTAATCATTTTAAAAATCTCTTCCCCCCCCCCCCCTTTTTTTTTTTTAATCATTAAAAAAAACTGGTTTTAAACTAAATAAAAATCTGGTTTTAAACTAAATAAAAATCTGGTTTTAAACTAAATAAAAATCTGGTTTTAAACTAAATAAAAATCTGGTTTTAAACTAAATAAAAATCTGGTTTTAAACTAAATAAAAATCTGGTTTTAAACTAAATAAAAATCTGGTTTTAAACTAAATAAAAATCTGGTTTTAAACTAAATAAAAATCTGGTTTTAAACTAAATAAAAATTAAGTAAATCAGATCAAGAAAACTCACGTTTTCAAGAAGGGGGAGAGATGGCCGAGGTGGAGGAGCTTGCTGAGCTGCGTCGGAGTCGGAGCATCCACTGGAGGAAGTGGCGGCGGTCCATCGGGGAGGGGAAAAGGAGCGGGACGCGAGGGGGTTCGGGTTCTAGGCGTTCGAATGGAGGAAGAAGGGGGTCGCGACAACATCAGGGGGAGGCGGCGGTGCTGGAGTTCGACGAGGGGGTGAGGGTGACTGGATCGTCGAGGGCCGGCGACGAGGCTCCGCCCTTCGTTCGAAATTCTTTTTTTTTTTTTTTTTTTTTTTTATACCTGGAAATGAAAATGATTGAAAAAGGGGGGGGCCAGGTTAAGAAGGGAAATTAAATATTTTTTTTTTTTTTTTTATTATTTTATTTTGCAAAAAAAGTTAACTTTCACATACGATCTCGAAACGAGGCCCACCGCCTGTCGTCCACAGCGTTCTACCCCCATTCCGAACACAATAGGATATGTATCGCAAGCTGATTCGATAGTTACAATCAGTTTCCATTGAATTTACATTTAAATCACTTTATTGAATTTTAAACGTATATTTCAAATTACCGGGGGCACATACGAACACGAAAAATCCCAGAAAAATATTTTCTAGCTTCGTATTGACGATACGGTCCTAACAAAACTAGTTTCGTCGAATTCTGAGACCGTTAGAAAAATGGCCAATTTCCAGTCGATTAAAATCAACTGAAACTGGTCAAACGCGTTTTCCTTTGCCACGCTCACATATTGATTCGAAAAATTACGAAATTTGAAATCTAGCAATAACTTGACACTGCGGACCCAACAAAAGTGGTTTCGTCGAAATCCGAGGTCATTTGCAAAATGTCCATTTTTAAGGGCCTGAATTCCATAGCGACTATTCAGAATTTTCAACTGGACATATCTTTTGATTCCCGCTACGAACTTTTGATTTTTCGGATTCGTTGGAAAGATATTCACTATTAGATTCCATTATTTTCGGTTTCACTAAAATCCGGATTGTTTTGCACCCGGTACATTCAATTGAAGTTTGAAATCGAATTATCGAACTACCGCGCCATTTTCAATTCCTTTTATAATTATATATAATTATTATATATTCTAACGACGACGCGTAAAATATATACGATCGAATTATATTCAAAATAAATTTCTCGTCGATATTCTTTAAAATAATTCCTTTTAAATAATCAAAATTCGCTAAAATTGCCAAAATAAAATTTTCAAACTGGCTCGCATTTTACGGGTTGTTACAATCTCCCCCACTTAAAACTTTTCGTCCCCGAAAAGGAACAAAGTCGAAAGTGGTTTGATTATTCAGCCCTACATTCGATTTGGCTTCCATTCTCCAACTTTTCAGTTTCTGAGAATTTTCAAAATTTCAAAAATTTGGCTAACACCCTAAATTTTCGAAAAATTTCGCCATAACCTCCCCTGCAATGGGAGCATCGGGAAATTGCAAATAGCGTTCCCGGTCCTTCAGATCTCAAAAAGAAAAAGAAAAAGCCAAGCGGCTAGCCAATAGGCTCATAAAATCATCATCACCCAAACAAAACAGTAAATTATGTAATAAACATGTACCTATTTGTCGGGCAAACAAATTTTATTCTCTGTCTCTAGCCTCCTTGCTATGACCTGTTCAATGTAAGTATATGTATATGCAAGCAAATGCGACCAAATTTCAATACAATTCAATATTTGATTCAATTAGGCATAATGATTCAAAATTATCAAACAATACAAACATCAATCAATTAGTGAATTAGAGTTTCAAATTCATAATTTTGATACATATACAAAAAATCATGTTTTGATGCCAAATCACAACAATGAATTCTAACTATATAAGTTTTGGGTTCTCACACCAGCCTAATGGAAATATATAGAAAATCACACATTCGAAACACGAATATAAATACGGATGATGTCATGACAATCATCAGTACCATCTCCGGGCGACTAGAATGTGATTCCATATCTATCCAGTATATTAAAACTTTGAATATACGTTTGCAAGGCGTATATGCAAATTCTTTATATACTGAATTGCCCAAAATCAATATAAACAAATAATCAAATACGAATAGTTGATTTAAATTTTCAAAACAAAATGTTTTCATTTGAAAAATATACTCTTCACACCCGTTCTAGGATACTACTGATCCTATCTCTAACGAGTCATTCCATTGGATATTGCTAATCCAATATCTGATGAATTCTTTCGTATGGTTCTAATGTGCCTTGTTCTCTGAGCTTTGTAAACCAAAGCTCTGATACCAAATGTGACGGCAAGGTACTTCGCTCGGTCCGAACCAGTCGCTAAACCGACCCAGACCGTTCGAAACGCCCTATCGTTTGAGAACACGACAAAACAGAACGCATACAGAAGAACATTTCATTGTATATTACAACAATGCATCAGATTACAAGAATATACAGAGTATAAATGAATATTACACAGAAATATCAGAGATTTAAATTACATTTAAATACATAGCAGCGGAAAATAATACAATACACAACTAGAATGAGATATACGGATACAAAGCTTTCCGGATATCGTTCCAGCTGTAAACCAGGATCCTGTGAATATAAATCTGCAAAACCAAAACTACTAGCTGCCCGTGTCGAAAATAGGGGCACCCAGAGTTTAGGTTAAAACAATAAACTCCAGGTCAGTCATGTGACTGGTGTGAGAACTAAAACAGTTATTAATCTTTATTTCAAATCATTAGGTAAATCAAGGGACCACGCCGTATAACACGGAACGGGTTTCCTCCCAAGAATACCAGTGCATAAAACCAACAGCGCAATGCTAAATAAAGAAAAATGAAGCTGTTATAAGACCCAGGTCCCATCACACAATGCAACGCAGTCGAGGATAGGGTTTTCCCTTATAACAGCCAAAGAATGCTTGATACGTTTAAAACAAATCATTTGATACTATTATAAGTGCATAGTATATAAAACACTTCAAATCATAAGTATCAATCATAGGCGGCATGAGCGCCCCATCCCACTATGTCGCCATATATAGGATATACAATCAAAACCGCAAAGTCTCGTATTTGGAAATTGGGTTTCCATCTATGAACCGAGGCAAAAGATAGTCCTCAACCGATTCGAGACAATCTAGCCCATGTCTCAGGCAAGCGCGCAGGCAAGCCTTGGATCGTCAGGGCCGGTCCACACGGAGTGGATTATTATGCCTGAACAATACGTCTCCCCACCCTATGGGGTGTAAGTCTGGTCCGTCAGCCGACCAGAATGCATTCGGCCGAAACCGATATAACCGAGGCGCCTCGCAACAGCAACAACCACATAAGTCAAACTCGTCAGGGCGTGTAAAACCACTGACGCCACTTCTAGCTAGAAAGAAACGCAAGTCCTCCCTGAGGTCCGTCTCCCGTTTTTGGTTCATACCTGGTGTGAAACACGCGAGGTAAACGTTACACAAAGCTACGCCACAAAGGCCGTGCTTTGATCATCACCACAAGACTTTGCTTTTCAACAGAAGCCTTGATCATTTGCATCTTAGCATGCCACACAGGCAAACCATCCTATGCAACCGATATCAGTCACACAGAATGAAATCCGATGTCAGACACACAGTCCATTTACAAGTCCGTTCTGGGTCTGAACGAAACCGGAGGCACCTAGTACCCCGCATATCCATCGATCTCCAAGTACGTCTGGACGATCACTAACTGTTTCCATCTTCTTGGGTGTACAGCCCAATCAAGATCATCAGTTATCACCCAAACGACGTGAAGACTTCCGGTCTTCGACCATCGTCTTCATCTTCGACTTATCGTCGTATCAGTTATTCAGAATGGGATAAACCCGGTCTTTCCGAATAACTCGCGTATATTTTAAGTAAGTGTTACACAAACACAACATACGCCTCATTCCAGTTCATTAGTCACTAACCGTAAATTAATCAAGAGAATAATTCCCCAAATATTAACCCCGAAGGCCGAAACCAACATCAGATCAATATCCAGAAAACCATTCTGCTTGGCTAACCGACAGTTAGTTTCTAAATTTCACGTTCAAATCTAATTAAAGATTTAACTATCGCCTGGAGCAAAACTGGTGATACTCCATTCTCGATCCTTTCAATCTAATTAAAGATTCATTAAAACTCCACTTAGTTTTAATCATTATCTGGGTTAAAGAATCAGTGTCATTTAAAAACACGATTCACGATAAACCCAAAATCACATTCCATTAATTATCGGGTTAAAGAACAAGTGTTATTTAAAACACTATTCACGATAAACCCAAAAATCAATACCAATTCAATTCCAATTAAATATCATTTAATTGGTACACTTCATTAAATCTAAATAAAAAGATTTAATCTTTTCTCAACTGGGTTCAAGAACAGTGTTAGTGAAGACACCATTCACGACAAACCCAAATCACATTCGATTAATTATCGGGTTAAAGAACAAGTGTTATTTAAAACACTGTTCACGATAAACCCAAAAATCAATATCAATTCAATTCCAATTAAATATCATTTAATTGGTACACTTCATTAAATCTAAATAAAAAGATTTAATCTTTTCTCAACTGGGTTCAAGAACAGTGTTAGTGAAGACACCATTCACGACAAACCCAAATCACATTCGATTAATTATCGGGTTAAAGAACAAGTGTTATTTAAAACACTGTTCACGATAAACCCAAAAATCAATACCAATTCAATTCCAATTAAATATCATTTAATTGGTACACTTCATTAAATCTAAATAAAAAGATTTAATCTTTTCTCAACTGGGTTCAAGAACAGTGTTAGTGAAGACACCATTCACGACAAACCCAAATCACATTCGATATTCAATACAAGGCTCTGAATAGAAACTATATCGGCCTATATTCAATATCAAATTCTACGATTAACAAATGTCGTATTGGAAATAACGATATACATATATATCTTTCAAATTTCCATAACAACACCTGTAATATCACGAATTCCAACATCGAAATATTCCGAAGACAATTTCGATTCAAATCCACTCCAATGCAATCATTGGAAATTTTGGTTATTTTCAAAACCATTTCAAATTCAATTTATTTATTTAAAAATAAATAGAATTATAATTCTAGTTCAAAACTAGTTCATTTCGATAAAAATCTATTTTTATCTTTTCAAACATGGAGTTTTTCATCCCAAACTTTCACAAATCATTTCTTATGATTTTACACAAATTATTACTATTTTTAATAATTTTATCAAGGCCCGTACGGTCGATTTCCATTAACGGCCATCGAACTGCACTTACAGCGACCTTTTTCGAATTTGATTTGGACGTATCTCCAAATCCAACCGTTAGATTTCAAATTTCTAACATTCATTAGAAAGCTCTTTTCGATACGAACCCAACGGTTCCGGTTTTAGGAGAATCCGACGGTCGGATCTCCCGTAATGTCCGTTTGAAACAAATGGTCGAAATTCGCGAACTGCCGCAGCGCGGCGCGTTCTATTCAGGCCATTATATTATATATATAATATATATTTCGTCGATTACTATTTAAAACGAATTATATAAATGGTTTTAAATTCGTTTCAAAAGCAATTTCAACTTCCTTTTCAATTCAAATCAAAATTGAATTCTTCTTTATAAATTCGTTTCAAAATTCATTTCTATTCAATTCAAATTTCAATTCAATTTGAATTCATTTCAATTCGCTTTCAATTCAATTCGAATTCGTTTTCAATTCAATTCATTTCGAAATCGTTTTCAATTCAATTCATTTCGAAATCGTTTTCAATTCAATTCATTTCGAAATCGTTTTCAATTCAATTCATTTCGAAATCGTTTTCAATTCAATTCATTTCGAAATCGTTTTCAATTCAATTCATTTCGAAATCGTTTTCAATTCAATTCATTTCGAAATCGTTTTCAATTCAATTCATTTCGAAATCGTTTTCAATTCAATTCATTTCGAAATCGTTTTCAATTCAATTCATTTCGAAATCGTTTTCAATTCAATTCATTTCAAAATATTCGATTTCGAAATCACGTTTCAATATTCATTTTAAAATGAATAAAATCGATATAAATATCGTTCACGTCAAAATGGCGTCAATCTAATCCTCACGGCTTCACATATTTCTATTTTCAAATATTCTATTTCAAATATTTCTATTTCAAATATTTCTATTTCAAATATTTCTATTTCAAATATTTCTATTTCAAATATTTCTTTTTTTCTCGAAACTGGAATGAGGCCCAATCAATTACCATATAATGTTAATTATATGGATTTTCTACAACACATGTATATATCAACAACGATGAATAATCAACCATCAACCAAAGTGCACTACACTGTATAAGCATCAAATATAGACATTTAACGCTTATAGCAGCTTGTCAATCAATCGATCGACATATTTAATAAATCAGGATGAGTGAACTTCAAATTTCATCCTAACACCCGTGTGGGGTTTCAAACAATCAAACACATATTTTATTTGTGCAGTTAGGCGATGTGTAAAATTTATCGACCCAATCAACGTCATTCAAATAGGTGTACATAAACAAACCGTCTGGTTTGTAAATGAATATTTATTTATTCACATTCACGTTAAAAATTATATTTTTAACGATAACACATTTTATTTTAACATATGAATTTATATTCAGTTCATTCGTTAAATAAAATGCTATTTTTATTTTTCTAACTTATTTTAGAAAATTTCGGCGGCATAACGGCACGATACTAGAAACGGGACAAGGCCTAGCCTTATCCCCGGTCTAGTGAAGGCCCACGCCATTCACACATCAATCAAATCAATTCGTTATGCAAACCACAAACTTTGGAGTAAGGGTCTAACCTAGCCTTACTCCTTCGCCTTATAACGGCGCACGTCTAATCCTAACCAATTTATCGATTCGATTTTTCACACCACAAACCACATTCAAACCAATATCACAATCAATCACCAAACAGTCAAACAAACAAGTCCATGGTCTGTGGACGGGTGTCGGGTGCTACTAAGCACCGTCTGCATCCTAGTATATATATAACTAGAAAAATAAATTGAAAGGTGAGGAATTCTCACATATAGCTATCCTAGCTCCACAGCACTTCATTGATAGAAATCTTCATTGTTTTCGCATCTTCTTCAGCTTCGTCGCCTGTAGCCACTACATATGTAAAAATCGAATTTTTACTTCGCTATTCAATATATAAAAATCGAATTTTTATTTCAAAGTTCAATATATAAAAATCGAATTTTCAGTTCAAAGTTCAATATATAAAAATCGAATTTTTAGTTCGAAGTTCAATATATAAAAATCGAATTTTTATTTCAAAGTTCAATATATAAAAATCGAATTTTTATTTCGAAGTTCAATATATAAAAATCGAATTTTTATTTCAAAGTTCAATATATAAAAATCGAATTTTCAGTTCAAAGTTCAATATATAAAAATCGAATTTTTAGTTCAAAGTTCAATATATAAAAATCGAATTTTTAGTTCGAAGTTCAATATATAAAAATCGAATTTTTATTTCAAAGTTCAATATATAAAAATCGAATTTTTATTTCGAAGTTCAATATATAAAAATCGAATTTTTATTTCAAAGTTCAATATATAAAAATCGAATTTTCAGTTCAAAGTTCAATATATAAAAATCGAATTTTTATTTCGAAGTTCAATATATAAAAATCGAATTTTTATTTCAAAGTTCAATATATAAAAATCGAATTTTTATTTCAAAGTTCAATACATAAAAATCGAATTTTTATTTCAAAGTTCAATATATAAAAATCGAATTTTTAGTTCGAAGTTCAATATATAAAAATCGAATTTTTAGTTCGAAGTTCAATATATAAAAATCGAATTTTTATTTCAAAGTTCAATATATAAAAATCGAATTTTTATTTCAAAGTTCAATATATAAAAATCGAATTTTCAGTTCAAAGTTCAATATATAAAAATCGAATTTTTAGTTCAAAGTTCAATATATAAAAATCGAATTTTTAGTTCGAACTTCAATATATAAAAATCGAATTTTTATTTCAAAGTTCAATATATAAAAATCGAATTTTTATTTCGAAGTTCAATATATAAAAATCGAATTTTTATTTCAAAGTTCAATATATAAAAATCGAATTTTTATTTCAAAGTTCAATACATAAAAATCGAATTTTTATTTCAAAGTTCAATATATAAAAATCGAATTTTTATTTCAAAGTTCAATACATAAAAATCGAATTTTTATTTCAAAGTTCAATATATAAAAATCGAATTTTTATTTCGCTATTCAATATATAAAAATCGAATTTTCAGTTCGAAGTTCCATATATAAAAACCGAATTTTTATATCGCTATTCAATATATAAAAGTCGAATTTTTATATTCTCCATTATATTTTCAAAAGTGATGTCTTTTCATTTTCAAATCAAGATTGCTTGTATTTTTGAATCGATGACAATTTCAGTTTCTTTTCTTTTTAACAATGTAAAAAAAATCAGTTTTTAATCATTTTTAAAAAATCTCGTCTTTAACATTTTTAAAAGTCTGTTTTTAATCATTTTAAAAATCTCTTCCCCCCCCCCCCCCCTTTTTTTTTTTTAATCATTAAAAAAAACTGGTTTTAAACTAAATAAAAATCTGGTTTTAAACTAAATAAAAATCTGGTTTTAAACTAAATAAAAATCTGGTTTTAAACTAAATAAAAATCTGGTTTTAAACTAAATAAAAATCTGGTTTTAAACTAAATAAAAATCTGGTTTTAAACTAAATAAAAATCTGGTTTTAAACTAAATAAAAATCTGGTTTTAAACTAAATAAAAATCTGGTTTTAAACTAAATAAAAATTAAGTAAATCAGATCAAGAAAACTCACGTTTTCAAGAAGGGGGAGAGATGGCCGAGGTGGAGGAGCTTGCTGAGCTGCGTCGGAGTCGGAGCATCCACTGGAGGAAGTGGCGGCGGTCCATCGGGGAGGGGAAAAGGAGCGGGACGCGAGGGGGTTCGGGTTCTAGGCGTTCGAATGGAGGAAGAAGGGGGTCGCGACAACATCAGGGGGAGGCGGCGGTGCTGGAGTTCGACGAGGGGGTGAGGGTGACTGGATCGTCGAGGGCCGGCGACGAGGCTCCGCCCTTCGTTCGAAATTCTTTTTTTTTTTTTTTTTTTTTTTTATACCTGGAAATGAAAATGATTGAAAAAGGGGGGGGCCAGGTTAAGAAGGGAAATTAAATATTTTTTTTTTTTTTTTTATTATTTTATTTTGCAAAAAAAGTTAACTTTCACATACGATCTCGAAACGAGGCCCACCGCCTGTCGTCCACAGCGTTCTACCCCCATTCCGAACACAATAGGATATGTATCGCAAGCTGATTCGATAGTTACAATCAGTTTCCATTGAATTTACATTTAAATCACTTTATTGAATTTTAAACGTATATTTCAAATTACCGGGGGCACATACGAACACGAAAAATCCCAGAAAAATATTTTCTAGCTTCGTATTGACGATACGGTCCTAACAAAACTAGTTTCGTCGAATTCTGAGACCGTTAGAAAAATGGCCAATTTCCAGTCGATTAAAATCAACTGAAACTGGTCAAACGCGTTTTCCTTTGCCACGCTCACATATTGATTCGAAAAATTACGAAATTTGAAATCTAGCAATAACTTGACACTGCGGACCCAACAAAAGTGGTTTCGTCGAAATCCGAGGTCATTTGCAAAATGTCCATTTTTAAGGGCCTGAATTCCATAGCGACTATTCAGAATTTTCAACTGGACATATCTTTTGATTCCCGCTACGAACTTTTGATTTTTCGGATTCGTTGGAAAGATATTCACTATTAGATTCCATTATTTTCGGTTTCACTAAAATCCGGATTGTTTTGCACCCGGTACATTCAATTGAAGTTTGAAATCGAATTATCGAACTACCGCGCCATTTTCAATTCCTTTTATAATTATATATAATTATTATATATTCTAACGACGACGCGTAAAATATATACGATCGAATTATATTCAAAATAAATTTCTCGTCGATATTCTTTAAAATAATTCCTTTTAAATAATCAAAATTCGCTAAAATTGCCAAAATAAAATTTTCAAACTGGCTCGCATTTTACGGGTTGTTACACTGGAAGACAAGGAAATGTCTATGAACTATTGGGTATGGAAGAGCAGATAAAGATAACGTTAAAGGCACACCTAATACTAACGAATAATTACTACACTGCACCACACAAGTCACTCTAAAGTTTGATCCCACTCAGCGAACTTGAAATTATATAAATAACTTCGTGTACCCCTAGCTGACTACATAGGTGCCGCCTGCCCCTATCTCCGCTAGGTGTACCCCACTACCCACTTTCGATCGGCTCCCTTCTCGTAGATACCAGTGCTGGCCCCACAGTGGGGTGTATCACTCCCCTAAAGTGGCAACCCGATACAACTTGAGAATGCACGGCTTATACCTACACGATCCAACAACGTCTTACCTACGAGCCCGGGTCCACACACGCATATGAAACCCGTTGGACTTGCGTTGCCACCGCTAACCCGTTTGGCCTTTTATAGTCAAGCGCAGTATGCGTGTCCTGTCCTCGACTTGGGTCGAGCCCACAAAGATACGTTTGGGATACTGGTTGAAATGGGCCCCCACAAGCTCGCCTCCTAAGCTTGTAACCATCCCACTTAACCCTCTTAGTCATCTTCATTTACATGTGTGTTTGGTTAAGTCTTACTAATCATATTTCAAATGCCACCAAAGGCACCCACTAGATTCCTCATGCCACCCAAGGCACCTACTTAACCCCCATGTCCCACCTTACATGTTTATCTGGTTAAGTATTTCTTAATTCATTCAGGCCATAACCTCATAAAGACCTCTCACATTAGACTGGCATTTATGGCAGCTGGATTTGCCGGGCGGGTCCGGGCAGTCTTACACCATAAAAGAGTCTAACCTCGTGTCTTTACATATGTTATGCTTTAGTTTGGGCCTAGGACCTCTCACATTGGGCTGACATTTGTGACTACTGGATTTGCCGGGCGGGTCCGGGCAAGTTTACGTCACAAACGAGTCCAACCTCGTGTCCTAAGCATTGATTAACATTTATAATCTTTTACCCCAGTTTTAAATATATCCCTGCTCAAATCATTAAATACTTCCAATTTTAATGATGTCCATAATTGACTCAATTATGGCCATCCACTTATGGTATGCAAAATCATATCAATTGCACCCTAATTTCTTAATATTAAGTCCTTAATATTACCCCTACCCCACGTTATACGTTCGCTTATTCAACGCAAAATATACGTTAGACTCGAATAGTCTAACTCATAGCACAAAGATAAATTATCACAACATATAGACAAATAAAATAGATCTAATCATAATAGGGGTGAAACTTGCATAAAACTACACATGTCATGGATCTAAAGGTGTCAACTTGTTTGGTTAAATGTCACAACTTACATAATATGATCATAACCCAAATTCATGTCTAAACTTGCATATGTGGTTTATGCAACATAATGATGGTGTAAACTAGCATCACACATGTCATAGCACAATTCTAGATCTAAATAGATGTCATGACATATGTTCATAATCTTTACTAATCAATCTAAACTTGCATACATGATTTGTTATATAGATTAACATAGCCCAAATAATATCAACATTATGATTTGATTAACATGAACTAATTAGCATAGATAATAACATCATGACTTTATAACATGTATGATTTATCACAACTTAGCATAGAGAACTACAACCTATACAATATCATCATAGCATGATTTACAACATATAGGATATCATTATCACATAACATAGGATTTACAACATACATGATAGCATAAGGTTTTCAACAACATATATGACAATTCACATCATTTTCTTATGATCCATATCACATCTTAATCTAATTAGTTTGCTAATAATCTTGTTAAGATCATCATACTCACAATTAGAGAAGAAAGAGAGTCTTGATTTACTTTAGAGTTGAGTAGAATTAGGGTTTTGATTAGCTTTCTTCCTTCTTAGTTGGCGGCAGCTACACTGAGTTCCATGGCGATGGCATGACGGCGGCTTTTCTATTTTTCATGTGAATTAGAGTGAGAGACTACCTAGGTATATATAGAGTTTAGGATTTATTTAGGCCGTCAGATCAACTCAGAACTAACCTGAACCATTTAATTTGCCAACTCATCCCTAAAGACACATCAGCAACTCAAGATTGGGCTCAGTCAAACCCTAGCCGACTGGACCAGTTCGACACCCAGGTCGACTGCCCAGTCGACTACCCAGTCGACCTGGGGGGGTGTCGACTGCTCAGTCGACTCCCCAGTCGACCTGGGGTGCTGGGCGGGAAATTTCCCGCCTAGCCTGATTTGACTCCGAATTTGAAATTTACATTTTCTGAAACTTCCGATGGCCATATCTCCATCATACGAAGTCCAAATCACGCAAACTCGGACTCTATTTCAACCAGAATTCCGAGACGAACACAATGGTGCAACCCGTTTCCCAAAATCCTCAAGCCTGACATTGGTTATTCTTTAATTTGTGAATATTAATATTAACAGAATTACGGGGTGTTACAACTATCATCATTTCGATAAGTATACGCAGTTAAGATTATTTGTTTCAGTAAAGTATACAGTTAACTAGAAAAGTTTCATTCAAATATGCCACTATAAACCTTTAGTTGCACCATTGCATGCAGTTAAATTTTATTGAGCAAGAGTTCAACTATCAGCAATTTGATCAGTGTATAATGTTAAATTTAATTATTTCATTAATGTGTGAAGTTTAACATAAGTTTTTCAGTCATGTGTGCAACTATCATTGTATGTTTCATTAGTTCATGCAGTTATTTAGAATCGTTGCATTAAATTGTACGAACATCTAATGTCTATTTAAAATTACTATTTAGTTAATCAGAATTATGAATGTGAATGTGCAGTTGTTAATTGTTTCTTTGTAAGTGAAAGCATTTAAGCAATGTTAATAAAAATTTATGTTCATCTTAATACAGAGAAAACATTGAAGAAACTAAAGATGTCAAGGATGCAAGAAAAGCGTTAGTTACAACTGACCAAGGTACAACAGCTTTACAATTTTCAAAGAAATGCAAAGTTGAAGATGTACAAAGGGCAGCAAAAAAGGAAGAAATTTACAGAAATAATTTGAAATCATTCATTGATTTGGTGGAGAAAATCAAAGATGAAGAGTTGTTTACTGGGTAGCATACTTTCTTACTTGCAAAAATTCCGCTTGAAAGATTTATAGTACATGGTATTCGATGGTGTAATATCTGCGTCGAAAACCACCAAAAATTCTACCACGTTAGATATTATTATCATAAGCTACAAAAATAATTCGAAATATTTTCAATTTGGAGAATTGATAATAAAATTCAAAGATGAAGATATTGAAAAGTTGTTAGCAGCTCCACTTGAAGATGAAATGATAAAACATGTGGTTTGAAGGAGGATAAGGAGAACGAAGAGTTTAAATCGTTTGTGGAGAGACACTTTAAGAATGAAGTGTCAATAAACAAAAAGAATATAGAGCGACAAATTTTCTATACAATAAAAGGAGATAGCGAAGAAGAATGTTTTGAGACAATAAATCTCGTACTTCTCTACCTAGTAGCTACATTCCTTGTCTCCAGTCCAAACTATACCTTACCGCAGATGCTAGTACCGTATTGTGTGTGTGACCAGAAGTTGATGACAATATCGTGGCCTAAAACCATACATAATCATATATTAAGCCAAGTTGACAAGTATCATGAGACACCACGCAAGATTAATGCTTGCGTGACGCTACTGTTGGTAATTTTTATAAATTTATTACTAAATTTAGTAATATATTATTGTTTGTTATGTTAATTTATTGTTTAATTTTTGTATTTTTTTTTACAGTGGTGGATTTGTGAAGAAACCTGTGTTTTACAAACGTCAAAGGAAGAGTACAGTACAATATACCCATTGGCTAGTAAATGGGATATAACATTGCTAAAGCCATCAATGCTCTTAAATGTCACTTTCAACACTGTCAGATTCTTATTATTATTTTTCAGTTATAAGTGACAGTTATAAAAGCCGTAATAGTTGCATTTATGTATGCAATTAATTTTTTTTTCTTGTATATCTGAATATGTTGGGAACCATAGATTATTGTATACATTTGTCTAAATAAATTCCCAAAGTTATGAAAAAACGTATAAGATTTGAGTAATTATCTATAAGTAGTCAATAGTCCTGTGCAACTGAAAATTTAAAAATATAACGATTGGTAACATAATTATATGCTAGTATTTTAAATATTTGCAAACTAATATGCAATTGTTGAAAAAATTCATGGATAGTTTTTCCGAATACGTCCACAATTTTATGAAATTTTTAGAAATAACTATATACTTATATGCAACTTTGAACAATATGCTTGAAACATTACTTGGGAATTTTGGTTTTAGGATGTAAAAGGAAAGGAAGTGAAATTTCTTAAAAAACTAAGTTGAGAAGGAGGAAGAATATCAAGCAGTCTATAAGAAAATTGAAAAAAAAATACAAAGAGTTTATAGCAAAGTTAAAAGTAGAGAATAAATGGTTGAAATAGGAGAATGTAAGGTTAAAAAAAAGAGTTGATCAACTGGATGCTGAAACATCATCAGCAGATAGTGAAAAAAATAGCTAACGGTGGAAGATGATGCAACTGAGATGGATGTAGAAAGTGAAGACAAGGACGATAGTGTAAAAGATAATGGTCAAGATCATGATAAAATGAACGTAGATGATGATAGTGATGAGACTGATAGTGATGATAAAGAAGCCGAGGAGCAAAAGGATGAAGAAAAAGAGAAGTTTATGAAAAAGGTGATTAAAAAGAAGGATGTGAAAAAAAATGAGCAGGACAAAGGGAAAAAAAAAAGGTCCAGGAGAATTTTGTTATAACGATGTTGGTTGAACCTAGCGAAAAAACTGATGGTATTGAAAAGAGAAAGGTGGAGATAGAAAAGAAAAAGCAGAAGCATATGCAGCTTGCCGAAAAACAGAAGGAGCTGCAGAAAAATGTACATGAATAGGTAATTCATGACAAAAAGATGTGGAGAACCAGTGTAATACCCTGTATTTTAAAAACATATTAAGATCATAAATCAAGGCAGAATTAAATTTTAACATAAGAATCAGGGAAAACGGGTTGCGCCATTGCGTTCAGCTCGGAATTGTACATGAAATCGAATCCGAGTTTTCAAAAAAGGAGTCCGTATGAGGGATATATGACCCTCCGAAGTTTCAGGAATTTTCAGAATCGAAAACAGCTTGAAGTTCGAATTCGAAATTCGAATTCGAAATTCGAATTCAAACCCCAGCGCAGACTGGGCGGGAATTTTCCCGCCCAGGACCAGGTCGACCTAGGGATCGACACTATGGTCGACCTCCTAGGGGCCAGGTCGACATTATGGTCGACCTGGGGGTCGACCTGGTGCTGAAACCCATTTTTGAGCCTGGGTTCATTCTGATGTTTTTTGTCTCGTTTTCGGTCTAGATACATTCGCCTAATCCTATATAAACCCACCTAATCCCCATTCCTTCTCACACCATTCTTCTCTAACCTTATGCTACACAAATTCTTGATGGACATGACTTCTACTTCTTCTTCTTCTTCAAAGATTAAAATAAAAATTAATCAAATCTAGATAGTTCTTTTACCTTCTTCTTCAACCAACGCAAGATACGCAAATTGGGGATTTTCAATCAAATTGAGATTCAACGTTCAACGACTGCTTTCTAGAGTCAACTTCTGCATCTTAATTTCTCAGTCCACGATCTGTAAGTTCTAGTTACTTTTTGATTTAAATATTTAATTATAATATGACCATGGAATAAAGTGGAATTAGATTTAAGTATGTTTATCGATTCAGACCTATTTCTGTTGCTTCTTAAATCTGGAGTTTTGAGGCTTCTCTATCTTTTCTCAAGTCAAGTTCATTATCTATTCAGCCTGTTGTAAATCAGTTTTCTTGATTCATGTTGATATTATTATCAAGTTGTAATCTTCATGCCTATGATGATGTTTTTCTCTCTGATCTTATTTTTATGCAAAATTCTATCCTCCCTTATTTATTTTCTTTTTGTGAACCTTGGTCAATTTCGGACTTAGGCCTAAATCGCGATTTGCGTACGATTGAATATGGGGAAATATTTGGATATTAATTATTTGGATATATATGTTTGATGGAATTGATGGGATAACATGAAATTTGGGTATTGTCAATGTAATTGAAATTGCAAGTTTTGGCATTGCCATAAGAAATTTGGCATGAAGTGGGCATACATCAATTGGCATGTAAATTAAATCACGAGTTTGGGACTATTTAAATTAAATCAAAGGATTGGGCTTATGTTAATTAGGCATATGTATAATTGGGAATTTGAACATGAAAGCGATTGTAAACTTGATAATTGGCATAAACATGTATTTTGAACTTGGACAACTAGCATGTATTGTAATAAAAAGATTATAGTTTGGGATAACTACATCATGAATCATGATTTGGGTTTATTTGGATATGAAACTAGATACATGTAATTTTGGCTAAAACTTGATATGGGTAAAATGGCATAAACTTGGCATACAGGTAAATAGGAAAGAATTAGACATATGTAAACTGACTAGAATTGGGTACATATATTAATGGGCATGTAATTTGGAACTTGGGTATATGTTTATTAATATGTAAAGTTGGGAATTTTTACTTATATGACACATATGTAATTAACAATCTAACGAATGCCTTTGACACAAGGTTAGACTTGAGTTGTGGTGTAATTCTGCCCGGAAACGCCCGGCATATCCAGTGGCAACAACAATAGTAGTCTAATGTGAGAGGTCATAGGCAAAGACTAGGTTGTGGTGATGCATAACACTAGGTTAGACTGAGTTGTGGTGTAATTCTTCCCGGAACCGCCCGGCATATCCAGTGACCGCAACAATATGTCTAATGTGAGAGGTTAGTGCGTTGAATGCTTAAACCTGAGGTTGGAATGGGTTTGCGGTGTAATTCTGCCCGGAACCGCCTGGCATATCCAGTAACCGCAAATAAGTTCAATGTGAGAGGTTGATGCATTAGTAAATAATAAAAGCTAATGAAATCTGTTAGGTAGGGTAAGGTTAAGTTAACGCGACTGGGCTAATGACACTTAACCAATATTACACATTAATTAGATAATGGGAAGGGGTTAAGTAAACTAAGAAAACTTAACCAACATAACATGACAAGTGGGTGGGTTAAGTTAACTTGAATTGATTGATGACACTTAACTGATATGACATGAATGGGTGGGTTAAGTCATGAACCGCTTGAATATACTTAACCAATTTGACACGATGATTTGGTAGGGTTAAGTCATGAACCGCTTGAATATACTTAACCAATTTGATACGATGATTTGGTAGGGTTAAGTCATGAACCGCTTGAATATACTTAACCAATTTGACACGATGATTTGGTAGGGTTAATCATGAACCACTTGAATATAATTAACCAATTTGACATGATGATTTGGTAGGGTTAAGTCATGAACCTCTTGAATATAATTAACCAATTTGACACGATGATTTGGTATGGTTAAGTCATGAACCGCATGAATATACCTAACCAACTTGACACATGATCCGTAGGGCTAAGTCATGAACTTGAACGACAACACTTAGCCAATTTGACATGACACGTAGGCGGGTTAAGTCAGAACTTGAATGACAACACTTAACTAACTTGACATGCTAGATTGATAAGGGTTAAGTCACGAACTTGAATGACAACACTTAACCAACTTGACATGCTAGACTGATAAGTGTTAAGTCACGAATGTAAATGACAACACTTAGCCTAGTGGACGGAAACCCTAGTTATGCAGTCCATTTCAGCAGTAATCCACTTAGATGTATCATGGTACCCTGGAACTAGGTAGGGTGGGGCACGATTACTGGGCTGATTGTAAGCGACTAGAACGACGGCTGAGTTGGTGCGCCAGTGTAGGTTCAGGCGGACTATGGTCGTGCACATAGTTCGGAGTTGAAAAAGTAGGAATTGGGCATCAGTAGGTTTACACTGTGCGTGCTTGATTCATGTCGGGGTTTGGCACCCTAGGGCTTGATACACGATATGGTGGACTCAAAACAAGTAACTACATTCGTGATAGGGCCGTATGACACAGACACATGAATGAGCTAGGACTTGTATGGAGCCGATCGATTAATAGGTCGTTTCGTGGGACCAAGTAATGGGTCATTTCATGACATCGGGCAAGGGATCATTTTATAGTCAACACATGACACAAGTTGGGAAACTAGTACGGGTGGTGCAGAGCAAATAGTTATCATAGAAATATTTTAATGGTGAAGCAGAGAAATATTACGATGCTTGATAGAAATCTTACGAAATTAAACATAGTTTATCTTTAATGGGAACCTTGCGATGTTATACTTGACAAAAGTCATATGATGTTATTCTTAGTTATCGTGCCTGTAGCTTATTTTGTCATCATTCTTATGTTTACTTCCAGTTTATTCATGCCATGTTGTCTTTACCTGTTTTTATGCTGAAAGTCACTAGGACTTACCCAGTCTTTATGACTGACCAATTTTGTTTCGCCTCGTTTTCTTCCATTCCCCCCCCCCCCCGGCTGGTTCGTAGGGTGGGAATATAGCTTAGTTCGGATGTTACCAAGCTCCCAGATTCTTTCATGTACGGCTTGGATCTCTCTTGGCTATGGCTTGCTTTGCTTTACTAGGGAATACTACAATTTATTTTTATGCTTCTTTGTTTTTGAGCAAGACATATATTTTAGCTATGAAATTGGGTATTGGAAGTTGATGGGCTTTTATTGTAAACTATTATATTTAATAAATGATTTGAAGTACTTCTACTTTACCTTCCGCTGTTTTATATATGTTTGTCTTGTAATATTTCTGTTCCAGTACCCACAATGCTCCATTGAAGTTAAGGCATTCCCTTTGTGAGTGACCTTAATGGATGTGGGGTGTTACATTTGGTATCAGAGCAGAAGGTTACCAGACTGGGCAAAAGCTTTTAAAAACCTTCTGAAATTATTTTCGAAACGTTTACAAAGAAGCATTTTTCTAAAGAAAAGTTTTTTTTTACGAAAGGCATATTCCCCAAAGCCATATGCACTATCTTTTGATTCACTCTTTGAATCTCTTCTTTCTTTCTCTTTCACCATAATTTTGTAAGTGTACGACACAAGTCGAAGGGCAAAGAAGTGCCCAACCTCCATCTGTAGCCGTAGTAGTTCCATTTGCGACTAATCTTATTTCATGCTTTGTAAGGTTGTAGTGTGATGAAGGTAGCTTTCGAGAAACTGGCCAACAAACTATACAAGTATAGTAAGAACGAGGATAAAGAACACAAGCCTAAGGACAAGATCGTCGAGAGGGCAATTGTATGTTCTCACTACTTGCATACCTAAGAGAGGTGGTAACGGTTCTGTTAAAAGTGTAGCTTTTCTTTTCTATCATACCGTGGGAACTTTGTTTTTGTGCATCGCATCCTTTTAATTCTGCTTCGATAGTTGAGTCTCTGCACCTTAGTACTAGCGTGGTAGAGGATCCCATTTTTTGTCTCAAATCCTGTTGGGGAATCGGCTCAATTATTCATGACTTGTTTGGATTTGAGAATGTCTATGCTAAGTGTTAAGTTTAGAAGAAATGCTTATGTTTTTGGGATATGGGTTGATTCTAGGGTTGGAGTGGTTATCCAAAAATGATACCATTCGTGAGTATGAAAAGAGGGCAGTTAGACTCCTGACTTGCCTCGGTAATGCCCTCGAAGTCTAGTGTAACCCTTAGTGTTCTGCCATGCTTAGTTACCTAGAATCTCTTGATACATTTATTGATCCGCTCAAGAAGTGTTCGCCACTAAGGCAGATGGTTCATTTCGCTTATGCATGAGTTATAGAAAATCACCTTAGTAAGAACATTTGGCAACATGTTGGCATTTGTTTGTTTTCAAGAGATAGTTCTTCAGTGTGGAATACCATATAATAAGTAAAAGAGATCCAGGATTCACTTGTGAATTTTGGAGAGCTTGCATGAAATCATGAGTATGCAGTTATGTTTGAGTCGAGTATACTAGAAGGAGAACAAGTGAAAGTGGATCGAGAGGCAACATGAAATGAGTTCCAACTCATATTTTGGAAACAAGAATTAAGAAGCTACGAAATTGTGAAGTTAAAGACGGTCAAAGCACAATGGATTTAAGCTCAAGGAAATGCGACTTAGAAGATTGAAGACTAGATACGCGCATCATATCTCTTTTTAAGAGTATATCCTTGATCCCTCTTTTCCTGTAAAGCTTACTTGCATGCTGTCTTTTAAGTATATCCTCTCGGTCCTATTCTCAATCCTATTTCTGTTGCAAACCCCATAGGGAGTGTGTCTCATCTTTTAGTAATACATGTTGGGGCTTGAAGGTGTTCATTGGGTTGACTAAACCTTTTAGTTTTCATAGAATATGGATTAGTTTTAGGAAGGGATTTCTTGTGACCAAAAAGGAGTCCATCATGCTTAGTTTCCTAGAAACACATATATTGGTTGGGTTGAGAAATTCTTTGGGTATTAGTCTGATGTTGATTTCGGTCTTCGGGGCTGGTACTTACCGAGTTCTTCCACTAATCAGTATATATGTGACATAGATTTCCAGTTTTGACATTGCCTAATGGGCACAAAGTTTTTACTTGCTTCTATCATTCGACTATATCTTTAGGTAGGAACAATGGGGTGTAAACCTTTGTTTGAGACATGTTATGATTGATGATTGAGAGTGGTTGCAAGTGGTTGCTCGTGGATGCATATACACGCACATTAGACACTAGATCGGCTCAGTCACCTTTCATATTGCATATGCATGAGTGTTTATACTTGTTTATGGATGAATTTGAAGTTTTATCATGTGGATGTTGCATATGGATGGATGATTGTGCACACATTTAGTGTTTATGTGAATAGGACTATTTGCATACATGTCGGACTCATGGCACTAAACATATTTTGCATTAAGAAGATCAATCAGGCCAGATCATTTACATTAGATAAGGAACATATACACCACTTTCTGCATATGTTCATACAACATTAGAAATCTTTTAAGGACAATGATTGCTTGTGGATGATGTTTTGAGTAGATGGATGATGGATGTTAGGACACATTCTTCTTAACTTTGAGATTTCGGGGACAAAATCCTTTAAGGAGGGGAGAATTTAATACCCTGTATTTTAAAAACGTATTAAGATCATAAATCAAGGCAGAATTAAATTTTAAAATAAGAATCAGGGAAAATTGGTTGCGCCATTGTGTTCGTCTCGGAATTCTTCATGAAATCGAGTCCGAGTTTTCGAAAAACAGAGTACGTATGAGGTAGATATGACCCTCTAAGTTTCAGGAATTTTAAGAATCGAAAATAGCTCGAAATTCGAATTCGAACCCCAGCGCAGACTGGGCGGGAAATTTCCCACCCAAGACCAGGTCGACCTGGGGGTCGACACTATGGTCGACCTCCCAGGGGCCAGGTCGACCCTATGGTAGACCCGGGGGTCGTCCTGGTGCTGAAATCCAGTTTTGAGCCAGGGTTCATTCTATTGTTTTTGGTCTCGTTTTCAGTCTAGATTTTTTCGCCTAATCCTATATAAACCCACCTAATCCCCATTCCTTCTCACACCATTCTTCTTAAACCTTATGCTGCATAAATTTTTGATGGACATGACTTCTTCTTCTTCTTCAAAGATTCAAAGATTCAAATAAAAATTATTCAAATCTAGAGAGTTCTTCTACCTTCTTCTTCATGCAACGCAAGATACGCAAATTGGGGATTTTCAATCAAATTAAGATTCAACGTTCAATGACTGCTTTCCAGAATAAACTTCTGCATCTTAATTTCTCAGTCCACGATCTGTAAGTTCTAGTTACTTTCAGATTTAAATATTTAATTATAATATGGCCATGGAATAAAGTGGAATTGGATTTAAGTATGTTGATCGATTCAGACCTATTTCTGTTGCTTCTTGAATCTGGAGTTTTGAGACTTGTCTATCTATTCACACGTCAAGTTCATGATCTATTTAGCCTATTGTAAACCAGTTTTCTTGATTCATGTTGATATTATTATCAGGTTGTAATCTTCATGCCTATGATGATGTTTTTCTCTCTGATCTTATTTTTATGCAAAATTCTATCTTCCCCTATTTATTTTCTTTTGATGAACCTTGGTCATTTTCGGACTTAGGCCTAAACCGTGATTTGCGTATGACTGAATACAAGGAAATATGGAGATATTACCTATTTGGATATATGTGTTTGGCGGAATTGATGGCATAACATGAAATTGGAAATTTGTATATTGTCAATATAATTGAAATTGCAAGTTTGGGCATTAGCATAAGAAATTTGGCATGAAGTTGGCATACATGAATTGGCATGTAAATTAAATCACAAGTTTGGGACTATGTAAATTAAATCAAAAGATTGGGCTTATGTTAATTAGGCATATGTATAATTGGGAATTTGAACATGAAAGCGATTGTAAACTTGATAATTGGCATAAAGATGTATTATGAACTTGGGCAACGGGCATGTATTGTAATAAAAAGATTATAGTTTGGGATAACTACATCATGAATCATGATTTTGGTTTATTTGGGTATATAACTGGATATGGGTAATTTTGGCTAGAACTTGATATGGGTAAAATGGCATAAACTTGGCATATAGGTAAATAGGCAAGAATTAGACATATGTAAACTGACATGAATTGGGTACATATATTAATGGGAATGTAATTTGGTGTAACACCCCACTCCCGCTATGATCACTCACTAAGGGAATGCCATAGCATCGGTGGAGTATTTTAGTGAATATAGAACAGAAAAATTACAACAAGACAGATATAAATAGTACTTGAAATTTTAAAACATCATCTCATAACAGCGGAAGTAAAACATGTCTGGTTACATCATAAAACCACAATAAAGGTCAAGTACAATATCCATCAAAATAAAGAAGTACATAATCCCACTCTCATACAATAGCCAAACAAAAGAAAAGATAACTGGATAACTGGAGCTTTACATCTATCCAAGCTCCTAAAGACTGGAACAGCAATCCGATCAAGCTCCACTACTGCTAGGATCCACCGTAGGACCTGAGGGTTGGGAAAAAGATAAAAACAACAGGGTCAGACATAAGTCTGAGCGAGTCCTATAACTTTAACAATACAATCGTTAAAGTAACCAGAGAAGACATAAACTGATATACGGTAACATATAGGGATGAATGGCTACCCTAAGCAGTCAACTAAACGAAGATAAAGGATAAAGACGCATCTACCCTCCCTAAGGTAAATTACTAAACTGCACCACACCAGTCGTTCCTAACTTAAAGGTTGATCCCACCCAAGGACTTATAAAATTTACTAATTAGTACCTGCGTACCCCTAGGTGACCAAGTAGGCGCCACGGGGCCCTACAATCCACTAGGTGTACACACTACTTCCCATTCGATCGGCTCCCTAACGTAGATACCCGTGCTGGCCCCACCGTGGGATGTATCATTCCCCAATGTGGCAACCTGATGAAACTAAAGGTGCACGGCTTATATCTACTCGATGCAACAACGGCTTACCTACCAGCCCGGGCCCACTCACGCATATGAAGCCCGTTGGACTTGCGTTGCCACCGCTAACCCGTTTGCCTCTTACAGTCAAGCCCAGTATGCGTGTCCCGTCCTCGACATGGGTCGAGCCCACAAAGATACGTATGGGTTACTGGTTGAAATGGGCCTCCACAAGCTACCCACCTAAGCTTGTCCCTTTTTCTAGTATATCCCACTTAACCCTTTAATCATGTTTTAATTACATGTTCTATTTTGGTTAAGTATTCTAATCGTATTTTCTATTGCCACCCAAGGCAACCACTAGATTTTCTCATGCCACCCGAGGCACCCACTTAACCCCTCATGTCCCTCTACATGCTAATGTGGTTAAGTGTTTCTTAATTAATTAATTAAGAACGTAACCTTTGTAAAGACCTCTCACATTAGACTGTCTTTTATGACCGCTGGTTAAGCCGGTTGGGTCCGGGCAGCCTTATGTCATAACAGAGTCTAACCTCGTGTCTTTACATTAATTACGTATTTAGTTTGTGCCTAAGACCTCTCACATTGGGCTAACATTTGTAGCAACTGGTTAAGCCGGTTGGGTCCGGGCAGTTTTACGCTACAACTGAGTCCAACCTCGTGTCTTAGTCAATTAATTACACCTAATTAATCACCCTCATAATTTTATATTAATTATCCCTAATTAATCAAGTTTTCTTAACATGGGTAGACCTAACTTAATAGGTAAATTCCCATGGGGTAGACCTAACTCAATAGGTAAATTCCCAACACATAGTATGGGTACACCTAACCAAATAGGCAAATTCCCATACTATGTTTATTTATTTTGTGTTATGCATAATTATATTAATTTCACACAATCTTATTAACTTATGCATTTAATTACCCCATCGTTCCCACGTAATTTCGTTCATGATATAACACATATAAAAGGTGTCAACTTGCATATGAATGAACATGTTTCAAAGGTGCCATCTTGCATATTAACAAACACATAACTTGCATATGAACTTGCATAACATGTCACATAACTTGCATATAATATGTCACATAACTTACATATTCATTTTGCATAACAAACTTGCATATTAGCTTATAGACTTGCATAATGTGTCATCATGAACTTGCATATTAATAAACATGTAACTTGCATATTTACATACATGTAACTCGCATATTAACAAACATGTAACTTGCATATAAAGAAACATGTAACTTGCATATTTACATACATGTAACTTGCATATTAACAAACATGTAACTTGCATATTAACAAACATGTAACTTGCATATTTACATACATGTAACTTGCATATTAACAAACATGTAACTTGCATATTAACAAACATGTAACTTGCATAGCATATTACCATGAACTTGCATAACATGCATATGATTACATAGCCCACAACTTGCATATTTAGCATCATGCAAACATAACATACATCATATTAAACTTGCATAAGCTTACATACTCAACATGCATAAACATAAGATTAATGCTAACATCATATCATATGATTCAAAGCTCATTAACCCACATACAAAACCATAAATCTCATCACATCTCATCTAATTAGTTTACCAAAAGATCATCAAAGTGATAGAAACTCACAACTAGCAACTTTGAACACCAAATGAAGAAGATTAAGATGCTAAGAAGGGATTAGAAGTTGATTAGAGAGTGATTAGTATGCAACCCTCTTCATAAAATTAGTGGAGGCCATGAGAGCTAGCATTTTGCCATAGTTTAGTCACTAGGTTTAATTATGAATGAATTAGGGTAGGTTAGGGTCTTATTTATAGATTAGGCAAGTGTTTTAGGCCATAGGATTAACCCTAGATTCAATCCAAGCCATCAAAGCATGTCTTGGGGAAGAAGTCAAGTGTAGGAACCATCTAGGGCCTTTAGATTAAAGATGGACCATGAGAACCATTCAAATGCAAAATCTGCACTTGAGCGAATCGGCCCACGGGTTGACAGCCAAACACCCTGGATTAACCCCTAGTCGACCCAGCGGGCTCGGGTCGACTTCAAAAATCGGCCGGTTCGGTTATTCCCCTCTCCCAATTCGCTGTTTTGAGCATTTTTGCATATTTATTTATTAAATTTTCAATTATATATATATATATATCAATATATATATATATATATATATCTACACAACCCATTTCACTTAATTAAGTATACTTTAATTTGGGAATTTTCGTGAAACTTCGCGAGGCCATATCTTGGTCATACGGACTCCGATTTTCGAAAACTCGGACTCTATTTCGCGTATTTTTCCGAGACGAACACAATGGCATAGCCCGTTTCCCTTGATTCCCATTTTAGAATTAAATTCTGCCTCGATTTATGTTATTACAGGTTATTGAAAATACGGGTTGTTACATTCTCCCCTCCTTAAAGGATTTCGTCCCCGAAATCTTCAAGTTAGGAAGAACGTATCCTACCATCCAATCATCCATCTACTCAAAGCATCATCCACGAGCAATCATTGTCCTTACAAGATTCTAAATGCTGGATGGATATATGCAAAAGTGTGTGTATATGTACTTACCTAATGCGAAAATCAGGCGGTTACTGATACAGTAAACCTCCTTAATGCAAACCATGATAGTGCCATGCATCCAATATGTATGCGAAACCCTATTGACACATACAAATTTCTACATGCGTGCACAACCATACACAAAAATGCATCATCCATATGATAACACAGCCATGATACATCCATCAATCTAACTACCACATCCATTTATGCAATATGCAACATGAAGTGACTGAGCCGATCTAGTGCCTAATGTGTGTGTATATGCATCCACGAGCAACCACTAGCAAACAATTGCATCCATATGCATCCATCAACCATAACATGTTTCAAACACATGTCTCAACCATAGGTTTTACCCTATCTAAAGGTCATAGGTATTAGCGAGAGGATATACTAAAGATAAGATAAGTACTAGACAAGCAATAAAGGAGAAGTTAAAAGACATACTCTCAAAAAGAAATGGATACAAAGAACGCATCTTTGCTTCCGTCTCCCAAGTAGCATTGCTTTCGTCATCTCCCCATTGCACTTTAACTAGCTGAACTTCTCTGTTCCTCAACTTCCTAGTTTCTGACCCAAGGATGCGAGTAGGAGCTCGTCGAATCGTCGCATCACGCTCTACCTCTACATCTCTAAGCAAGCTCGGCTCTACCACCTCCGCGGTCTCATGTAAGCACTTCCTCAAATGTGATACATGGAATACATCATGAACACCACTAAGTCTGTCGGGCAACTCCACCCTATATGCCATCCGTCCAATCCTTTCCTTAATAGGAAACGGCCCAACAAATCTCGGTGCTAACTTCCCTACGGACCCAAAGCGAACAACATTTCTCAATGGAGATACTTTGACAAAAACCATGTCCCCAACCTCAAACTCAAGATCCGTCCTTCTCCGATCCGCATAAGATTTCTGTCTATCTTGCGCTGCTTTCATCCTTTTTCGAATTAAATCAATCTTCTCTGAAGTCTCTCTAACCATATCCGGCCCAAGCAAGATCCTATCCGTAGATTCCCACCAACATGTAGGAGATCGACAAGGCCTTCCATAAAGAGCTTCGAAAGGAGCCATACCAATACTGGACTGAAAGCTGTTATTATATGCGAACTCCACCAAAGGAAGATGTTCTTCCCATGTACCTCCAAAATCCAAGATACAAAGCCTCAAAAGATCTTCTAAGATACGGTTCACCCTCTCGGTCTGACCGTCCGTCTGAGGATGATATGCGGTGCTCAAACACAACTGAGTCCCTACCGCCTCTTGCAAACTTCTCCAAAACTCACTAGTGAAAATAGGATCTCGATCACTCACAATGTTGGATGGTACGCCATGCAATCTAACAATCTCTCTAACATAGACTGAAGCAAGCCATGGAGCGGTCCTCTTACTCTTTACGGGTATAAAATGGGCACTCTTTGTAAGTCTGTCTACCACAACCCAAATTCCCGTATTGCCCTTCCTCGATCTCGGTAACCCGTCGATGAAATCCATCGAGACACTATCCCACTTCCACTGTGGAACTTCCAATGGGTGTAGCAACCCACCGGGTTTCCTTTGCTCCACTTTAACTTGTTGGCACACTAAGCATCTAGCCACATACTCGGCCACATCTTTCTTCATACCGGCCCAAAAGAAAACTCTCTTCATGTCTTGGTACATTTTGTCTCCACCGGGATGAATAGTCATTCTTGAACGATGTGCATCATCCAAAATAGCCTTCTTCAAACCCTCATCTTGCGGTACACAAAGTCTACCGTCTCTATGCAACCATCCCTTATCATCTATGGTGTATCTACCCAAATGGCTGGACGACTCCCCTCTTATAAGCTTCTCTACCAACACAACCAACTGTGGGTCGTCTCGCTGAGCCTCGCCAATCCGTCTCAAAAGAGTAGGTCTAACCTCCAAGGATGCCAACAAACCAGGTACAAAATCAACAGAAGGTCTGAAGTCAAACAAAGAAAGAAACTCCAAGCTTCGTCGTTCCACGAACAATGGACTCAAAGATAGCCTTTTTCTACTTAAGGCGTCTGCCACCACGTTACCCTTACCAGGGGTATACGCTATCTCGAAATCATAGGATGCTAAGAACTCCATCCACCTTTGCTGTCTTAAGTTTAAATCCTTCTGAGAGAATAAGTACTTCAATGATTTATGGTCGGTGAACAACTCGAATCTCTCACCAAGAAGATAATGGCGCCAAGACTTAAGTGCGAAAACAATCGCGGCCAACTCTAGATCATGGGTAGGGTAATTCTTCTCATGCACTCTCAATTGTCTCCCTCCATAGGCTATTACCCTTCCCTCCTGCATCAAGACTGCGCCTAATCCTGTTCCACAAGCATCGGTATAAACAACAAACGGCTTACTCCCATCTGGAAGCACTAAAACTGGAGCGGTGGTCAAAGCTCTCTTTAACCGTCGGAAAGCATCATCACAATCTACATCCCATGAGAAAACCAGATTCTTCTTCGTCAAGCGGGTTAATGGGGCTGATATCTTCGCGAAGTCTTTGATGAACTTCCTATAATATCCTGCCAACCCCAAGAAACTTCTTACCTCGGTAGCATTTCTAGGAACTTTCCAATCCTGGATAGATACTATCTTTGCGGGATCCACAGCTATCCCTTCCTTAGAGACCACATGCCCTAAAAATCGCACTTCTCTTCTCCAAAAATGGCATTTAGAGAATTTAGCTTTAAGACTATGCGCTCGAAGAGTCTCCAACACTTCCTTGAGATGTAAGGCATGCTCTTCTTCATTCTTGGAAAAGACCAAGATGTCATCCACAAAAACTACTACAAACTTATTCAGATACTCTATGAACACTCTACTCATGAGATCAACAAAGTATGCGGGGGCGTTTGTCAACCCAAATGGCATCACTAGCCACTCATAAAAACCATCCGGAGTCCGGAAAGCAGTCTTCTCTATACTGTCCTCCGCCACTCTTAACTGATGAAACCCTGTAGCTAAGTCCATCTGCGAAAATACTGACGCGCCAACCAACTGATCAAAGAGATCATCTATCCTCGGTAATGGGTGTCTATTCTTCTTCGTGAGCTTATTAAGTTCCCTATAATCCACACAAAGTCTGAGGGACCCATCCGCCTTCGTGGCAAACACTACTGGAGCTCCCCACTCCGATATACTTCGCCTTATGAACCCCTTCTCAAGCAACTCCCCTACTTGCTTATGAAGTTCTCTTCTCTCACGAGGAGCCATGTGGCGTACTGGCAAAGACACTGGTTTGGCATTATCCACCAAATAAATTCGGAAATCTATCTCCCGCTTCGGAGGCAAACCCTTTACTTCTTCAAACACATCCGGATATTCCCGGACTACTCTGACAGAACACAAACTTTCGACCGAAGCATCGAGCGATTCAAGATAACTTAGCAAAACAGATTCCATGGGATTGCAAGAGATCTCGAGAGTGTTACCCAAGCGGGTCATGAGCCTGACAACTCTCCTTTCGCAATCAAGAACGGCACCATTACTGGATAACCAGTCCATGCCCAAGATCAACCCATAGCCCGTGAAGCCCAATACAAAAGCATCACATCTAAACTCAACGCTAAGTATAGAAATCTTCAAACCCAAACATATCATAGACAGATATATGGAGCCCCCAATTGGGTTTGAGACAACCAAGGGATCATCAACTAGACTGGTGTCTAAGTGCAGTGACTCAACTAACGATGATGAGATAAAAGAATGCGATGCGCCAGAGTCAAACAAAGTACGAACTGGATGATCAAACAGAAAAACCAGACTTTCAACGGAAATAGTTCTACCTCTCTGCTGAATCGGTGGAACTGAGAGAACCTGAACTTGCCCCCCTGACTGAGGTGGTGCTATAAGAGCTTGCACCTGGCCTCCTGAGGTAGACCTCGTCTTCTGCCCCTTCTTTGGGCAGTTTTTCACAAGATGCCCTGCTTCACCACAATGAAAGCAACCGGTCTTCTTCTTTTTGCGACAATCCTTACTGAGGTGTCCTGGTGTTCCACAATTGAAGCACTTCTTCTTCGTCTTCTTTTTGTCACCATTGCCTTTTCCGCCCTTGCCTTGTTGTTGCTGTTGCGGTTTCTTCTGATCCCCCTTTTTCTCTGGTGCCTTAGAATTCTTATCATCCTCATGCATAAGTGCCATGTAGACAAGCTTCTCAAAAGTGGCCCCCATAGGAATGTGAGTCATAGCTATTCCTTGCAATGGTTCGTTCAAGCCTCTAACGAACCTCAAAGCCTTCTTCTCCGGTGTATTCACCAACTCTATGCCAAACCTTGCTAATTGATTGAATTTGTTGACATATTCTTTCACCGTGAGATTCCCTTGCTTCAAATTCAAGAACTTCTCCATAAACAGATTCTCTTCCGCCCTTGAGAGAAACTTAGCCCCAAACCTTTGCTTAAAATCTGCCCAAGAGTCAACAGGGCGTTCTCCATTAGTGACCTCCCACCAGAATGAGGCCTCTCCCTTCATTAACCAAGCCGCCAACTTGACTTTCTTTCCCTCTTCCACTTCAAAGATATCTAGCAACTCTTCCACTTCCTTAAGCCAATCTCTAGCCTCTACGAAAGTCTCTGAACCAAGAAAAGGTTTTCCTCCTATAGCCTTGAACTCCTTGCAAACCTTAGCAAAATTATCCACTCTAGGCTGAGGAGGAGGAGCGGTTGTCTCTGGTGTAGTAGCATTGGCCGGACCCGCAGCCGCGGCCCTAGCCTCTTGCAACCTCCTATACCATAGTGGTATAACTAAACCCTCCGGGATGTTAAGATCTTCAGCCATGCTGAAACGAAAGAGGAAAGATTCAAAAAGGAGATTCCGAAAGATAAAGATATGGCTATTGGGGATTATGCTTTTCTTTTTCAAAAACTTTTTCTCTTAGAAGACATGCTTTTAAAAATACTTTCTTCGAAAATACTCTTAGAAAGTAGTTTTTCTCAAAAATTTTATCTGTTCTGGTAACCTTAAGCTCTGATACCACGTGTAACACCCCACTCCCGCTATGATCACTCACTAAGGGAATGCCATAGCATCGGTGGAGTATTTTAGTGAATATAGAACAGAAAAATTACAACAAGACAGATATAAATAGTACTTGAAATTTTAAAACATCATCTCATAACAGCGGAAGTAAAACATGTCTGGTTACATCATAAAACCACAATAAAGGTCAAGTACAATATCCATCAAAATAAAGAAGTACATAATCCCACTCTCATACAATAGCCAAACAAAAGAAAAGATAACTGGATAACTGGAGCTTTACATCTATCCAAGCTCCTAAAGACTGGAACAGCAATCCGATCAAGCTCCACTACTGCTAGGATCCACCGTAGGACCTGAGGGTTGGGAAAAAGATAAAAACAACAGGGTCAGACATAAGTCTGAGCGAGTCCTATAACTTTAACAATACAATCGTTAAAGTAACCAGAGAAGACATAAACTGATATACGGTAACATATAGGGATGAATGGCTACCCTAAGCAGTCAACTAAACGAAGATAAAGGATAAAGACGCATCTACCCTCCCTAAGGTAAATTACTAAACTGCACCACACCAGTCGTTCCTAACTTAAAGGTTGATCCCACCCAAGGACTTATAAAATTTACTAATTAGTACCTGCGTACCCCTAGGTGACCAAGTAGGCGCCACGGGGCCCTACAATCCACTAGGTGTACACACTACTTCCCATTCGATCGGCTCCCTAACGTAGATACCCGTGCTGGCCCCACCGTGGGATGTATCATTCCCCAATGTGGCAACCTGATGAAACTAAAGGTGCACGGCTTATATCTACTCGATGCAACAACGGCTTACCTACCAGCCCGGGCCCACTCACGCATATGAAGCCCGTTGGACTTGCGTTGCCACCGCTAACCCGTTTGCCTCTTACAGTCAAGCCCAGTATGCGTGTCCCGTCCTCGACATGGGTCGAGCCCACAAAGATACGTATGGGTTACTGGTTGAAATGGGCCTCCACAAGCTACCCACCTAAGCTTGTCCCTTTTTCTAGTATATCCCACTTAACCCTTTAATCATGTTTTAATTACATGTTCTATTTTGGTTAAGTATTCTAATCGTATTTTCTATTGCCACCCAAGGCAACCACTAGATTTTCTCATGCCACCCGAGGCACCCACTTAACCCCTCATGTCCCTCTACATGCTAATGTGGTTAAGTGTTTCTTAATTAATTAATTAAGAACGTAACCTTTGTAAAGACCTCTCACATTAGACTGTCTTTTATGACCGCTGGTTAAGCCGGTTGGGTCCGGGCAGCCTTATGTCATAACAGAGTCTAACCTCGTGTCTTTACATTAATTACGTATTTAGTTTGTGCCTAAGACCTCTCACATTGGGCTAACATTTGTAGTAACTGGTTAAGCCGGTTGGGTCCGGGCAGTTTTACGCTACAACTGAGTCCAACCTCGTGTCTTAGTCAATTAATTACACCTAATTAATCACCCTCATAATTTTATATTAATTATCCCTAATTAATCAAGTTTTCTTAACATGGGTAGACCTAACTTAATAGGTAAATTCCCATGGGGTAGACCTAACTCAATAGGTAAATTCCCAACACATAGTATGGGTACACCTAACCAAATAGGCAAATTCCCATACTATGTTTATTTATTTTGTGTTATGCATAATTATATTAATTTCACACAATCTTATTAACTTATGCATTTAATTACCCCATCGTTCCCACGTAATTTCGTTCATGATATAACACATATAAAAGGTGTCAACTTGCATATGAATGAACATGTTTCAAAGGTGCCATCTTGCATATTAACAAACACATAACTTGCATATGAACTTGCATAACATGTCACATAACTTGCATATAATATGTCACATAACTTACATATTCATTTTGCATAACAAACTTGCATATTAGCTTATAGACTTGCATAATGTGTCATCATGAACTTGCATATTAATAAACATGTAACTTGCATATTTACATACATGTAACTCGCATATTAACAAACATGTAACTTGCATATAAAGAAACATGTAACTTGCATATTTACATACATGTAACTTGCATATTAACAAACATGTAACTTGCATATTAACAAACATGTAACTTGCATATTTACATACATGTAACTTGCATATTAACAAACATGTAACTTGCATATTAACAAACATGTAACTTGCATAGCATATTACCATGAACTTGCATAACATGCATATGATTACATAGCCCACAACTTGCATATTTAGCATCATGCAAACATAACATACATCATATTAAACTTGCATAAGCTTACATACTCAACATGCATAAACATAAGATTAATGCTAACATCATATCATATGATTCAAAGCTCATTAACCCACATACAAAACCATAAATCTCATCACATCTCATCTAATTAGTTTACCAAAAGATCATCAAAGTGATAGAAACTCACAACTAGCAACTTTGAACACCAAATGAAGAAGATTAAGATGCTAAGAAGGGATTAGAAGTTGATTAGAGAGTGATTAGTATGCAACCCTCTTCATAAAATTAGTGGAGGCCATGAGAGCTAGCATTTTGCCATAGTTTAGTCACTAGGTTTAATTATGAATGAATTAGGGTAGGTTAGGGTCTTATTTATAGATTAGGCAAGTGTTTTAGGCCATAGGATTAACCCTAGATTCAATCCAAGCCATCAAAGCATGTCTTGGGGAAGAAGTCAAGTGTAGGAACCATCTAGGGCCTTTAGATTAAAGATGGACCATGAGAACCATTCAAATGCAAAATCTGCACTTGAGCGAATCGGCCCACGGGTTGACAGCCAAACACCCTGGATTAACCCCTAGTCGACCCAGCGGGCTCGGGTCGACTTCAAAAATCGGCCGGTTCGGTTATTCCCCTCTCCCAATTCGCTGTTTTGAGCATTTTTGCATATTTATTTATTAAATTTTCAATTATATATATATATATATATATATATATCAATATATATATATATATATATATATATATATATCTACACAACCCATTTCACTTAATTAAGTATACTTTAATTTGGGAATTTTCGTGAAACTTCGCGAGGCCATATCTTGGTCATACGGACTCCGATTTTCGAAAACTCGGACTCTATTTCGCGTATTTTTCCGAGACGAACACAATGGCATAGCCCGTTTCCCTTGATTCCCATTTTAGAATTAAATTCTGCCTCGATTTATGTTATTACAGGTTATTGAAAATACGGGTTGTTACATTTGGAACTTGGGCATATGTTTATTAATATGTAAAGTTGGTAATTTTGACTTATATGACACATATATAATTAACAATCTAACGGATGCCTTTGACACGAGGTTAGACTTGAGTTGTGGTGTAATTCTGCCCGGAACCGCCCGGCATATCTAGTGACCACAACAATAATAGTCTAATATGAGAGGTCGTAGGCAAAGACTAGGTTGTGGTGATGCCTAACACGAGGTTTGACTGAGTTGTCGTGTAATTCTACCCAGAACCGCCCGGCATATCCAGTGACCGCAACAATATGTCTAATGTGAGAGGTTAGTGCATTGAATGCTTGAACCCGAGGTTGGAATGGGTTTGCGGTGTAATTCTGCCCGGAACCGCCCTGTATATCCAGTGACTGCAAATAAGTCCAATGTGAGAGGTTGATGCGTTAGTAAATAATAAATGCTAATGAAATCTGTTAAGTAGGGTAAGGTTAAGTTAACGCGACTGGACTAATGACACTTAACCAATATAACACATTAATTAGACAAGTGGAGGGGATTAAGTAAACTAAGAACACATAACCAACATAACATGACAAGTGGATGAGTTAAGTTAACTTGAATTGATTGATGACACTTGATCGATATGACATGAATGTGTGGGTTAAGTCATGAACTACTTTAATATACTTAACCAATTTGACATGATGATTTAACCACTTGAATATACTTAACCAATTTGACATGATGATTTGGTAGGGTTAAGTCATGAACCGCTTGAATATACTTAACCAATTTGCCCCGATGATTTGGTAGGGTTAAGTCATGAACCGCTTGAATATACTTAACCAATTTGACACAATGATTTGGTATGGTTAAGTCATGAACCGCGTGAATATACTTAACCAACTTGACACATGATTCATAGGGCTAAGTCATGAACTTGAACAACAACACTTATCCAATTTGACATGACACGTAGGCAGGTTAAGTCAGGAACTTGAATGACAACACTTAACCAACTTGACATGCTAGACTGATAAGGGTTATGTCACGAACTTGAATGACAACACTTAAACAACTTGACATGCTAGACTAATAAGGGTTAAGTCATGAATTTAAATGACAACACTTAACCTATTGGACGGAAACCGTAGTTACGCGGTCCATTTCAGTAGTAACCCACATAGATGTATCATGGTACCCTGGAACTAGGCAGGGTGGGGCATGATTACTGGGCTGATTGTAAGAGACCATAACGACGACTGAGTTGGTGCGCCAGTGTAGGTTCAAGAGGACTATGGTCGTGCACGTAGCCCGGAATTGAAAAAGCAGGCATTGGGCATCAGTAGGTTTACACTGTGCGTGCTTGATTCATGTCGGGGGTTGGCACCGTAGGGCTTGATACGCCCTATGGTGGACTCAGCATAGGTAACTACATTCGTGATAGGGCCGTATGACACAGACACATGAATAAGCTAGGACTTGTAGGGAGCCGATCGATTAATAGATCGTTTCATGGGACCAAGTAATGGGTCATTTCATGACATTGGGCAAGGGATCATTTTATAGTCAACACATGACACGGGTTGGGTTACTAGTACGGGTGATATACACGTAAATGTGTATATTTTATCCGCTTATTTATCTTATTTTCCATTTAAAATAATTGATACTTTGTATTTATAGCTGTATTTTCAGATTGTTGACAAGAAGCATGGTTTAGAGCATTTGAGGGATAAAGCATGAAGAATTTGCTTAAAAAGAGTGAAGTTTAAAATTGCTAAAGCTTGAAGAACGGTTGCAATTATATTTCAGTTAAGGAGATTTGGCTCAATAAAGACTCAAACTGCATTCACATTAGCTCATTTGGAAGGCCTCTTACTCATGTTGCGTTCACACTAGCCTATTTGCTAAACCACTCACTCTAAAGCTGCGTTCACACTGGCTTATGTGTTATTTGAGTTATTTCTTTAGTCCCACATTATGTAATTAGCTAGCTAGCCTTTGTCATATCAGCTATAAATACCTTGTATCTCATTCATTGTAAAACACATTAGGTTTTATTCTGTAATTCTCTTCTTGGAATAAAATCATTCTCTCCCTTTCTTTTTACTTTTTGTTCATTTTATTTATGTTCATGTTATTTATTTTCTTTTTCTCTTCTTCTTTAGCTATGTCTAGCTAATCCCCTTTGATTAGGGGGTGATGACGCTGATAGTATGATTCAATATGAATCACATAGCCAAAGGATGAGGAATTCATGTATATAGATCTAGATCTGAACCAAGGGTTAGATCTGAACCTTAATATCCTGTGTCGTTTAAGAGCTATGCTCCTTCACAGGGTATATTTGTGTTCGGTCTAACAATTATCAGATTTAGATCTAATTTTAGGGTTTTAGAAATTAATTAGTGAATCTGTCCTGATAGTCTATGGTTGTAGAGCTGAGCTCCTGCATAGGCTATGCTTGTCGTTATTTACATATTTGTTTCTAAAAACCTATTATCGTTGATTCATGTTTGTGACAGAAACATGTATTAGATCTGGTTAATCTTTTGGCTATTGATGATTATGAATCTGATCTATGTCATTATCCCCTAATTGCTTTCACTTATTGTTAAAACTCTCTTTTATTTAATTTTGCTATTTTCTTTGTTTTACACCAATCAAACGTTAGGGATAACTTGATTGGATTTATTAATAAAATAATTTGGTCCCAGAGTTCGACACCCTCTACAACGATCCTTGTTGTTTAGGAAAGACGAACGAATTTTACAGTTGTTTACAATTGTATAATTTGTTCGCAAACAAATTTTGGCGCCGTTGCCGGGGACCAAAATAATTTTTATTTTTAAATCCTTCGAGTTATAATTTTCTTATTTTATATTTTTGTTCATATTAAAAAAAACACAATTTTTTTTTTGTTCCCTTTTGTTTTCTAGCATAGATAAAAAAAATCTTGTTAGTTGATTTGGTATTTGATCTGTGATACCGTAATCTACCAAATAAGAGAAAAATATATATTCTTGTCAGATTCTGTTTTCAATTTCTTTCCCTATATTTCATTTATTTATTTCATAATTTTCTACAGATTTCTTTCCTTTTTAAAAATTTCTGAAATAAAAAAATAAAAAGAAAATCATTCACAATTCTCTTTTGCAATTTTTCCCTTCTCGCCTTATTTTGTTCTTACTATACTCTGATTTTTTTCTCTTTGCCAGCCTTATCCTTTTGCCACACTGTTGAACCCCTAAAGACTGGCACAACACCTTACATTACCTTTAAACCTCCACTGATCTTCACCAACCCCCTTTATCATACTCCACTGCTTCCCTATTGTACCAACTTCACAGCCAAGCCACAATCCATAACTGCACCATCCACAAATACCTGAACACCTCATTATCAACAATAGACCATCATCCCTTCTCTCTCACGCACTGTCAACCTCCTAAGCATTGCAGATTTAACAAAGAGCACCCTTTCACCACCGTATCACCATTTCATATTGCCTGAACAACCATCCTTTTCTTCACGCCACAATTCCTTCCCAATATTCACAACCACAAAACCATACTATCTCCCAAGTCTACCACCCCCTCCCATCTTCTATTGCCAAAAGCACCATCTCACAATACCCATTTACTCTTCCCTACTGCCATAACCATTCCGTGTCCATTCAAAAAAGCATTCAAATAAGCAAGTCTTCACGCACAAACTCAGTTCACCACTAAATTCCGACCATACAAATTCTCACCATCAACAAAGTTCATTACCAAAATTACACACTTTCCCACTGGCATCTTCACAGTTATGTCATCTCTCATGTTGAAACTCCATCGGTGAGTTCATGTCTGACTTCATACACTCCGCTACAAATACCAAAAGTACATCATCACCGTGCTTCTTCCTCTAACCATACAGCACTTTGAAGTCAGCAAATCCATCACCACAGAACCGCTGCCTTGGCTTCAAACACCTCGTCACACATATCTTCTTAGTTCGGCACCATTCGCTCTACAACTCCAGATCGCACATACCCAAATCAATTCCTAACCCCCCGAGTTCAATTACTCCACAACATTTGAACCCAGTTCACCATCTCCTTCCAACTCCTTTACATATCTTCTGCTCAGCTCTACCGGAACTTCTTCACCAAATAGCACCTCCGACAAAGCATCACCGACAAAGAAAATCCCTATTCACTACCGCAAATACACTTCATCCATCAAATCTGTACCGCAACCAACAGTGCAATTTTGAAAACCCCAAACCCTTCATCGGATCCGAACTGAAACTCAAAGCCCGAGACATCGCCATTCAACACCTCATCGCACCTGAATTTCCGACAACCCCACCGCAAATCCATCTACCTCACGCAACATCAACAGACCAACCCCAATCTCACCTCACCGAATTAAATCAGAAGACCCTCCTTCATCAAATTCCAGAACAACCAACATCACCAATCCAAAAAAAAAAACCCGCCTTTAATCGCCCTTGATTACCCCTCACGGCCATTCAAACCCACCCAAAAATCGAACTCTAAGCAAATCGAATTCGAGAACTGCCTCCTCTAAATCAACCCTGAATCCACGTGGAGCGGATCTAACTTTGATTTCCTGAACTGAATTTTGGTTTTAGACTTTTCTTTTTTCGCTGAATTGAATTGCTTGGTTTCGAGAGTTTACAGAAAGTAAAATTGGGGAAGTGACGTTTACTTTGGAAAATACGGTGACTGCCTTGTTTTAAGCAAATAGGTTTGGGCCAATATTAGTTGTTGGGCTTAGCACGTTTAGGGTGATTTGATTTATATTGGTTGGTTGCTTTCTTTTGTTTCTATTTCCCATTCTAAAAATAAATTAGCCTTTGTTTTATTTTTAGTTTCGTTTTCTTTCTAGTTTCACTCTCAAAAAAAAAAAAAAGGGTTTGAGGGATTTTTCAAAAACAGGTATAGCGGAAATTTGAAAAAGGTGTTAAAAATTTTTTTTTCGGGCTCCTAGCCCGAACCCGTGCCGCAGCGCAGTCGAACAATTAATTGAAGGCGAAACAACAATTAATCTACGGACAATTCAGACGGGTTGGAGCGGTTGCACACCAAGTGGGTGTGAACGCGCTAGCGCGACTCAACTGCACTGGACGGACTGCCGATCAAGGTGAGTATTTTCTAACTCTACAGGGATTGCTGCTGCAAATAAAAAATATATATAGACATTGCTTGTAAAAATCTTCTGCAGGGCATCGGCTTGCTTGTAATTTTTTTATTGACTGTTCTGAGACTGTTCATTCTGTGACTGAATATTTTGCCTGTTGATGTGTGGTTTAAAATTTTAAAACGAACGTGGGATTAATTGAAAAGTTTATTTTTGAAATCGAATTGAGGATTCCACAAAGCTCATAGGACAAAATATTTGTTAAATTGACAATTAGGATTGATACTCTCTGAGGTGTCTAAGGAACGGTAGAGTCTAGAACTCAAACAGGTTCTTAAACCTTCAGTTGTGTTTCTACGGTGATTCGTGGCACACTGATAATCCCTGTCCGAACCTGGCCCAAACTTGTATTCATTTAATCCGAATTTGTTAATTTTAACAATTTTTTTTTTAGAAGCTTCTTGAAAATGTCCCAATTCCCTTTTTCCAATGGATTTTACGATAGTTGTGCAAATCAATATAATCCATATAATTTTACACCAAATTCATATGGATATTTTAATAACAACTTTTGTACAAACAATTTGGATTTTATGCCACCGACTTTTCAAAATTTTCAAAATACTCCTGATTGTACACCACCAAATTTTCAAAATGATGATCAACCCTCAACTCTTGAAACGCGTATTGAATCTTTACTTGAATTGAGCATACAACAAAATCAAGAAATAAATGAATGGTGTAATTCATACATGTGCAACAATTCAAGTGAAAGTTTTCGAAATAATCAAAATCCGATTTCACCTTAAAATTCCAAAGATTTTGATTATAACCCTTGTCAATTCAGTTTTGGATTCCAAAATGAATTTCAAATTCAAAATGGAAATGTAAATCATATTTCAAATGATTTTGGCAATGGGAATAATTTCAATTGTGGTGTTAGTGAAAACTTTTGTTCTCAACAATTTCAACTTGAAAATTCCCGTGTAAATAACTATAAATTTGATTTTGTTGAGCAAACAAATGAAATTGATGACTACTTGAAGTTTCGTGAGAAACAAAATCAAATCCAAATGTGTGACAAATCGAACGATAATCCACCTTTGCCCACAATTAATGATTTTCAACTGACAACTCTTGAAATCGATGAAAATCTCAATGAAGTTGTTGAAAGCTCTGTGATTGATTTGAATTTAATTTCTTTTGAAAACAAAGACGTCAATCTTCTATTCGATCTTCCTCTCTCAAATTATGAAAATTTTGAAAATTTAGCAACTTTAGATTATCAATATGACAAAAATGATAAAGTTGTTAACAACTATTTATGTGAGGACGATTTTGATGAGCGAAAACTTCTTAAACAGATTGACAATGATGTTGTTGGGTCTGAAATTGAAAATGAAACATTTGAAAACTTTAAAATTCTTGAGGTTGAAAACAATGGGACTGTTGAATGTGATCTCAAACATGATGACGATTTTTCTGAAATTGTTGAACCTCCTTGCGACCTGATCGTTTCAACTGAACCTCACTATGATCACTTGTTTTTCAATGATAAATTTCTGCAGTATATGAACTCTTTCTGGAATAACACTGTTTTTGAGAAAATACGATTTCGAAATTTACTGAAAATTCATTTGTTTGGTTTTGATTTTAGGTTTATGAATGAACATTTAGTGAACAAAATTTCAAGTACCAAAGCAAAACTGAACAATATTTCTCAAAACAAGTGTGGGGGTGAGAGTGATGTGCACGTCTCTCAATTTATACATCATCTGAACAAATCGAATTTTGTTTTTGAAACTTTTACTGAACCCCAGCTCACTGACTTCTCTTTAGTTGCTATAGAAATTCAATTCGATTTTCTGATCAATTGTAAGCTCAAAATTTTAAAATTAGCAAATCAAACTTTTGAAAAAACCAAATTTGTTTTTCCAAATCTGTCACGTAATATACAATCCTTTATGATTTGGTTTTCTGTGCTTCAGATGTGTCTCATAAGCTTAATGAGGCTGATCCATTGGTCCATTGTGGACCGGTTCATCTATTCGATGACTGCGTATTTTCTGCACACACATCCGGTAAGCCATGCTGACCCTCTTATTTTTATTTCCCTTTCACTAAGATATGTCTGATTAAGACTGTGAGGACACAGTCACACTTAAGTGTGGGGGGAATTCACATTTCATCAGCAATCAAATTTTATGATCTAGGTCATTCATTGAACAAGGATTAACTGAAATTCATAAATAACACCTTGGTTCCTGTTTGATAAGTTGAATTGTTGGGTGATGGGAATGAACATTATTTATTCATTGAGTCGTAATGTGTCTTTTTAAGATGCTAGCTTGAGACTGTGCAGACGTTAGTCGTGTTCTGGAGTAAGCGTGTCAACCTTTGTTATACATGTTAGAATGTGCAAGTAAAAATAATCAAAAAAAAAAAATCAAATAATAATGATTTTGCACTTACATTTGTTGGATTTTCTGAGTTCGTTTTCATGCATAATATTTTTCTCACTCAAATTTTCACACTTGTAAGTTCTAAATTACACTTGGCCCAATTAAAGGAGAAATGACTCATTGTAGCATTCTTCTTCGATACCCCACATTATTCAAACCCAAGTTTTAGTCGATTTACATTATGTTTCGACAAGTTTATCTTATATTGGTATACTCAAGAACCTTTGTTTAAAGGTCAAAAATGTCACTTTTTATACCAATATTACACTACCCACTCCGTACTTGTTTTAAGGTAGGATAACCATATACCACAACTTATTTTATATGGGTTATCTATCTTACGAAACTTTGTTTATCATTCCTTTCAGCTTTTTATATAACATCAATCCAGACTTGTGTGTTGAATTAGGGTTATAGAAATAGAGTAACTAGGGCACAAAACTTTCCTTTCATGAAGTATTGGTTTTGTAGAGGAGGAATCAAATGAAATAATGTATGGCATCATTCCATCTCCATTCATCATTCATCATGCAAAAAAAAAAAAGAAGAAGAAGAAGACAGAAAGAAAAAAAAAGAGAAATGAGAAAAAAATTGAAATAAAGAGAGAGTCTCTCTGAATAAAATAGTCTTCATCATTCTTGACTATGAAGCATCCATTTCCATTCCATCCACATCCATCATACCGTACTTGGAAGCGAGGATTGTAGTAGAGGAGATGAAAGGAAATAAAAATGTTCATATGTGCCTTAGTATTACTTTATCTTTTGTAGCTTGAAGTTCAACTAATACACTTGCCCTCTTATCTATAACATTTTTAGAACTTACAAAATTTTCCTTCATCTATGCATAACTCACATCCAATACATTACAGTTACATTGGTGAAAAATTAAAAAAAAAAGGTCAAATAAATGATTGGGTGTACATTGTCGATGTGTAGAACTTTGGTTGACACCACGCTCTTAACCTTCAAAACAATTACAGTGTTATCAAGGAATTACGATTCAGCTTGAAAAATTTTGTTCATTTTTGCACTAATAATGGGATGGACAATTTGGGGCTAAACCGTTATTATTGAAGGTAGGTGAAATCCTTGGAATGTGAAAGACCTTAAATATATTATTTGATTAATCTGCGTACATAAGACGCATTGGATTTTGTGGGTAGTATCCGCTGAAAACCCTCACGAGACAACACTCGTCCTACTGGGGACACCCAGAGGTTTAACGGCTTGTTGCATACGCTAAATGCAATCGTGTTTCCTACGAAAGTGTGACATATCTTAGTTTAGTTTATTCGAGGACGAATAAAAGGATAAGTGTGGGGGTATTTGATATACACGTAAATGTGTATATTTTATCCGCTTATTTATCTTATTTTCCCTTTAAAATAATTGATACTTTGTATTTATAGCTGTATTTTCAGATTGTTGACAAGAAGCATGGTTTAGAGCATTTGAGGGATAAAGCATGAAGAATTTGCTTAAAAAGAGTGAAGTTTAAAATTGCTAAAGCTTGAAGAACGGTTGCAATTATATTTCAGTTAAGGAGATTTGGCTCAATAAAGACTCAAACTGCATTCACATTAGCTCATTTGGAAGGCCTCTTACTCATGTTGCGTTCACACTAGCCTATTTGCTAAACCACTCACTCTAAAGCTGCGTTCACACTGGCTTATGTGTTATTTCTTTAGTCCCACATTATGTAATTAGCTAGCTAGCCTTTGTCATATCAGCTATAAATACCTTGTATCTCATTCATTGTAAAACACATTAGGTTTTATTCTGTAATTCTCTTCTTGGAATAAAATCATTCTCTCCCTTTCTTTTTACTTTTTGTTCATTTTATTTATGTTCATGTTATTTATTTTCTTTTTCTCTTCTTCTTTAGCTATGTCTAGCTAATCCCCTTTGATTAGGGGGTGATGACGCTGATAGTATGATTCAATATGAATCACATAGCCAAAGGATGAGGAATTCATGTATATAGATCTAGATCTGAACCAAGGGTTAGATCTGAACCTTAATATCCTGTGTCGTTTAAGAGCTATGCTCCTTCACAGGGTATATTCGTGTTCGGTCTAACAATTATCAGATTTAGATCTAATTTTAGGGTTTTAGAAATTAATTAGTGAATCTGTCCTGATAGTCTATGGTTGTAGAGCTGAGCTCCTGCATAGGCTATGCTTGTCGTTATTTACATATTTGTTTCTAAAAACCTATTATCGTTGATTCATGTTTGTGACAGAAACATGTATTAGATCTGGTTAATCTTTTGGCTATTGATGATTATGAATCTGATCTATGTCATTATCCCCTAATTGCTTTCACTTATTGTTAAAACTCTCTTTTATTTAATTTTGCTATTTTCTTTGTTTTACACCAATCAAACGTTAGGGATAACTTGATTGGATTTATTAATAAAATAATTTGGTCCCAGAGTTCGACACCCTCTACAACGATCCTTGTTGTTTAGGAAAGACGAACGAATTTTACAGTTGTTTACAATTGTATAATTTGTTCGCAAACAACGGGTAGTGCAGAGCAAATAAATATCATAGAAATATTTTAATGGTGAAGCAGAGAAATCTTGCGATACTTGATAGAAATCTTGCGAAATTATAATTAGTTTATCTTGAATGGGAACCTTGCGATGTTATACTTGACAAAAGTCATATGATGTTATTCTTAGTTATCGTGCCTGTAGCTTATCTTGTCATTTTTCTTATGTTTACTTTCAGTTTATTCATGCCATGTTATCTTTACCTGTTTTTATGCTGAAAGTCACTAGGACTTACTCAGTCTTTATGACTGACCCATTTTGTTTTGCCTCTTTTTCTTCCGTCCCCCCCCCCCCCCAGGTTCGTAGGGTGGGAAAACAGCTTAGTTTGGATGTTACCAAGCTCCCAGGCTCTTTCATGCACGACTTGGATATCTCTTGGCTATGGCTTGCTTTGCTTTATTGGGGAATACTACAATTTATTTTTATGCTTCTTTGTTTTTGAGCAAGACAGATATTTTAGCTATGAAATTGGGTATTGGAAGTTGATGGGCTTTTATTGTAAACAATTATATTTAATAAATGATTTGAAGTACTTCTACTTTACCTTCCGCTGTTTTATATATGTCTATCTTGTAATATTTCTATTCCAGTACCCATAAGGATCCATTGAAGTTAAGGCATTCCCTATGTGAGTGACCTTAATGGATGTGGAGTGTTACCACGAGAAGATGGTCAAAGGAAAGGAACTGGAACTTGAAATTATAGGGAACGAAAAGGGTAATTATAATAGCAGTGTTTGAGGGTAACCATCTGTACTTTGTCTAGTTTATGATAATGTAGAGTTAAAAAATATTTGCAAACTTGGTTCTATGTGTTAAGGATTCTTGAGTGGTTGTATGAATGTTTGATGAAATGTTTTTTTTTATGAATATTTCAATTATTATTACATGGTCGTCTGCATATAGTAATAATTATTGCATGATTGTGTACATAAAAAAATAATTCTTAACGAAATTAAAAATATCTACATAGATAATGTAGAGAAAAATGACGTTATTGTAGACAATGAGGTTCTTGAAGACAATGTAGAGAAAGTAAAGGACGAGGAGAAGGAGAAAGATAATGACAATTTGTGATGGACCAAATGTTTGACGAAGGAAATAATAAAATGGAGAAGTATCAACAGAAGAACATGGTGAATGAGATGGAACAGAAGAAGAATGAAAAAATGGTGAGAAAAAAAAACTGAAGTAGAAATACAAAGCAAGAAAAAAAAGAAGGGAAACAAGGAGATAAAAGAGTTGGGAAAAAAGAAGCGAAGTATGTATTTACAAAATAGAAAAGGTAAACAAATTTTTTAAATTGTACTAATGTTCATAAACTTTACTTTCCAATTTAACATGGCTAATAAATTTTATGTTTATCTTGGTGGTTGGGAAAGGGAAAAGAAAAGAGATAGAAATAGTGGAAGTAGACGACTACCAGACAGGACCCAGAGCTGAAGAAATGCGTACAAATGCTAAACTAAAAATCAGAAAGTATAAAAATGTTCGAAAACTCGAAGAGAGCCAAATCGAGAAACTAGAAGCTTTTTTAACTCTTTCTGACCTAAGGTAAAAGTATTCCAAAATTTGCACAAATTATTTTTATTTTGTGTTTAATTATTGTACTGCTCAAAATGAAGAAAAATAGTATAAAATTTGCATAAATGTTTGCAGAAATATATTAAATTTGCATACTTGTATGTAGATATTGACTATCTACTTGCTTGTATGTAGATATCTATTATATTTGCTTGTTGGTATGCAAATACTGGTAATATCTGCATTCATATATGCAAATAAATAGTATATTTTCATACTTGTAGTAGATATTGACAATGTTTGCATGAGGATATAAATATTTCGTACTAGAATGCAAATTTTTTGAATATATGAATATTATGCAGTTCTAAGGAAATGTTGAATATTTATATGCTAGTATTATAAGTTACTGAATACATATATGAGATAATAATTATTAGTTACTTATGGTAGTTCTAATATAATTCTACAAATTATCTGATTCTATTACATAAATTATTAGCAAAAACGATTACTTGAATGGAAAAGATGACATATGCATTCTTGGTACTTCATTTGGTTGTCAATTAGCTGGAAGATTTGTCAATGGACAGGTATTACTGCATTGAAATTGTAATATTGTAATGTTCCGACTTTTTCCGACTGTCAACGATTGATTTTAATAAGGAGATTAAAATCAAATATGTTATTAAAACAAAACTAAAGTGATTTTTAATATATATATATATATATATACATATATGGATACTTGTTATATTTTGAGATTTGAAAATATGAAATAAGTACACAACATTCAAGTATAAACCATATTAATAATTAATGATACACACATAGATAAAATAGCTCATATGAATATAGTTTAACACTATAACAAAGTAGGGATGTTAAACAAAAGCCTTATTCACAAACATAACAAATATCATGAGTTACATATAAGAAAAGAGGCAATTTGTTTACTTTAAAATTATAAAGGGTTTGAAACAAAAACAACAAACATGTAGGCATATGGCAGTAGGATAATTCAGCCATACACAAGCATGTTAACATAAAATGTAATACACAAACTTTTTGACTCGTTGACCAAAAGAAAATATCTATATGCATATGCCAAAACAAAGCAAGACAAAAATCTTAATTTATAATATTATAAATAGTGGATCTAGTATAGGAAAATCACCACCTAAACACTTCAGTAAAGGGTTGGCGTGTAGGCATTTCAATTTAGGAAAATATCATGCAAGAAAAGACAAAGCAAACCCATTTTTATATTTGCTGAAACGAGTGAGAACATGCAAAAATTTAATGAAAGTATGGGCATCTTCTAGAAGCACAAACCTAGGACAAGTCTATTGGATAAGCACCTAAGTAAAACAAGAATTTTCATACATATGTTCCTTATAATAAGGACGTAGACAGGGGTGAGGCCAATGGGAAGGTTACTGTAGGGGCATATGGAGAAATTGTTTTTAAAACACTTGAGTTTTCCTATAAATACAACACAAAAACCCATACTTTTCTTCATAGTAAAACAATAAGTTATAATTAAATTTCTGAAGTCTTACTGTCTGGGAATTGGAAAGCATTTTAATGTGAATAAGAACTTGTTTTAAATCCTTTAAGTCTTGTGTATACTAATGCAAATATTTGTAGATTGTTGGTTGCAACACATATATTTGTACTCTAAAATGTTCGAACATATGAAGCAAAATCTGAAAATGAAACCACTCTTTATTGGAACATAAGTATAAAAACCTGGGATTTTAAATTTTATAATACGGTGGTTATTGGTAAGCATGTTCTTATAGTTTAATTGAGTTTGTGTATGCATTGATATTATATGAGCCCCGGCCAATAATAACAATAATAGTATGGGACTGAGATGATAATAGTAACGGTTCTAAGAAGGATTTCATAATGAAGAAATATAGTTGTCCAAAGTTAATAGTGTTGCACATCATAAGGATTTCATAGCAGACTTTAGTTGCTGATGTTAGACTGAAATTTATCCCCCCTTGCGTTGAGTTTACGGTTGGATGACTTGGCCAACCCTTCCATGGCCGATGCTTTTACACCACTGGTTCTAAAATTCTTTATTATGGCAACGCACTGATGTATATTTACATGGCATTTTGAATTAATTTGTAGCACAGCCCTACAGGCTTTGGTTTATGGTATGTTTGCATTAAACAATAGTAGAACGTTGAACGAAGAAGTTAACTAATCAAGGAAATAACAATAACTATGAGTGTGTGTTGAAACTTAAATATGTTTCTTTGAAAAACTTAAAATACTTTTATATAAGGGTAGTAGTGAAGCAATATGTTGAAGGAGTTCATGGGTATGTGTACACTATGTACACAATACACGGATAAGGGAGGCGGTATAAGTTCATTTTCGGAAATTGAGGTGAGGGGTTGAGTTCAGGAAGTACTGGGAAAATTCAATAGCAGCTTGCTGGAGCAAGTTAGGACATTGGAAATGAGTTCGAACATGAAGTTCTAGTCTGCATGTGCGGTAATGGAGGTGAGATGGCCAATGGAGGTGTTGTGCATATGCGCACATGAAATTGTGTGCCTCTATGTGACTGGAAACAGAGAATTAGAGTTGTAGGCAAACTCATAGTGGAAAGATAAGGCGTAAGTATTTTGGACGGTCAGCAACGAAGTGGTGAAGTGATCGCGATCTTGGTTGGTTGAACGACATTGGAAGGGAGTGTGGATGAGAGCAGGGGGATCAGGCAAGAAATATTGAATATCAATGCTAAGGGATTCGGTGTAGAACACGTGCGCTTGGTTTAGAAAGAAAGCCAAAATGATGGACAAAGAAGGAAAAAGTGGTTGCGGCTGTTGTTGTGTACATTTGGCTTTGGGGTCTGAGACTTTGGGCTTTGACCCATTTAAAGAAAAAGAAACTGAGACGACCCCGAACCCCGTACTGACAGCGGCAAGGGTAATCCTTGGAATATAACACATAAACAGATAACAGCAGAACATAATTAAATAAATACACTAGATAATGAACAAATAATACAGTGGATAAACATAAACATCAGAGTTACACAGTATACAGGATCATACTTAGTACAAATACAGTTCAGCTATACATAAATGTCTACAGCGGAAAACAAACATAATGTACAATAGGAGCTGAACAGCATAAAAAGAGATAAATGATAGAATCCATCTTCAGCTCCAGCTATCCAGAGAAAGCCAGCTAGAACCTGAATACAAGGCTGCCCGTGTAGAAAAAGGGGCACTCGAGTTTGAAAGTGAAACAAACTACGAGTCAGTCATGGGACTGGTATGAGAAATCTACTCAACACATTTAAAATATTGCTAATCACAGGACCACACCACTTTCGTGGAAAGGGTTTACTCCATCGGATTGCCAGTGCTTCAAAACAAATAATTCTTTTAAATATCGCAATGCTTTTTATTAAAATGAAGCCATTATAAGACACAGTTCCCATCACACAATGCAACGCAAACCGGAGGATAAAGTTTTACCTTATAATGACCAAAATATGCTTGATACGAATAAAACTAAAGCATTTGATATTATTACTAGTGTTTATAGGTTTCGAAAACAATTTCAATCATAACTATCAATCATAGACGGCATGGGTACCATATATCATGTCGCTATATATATATATATATATATATATATACAAACAAAACCGCACGATTTCGTATTTGGAAATTGGATTTCCGTCCTGAACCAAGGCAAAAGATAGTCCTTACCGAATTCCAGACGCTCTAGCCCGTGTCTCAGGCGCAGTCGCAACTGTACCTTGGATCGTCAGGGCCGGTCCACACGGAGTGGATTATAATGCCTGAACAATGCGTTTCTCCGCCCATTGGGGCGTCAATGAGCCAACGAATGAATCCATCGGTCCCGGATCGACCGATATAACTGCGGCGCATCGCAACAGTAACAACCACATAAGTCAAACTCGTCAGGGCGTGTAAAACCACTGACGCCACTTCTAGCTAGAAAGAAAACGCACGTCCCCCCGGAGGTCCTCTCCCGTTTCTGGTTCATACTGGGGTGTGAGGTTTGCGAATTCACATTGTACACAAAGCTACGCCACACAGGCGGTGCTTTGATCATCACCACAAGAATTTGCTTTTCAACAGAAACCTTTATCACTGCATCTTAGCATGCCACACAGGCAATTCACACCGTGCAACTGATAGCTATCAATCACACAGAATAAATTCCAATGTCAGACACACTATCCATTTGCAAGTCCGTTTTGGGTCTGAATGAAACCGAAGGCACTATATACCTCGCAAACCCATCGATCTCCACGTACGTCTGGACGATCACCACTCATTGTCCATATTTCGGGATGCCTCCCAATCAGGACATCATTTACCGTCCAAACGAGGTGAAGATTTCCGGTCTTCAATCACCATCTTCATCTTCGATTTCTTATCGTCGATTCAGTTATTCAGAATGGGATAAACCCGGTCTTTCTGAGCAACTCACGTATATAATAAACACGTGCTACACAAACACTACATACGCATCATTTCAATTCATTAGTCACTAACCGTCAATCAATAAGAGAACGATTTCCCAAATATTAACCCCGAAGGCCGAAACCATCATCAGATCAAAATCCAGGAAACCATTCGACTTAGCTAACCTTCAGTTAATTTCTAAATTTCACATCCATATCGTTTATAATATTTTATAACGATTTATTGCTATTTTTATTTATTTTAAAATAGCCAATTTATTCAAACGACGCTTCCGGCCATAACGCGGCCGTGGCGCTGTTTTTCTTCAGATTTGATTTACACATATCTGAAAATCTAACCGTTGGATCTTCACAAAATTTACATCATTAGAAACATCTTTTCAAAACGAATCCAACGGTTCCAGTTTCGGGAAAATGCGACGGTCGGATCTCTCGGTATAACCGTTTGAAGTTTCGATTTCAAAATACGAACTACAGCGTCGTTATTCGATTTAATATATATATATATATATATATATATATATATATATATATATATAATCGATTCTGGCGCTATTTTTCTTCAGATTTGAATTAAACATTCCAGACAATCCAACCATTGGATCTTTACAAAGTTGGTGCCTTTGGAAAGATATTTCCAAAGCGAACCCAACGACTGTGGTTTCGGGAAAATCCGATGGTCGGATCTCCCGCACTAATCGTTTGAAATCACGGTTTCAAAATATGAACTATAGCTTCATTATTCGATATATTTCGATTCTATTTATATATATATTTCGATTCTTTGATTTCAAAACTATATTCTTTTCATACATTTGATAAAAATGATATTTTTATCCAACATACATTCATTTCGATACTTCACTATTTTTAACAATTCACATATATAGTAAAAATGTGATTTTTATTGTAAAACGATTCATTTCAAAACCCGACTATTTTATATAGTTAATATAGGTGATATAAATAGGATTTTTATTATAAAACAATTTATTTCATAACAAGATTATTTTATATAGTTCATATTGATGATAAAAATATGATTTTTATTATAAAACAATTTCTTTCAAAATATGAATACCATTCAACACATGAATTTCAATTCAACGAATGAATTTCGATTCAACACATGAAGGTTTCCTATAGTTTATATATATATATATAGATAAAAAGGTGATTTTTTATATTTAAAACACGAATATCATTCAACACATGAATTTCAATTCAACGAATGAATTTCAATTCATCACATGAAGGTTTTCAATAGTTTATATATATAGAGAAAAAATGTGATTTTTATTGTTAAATCAATTTATTCAAAACACGAATACCATTCAACACATGAATTTCAATTCAACGAATGAATTTCGATTCAACACATGAAGGTTTTCTACAATTTGTATATATAGAGTAAAAATGTGATTTGTATTGTTAAAATAATTTATCAAAACATGAATACCATTCAACACATGAATTTCAATTCAACGAATGAATTTCGATTCAACACGTGAAGGTTTTCTGTAGTTTGTATATATATAGAGTAAAAATGTGATTTTTATTGTTAAAACAATTTATTTAAAACACGAATACAATACAACACATGAATATGATTCAACGAATGAATTTCTATTCAACACATGAAGGTCTTCTATAGTTTATATATATATAGAGAAAAAATGTGATTTTTATTGTTAAAACAATTTATTCGAAACATGAATACCATTCAACACATGAATTTCAATTCAACGAATGAATTTCTACTCAACACATGAAGGTTTTCTATTCAACAGACGAATATAGTTTCAATACAGGAAAATAATTCTAACACATGAATATTATTCAAAATTTCGGCAGCATAACGGTAGGGTAGTTAAAACCGGGAACGTCCGTAGTACGGCTCCTCGCTCAACCTTAAAGCCTCGCAGCTTTTGACAATTGGGAATCATGCATCTAGTTCGCACGCAGGCGACATGCATATTTTTTTCATTTCCACAAACTAATCCTATGAGGTTTCAACCAAATACTTCTCAACCACAAACGGGTATTTTTCAACCACGATCAACCAATTTCAACCACAAACAATTTCAATCAACCGTTCACTATCAACCAATTTTCACATCAATCACAACCAGTAAATATCGTTCATGGTTTGTGGACGAGAGGCGTGTATATATATATATATATATATATATTTATATAATCATTTCACTTCTATTTCAACACATATATAATTTTTACAACGCATATATAACTTATACATCGAACGTGCAACTTATACAACGCTTACACAAGAGGTGTACAACGCTTATATAACTCATACATCGACTATATGATTTATACATCGTCGTTCTCCATATCGTTTATAATTTAGAAATCTCACATTGGGTTCCACTCCACCAAAAATAGCAGAAGGCTCAAAAAAATATGCGGTCTCTTCTAGAAGGTAGAAGACGTCCACACGAGTCCACTGTCTCTTATTTCACTGAATTTCATCAAGAAATAAAAAAGATATGATTTTTACAGTGAAATCAAAACCCGTAGCGCTTTAAAGTGCTATTAACCATTTAAAATATAATAAACCGGACCTTTCTTCTACTGTTCAAACCTAGGGTTGCAAAAATCCTTCAATCCGAGTAGCGATTCGTCGATCAGGTTTCACCACTGCTTAGAGCTAGGGGAGGTGCGCAAAACCATGATGGTATGGTCCAACACGTCGCGGCGGCGGAGGAGAAAATCGGGGTGAACGGCGACGACTTCCCAGGCGCGATTCACGCTGAAGACGAGGCGAGGGAGGGCATGGCCTACACGGATTTGAAGAGGAGATCGAGCACTTCAAAAAGCTTAACTGGAGGGGGGTCTAACTCGGCCTGGATTCGCCAGAAAACGGGAGGGAAGGTCGGTGTTCTGGCCGTCGTCGAGAGCAGTAGGTTACAGGGAGAGAGAGTATTTTGTTGACCAATAAATTTATTTATTTATTTATATATTTTAAAATCTCAAAAATACACTCTTCCACGCACGAACTCCAATCCAAGCCTAACGACTGTCATCCCTAGCGTTTTACCCCCATTCCGAACATAATGGGATATGTTTCGTAGGCCCATTCGACTGTTTGAGTCAGTTTTCCTTTGAATTAAAATATAAAACATTCAATATTCGATTTGAACGTACATTTCAATTTGCCAAGGCCACAAAATGATTCGAAAAATTCCAGAAAAATAAATCTAGCTATGTTTTGACAATACGGTCCCAACAAAACTAGTTTCATCGAATTCTGAGACCGTTTGTAAAATGGCACTTTTCTGGTCGATCCAATTTAACTATAATTGACCAGAACACGTTTTCCTTTGCCACGCTCACATACTAGCTTCAAAAATTATGAAATTTGAAACCTAGCAATAACTTCACATCCCGAATCCAACAAAAGTGGTTTCGTCGAATTCCGAGGTCGTTTGCAAAATGGCCATTTTCACGGGCTATATAAATTCCATAGGTACCTTTCTGAAAATTCATTTGGCCATAACTTTTTCTTTCCACTATGAAACATTGATTTTTCAGATTCTTAGAAAGGTATCCACTAACAGATTTAAATATTTTTGGTTTCACTCAAATCCGTTTTGTTTTGCACCCGATACAGTCAGCCAAAATTTGAATTCAAATTTTGAAACTACGGCGCCATTTCAGGCCTTGTTTATAATTCAAAGTAATTATATTTATTTTCAACTTCAATTCAAACTTACTTTTCATCATTATTATTTAAAATATTTATTTTAAATATTTAAAATCCACTATTTTAGCCAATTTAAAAATTTTAAATTGGTTAAGATTTTTCGGGTCGTTACAATCTCCCCCACTTAAAACTTTTCGTCCCCGAAAAGGAACAAAGTCGAAAGTGGTTTGATTAGTCAACTCTACATTCAATCTGGCTTCCATCCTCCAACTTTTCAGTTTCTGAGAATTTTCAAATTCTTCAAAAATTTGGCTAACACCCGGAATTTTCAAAAAAAATCGCCATAACCTCCTTTGTACGCGGAGAGGTTTGGAAATTTATTGGGCTGTATTAGGTACCCAATAAATCCTACAAAGAATACACATATTTATAGTGATATAATCTGGTGTTTACAGGGGAGCATGTATAGATAATAACTCCAGAGAATAAATTCTCGTCACTCTGTCAAACCCTGAGGGAGTGTGTATTTTAATTACTCCAGAGGATAAATCCTCGTCACCTCGTCCCGTGCGGGAAATAAATAGTTCATGTGTCGTATCTAATGACTAGAGAGACGTGATTTTTGTCAACTCCAGACCCGTATGGGGTTTTTATTAATCTGGAAATTTATCGTTACAATTTTATATTGTCCATATCAGTCATTAGTGCAACCTGTAAAATATATTCATCGCCATACAAGCCTCTTGCTCATATGGTAAATCTTCCACCTCGTCACACAAGCTCCAAATGCTTATGTGGTATATGATGAAGTATGCCTATCTTCAAGAAGTATGCCATGTAATGTCGTTCAAAATTAATTGTTACTATCATATGGCGACATTTATTTTTACACACAGAATAACAGCACTCCGCATCCAATGGCATTCACTGGAGTTGATATAATAATATTTCGCATCCAACTCATTAAGGTTTACCTATTTGTCGGGCACACAAATAAATTCTTTACTCAACAGCTAATCCAATTACCTGTTCAAACATATATAATGCACATGTATATATTTCTACCTATTTTCATATCAGTTCAATGTGTGATATAATCGAATAAATTCTACCATTCATTCTATTATTGATTAAATTAACTATTGTTTTAATAATTTAATTAATCAGATCTACTATCACACAATGAAAACAACAAGCAATTTGTTTTTGACTTCTCAAAAATATACTAATCGATTCATATACTCTTTTACTTTTCAAATATATATCTTTTATATATACAAAAATCATATTCCTAAAACCAGCCTATATATATAATCACAAATACGTTATTTACAAACATATAACTCTCGACTCGTTCTGAGGCACTTCTTACCCCATCTCTAACGAGCTATTCTGATTATGCTATACTCATACTAGGATATTACTGATCCTATCTATATTGAGTTACCCATCCTAGAACACTACTGGTTCTATCTCTGACGAGTTCGTTAATATGTTATATTCCAGCACTAAGCTTAACCAAAGCTCTAATACCAAATGAGATGACCCCGAACCCCGTACTGACGGCGGCAAGGGTAATCCTTGGAATATAACACATAAACAGATAACAGCAGAACATAATTTAATAAATACACTAGATAATGAACAAATAATACAGTGGATAAACATAAACATCAGAGTTATACAGTATACAGGATCATACTTAGTACAAATACAGTTCAGCTATACATAAATGTCTACAGCGGAAAACAAACATAATGCACAATAGGAGCTGAACAACATAAAAAGAGATAAATGATAGAATCCATCTTCAGCTCCAGCTGTCTAGAGAAAGCCAGCTAAAACCTGAATACAAGGCTGCCCATATAGAAAAAGGGCACCCGAGTTTGAAAGTGAAACAAACTACGTGTCAGTCATGGGACTGGTATGAGAAATCTACTCAACACATTTAAAATATGGCTAATAACAGGACCACGCCACTTTTGTGGAACGGGTTTACTCCATCGGATTGCCAGTGCTTCAAAACAAACAATTCTTTTAAATATCGTAATCCTTTTTATTAAAATGAAGCCATTATAAGACTCAGTTCCCATCACACAATGCAACGCAAACCGGAGGATAGAGTTTTACCTTATAATGACCAAAATATGCTTGATTAGAATAAAACAAAAGCATTTGATATTATTACTAGTGTTTATAGGTTTCGAAAACAATTTCAATCAAAACTATCAATCATAGACGGCATGGGTACCATATATAATGTTGCCATATATATATATACAATCAAGACCGCACGATTTCGTATTTGGAAATTGGATTTTTGTCCTGAACCAAGGCAAAAGATAGTCCTTACCGAATTCGAGACGCTCTAGCCCGTGTCTCAGGCACAGTCGCAACCGTACCTTGGATCGTCAGGGCCGGTCCACATAGAGTGGATTATAATGCCTGAACAATGCGTTTCTCCACCCTTTGGGGGCGCCAATGAGCCAACGAATGACTCCATCGGTCCCGTATCGACCGATATAACCGAGGCGCCTCGCAACAGTAACAACCACATAAGTCAAACTCGTCAGGGCGTGTAAAACCACTGACGCCACTTCTAGCTAGAAAGAAAACGCACGTCCCCCTTGAGGTCCTCTCCCGTTTCTGGTTCATACCAGGGTGTGAGGTTCGCGAATTCACGTTATACACAAAGCTACGCCACACAGGCGGTGCTTTGATCATCACCACAATACTTTGCTTTTCAACAGAAGCCTTGATCACTACATCTTAGCATGCCACACAGGCAATTCACACCGTGCAACTGATAGCTATCAATCATACAGAATAAATTCCAATGTCAGACACACTGTCCATTTGCAAGTCCGTTCTGGGTTTGGACGAAACTGTAGGCACTATATACCTCGCAAACCCATCGATCTCCACATACGTCTGGATGATCACCACTCATTATTCATATTTCGGGATGCCTCCCAATCAGGACATCTGTTACCATCCAAACGAGGTGAAGATTTCCGGTCTTCAGCCACCGTCTTCATCTTCGATTTCTTATCGTCGATTCAGTTATTCAGAATGGGATAAACCTGGTCTTTCTGAGCAACTCGCGTATATAATAAACACGTGCTACACAAACACTACATACGCATCATTTCAATTCATTAGTCACTAACCGTCAATCAGTAAGAGAACGATTTCCCAAATATTAACCCCAAAGGTCGAAACCATCATCAGATCAAAATCTGGTAAACCATTCGACTTAGCTAACCTTCAGTTAATTTCTAAATTTCACATCCATATCCTTTATAATATTTTATAATGATTTATCGCTATTTTTATTTATTTTAAAATAGTCAATTTATTCATACGACGCTTCGGGCCATAACGCAGTGGTGGAGCTGTTTTTCTTCAGATTTGATTTACACATATCTGAAAATCTAACCGTTGGATCTTCACAAAATTTACATCATTAGAAAGATCTTTTCGAAACGAATCCAACGGTTCCAGTTTCGGGAAAATCCGACGGTCGGATCTCCCGGTACAATCGTTTGAAGTTTCGATTTCAAAATACGAACTGCAGCATCGTTATTCAATTTAATATAATTATATTTATATATATATATATATATATAAATATAATCGATTCTGGCGCTATTTTTCTTCAGATTTGAATTAAACATTCCAGACAATCCAACCGTTGGATCTTTACAAAGTTGGTGCCGTTGGAAAGATATTTCCAAAGTGAATCCAACAACTGCGGTTTCGGGAAAATCCGATGGTCGGATCTCCCGCACTAATCATTTGAAATCATAGTTTCAAAATACGAACTGCAGCTTCATTATTCGATATATTTCGATTCTATTTATATATATATTTCGATTCATCGATTTCAAAACTATATTCTTTTAATACATTTGATAAAAATGATATTTTTATCCAACATACATTCACTTCGATAATTCACTATTTTTAACAATTCATATATATAGTAAAAATGGGATTTTTATTGTAAAATGATTCATTTCAAAACCCGACTATTTTATATAGTTAATATAGGTGATAAAAATAGGATTTTTATTATAAAACAATTTATTTCAAAATAAGATTATTTTATATAGTTCATATTGATGATAAAAATAGGAATTTTATTATAAAACAATTTGTTTCAAAATATGAATACCATTCAACACATGAATTTCAATTCGACGAATGAATTTCGATTCAACACATGAAGGTTTTCTATAGTTTATATATATCGATAAAAAGGTGATTTTTTATATTTAAAACACGAATACCATTCAACACATGAATTTCAATTCAACGAATGAATTTCGATTCAACACATGAAGGTTTTCTATAGTTTATATATATAGAGAAAAAATATGATTTTTTATTGTTAAAACAGTTTATTCAAAACACGAATACCATTCAACACATGAATTTCAATTCAACGAATGAATTTCGATTCAACACATGAAGGTTTTCTATAGTTTGTATATATAGAGTAAAAATGTGATTTTTGTTGTTAAAACAATTTATTCAAAACAAGAATACCATTCAACACATGAATTTCAATTCAACGAATGAATTTCGATTCAACACATGAAGGTTTTCTATAGTTTGTATATATAGAGTAAAAATGTGATTTTTATTGTTAAAACAATTTATTTAAAACACGAATACCATTCAACACATGAGTATGATTCAACAAATGAATTTCTATTCAACACATGAAGGTCTTCTATAGTTTATATATATAGAGAAAAAAATGTGATTTTTATTGTTAAAACAATTTATTCAAAACACGAATACCATTCAACACATGAATTTCAATTCAACGAATGAATTTCTATTCAACACATGAAGGTTTTCTATTCAACAGACGAATATAGTTTCAACACAGGAAAATAATTCTAACACATGAATATTATTCAAAATTTCAGCAGCATAACGGTAGGGTAGTTAAAACCTGGACCGTCCCTAGTATGCCTCCACGCTCTACCTTAAAGCCTCGCAGCTTTTGACAATGGGGAATCATGCATCTAGTTCGCATGCAGGCGGCATGTATATTTGTTTCATTTCCACAAGCTAATCCTATGTGGTTTCAACCAAATACTTCTCAACCATAAACGGGTATTTTTCAACCACGATCAACCAATTTTAACCACAAACAATATTAATCAACCATTCGCTATCAACCAATTTTCACATCAATCACAACCAATAAATATCGTCCATGGTTTGTGGACAAGGGGCATATATATATATATTTATATATAATCATTTCACTTCTATTTCAACACATATATAATTTTTACAACGCATATATAACTTATACATCGAACGTACAACTTATACAACGCTTACACAAGAGGTGTACAATGCTTATATAACTCATACATCGACTATATAATTTATACATCATCGTTTTCCATATCGTTTATAATTTAGAAATCTCACATTGGGTTCCACTCCACCAAAAATAACAGAAGGCTCAGAAAAATATGCGGTCTCTTCTAGAAGGTAGAAGACGTCCACACGAGTCCACTGTCTCTTATTTCACTGAATTTCATCAAGAAACGAAAAAGATATGATTTTTACAGTGAAATCAAAAACCGTAGCGCTATAAAGTGCTATTAACCATTTAAAATATGATAAACCGTACCTTTCTTCTACTTTTCAAACCTAGGGTTGCAAAAATCCTTCAATTCGGGTAGCGATTCGTCGATCAGGTTTCAGCACTGCTTAGAGCTTGGGGAGACGCGCAAAACCATGGTGGTATGGTCCAACTTGTCGCGGCGGTAGAAGAGAAAATCGGGGTGAATGGCGGTGACTTCACAGGCGCGATTCACGCTGAAGACGAGGCGAGGGAGGGCGTGACATACATGGATTTGAAGAGGAGATCGAGCACTTCAAAAAGCTTAACCGGAGGGGGGTCTAACTCGGCCTGGATTCGCCAAAAAATGGGAGGGAAGGCCGGTTTTCTGGCCGTCGTCGAGAGCAGTAGGTTACAGGGAGAGAGAGTGTTTTGTTGACCAATAACTTTTTTTTTATTTATATATTTTAATATCTCAAAAATACCCTCTTCCACGCACGAACTCCAATCCAAGCCCAACGACTGTCGTCCCTAGTGTTTTACCCCCATTACAAACACAATGGGATATGTTTCGTAGGCCCATTCAACTGTTTGAGTCAGTTTTCCTTCGAATTAAAATATAAAACATTCAATATTCAATTTGAACGTACATTTCAATTTGCCAGGGCCACAAACTGATTCGAAAAATTCCAGAAAAATAAATCTAGCTATGTTTAGATGATACGGTCCCAACAAAACTAGTTTCGTCGAATTCTGAGACCGTTTGTAAAATGGTCCTTTTCTGGTTGATCCAATTTAACTATAATCGACCAAAACACGTTTTCCTTTGCCACGCTCACATACTAGCTTCAAAAATTATGAAATTTGAAACCTAGCAATAACTTCACATCCCGGATCCAACAAAAGTGGTTTCGTCGAATTCCGAGGTCGTTTGCAAAATGGCAATTTTCACGGGCTATATAAATTCCGTAGCGACCTTTCTGAAAATTCATTTGGCTATAACTTTTGCTTTCCGCTATGAAACTTTGACTTTTCAGATTCGTTAGGAAGGTATTCACTAACAGATTTAAATATTTTTGGTTTCACTCAAATTCGTTTTGTTTTGCACCCAGTACAGTCAGCCAAAGTTTGAATTCAAATTTTGAAACTACCGCGCCATTTCAGGCCTTGTTTATAATTCAAAGTAATTATATTTATTTTCAACTTCGATTCAAACTTACTTTTCATCATTATTATTTAAAATATTTATTTTAAATATTTAAAATCCACTATTTTAGCCAATTTAAAATTTTTAAATTGGTTCAGAATTTTTGGGTCGTTACAGAAACGAATGAAGGTTAAAACGTTAAAAGAAAACAAAAAAGTTAGAGGGGAAACAGAAGTCAGTTGAAAGATGGGAGAACTATACAGTGAAATCACTGTAACGGCGGAGGAGACCCGACCTGAAAGTGGTGGTGGGACCCAGCGACGATGGGTGATCGGCTTGGATGGTCGGCGAAGATCAGTGGTGGCTGAGGTGCACGTGCACGTACACATGCACAGATGTGCACATCAGGAGTTAGCGTGGTGACTGCGTGGTGATCAGGGTGTTTAGCACAGTAACTCGAATGCCTGATACATCGGTATTTTGGCACTTTGCCAAGTACCAGGTGGTACTTCGGAAAATACGGTCGTGGCATGGAAAATTGGGAGGAACGGACGGTGACTAGATGCCTGGCACTCTGGTATTTGGCAAAGTACCAGGAGGTACTTTGGCAAACGCATGCGCAACTTTAGGATCTGAAGCGAAATCATGGCGTTTTGAAGCTAGTACTTTGACAATCTGGTACTTTGGCCAATATGCTCGAAAATGAGTTTCTGAACGGAGTTTTTAATTAAAATTTATTTTAAATAAATAGAAAATTAAAGAATAAATTAATAATTAAATAAAAATAGAATTTTTATTTAATTTGACATAGGCAAGTGGAAAGAGGAAAATGGAAAGAAGATCGAGTATAGAAGTTGATCAAAGATGTTCAACGAATTTGAAACTTTAAAATATAAAGGAAATAATTTAAATAAATTATTAAATTAATTTATTTATGTTAAATTAGAAGTAATATAATAACTTACCAGAAGAAATGGAGTATTGAACATCGTTTAAACATCGATGATGAACGAAGCAAAATACCGTGTGTGAAGCACGTGCTTTATTTATCCATTTCTAAATAATGAGCAAAACTGAGAAGAATACCATGTGCAACGCGCACACTTTAACTGTTCATTTTTTTAAAGAACAATACTACTATCCTGATATAAATAAGATAAATGTATACTAGATAATTAATGTGTAAACTAAATAATAATCATGATTAAGCCGATAACTATTCATCGACTATAAAAGACATTTCGAACATCGTTTCGAAGAGTCCGAAATAAATATTCCACTTTGATTCGAAGTATACGACGTATGTTGAAGATACTGAAGACGGAGATATGCAAGGACTATTTTAAATAGTACCTTCGGTCTGTTTAGTCCCAGGAAAAACCTGAATGGACGAGTGTCTGACATCGTATATCAGATAGATTCTACACATCGAATTTACGTAAGTATATTACCTTGGTGGCGGGGAAATTCGTTTCTCTTAGCTTTATTACCCGTAATATATTTGGGTAACCGAATGAGTTTTTCTGACGGATATGACAATGTGGCATTCAAAGTAATTAAAGAAATAAATCTATCAGAAGAATAAACGTGACCTCAAAACCTCAAAACCGGGAAGTAACAAAAGTTGGGCTAGGCAGCATGGCTAGTTGGGTCATACCCAAGCAGGGTATATTATCACCATCTAGAGAATATTCATATTTGTTACTTTCTTTCAATTCTGTATCTCCTGGGAATGGTTAGGTTGGTTCCAACAGTAAAGGTGGTAATATATTCGTTACACTCACGCAAAATGAGTGGACGGTCATGTGTTGCCGGGTTGCAAGACGTTCTTATTGAACCCCCAGTGTATCCTCTCTAGGGTACACTAATCGGCAGGTGCCCCTATACCTCGTCTGTTGGAATCCAATTTCCAATAAGCGCACTGCGATTTTTGATTGTATACTATATACGTGAATGTGAGATGCAAGGGTTTCACTAGATGATTATTTATTTGATAAAAACTATCGTAATATCAAATGTTTTGATATAAAGTATTTGGGTCATTATCCATATATTAGTTATGGAATGGTCTAAAGATTTCTAAAGTAAATGAATCTGGAAAAACTTATTTCTTACTTCCCTGTTTACATCTTTCAACTACGTTTACTTACACCAGTCCCCTGACTTACCTGGAGTTTATTTTTTGTGTTTCCTAAACTCTTTGGTAATCATAATATTTATTACGAGTATACAAGTAGTCCAAGTATGCAAGTGGAACCTATGAAGTTCAAGTCAAGACCAGTAGTATACCTGTAACAACCCGTATTTTGATAACGTGTTATAACCATAAATCTAGGCACAATTAAATTTTAAAATAAGAAACAAGGGAAACGGGTTGCGTCATTGCGTTCGTCTCGGAATTCTACATGAAATCGAGTCCGAGTTTTCGAAAATCGGAGTCCGTATGACCAAGTTATGGCTCCCCAAAGTTTCAGAAATTTTCAGTGTTCAAAACAGTTCGAATTCGAGTTCAAATTCGAATTTCAAAAACCAGACAGACTGGGCGAGAAATTTCCCGCCCAGCACCCCAGGTCGACTGGGGAGTCGACTGGGCAGTCGACACCCCCAGGTCCAGGTCGACTGCGCAGTCGACTTGGGTGTCGACCTGGTCCCCGAGCCTGGTTTGGGCCTGGTTGCTCCTGCTTGACCCTGTTGGCTTGTTTGAGGGTCTGTGATGATTTTTGGCGGTTCAGATCGATTCTAGGGTTTATCCTATGGCCTAAACTAGTTGTTGCAACTATAAAAACACCCTAAGACCTAGGCTAATCCACAACAAATCTTTCTAACACCATTACGCTGCTAAGTCTCCTCTTGAACCATGGCCGCCGCCTCCAACTTGAAGCTTAAACATTCAAACTAGATCCAAATCGAAGGCCAACGTTTCTACAACAATTTAAGGGAATAGATCAACATATCAACAACGATCCTATGACAATTTCTGTTCTTATTTCTCAAAAACCACGATCTGTAAGCCCCAGTTACTCTTAGATCTAAACTCTAAACTTAATATGGACATGTGTAAATTGAAGTTGAACATAAACATGATAACTACTTGAGACCTAATCTTGTATATCTTTGATCTATGACTATTCCTTTTTGATCTATTATTTTATATCTACTCTTGTTCACCCTAGATCTATTCACCTTGAACCTAGTACCGTTCATATTGAACCTTGATTTGTGGAATACTGATAAGAACTTGATTTAGGGGCCTGTTCATGTCATAACCTAAACCCTATCATTATTTTAACATGCCTGTGATGTTGTGATGTTGAAACTATTGCTAGTCACAAGTTTAGGATTATTATCTTATGTCATTTATTGCTATGTTTATCATCCTATTTCATATGCCAATGATGTTATGATCATATCTCAAGTTACACCATGCTTGCCTTGAAATCACCTTTGCCACTTTATACCCATCCTTGTTATGTTATTCCCTAGTTACATCTATTGCCTTGATTCGAATTCATGAGCATTGGGGATGCTATTTGGGTAGTTTAGGAAAACCTGAATTTAGTATGAAATTGAAAACATGAATATCGTTATAACTTGAGCTTGGATAGGAACATGAATGTGACATGAAATTATACTTGAAAATATGAATTTGGGACATGACACTTAGATAATTTGAACGTGGTCAACTCGAGGTTGGGTTGAGTTTGCAGTATAAATCTGCCCGGAACCTCCCGGCGAATCCAGTAACTGCAAACAATAGGACCCAATGTGAGTAGTTGGTCATATCGCACTCGAAACCTGAGGTTAGACTAGGTTATGGTGTAAAACTGCCCGTACCCGGCCGACACATCCAGTAACCATAACCAAGTCTAATGTGAGACGTTAGGGGTGCATAAAGTAAATTAATGCCACTGGATAGGGTTAAGTCATGGACCACTTGAATATACTTAACCAATTTGACACGTTAATTTGATAGGGTTATGTCATGAACCGCTTGAACACACTTAACCAACCTGACACATGATTCATAGGACTAAATCTTGAACTAGAATGACACACTTAGTCAATTTGACATGACACGTAGATAGGATTAAGTCTCGATTTTAAATGACAACTTAACATGCTGAACGAAACCCAAGTTACGCGGTCCTTTTCAGTAGTAACCCGCTAGATGTATCACGGTACCCTGGGACTAGGCAGGGTGGGGCACGATTGCTGGGCTGATTGTAAGCGACCAGAATGACGGCTGAGTTGGTGCGCCATTGTAGGTTCAGGCGGACTAGGGTCGTGCACTTAGTCCGGAGTTGAAAAAGCAGGCATTGGGCATCAATAAGATTATCTATGCATTCTTGATTCGTGTCGGTGGTTGGCACCCTAGGGCTTGATACACCCTATGGTGGACCTAGCATAGGTGACTACATTCGTAATAGGGCCGTATGACACAGACACACGATGAGCTAGACTTGTAGGGAGCCGATCGATTAGATCATACCATTGGACCCCGAATTGGGTTACTTCACGATATTAGGCCAAGGGATTATTTCTTGATTTATAGTTGACACGAGATTAGTATACCAGTATAGTTGGTATGGCGAACCTGGAATACGCAACGTTAGACTTGAGTTATCTTGTTAGCTTAGTTATCATGTCAGACTTATCATCATTCCAATGTTTAATTCCAGTTTATTCATGTCTTTTTAACTTTACTAGTTTCTATGTTGATAGTCACTAGGGCTTACTAGTCTTTTTGACTGACTCGTTTTCTTTTGCCTCTTTGTCTTTCGTCCCCCCCCCCCCCCCCAGGTTCTCTGGGAGGAAACTCTAGCTCTTAGCTTGGACTTTGCTTGCTTTCTGACAGCTATGTACAGTTTGGTCTTGAGCTATGCTATGGCTGCACTCATGCACTTTTTGGGGAATAATATTTTACTTATGTTGTTTTAAGTACTTTGCTTCTTTAGAACTTGATGTAATGAAATAATGACTTGGCATTTTGATGTAAGAGGTTTTGACTCTATTTTTCAGTAATGAGATTTGGTTTTAAAGTTTATATCTGTTGCTTTATATACTCTATTTTATCTATGTTCTGTCTTGTGTTATCTCTGTGCCTGTTTACTAGATAATACCCCTCCAAAACTAGGGCATTCCCTTTGTGAGTGACCCAAGCGGAGGTGGGGTGTTACATTTGGTATCAGAGACGAAGGTTACCAGACTGGGCAAAAGTTTTAAAATCCTTATGAAACTATTTTCAAAATCGTTTATAAAGAAGCATTTTTCAAGAAAAGTTTTATTTTTAAGAAAAGGCTATTCCCCAAAAGCCATTACACTTTCCTTTGTTTCCTCCTTTGAATCTTTTTCCTTTTCGCTTTTCCTTCCTGAGGGAGTACCCATACCTAGCTGGTTCCGAAGATACTTGGAAGCTAGGGCCAACAGCGCGGGCCCGGTAGATATCCCTCCTCCTCCTCCTCCCCCGGTGGCCACGGTTCCTTCTCCTCCGGGTACCGCCTTCGCCAAAATATGCAAGGACTTTATAGGAATGGGCGGCAAGAACTTCGTTGGAACTGAAACCTTCGTTGAGGCGCGAAACTGGCTAAAAGAGACTGAAGACTTGTTTGTTATTTTCGATATGAAGGATCATAGGAAAGTTCAGTTGGCAGCATGGTTGTTGAAAGAGGAAGCTGCATTTTGTTGGGAAGTCACCAACGCTACCAGGCCAATTGAGACTTGGTCAGACTTTAGAGAGAGGTTTGGGCTTAAGTTTTTATCATCCGCAGAAGCGAGCCTTCAGATGGAGAGGTTCCTAGCACTCAAGCAAGGGGACATGTCAGTTAGGGAATACGTGAATAAGTTTAATCAGCTTGCTCGGTTTGGTTTGGACTTAGTCAACATAGCTGAGAAGAAGGCTCTACGCTTTGCTCGAGGATTGAGTGAGCCACTCCACACTATGGCCATAACTTATGTACCCATGGGGGCGACCTTTGAAAGCTTGGTGAATATGGCCCTACTTCATGAAGAAGACGAGAATGGCAAGAAGAAGGTCAAGGTGAATGAGTCTCAAGACAAGAAGGTAAACTTCGAGAATGGAGGAAAGAACAGCAACAACAAGAATGAAAAGTCACGTGAGAAAAGAAAATGCAACTTCTGTGGTATTGACGGGCTTATAGTCCAGGACTGTACGAAGAAGAAGATGAAGATAGGAGCATGTTTTCAATGCGGTAAAACTGGACACATCAGCAAGAATTGCCCTAAGAAGCAAGTGCAAGCCCCGCAAGAAGGACCTTCTAGGGGTACATCTTTAACTTCTTTTCCCTAGATACTCTGTTTTATCTTGTATATCCTTTCGATCATGTCTTGAGAACCTTAGGTAGAATCCTATGAATGTAAACATGTATTTGAAACATGTTATGCTTGATGTTTGCGAATGGTTGCAAGTGGTTGCAAGTGATTGGTCGTGGTTGCATAACACACATTAGGCACTAGATCGGCTCAGACACATTTTCATATTGCATATGCATGAGTGTTTATACTTATTTATGGATGAAATTGAATGTGTTATCATATGAATGTTGCATATGGATGAATGTTTGTGCACACATATAGTGCTTACGTGACTAGGATTTGTTTGCATACATGTTGGATTCACGACACTAAACATATTTTGCATTAGAAAGATCAATCAGGCCTGATCATTTGCATTAGATAAGGAACATATACACACACTTTTTGCATATGTTCATACAGCATTAGAAATCTCTTAAGGACAATGTTTGCTTGTGGATGATGTTTTGAGTAGATGGATGGTAGGATACGTTCTTCCTAACTTAGAGATTTCGGGGACGAAATCCTTTAAGGAGGGGAGAATGTAACAACCCGTATTTTGATAACGTGTTATAACCATAAATCTAGGCAGAATTAAATTTTAAAATAAGAACCAAGGGAAACGGGTTGTGCCATTGCGTTCGTCTCGGAATTTTGCATGAAATCAAGTCCGAGTTTTCGAAAATCGGAATCCGTATGACCAAGTTCTGGCTCCCCAAAGTTTCAGAAACTTTCAGAGTTCAAAACAGTTCGAATTCGAGTTCAGATTCGAATTTCAAAACCCAGACAGACTGGGCGGGAAATTTCCCGCCCAGCACCCCAGGTCGACTGGGGAGTCGACTAGGCAGTCGACACCCCCAGTACCAGGTCGACTGCGCAGTCGACTTGGGTGTCGACCTGGTCCCCGAACCTGGTTTGGGCCTGGTTGCTCCTGCTTGACCCTGTTGGCTTGTTTGAGGGCCTGTGATGATTTTTGGCGGTTCAGATTGATTCTAGGGTTTATCCTATGGCCTAAACTTGTTGTTGCAACTATAAAAACGCCCTAAGACCTAGGCTAATCCACAACAAATCTTTCTAACACAATTATGCTGCTAAGTCTCCTCTTGAACCATGGTCGCCGCCTCCAACTTGAAGCTTAAACATTCAAATTAGATCCAAATCGAAGGCCAACGTTTCTACAACAATTCAAGGGAATAGATCAACAACTCAACAACGATCCTACGACAATTTCTATTCTTAGTTCTCAAAAACCACGATCTGTAAGCCCCAGTTACTCTTAGATCTAAACTCTAAACTTAATATGGACATGTGTAAATTGAAGTTGAACATAAACATGATAACTACTTGAGACCTACTCTTGTATATCTTTGATCTATGACTATTCCTTTTTGATCTATTATTTTAGATCCACTCTTGGTCACCCTAGATCTATTCACCTTGAACCTAGTACCGTTCATATTGAACCTTGATTTGTGGAATACTGATAAGAACTTGATTTAGGGGCCTGTTCATGTCATAACCTAAACCCTATCATTATTTTAACATGCCTGTGATGTTGTGATGTTGAAACTATTGCTAGTCACAAGTTTAGGATTATCATCTTATGTCATTTATTGCTATGTTTATCACCCTATTTCATATGCCAGTGATGTTATGATAATATCTCAAGTTACACCATGCTTGCCTTGAAATCACCTTTGCCACTTTATACCCATCCTTGTTATGTTATTCCCTAGTTAAATCTATTGCCTTGATTCGAATTCACGAGCGTTGGGGATGCTATTTGGGTAGTTTAGGAAAACCTGAATTTAGTATGAAATTGAAAACATGAATATCGTTATAACTTGAGCTTGGATAGGAACATGAACTTGACATGAAATTATACTTGAAAATATGAATTTGGGACATGACACTTAGATAACTTGAACATGGCCAACTCGAGGTTGGGTTGAGTTTGCAGTATAAATCTACCCGGAACCGCCCGGCGAATCCAGTAACTGCAAACAGTAGGACCCAATGTGAGTAGTTGGTCATATCGTACACGAAACCCGAGGTTAGACTAGGTTATGGTGTAAAACTACCCGGACCCGCCCGGCACATCCAGTAACCTTAACCAAGTTTAATGTCAGAGGTTAGGGGTGCACTAAGTAAATTAATGCAACTGGATAGGGTTAAGTCATGGACCACTTGAATATACTTAACCAATTTGACACGTTGATTTGATAGGGTTATGTCATGAACCGCTTGAACACACTTAACCAAACTGACACATGATTCGTAGGACTAAGTCTTGAACTAGAACGACACACTTAGTCAATTTGACATGACACGTAGATGGGGTTAAGTCTCGATTTTAAATGACAACTTAACCTGCTGAACGAAACCCTAGTTACGCGGTCCTTTTCAGCAGTAACCCACTAGATGTATCACGGTACACTGGGACTAGGCACGGTGGGGCACGAATGCTGGGCTGATTATAAGCGACCAGAACGATGGCTGAGTTGGTGCGCCATTGTAGGTTCAGGCGGACTAGGGTCATGCACTTAGTCCGGAGTTGAAAAAGCAGGCATTGGGCATCAGTAGGATTATCTGTGCATTCTTGATTCGTGTCGGTGGTTGGCACCCTAGGGCTTGATACACCCTTTGGTGGACCTAGCACAGGTGACTACATTCGTGATAGGGCCGTATGACACAGTCACACGATCAGCTAGACTTGTAGGGAGCTGATCGATTAGATCATACCATTGGATCCCGAATTCGGTCACTTCACGATATTGGGCCAAGGGATTATTTCTTGATTTATTGTTGACACAGGATTAGTATACCAGTATAGTTGGTATGGCGAGCCTTGAATACGCAATGTTAGACTTGAGTTATCTTGTTAGCATAGTTATCATGTCAGACTTATCATCATTCCTATGTTTAATTCCAGTTTATTCATGTCTTGTTAACTTTACTAGTTTCTATGTTCATAGTCACAAGGGCTTTCCAGTCTTTTTGACTGACCCGTTTTCTTTCGCCTCTTTGTCTTTCGTTCCCCCCCCCACCCCAGGTTCTCAGGGAGGAAACTCTAGCTCATAGCTTGGACTTTGCTTGCTTTCTGACAGCTCATGTACGGTTTGGTCTTGAGCTATGCTGTGGCTGCACTCATGCACTTTTTGGGGAATAATATTTTAATTATGTTGTTTTAAGTACTTTGCTTCTTTAGAACTTGATGTAATGAAATAATGACTTGGCATTTTGATGTAAGAGGTTTTGACTCTATTTTTCAGTAATCAGATTTGGTTTTAAAGTTTATATCCGCTGCTTTATATACTTTATTTTATCTATGTTCTGTCTTGTGTTATCTCTGTGCCTGTTTACTAGATAATACCCCTCCATAACTAGGGCATTCCCATTGTGAGTGACCCTAGCGGAGGTGGGGTGTTACAATACCTATACCTATGTATCCTATTTAAGTATCTTTATTGTTTGTAGTCGTGATGTATAATTATGTTGTTGTACTATGGTACTGTATTATGATGTACTATGATGAATCAGACTCTATATTGTAATATATTATGTATTTTGGAATTCCGCTGTGAGATTCTGATGTCTTCTTATTCTTCTATTCTATTAGTTCTATCTTTTCTATCACGCCTTCTAAATTCTTTCAATAATGACACGACTTTCGAGGCATCAAAAATTGCGCCGTTATATTGGGTTTCAGAGCTTAGATTTTTTGAACACCTAGGCTTTGGGTTAGTATTGAGAGAGCATATTTTTTACTAAAAAACTATTTTAGTATAGGACAACCTTAGTTATTGACTTAGGAATTTCCCTAAGACTATCTTCCGATTGAGTTATTAACTATCAAACCGTATCCTCAGGATAAGTTCAACAACGTTGAGTTAAATTTAGAATATCTAGTGAATAAAATTGGTATATCCCGGTTATAAAAACCAGACTTGAGTTATTAGTTGGATATAGACCCATGTGAGTTAAGTAATTGATTTTGAAATAAAATCAGAATTTTGGATTTCAAAAATTTAGATAACTAAATTCAAATTAAATAAGAGCTATATCTAGAAGGAGAAGAAGATAGTTATGGATGTGACTGACTTTAATTAAATCTGAAATCAGCGTGTAACTCTTAAATTTTGGGGACGAAATTCTTTTAAGGGGGGGTGGACTGTAATGTCCCGACTTTTTCTGACTATCAACAATTGATTTTAATAAGGAGATTAAAATCAAATATGTTATTTAAACAAAACTAAAGTGATTTTTAATACATGTATAAATACATATATGGATACTTGATATATTTTGAGATTTGAAAATATGAAATAAGTACACAACATTCAAGTATAAACCATATTAATAACTAATGATACACACATAGATAAAACAGCTCATACGAATATAGTTTAGAACTATAACAAAGTAGGAATGTTAAATAAAAGCCTTATTCACAAACATAACGAATATCATGAATTACATATAAGAAAAGAGGCATTTTGTTTACTTTAAAATTGTAAAGGGTTTGAAACAAAAAAAAACAAACATGTAGGCATATGGCAGTAGGATAATTTGGCCATACACAAGCATGTTAACAAAAAATGTAATACACAAACTGTTTGACTCATTGACCAAAAGAAAATATCTATATGCATATGCCAAAACAAAGCAAGACAAAAATATTAATTTATGATACTACAAATAGTGAATCTAGTATAGGAAAATTACCACCTAAACACTTCAGTAAAGGGTTGGCGTGTATACATTTCAATTTAGGAAAATATCATGCAAGAAAAGACAAAGCAAACCCATTTTTATATTTGCTAAAATGAGTGAGAACATGCAAACATTTAATGAAAGTATGGGCATACTTCTAGAAGCACAAACCTAGGACAAGTCTATTGGCTAATCACCTAAGTTAAACAAATATTTTCATTTATGTGTTCCCTATAATAAGGACGTATCGAGGGGTGAGGCTAATGGGAAGGTTACTGTAGGGGCATGTGGAGAAATTGTGTTTAAAACACTTGAGTTTGGCTATAAATACCACATAAAAACCCATATTTTTCTTCAAAGCAAAACAATAAGTTAAAACTAAATATATGAAGTCTTACTTGGTGGGAATTGGAAAGCATTTCAATGTGAGTAAACTCTTGTTTTAAGTCCATTAAATCTTGTGTATATTGATACAAATATTTGTAGATTGTTGGTTGCCATACATATACTTGTACTCTAAAATGTTTGAACATATGAATCAAAATCTGAAAATGAAACCACACTTTACTGGAACATAAGTATAAAAACCTGGGATTTTAAATTCTATAATATAGTGGCTATTGTTAAGCATGTTCTTATAGTTTAATTGAGTTTGTATATGCGTTGATATTATATGAGACCCGATCAATAATAACAATAATAGTATGGGACTGAGATGATAATAGTAACGGTTCTAAGAAGGATGTCATAATGAAGAAATATAGTTGTTCAAAGTTAATAGTGCTACACATCATAAGGATTTAATAGCAGAATTTAGTTGCCGATGTTAGGCTAAAATTTGTCCCCCCTTGCGTTGAGTTTACGGTTGGATGACTTGGCCATCCCTTCCATGGTCGATGCTTTTACACCACTGATTCTAAAATTCTTTACTATGGCAAACACTGATGTATATTTTCATGGCATTTTGAATTAATTTGTAGCACAGTCCTATAGGCTTTGGTTTATGGTATGTTTGCATTAAACAATAGTAGAACGTTGAACGAAGAAGTTAACTAATTAAAGAAATAACAATAACAATGAGTGTGTGTTGAAACTTAAATACGTTGCTTTGAAAAACTTGAAATACTTTTATATAAGGGTGCAATATGTCGAAGGCATTCATAGGGTATGTGTACACTGTGTACACGGTACACAGATAAGGGAGGCGTTATAAGTTGGTTTTCGAAAATTGAGGTGAGGGGTTGAGTTTAGGAAGTACTGGGAAAATTCAATAGCAGCTTTCTGGAGCAAGTTAGGACATTGGAAATGAGTTCGAACATGAAGTTCGGGTCTGCACGATTGGTGATGGAGGTGAGATGGCCAGTGGAGATGTTGTGCAAATGCACACATGAAATTGTGTGCATCTATGTGACTGGAAACAAAGAACTGGAGTTGCAGGCAAACTCCCAATGGAAAGACATAGCGTAATTCTTCTGGACGGTCAGCAACGAAGTGGTTAAGTGATCATGGTCTCGGTTGGTTGAACGGCATTAGAAGGAAGTGTTGATGGGAGCAAGGGGATCAGGCAAGAAATATTGAATATCAATGATAAGGGATTCGGTGTAGACCACGTGTGCCTGGTTCGGAAAGAAAGCAAAAACAATGGACAAAGAAGGAAAAAGTGGTTGCGGTTGTTGATGTGTACATTTGGCTTTGGGGTTTGAGACTTTGGGCTTTGACCCATTTAAAGAAAAAGAAATGAATGAAGGTTAAAACGTTAAAAGAAAACAAAAAAGTTAGAGGGGAAACAGAAATCAGTAGAAAGATGGGAGAACTATACAGTGAAATCACTGTAGCGGCGCAGGGGACCCGATCTGAAAGTGGTGGTGGGACCCAGAGGTGATGGGTGATCGGCTTGGATGGTCGGCGATGATCAGTGGGGGATGAGGCGCGTGTGCACGTACACATGCACAGATGTGCACATTAGGAGTTGGCGTGGTGACTGCATGGTGATCAGGGGGTTTGGCACGTTAACTCGAAGGCCTAGTACTTTGGTATTTTGGCACTTTACCAAGTACTGGATGGTACTTCGGAAAATACGGCAGTGGCATGGAAAATTGAGAGGAACGGACGGTGATTGCAGGCCTGACACTTTGGCACTCTGGTATTTGGCAAAGTACCAGGTGGTACTTTGGCAAAAGCATGCGCAGCTTTAGGATCTGAAGCGAAATCATGGCGTTTTGAAGCTGATACTTTGAAAATCTGTGCTTTGGCCAATACGCTCGAAAATGAGATTCCGAACGGAGTTTTTAATTAAAATTTATTTAAATTAAATAAAAAATTAAAGAATAAATTAATAATTAAATAAAAATAGAATTTTTGTTTAATTTGACATAGGCAAGTGGAAAGAGGAAAATGGCAAGAAGATCGAGTACAGAAGTTGATCAAAGAAGTTCAATGAGTTTGAAATCATGTTTGGCACATGCCAATAATTGGTGACATTTGAATGGTATGAATTGTCATGCCTAAAAATATAACGAACTTGGAAAATGGGCCATAACATTTACATATAGCAAGCAAAAGAGACAAATATGTAAATTTAGAAAATACGAATATGCTTAACCTGAGGTTGGATTGAGTTGTGATGTAAACCTGCCCAGACCCGCCCGGCTATCCAGTAATCACAAAAATACCTATCCTATGTCGGATGTTAAGGCATTAAGACCAATAAGGACCTGAGGTTAGACTGTGTTGCGGTGTAAACATGCCTGGAACCGAACGGCTGTTCAGTAACCGCAACAATACCAGTCTAATGTGAGTGGTCGGTGCTTTAATGAATAAATTAAAGCTAGAATGAGGATGGTATGGTTAAGTTAACTAAAACACTTAACCAATTCAACATGTTAATTAAACTAAAGGGTGGGGGTTAGGTTAATACAGACACTTAACCACTTAACATGTTTGACTAGAAAACCCCAGTAGCGGGGAACCATTTCAGCAGTAACCTAATTAGGTGTCATGGTACCCTGAAACTAGGCAGGGTGGGGCATGATTACTGGGCTGATTGTAAGCGGTCAAAAGCGATGGCAGTTGGTGCAGCAGTGTGGGTTCTAACGGAGTGTGGGCGTGCACACGCTTCGGAGCAGACAAACAGGGCACTGGGCACCAGTAGTATACACTATGCATTCTAGAATTGTGTTGGGCCACCACCATGGGACTTGATACACCCCATGGTGGGACCATCATAGGTATCTACAATCATAGGGTGTCGTATGACACATATTATTTTGCGAGTAGGAGCCGATCTTTAGAAATGGGATCACTTCACCCCAATCATGGGGTGCCAATCGGCATAGATATAGAGTGGGGTGCGATAGTATATTCGGTTCAGAACTGATTTATCTTAGTTTATGATACTTTCCTGTTTCCAGTTTATACGTATCATGCCCTTTTTCTTATTCTCATACTGAAGTCACTAGACTCACCAGGCTTTGTGTCTGACTCTATTTTTCCTTTGTCTTCTTTTCTTCCGTCCCCCCTTCCCCAGTCCACAAGGAGGAAACAACCCAGCTTAGTCAGACTCTTTGCAAGCTTCAAGATAGTAGATGTATGGTTTGGACTCTCTTTCCTTGGCTATGGCTTTTGGACACGTTCTATGTGGATTTATGCAGCTCTGATTATGTTTTATGCTTCTTTATTTAATAATCATGACAGAAATGATGATGTAATGTTTTGGATGTTGTTGGAAATTTTTTGTATGAACACGTATTTATGAAATGAAAGTCTGTTTGTTTTACGCTGCTTATATATATGTGTGTTTATATCTATCTTGTGTTTATCTGTGACTTTTACTTATAAACCTCCACTGAAGTTAAGGCATTCCCTTTGTGAGTGACCTTAATGAAGGTTGGGTGTTTCACTTGGTATCAGAGCACAGGTTTACCAGATTAGATAAAGGTTTTTGAAACTATTTTCAAAAAGAAGTTGAAAGAAGCATTTTTCTTTCAAGAAAAAGCATTGTTTTTTGAAAAGGCATAATTCCCCAAAGCCATATGCACTATCTCTCTATCCTTTTGTCTTGAATCCATCCTTTTTGTTTCAGCATGTCAGGAGATCTTAACCTTCCAGAAGGAGTACCGAGACCGGGCTGGTTCTGAAGGTACCTAGAGGCTAGGGGCAATGGTGCGGGCGTAGCAGACATTCCTCCTCCCACAGTGACAACGTGTAACACCCCACCTCTGCTAGTGTCACTCACAAAGGGAATGCACTAGTTTTGGAGGAGCGCTATCTAGGTAAACAAACACAGAGATATCACAAAACATAACATAAATTTAAAACAGTGGAAGAATCAAAAAGCAACTATCATTATTTCAAAATAGAGTCAAACTTCTTACATCCAAGATACCAACTGTCATTATTCCATTACAACAAGTTCTAAATAAAGAAGCATAAACTTGAAATAGCAAAAGTAATTTATTCCCCAAAGAGAGCAGAAAAGCAGCCATAGCATAGCTCAAGACCAAACCGTACATGAGCTGAAAAGAAAGCAAGAGATATCCAAGCTAAGTGCTAGAGTTTCCTCCCTAAGAACCTGGGGGGGAAACGAAAGAAAACAAGTCAGTCATAAAGATTAGTAAGTCCTAGTGACTTTCAGTATAAAAACTAGTAAAGGTAACAAGACAGGTATAAACTGAAAATAAACATAAGGATGATGATAAGTCTGGCATGATAAACTAAGATAACGAGATAACTCAAGTATAGCATCACATGTTCAAGGTTCGCTGCACCAATTGTACTAGTATCCGAACCCATGTCAAGTATTAACCATGAAATGATCCCTTGGCCCAATATCCTGAAATGATGCAACCCGGGGTCCTACGAAATGATTCACTAATCGGTCGGCTCCCTACAAGTTCTAGCTCGTCATGTGTCTGTGTCATACGACCCAATCACGAAATGTAGTCAACTGTGCTAGGTCCACCATAGGGTGTATCAAGCCCTAGGGTGCCAACCACCGACACAAATCAAGCACGCACAGTGTAAACCTACTGGTGCCCAATGCCTGCTTTTTCAACTCCGGACTACGTGCACGACAATAGTCCACCAGAACCTACAATGGCGTACCTACTCAGCCGTCGTTCTGGTCGCTTACAATCAGCCCAGTACTCGTGTCCCACCCTGCCTAGTCCTAGGGTATCGTGATACATCTAAGTGGGTTACTGCTGAAAAGGACCGCGTAACTAGGGTTTCTAATGGGTTAAGTGCTGTCATTCAAATTCGTGACTTAACCCTATCCAAATCATGTATCAAGTTGGTTAAGTGTGCTCAAGCGGTTCATGACTTAACCCTATCAAATCATCATGTCAAATTGGTTAAGTATATTCAAGTGGTTCATGAATTAACCCTATCCTGTGGCATAAATTCATTAATGCACCCCAACCTCTCACATTAGAGTAGTTGTTGTGGTCACTGGATTTGTCGGGTGGTTCCGGGCAGATTTACACCACAACGTAGTCTAACCTCGGGTTTTAGGTGCGATATGACCAACTATCCACATTGGATCCTATTGTTTGCAGTCACTGGATTCACCGAGCGGTTCCGGGATGATTTACACTGCAAACTCAACCCAACCTCGAGTTGGCCATTTTCAAGTTTATCTAAGTGTCATGTCCATGTTCAACTTTTCATATCAAAATTCATGTCGAGTTTCATGTCAAGTTTCATGTAAATTTCATGTCAAGTTCTTGTCCATAAACAGGTTCAAGTTATAACAATGTTCATGTTCATTTTCAAGTTCAAAGCCAATTCATGTTTTACCTAATCTACCCAAATCGTATTCCCATCGCACGTAAACTCGAATCGATACAAATAAATCTAATTAGGGAATAACATAAAAAGGGACGGGTATAAGGTGGCAAAAGTGATTACTAGCATAGCATGGTATAACTTGAGATAAATGACTACAACAATACTGGCATATGGAATATCGGCCTCAAACATTAAGATTCCAAATCTAGCAAAATAAGGTACTAGTCATGATAATAGTGGACATAAGGTGATAGTCATAAACTTGTGGCTAATTACAGATTCAACATTTCAGGCATGAAAATATGAAGGGTTATTCTTTTTGATTTACAACATGAATAGGACCCAAATGAAAGTCATAGTAATGTACCCAAAAGTCAAGATCCAAGATGAACAAGAATGGATGTAAAACAGTCATCATACACAGGTCCAATTTCAATTTACATCATATTCATATTACGTTTACAGTTTAAATCCAAAAGTAACTGGGGCTTATAGATCGTGGTTCGAGAATTAGAGAAAGAAAGTCGATGTTGAATATTTATGTGCTTAGACGTGTCCTAACAAAAATCCCCAAATCAGCAAATCTCTCAACGTAGTTTCGACGTAGGAGAAGTAGTCCCTTTCTCTAACTTCTCAACCAGAATTTGAGCAGCATAAGGTCAGAGAGAATTTTGTGTAGAGAGACTAGAGTTAGGGGCTGTTTATATAGGGTCAGGCCAACGAATCTAGACATAAATTGGACTAGAAACATCAGAGTGAACTCTGACTCAAAAAAGGGCTCGGCAACCAGGTCGACACCCAGGTCAACTCTATGGTCGACCTGGTCCTGGGTAGGTCGACTCTATGGTCGACCCCCTGGTCGACTTGGTCCTGGGCGGGAAATTTCCCGCCCAGTCCGTTCTGGGGTTTGAATTCGAAATTTGAATTCGAATTCTGAGATTGTTTTGAACTTGAAAATTTCTGAAAACTTCGAAGGGTCATAACTTAGTCATACAGACTCCGATTTTCGAAAACTCGGACTCGTTTCCAAGCAGAATTTCGAGACGAGCATAATGGAATAACCCGTTGCTCTTGATTCTTAATTTAAAAATTAATTCTGCCTTGATTTATGGTTATAACACGTTACTAAAATACGGGTTGTTACACAGCGGTTCCTCCTCCTCCTCGTGGAAATACTATCGCTAAGACGTGTAGAGACATCAAGGCTATGGATGGAAAGGACTTTTATGGAACTGAATCCTTTGTGGTAGCAAGGAACTGGTTGAAGGAGACCAAAGATTTGTTTTTCATCTTCAAAGTTGACGACAGGCAAAAGATACAGCTAGCAGTGTGGTTGCTTAAAGACGAAGCTTCTTATTGGTGGGAAGTTACCCATGTTGAGAGGCCAGTGGAAACTTGGGAAAATTTCAGGACGAGGTTTGAGATAAAATTACTCTCCCAAGCTGAAAGAAGCCTGCAGATGGAGAAGTTCCTAACTCTTAAACAAGGAAGTATGACGATCAAGGAGTACGTCAATCAATTTAATCAACTGGCCAAATTTGGGCTGGATTTAGTAAACACCAAACACAAGAAAGCCCTTCGCTTTGTCAAAGGTCTGAGTGAGCCTCTATACAGCCTTGCTATGGCCCATATAACCATGGGAGCGACTTATGAAAGCTTGGTGGACATGGCGCTGCTACACGAGGAAGATAAAGGCAAGAAAGAGGCAAAGGTGGAAGTGACTCAAGAAAAAAAAGAGGGCTTACAAGCTAAGAAAACAGACTTCAAGAAGGGCGGGAAGAACAACAAATCCCATGAAAAGAGAAGGTGTAATTCCTGTGGCATTGTTGGACATATAGCGAAAGACTGCAGAAAGAAGAAGGCGAAGATGAATGGTGGTTATTTCCATTGCGGCGAGACTGGACACATGGCTAAGGACTGCCCAAAGAAGCGGGGGCAGGAACAAAAGACCGGATCCACTCCAGGGGGATAGGTTCACGCGCTAGTGGCACCTCCGTAGGAACGAGGTAGAAATATTTTTGTAGAAAGCTTAGTTTATCTCTATGATCATCCAGTTCGCACTCTCTTTGATTCTAGCGCATCACACTCCTTTATTTCATCTGCTTTAGTAGAATCTCTGCACCTAGACACTAGTATGGTAGAAGATCCCTTGGTTGTTTCAAACCCAATTGGGGGCTCAACTTATTTGTCAATGGTCTGTTTGGATTTGAAAATCTCTATTCTAAGCATTGAGTTTAGATGTAGTGCCTTTGTTTTGGGTTTCTCGGGATATGGATTGATCTTAGGCATGGACTGGTTATCCAGTAGTGGTGCCATTCTCGATTGTGAGAAGAGAGTGGTTAGACTCTTGACTCGGCTCGGTAACACTCTAGAAATTTCTTGTATTCCCTTGAATGTTGTTATGCTTAGTTATCTAGAGTCGCTTGATGCTTCTGTTGAGAATTTGTTGTCGGTTAGAGTGGTTCGTGAATATACGGATGTCTTTGAGGAGGTGAAGGGCTTATCTCCGAGGTGGGAAATAGACTTCCTCATATATCTTATTGATAATGCAAAGCCCGTAGCTTTACTACTTAGACACATGGCTCCAAAAGAGAGGAAGGAGCTCAGTAAGCAAGTTAAAGAGCTTCTCGAGAAGGGGTTTATAAGGCGGAGTATCTCAGAATGGGGTGCTCCAGTGGTGTTCGCCACCAAAGCAGATGGCTCACTACGTCTTTGTGTGGACTATAGAGAGCTAAACAAGCTGACTAAGAAGAATAGACACTCGCTTCCCAGAATAGACGATCTGTTTGATCAGCTTGTAGGAGCGTCGGTTTTCTCCCAAATTGATCTGGCTACTGGGTTCCATCAACTAAGTGTAACAACCCGTATTTTCAATAACCTGTAATAACATAAATCGAGGCAGAATTTAATTCTAAAATGGGAATCAAGGGAAACGGGCTATGCCATTGTGTTCGTCTCGGAAAAATACGCGAAATAGAGTCCGAGTTTTCAAAAATCGGAGTCCGTATGACCAAGATATGGCCTCGCGAAGTTTCACGAAAATTCCCAAATTAAAGTATACTTAATTAAGTGAAATGGGTTGTGTAGATATATATATATATATATATATATATATATATATATTGATATATATATATATAATTGAAAATTTAATAAATAAATATGCAAAAATGCTCAAAACAGCGAATTGGGAGAGGGGAATAACCGAACCGGCCGATTTTTGAAGTCGACCCGAGCCCGCTGGGTCGACTAGGGGTTAATCCAGGGTGTTTGGCTGTCAACCCGTGGGCCGATTCGCTCAAGTGCAGATTTTGCATTTGAATGGTTCTCATGGTCCATCTTTAATCTAAAGGCCCTAGATGGTTCCTACACTTGACTTCTTCCCCAAGACATGCTTTGATGGCTTGGATTGAATCTAGGGTTAATCCTATGGCCTAAAACACTTGCCTAATCTATAAATAAGACCCTAACCTACCCTAATTCATTCATAATTAAACCTAGTGACTAAACTATGGCAAAATGCTAGCTCTCATGGCCTCCACTAATTTTATGAAGAGGGTTGCATACTAATCACTCTCTAATCAACTTCTAATCCCTTCTTAGCATCTTAATCTTCTTCATTTGGTGTTCAAAGTTGCTAGTTGTGAGTTTCTATCACTTTGATGATCTTTTGGTAAACTAATTAGATGAGATGTGATGAGATTTATGGTTTTGTATGTGGGTTAATGAGCTTTGAATCATATGATATGATGTTAGCATTAATCTTATGTTTATGCATGTTGAGTATGTAAGCTTATGCAAGTTTAATATGATGTATGTTATGTTTGCATGATGCTAAATATGCAAGTTGTGGGCTATGTAATCATATGCATGTTATGCAAGTTCATGGTAATATGCTATGCAAGTTACATGTTTGTTAATATGCAAGTTACATGTTTGTTAATATGCAAGTTACATGTATGTAAATATGCAAGTTACATGTTTGTTAATATGCAAGTTACATGTTTGTTAATATGCAAGTTACATGTATGTAAATATGCAAGTTACATGTTTCTTTATATGCAAGTTACATGTTTGTTAATATGCGAGTTACATGTATGTAAATATGCAAGTTACATGTTTATTAATATGCAAGTTCATGATGACACATTATGCAAGTCTATAAGCTAATATGCAAGTTTGTTATGCAAAATGAATATGTAAGTTATGTGACATATTATATGCAAGTTATGTGACATGTTATGCAAGTTCCTATGCAAGTTATGTGTTTGTTAATATGCAAGATGGCACCTTTGAAACATGTTCATTCATATGCAAGTTGACACCTTTTATATGTGTTATATCATGAACGAAATTACGTGGGAACGATGGGGTAATTAAATGCATAAGTTAATAAGATTGTGTGAAATTAATATAATTATGCATAACACAAAATAAATAAACATAGTATGGGAATTTGCCTATTTGGTTAGGTGTACCCATACTATGTGTTGGGAATTTACCTATTGAGTTAGGTCTACCCCATGGGAATTTACCTATTAAGTTAGGTCTACCCATGTTAAGAAAACTTGATTAATTAGGGATAATTAATATAAAATTATGAGGGTGATTAATTAGGTGTAATTAATTGACTAAGACACGAGGTTGGACTCAGTTGTAGCGTAAAACTGCCCGGACCCAACCGGCTTAACCAGTTGCTACAAATGTTAGCCCAATGTGAGAGGTCTTAGGCACAAACTAAATACGTAATTAATGTAAAGACACGAGGTTAGACTCTGTTATGACATAAGGCTGCCCGGACCCAACCGGCTTAACCAGCGGTCATAAAAGACAGTCTAATGTGAGAGGTCTTTACAAAGGTTACGTTCTTAATTAATTAATTAAGAAACACTTAACCGCATTAGCATGTAGAGGGACATGAGGGGTTAAGTGGGTGCCTCGGGTGGCATGAGAAAATCTAGTGGTTGCCTTGGGTGGCAATAGAAAATACGATTAGAATACTTAACCAAAATAGAACATGTAATTAAAACATGATTAAAGGGTTAAGTGGGATATACTAGAAAAAGGGACAAGCTTAGGTGGGTAGCTTGTGGAGGCCCATTTCAACCAGTAACCCATACGTATCTTTGTGGGCTCGACCCATGTCGAGGACGGGACACGCATACTGGGCTTGACTGTAAGAGGCAAACGGGTTAGCGGTGGCAACGCAAGTCCAACGGGCTTCATATGCGTGAGTGGGCCCGGGCTGGTAGGTAAGCCGTTGTTGCATCGAGTAGATATAAGCCGTGCACCTTTAGTTTCATCAGGTTGCCACATTGGGGAATGATACATCCCACGGTGGGGCCAGCACGGGTATCTACGTTAGGGAGCCGATCGAATGGGAAGTAGTGTGTACACCTAGTGGATTGTAGGGCCCCGTGGCGCCTACTTGGTCACCTAGGGGTACGCAGGTACTAATTAGTAAATTTTATAAGTCCTTGGGTGGGATCAACCTTTAAGTTAGGAACGACTGGTGTGGTGCAGTTTAGTAATTTACCTTAGGGAGGGTAGATGCGTCTTTATCCTTTATCTTCGTTTAGTTGACTGCTTAGGGTAGCCATTCATCCCTATATGTTACCGTATATCAGTTTATGTCTTCTCTGGTTACTTTAACGATTGTATTGTTAAAGTTATAGGACTCGCTCAGACTTATGTCTGACCCTGTTGTTTTTATCTTTTTCCCAACCCTCAGGTCCTACGGTGGATCCTAGCAGTAGTGGAGCTTGATCGCATTGCTGTTCCAGTCTTTAGGAGCTTGGATAGATGTAAAGCTCCAGTTATCCAGTTATCTTTTCTTTTGTTTGGCTATTGTATGAGAGTGGGATTATGTACTTCTTTATTTTGATGGATATTGTACTTGACCTTTATTGTGGTTTTATGATGTAACCAGACATGTTTTACTTCCGCTGTTATGAGATGATGTTTTAAAATTTCAAGTACTATTTATATCTGTCTTGTTGTAATTTTTCTGTTCTATATTCACTAAAATACTCCACCGATGCTATGGCATTCCCTTAGTGAGTGATCATAGCGGGAGTGGGGTGTTACACGTGGTATCAGAGCTTAAGGTTACCAGAACAGATAAATTTTTTGAGAAAAACTACTTTCTAAGAGTATTTTCGAAGAAAGTATTTTTAAAAGCATGTCTTCTAAGAGAAAAAGTTTTTGAAAAAGAAAAGCATAATCCCCAATAGCCATATCTTTATCTTTCGGAATCTCCTTTTTGAATCTTTCCTCTTTCGTTTCAGCATGGCTGAAGATCTTAACATCCCGGAGGGTTTAGTTATACCACTATGGTATAGGAGGTTGCAAGAGGCTAGGGCCGCGGCTGCGGGTCCGGCCAATGCTACTACACCAGAGACAACCGCTCCTCCTCCTCAGCCTAGAGTGGATAATTTTGCTAAGGTTTGCAAGGAGTTCAAGGCTATAGGAGGAAAACCTTTTCTTGGTTCAGAGACTTTCGTAGAGGCTAGAGATTGGCTTAAGGAAGTGGAAGAGTTGCTAGATATCTTTGAAGTGGAAGAGGGAAAGAAAGTCAAGTTGGCGGCTTGGTTAATGAAGGGAGAGGCCTCATTCTGGTGGGAGGTCACTAATGGAGAACGCCCTGTTGACTCTTGGGCAGATTTTAAGCAAAGGTTTGGGGCTAAGTTTCTCTCAAGGGCGGAAGAGAATCTGTTTATGGAGAAGTTCTTGAATTTGAAGCAAGGGAATCTCACGGTGAAAGAATATGTCAACAAATTCAATCAATTAGCAAGGTTTGGCATAGAGTTGGTGAATACACCGGAGAAGAAGGCTTTGAGGTTCGTTAGAGGCTTGAACGAACCATTGCAAGGAATAGCTATGACTCACATTCCTATGGGGGCCACTTTTGAGAAGCTTGTCTACATGGCACTTATGCATGAGGATGATAAGAATTCTAAGGCACCAGAGAAAAAGGGGGATCAGAAGAAACCGCAACAGCAACAACAAGGCAAGGGCGGAAAAGGCAATGGTGACAAAAAGAAGACGAAGAAGAAGTGCTTCAATTGTGGAACACCAGGACACCTCAGTAAGGATTGTCGCAAAAAGAAGAAGACCGGTTGCTTTCATTGTGGTGAAGCAGGGCATCTTGTGAAAAACTGCCCAAAGAAGGGGCAGAAGACGGGGTCTACCTCAGGAGGCCAGGTGCAAGCTCTTATAGCACCACCTCAGTCAGGGGGGCAAGTTCAGGTTCTCTCAGTTCCACCGATTCAGCAGAGAGGTAGAACTATTTCCGTTGAAAGTCTGGTTTTTCTGTTTGATCATCCAGTTCGTACTTTGTTTGACTCTGGCGCATCGCATTCTTTTATCTCATCATCGTTAGTTGAGTCACTGCACTTAGACACCAGTCTAGTTGATGATCCCTTGGTTGTCTCAAACCCAATTGGGGGCTCCATATATCTGTCTATGATATGTTTGGGTTTGAAGATTTCTATACTTAGCGTTGAGTTTAGATGTGATGCTTTTGTATTGGGCTTCACGGGCTATGGGTTGATCTTGGGCATGGACTGGTTATCCAGTAATGGTGCCGTTCTTGATTGCGAAAGGAGAGTTGTCAGGCTCATGACCCGCTTGGGTAACACTCTCGAGATCTCTTGCAATCCCATGGAATCTGTTTTGCTAAGTTATCTTGAATCGCTCGATGCTTCGGTCGAAAGTTTGTGTTCTGTCAGAGTAGTCCGGGAATATCCGGGTGTGTTTGAAGAAGTAAAGGGTTTGCCTCCGAAGCGGGAGATAGATTTCCGAATTTATTTGGTGGATAATGCCAAACCAGTGTCTTTGCCAGTACGCCACATGGCTCCTCGTGAGAGAAGAGAACTTCATAAGCAAGTAGGGGAGTTGCTTGAGAAGGGGTTCATAAGGCGAAGTATATCGGAGTGGGGAGCTCCAGTAGTGTTTGCCACGAAGGCGGATGGGTCCCTCAGACTTTGTGTGGATTATAGGGAACTTAATAAGCTCACGAAGAAGAATAGACACCCATTACCGAGGATAGATGATCTCTTTGATCAGTTGGTTGGCGCGTCAGTATTTTCGCAGATGGACTTAGCTACAGGGTTTCATCAGTTAAGAGTGGCGGAGGACAGTATAGAGAAGACTGCTTTCCGGACTCCGGATGGTTTTTATGAGTGGCTAGTGATGCCATTTGGGTTGACAAACGCCCCCGCATACTTTGTTGATCTCATGAGTAGAGTGTTCAGAGAGTATCTGAATAAGTTTGTAGTAGTTTTTGTGGATGACATCTTGGTCTTTTCCAAGAATGAAGAAGAGCATGCCTTACATCTCAAGGAAGTGTTGGAGACTCTTCGAGCGCATAGTCTTAAAGCTAAATTCTCTAAATGCCATTTTTGGAGAAGAGAAGTGCGATTCTTAGGGCATGTGGTCTCTAAGGAAGGGATAGCTGTGGATCCCGCAAAGATAGTATCTATCCAGGATTGGAAAGTTCCTAGAAATGCTACCGAGGTAAGAAGTTTCTTGGGGTTGGCAGGATATTATAGGAAGTTCATCAAAGACTTCGCGAAGATATCAGCCCCATTAACCCGCTTGACGAAGAAGAATCTGGTTTTCTCATGGGATGTAGATTGTGATGATGCTTTCCGACGGTTAAAGAGAGCTTTGACCACCGCTCCAGTTTTAGTGCTTCCAGATGGGAGTAAGCCGTTTGTTGTTTATACCGATGCTTGTGGAACAGGATTAGGCGCAGTCTTGATGCAGGAGGGAAGGGTAATAGCCTATGGAGGGAGACAATTGAGAGTGCATGAGAAGAATTACCCTACCCATGATCTAGAGTTGGCCGCGATTGTTTTCGCACTTAAGTCTTGGCGCCATTATCTTCTTGGTGAGAGATTCGAGTTGTTCACCGACCATAAATCATTGAAGTACTTATTCTCTCAGAAGGATTTAAACTTAAGACAGCAAAGGTGGATGGAGTTCTTAGCATCCTATGATTTCGAGATAGCGTATACCCCTGGTAAGGGTAACGTGGTGGCAGACGCCTTAAGTAGAAAAAGGCTATCTTTGAGTCCATTGTTCGTGGAACGACGAAGCTTGGAGTTTCTTTCTTTGTTTGACTTCAGACCTTCTGTTGATTTTGTACCTGGTTTGTTGGCATCCTTGGAGGTTAGACCTACTCTTTTGAGACGGATTGGCGAGGCTCAGCGAGACGACCCACAGTTGGTTGTGTTGGTAGAGAAGCTTATAAGAGGGGAGTCGTCCAGCCATTTGGGTCGATACACCATAGATGATAAGGGATGGTTGCATAGAGACGGTAGACTTTGTGTACCGCAAGATGAGGGTTTGAAGAAGGCTATTTTGGATGATGCACATCGTTCAAGAATGACTATTCATCCCGGTGGAGACAAAATGTACCAAGACATGAAGAGAGTTTTCTTTTGGGCCGGTATGAAGAAAGATGTGGCCGAGTATGTGGCTAGATGCTTAGTGTGCCAACAAGTTAAAGTGGAGCAAAGGAAACCCGGTGGGTTGCTACACCCATTGGAAGTTCCACAGTGGAAGTGGGATAGTGTCTCGATGGATTTCATCGACGGGTTACCGAGATCGAGGAAGGGCAATACGGGAATTTGGGTTGTGGTAGACAGACTTACAAAGAGTGCCCATTTTATACCCGTAAAGAGTAAGAGGACCGCTCCATGGCTTGCTTCAGTCTATGTTAGAGAGATTGTTAGATTGCATGGCGTACCATCCAGCATTGTGAGTGATCGAGATCCTATTTTCACTAGTGAGTTTTGGAGAAGTTTGCAAGAGGCGGTAGGGACTCAGTTGTGTTTGAGCACCGCATATCATCCTCAGACGGACGGTCAGACCGAGAGGGTGAACCGTATCTTAGAAGATCTTTTGAGGCTTTGTATCTTGGATTTTGGAGGTACATGGGAAGAACATCTTCCTTTGGTGGAGTTCGCATATAATAACAGCTTTCAGTCCAGTATTGGTATGGCTCCTTTCGAAGCTCTTTATGGAAGGCCTTGTCGATCTCCTACATGTTGGTGGGAATCTACGGATAAGATCTTGCTTGGGCCGGATATGGTTAGAGAGACTTCAGAGAAGATTGATCTAATTCGAAAAAGGATGAAAGCAGCGCAAGATAGACAGAAATCTTATGCGGATCGGAGAAGGACGGATCTTGAGTTTGAGGTTGGGGACATGGTTTTTGTCAAAGTATCTCCATTGAGAAATGTTGTTCGCTTTGGGTCCGTAGGGAAGTTAGCACCGAGATTTGTTGGGCCGTTTCCTATTAAGGAAAGGATTGGACGGATGGCATATAGGGTGGAGTTGCCCGACAGACTTAGTGGTGTTCATGATGTATTCCATGTATCACATTTGAGGAAGTGCTTACATGAGACCGCGGAGGTGGTAGAGCCGAGCTTGCTTAGAGATGTAGTGGTAGAGCGTGATGCGACGATTCGACGAGCTCCTACTCGCATCCTTGGGTCAGAAACTAGGAAGTTGAGGAACAGAGAAGTTCAGCTAGTTAAAGTGCAATGGGGAGATGACGAAAGCAATGCTACTTGGGAGACGGAAGCAAAGATGCGTTCTTTGTATCCATTTCTTTTTGAGAGTATGTCTTTTAACTTCTCCTTTATTGCTTGTCTAGTACTTATCTTATCTTTAGTATATCCTCTCGCTAATACCTATGACCTTTAGATAGGGTAAAACCTATGGTTGAGACATGTGTTTGAAACATGTTATGGTTGATGGATGCATATGGATGCAATTGTTTGCTAGTGGTTGCTCGTGGATGCATATACACACACATTAGGCACTAGATCGGCTCAGTCACTTCATGTTGCATATTGCATAAATGGATGTGGTAGTTAGATTGATGGATGTATCATGGCTGTGTTATCATATGGATGATGCATTTTTGTGTATGGTTGTGCACGCATGTAGAAATTTGTATGTGTCAATAGGGTTTCGCATACATATTGGATGCATGGCACTATCATGGTTTGCATTAAGGAGGTTTACTGTATCAGTAACCGCCTGATTTTCGCATTAGGTAAGTACATATACACACACTTTTGCATATATCCATCCAGCATTTAGAATCTTGTAAGGACAATGATTGCTCGTGGATGATGCTTTGAGTAGATGGATGATTGGATGGTAGGATACGTTCTTCCTAACTTGAAGATTTCGGGGACGAAATCCTTTAAGGAGGGGAGAATGTAACAACCCGTATTTTCAATAACCTGTAATAACATAAATCGAGGCAGAATTTAATTCTAAAATGGGAATCAAGGGAAACGGGCTATGCCATTGTGTTCGTCTCGGAAAAATACGCGAAATAGAGTCCGAGTTTTCAAAAATCGGAGTCCGTATGACCAAGATATGGCCTCGCGAAGTTTCACGAAAATTCCCAAATTAAAGTATACTTAATTAAGTGAAATGGGTTGTGTAGATATATATATATATATATATTGATATATATATATATATAATTGAAAATTTAATAAATAAATATGCAAAAATGCTCAAAACAGCGAATTGGGAGAGGGGAATAACCGAACCGGCCGATTTTTGAAGTCGACCCGAGCCCGCTGGGTCGACTAGGGGTTAATCCAGGGTGTTTGGCTGTCAACCCGTGGGCCGATTCGCTCAAGTGCAGATTTTGCATTTGAATGGTTCTCATGGTCCATCTTTAATCTAAAGGCCCTAGATGGTTCCTACACTTGACTTCTTCCCCAAGACATGCTTTGATGGCTTGGATTGAATCTAGGGTTAATCCTATGGCCTAAAACACTTGCCTAATCTATAAATAAGACCCTAACCTACCCTAATTCATTCATAATTAAACCTAGTGACTAAACTATGGCAAAATGCTAGCTCTCATGGCCTCCACTAATTTTATGAAGAGGGTTGCATACTAATCACTCTCTAATCAACTTCTAATCCCTTCTTAGCATCTTAATCTTCTTCATTTGGTGTTCAAAGTTGCTAGTTGTGAGTTTCTATCACTTTGATGATCTTTTGGTAAACTAATTAGATGAGATGTGATGAGATTTATGGTTTTGTATGTGGGTTAATGAGCTTTGAATCATATGATATGATGTTAGCATTAATCTTATGTTTATGCATGTTGAGTATGTAAGCTTATGCAAGTTTAATATGATGTATGTTATGTTTGCATGATGCTAAATATGCAAGTTGTGGGCTATGTAATCATATGCATGTTATGCAAGTTCATGGTAATATGCTATGCAAGTTACATGTTTGTTAATATGCAAGTTACATGTTTGTTAATATGCAAGTTACATGTATGTAAATATGCAAGTTACATGTTTGTTAATATGCAAGTTACATGTTTGTTAATATGCAAGTTACATGTATGTAAATATGCAAGTTACATGTTTCTTTATATGCAAGTTACATGTTTGTTAATATGCGAGTTACATGTATGTAAATATGCAAGTTACATGTTTATTAATATGCAAGTTCATGATGACACATTATGCAAGTCTATAAGCTAATATGCAAGTTTGTTATGCAAAATGAATATGTAAGTTATGTGACATATTATATGCAAGTTATGTGACATGTTATGCAAGTTCCTATGCAAGTTATGTGTTTGTTAATATGCAAGATGGCACCTTTGAAACATGTTCATTCATATGCAAGTTGACACCTTTTATATGTGTTATATCATGAACGAAATTACGTGGGAACGATGGGGTAATTAAATGCATAAGTTAATAAGATTGTGTGAAATTAATATAATTATGCATAACACAAAATAAATAAACATAGTATGGGAATTTGCCTATTTGGTTAGGTGTACCCATACTATGTGTTGGGAATTTACCTATTGAGTTAGGTCTACCCCATGGGAATTTACCTATTAAGTTAGGTCTACCCATGTTAAGAAAACTTGATTAATTAGGGATAATTAATATAAAATTATGAGGGTGATTAATTAGGTGTAATTAATTGACTAAGACACGAGGTTGGACTCAGTTGTAGCGTAAAACTGCCCGGACCCAACCGGCTTAACCAGTTGCTACAAATGTTAGCCCAATGTGAGAGGTCTTAGGCACAAACTAAATACGTAATTAATGTAAAGACACGAGGTTAGACTCTGTTATGACATAAGGCTGCCCGGACCCAACCGGCTTAACCAGCGGTCATAAAAGACAGTCTAATGTGAGAGGTCTTTACAAAGGTTACGTTCTTAATTAATTAATTAAGAAACACTTAACCACATTAGCATGTAGAGGGACATGAGGGGTTAAGTGGGTGCCTCGGGTGGCATGAGAAAATCTAGTGGTTGCCTTGGGTGGCAATAGAAAATACGATTAGAATACTTAACCAAAATAGAACATGTAATTAAAACATGATTAAAGGGTTAAGTGGGATATACTAGAAAAAGGGACAAGCTTAGGTGGGTAGCTTGTGGAGGCCCATTTCAACCAGTAACCCATACGTATCTTTGTGGGCTCGACCCATGTCGAGGACGGGACACGCATACTGGGCTTGACTGTAAGAGGCAAACGGGTTAGCGGTGGCAACGCAAGTCCAACGGGCTTCATATGCGTGAGTGGGCCCGGGCTGGTAGGTAAGCCGTTGTTGCATCGAGTAGATATAAGCCGTGCACCTTTAGTTTCATCAGGTTGCCACATTGGGGAATGATACATCCCACGGTGGGGCCAGCACGGGTATCTACGTTAGGGAGCCGATCGAATGGGAAGTAGTGTGTACACCTAGTGGATTGTAGGGCCCCGTGGCGCCTACTTGGTCACCTAGGGGTACGCAGGTACTAATTAGTAAATTTTATAAGTCCTTGGGTGGGATCAACCTTTAAGTTAGGAACGACTGGTGTGGTGCAGTTTAGTAATTTACCTTAGGGAGGGTAGATGCGTCTTTATCCTTTATCTTCGTTTAGTTGACTGCTTAGGGTAGCCATTCATCCCTATATGTTACCGTATATCAGTTTATGTCTTCTCTGGTTACTTTAACGATTGTATTGTTAAAGTTATAGGACTCGCTCAGACTTATGTCTGACCCTGTTGTTTTTATCTTTTTCCCAACCCTCAGGTCCTACGGTGGATCCTAGCAGTAGTGGAGCTTGATCGGATTGCTGTTCCAGTCTTTAGGAGCTTGGATAGATGTAAAGCTCCAGTTATCCAGTTATCTTTTCTTTTGTTTGGCTATTGTATGAGAGTGGGATTATGTACTTCTTTATTTTGATGGATATTGTACTTGACCTTTATTGTGGTTTTATGATGTAACCAGACATGTTTTACTTCCGCTGTTATGAGATGATGTTTTAAAATTTCAAGTACTATTTATATCTGTCTTGTTGTAATTTTTCTGTTCTATATTCACTAAAATACTCCACCGATGCTATGGCATTCCCTTAGTGAGTGATCATAGCGGGAGTGGGGTGTTACACTAAGGGTAGCTGAAGATAGCGTCGATAATACGGCGTTCAGAACCCCAGACGGTTTCTTCGAGTGGCTTGTCATGCCTTTCGGCTTGACAAACGCACCCGCTTATTTCGTAGACCTAATGAGCAGGGTGTTAAGAGAATTCCTCAACAAAGTTTGTGGTTGTCTTAGAGGACGATATTTTGATCTTCTCAAAGAATGAGGAAGAACATGCTCAGCATTTGAAAGAGATCATGGAAACTGTTCGAGTTCATCAACTGAAAGCCAAATTCTCCAAGTGACACTTTTGGAGAGAAGAAGTAAGGTTCCTTGGGCATGTAGTGTCCAAAGAGGGGTTAGCTGTGGACCCCGCGAATGTGGTGGCGGTGCAAGATTGGAAGGCACCAAGAAATGCTACCAAAGTCCGAAGCTTTCTTTGGCTAGCAGGTTGTTACCGAAAGTTCATTAGAGATTTCGCGAAAACCTCAGCTCCACTCACAAGGCTAACAAAGAAGAATCTAGTGTTCGCTTGGGATCTGTATTGCAAGTTTGCTTTCCAACGGTTGAAAAGGGCTCTCACAACAGCCCCAGTTCTGATATTGCCTGATGGAAGTAAGAAGTTCATAGTATACACAGATGCATGCGGAATGGGACTAGGCGCTGTTCTGATGCAAGAAGGGAAGGTAGTGGCTTATGGTGGAAGACAGTTGTAAGTACATGAGAAAAACTACTCGACCCACGACCTAGAGTTGGCAGCCATCGTTTTTGCGCTTAAGTCTTGGCGCCATTATCTTCTTGGTGAGAAATTTTAACTGTATACTAACCATAAATCGTTGAAATACCTATTCTCGCAGAAAGATCTTAACATAAGACAACAAAGGTGGATGGATTTTCTTGCCTCGTATGATTTTGAGATTTCCTATACTCCTGGCAAGGGCAACGTAGTAGTAGACGCCTTGAGCAGAAAGAAGCTGACCTTAAGCCCTCTCTTTGTAAAAAGGAAAATCTTGGAGTATATAGACAGTTTTGACTTTAGGCCCTCCACTGACTTTGTACCCGGCATGCTAGCAACATTAGAAGTGCGACCAACTCTATTAGACTCAGTCGGGGCCGCACAACGTGAAGACCCTGAGCTTGTTGATGTGATTGATAAGCTAATTAAGGGTGAAACTTCCAGTCTCCTCAATAGGTACTCCATCGATGATTAGGGTTGGCTGAGGCGAGATGGAAGACTATGCGTCCCACAAGCAAGGGATTTGGTAAAGATGGTTCTCGAGGAAGCACACAATTCCAAGATGACAATACATCCAGGTGGAGACAAGATGTACAAATACGTAAATAGAGTTTTCTTTTGGAACGGCATGAAGAAGGACGTGGCAGATTTCGTTTCTAAGTGCATTATATGCCAACAGGTCAAGGCTGAACAAAAAAAGCCTGGAGGACTGCATCATCCTCTAGAAGTCCCGCAATGGAAGTGCGATAGCATTGCAATGGACTTCATTGATTGGTTGCCTAGGTCAAGAAGGGGAAATACTAGCATTTGGGTAATAGTGGACAGGCTAACAAAAAGCACCCACTTTATACCTGTCAAGAGTGGAAGGACTGCCTCATCTCTAGCATCTCTTTATCTCAAGGAAATAGTTTGACTCCATGGAATACCCTCCAGCATAGTGAGTGACCGGGATCCTATTTTTACAAGCAAGTTTTTGCGGAATCTGCAAGAAGCTGTAGGCACACAGTTATGCTTGAGCGCGACTTATCTCCCCGAAATTGATGGTCAGACGGAAAGGGTGAATAGAGTATTAGAAGATCTTTTGAGACTGTGCGTTCTTGACTTTGGAGGGATGTGGGAGGATCATCTTCCTTTAGTGGAATTCGCCTACAACAACAAATACCAAGCCACCATCGGCATGGCGCCCTTCGAAGCTTTGTATGGAAGACCGTGCCGGTCACCAACTTGTTGGTGGGAGTCTACAGACAAGCTTATACTTGGGCCAGACACGATTAGAGAGACTTCAGAAAAAGTGGACTTGATACAATGGAGAATGAAGACTGTCCAAGATAGACAGAAGTCGTACGTAGACAAAAGAAGGACCGACCTTGAGTTTGAGGTTGGGGACAGGGTTTTCCTTAAGGTATCTCCGTTAAGGAATGTCATTCGCTTCGGATCCGTAGAAAATCTAGCACCAAGATTCGTAGGACCGTTCCCTATCATCGAGAAGATTGGGAAAATGGCTTATAGAGTAGAGCTGCCCAAAAGGTTGGATGGAATTTACAATGTCTTTCATATTTCTCATCTCCAGAAATGTTTACATGAGTCTGCGGAAGTGGTGGTGCCAAGCATTCTAGAAGAAGTTGAAATAGAATGAGAAACAACTATGAGAAGAGTTCCAACTCGAATGGTAGGAACTGAAATCAAAAATCTACCCAACCGCGAAGTCAAACTTGTTAAAGTTCAATGGAGCGATGCCGAGGAAGATGCGACTTGGGAAACTGAGGATAGAATACGTGCTGCCTACCCTTTTATTTTTGAGGGTACATCTTTGACCTCTCTTTTTCCATAAGTTTATGCTTGTATCTACCTTTTAGTGTATCTTCTCGGTCCTTTTCCTCCTAACTCCTTATGCATAAACTAATGGATGTAAACATGTATTTGAAACATGTTATGAGTGATGGCTACAAGTGGTTGCAAGTTGCTGCTAGTGGTTGCTTGTGGATGCATATACACACACCCTGGGTATTAGATCGGCTCAGTCACTTCCATATTGCATATGCATATATGTATTCATATTTGTTTGTGGTTGAAACTTGATATGTTTTCATATGGATGACACATTTGTATGAATGGCTGCGCACTCATGTAGAATTACGAGTAAGGAAGATTTTGCATACATAATGGATTCATGACACTTACATGATTTGCATTAAGGAGGTCAACTGAATCAGTAGATCGCCTAATTTTGCATTAGATAAGGACATGTACACACACTATGCATATGATCATGAAGCTTTAGAAGCCTTTTAAGGACAATGGACGCCTGTGTTTGTTGGTTGAGTAGATGGACGATTGGATGTTAGGATATACGTTCTTCCAGACTTTAAGATTTCGAGGAAAATCCTTTAAGGAAGGGAGAATGTAACACCCCTAATTTTTTAGATAACATTAAATTAAATAATTAGAGTATACTTAATTCAAAATGAAAGAATTAAGGGAAATGGTTTATGCCATTGCGTTCGTCTCGGAATTCTGCTTGAGATAGAGTCCGAGTTTGCATAAATCGAACTCCGTATGAAGGAGTTATGACAGTCCGAAGTTTTAGAATTCAATTTAAAATTCAAACAGTTCAAAATTTTGAAAAACAGACCCAAACTGGGATGTGCGGGAAAATTCCCACCCAGGAACCAGGTTGACCAGGGGGTCGACCTGCCCAGTCGACCTGGTCAGGTCCTGGATGGCCTGGTCTGGTTCTGGTCAAATTCCTGAGCTCTGGTGTGTCACTAGGGCTGATTTGTCACTTTCTGATTAGCTCCTCTTGGTGTGTATGGTTGGATTCACTCTATGATCATCTGACGGCTCAAATCAATCTGAAATTCTATAAATACAATCCAACACTCAACCTAAATTCACACAAATAAAATAGAACTAGAGCCATCATGCTGCTGGGAGGAAACTAAGAGTAGCCGTCAGTTGGAGAAAGCTTAGAGACGAACAGAACTAAAGTAAAAACAAGATTCAAACAATGTTTATCTACCCAAAGGAAAGCATTGCAAATGCAGAACTCAGAATCCAGAATTCAAGTTCGTTGTTTGTTGTAAGTATAGTGATTTTTCCGATGGGAATAAAATTAAGACTTGATTCGATGTAAATTAGAAATGAAATTTTACTATTGTGTAACGACGATGCTAAATTCATATCTGTGTATTGCAATGATTGTATTGTGAATGGTATTGGGATGTTTGTGGTATAATTGATTTGATGTTGATCCTATTGTACACTTAGAATGAAAGCAACATCACATACTAGTGTATGGTTAATGTTAGAAGTTGCACCTATATGTTTAACATAGGTTGTATACATTTTTCTAAGTCCAGGTTAAGACTTATATACACATGTTCTATGTTAAGACCATTATGCCTACATGATTAAATCCCATGTATATGTTCTTATGTCCTTTGCAAGTTTGTAATTGGGTCCATGCCAAGTACCATTTAGTTTCTCACGATTATTGCAAGTTTCAAGTTATAAAAAGATACATGATTTGATCTAGTTCACGCTTTTGGGTTAATGTCAAAAATAGACATTTTTATGAACATGTAATAACTTTGTCACATGCTAGTTTGTGTTTGAGGTTATGCCTAGATAAAAATATGTTTGGGCTTATGTTTTATGCAAGTCTAAATTATGCCATTTCATGTGACACCTATTCTAATTATATTCTTATTTGAATGCAAGTTCACATGACAAGTTGAAACACATGATTTATGTTAATTAGATGGCAAAGTTGCAAGTTCATATGTCACACACCCTTTATGTTATTTAGAATATTTCATGTTCTTGGCTTTCCATTCTATGTTTTTAAGTTGGGCTGAAATATCTAGCCTAACATTCATTATAATATTGCAAACGTACAAACGGGGGAATATCGTTGGGATTAAGAATGAAAATATATGTGTTGGCATGTTTGGCACATGCCAATAATTGATCACATTTGAATGGTATGAATTGTCATGCCTAAAAAGGTAACGAACTTGGAAAATGGGCCATAACATTTACATATAACAGGTAAAAGAGATAAATATGTAAATTTAGAAAATACGAATATGCTTAACCCGAGGTTGGATTGAGTTGTGATGTAAACCTACCCGGACCCGCCCGGTTGTCCAGTAATCAAAACAATACCTATCCAATGTGGGTGGTTAAGGCATTAAGCCCAATAAGGGCCCGAGGTTAGACCGAGTTGCGGTGGAAATCTGCCCGGAACCGATCGGCTGTCCAGTAACCGCAACAATACCTGTCTAATGTGAGTGGTCGGTGTTTTAATGAATAAATTAAAGCTAGAATGAGGATGGTAGGGTTAAGTTAACTAAAACACTTAACCAATTCAACATGTTAATTAAACTGAAGGGTGGGGGTTAGGTTAATATAGACACTTAACCACTTAACATGTTTGACTAGAAAACCCTAGTAACGGGGACCCATTTCAGAAGTAACCCAATTAGGTATCATGGTACCCTGAAACTAGGCAGGGTGAGGCACGATTACTGGGTTGATTGTAAGCGGTCAAAAGTGACGGTGGTTGGTCCAGCAGTGTGGGTCCTAATGGAGTGCGGGCGTGCACACACTTCGGAGCAGACAAACAGGGCACTGGGCATCAGTAGTATACACTATGCATTCTAGAAGTATGTCGGGCCGCCACCATGGGACTTGATACACCCCATGGTGGGACCAACATAGGTATCTACAATCATTGGGGGCCGTATGAAACATATGATTTTGCGAGTAGGAGCCGATCTTTAGAAAAGGGATCACTTCACCCCGATCATGGGGTGCCAATCGAAAGAAAATACAAGTACGTGCAGAGATATATTGTGGGGTGCGATAGTTTATTCGGTTCAAAACTGCTTTATCTTAGTTTATGATAATTTCCTGTTTCCAGTTTATACCTATCATGCCCTTTATCTTATTCTCATACTGAAGAATCACTAGACTTACTAGGCTTTATGTCTGACTCTATTTTTCTTTCGTCTTCTTTTCTTCCGTTGCCCTCCAGGTCCATAGGGAGGAAACAACCCAGCTTAGTCAGACTCTTTGCAAGCTTCAAGATAGTAGATGTACGGTTCGGACTCTCTTTCCTTGGCTATGGCTTTTGGACACGTTCTATGGGGATTTATGAAGCTTTGATTATGTTTTATTCTTCTTTATTTAATAATCAAGACAGAAATGCTGATGTAATGTTTTGGAAGTTATTGAAAATGTTTTATATGAACACGTATTTATGAAATGAATGTCTGTTTGTTTTCCGCTGCTTATATATATATGTGTTTATATCTGTCTTGTGTTTATCTGTGACTTTTACTTATAAACCTCCACCGAAGTTAAGGCATTCCCTTTATGAGTGACCTTAATGAAGGTGGGGTGTTTCATATGACGATGTGTCATTCAAAGTAATTGAAGAAATAAATCTGCCAGAAGAATAAACGTTACCTAAAAACCTCACAACCAGGAAGTAACAAAAGTTGGGCTTGGCAGCATGACTATTTGGGTCATACCCAAGTAGGGTATATTATCACCATCTAGAGAATATTCATATTTGTTACTTCTTTTCAATTCTGTATCTCCTCGGAACGGTTAAGTTGGTACCAACCGTAGAGGTGGTAATATATTCGTTACACTCAAGCAAAATGAGTGAACGGTCATGTGCGGACAGGTTGCAAGACATTCTTGTTGAACCCAGTGTATCCTCTCTAGAGTACACTGATCGGCAGGTGCTCCCATACCTCTTCTGTTGGAATCCAATCTCCAATAGGCACTCTGCGATTTTTGAATGTATACTATACACGTGAACATAAGATGCAAGCGTTTCACTAGATGATTATTTATTTGATAAAAACTATCGTAATATCAAACATTTTGATATAAAATAATTGGATCATTATCCATATATTAGTTATGGAATGGTCTAAAGATTTCTAAAGTAAGTGAATCTGGAAAACCTTATTTCTTACTTCCCTGTTTACATCTTTCAACTGTGTTTACTCACACCAGTCCCCTGACTGACCCAGAGTTTATTTTCTGTGTTTCCTAAACTCTTTGGTACTCATAATATTTATTATGAGTAGGCAAGTAGTCCAGGTATGCAAGTGGAACCTATGAAGTTCAAGTCAAGACCAGTAGTATATCTATACCTATGTATCCAGTTTAAGTATCTGTATTGTCTATAGTCATGATGTATAATTATGTTGTTGTACCACGGTATTATATTATGATGTACTATGATGTATCAGACCCTGTATTGTGATATATTATGTATTTTGAAATTCCGACGTGAGATTATGATGTCTTCTTATTCTTCTATTGTATTAGTTCTATCTTTTCTATCTCACCTTCTAAATTCTTTCAATAATGACACGACTTTCGAGGCATCGAAAATCGCGCCATTACAAATAGTAAAAATAATTACTGTAAGTTTTTTTAATTTTAGAAATAATTATCCTTTCTATAACACTTACAGTCCACTTGTTCTTGTAGATAATTGACTTTGTTGCTAATGAATCCAAAAAATCCATCCAGAAATATTCTACATCAGAACAGGTGCTTCTGTAAGTGTTTTTATATATTTTTTCTGCATAAATTTTGTTTCTATGATTACAATTGGCAACAAAAATATTTGCAATTACAGGCGTTTGTGAATAAAGATTCAGTAGAACAATTGCAGTATTTTATAAATAAACCACTTGAAAATGGCTTCCAACTTTGCAAAAAAATATTCATTTCTCTACATGACGACAAACAATTTTTGTTTCTGGAGTATATTAAAGAGGGAAGAAGATGGATTCATTATGATTCCAATAAACCGCGCCGTGAAGGAAAACATCAAAGATTAGCAAATGATATGGTATGCAAATTGAAAACATTTCATATGCAAGTTGGTATATAAACGATTAACAACATTTAAACATACATATACATACACACACACACACACACACACACACATATATATATATATATATTTGTATATATGTATATTTTTGTATGTATGTATGTATGTATGTATTTGTTAATTTTCAGAGAACTTACGTAAATGGAGTAATGAAAAATATGGAGAAGAAGAAATGTAATGAGATGAAAATCCCGGTCCTTTGAATCGACCATAAACCACATAGGTGTGATCCAAAAGTTGAAAATTCTCGAATGCATTAACTCTGGGCATACAACACATCAGAACAAATAACAAAAGACTTTTATAAACAACGTAATAATGTAACATCAGAGTACAGAATATCAGAGTACATCGATAAATAAAATACAGTGGAAGACTTATTACAATAAATTAATACAATACACGGTGGAAGACTTTCTATACTCTGGACATAGCTTTAGGCTTCGATCCAGAATCCTGCTCAAGAGATAAAAATCTACAAAAAGCTACCCGACTGCCCGTGTGAAAAAGAGGGCACCCGAGTTTGCAAGTGAAACAAACTACAGGTCAGTCATGGGACTGGTATGAGAAATCTAACTTAACTAATCTAATAATAAGGCTAATCACAGGACCACGCCGCTAAAGTGGAACGGGTTTACTCCGTTGGATTGCCAGTGCATAAAATAAAGTAAACCGTTAAACAACGCAATGCTTTCTATAAAAATCAAACCATTATAAAACTCAAGTCCCATCACACAATGCAATGCAAACCGAAGGATAGAGTTTTACCTTATAATGATAAAAAAATGCTTTATACGATAAAAATGGATTTGATATTACTACTAGTGTATATAAGTTTCAAAAACTGTTTCAATCATAATGTATCAATCATAGACGGCATGGGTACCATATATCATGTCGCCATACTAGTTCTACAATCAAAACCGATGGTGTCGTACTGGAAATTGGGTTTCCATCATGAATCAAGGCTAGGGATCGTCCTCTCCGATTTGAGACACTATAGCAAATGCCTCAGGATCAAACCTATGGGCAACCCTTGGATGCGGTAGGGCCAGTCCACACCTAATGTTAGTGGATTGGCAATTCCTGAACACACTTTTCTCGGTCCCTTTTGGCCTCAAATATGGCCACTAACAACCTATAAAACTGAGGTACCTCATAATCCATTATCCACATAAGTAAAAATGTCAGGGCTGGTAAGTCGCTGACACCACTCAAGCTAGAAAGCAACGCGTGCACTCCCTACGGTCCATATCCCGTTTTTGACTCATACCAGGGTGTGAGGCTCGCGAAGTCACGCTATACACAAAGCTATGACTAAAACAGGCCGTGCTTTGATCATCAACCACAAGGCCCTTCTTTTCAACAAAAGCCTTGATCCATCCATCTTAGCATGCCACATTGTCAATCCATACCATACCACTGATTTCTACCAATATATAACCTCTAAGCTCATACATCTCAGAGAAGGTTGTTAAACACCAAACATATATATATATATATATATATATATTTATCTGAGATCTACGAATTCAGTATAAAGGAGTACAACGTCAGATATACGATCCATTTACAAGTCCGTTCTGGGTCTGAACGAAACCGAAGGCACCTTATGCCTCGCATATCCGAACAATCAACAATACGTCCGGACGGTTACCACTGTAGCCCCTTCAAGGTAGCTACTCCAATATGGGCGTCAGTGGTAACTCATCCATTCGACATGAAGATCATAGGTCTTCAATCACCATCTTCTATATCTTTGATTTAAATCATCGTATAATTATTTGAAATGAGTTAAACTCAGTCTTTTCAAATAATTTTCGAGTAATTATCACTTAAATCATTTCATATCGTTCATATTTATTTTTAACTGTTTATCGCTATTTTTATTTATTTAAAAATAGCTTAATATGATTAAACGACGCTTCGGGTCAATGGGCGGACTTGGCGCTGTTTTTACCAAAATTTGGTATACACATTTCTCGAAATCTAACCGTTGGATTTTGACGAAATTTATATCATTGGAAAGAACTTCCCAAAGCGGTCCTAACGGTTCCAGTTTTGGGAAAATCCGACGGTCTGATCATTCAGTATAATCGTTTAAAGTTATGATTGCCGAAACGCGAACTACCGCGCGCGATTCGTTTAGGTTATAATTTATATTTATATAAATATAAATATACATCGTTTGACGATTTCAACTACTTTCCATCAATCATACCTAAAATGCAACTTTAAAATCTATTCTTTTTACCGCATCTAAAAATGACGATAAAAAGTGTAATATTAAAATCTCTTCTTTTTATCGCAATCTAAAATGACGATAAATATAACATCAAAACATATTTTTTTATTGGGTATAGAACATCAATAAAAATGTCAAATTTAAATCTACTCTTTTTATTGTCCCTAAAATGACAATAAAAATGCTTCTTTTAATTCTAATCTTTTTATTGAATGTAAAATGTCAATAAAAATGTCGCTTTTAAATCTATCCTTTTATTTACATCTAAAATGTAAATAAAGATGTAACTTCAAATTTATTCTTTTTATCTTGGGTCATTACAAGAAATTTCTGGAACCCAAAGAGTTTGAACCGACTAATAGCCCACAAAAAGGCCATACGTAAGAAAATAAAGTCATTTCATTTGCGTAGACTTTTACAAATATTGGCAATATATGCTTGTTTGTATGCAGATAATGACTATATTTGCATGCTTTTATGCATGTTACTAGTATTTTTTGTGTAATATCAATGCTAGGATAATGATTTGCAGATATTGTAAATAATTTCATACATATATGCTGGTATTTCTAAAAGTTGTATACATTTAATAGTTCTTAGATATTGAGGATGAATACGAATGTATACGCTTGTTATAAACCAAAATAAAATTATTTTAAGAAATAGATAATGATTTATATATTTCTGCAGGGTCGATTGCGGCATGTTTGTTATTAACATGATGAAACAAAGATGTAACGACAAAGAAATCATAAGAGATGAAGAAATATATGGTGAGGCTATTAGTCAACAACGCACCGAGCTTGCTCACGAAATACTCAGTAGCAAACTTTATAGTTGGACTGAGGAGAGTCTCCTGACACAGAAATGGTTGAAATCAGAATAACAAACGTAGTGATTAAAATGGAAGAATAGGGCATTTTAGTTTGATTTGAAAATGTTGACTGCTGTTTTGATTTTTGAACTACGTATACATGATTATATAGTGTGTAAACTGAAGTACTTTGTTATTTTGGGCACTGAATTAAGTTGTTCTAATTTTACATGATATTCTGAACTGATGTTTACGGTTGTTCAGTTATGCATAATATTTTGGATAGTTGTATACTTGTTTTATATATAATTCCTAAAATAAATGAAAAAATGTACTGCATTAGGCCAACAATTTTTTTTTTTACAAAATACTAGCTGTATGAATTAAGTTCATAACTTTAAAAAGATGTTGTCGCCGCCATTAACAAGGACATATATGTTTACAAAAAAATTAAATCACAAATAACAAAATATCGGAAGTGATCCGTTAATTAAGGCATAAGAAAAAACAAATGACAAAAAAAATATCGGACGTGATCCATTAATTAAGGAGTAATTTAAAAAATGGGCAATTCAGGGAAAAAAGCGGGTATTTGAAAAATATGGATGAAATTTATACGTTTCAATAGGGGAGGATGTGAGCTTAATTAAGTTTAGTTTTAAGGATGTGAGCTTTTTCACTTTTTAATATACATGAAGCCCTTAAAAATAGATATTTTCCAAATGACCTCCGTTTTCGACGAAACCACTTTTGTTGGATCCAGAATGTCAACACAAAACTACCATGTTGACGACCCGGGGATTTTTTTACTCCGAAAATCAACACAAAACTACCATGTTGACTATTCAGACATCGAAAATACTTGATCATTAATAGAAAGAAGTTAGAGGGTGAGAATAGATAAGATAGAAAATTAGAATAGAAGAAGAAGAAGATCACCACAGAACAGAATCAGAGTAATACGAATCTCACAGCGGAACGAATAAAATATAATATATAACATAACTTTTCAATAAAACAATATATATATAATGACATTATCAGAGTACAACACTTACACATAGCGGAAATAACAATAGCTATATAATCCTGAAGCCTCCTGCTTCAAGCTCCTCCAATTACATCTGTAAAGACCTGAACTACTTGACTGCCCATACAAATTTGGGCACCCAAGAGTTTAGGGAAAACAAAACAAAATAAACTCTGGGTCAGTCATGGGACTGGTGTGAGTAAACTCAAATTATTTGGTTTAACTTTTCAAAATCCTTTTCAAAAGAAAAGGTAATCATAAGACCGATCCACACATGAACACGGACAATTTTTACCTTACGATAACCCAAAACTGTAATAACCCAGAAAATACGAGCCAATTTAAAAATTTTAAATTGGTGATTTTAAAGGAATTTGAACAATTGAAATAGAATATTTCAATAAAATAGTGAATTAGAAATAGTGAGTCAGTTTGAAAATTTGAATTCAAACTTTGACTGACTGTGCAGGCTGGAGAATATAACGGATTTTAGCGATACTAAAAATATTTAAATCTGTTAGTCAATACCTTTCTAACGAATCTGAAAAATCAAAGTTTCATAACGGGAATCAAAAGTTACGGCTGAATGAATTTTTAGAAAGGTCGCTATATAGAATATATAGCCCTGGAAAATTGATATTTTGCAAATGACCTCAGAATTCGACGAAACTACTTTTGTTGGGTCCGGGATGTCAAACTATTGCTAGGTTTCAAATTTCATAATTTTTGAAGCTAGTATGTGAGTGTGGCAAAAGAAAAAGCATTTGGTCAATTTCTGTTAAATTGGATCGACCAGAAAATGGCCATTTTTCAAACGATCTCAGAATTCGACGAAACTAGTTTTGTTGGAACCGTAGCATCAAAACATAGATAGATTTATTTTTCTGGAATTTTTCGAATTAGTTTGTGGCCCTGGAAAATTGAAATGTGCGTTCAAAGTTAAAATTAAATGTTTTATACCTTAATTTGAAAAATAACTGATTGTAACAGTCGAATTGGCCAACGAAACATATCCCATTGTGTCCGGGATGGGGGTATTTAGCTAGGGGCGACAGTCGTTGGGCTGGAAAAGGAGTTCGTTGGTGAAAACCCTAATTTACTAAAATATATATATTCCGGCGAATCAGAAAATTCCATTCATTATTTAAAAAAACTAAAAACCCCCGTAACCCATGAACGAACGGCGAAACCCATTCGATTCTTCTCCGACCGATTGCCGCCGCCTCAGCCCTATATCGCCGCCGCCACCACCTGTCGTCGACGCGTCTCCCTCCCCTCATCAGATCCGACCCACCCACGACCAGAACCATCGCCTCCTCCGCCTGAATCGAGCGCCCAAAGTCCACCACTTCCCATCGCCGCCACCACTCCGTTCTGCCATCGAGCTCCACCAAACCACCACCGACAGGACCCCCACTTGAATCTCTTCCACGTCCAACTCCCTGATCGTCGTCTAGGTCAGCGGATTTCACGAAAACCTCAAACCTAGTTTCGAACCAAATAGAAAGGTGAGTCCTTTTTGATGTCTGCACTTTAAAAGATCATATCTTTTTGGTGTGCTAACGAAATTCGATGAAATAGGAAACATCGAGACCGCAAGGAAGCTCTCTACCACATAGAAGGATCTGCGGATTTTTCTGAGTCATCTACGATTTTTAGCACTCCGCAAACAAATGTGAGAAATCTAAATTAATTGAATTTGAATGCAAAATGTCGTGTATAAATTATATAAGCGAAATATAAATTACACACGCATTGTATACCTCATGTACATGCGTGGTGTAAGCTATATAAGCGGGTATGAATTATACATGCATAGAATAATTGATATATGTGTTGAAATGCAAGTGAAATATAGCAATTATAATATATATATACTCCCCTCGTCCACAAACCATGGACGATATTTATTGTTGTGAAATGGTGTGAAATATTGGATGAAAAATACGAATGGTTGAATAATTGTTTGTGGTTGATATTATTTGGTTGTGGTTGAAAAATACCCATTGGTGATTGAAATGAATTGGAAATATTTGTGGAAATTAAAATAAAACATGCCGCTTGCATACGAATTAGATGCATGAATCCCCATTGTCAAAAACCGCGAGGTTTTAAGGTAGAGCGAGGAGCCGTACTAGGGACGGTGCCGGTTTTAACTACCCTGCCGTTATGTTGCCGAAATTTTGAATAATCTTTATGTGTTAGAATAATTTTCATATGTTGAAATTATTTTCATGCGTTGAAATTAAAGTCATATGTTGAAACTATATCCATGTGTGGAAATGTTCATGTGTTGAAAAGTGATATGTGAAAATTAAATTCATTTGTGAAAGAATGAAGTGTCTAAACAATAAAAATCACATTTTTATAATATATATGAAGTATGAAAAATATTCGCCTTATATAAATAGTTTCAACAATAAAAATTCAATCTTTCTTATATGAACAACATAAATAAAATATCCTTGTGTGGAAATGCTCATGTGTTGAGAAGTGTGTGTAATGGAAAAGTTCATGTGTTGAATAAAAAGATCGAACAATAAGAATTACATTTTTATTGAAGCTATGAAGTGTTGAAAACATTCATTTGTTGAATAAATATTTTAAATGATAAAAATATTATTTTTATCATATATGTGATATGCTAGAGATATGCGGACGTTGAAATAAATATTTGTGAAGAAATATTATTTTTAACATCCATAGGAACTAAATAAAATATTCATGTGTTGAAATCTATTTTAGCTCGCCAAAATTATCATCTTTGAAATGTGAAGTGTTAAAAATAGCTACTCGTTCAAATAAATGTGCATGAGTTGAAATATACATTAATTAGCTAATGATATGATTTTAGCCTATGCATGCAACATTAGAATGAATGGTTTTTTTAAACCAAAGTAAATCGAATATGAAGTTGAATGGAAAATGATAAGTGATAAAAATTGTATATATGTACATGCATATTTATTGAACAGGTTATAGCAAAGGGGCTAGAGAAGAGGAATAAAATTTTGTGCCCGACAAATAGGTACACATTTGCTGTTTTGTTTGGGTGATGATTTTATGAGCCTGTTGGCTAGCCACTTGGCTTTTTCTTTTTCTTTTTGACATGAGACGCCCGTGTGGCTATTTGGGAATTTTCCCAGCCCCTCACTTATGAGGTTATGGCAAAATTTTCCAAAATTTAAAGGCGTCAGTGAAATAATTGAAGTGAAAGCGATATTGGAATTTTTGAATGGACTATATTTATATAAATATATAAATAAAATTAAAACGAAACGTGGCCGTGTAGTTCGTGTTTTGAAACCGTGATTTCAAACGACTAGTGCGGGAAATCCGACCATTGGATTTTCCCGAAACCGCAACCGGTTGGTTCGCCTTGGAAATATCTTTCCAACGGCACCAACTTTGTGAAGATCCGACGGTTGGATTGTCTTGAAGTTTAATTCAAATCTGAAGAAAAACAGCGCCAGAAACGATTTTATATATATATATATATATATATATATAAATATAATTAAATTAAATCGAATAACGACGCTGCAGTTCGTAAATTGAAATCGTAACTTCAAATGGCCAGTGTGGAAGATCCGACCGTCGGATTTTCCCAAAACTGAAACCGTTGGATTCATTTTGAAATGACCTTCCTAATGATATAAAATTTGTGAAGATCCAACGGTTAGATTTTCATATATGTGTAAAACAGAATTAGTGAAAAACAGCGCCAATGCATCGACAGAACCTGAAACGTCGTTTAATTAAATATAGTCGTTTTAAATTAAATAAAAATGGCGATATATCGTTATAAAATACTATAGACGATATAGAGTGGAAATAAACCAATTTCATTGTGTTTGCTTGATATGTGATGGTTGAATGTATTTAACATGAGAATTATAACTAAATAACTGAAATGTGAATGTTGAATAGTCCAACCATGTGATAAATTGATTTGAAAATCTAAATATACGTGGATTATTTGAAAAGGCCGAGTTCATCTCATTTCAAATAATCGATCGACGTTGAGAAGTTGAAGAGTCGAAGACGGTTGAAGACCGACGGTCTTCACATTGGATTGATGGGCGCTACTGATGCTCGTGATTGGAGTAGCTACCATGAAGGAACTGAAGTAGTAGCCGTCTAAACATACTGTTGATGGTACGGATACGCGAGGAATTGGTGCCTTCGGTTTCGTTCAGACCCAGAACGGACTTGTAAATGGACTGTGTGTCTGACATTGGATTTTTTTCTATGCTGATTGATCTCTGTTAAAATATATATGTTTGGCGGCAGAGAATTTATTCTCTTGCTTAATGCCCTTCTCTGAGACGTACGAGCTCAGAGGTTATGTATTGATAGAAATCAGTCTCATGGAGTGGATTGCCTGTGCGGCACGCCTAAGTGGCATATGATCAAGGCTTCTGTTGCAAAGCAAAGTCTTGTGGTTGATGATCAAAGCATGGTCTGTGTGACGTAGCTTTGTGTATAATGTGAATTTGCGAGCCTCACACCTCGGTATGAGTCAAAAACGGGAGAGTGACTGCAGGGAGAGCACGACGTTTCTTTCTAGCTAAGGTGGTGTCAGTGACCTACCAGACCTGACATTATATATACTTTTCACCTGTGTGGTTGTTGGAATGCGAGGCACCTCGATATAGGTCTGTAAGGACTAGGAAACGTGTGTTCAGGATTAACTAATCCTCAAAAGAGAGGACCGGCCCTGAAGATCCAAGGATCATAGTGGGGTCCTGGGACATTTGCTAGAGTGTCTCGAATAGGAGAGGTGCTTGCCCCTTGCCTCGACTCATGAAGGAATCCAATTTCCAATACGAAATATGCGGAAGTGATTGTATTTGTGACGGCTCGCCCCGCACCAGCCTGCATTTCCTCCGAAAGTGCGCTGTACACATGCCCGACTAGCACGGGACGGTCGTCAGAAGAAGAGAAAGAGGAGAATGAACTAGTCGAGGAACCTGTAGAATGTCTCACAGCGCATGGAATAAAATATAATAATAACATACTTGACATAAAACAGGCGAGACAGTGCATAAGCTGATAACTAATAATCAGTGTCAACATCAGAGCAGCGGAAATCCAAATACAGCTTATTACAACTTTCCAAATTTACTGTCTCTAACAAAAGAAAACCAAAGCAGAAGATGCACCACCAATGCCCAAGCAGTGATCTTCAACAACACAGGGAGAATATGTAACACCCCGTGCATTCTCTAATTCACAAATTAAAGTATAATTAATTTCAAATCAAAGAACTAAGGGAAACGGGATACGCCATTGCGTTCGTCTCGGAAAAATACGCGAAATAGAGTCCGAGTTTTCGAAAAACGGAGTCCGTATGAAGAAGATATGGCCTTCGGAAGTTTCTGAATTAAGTTTAAAATTCGAACAGAATAAAACAGCTCAGAAAAACAAGTCTAAATTCCAAAATCGGGCCCAATTGGCCAGGGCGGGAAAACTCCCGCCTAATGCACCCAGGTCGACTGGGCTGTCGACCTGGTCTAGCCAGGTCGACAGGGCTGTCGACAGGGCTGTCGACCTGGTCCAGAGCCAGGTCGAACCCAGCCCAACCTGGCTGGCCTATTCTATGTTGGTCGATTTTCAGAAGTCTGCTTTGTTATTAGGGCTAGGTGGCAGGCTCTAATTGGTCTCTCTTTCGAATGAATGGCTACGATCAATCCAAGCAACATCAATGGTCTTAATCAGTTCATAACCCCTATAAAAATGACCCTAGACTCAACCTAATCTATTCATTCAAAAATAAGAACAAGGCCATCATGTTGCTGAGGAACGACTAGGAGTAGCCACCAATTGGAGAGAGGATTAGGAGGCAAATTCTAAAGCATAAAGCAACTTAATCAAATCAAATCAACAAGGAATCGCATCTCCAAATTCCTAAATTGGAGAATTCGCCACACAATTGTAAGTAGAGTATTATTTTGGTATGAACAAATAACTGTGTTGGTTTGTATACTGGATTGTGGTGATAAATAATTCATATTTGTGCGTTACTACGATTCTTATCGATTTGGAATATTGTATAACGATTGGATATTCGCAAAGCATGTTATTTATTATAAAAACTACATATTTGCGGTAGTTTTATGCAAGTATACGTTTGGAATATTCGCAAATTATGTAATCCATGTTGAAGCTACATGTATGTAGTTGTTTAATTGAAACTCATGCAAGTTTGGGGTTTTGCTACTATGCCATCATAATGTGTATTTTTATACAAAAATCATTTTTGTGAGTAATTGGAGCAAATTTGGGTTATTATTATCCGTATGAAATTATGTTGAAATTTTGGCACCATGATCTATGTATTAAGCCATGCTTTTGTACTAGAAAACTTATTTGCAAACTTATGAATATGACTAGGCTATGATTGATATTTTGCACAATTGAAATCCATGTTAGGTCTATATTGTTAACAAGAATTATATGTTGACATATGTGATACATAGCTAGGTTAGATTCAAAATCCCATTTGCAAGTTTGCGTGACTAAAGTAAAAATCATGATTTCATGTTAGAAATATTTATGTGAATAGATCTAAAATCATGATTAAGTTGAACTATACTTTTGTGTTAGTAACAAAAGTAAGCACCTTTGTAAACATGTAGTAATCTTATGAACATGATTTGCTTATGTTTGACATTATTCCTAAATAAAAATATAGGTTTATGTTGTAGTTAAGACTATGTGTCAATAATGATATCCAATTTAGATTCTTAACTTAACTACAAGTTTACATGCTTTGATTCAGGTCACTTATGCTACTATGCAAGTACACCAGTTTCTGTTTTGTAGTTCCAACGTTATGTTGCAAGTTCATGCGTTCACATCCCCCTTTTTGTGTATGAAATCACGCTTTAAGCCTCCCCTTTTTCTCATGGCTAAGTTGGGCTTAGAAGCCTAAGCCCAACATATATTATGATAAACGAACGTATTGAACGGGGGAAAATAGCGTTGGGCCAAATTAATTAATAAATGAAAACATAAAGTAGAAGGGCCCAAATTCAAGTATGGGTTGGGCCCATGATTGGTGTAACCTTTACACCATTAACTTAATAATGGGCCACAAATATTTACATATAAGAAAATAAAGAAGAAAGACAAAATATGTAAATGTAGAACATACGATGTGTTTAACCCGAGGTTGGATTGAGTTGTGATGTAAACCTGCCCGGAACCGCCCGGCTGTCCAGTAGTCACAACAATACCTATCCAATGTGGGAGGTTAAACATGGAGCCCAATAAGGACCCGAGGTTAGACTGAGTTGTGGCGTAAGACTGCCCGGAACCAACCGGCAACAGGCAGCCACAACAATACCTGTCTAATGTGAGAGGTCAAGGCTTTAATAAGACAATTAAGGCTGAGTCAGGATTGTTAGGATTAAGTGAACTAAAGACTTAATCAAAATGGAACATGCTAAACTAAACGGACTGGTGGGGGGTTAGGTTAGAAAACACTTAACCAACTTAGCATGTTGGCTAGAGATAGAAAACCTAGTAACGGGGGACCCTTTTCAGCAGTAACCCTAGAAGGTGTATCATGATACCCTGAAACTAGGCAGGGTGGGGCACGATTACTGGGCTGATTGTAAGAGGTCAAATCGACGGCGGTGGTGTAGCAGTGTAGGTTCTAACGGGGTGCGGGCGTGCACACACTCCGGCGCAGAAAAATAAAGCACCGGGCACCAGTAGCATACCTGTGCATTCTAAGGTTGTGTCGGGCCACCGCCATGGGACTTGATACACCCCATGGTGGGACCAACATAGGTAACTACAACATCGGGGGCCGTAAGACACATGTAACTATGCGAGTAGGAGCCGATCATCATAGAATGGATCACATCACCCTGATTATGGGGTGCCAGTTGGGAACTAGTTTATATGGGTTCGGAGATTAACATGGGGTACGATAGTATATTCGACCCTAGACAACTTAACCAAGTTTATAGTGCTTTCCCACTTCTTGTTTATACTTATCATACCCAGTTCTTTATTCATAGACAGAATAGTCCTAGACTTACTCAGGCTTTATGTCTGACTCTACTTTTCTTTCGCCTTCTTTTCTTCCCTCCCCCCCCCCCCAGTTCCACAGGGAGGGAACACTGCAGCTTGACCAGCCTTAACATCCAGCTTGAAGAGGAGAAATGTATTACTTGGACCTTTTCGTTTTGAACTATGGCTTTGGACAACCACTATGGGGCTTTTGCAGCTTATCTATGTTTTATTTATGCTTCTTTAAATAATGTAATCAAGACAGATTATGAAAGTGTTATGTTATGTTTTTGGAAAGGATGTAAGACAATCATGGTGATGTTGTTGTAACACGTATTTGCTTTTATGAAGTAAAAGTTGTTGTTTTTCCGCTGTTTACAAATATGTGTTTTTATATCTGTCTTGTATATCTGTGACTTATACTTATAAACCTCCACCAAAATTAGGGCATTCCCTTTGAGAGTGACCCTAACGGAGGTGGGGTGTTTCACTTGGTATCAGAGCATAGGTTTACCAGATAAGATAAAAAGTTTTGAAAATTTATTTTCAAAAAGGAAATTTAAAGAAGCATTTTTTTTAAAAAAAAAAAGAAGATAAAAATATTATTTTATTTTAAAAGGCAAAGTCCCCCCAAAGCCATAGGTACTATCTCTTATCCTTCGTTTTGAATCTATCCTTTTTGTTTCAGCATGTCCGAAGAACTTAACTTGCCAGAGGGTGTACCAATACCTGGTTGGTTTAGACGGTTCTTAGAAGCAAGGGCCACTCAGCCAGGTCCTACCGTTCCTCCTCCCCCAGCTGCAGGAAATCATCCCGCTGCAGCAGCACCTTTTCCTCCACCTCCTCCTCGGGGAAACGCATTTGCTAAGATATGTAAAGATTTTAAAGCTATGGGAGGAAAGGATTTCCATGGAACTGAGTCCTTCGTGGCAGCTAGGAATTGGCTGAAAGAAATTGAGGACCTATTCATCATCTTTGAGGTAGAGGATAGACAAAAAGTACAATTGGCAGTGTGGCTATTGAATGGCGAGGCTTCCTACTGGTGGGAAGTCACTAATGCTGAAAGACCAGTGGAGACATAGGAGGACTTTAGGGCAAGGTTTGAGACTAAATTTCTCTCGGATGCAGAAAGAAGTTTGAAGTTGGAAAAATTCTTATTTCTTAAGCAAGGGGACAAGACAGTCAGGGAGTATGTGAATCAGTTCGATGAGCTGGCTAGGTTTGGGCTTGACCTAGTCAACACCCCGCACAAGAAGGCTCTCCGTTTCGTCAAAGGGTTGAATGAGCCATTACACAGTTTGGCCATGACCCATATACCCATGGGAGCCACGTATGAAAGATTGGTGCAAATGGCATTGCTGAATGAAGAGGATAAGGGCAAGAAGGAGACAAAGGCAGAAAGCTCTCAAGGGAAGAAAGAGGGTTTGCAGCCTAAGAAGACAGACTTTAAGAAGGGCGGGAAAGGCAACAAAGAGAAGAGGAAGTGCAATTTCTGTGGCAAAGTGGGGCACTTAGTTAAGGACTGCCGGAAAAAGAAGGCCAAGGAGAATGGTGGGTGCTTTTCTTGTGGTGAGACAGGCCACAGGGCTAAGGACTGCCTAAAGAAACGAGGACAGGGGCAGAGGGCTGGATCCACCTCAGGGGCACAGGTTCATGTGCTGGAAGCGCCACCTTTGCAACAACGAGGTATAAATTCTTCTGTAGAAAGTGTAGTTTATCTTTATGATCACCCCGTTCGCACTTTATTTGATTCTGGCGCATCACACTCCTTTATCTCGTCTGCTTTAGTAGAATCTCTGCACCTAAAAACTAGTATGGTAGAGGACCCCTTAATTGTTTCAAACCCAATTGGGGGCCCAGCTCATTTGTCTATGATCTGTTTGGGATTGAAAATTTCTATTCTAAGTGTAGAATTTCAATGTAGTGCCTTTGTTTTTGGCTTTTCGGGTTATGGTTTGATTTTGGGTATGGATTGGCTATCCAGTAATGGGGCCATCCTTGATTGTGAGAAAAGGGTTGTTAGGCTCCTAACCCAGCTCGGTAATACTTTGGAAATTTCTTGTAATCCCTCATACGCGGTTATGCTTAGTTACCTTGAATCGCTAGATGCCTCTGTTGAAAATTTGCAATCAGTTAGAGTGGTCCGGGAATATCCGGATGTCTTCGAAGAGGTGAAGGGCTTGCCTCCGAAGCGGGAAATAGACTTCCGCATATATCTTGTAGATAATGCAAAGCCCGTTGCGTTACCCGTTAGACACATGCCTCCACGGGAAAGGAAAGAGCTCAGTAAACAGATTAAAGAGCTTCTAGAAAAGGGGTTCATTAGGAGAAGCATTTCAGAATGGGGCGCTCCAGTGGTGTTCGCTACAAAGGCGGATGGTTCACTCCGTCTATGTGTTGACTATAGGGAGCTCAACAAGCTAACGAAAAAGAATAGGCACCCGCACCCTAGAATTGACGATTTGTTTGACCAGCTTGTAGGAGCATCTGTTTTCTCCCAACTCGATTTAGCAACCGGTTTTCATCAGCTAAGGGTGGCTGAAGATAGCATCGATAAAACGGCATTCAGAACCCCAGATGGCTTCTTTGAATGGCTTGTCATGCCTTTCGGCTTGACAAATGCACCTGCTTACTTCGTGGACCTGATGAGTAGGGTATTTAGAGATTTTCTCAACAAATTCGTAGTGGTCTTCGTAGATGATATCCTTATCTTCTCAAAGAGTGAAGAGGAACATGCTCAACACTTAAGGGCAATCATGGAAACTTTGCGAGTCCATCAACAAAAAGCAAAATTCTCCAAATGCCACTTTTGGAGAGAAGACATGAGGTTCCTTGGGCACATAGTATCCAAACAAGGGTTAGCAGTGGACCCTGCTAAGGTAGTGGCGGTATAAGATTGGAAGACACCAAGGAATGCAACTGAGGTCCGAAGCTTTCTAGGACTAGCAGGTTTCTATCGAAAATTCATAAGGGATTTTGCGAAAATCTCAGCTCCGCTCACAAAATTGACCAAGAAGAATCTAGTGTTCAATTGGGACTTGGATTGCGAGTTTGCTTTCCAACGACTGAAAAGGGCTCTCACAACAGCCCCAGTTTTGACGCTGCCAGATGGGAGCAAGATGTTCACTGTTTATACGGATGCATGTGGGACAGGGCTAGGCGTCGTCTTAATGCAAGAAGGTAGGGTAGTAGCTTATGGCGGGAGGCAGTTGAAAGTGCACGAAAAGAACTACCCAACCCACGATCTTGAGTTAGCCGCCATCGTCTTTGCACTCAAGTCTTGGCGACATTATCCCCTAGGTGAGAAGTTTGAGCTTTACACTGACCATAAATCGTTGGAATATCTTTTCTCGCAGAAGGATCTTAACTTGAGGCAACAAAGATGGATGGAGTTTCTTGCCTCGTACGATTTCGAAATCTCCTACACTCCGGGCAAAGGCAACGTAGTGGCAGACGCGTTGAGCCGAAAGAAATTGACCCTAAGCCCGTTGTTTGTTGAAAGACAAAGCCTAGAGTTTATAGCCAGCTTCGACTTTAGGCCTTCCTCCGATTTCGTACCAGGCTTGCTAGCATCTCTCGAAGTGCGCCCAACTTTAGTGGATTCAGTAGGGACAGCACAACGCGAAGACCCTCAGCTTGTAGAAACAATTGATAGGCTAATTAGGGGTGAGACTTCAAGTCATCTCAACAGATACTCCATCGACGATAGGGGTTTGCTAAGGCGAGACGGAAGAATATGCGTCCCACAGACAAAAGATTTAATAAAGAAGGTTCTCGAGGAAGCACATCACTCCAAGATGACGATACACCCAGGCGGAGATAAAATGTACAAAGATATAAAAAGGACTTTCTTCTGGAACGGCATGAAAAAGGACGTGGCAGAATTCGTTTCTAAGTGTATGGTGTGTCAACAGGTTAAGGCGGAACAGAAAAAGCCTGGCGGACTGCTACATCCTCTGGAGGTCCCGCAGTGGAAGTGGGATAGCATCTCAATGGATTTCATCGATGGGCTGCCTAGGTCTAGGAGAGGCAACACTAGCATTTGGGTAATAGTGGATAGGCTTACTAAAAGCGCCCACTTTTTACCTGTCAAAAGTAAGAGAACTGCCTCATCCCTGGCATCACTTTACCTCAAAGAAATCGTTCGACTCCATGGAATACCATCTAGCATTGTTAGTGACCGAGACCCCATCTTCACCAGTGAATTTTGGCGGAGTCTGCAAGAAGCAGTAGGAACGCAGTTATGCTTGAGCACAGCCTATCATCCCCAAACCGACGGCCAAACAGAGAGAGTGAACAGAGTTTTGGAAGACCTTTTAAGACTATGCGTCCTTGACTTCGGAGGGACATGGGAAGACCACCTTCCTTTGGTGGAATTTGCCTACAACAACAGCTATCAAGCAACCATCGGAATGGCGCCCTTCGAAGCATTATATGGAAGACCATGCCGATCGCCCACTTGTTGGTGGGAGTCTACCGATAAGCTCATACTTGGACCGGATATGATCTGAGAGACTTCAGAGAAAGTAGACTTAATACGAAGAAGGATGAAGACAGCCCAAGACAGACAAAAGTCCTATGCCGACAAGAGAAGGACCGACCTTGAATTTGAGGTTGGAGACAAAGTTTTTCTCAAGGTATCACCGCTAAGGAACGTTGTTCGTTTTGGAACCACAGGAAAACTGGCACCAAGGTTCGTAGGGCCATTCCCTATCATCGAGAAAATTGGGAAAATGGCCTATAGATTAGAGCTACCCGAGAAGTTGGCTGGAGTCCACAACGTTTTTCACGTTTCACATCTCCGAAAATGTCTACATGAGTCTGCTGAAGTGGTAGAGCCAAATATCCTCGAAGAGGCCGAAGTGGAACGCGAAGCAACCATAAGAAAAGTTCCAACCCGCATATTAGGAACGGAAGTGAAGAAGCTACGCAACCGTGAAGTCAAGCTCGTCAAAGTTCAGTGGAGCAACGCCGAGGGAGACGCGACTTGGGAAACTGAAGCTAGAATACGCACTGCCTACCCTTTTCTGTTCGAGGGTACATCCTTGATCTTTCCTTTTCCTTAAGTTGCTCTTTTATCTATCTTTTTAGGTATATTTCCTCGACCTTATCTTTTAGGTAGAAACCCTTTGGATGGAAACATGTAATTGAAACATGTTATGGATGATGGTTGCAAGTGGTTGAAAGTGATTGCTAGTGGTTGCTCGTGGTTGCATATACACACACAATCTAGGTTTTAGATCGGCTCAGTCACTTCATATTGCATATGCATATATGTTTGCATTCGTGTATGGTTGAACTCTAATGTGTTGTCATGTGGATGTTGCATTTGTATTGAATGATTGTGCACTCATGTAGAATCATGAATAGGAAAATTTGCATACATAATGGATTCATGGCACTTACATAATTCGCATTAAGGAGGTCAACTGAATCAGTAGACCGCCTGATTTTGCATTTGATAAGTACATGTACACACACACACTTCGCATATGATCATGAAGTATTAGAAGTCTTTTAAGGACAATGAATGCTCGTGTTTGATGGATGATTGGATGTTAGGATATACATTTTCCTAAACTTGAAGATTTCGGGGACGAAATCCTTTTAAGTGGGGGAGAATGTAACACCCCGTGCATTCTCTAATTCACAAATTAAAGTATAATTAATTTCAAATCAAATAACTAAGGGAAACGGGATACGCCATTGCGTTCGTCTCGGAAAAATACGCGAAATAGAGTCCGAGTTTTCGAAAAACGGAGTCCGTATGAAGAAGATATGGCCTTCGGAAGTTTCTGAATTAAGTTTAAAATTCGAACAGAATAAAACAGCTCAGAAAAACAAGTCTAAATTCCAAAATCGGGCTCAATTGGCCAGGGCGGGAAAACTCCCGCCTAATGCACCCAGGTCGACTGGGCTGTCGACCTAGTCTAGCCAGGTCGACAGGGCTGTCGATAGGGCTGTCGACAGGGCTGTCGACCTGGTCCAGAGCCAGGTCGAACCCAGCCCAACCGGGCTGGCCTATTCTATATTGGTCGATTTTCAGAAGTCTGCTTTGTTATTAGGGCTAGGTGGCAGGCTCTAATTGGTCTCTCTTTCGAATGAATGGCTACGATCAATCCAAGCAACATCAATGGTCCTAATCAGTTCATAACCCCTATAAAAATGACCCTAGACTCAACCTAATCTATTCATTCAAAAATAAGAACAAGGCCATCATGCTGCTGAGGAACGACTAAGAGTAGCCACCAATTGGAGAGAGGATTAGGAGGCAAATTCTAAAGCATAAAGCAACTTAATCAAATCAAATCAACAAGGAATCGCATCTCCAAATTCCTAAATTGGAGAATTCGCCACACAATTGTAAGTGGAGTATTATTTTGGTATGAACAAATAACTGTGTTGGTTTGTATACTTGATTGTGGTGATAAATAATTCATATTTGTGCGTTACTATGATTCTTATCGATTTGGAATATTGTATAACGATTGGATATTCGCAAAGCATGTTATTTATTATAAAAACTACATATTTGCGGTAGTTTTATGCAAGTATACGTTTGGAATATTCGCAAATTATGTAATCCATGTTGAAGCTACATGTATGTAGTTGTTTAATTGAAACTCATGCAAGTTTGGGGTTTTGCTACTATGCCATTATAATGTGTATTTTTATACAAAAATCTTTTTTGTGAGTAATTGGAGCAAATTTGGGTAATTATAATCCATATGAAATTATGTTGAAATTTTGGCACCATGATCTATGTATTAAGCCATGCTTTTGTACTAGAAAACTTATTTGCAAACTTATGAATATGACTAGGCTATGATTGATATTTTGCACAATTGAAATCCATGTTAGGTCTATATTGTTAACAAGAATTATGTGATGACATATGTGGTACATAGCTAGGTTAGATTCAAAATCCCATTTGCAAGTTTGCGTGACTAAAGTAAAAATCATGATTTCATGTTAGAAATATTTATGTGAATAGATCTAAAATCATGATTAAGTTGAACTATACTTTTGTGTTAGTAACAAAAGTAAGCACCTTTGTAAACATGTAGTAATCTTATGAACATGATTTGCTTATGTTTGACATTATGCCTAAATAAAAATATAGGTTTATGTTGTAGTTAAGACTATGTGTCAATAATGATATCCAATTTAGATTCTTAACTTAACTACAAGTTTACATGCTTTGATTCAGGTCACTTATGCTACTATGCAAGTACACCAGTTTCTGTTTTGTAGTTCCAACGTTATGTTGCAAGTTCATGCGTTCACATCCCCCTTTTTGTGTATGAAATCACGCTTTAAGCCTCCCCTTTTTCTCATGGCTAAGTTGGGCTTAAAAGCCTAAGCCCAACATATATTATGATAAACGAACATATTGAATGGGGGAAAATAGCGTTGGGCTAAATTAATTAATAAATGAAAACATAAAGTAGAAGGGCCCAAATTCAAGTATGGGTTGGGCCCATGATTGGTGTAACCTTTACACCATTAACTTAATAATGGGCCGCAAATATTTACATATAAGAAAATAAAGAAGAAAGACAAAATATGTAAATGTAGAACATACGATGTGTTTAACCCGAGGTTGGATTGAGTTGTGATGTAAACCTGCCCGGAACCGCCCGGCTGTCCAGTAGTCACAACAATACCTATCCAATGTGGGAGGTTAAACATGGAGCCCAATAAGGACCCGAGGTTAGACTGAGTTGTGGCGTAAGACTGCCCGGAACCAACCGGCAACAGGCAGCCACAACAATACCTGTCTAATGTGAGAGGTCAAGGCTTTAATAAGACAATTAAGGCTGAGTCAGGATTGTTAGGATTAAGTGAACTAAAGACTTAATCAAAATGGAACATGCTAAACTAAACGGACTGGTGGGGGGTTAGGTTAGAAAACACTTAACCAACTTAGCATGTTGGCTAGAGATAGAAAACCTAGTAACGGGGGACCCTTTTCAGCAGTAACCCTAGAAGGTGTATCATGATACCCTGAAACTAGGCAGGGTGGGGCACGATTACTGGGCTGATTGTAAGAGGTCAAATCGACGGCGGTGGTGTAGCAGTGTAGGTTCTAACGGGGTGCGGGCGTGCACACACTCCGGCGCAGAAAAATAAAGCACTGGGCACCAGTAGCATACCTGTGCATTCTAAGGTTGTGTCGGGCCGTCGCCATGGGACTTGATACACCCCATGGTGGGACCAGCATAGGTAACTACAACATCGGGGGCCGTAAGACACATGTAACTATGCGAGTAGGAGCCGATCATCATAGAATGGATCACATCACCCTGATTATGGGGTGCCAGTTGGGAACTAGTTTATATGGGTTCGGAGATTAACATGGGGTACGATAGTATATTCGACCCTAGACAACTTAACCAAGTTTATAGTGCTTTCCCACTTCTTGTTTATACTTATCATACCCAGTTCTTTATTCATAGACAGAATAGTCCTAGACTTACTCAGGCTTTATGTCTGACTCTACTTTTCTTTCGTCTTCTTTTCTTCCCTCCCCCCCCCCCAGGTCCACAGGGAGCGAACACTGCAGCTTGACCAGCCTTAACATCCAGCTTGAAGAGGAGAAATGTATTGCTTGGACCTTTTCGTTTTGAACTATGGCTTTGGACAACCACTATGGGGCTTTTGCAGTTTATCTATGTTTTATTTATGCTTCTTTAAATAATGTAATCAAGACAGATTATGAAAGTGTTATGTTATGTTTTTGGAAAGGATGTAAGACAATCATGGTGATGTTGTTGTAACACGTATTTGCTTTTATGAAGTAAAAGTTGTTGTTTTTCCGCTGTTTACAAATATGTGTTTTTATATCTGTCTTGTATATCTGTGACTTATACTTATAAACCTCCACCAAAATTAGGGCATTCCCTTTGAGAGTGACCCTAACGGAGGTGGGGTGTTTCAGAATACTATATATATTACGTGGAAGCCTCCTGCTCGTCTCTGGATCATCTACCCGTGCATCACCAGCTAATCTGTCTCTAGTCTGCTCGTGTGAGCACCCAGAGTAATAAGAGGAGACATAAAACTCTAGGTCAGACATAAAGCCTGGTATGAGCGATAAGCATCTAAACAGAATAATAACAGGTATACTAAACCATACCTGAACCTGCAACCAAAGAGTTAGTACCACATACCGTACAATACTCCAAGGTGCCATAATGAATAGTGTAAAGAATACGGGGGTGGGGTGTGTATGTCATAATGATAGCAAACAAATCAACCATAGCAACCATCCTCACATCTCTCACTCAGTGCGTAAAGCATACGACATCTACCACCTTGGAACACTAGACAAATTGAGGTAACGACGAATCCCGACTTGTAGAAACCCTGCTGTGACCAAGCCTAACACTTGGAGTCATGACCAAACATTTCAATGACCCACTTCATTGGTCGTAGCCCTTGGTTCTACCGATGCCATAATGGCCCTGAATCCGCCTTCGCACCTCCTACCATAGTGGTCCAAAGCTATAGACGTTGATAACTCCTTGGCACGCGTCCCGCAGCAAAGCCCCACCATGAAGCGAACTCGTTGATTCCCATCTGAATCTTGAGCTCTAACTTCTCATTTGGACTTCCTTTGCATCTCGGGTTTGGTCGAATTGGAGTTGGTCTTCAAAAGAGTCATCGCGTAATCGTAGCTCCAATCCGGTTCGGTGCTCCTTCGGTTCGGGTCCTCCACTCGGTTCGGTTCGGGTCACAGTACTCCATCCGGTTCGGTGCTCCTTCGGTTCGGGTTCTCCACTCGGTTCGGTTCGGGTGTCTTGCTCCTGCCGCCGTTTCTTCAACTACTTCCGAGTCCTTCAGAGTCGCGGTCCGGGTCTCCCTTGTTGTCCCTGAAGTTCCACGCTGCTGGAGATGCCACCACCTTGGTTCAGTTCGGCTACCCGACCCGATCCCCTTATCCGATCCGATCCCACTCTTTAGCTTACTCCGATCCGATCCGATCCTACTCCATAGCTCCGATCCGATCCTGCTCCATAGCTCCGATCCGATCCTCTGTCCAACTCCAACCCTAAGTAAACGGCCTTCCTTCTCGCCAAGCCTCTTCCAGTGACAAGTTCCAATCCAGTTCGAATTCCCTTGGTCAGTTCACAAATCCTATCCGACTCCTTTCTCCGATCTGAACCGGTTCGGAACCTGCACACTTCTGCAACTTTCCAGCGAGCTTTCTACGCCATTCGACGACGTTTTCGACGAATTTAACTATTCTAATCAATCATGAAACATACCATAGAGTCATAGCAACATGTAACATCAATTGCAAACACCATAACAACAATTTGATAGATTTAAAATGGATCAAACATAGCTAGAACCCCTCATTTTCCCCTAATCACTCTTAATCATGTTCAAGCATACAATTAGCAAAACACATCGAAATTAACCCAAATTTCTAACAGAGCCTTAAAACATTATTTTAGAATTTTTAAGAATTTTTCCAGAATTTATTTACGTATAAATTCGCTAATCTTCACTAATTACCCTTAATCACTGTAATTAGTGCAAAAACTATGCAAATCACTCACCTTGGCCACAAATGAAACACCAAATCTGAAATACTCTCTGTTTGGGGTCGAATTCCTATGTATAGCAGCAGCTCCAACCTTGCTTTGTTGCTATTTGGCCTTGTTTTGTTGTAGTTTAGGCTTAATCTTCACTAAAAATGTGTTTTGGAGAGGTTTTAGAGGATGGAAGCCATTACTAAGGTCTCAAGGAGGTTTGTGGCGGCTCAAAACTGAAATGAAAGTGATAACCTAACCCTAATCAGTCCTCCTATACCTCTAAACCCGAAATTCCCCTCTGGGCCTAACTGCTAATCACCCGGTTAAGCCCAATTAAGCTGTTTTTCACCATCTGAAATTTGTTTCAGCCATATCTCCCAAACGGTGAGTCCGTTTGGCTAATGTGACCACTCTACGGAAAGAGAAACCATCATCCGGAGCCAATGGAAGTAGTTTCAGGTCAAAATTCCTTTTCAGTCAAAAGTTATGGCCAAAACTGTGCCAACTAGGGGTAAAATGGTCATTTAAAAATCGGGAAAAATCATGAACATGGGAAATGACCACAATAGTCGTTTCCCAAAGTTACATGACCATACGACTTCGTATGTGACAGAAATAAATATTCTACGATCCTATGATGCGTAGAGTGCGGGTCGTTACAGTATTACTAGTATGGCGACATAGTAGATGGTAGCTATGCCGCCTAGGATTGATATTTATGATTGAATTTGCTTTTGAAACATATATGCACTAGTAATAATATCAAACACTTTTGTTTTATTCGTATGAAGCATTTTTTGCCATTATAAGGTAAAACTCTATCCTCTGGCTTGCGTTGAATTGTGTGATGGGACCTGAGTCTTATAATGGCTTCATTTTATAAAAAAGCATTGCGATGATTTAATCATTTACTTTATTTCATGCACTAGCACTCATTGGAGTAAACCCGTTCCGCGAAAGTGGCGTGGTCCTTTGATTTGCCTTATTATTGTTGTTAATAAGTTAAGTAGATTTCTCATACCAGTCCTATGACTGACTCGTAGTTTGTTTCACCTTACAAACTCGGGTGCCCTCATTTTCACATGGGCATCCTAGTTACAGCTTTCTGACGCACCTTTTGGCTCATGGCGAGGCTTGACTACACCGTACTGACTTGGATTTTCTCCGCCATTATTGTATCTATATTATGATTCCGCCATCGACGATGTAGACTGATATTTATTTTGTGTACTCTTTATGTATGATTCCGCCACAGGCGATGGTGACTGACTATGTATCGTTATGCACTAAGTTGTATCCTGTACTGTGCTTCTCTTATGTGATGATATCTATATGATTCCACTGTCATATGTGTGTAAATTATTCTATTTTCTGTTTATGCTATTATCTGTGATCTGCTAATGATGATTAATGTGTTATATTCCAATGATTATCCTTAACACCATGTCATGGGGTTTTGGGATCATCACAGCTGGTATTAGAGCTTTGGTTAACCTTAGTTCTGGAGTCTAACACATTAAACACTTCGTCAAAATAGAATCTGTAGTATTCTAAGGCGAGTCTCTCATTAGAGATAGGACTAGTAAAGTCCTAGAATGAGCCGAGCAGAATAGCAAAAACAATTTGATCAGTCCATCGTTATCTTTCCGTAAATTTTCTTCTTAGTCATGCAATAAACTATCATTTCTGTTAGCTGACTCTTTTCTTGCTTATACAGAACTTGAGAAATGACAACCAGAGCAACCGCCGCTAGAGGAGGCTGTGCCGGCCGAGGCCGAGGACGAGATGAGGCCCCAGTTCAAGAAGGACCTTTGATACAACCTCCGGCCGCTCAATACTTCGAGCTAGACCGTGTAGCTAAGAGATATAAGAACTTAGGATGCAAGACCTTCTCGGGAACTGGAACCGTAATAGATGCCTGTAATGACCCGGATTTTGAGCGACTTTGGTTATCGACATAAGCACGATGTCGATAACCAAAACATCGAAAAATCCTGGTAATTAGTGAAAGAAATTAGAGCGTGAGGAAAGATAAGATAGAAAATTAGAATAGAAGAAGAAGAAGAACACAACATCAGAGTAACACGAATCTCACAGCGGAACGAATAACATATAATATATGTAACATAACTTTGAAATATACATCTGTATTTGAATATACATCATTATCAAAGTACAGCACTTACAACACAGCGGAAATAACTATAGCTATATGATCCGGAAGCCTCCTGCTCCAAGCTCTTCCAGTATATCTGTAAATCCCGACTACTTGACTGCCCATACAAATTTAGGCACCCAAGAGTTTAGGGAAACAACAAAGTAAACTCCGGGTCAGTCATGGGACTGGTATGAGTAAAACAGTTTAAAAACAGTTGAACAAGTAAATGATATCTCATAAGACCACGCCGCATAACGGAACAGGTTTTTCCCTTATGAGAATCCAAAATATCTTTATATCAAAAACCTTTTGATATTATAATAATGTCTATCAACCACAGTATATATATAATCATCTAGCAGAAACGCTTTCATCTCACGTTCTACATATATAGTATACAATCAAAACCGCAAGCACGTATTGGGTAATGGATTTCCAACTATGACAAGGTATGGAACCACCTTTCGCTCGTGTACCTCTAGAGAGGAATACACTGGGTTCAACAAGAACATCTTGCAACCCGGCCACACATGACCGACCACTCATTTCGCTTGAGCGTATCGAATGTATATCACCAACGGCTGGGATCAGCAACCATTTCCCGAATGGGACAGCATCAACAATAGATTTTTAGAAGTAAATGAAACTCTAGATCAGGTGATTATACACCCTACTTCGGTGGGACCGACTTAACCATGCTGCCTGCCCGATTTATGTCATTTACCGGATGTGAGGCTAGAAGCTACGCTTTATCATCACATCAGATTCACTTTGAATGCCACATCATCAAATCCAACAAATCACTGATTGACGTCCTCAACAATACATTATGTGTTAGCTAAAAGAAGTTTCCTTCCTCGCTTCCACTCTTGGTATGGTTTGAGAAATCAATATACGTGATCGTCTGGACATACTCTGTCAGACATCCGTCCATACAAGTCATCCAGGAACAGGATGAACCGAAGGCACTATTCTGTAAACAGGATAGCCCTTGCATAATTCCGTCTTCAATTTCCTTTGGCATATATGATTCGCAACGCTTATGCCAATACAGAGTGGTTCTTTGGATAATAATCCAACCGGTCTCTCCATTTCAACAACGTTAAAATGGTCAAAACTTCGATAGTCTGTGATTTAACTATCGAATAAAAATAGGTGTGCAAACAACGATATTATTCCCAAATGGAAATTATATCTATCAAACATCATTTAACATTCATTTCCTTAGTTCATTAATCTACTTATCTCCTGTTTCCCTATATTCAATATTTCTTATTTTCTAAATTGGGAAAAATATACGTTATTAACAATGGAAAACATTTCCATTTCTTGTTTTCTTTATTAGAAAACATTTCTGGTTTCTTATTTGGAAAACATTTCCAAAGCTTCTTCATTGGACTTAGACAGATGTTTAAACAAACCATCGCGATGCCAACTCAAACCATTTCCTTTACTGCCGAATCTTAACTATTCCTTAGTTAAAAATAAAGTCAATCAAGTTGGGGGTAGAACTACCTCTCAGACCTTAATTGAACAACATTTCTAACTTTGAAATAGACAAAGTTCACTTGATATCCCTTTTCTAGCTTCCTTACTTAACTCTCGTTCGAATAAATCTCTTCGATTGACTCTTTTCACTTAACTCTATTCGATTAGCCCTTATCAATTAACTCTATTGGACTAACACTATTGGATTAACTCTATTTGACTAACGCTATTGATTTACTCATTTCACTTAACTCCTTTCGAAATAACTATATTCGAAAATTCCTTTTACTTTCTATTCGAATAACTATATTCGATTAACTCATTTGCTTTAACTCTAATCGATTAAACTAACATCGATTAGTTCCTTTTCTTCTATTCTAATCGATTAAACTAACATCGATTATCTCCTTTGCTTTAACTCTAATCGATTAACTAACATCGATTAACTCCTTTGCTTTAACTCTAATCGATTAGCTAACATCGATTAGCTCCTTTTACTTTAACACTAATCGATTGAACTAACATCGATTAGCTCCTTTTACTTTAACACTAATCGATTGAACTAACATCGATTAGCTCCTTTTACTTTAACACTAATCGATTGAACTAACATCGATTAGCTCCTTTTACTTTAACACTAATCGATTGAACTAACATCGATTAGCTCCTTTTACTTTAACACTAATCGATTAAATAACATCGATTAGCTCCTTTTACTTTAACACTAATCGATTAACTAACATCGATTAGCTCCTTTTACTTTAACACTACGTTTTCCGTTACAAATATTTCCTATTTATAACTTCTATTTACCGTTACAAATGTTTCCTATTTATAACTTCTATTTATTTTCTAAATAAATATTCCTTTTCTATTTCTATTTATTTTCTAAATAAATATCCCTTTTATAAAACCGTGTTCGTTTTATAAATATTTCCTTTTTATAAAATCCTGTGATTTTATAAAATTCCTTAATTTCAATATACATTGAAATACTTCTTTTTTTTACATCCCAGGGTTTCTTATGATATTTAAAATATCGAATAACAATGATCAATATCATTCCAACACCCATAATCCAAAATAGATTATATAACACATTATATATCACAATATATGAAAACAGTAAAATAAATGTTGAGGAATCCAGTTGGATTCCTCCAACCTGTTTCCCTGCATCACAGATGTTAAAACAATATAGATAACATCACTTCCAGTTCTATATGATATATTCTGTAAAACAGAATCAATATAGAAAATTCAACTAACTGACTAGCAGTTCAATCAAACAGTCAACATACAGTCAATCAGCCAATATCTAACAGTTCTAAAAATACAACATGAAATTAGAAACTGTTCAGAGTTAGTGAGGTTTACTCACATTTGCGCGTTAGCCGTTAAATAACGGTTTGCGTTATTTGATTCAGTCGGACAATTTACTTCGCCATAAATTGTAATGAGCTCCGATGGACTTCCAGTCAGTCTCATTGTGTTGCTCTCGTCCATACGATCCCAACAGATCAAACCGTTCGTAAAACTGACACTGTATGAACGAGGTTTACCTTTAAAAGTTAATACCCTAGTTTAAATTAAATTAAACTATTATTATAAATATTATTGGGCTTACCTTTTTTCTCGGCCCATCCTCCTTAAAAGAATTCACGTCCAAACACTACAATGCTCCTTCTTTGATTAATCCATTTCGAACATTCCAGTAAGAAACCCGCAACTTCTCTTATCATATCCTCGCCCTTTCTTTTTTTATATATATTATTTTATTTAATGCCCAACGAGAAAGCCCAACAATTCACTCAAAACCCGGACCCACGTTAGCATTTCTTCCCAAACAATTCAACGCCGCCCTCATGTATACAAACATGCTCCAGCCTGAATGCATACACGCCATTCACGCTTCTCAGTTTCACACACATTCCTTTACCAATCCAAAACAGTTTGCTCCATACTGTATCTCCATCTTCCCAACTGTCTTGCTTCCCAGTACTCCGCGCTTTGGATCTTGTCGACGGCGCTTCTCAGCAGCCGCAGAAAAGATGTGATCCCCTTCGACCACTTCTACTCAAGAATTTCTCCACCGCACTCTTAACACAATACTGCAACAATTCTGACCCGTCCCATCACACACGCACCAGAACATCCCACCATCCCTTCTTCCAAGAACCCGACTGCTCTGTTCTTCACAGACCCCAAACTCCATGCATCTGAAAAACATCCCAGACCGTGAAGCAGCTTTTCCCCTCTCGTCTGTCGGTCCTTCTTCACATTCAATCCCCTTTCCATCTTACAGGAAACCACTGTTTTAGCCTCCTAACTCCAAAACCCAGACTACCCCGCATCTTCAGCTCCACTGCACTCAATTTAAACTCCAACTCAAGCATCATTTTCTCCAGTAAACATTGGCCCTTCCTACTTCATACGTTCACAGGTCAGTCCTCCCCTCAACTCGACTGCCACTTCTTCAAACAATCCACGTGTTTTCTTCATTAGCCCCACAGCCTTGCAAATCCGTGACTTCCCCCTACCGTCCAGATTCAAGCTTCAAAAGCCACGGCCCCTTTTGATTTTCTTTTGATTTCTAATAAATTTGTGAAGTTGCGATTTTGGTTTCCTTTGTGGCTTCTCGATTTTGTTGTTGACTTTGGGGTTAAAAGAATAAGGGTTTAGAGTATTCAGGGTGGGTATTTATAGTATAAAGTTTCTTTGTTGGAGGATTTATGACCAATAGTTTTGTGCGGTTGAAACAAAAGAGGCGTGGGTCCCTTTTTGGTCTTGTATTTAGTTAGGATATTTTGTTAAGGTGTCGTGGCCAAGCTTCTTCTATGAAAAATAAAAACCAAATTGCTGTAAAAATGAACATCACATGTTTTTTGTAAACAAACCAACTTGTTTACCAATGGTAGACCAATACACCGCATATTTCAAAGGCAATGGAACTGCTAATTTAGACCGGAGTGGTATACATACCATTATTAAATTGGGTTTGAGCTATAAAGCTTAATATACTTTGATATATGAAATTCTGTTCAGTTACCCACTGCTATCGACGAAAATACAGATGCCGTTGAGATGAGCAAGGCGCTACGATCCTAGAAATATAATAATACCGGTAGATTAACTCATATTGTGAAATCCCACAATTGCTGACATAGGGTGCAAAACACTCCAATTAAAAAGTGTTTATTTAATTAATTAAAAATTACCATAAAATTCTAAAAATTAAATTATCGCTACTTCCTAAAAGAACCTTGTCTAAATTCAAACCCGATATCTGGTTATATCAAATAAACTGTTACGGTCGATAAACGATTCTATAGCGACTATTTTAAAATTTGATTTGGACATATCTCAAAATCTACACGACGAAATCCCGATTCTTCTCTTCTACTAGAAAGATATAATCCACCAGCTCCACACGTTTCTTATTTCACAGAAATCCGGTTTAAAACGAATTCTGTACATTCAGTTGAAGTTCGAATCGCCGAATAACGAACTGCCGCGCCATTTCGAGCTCGTTTATAATTATATTATAAACTATACGTTCAACTGTCGATGATTGAATATATTCGTTATTCAAATTCAAATTCCAAGCTTAATTACATATCGCAGATGATCCAGTTCACACTATATTGTCATTTCGGTTAATCCTGATTATTTCAGAATTAAATATATTATTTAATTTATTATTTTAATTAAATATTCACTATTATTTAATTCCACGATCATTAAATTTTCTAAACCACCATTTATATAATTAAATAAATTAATCATAATACCCCTGCCAATGCGGGTCATTACAATCTTCCCCACTTAAAATAATTTCGTCCTCGAAATTGCTAAAAGGTAGAGAACGACCCTATCGACTGGTTAGAACATATTTGTTCACTTCTTATCTTCAGTTTCAACTGAACCAATTTAATTTCAATTAAATTATTAATTAATTCTTATCAAAAAAAATTTCAAAAAATCTTGAAAATTTTCTAACGCCCTAACTCTTCAAAAAATTTCGCCAGCACCTCCTTTGTACTGGTCAAATCCGTCAAACTCCCACTCGCCTCTCTGGGCCATCTCCAACCCAAAAGAAAGTCAAACAGCCAAACGGCTTTCCTATTCGGCTCATCGAAATCTCATACCCAATGGAAATATAAACTTGTACCTTTTTTCGGGCATATCAACCCCATCACTTCCATATGCTATCAACTCAGCATATACTAATATTAATCAAACCAAACTCTGATCAATTTATCCTCAACACCACCATTCGCTTTTTACCAAGCCAAATTTTCATTTCAACTTAAGTTTCGTTCTTGATCCCCAACTCTTAACTTGATTATCACCTTACACTTCACATTTGAATCTCACAATCAAATTTGCCTTGATATCATTCTAATTCAAAACTCAGTTACCACTTTACTGGCTTTACTTTAATTCAAATTTTCTTTCACAAATTTCTGTTAAATTTGTTTTTAATTCAAACAGTCTTTCCCTGGGAGTTTTTAAACAGTTTACTCTTTTCAAAAATCAAATTTTCCTTTTTGAAATTCAACTGAGCCCATAATCAATATTCCATTAGTTAAATCACTTCTCTATTTCTTTATCAATATTTGTTAACCAAATGTTTTCAATAACCATATTGGCCTTTTATGTTATTTGGAAAACATTTCCGAATATAGCCTTCCTTTATTTTCTGAACTTTAGAAAATACATGCTATTTATAATTGGAAAATATTCCAATTACTTATCTCCTTTCCGATCTCGTTTATTTCTATACTTAGGAAATATTCTCTATTATATTTCCAAGCTTACACTTATTCGGGTTAAAACAGATGTTGTGTAAAACATCGTTCTGACAATCCAAATACTATGTTCAACTAATTCTTATTCACCATTGATCTCCGAGCCTGAAATCTTACTATTTATTTGTTAATAATGAAATCAATCAAGTTGGGGTATAACTACCTCCCAGACCTTGACTGAATAACATTTATAACGTCAAAACAGATATGACTACTTACTCGAATAATCAATACCATACAACTACTTATTCACCTTTAAACATGTATACACTTTCTCTTTCTATTCTTACTAGATTTTATTCTTAGTCTTCCGTTTTGATTTTACTATTCTATTTCTAAGTTCATTTCCTTATCGACTTCTATATATATCGATACGTTGATTTCTAACTATCAAATTATCTTAAAAATATTCTAACTCCTTAAATTCCCGGAAAAATTCGCCATAAGCTCCTTTGTACTAGGAGCACCGGGAAAATCCCCAAACTGCCACACAGGCCTTCTCCAATCAAAAAGAAAAAGGAAAGCCAAGCGGCTAGCCGATACGGCGCATAAAATCTCATATGGAATTAAATACATACCTTTTGTCGAGCAATCTATTTATAACTCTTCATACTTTATCCATACTTATCTCATATATATTTATACATTTCTAATTCATTTCAACTTAATCCAATCATTTTAACTTAGTTCGTTAAGTGATTTTCAAATTACAGGTTTGCCCATTTCACCTTTTTATTTGAATATACATGTTCAAATATATTTTAACTTGTTTACCAACTAATTGAATTCCATTTCAATTTTATTTGAATTTCCTATATTCAAATTCCATTTCGATTCTCTTATTCAAATTCTATATTTTAATTTCGTTTCAATTTCCTTATTCAAATTCTAGATTTGAATTTCATTTCAAATCTATTTTCAAACTCCATTTGAATTTCATATATTCAAATCTATTTGAATTCTCTTTATTTCATTTCAATTACCTCTGAATCTTCTATATACAAATTTCATTTTCAATTCTATTTGAATTCTCTTTATCCAAATTCCCTTTTCAATTCTATTTGAATCTTCTATATTCAAATTTTATTTTCATTTCTATTTGAATCCTCTACATTCAAATTTCATTTCACTTTCGATATTCAAATCCTATATTTGAAATCTCTTATATTTTCTATATCCAAATGCCATTTGAATTTCTATATTCAAATTCTATATCACTTCCATTGAATTTCATATATTCAAACCCCCCTTTGAATTTTCTTATTTGCATTCTATGTTTGAACTTCCTTTATTCAAATTCCTTTTAATAAGTCTCGATTTCAATTCCTTTTGAAATCGATATTTCTACCTTTGGAAGATAGATTTCCCTTTCAATTCCACACTTGTATTTTTATTTCTGAATTATTCAATGATAATTCTCTTCACTTCATTTATAAAAGAACTATTTATAAACTTCGTTTATAAAGGGACTTCTCGTTTTATTTCTTTTAAAACAAGTAAATATTTCCAACCTATTTAAAAAATTCAAATTCTATATTTGAATCCCATTTTGAAATTCAACACAACTTGTCTTTTCAAAAACAATTTCAAAACAGTATCTTTGGTAGTAATTCATCACTTACAACTTGAAAAATGAATACTGATGATGCAGCTGTCATCATCAGAATCTATTTTCCAGAGATCGAAGTGAGTTCAATACTATAAAACCATTTCTAAACATTTCCACTTTGAAATTCATTTCAAAATATAATTCACACTGCTTGTAAAACAATTTAAAATCTCCCAGGATCTTAAATTTCTCTTATTTTTAATCCAAATCCATTTACAAACACTTATCCCATTCTCTAGAGTTCTAACTCAATTTCTGGTTTAAATTTCAGATTTAACTCATCTGATTCACGCATTTCACTTATATGAATTCTAATTGGTTATTTACATAACCCTTTAATTTATAATCTTACTTGATTATAATAACAACCAATATATTATAATTTTGATATATATGTCTTCTCTATATCGAGATATACCTTGGGTAAACTTATTTTAATTTACCCTCTTTTCAAAACATACCATGACGGTTCATCGTATTCAAGTGTTTACAAAATCCCTACCGATACAGTGGATCAAACTGATCGACCAGAACTCATAAACAACTCAACCAATGAATCTCCACAATATAAAACAAATTTTTATATCAATAACAAATACGTCCACTCGTATATATATACTCAATCTCAGTCTAGGGTATTACTAACCCTATCTCTACCGAGTCACGCCACAGAGCCAAGTAATTCTTAACTTAAGCTCTGATACCAACTGTAACGACCCGGATTTTGAGCGACTTTGGTTATCGACATAAGCACGATGTCGATAACCAAAACATCGAAAAATCCTGGTAATTAGTGAAAGAAATTAGAGGGTGAGGAAAGATAAGATAGAAAATTAGAATAGAATAAGAAGAAGAACACAACATCAGAGTAACACGAATCTCACAGCGGAACGAATAACATATAATATATGTAACATAACTTTGAAATATACATCTGTATTTGAATATACATCATTATCAAAGTACATCACTTACAACACAGTGGAAATAACTATAGCTATATGATCCGGAAGCCTCCTGCTCCAAGCTCTTCCAGTATATCTGTAAATCCCGACTACTTGACTGCCCATACAAATTTAGGCACCCAAGAGTTTAGGGAAACAACAAAGTAAACTCCGGGTCAGTCATGGGACTGGTATGAGTAAAACAGTTGAACAAGTAAATGATATCTCATACAACCACGCCGCATAACGGAACGGGTTTTTCCCTTATGAGAATCCAAAATATCTTTATATCAAAAACCTTTTGATATTATAATAATGTCTATCAACCACAGTATATATATAATCATCTAGCAGAAAAGCTTTCATCTCACATTCTACATATATAGTATACAATCAAAACCGCAAGCACGTATTGGGTAATGGATTTCCAACTATGACAAGGTATGGAACCACCTTTCGCTCGTGTACCTCTAGAGAGGAATACACTGGGTTCAACAAGAACATCTTGCAACCCGGCCACACATGACCGACCACTCATTTCGCTTGAGCGTATCGAATGTATATCACCAACGGCTGGGATCAGCAACCGTTTCCCGAATGGGACAACATCAACAATAGATTTTTAGAAGTAAATGAAACTCTAGATCAGGTGATTATACACCCTACTTCGGTGCGACCGACTTAGCCATGTTGCCTGCCCAATTTATGTCATTTACCGGATGTGAGGCTAGAAGCTACGCTTTATCATCACATCAGATTCACTTTGAATGCCACATCATCAAATCCAACAAATCACCGATTGACGTCCTCAACAATACATTATGTGTTAGCTAAAAGTAGTTTCCTTCCTCGCTTCCACTCTTGGTACGGTGGAGAAATCAATATACGTGATCGTCTGGACATACTCTGTCAGACATCCGTCCATACAAGTCATCCAGGAACAGGATGAACCGAAGGCACTATTCTGTAAACAGGATAGCCCTTGCATAATTCCATATTCAATATCCTTTGACATATATGATTCGCAACGCTTATGCCAATACAGAGTGGTTCTTTGGATAATAATCCAACCGGTCTCTCCATATCAACAACGTTAAAATGGTCAAAACTTCGATAGTCTGTGATTTAACTATTGAATAAAAACAGGTGTGCAAACAACGATATTATTCCCAAATGGAAATTATATCTATCAAACATCATTTAACATTCATCTCCTTAGTTCATTAATCTACTTATCTCCTGTTTCCCTATATTCAATATTTCTTATTTTCTAAATTGGGAAAAATATACGTTATTAACAATGGAAAACATTTCCATTTCTTGTTTTCTTTATTAGAAAACATTTCTGGTTTCTTATTTGGAAAACATTTCCAAAGCTTCTTCATTGGACTTAGACAGATGTTTAAACAAACCATCGCGATGCCAACTCAAACCATTTCCTTTACTGCCGATTCTTAACTATTCCTTAGTTAAAAATGAAGTCAATCAAGTTGGGGTAGAACTACCTCTCAGACCTTAACTGAACAACATTTCTAACTTTGAAATAGACAAAGTTCACTTGATATCCCTTTTCTAACTTCCTTACTTAACTCTCGTTCGAATAAATCTCTTCGATTGACTCTTTTCACTTGACTCTATTCGATTAGCCCTTATCAATTAACTCTATTGGACTAACACTATTGGATTAACTCTATTTGACTAACGCTATTGATTTACTCATTTCACTTAACTCCTTTCGAAATAACTATATTCGAAAATTCCTTTTACTTTCTATTCGAATAACTATATTCGATTAACTCATTTGCTTTAACTCTAATCGATTAAACTAACATCGATTAGCTCCTTTGCTTCTATTCTAATCGATTAAACTAACATTGATTATCTCCTTCGCTTTAACTCTAATCGATTAACTAACATCGATTAACTCCTTTGCTTTAACTCTAATCGATTAGCTAACATCGATTAGCTCCTTTTACTTTAACACTAATCGATTGAACTAACATCGATTAGCTCCTTTTACTTTAACACTAATCGATTGAACTAACATCGATTAGCTCCTTTTATTTTAACACTAATCGATTGAACTAACATCGATTAGCTCCTTTTACTTTAACACTAATCGATTGAACTAACATCGATTAGCTCCTTTTACTTTAACACTAATCGATTAACTAACATCGATTAGCTCCTTTTACTTTAACACTAATCGATTAACTAACATCGATTAGCTCCTTTTACTTTAACACTACGTTTTCCGTTACAAATATTTCCTATTTATAACTTCTATTTACCGTTACAAATGTTTCCTATTTATAACTTCTATTTATTTTCTAAATAAATATTCCTTTTCTATTTCTATTTATTTTCTAAATAAATATCCCTTTTATAAAACCGTGTTCGTTTTATAAATATTTCCTTTTTATAAAATCCTGTGATTTTATAAAATTCCTTTATTTCAATATACATTGAAATACTTCTTTTTTTTTACATCCCAGGGTTTCTTATGATATTTAAAATATCGAATAACAATGATCAATATCATTCCAACACCCATAATCCAAAATAGATTATATAACACATCATATATCACAATATATGAAAACAGTAAAATAAATGTTGAGGAATCCAGTTGGATTCCTCCAACCTGTTTCCCTGCATCACAGATGTTAAAACAATATAGATAACATCACTTCCAGTTCTATATGATATATTATGTAAAACAGAATCAATATAGAAAATTCAACTAAATGACTAGCAGTTCAATCAAACAGTCAACATACAGTCAATCAGCCAATATCTAACAGTTCTAAAAATACAACATGAAATTAGAAACTGTTCAGAGTTAGTGAGGTTTACTCACATTTGCGCGTTAGCCGTTAAATAAAGGTTTCCGTTATTTGATCCAGTCGGACAATTTACTTCGCCATAAATTGTAATGAGCTCCGATGGACTTCCAGTTAGTCTCATTGTGTTGCTCTCGTCGATACGATCCCAACAGATCAAACCGTTCGTAAAACTGACACCGTATGAACGAGGTTTACCTTTAAAAGTTAATACCCTAGTGTAAATTAAATTAAACTATTGTTATAAATATTATTGGGCTTACCTTTTTTCTCGGCCCATCCTCCTTAAATGAATCCATGTCCAAACACTACAATGCTCCTTCTTTGATTAATCCATTTCGAACATTCCAGTAAGAAACCCGCAACTTCTCTTATCATATCCTCCCCCTTTCTTTTTTTATATATATTATTTTATTTAATGCCCAACGAGAAAGCCCAACAATTCACTCAAAACCCGGACCCAGGTTAACATTTCTTCCCAAACAATTCAACGCCGCCCTCATGTATACAAACATGCTCCAGCTTGAATGCATACACGCTATTTACGCTTCTCAGTTTCACACACATTCCTTCACCAATCCAAAACAGTTCGCTCCATACTGTATCTCCATCTTCCCAACTGTCTTGCTTCCCAGTACTCCGCGCTTTGGATCTTGTCGACGGCGCTTCTCAGCAGCTGCAGAAAAGATGCGATCCACTTCGACCACTTATGCTCAAGAATTTCTCCACCGCACTCTTAACACAATACTGCAACAATTCTGACCCGTTCCATCACACACGCACCAGAACATCCCACCATCCCTTCTTCCAAGAACCCGACTGCTCTGTTCTTCATAGACCCCAAACTCCATGCATCTGAAAAACATCCCAGACCGTGAAGCAGCTTTTTCCCTCTCGTCTGTCGGTCCTTCTTCACATTCAATCCCCTTTCCATCTTACAGGAAACCACTGTTTTAGCCTCCTAACTCCAAAACCCAGACTAACCCGCATCTTCAGCTCCACTGCACTCAATTTAAACTCCAACTCAAGCATCATTTTCTCCAGTAAACATTGGCCCTTCCTACTTCATACGTTCGCAGGTCAGTCCTCCCCTCAACTCGAATGCCACTTCTTCAAACAATCCACCTGTTTTCTTCATTAGCCCCACAACCTTGCAAATCCGTGACTTCCCCCTACCGTCCAGATTCAAGCTTCAAAAGCCAAGGCCCCTTTTGATTTTCTTTTGATTTCTAATAAATTTGTGAAGTTACGATTTTGGTTTCCTTTGTGGCGTCTCGATTTTGCCATTGACTTTGGGGTTAAAAGAATAAGGGTTTAGAGTATTCAGGGTGGGTATTTATAGTATAAAGTTTCTTTTTTGGAGGATTTATGACCAATAGTTTTGTGCGGTTGAAACAAAAGAGGCGTGGGTCCCTTATTGGTCTTGTATTTAGTTAGGATATTTTGTTAAGGTGTCGTGGCCAAGCTTCTTCTATGAAAAATAAAAACCAAATTGCTGTAAAAATGAACATCACATGTTTTTTGTAAACAAACCAACTTGTTTACCGATGGTAGACCAATACACCGCATATTTCAAAGGCAATGGAACTGCTAATTTAGACCGGAGTGGTATACATACCATTATTAAATTGGGTTTGAGCTATAAAGCTTAATATACTTTGATATATGAAATTCTGTTTAGTTACCCACTGCTATCGACGAAAATACAGATGCCGTTGAGATGAGCAAGGCGCTACGATCCTAGAAATATAATAATACCGGTAGATTAACACATATTGTGAAATCCCACAATTGCTAACATAGGGTGCAAAACACTCCAATTAAAAAGTGTTTATTTAATTAATTAAAAATTACCATAAAATTCTAAAAATTAAATTATCGCTACTTTCTAAAAGAACCTTGTCTAAATTCAAACCCGACATCTGGTTATATCAAATAAACTGTTACGGTCGATAAACGATTCTATAGCGACTATTTTAAAATTTGATTTGGACATATCTCAAAATCTACACGACGAAATCCCGATTCTTCTCTTCTACTAGAAAGATATAATCCACCAGCTCCACACGTTTCTTATTTCACAGAAATCCGGTTTAAAACGAATCCTGTACATTCAGTTGAAGTTCGAATCGCCGAATAACGAACTGCCGCGCCATTTCGAGCTCGTTTATAATTATATTATAAACTATACGTTCAACTGTCGATGATTGAATATATTCGTTATTCAAATTCAAATTCCAAGCTGAATTACATATCACAGATGATCCGGTTCACACTATATTGTCATTTCGGTTAATCCTGATTATTTCAGAATTAAATATATTATTTAATTTATTATTTTAATTAAATATTCACTATTATTTAATTCCACGATCATTAAATTCTCTAAACCACCATTTATATAATTAAATAAATTAATCATAATACCCCTGCCAATGCGGGTCATTACAAGGCCCTTGCATGGCTCAAAACATGCGAGAAAATTCTTGAAGGCCTAAGGCTTGGAGACCAAGATAAAGCTGTTATGGGCCCCTGGCTTATGCAAGAACAAGCTGAACTATGGTGGGAATCTCTCACCGCCGGGAATAGAGAAGCTGGAAGAACATGGGATGGATTCAAAGAACTCTTCAAGGAGAAATATGTCCCGGAACAAGCACTGGAATGAATGCACGATGACTTCGCCAACCTCCAGCAAGGGATCTTTCCGTGCAGGATTATCTGAATAAATTTACACTGTTGTCGCCCTATGCTCCGGAGCTCGTCGCCACTGCAAAGTCCAAAAATAAGAGGTTTATCCTTGGGCTAAAGCGACAGTATCATGATAGAGCCATGGCCCATGTCAAGTTGGAATTCAAAGAACTGGTGGAAATGACATGCAACTACGAAGACCTTGACCATAGGCATCTGGAGCAGGATCTTGCTAGAAGCCAAGCCGGGAACAAACGCAAACCTGCTGCGAATCAAGCTGAGTCAAGCCAAGCAACATCTTTAAAACCTCAGTCCGGCAAGCTGCCAAGAATAAGTTGCTTTAACTATGGCAAAGTGGGGGCACTACTCTAATGTGTGCACAGCCCCGAAGAGGCAGAAAACAAATTCACAAGGTTCAAGCCAGGGTTCTCAGAACCCTCGCTCCTGCTTTAATTGCCGCAAGACCGATCATCTAGTCAAAGACTGTCCTTTGCTGAAGAAGGCCACAGTAGCTCACGTGTATGACGGGTCGAGCCCGCCAGCTGCTTCCAATGGAGCAGGTAAACCCGATGTTTTGGGAGGTACCCTTACAATTAAAAATATTCCTGTTTCTGTATTGTTTGACACGGGTGCGTCACTTAGTTTTATTGCTAGAAACACAGTGCACAAATTATAGTTAAAGCAGAGAAAGCTTAAAGAATCGGTGGAAGTTCATAACCTGATAGGGGATCCTATTACTCTCAGTTCATGTTGTAGAGTGCCAATCTCTTATTCTTCCTACAAATTTTCTTTCAATTTGATCATCATGGATTTTCCCGAATTTGATATCATTCTCGCGCTATATTGGTTAACGAAGTATGAAGCTGAGGTAAATTGTGCAGAAAGAATCGTTAAAATTCGAATGAAGCTTGGATATATTACGGTACCCTGTCATGGTTCGAATCCAAATAGAGAACAATTTTGGTCGGCATTAGAACTTATCCCCACTACCATAGAAAAGATTTAGATTGTTAGAAACTATGCGGATGTGTTTGAAGAAGTTGAAAACTTACCTCCGCAAAGAGAAATAGAATTCCGAATCGATCTAATTCCCAATGCCAGACCAGTGGTACATCCAATTCACAGAATGACTCCGAAGGAAAAAGAAGAATTAGGCGATCAAACTCGTCAACTGTTGTGGAAGGGTCTAATCAGATCTAGTTTTTCTAGTTGGGGTGCAGCTGTTGTGTTTGTCCCAAAGTCAGACGGTACTCTTCGATTATGTGTTGATTACCGAGACCTCAACAAATAGACGCTCAAAAACAAGTATCCATTACCCCGCATCGATGATTTGCTAGACCAATTGAATGGGGCGAAAGTATTTTCCCGAATGGACCTAGATACAGGTTTTCATCAATTGAGAATAGCAGAAGAATGTGTTCTTTTGACAGCTTTCAGAGGTCCAGACATATTTTATGAATGGTTAGTAATGTCGTTCGGCCTGTGCAATGCTCCAGCATACTTTGTCGATCTAATAAATAGAGCGTTCAGGGGATTTCTAAATAAATTTGCCCTCGTATTCATCGATGATATTTTAATCTACTCCAAATCAAAACCCAAGCATGAAAAACACTTAGAACAAGTATTGGAGATTCTAAGGAAGAACGTCTTCAAAGCCAAATTCTCTAAATGTGTCTTCTGGCAAGAAGAAGTCAAATTTCTTGGCCATGTCGTGTCAGAGAAAGGCATTTCTATTGACCCAAGCAAAATAACAGCGATTCAAGACTGGAAACAACCCACTACTCCCACAGAAGTTAGAAGTTTTATGGGGTTGGCTAGTTATTATCGAAAGTTCGTTAAGGATTTTTCGAAGATATCTGGTCCGTTAACGAAGCTCACGAAGAAACACGAGAAGTTTAAGTGGACTTCCGACTGTGAAGAAGCTTTCCAGGAATTTAAATCGAAACTAACGACTGCTCCAGTGTTAACCATTATTGATGGCAATCAGGATTTAACGGTTTGGACAGATGCTTCTATTAGAGGTCTTGGTGCAGTGTTAATGCAAAGAGGCCAAGTAGTCGCTTATGCAAGCCGCCAACTGAAACCGCATGAGCAGAATTATGTGACTCATGATCTTGAGTTGCTAGCCATCGTTTTTTGCATTGAAAATTTGGAGGCATTATTTATTAGGCAAGAAATTTATACTGTACACAGATCATCAATCATTGAAGTATTTATACACCCAGAAAGATCTGAATCTGAGACAGCAGCGTTAGCTAGAATTTCTTGCAGTGTATGATCTTGATATCCTGTATATGTCGGGGAAGGCTAACGTTGTAGCGGATGCACTTAGTAGGAAAACCGCAATCATTGCCAATCTTATAATTATGCCTGGATTGATCGATAGGATTTCATCCCTTCAAAATGACGATAAATTCATTCAGAGAATCAGTCAGAGGGTTAAGGAAGGTGAAACCACGAGTTTTCGTATTGACAATAAGGGGTTTCTCAGGTTAAATAATAGGATTTGCATCCCAAATATTCTAGGCCTTCGAAGAGAAGTGCTAGACGAATGCCATAAATCCAAATTTTGCATCCATCCTGGTGTGAGTAAAATATATCACGATATCAAACGCACTTTCTAGTGGAGGGAAATGAAAAGGGATATTTCTTTGTATGTGAGCAGATGCCCTACTTGTCAATTGGTCAAGAGTGACCAATAGAAGCTAGCTGGATTGTTGCAACCATTGGAAGTCCCAGGTTGGAAATGGGAACAGATTTCCATGGATTTCATAGATGGCTTGCCACGAACCAGGAAAGGTAATGATAACATTTGGGTAATCGCAGATCGCTTCACGTAGACTGCCCATTTTATACCTGTCAGATCCAATAGAACCGCTCAAAGTCTAGCACAGATATATTTCAAAGAAATCGTTAAGCTGCATGGAATTCCCATCATCATAGTCAGTGATAGAGACCCGATAATTGCTAGCATATTCTGGGAGGCTTTCCAGACAGAATTGGGAACGAAACTGAATATGAGCACCGCTTATCACCCTCAAAAAGATGGCCAAACTGAGCGGGTGAATAGAATTCTAGAAGGTTCATTGTGGGCTTGTATAATTGATTTTGGTGGGTCATGGGAAGATCACTTGCATTTGGCAGAATTCTCATATAACAATAGCTATCAAGCAAGTTTGGGAATGTCACCATTTGAAGCATTATATGGCAGACCCTGAAGATCTCCAGCATGTTGGGTAGAACTTGGCAACAGACTTGTGTTAGGACCCGATATGATTAGAGAAGCGTCTGATAAAGTCGACTTCATCAAAAAGCGATTGAGAACCGCACAAAGCCGACAGAAAAGTTATGCAGATTCTAGAAGGAGAGATTTGACATTTGCTGTTGGTGATCATGTTTATTTGAAAGTTTCTCCGATGAGAGGAGTAATCAGATTTGGCAAAACTGGGAAGTTGGCACAGAGATTTATTGGTCCCTTTCCTATACTTGAACGAATTGGAACTCTTGCTTATAGGGTTCAATTACCAGATTGGTTGCCTGCATTGCACGATGTGTTTCACGTATCTCAACTCAGAAGACATGTGCATGATCCGAATCTTGTTGTAGAAGAAGCAGTGCAACAGGTATAGACATAACTCCAGAATTAACACTCAGAAGAGAGCTATTAAAGATTGTTGACAAAGAAACTAGAGAACTAAGAAGAAAAAAGGTTTATTTAGTTAAAGTGCAGTAGAGCAGTGATCCTAGAGACTGTACTTGGGAGACCGAGGAAAGCATTAAGCAAGCTTACCCCAAATGCAGAGTGGATATCTCTGACTAACTCTGGTGCAAGGTACTTTTAAAATACTTTGCATTTACATTTTGTTTCTTACTTCACTGTTGTTTCCTTTTCGAGGACGAAAAGTTTTAAGTGGGGGAGATTATAATAACCCGGAAAATACGAGCCAATTTAAAATTTTTAAATTGGTGATTTCAAAGGAATTTGAACAATTGAAATAGAATATTTCAATAAAATAGTGAATTAGAAATAGTGAGTCGGTTTGAAAATTTGAATTCAAACTTTGACTGACTGTGTAGGGTGGAGAATATAATGGATTTTAGCGAAACTAAAAATATTTAAATCTGTTAGTCAATACCTTTCTAACGAATCTGAAAAATTGAAGTTTCATAACGGGAATCAAAAGTTACGGCCGAATGAATTTTCAGAAAGGTCGCTATATAGAATATATAGCCCTGGAAAATTGATATTTTGCAAATGACCTCGGAATTCGACGAAACCACTTTTGTTGGGTCCGGGATGTCAAACTATTACTAGGTTTCAAATTTCATAATTTTTGAAGCTAGTATGTGAGCATGGCAAAAGAAAATGCGTTTGGTCAATTTCTGTTAAACTGGATCGACCAGAAAATGGCCATTAACGATCTCATAATTCGACGAAACTAGTTTTGTTGGGACTGTAGCGTTAAAACATAGCTAGATTTATTTTTCTGGAATTTTTCGAATCAGTTTGTGGCCCTGGCAAATTGAAATGTGCATTGAAAGTTAAAATTAAATGTTTAATACTTTAATTTGAAAAATAACTGACTGTAACAGTCGAATTGGCCAACGAAACATATCCCATTGTGTCCGGGATGGGGGTATTTAGCTAGGGGCAACAGTCGTTGGGCTTGAAAAGGAGTTCGTTGGTGAAAACCCTAATTTTATGAAATATATATATTCCGGCAAATCAGAAAATTCCATTCATTATTTAAAAAAAAAACTAAAAACCCGCGTAACCCACGAACGAACGGCGAAACCCGTTCGATTCTTCTCCGACCGATTATCGCCGCCTTAGCCCTCTATCGCCGCCGCCACCACCTGTCGTCGACGCGCCTCCCTCCCCTCGTCAGATCCGACCCACCCACGACCAGAACCATCGCCTCCTCCGCCTGAATCGAGTGCCCAAAGTCCACCACTTCCCATCGCCGCCGCCGCTCCGATCTGCCACCGAGCTCCACCAAACCATCATCGATAGGACCCCCACTCGAAGCTCTTCCACGTCCAACTCCCTGATCATCGTCTAGGTCAGTGGATTTCGCGAAAACCTCAAACCTAGTTTCGAACCAAATAGAAAGGTGAGTCCTTTTTGATGTCTGCACTTTGAAAGATCATATCTTTTTGGTGTGTTGACGAAATTCGATGAAACAGGAAACATTGAGACCGCAAGGAAGCTCTCTACCACATTGAAGAAGCCACGGATGTTTCTGAGTCATTTACGATTTTTAGCACTTCGCAAACCAATGTGAGAAATCTAAATTAATTGAATTTGAATGGAAAATGTCGTGTATAAATTATATAAGCGAAATATAAATTACACACGTGTTGTATACCTCATGTACATGCATGGTGTAAGCTATATAAGCGAAGTATGAATTATACATGCATAGAATAATTGATATATGTGTTGAAATGCAAGTGAAATATAGCAATTATAATAAATAAATATATATATACACTCCCCTCATCCACAAACCATGGACGATATTTATTTTTGTGAATTGGTGTGAAATATTGGATGAAAAATACGAATGGTTGAATAATTGTTTGGTTGTGGTTGAAAAATACCCATTGGTGATTGAAATGAATTGGAAATATTTGTGGAAATAAAAATAAAACATGCCGCCTGCGTGCGAATTAGATGCATGAATCCCCATTGTCAAAAACAGCGAGGTTTAAAGGTAGAGTGAGGAGCCGTGCTAGGGACGGTGCCGGTTTTATCTACCCTACCGTTATGCTGCCGAAATTTTGAATAATATTTATGTGTTAGAATAATTTTCATATGTTGAAATTATTTTCATGCATTGAAATTAAAGTCATATGTTGAAACTATATCCATGTGAGGAAATGTTCATGTGTTGAAAAGTGATATGTGAAAATTAAATTCATTTGGGAATGAATGAAGTGTCTAAACAATAAAAATCACATTTTTATAATATATATGAAGTATGAAAAATATTCTCCTTATATAAATAGTTTCAACAATAAAAATTTCATCTTTCTTATATGAACAACATAAATAAAATATCCATGTGTGGAAATGCTCATGTGTTGAGAAGTGTGTGTAGTGGAAAAGTTCATGTGTTGAATAAAAAGATCGAACAATAAGAATTACATTTTTATTGAAGCTATGAAGTGTTGAAAACATTCATTTATTGAAAAAATATTTTAAATGATAAAAATATCATTTTTATCATATATGTGATATGTTAGAGATATGCGGACGTTGAAATAAATATTTGTGAAGAAATATTATTTTTAACATCCATAGGAACTAAATAAAATAGTCATGTGTTGAAATCTATTTTAGTTCGCCAAAATTATCATCTTTGAAATGTGAAATGTTAAAAATAGCCACTTGTTCCAATAAATGTGCATGAGTTGAAAAATACATTAATTAGCTAATGATATGATTTTAGCCTATGCATGCAACATTAGAATGAATGGTGTTTTTAAACCAAAGTAAATTGAATATGAAGTTGAATGGAAAATGATAAGTGATAAAAATTGTATATATGTACATGCATATTTATTGAACAGGTTATAGCAAAGGGGCTAGAGAAGAGGAATAAAATTTTGTGCCCGATAAATAGGTACACATTTACTGTTTTGTTTGGGTGATGATTTTATGAGCCTGTTGGCTAGCCGCTTGGCTTTTTCTTTTTCTTTTTGACATAAGACGCCTGTGTGGCTATTTGGGAATTTTCCCAGCCCCTCCCGTACAAAGGAGGTTATGGCGAAATTTTCCAAAATTTGAAGGCGTTAGTGAAATAATTGAAGTGAAAGCAATATAGGAATTTTTGAATGGACTATATTTATATAAATATATAAATATAAATAAAATTAAAACGAAACGTGGCCGTGCAGTTCGTGTTTTGAAATCGTGATTTCAAACGACTAATGCGGGAAATCCGACCATTGGATTTTCCCGAAACCGCAACCGTTGGGTTCGCCTTGGAAATATCTTTCCAACGGCACCAACTTTGTGAAGATCTGACGGTTAGATTGTCTGGAATGTTTAATTCAAATCTAAAGAAAAACAGCGCCAGAAACGATTATATATATATATATATATATAATTAAATTAAATCAAATAACGACGTTGTAGTTCGTAAATTGAAATCGTAACTTCAAATGGCCAGTGTGGAAGATCCGACCGTCGGATTTTCCCAAAACTGAAACCATTGGATTCGTTTTGAAATGACCTTCCTAATGATATAAAATTTGTGAAGATCCAACGGTTAGATTTTCAGATATGTGTAAAACAAAATTAGTGAAAAACAGCGCTAGTGCATCGACACAACCTGAAACGTGGTTTAATTGAATATGGCCGTTTTAAATTAAATAAAAATGGCGATATATCGTTATAAAATACTATAGACGATATAGAGTGGAAATAAACCAATTTCATTGTGTTTGCTTATGTGATGGTTGAATGTATTTAACATGAGAATTATAACTGAAGAACTGAAATGTGAATGTTGAATAGTCCAACCATGTGATAAATTGATTTGAAAATATAAATATACGTGGATTATTTGAAAAGGCCGAGTTCATCTCATTTCAAATAATCGATCGACGTTGAGAAGTCGAAGAGTCGAAGACGGTTGTAGACCGACGATCTTCACATTGGATTGATGGGCGCTACTGATGCTCGTGATTGGAGTAGCTACCATGAAGGAACTGAAGTAGTAGCCGTCTAAACATACTGTTGATGGTACGGATACGCGAGGAATTGGTGCCTTCGGTTTCGTTCAGACCCAGAACGTACTTGTAAATGGACTGTGTGTCTGACATTGGATTTTGTTCTTTGCTGATTGATCTCTGTTAAATATATATCTGTTTGGCGGCGGAGAATTTATTCTCTTGCTTAACACCCTTCTCTGAGACGTACGAGCTCAGAGGTTATGTATTGATAGAAATCAGTCTCATGGAGTAGATTGCCTGTGTGGCACGCCTAAGTGGCATATGATCAAGGCTTCTGTTGCAAAGCAAAGTCTTGTGGTTGATGATCAAAGCATGGTCTGTGTGACGTAGCTTTGTGTATAACGTGAATTCGCGAGCCTCACACCTCGGTATGAGTCAAAAACGGGAGAGTGACTGCAGGGAGAGCACGACGTTTCTTTCTAGCTAAGGTGGTGTCAGTGACCTACTAGCCCTGACATTATATATACTTTTCACCTGTGTGGTTGTTGGAATGCAAGGCGCCTCGGTATAGGTCTGTAAGGACAGGGAAACGTGTGTTCAGGAATAACTAATCCTCAAAAGTAAGAGAGGACCGGCCCTGAAGATCCAAGGATCATAGTGGGGTCCTGGGACATTTGCTAGAGTGTCTCGAATCGGAGAGGAGCTTGCCCCTTGCCTCGACTCATGAAGGAATCCAATTTCCAATACGAAATATGCGGACGTGATTGTATTACTAGTATGGCAACATAGTAGAAGGTAGCTATGCCGCCTAGGATTGATATTTATGATTGAATTTGCTTTTGAAACATATATGCACTAGTAATAATATCAAACACATTTGTTTTATTCGTATGAAGCATTTTTGGCCATTATAAGGTAAAACTCTATCCTCCGTCTTGCGTTGCATTGTGTGATGGGACCTGAGTCTTATAATGGCTTCATTTTATAAAAAAGCATTGCGATGATTTAATCATTTACTTTATTTCATGCACTAGCACTCATTGGAGTAAACCTGTTCTGCGAAAGTGGCGGGGTCCTTTGATTTGCCTTATTATTGTTGTTAATAAGTTAAGTAGATTTATCATACCAGTCCCATGACTGACTCGTAGTTTGTTTCACCTTGCAAACTCGGGTGCCCTCATTTTCACACGGGCGGCCTAGTTACAGGTTTCTAACGCACCTTTTGGCTCATGGCGAGGCTTGACTACACCGTGCTGACTTGGATTTTCTCCGCCATTATTGTATCTATATTATGATTCCGCCATCGGCGATGTAGAATGATATTTATTTTGTGTACTCTTTATGTATGATTCCGCCTCAGGCGATGGTGACTGACTATGTATCATTATGCACTAAGTTGTATCATGTACTGTGCTTCTCTGATGTGATGATATCTATATGATTCCGCTGTCATATGTGTGTAAATTATTCTATTTTCTGTTTATGCTATTATCTGTGATCTGCTAATGATGATTAATGTGTTATATTCCAATGATTATCCTCAACACCGTGTCACGGGGTTTTGGGATCATCACAAAAACACTTTCAAAATCAATACTTTTCTGATATTATAATAGTGTCTAATCATAAGTAATTAACAATCTAGTAGAACGCTTGCATCTCACGTTCCACATATATAGTATACAAATGAAACCGCGGGCACTTATTGGAGATTGGATTCCGACTATTAAAAGGTACGGGACCACCTGCCAATAGTATATCTCTAGAGGAAAATACACTGGGTTCAACAAGAACGTCTTGCAACCCGGCCCACACATGACCGACCACTCATTTAGCTTAAGTGTATCAAATGTATATCACCAACGGTTGGGAGCTACCCACTGTTTCCCGAAAAGGGACAGCATCGAAAATAGATAAAAGAATGAAATGGATTTTCTCTAGATAGGTGATATACACCTAATGGGAGCGACCCACCTAGCCATGCTACCTGCCTGATTTCTGTCATTTCCCGGTTGATGAGGCTTGAGGTCATAACGTATCTTTTGGAACACCTGACCATCGTTCACTTTGAATGTCATATTGTCATACCCGCCAAATCACAAATTGATTTCCCAAAAAATACCATGGGTATAAAGCTAAGAGAAATGAGTTCCTCCGACACCAAACGTAAGTATGTTTGAAGAGATCAACTTACGCGATCCATTAGATATACTTTGTCAGACATTCGTCCATTCACGTTGTCCTGGGACTGGACAAATCGAAAGCACTATTCTGTAAACAGGATAGCCCTATCATAACTTTGTCTTCAATTCTCTTCATCATATTTGATCGCAACACTAACGTCCATATAGAGTGTTTTTCAGATAATGAATCTGATCCTGGACTCTCCGTATTGACGACGGAAAAGTGGTCAAAAACTTCGATAGTCTGTGATTTAACTATCAAAGAAGAATAGGTGTACAACCAACGATCTTATTTCCAGACAGAAATTCTATCAATCAATCATCATTCAACACTTATCTCTTAAATTCAGTTGTCATTAATTTATTCATTTTCCATTTCTATATATTCGTAAATTCTTATTTTCTAAATTTAGAAAATATACTTTATTAATCATTTGAAAACATCTCCATATTCACTCCCATTTCTTATTTTCTATATTAGAAAACATTTCTGATTCTTATTTGGAAAACATTTCCAAACTCCTTAATTGGACTTAAATGGATGTTTAAATAAACCATCGTTATACCAGCTCTAACCACTACATTCCATTAGCTAGATTCACTTAACCAACCTTCACAATCGAACCCTTCCCATTTCTTAGTTAAAAACGAAGTCAATCAAGTTGGGGTATAATTACCCTCACACCTTAACTGAGCAACATTTCTAACCTCAAAATAGACAAAATTCACCCCTTTAAATCTTTAACAACTTCCTTACGAAACTGTCGGATTCTATTTACGAATCCACTTCTTTTACCAAAATCATTTGATTATAACGATAATGATATAATCCCATGCCTTTGAAATATAATAACTTAAATATAACTTTTAATTATTAATTTGAATAATTAAACTAACAACTAATTTATTAATAAATAAAAAAATCTCGATTTGAAAATGGAAAGTATACAGTACTTTCCCAAATTCGATATAATTGAATTTAAACTTACAATTCTCTCTCGAATAATTTCTATTCGATAACTCCTATCGAATAACTATATTCGATTATCTCTCTTCGAATAAATTTTATTCGATAACTCTTTCGAATAAACCATATTTGATAACCCTTTCTTTCGAATAACCTATGTTCGATTATCTCTCTTCTTCAAGTAACTTCTATTCGATTAACAATCTTCTTCGAATAACTTATATTCGATTATCTCTTCTTGGAATAACTTATTTTTGATTAACTCTTCTTTACGGATTTTATTTAATCCTTTATACATTTTGAATATCGAAATGGATTTCATCGTACCCATTTTAAAACAACTCCGAATTTCCCATTTTATATTCACTATTGAATTTGACATCTCAATAATCCACTGATAATTATATTTTAGTTCATTTATAAACTTTGTTTGTAAGTCACAACACTTGTTTCATTTTTAAACAAGTTCTTTATTTCTTAACCATTTGTAATTTCATTACTGTTTGAATTCCTGTTTCAGAACCCAATTTCCTTTACACATGTTTTTATTTGCAAAATCTTTGCTTATTTTCATTGTCCACATTCGAATGTAAATAATGTTTCTTTTACATAATCTATTCAGTTTGATTTCATATTTGAAAACAGTATCTCAACTTCAATTCCTATTTATATTTCTATTTACAGAATTATTTGTATAAAATCTCCTTTTAACTCCTAACACTTAAAATCTCATTTAAATTTCCCTTTATAAATGCTAAATTCATATTCCATAAAATATCAGTGTTAAACTAATTTCTTCTTCTCTATATAAGTTTGACTTATATATTTTCAGTTATCAAAAGATAAATATTTTTATTTAATTTATAAAATATTATTTATAAATTAATCTTCTCAATTCATCTGTTAAAACGGATTCCTATTTAATGTCTACTTTGAAACCAACTTCTCGTTGTTCTTTTACATCTTGTCAATTCCCTTTTTATAATTCTATTTATTTGCCAAATAATTCATTTATAATATCCTATCTATTTTATATAAATATTTCTTTTCATATATTTCTTTACTTACTTCTTATTACATCTATTAAGCAATTTACCCAATAACGGTCTTTTAAACATCCACATAAATGTTAATAATTTTATCTAGAAGCTTCTTATTTAATTTTCACATATCCCTTTTTTTTATAAACCCTTTTGATTTTATCAACTTCCACAATTTAATAACCACTTCAAACTTCCTTTTATATAAAACCCTTTGATTATATATAATATTTTATTTCAATTTATAGTTTGAAATTTCCTTTCTCACATTCTAGTATTTCTTATGGTATTAAAAATACCAAATAACAGTGATCAATACTATTCAAGCACACAAAATCAACAATCGATTATATATCACATCATATATCATAATATATGAAAACTCAGATAAATGTTGAGGAACCCATTGGGTCCCTCTGACCTGTTTCCCTGCATCCACAGATGTTAATCACATGAATAACACGAATATGAAGTATTCTGGTAAACAGAATCAATATTCAATTAATGATTTATATATGTCATTATCTATATTTTCAACCAATTTACTAGCAACTCAACCAAACAGCCAACACATAGCAAACGACCATCGATAACCAAGTTCTAAAAATACGTTATAAAAATATAAACTGAAAAGAATTAGTGAGTTTACTCACATTGGACGGTTATCGTTAAATAATGATAATTGGTCGTTGATTTGATTCAGGCGTTAAATTTCACCATAAATCCAAACGAACCCCAATTCAATCCCGGTCAGTTCTATGGTGTAGCAACCGTCCATACGATCCTGATGGATCTGACCGTTCGAAATTCTGATAACATATAAGCCAGTTATACAATGTACAAGTTATATATATGTTATTTAATTAAACTAAAATTATTTAACTTAGATGGGCCTCACCATTTTGGTTTCTTACTTGGCCCAATTCAAACCTACCCAAGCCCAACGAGTACCCTTCTTCCCCAACAACCGTGACCTGCTCCTAACTTCCACCATGTTTGCACAAGCCATTTCCCAAATCTTTCCATCGATTTATCCCATCTTCACACAACCGAAAACAAAACAAAAATCATTGTTGTTCATCTCGTTGAAAGCTCTTCCACCTCAGACTAACATAAATCAATTCGCACCCAAACCATGATTCTCATCAAACCCTACTGACTCACGAACCCTGAATTTCAATCGACATATTTTAACCCTAAATTGTACCAAACTTCACCAATTGATGCGATAGAACACCACAAACACTAATACAAGCCTCAATACATGATTCGATGTTTGAGTTCCCTAAATAGTTGAACCCTAGGTTCGCTGTTCATTTTTTAGGATCTCTAAACCAGCGTCGCACGAATCAAAACAAGTATGGATGTTTAGCTTGTGTCAAGATGGATTCAAAGAAATAAATTTTGTGAATTTAGGATTCTTGTTTGAATTTCTTTTGAAATTTAAAAGTGGATTTTTCAAGTAATGGTGAAAATGATGGCGGCTCAAGAAATTGACTGGAGGAAAAATGAGGTTAGGTTTTAGAAAGTTTAGGGTATTATATAGGAGAGGTATAATATTTTTTTATTCGCTAATTATATTTATATTTGAGCTAGCGCTGTTTACATACGTTGTTTAAAAATCCCTGTGATCACACAAAATACACAAAAATCACAGAAATGGACATGCAGCTACAGTTTGACATTGCGGACCCAACAAAACTGGTCTCATCGTATTTCGACTCCGTTTTCTCACACAACATATTTTTAAAGTCAGAAAATTGAGTGTATTTCACATTAAAATCCCGTACGGCCACACACTGACCCCAAAAATCATGGAAATTGAATTATAACAAAAATTTGACATTACGAATCCAACAAAATAAGTTTCATCAAAAACTGAGTTCATTTGCAAAAGTGCCTATTTTTGAAGATCAAAATAACCCATTTAAATATATAAATATATTTAAAAATAATTAAATTAAATATTTATAAATAAATATTATTGTATATATTCACACTAAAAAATCATACAGCTCCACTGGGATTTATAACTCGATATTTCAAATCCCGGTGTTAGATATATATTCAATTTATATTTAAAATCCAATTAAAATATAAATAAATCGATATAAATTATAAAGGAATTCCATAGCAACTTTTCTAAAAATTGATTTGGACATAAATCAAAATCTACATAATAAAATCCTGATTTTTCTCTTCCACTAGAAACATATACTTCACCAGCTCTGAACGTTTCTTGTTTCACAGAAATCTGATTAAAACGGTATCCTGTACATTCAATTGAAGTCCAAATCGTTTGATAGCGAACTACCGTGCCATTTTAAGCTCGATTATAATTATATTATAATTATACATTCAAACTTCGTTTAAATAATATATTCATTATTATAATTCAACTCTAAACTGAATTATATCTTATAAATGATCTAATTCACACAATATTGGGAATTCAGCTATTTTCGACCATTTCATAATTAAATATATTATTCTATTATTTAACTTAATTAAATATAAATTTTATTTAATTAAACGACCATTTAAATCTCTAAACACTATTTAAATAATTAAATTAATTAATTATAAAACGTAAAAATATGGAACATTACATTCTTCCCCCTTAAAATAATTTCATCCTCGAAATTGCTAAGGTAGAAAAAAAAACCTATTAACTGGGTTAAAAATTATTTGCTCAATTCTTCATTTCAATTTCAACTGAACCAAATTAATTTCAATTAAATATTAATTAATTCTTATCAACGATAATTTTCTAAAATCCTTAAAATTTCCTAACACTCTAAATTTCTGGAAAATTTCGCCAGCACCTCCTTTGTACCGGTCATTAATTCAAACCCCAACTCGCCTCTCTAGGCCCTTTCCATTCAAAAAGAAAATCAAAAAGCCAAGCGGCTTGCCGATTCGTCACATAAAACCTCATATGGAAATTTAAACATGTACCTTTGTCGGGCATATCATTATATTCTAGCACTTGCTTCTACTCAGTACCTACTGATCATATATCCATGTATACCAATCGATTTGCAGTCAAATTCCAATTTGTTTTTAACCATAAATCCAACCATTCGCTTATAACTAAGCCAATTTCCATTCTGAACTCAAATTCCATTATCAATTTCAAATTCTTACGACATCAATCCAACCTACTCGATATCATTATAATCTAATTCAACTCAATTTTTACATAATAGACTTCAATTTAATTCCAATTTTCTTTTGCAAATTTCAATTCAATTTGGTTTTAAATCAAACAATCTCTCCTTGGAAATTTTAAATAACTTTGCTTTCCCAAAATAAAATATCCCTATTTGAAATTCAAAACAACTTGCTTTTCTCAAAACAATTCAAAAATCATCCCTTTGGTAGTAATCCGTCACTTACAACTCGAAAATGAACGCTGATGACGTGATCAGCATCATCAGAGTTATTTCCCAGCCGTCGAAGTGAGTTCAATACTACATCACCTTTCAAAACAATTTCTTAATCGTTACCATTTTGAAATTATTTCAAAATATCTTTATAATGTTTTGAAAACAATTTAACATCTCCTAGGATTTTAAAATTCTCATCTACTTAATCCAAATCCACTTACGAACACTTTTCCGAACTTCCAGTGTTTTAATTCCAATTCTGATCTAAATTCAGATTTAATTCATTTTGATTCCATATATTTCACTTATATGAATTCTGATTGGTATTTCTATAACCATTCTAATTATAATCTTGTCGACTATAACAACAACCAACAAATCCAATATACTAATATTTCCAATATCTATATTTTCTTTATATCAAAATATAATTTGGGCAAAATTATTTCATTTACTCCTTTTTTTAAACCATACTGTGTCGATCCATCGTATTCGAGTGTTTTGAAACTCCTACCGATACAGTTGATCAAACTGATCGACCAGAACCCATAAACAACTCAACCGATAAATCTCCACAATATAAAACCACTTTATATCAAATACGTTCACTTGTATATATACACTCGAACTCAATTTAGGGTATTGATAATCCCATCTCTACTGAGTCACACCACAGAGCCAAGGTAATCACTTATCCTTCAACTCTGATACTACTGTAACGACCCGGGGATTTTTCGACTCCGAAAATCAACACAAAACTACCATGTTGACTATTTAGACATCGAAAATACCTGATCATTAATAGAACGAAGTTAGAGGGTGAGAATAGATAAGATAGAAAATTAGAATAGAAGAAGAAGAAGAAGATCACCACAGAACAGAATTAGAGTAATACGAATGTCACAGCGGAACGAATAAAATATAATATATAACATAACTTTGCAATAAAAGAGTATATATATATAATAACATTATCAGAGTACAACACTTACACACAGCGGAAATAATAATAGCTATATAATCCTGAAGCCTCCTGCTTCAAGCTCCTCCAAGTATATCTGTAAAGACCTGAATTACTTGACTGCCCATACAAATTTGGGCACCCAAGAGTTTAGGGAAAACAAAAAAATAAACTCTGGGTCAGTCATGGGATGGTGTGAGTAAACTCAAATTATTTAGTTTAACTTTTCAAAATCCTTTTCAAAAGAAAAGGTAATCATAAGACCGATCCACACATAAACACGAATGGCTTTTATCTTATGATAACCCAAAAAACTTTCAAAATCAATACTTTTCTGATATTATAATAGTGTCTAATCACAACTAATTAACATTCTAGCAGAATGCTTGCATCTCACGTTCCACATATACAGTATACAAATGAAACCGCGGGCACTTATTGGAGATGGTATTCTGATTATGACAAGGTATGGGACCACCTGCCGATAATGTATCTCTAGAGGAAAATACACTGGGTTCAACAAGAACGTCTTCCAACCCGGCACACACATGACCGACCACTCATTTCACTTGAGTGTATCAAATGTATATCACCAATAGTTGGGAGCTACCCACCGTTTCCCGAAAAGGGACAACATCGAAAATAGATAAAAGAATGAAATGGATTTTCTCTAGATAGGTGATATACACCCTAATGGGAGAGACCCACCTAGCCATGATGCCTGCCCGATTTGTATCATTTCCCGGTTGATGAGGCTTGAGGTCATAACGTATCTTTTGGAACACCTGACCATCGCTCAGTTTGAATGTCACATCGTCATACCCGCCAAATCACTAATTGATTTCCCCAAAAATACCACGGGTATAAAGCTAAGAGTAACGAGTTCCTCCGCAACCAAACATAAGTACGTTTGAAGAGATTAACTTACGCGATTACTTTGTCAGACATTCGTCCATTCACGTTGTCCTGGGACTGGACAAACCGAAGGCACTATTCTGTAAACAGGATAGCCCTTGCATAAATCTGTCTTCATATCTCCTCATCATATTTGATAGCAATGCTAACGTCCATACCGAGAATCTGATCCCGGTCTCTCCGTATTGACAGCGGAAAAATGGTCAAAAACTTCAATAGTCTGTGATTTAACTATCAAAGAAAAATAAGTGTACAACCAATGATCTTATTTCTAGATAGAAATTCTATCGATCAATCATCATTCAACACTTATCTCTTAAATTCACTTATCATTAATTTATTCATTTTCAATTTCTATATATTCGTAAATTCTTATTTTCTAAATTTACAAAATATACTTTATTAATCATTTGAAAACATCTCCATATTCACTCACATTTCTTATTTCTATATTAGAAAACATTTCTGATTCTTATTCGGAAAATATTTCCAAACTCCTTCATTGGACTTAAACGGATGTTTAAATAAACCATCGTTATACCAGCTCTAACCACTAGATTCACTTAACCAACCTTCATTATCGAACCGTTCCCATTTCTTAGTTAAAAACGAAGTCAATCAAGTTGGGTTATAATTACCTCTCAGACCTTAACTGAACAACATTTCTATCCTCAAAATAGACAAAGTTCACCCCTTTAAATCTTTAACAACTTCCTTATGAAACTCTCGGATTCTATTTACGAATCCACTTCTTTTACCAAAATCATTTGATTATAACGATAGTGTTATAATCTCATGCCTTTGAAATATAATAACTTAAATGTAACTTTTGATTATTAATTTGAATAATTAAACCAACAACTATTTTATTAATAAATAAATAAATCTCGATTTGAAAACGGAAAGAATATAGTACTTTCCTAAATTCGATACAATCGAATTTCAACTTACAATTCTCTCTCGAATAATCTCCAATCGATAACTCCTCTCGAATAACTATATTCGATTATCTCTTTTCGAATAAATTTTATTCGATAACTCTTTCGAATAAACTATATTCAATAACCCTTTCTTTCAAATAACCTATATTCGATTATCTCCCTTCTTCGAGTAACTTCTATTCGATTAACGATCTTCTTCGAATAACATATATTCGATTATCTCTTCTTCGAATAACTTTTTTTCGATTATCTCTTATTTACGGATTTTACTTAATCCTTTATACATTTCGAATATCGAAATGGATTTCATGATTCCCTTTTTAAAACAACTCCGAATTTCCCATTTTATATTCACTGTTGAATTTGCCATCTCAATTATCCACTGATAATTATATTTTAGTTCATTTATAAACTTTGTTTATAAATCACAACACTTGTTACATTTTTAAACAAGTTCTTTATTTCTTAACCATTCGGAATTTCATTACTGTTTGAATTCCTGTTTCAAAACCCAATTTTCTTTACACATGTTTTTATTTGCAAAATCTTTGCTTATTTTCATTGTTCACATTCGAATGTAAATAATGTTTCTTTTACATAATCTATTCAGTTTGATTTCATATTTGAAAACTTCAATTCCTATTTGTATTTCTATTTACAGAATTATTTGTATAAAATCTCTTTTTAACTCCTAACACTTAAAATCTCATTTAAATTTCCCTTTATAAATGCTGAATTCATATGCCATAAAATATCGGTGTTAAATCGATTTCATCTTCTCTATATAAGTTTGACTTATATATTTTCATTTATCAAAAGATAAATATTTTTATTTAATTCATAAAATATTATTTATAAATTAATCTTCTCAATTCATCTGTTAAAACAGATTCCAATTTAATTTCTACTTTGAAACCAACTTCTCGTTGTTCTTTTACATCTTGTCGATTCCCTTTCTATAATTCTATTTATTTGCCAAATAATTCATTTATAATATCCTATCTATTTTATATAATTATTTCTTTTCATATATTTCTTTACTTACTTCTTATTACATTTACTATGTAATTTACCCAATAACGGTCTTTTAAACTTCCACATAAATGTTAATAATTTTATCTAGAAGCTTCTTATTTAATTTTCACATATCCCTTTTTTTATAAATCCTTTTGATTTTATAAACTTCCGCAATTTAATAACCACTTCAAACTTCCTTTTATATAAAATCCTTTGATTTTATATAATATTTTATTTCAACTTATAATTTGAAATTGCCTTTCTCACATTCAAGTATTTCTTATGGTATTAAAAATACCAAATAACAATGATCAATACCATTCAAGCACACAAAATCAACAACAGATTATATATCACATCATATATCATAATATATGAAAACTCAAATAAATGTTGAGGAACCCAGTTGGGTCCCTCCGACCTGTTTCCCTGCATTCACAGATGTTAATCACATGAATAACACGAATATGAAGTATTCTGGTAAACAGAATCAATATTCAATTAATGATTTGTATATATCGTTATCTATATTTTCAACCAATTTACTAGCAACTCAACCAAACAGCCAACACACAACAAACGACCATCGATAATCAAGCTCTACGTATATGTTATAAAATTATAAACTGATCAGAGTTAGTTAGTTTATTACATTGGACGGTTATCGTTAAATAACGATAATTGGTCGTTGATTTGATTCAGGTGTTAAATTTCACCATAAATCCAAACGAGCCCCAATTCACTCCCGTTCTGTTCCATGGTGTAGCAACGGTCCATACGATCCTGACGGATCTGACCATTCGAAATTCTGATAACATATCAGCCAGTTATACAATGTACAAGTTATACGTGTTATTTAATTAAACTAAAATTATTTAACTTAGATGGGCCTCACCATTTTGGTTTCTTAATTGGCCCAATTCAAACCTACCCAAGCCCAATGAGTACCCTTCTTCCCAAACAGTCGTGACCTGCTCCTAACTTCCACCGTGTTTGCACAAGCCATTTCCCAAAACTTTACATCGATTTATCCCATCTTCACACAACCGAAATCAAAACAAAAAAATCATCGTTGTTCATCTCATTGAAAGCTCTACCACCTCAGACTAAAGTAAATCATTTCGCACCCGAACCATGATTCCCGTCGAACCCTACTGATTCACGAACCTTGAATTTTGATTGACATATTTTAACCCTAAATTGTATCAAACTTCACCAATTGATGTGATATAACACCACAAACACTAATACACGCCTCAATACATGATTCGATGCTTGAGTTTCCCAAATAGTTGAACCCTAGGTTCGCTGTTGATTTCTGAGGATCTCTAAACTAGCGTCGCATGAATCAAAATGAGTATGGATGTTTAGCTTGTGTCAAGATGGATTCAAAGAAATAAATTTTGTGATTTTAGTATTTTTGTTTGAATTTCTTTTGAATTTTAAAAGAGAATTTTTCAACGTAATGATGAAAACGATGGCGGCTCAAGAAATTGACAGGAGGAAAAATGAGGTTAGGTTTTAGAAAGTTTAGGTTATTATATAGGAGAGGTATAATATTTTTTTTATTCGCTTATTATATTTATATTTGAGCTATCGCCGTTTAAATACGTTGTTTAAAAATCCCTATGATCACACAAAATACCCAAAAATCAAGGAAATAGACATGCAGCTACAGTTTGACATTGCGGACCCAACGAAACTGGTTTCATCGAATTCCGACTCCGTTTGATCGCACACTATATTTTTAAAGTCCGAAAATTGATTGTTTTCACATTAAAATCCTGAACGGCCACACTAACCCCAAAAATCATGGAAATTGAAATCAAACAATAATTTGACATTACAAATCCAACAAAATTAGTTTCATCGAAAACTGAGTTCGTTTGCAAAAGTGTCTATTTTTAAAGCTTAAAATAACCCATTTAGATATATAAATATATTTTTAAATAATTAAAATAAATATTTATAAATAAATATTATCGTATATATTCAAACAAGTAAATCATACAGCTCCACTGGGATTTATAACTCGATATTTCAAATCCCGGTGTTAGATCGATATTTGATTTATATTTTAAATCCATTTAAAATATAAATAAATCGATATAAATTATAAAGGAATTCCACAGAGACTTTTCGAAAATTTGATTTGGACATAAACCAAAATCTGCACAATGAAATCCTGATTTTTCTCTTCCACTAGAAAAATATACTTCAGCAGCTCTGAACGTTTCTTATTTCACAGAATTTTGATTAAAAATGGATCCTGTACATTCACTTGAAGTTCAAATCGTCAAATAGGGAACTGCCACGCCATTTCAAGCTTGATTATAATTATATTATAATTATACTTTCAAACTTCATTTAAATAATATATTCGTTATTATAATTCAACTCTAAACTGAATTATATCTTATAAATGATCTAATTCACACAATATTGAGAAATGAGCTATATTCGACCATTTCAAAATTAAATATATTATTTAACTTAATTTAATATAAATATTATTTAATTAAACTAACATTTAAATCTCTAAACACTATTCAAATAATTAAATTAATTAATTATAATATCGTAAAAATATGGGACATTACACGACACCATTTATTGTACAACCATGGATGTTTGTTTGAATTGACTGTATTGTGGTGGATTTACTGTATTGTGTTTATGGATTGTATGGAATATATAAAATGTTTGACTAATAAAATTATCATTTTTATTGTATGAATGAACTATATAAAATATTCATGTGTTGAATAAAATGTTTAAACAATAAAAATGTCATTTTTATGGAATATATGAATATGCGTTGAAATAAATATTTTATCGTTAAAAATATAATTTTTTAACGTGTATATTGTAACGGCGCGATTTTCCATGCCTTGAAAACCATGTCGTTATGGAAAGAATTTAGAAGATGAGATAGAAAAGAAAAAAATTATAGAATAGAAGAATAAGAAGACATCAGAATTACACAGCGGAATAAATCTCACACCGGAATTTCACAAATTACATAATATATTACATAACAGAGTTTGTTACATCAGAGTACATCATTCGAATACAACATCATACGTTATACTGGCCCAATACATAAACTGGATACTTGGAGATGGATATAGCTACTGGTCTTGAACTTGAAGTTCATCAGATTCCACTTGCCTTACCTGAATTACTTGCCTACTCATAACAAGCATTATGAGTACCCAAGAGTTTAGGAAACACAAAAATAAACTCTGGGTCAGTCAGGGGACTGGTGTGAGTAAACACAGTTAAAAGATGTGAATAGGGAAATAAAGATTAGGGTTTTCCATTTTGACGGATTCATATACTTTAGAAATCTTTAGATCAATCCATGTCTAATATCTAGATAATGATCTAAGTATTTTATATCAAAACATTTGATATAACTATAGTTTTTATCAAATAAATAACCATTTAGTGAAACACTTACATCTCACGTTCATGTATATAGTATAAAATCATAAGTCGCAGAGCGCTTATTAGAGATTGGATTCCAACAGACAAGGTATGGGAGCACCTCCCGATCAGTGTACTCTAGAGAGGATACACTGGGGTTCAACAAGAACGTCTTGCAACCCGGCCACACATGACCGCCCACTCATTTAGCTTGAGTGTTGCGAATATATTATTACCCCACGGTGGTAGCTAGCCAACCGTCCCGAAAAGCTGCAGCATCGAAATAAAGATTAAGAAGACAAATAGGAATTTCTCTAGATGGTGATAATACACCCTGCTTGGGAATGACCCAACTAGCCATGCTGCCTAGCCCAACTTCTGTCTTTTCCTGGTTGTGAGGTTTTGAGGCTACGTTATCTTCTAGAACATCTTTCACCCGTTCACTTTGAATGTCACATCGTCAAATCCTCCAGAGATGACTAATTTGATTTCCAAAAAAATAATCGGGCTATTACGTTGAGTTTTAGAGAAGGTTTCTTCCCGTCACCACAGAAATAGGTTTGAGGAAATCAACGTACACGACTCTTTTGGAAATACTCGGTCAGACATCCGTCCATACAAGTTGTCCTGGGACTGGACAAGCCGAAAGCACTATTCTGTAAAACAAAATAGCCCTTGTATATCTCCGTCTTCAATTATCTTCAAAAATCTCTGACCCACGACATATACATCAAATCAAAGTGGAATATTAATTCCGGACTCTTCGAAATGATTTACATAATGTCTTTTACTATTAGTTGATATATAAGAATGATTTTCAATATTCGTTTGATCATAAACATATTCTTGTTTAATTCAATGGTTATCAACTCAACACAATTCATTTTATATACTCTTTAATTTATGATCCTCGACCAAACATAATTGTATATATATCTATGTTGTTTAAATCCAGACACTCGACCTGTCTTTTATAAATGAGCGACTAAAGCATGTGCATCGCACACGGTATTTTATTCAATTTTGACTGTCCTTTAAGGACAACTAAAGCGTGTGTGTCGCACACGGTACTCTAAAATGTCTGCTTGTTTGTACGACATTTTATACCTTTGTCATACTTTGTAAATTCTCTTTTTATTTCCAAATAATTATGAATAACTTAATTTATACCATTTTCTATTTTATTATTTCCTTATTATGGAACAGTTATCGATCTAAGTCGATCGATAGCGGTTTAATGTGTATTTCAACATTCGATTTATTTTTGACACTCCATTAACTTCCTATCATATTATCGATCAATATATTAAATTTACATAAATGTCTCCATTCCATATTGATGTTATTCAATGAATAATTTAATTAGAACTTCATATATTTACCTATCTTATATCGTCACACAAATTTTAACAACTATTTTATATTCCTTTTTCAACCACCTTAATAACCCTTTCTTTTCTATTCTATATTTATTTTATTTTTTCTTTTATTTGATTCCTAAAATCCTATTACCTTTAAATCATTTCCTACTACCTTTACTTTATATTTCCTTATTTACTTTTCTCTTTAAATTGTTTCGGCCCATCAGCCCAACTTCCCAAGTACCTCTTCCTTTCTCTCCCTTTTCTTTTACCTTATATTTTTATTTATTCTTCTAGCCCAAACACAATAATGTACAGGGCCACGAACCCCATTGTTTCCTTTGTTGAAATCTGATGTTCCCTTCCCTTTAAAAATCTTTCCACCGCCTGGCACCCATTTTCTTGCTTCATTCAACAGCCTTGCCCAAATGGTTGCTCCGATCCTTCATCTTTTCGTTAGTGCCAATCACTTTTCAACTCCATACCTGTTCGATCAGTTCAACTGAACCAACAAATAGACTGATCCCTTGTCCCCTTCTTCTCCATTTATTGTCTACCATTTCTTGCGGATATTAAGATGCACAGCTGCGCACGTGCAAGGAACGTCCGATGACCAGGAAGCCATCACTCCTCCCCAAACAACTCACATCTCCTTCTCAGATCATCATCGATCCTCCCTCGAAGCTCCAGAGCCCCTCCTCCTCAAAACACCATCCCATTTCATTACTGTCGAAACAGCCAAACTTCCCGTCACCCAAAACTCGCCTCTCCCAACCACCTCAGACCATCGGAAGTTCCTACGCCACCTTCCCCTTCTTCTTCGACTTTAGACGTAACTCCACCATCGAATTTAGCCCACTCGATCAACCCAAAACCCCACATGATCGATCCAAAAACCATGTACCCAAAACAGACAAAAACCCTAAACTAACCTCATTCGCTCAACTCCTTCAATGGAAAAATTATTAACCATTTTTCCCATGATCTCCACGCCTTCCATCTGCTCTGGTATCGACGCCATGGTTTCTGACCACCGGGATTGTCGGAGTTTGCTCGTAATAGATTTTCTGATGAACCTAGGAATTCTCTATAATCCTAGCCCTAAATATTGTGATATGTATATGTAAATTCATGATTTTCTATTACGAATTCATTTATATACCTCAAATTTGAATTTTAGATGATTGGGAAATCATGTTTTTGAACTTGGTGCCTGGAAATTGGTGGTATTCCAGTATATATATATATATATATATATATATATATATATATATGTTTATACTATTTTTAACTATTTAAACTTACACTATGATCATATATAAATGATTTTCATGTATAAAGGATATGTTAAAGCTGGTCTAAATTTACACTATGTATTTTTGTACACCAAGGGAATGAGTTGTGTTTTCTATACAGAGGATGTTAACCTGATGTATACAGGGGGTTCATCAGTTTATATCACAATAGAATTATCATTGGGTACTGGTTTTAAGGATTTACAGACATAGTTCCAAAACTTATACTAATACTGACATTAACTGGTAAATGGAACTGATTCTAAAATAAAGATTACATGAAGTTAGTTTACGCACAGTCATAGCTTTCCTTCTCTGTTGCTCTAGTTATCCTCTGCTACATGTTGTTTTCTTAGATTCAAGTGTTGTATGAGAAAGTGAACGAGTGTCAAGTGGTGTATATAACAAGATTTTCATATTAAACAATTCATAGGCTCGTTATTTTAAGTATTGTAGGCGCTACAGTATTGTTTCTCCTTAGGCTTATCCCTTGCCTACTTCTATAAGGCTTACTTAAGCATTAAGAGAAGCATTGTTTATTTAGATATTTTCATATTTCATTGTCCTTGCTCTATCCTTCTAGAAACAAGATATAATCCAAGCCATACTCTATTCAATGCTACGGATTTTCTTTTATTTTATTTGTAATATAAAATAGGTTTGCTTCCTCCCTAAGTGTAAGATATTTTGCTTGCAAGAATTATTTATTTGCAAGTTGCCTTGACGTGTATCTTTAGGGAATGGACTTAAGCCTATATTAGCTCTACTATTCCATGTTAAATCTCATCAATGTTTTGATTTTGGCAATCTCTTCTTTGTTGGCATTTTATCAAACGCGTGGTGTACTTCATAACATAATTTTCATTTAACATTTGAGGATAATTGTGTTTGCTGTATTGATTCTTTTCATATGTTTTAATCTACTGCATTGTCTACACAGCTTCCTATCTTTATTTCTTAAATGATAAAACCCACATTATCAATACATATTATGCTACATATGTTTGTATATATAACTCAAATGTATATGGATTTTAGTTCCAGGATTTTGTTATGTTTTTAAATGTTTATGTTTTCAAAAACATAACTAATATACACCGTTATATATTACATATACACTTATGATTGTTTTGTCTTTGTTTTAATAAACATATTTTATGATTTAATTACCTGATTAAATCAATATTTATCATTAACAAAGACTAGCTAAAACCCGGGACATTACAGTCGACCCCCCTTAAAAGAATTTCGTCCCCGAAATCATAAGGCCACGAGTAGATTCAAATTTACAGTCAAATTCTTATACGTCCGTACGTTCCGAATAGATTCCTAATTTATTTGGAATTTATTCAACTTATTTCTAAAATTCAAAATTCTGATTTTATTGCAAAATCAGTTTACTTAGCTCTCGTGGGTCTATATCCAATTAATCAACTCTAGTCAAGTTTTTACTATCGGGAATATCAATTTTATTCCTGGATATTTACCTAAATCTAATTCGATGTTATTTAACTAACCATGAGGTTGACTCTAATCACTTTAACGCCTTCCATTGGTTGAGGTGGTTGTCACACTTGCTCCTCGGTCTCGTATTGCTTGAGAACTCATTTTCAGTTTTCTGAGTATATGATTCGAGAGTTAATACTCATTCGGAAGTCAGTCTTTAGGGATAACCTAACCAAATAACAAGGATCGTCCTATACTATGTGGTTTTTATAAAAATACGCTCTCTCAGCACTAACTCTAAGCCTAGGTGTTCAGAAATCCTAAGCTCTGATACCAACTGTAACGGCGCGATTTCCCATGCCTCGAAAACAGTGTCGTTATGGAATGAATTTAGAAGATGAGATAGAAAAGATAGAAATTATAGAAAAGAAGAATAAGAAGACATCAGAATTACACAGTGGAATAAATCTCACAGCGGAATTTCACAAATTACATAATATATTACATAACAGAGTTTGTTACATCAGAGTACATCATTCGAATACAACATCATACGTTATACTGGCCCAATACATAAACTGGATACTTGGAGATGGATATAGCTAGTGGTCTTGAACTTGAACTTCATCAGATTCCACTTGCCTTACCTGAATTACTTGCCTACTCATAACAAGCATTATGAGTACCCAAGAGTTTAGGAAACACAGAAATAAACTCTGGGTCAGTCAGGGGACTGGTGTGAGTAAACACAGTTAAAACGTGTGAACAGGGAAATAAAGATTAAGGTTTTCCATTTTGACGGATTCATTTACTTTAGAAATCTTTAGATCAATCCATGTCTAATATCTGGATAATGATCTAAGTATTTTATATCAAAACATTTGATATTACTATAGTTTTTATCAAATAAATAACCATCAAGTGAAACGCTTGCATCTCACGTTCACGTATATAGTATAAAATCATAAGTCGCAGAGCGCTTATTGGAGATTGGATTCCAACAGAAAAGGTATGGGAGCACCTCCCGATCAGTGTACTCTACAGAGGATACACTGGGGTTCAACAAGAACGTCTTGCAACCCGACCACACATGACCGCCCACTCATTTAGCTTGAGTGTTGCGAATATATTATTACCCCACGGTGGTAGCTAGCCAACCGTCCCGAAAAGCTGCAGCATCGAAATAAAGATTAAGAAGACAAATAGGAATTTCTCTAGATGGTGATATTACACCCTGGTTGGGAATGACCCAACTAGACATGCTGCTTGGCCCAACTTCTGTCTTTTCCTGGTTATGAGGTTTTGAGGCTACGTTATCTTCTAGAACATCTGTCACCCGTTCACTTTGAATGTCACATCGTCAAATCCTCCAGAGATGACTAATTTGATTTCCACAAAAATAATCGGGCTATTACGTTGAGTTATAGAGAAGGTTTCTTCCTGCCATCACAGAAATACGTTTGAGGAAATCAACGTACACGACTCTTTTGGAAATACTCTGTCAGACATCCGTCCATACTAGTCGTCCTGGGACTGGATAAGCTGAAAGCAGTATTCTGTAAAACAAAATAGCCCTTGTATATCTCCGTCTTCAATTATCTTCAAAAATCTCTGACCCACGACATATACATCCAATCGAAGAGGAATATTAATTCCGAACTCTTCGAAATGATTTACGTAATGTCTTTTACTATTAGTTGATACATAAGAATGATTTTCAATATTCGTTTGATCATAAACATATTCTTGTTAAATGGAATAGTTATCAACTCAACACAATTCATTATATATACTCTTTAATTTATGATCCTCGACCAAACAGAATTGTATATATATCTATGTTGTTTAAATCCAGACACTCGACTTGTCTTTTATAAATGAGCGACTAAAGCATGTGCATCGCACATGGTATTTTATTCAATTTTGACTGTCCATTAAGGACAACTAAAGCATGTGTGTCGCAAGCGGTACTTTACTCTAAAATGTTTGCTTGTTTATACGACATTTTATACCTTTGTCATACTTTGTAAATTCTCTTTTTATTTCCAAATAATTACGAATAACTTAATTTATACCATTTTCTATTTTATTATTTCCTTATTATGGAACAGTTATCGATCTAAGTCGATCGATAGCGGTTTAATGTGTATTTCAACATTCGATTTATTTTGACACTCCATTAACTTCCTATCATATTATCGATCAATATATTTAATTTACATAAATGTCTCCATTCTATATTGATGTTATTCAATGAATAATTTAATTAGAACTTCATTTATTTACCTATCTTATATCGTCACACAAATTTTAACAACTATTTTATTTTCCTTTTTCAACCACCTTAATAACCCTTTCTTTTCTATTCTATATTTATTTTATTTTTTCTTTTATTTGATTCCTAAAATCCTATTACTTTTAAATCATTTCCTACAACCTTTACTTTCTATTTCCTTATTTACTTTTCTCTTTAAATTGTTTCGGCCCATCAGCCCAACTTCCCAAGTCCCTTTTCCTTTCTCTCCCTTTTCTTTTACCTTATATTTTTATTTATTCTTTTGGCCCAAACCCAATAGTGTACAGGCCCACGAACCTCATTTTTTCCTTCGTTGAAATCTGATGTTCCCTTCCCTTTAAAAATCTTTCCACCGCCTGGCACCCATTTTCTTGCTTCATTCAACAGCCTTGCCCAAATGGTTGCTCCGATCCTTCATCTTTTCGTTAGTGCCAATCACTTTTCAACTCCATACCTATTCGATCAGTTCAACTGACCCAACAAATAGACTGATCCCTTGCCTCCTTCTTCTCCATTTATTTTCTGCCATTTCTTGCGGATATTAAGATGCACGGCTGTGCACGTGCATGCAACGTCCGATGACCAGGAAGCCATCACTGCTCCCCAAATAACTCGCATCTCCTCCTCAGATCATCATCGATCCTCCCTCAAAGCTCCAGAGCCCCTCCTCCTCAAAACACCATCCCATTTCATTACTGTCGAAACAGCCAAACTTCCCGTCACCCAAAACTCGCCTCTCCCAACCACCTCAGACCATCGGAAGTTCCTACGCCACCTTCCCCTTCTTCTCCGACTTTAGACGTAACCCCACCATCGAATTTAGCCGACTCGATCAACCCAAAACCCCACATGATCGATCCAAAAACTGTGTACCCAAAACAGACAAAAACCCTAAACTAACTTCATTCGCTCAACTCCTTCAATGGAAAAATTATTAACCATTTTTCCCATGATCTCCACGCCTTCCATCTGCTCTGGTATCGACGCCATGGTTTCTGACCACCGGGATTGCCGGAATTTGTTCGTAATAAATTTTCTGATGAACCTAGGAATTCTCTATAATCCTAGCCCTAAATATCGTGATACGTATATGTAAATTCATGATTTTCTATTACGAATTCATTTATATGCCTGAAATTTGAATTTTAGATGATTGGGAAATCATGTTTTTGAACTTGGTGCCTGGAAACTGGTGGTATTCTAGTATATCTATGTTTATACTATTTTTAACTATTTAAACTTACACTATGATCATATATAAATGATTTTCATGTATAAAGGATACGTTAAAGCTGGTCTAAATTTACACTATGTATTTTTGTACACCAAGGGAATGAGCTGTGTTTTCTATACAGAGGATGTTAACCTGATGTATACAGGGGGTTCATCAGTTTATATCACAACAGAATTATCATTGGGTACTGGTTTTAAGGCTTTACAGACATAGTTCCAAAACTTATACTAATACTGACATTAACTGGTAAATGGAACTGATTCTAAAATAAAGATTACATGAAGTTAGTTTATGCACAATCATAGCTTTCCTTCTCTGTTGCTCTAGTTATCCTCTGTTACATGTTGTTTTCTTAGATTCAAGTGTTGTATGAGAAAGTGAATGAGTGTCAAGTGGTATATATAACAAGATTTTCATATTAAACAATTCATAGGCTCATTATTTTAAGTATTGTAGGCGCTACAGTATTGTTTCTCCTTAGTCTTATCCCTTGCCTACTTCTATACGGCTTACTTAAGCATTAAGGGAAGCATTGTTTATTTAGATATTTTCATATTTCCTTGTCCTTGCTCTATCCTTCTAGAAACAAGATATAATCCAAGCCATACTCTATTCAATGCTGCAAATTTTCTTTGATTTTATTTGTAATATAAAATAGGTTTGCTTCCTCCCTAAGTGTAAGATATTACGCTAGCAAGAATTATTTATTTGCAAGTTGCCTTGACGTGTATCCTTAGGGAATGGCCTTAAGCCTATATTAGCTCTACTATTCCATGTTAAATCTAATCAATGTTTTGATTTTGGCAATCTCTTCTTTGTTGGCATTTTATTAAACGCATGGTGTACTTCATAACATAATTTTCATTTAACATTTGAGGATACTTGTGTTTGCTGTATTGATTCTTTTCATATGTTTTAATCTACTCCATTGTCTACACAGCTTCCTTTCTTTATTTTTTAAATGATAAAACCCACATTATCAATACATATTATGCTACACATGCTTGTATATATAACTCAAATGTATATGGATTTTAGTTCCAGGATTTTGTTATGTTTTTAAATGTTTATGTTTTCAAAAACATAACTAATATACACCCTTATATATTACATATACACTTATGATTGCTTTGTCTTTGTTTTAATAAACATATTTTATGATTTAATTACCTGATTAAATCAATATTTATCATTAACAAAGACTAGCTAAAACCCGGGACATTACATATATTAAAGGCATAAAAATCTCCTGAAATAAAATAAATATTCATTTTACAAATCAGACGGTTAGTTTATGTACTCCAATTTATCTGATCTTGATTAGGACGATAAATTTTACACATTACCCAACTACACAAATAAAATCTGTATTTGTTGATTGAAACCCCAGATGGGTATTGGGACGATATTGGACATACACTAATCCCAATTGTCTAGTTGTATTTCAGTCATTTGGTTGACAGACTGTTGTAAGCATTAATTATTTATTTTTAAGGCTTATACAGTTGTAAATTGCACTCTGGATGATGGTTGATTGTATGTCATGATAATTGTGTACATGTGTTGTATGAAATCCATATAAATAAAATAATATGGTAATTGATTGGGTCTAATTCTAATTCAGAAAGAAAGAATATTTTAAAATAAATAAATATTTTGAAATAACGAAATAGAGTTAATTAGAGTTAATCGAAATAGAGTTGATCGAAATAGAGTTGAATCGATTAGAGTTATTCTAATAGAGTTAAATTGTTTAGAGATAATCGAACAGAGTTAAGTCAAAAATTAGTTAATCGAATAAAGTGAATCAAATTAGTTAATCGAATTGAGTGAGTCGAATATTAGTTATTCGAATAGAGTGAATCAAATATAAGTTATTCGAAGGAGAGAGTATCGAATATAGTTTATTCAAAAAGAGTTATCGAATATAGTTTATTCGAAAGAAAGAGTTGTTTAATATAGTTATTTGAAAGAGAGTTATCGAATATAGATTATTCGAGATAGACTTACACATTTAAATTCGATTATATCGAATGTAGGAAAGTACTATTTATTTTCCGTTTTTAAATCAAGATTTATTTATTCATTAATAAATTAGTTGTTTGTTTATTTATTCAAACAAATAAATAAAAGTTATATTTAATTTATTATATTTTGAAAGCACAGGACTTTAACGCGATTGTTATAATCAAATGATTTGTGTAAAAGAAGTGGATTCGTAAATAGAATCCGAGAGCTACGTAAGGAAGTTTGTTAAAGATTTAAAAGGTGAACTTTGTCTATTTCGAGGTTAAAAATGTTGTTCAGTTAAGGTTTGAGTGGTAGTTATACACCAACTTGATTGACTTGATTTTTAACTAAGGAATGGTTAGGGTACGATAGTGAAGGTTAGTTAATCGAATTTAGTTAATAAGTGTTAATGATTCTAGTTAGCATAGCGGTATTTTATTTAAACATCTGTTTAAATCCAATGAAGTAGTTTTGGAAATGTTTTCCAAATAAGAAATTAGAAATGTTGTAATGTTGAAAACAAGAAACATGAGTAAATATGGAAATGTTTCCCCATGATTAATAACGAATATTTTCTAAATATAGAAAATAAGAATTTACGAATATATGGGATCAGAAATAGGAATTGAAATATTGAATGACAAATTATAAAGGGGATCGGTGTTGATTGATGATTTGCTCAGTAGGATTTCCATTTGGGAATACACCGTTGTTTGTACACATGTTTTCCTTTGATAGTTAAATCATCGACTATCAAAGTTTTTGACCATTTCCGTTGTCAATATGGAGAGACCGGGATCAGATTCATTTTCTGAAAACCACTCCGTATAGGCATTAGTGTTGCGAATCAAATATGTTGAAGAAAATTGAAGACGGAGTTTATGCAAGGGATGTTCTAGCAATCCTAAGTAGAAATTGCCTACGATGGATTTATAGAATAGTGCCTTCGGATTGTCCAGTCCCAGGACAACTTGAATGGGCGAATGTCTGACAGAGTATATCTAATGGATCATGTAAGATGATCACTTCAAACGTATCCGCGTTTGGTGGCGGAGGAATTAGTTTCGCTTAGCTTTATACCTGTGATATTTTTGGGGAAATCAATTTGTGATTTGGCGGGTATGAGGATGTGGCATTCAAAGTAAATGGAGGTGTGATCTGTCAAAAGATACGTTATGACCTCAAGCCTCATCAACCGGTAAATGACAAAAATCGGGCAGGCAGCATGGCTATGTCGGTCGCTCCCATTAGGGTGTATTGTCACCATCTAGAAAATATTCATATTTGTTACTTCTTTTCTCTTCTGTATCTCCCAGGAACGGTAATGTTGCTAGCAACCGTAGGTGACAATATATTCGATACACTCAAGAGAAATGAGTGGTCAGTCATGTGTGGGCCGAGTTTCAAGATGTTCTTGTTGAACCCAGTGTATTCCTCTCTATAGATACACTATCGGCAGGTGGTTCCATACCTTGTCATAGTTGGAAATCCATTCCCTAATAAGAGCCTACGGTTTTTGATTGTATACTATATATATATATATATATATATATATATATGGAGCGTGAGATGCAAATGTTCTACTAGATTGTTTGTGATTAGACATTATTATAATATCAGAAAAGTATTGATTTTGAAAGAGTTTTGGGTTATCGTAAGGTAAAAACCATCCATGTTTATGTTTGGATCGGTCTTACAATTATCATTTCTTTTGAAAATGATTTTGAAAACTTAAACTGAATGTTTGAAGTTTACTCACACCAGTCCCATGACTGACCCAGAGTTTATTTTGTTTTGTTTTCCCTAAATTATTGGGTGCTCAAATTTGTACACGAAGTCAAGTAGTCAGGTTTTACAGATACACTAGATGGAGATTGGAGCAGGAGGCTTCAGCAGCATTTTATAGGTATTGTTTATTTATGTTGTGATGTAAGTGTTGTACTCTAATATACAAATACATATTTGTGTTTTCAATGTTATTTCTTATACTATATATTTTTTCATTCCGCTGTGAGATTCGTGTTACTCTGATGTTGTTGTGTTCTTCTTCTATTCTAATAGTTCAACCTTATCTAATCTCACCCTCTAACGTCTTTATATTAATGATCAGGTATTTCCGATGTCTGAATAGTCGACATCGTGTTTTATGTTGATTTTCAGAGTCGAAAATCCCCAGGTCATTACAGTGGCATCAGAGCTGAAGGTTAAGTAATTACCTTGGCTCTGTGGCGTGACTCAGTAGAGATAGGGTTAGCAATACCCTAGATTGAGTTTGAGTGTATATATACGAGTGAACGTACTTGTAGATTTTATAAAAATGGTTCTATATTACGGATATTTGTTGGTTGAGTTGTTTATGAATTCTGGTCGATCAGTTTGATCAACTGTATCGGTAAGGGTTTCTAAACACTTGAATACGTTAAACCGGCACAGTATGTTTTAAAAAGAGGGTAAATGTAACACCCCGTGTTTCTGTTAACACTAAAGTAACGAATTAAAGAATATTTAATTTTAAATGTGGGAATTATGGGAAATGGGTCACACCATTGTGTTCGTCACGGAATTCTGGTTGAAATATAGTCCGAGTTTGCGTGAATTAGACTTCGTTTGAAGAAGTTATGGCGATAGGAAGTTTCAAAAAAAATTCAAACAGATTTCAAAAATTCAAATTTAGACTCAGATTGGGCTAGGCGGGAAAATTCCCGCCAGGTGCCATGTAACGACCCAGGGGTTTCAGGCCCCGAAAATCCACATAAATACCTTTACCGTAACTCATACCGACCCTCCAAGCACCGAAAACACTGGATAGTTATTAGAAAGAAATTAGAGGGTGAGATAAGAAAGAAAGAAATAGAAGAATAGAAGAAGAAGAAATACCACAACATAGAATCTCACATGGCCGCGGAACAAAATATAATACAGATATAAATCTTTATTGAGAGTTTTAAAAATACTTACAATATCAGAGTACATCACACAACAGAATAGTTATAATATCTTGTTCCCATAAACAACTCACAGCGGAATAGTAGCTATATAATATCATACGTCTGAACATCTCCAGCTCGTCTCTGGACTTCATAGCATTCGATAACCTGAACCTGTACACTCCGGGCTAACCCGAGCATTTACAGAACACCGGGTCAGTCTGGTGAACCAGAGTGAGATAAACTCGCACAATATTAAGGGTAAATCATCCAACATGATTTTAATGTTAAAATCATTTCGAAAGAAAAGGATAATCGTAAGACCAAATCCACACATAAACATGGACGGTTTTTACCTTATGATAACCCAAAACATTTTTGAAACCAATATCCTTTCTGATATTATAATAATATCTAAATATAAGTAAATAACAATCTAGTGGAACGCTTGCATCTCACGCTCCACATATATAGTATACAATCAAAACCACGGGCGCTTATTGGAGATTGGATTCTAACTATGACAAGGTATGGGACCACCTGCCGATAGTGTGTCTCTAGAGACAAATACACTAGGTTCAATAAGAACTTCTTGCAACCCGACCCTCACATGACCGACCACTCATTTCACTTGAGTGTATTGAATGTATATCACTGACGGTTGGGATCAGCAACCGTCTCCCGACAAGGGACAGCATCGAATATAGATTAAAGAAGTAAATAAGAATTTCGCTAGGCAGGTGATTATACACCCTAATGGGAGCGACCCACATAGCCATGTTGCATGACCGATTTTTTTCATTTCCCGGTTGATGAGGCTTGAGGTCAGAGTTTATTTCTGAAACATCCGATAACCATTCACTTTGAATGCCACATCGTCAGATCCGTCAGATATCACTAATTGACGTCCCTAAAAATACTCTAGTTAGAAGCTCAGAGAACGGCAATTCCCCGCCAACACTATAGCACGTTTGAAGAAATCAACGTACGTGATCCTTTTGGAAATACTCTGTCAGACATTCGTCCATACAAGTCATCCAGGAACAGGATGAACCGAAGGCACTCTCCTACAACATCCAATATAGGAATCACCCCATGGATCAGTAGCGAGAAGTCCTTGAAACTCGTAGATTTCATCCACGACAGAATCACTGTTTATCCCTGCTTGCCAGGCAGAGAACATTAGTGGTTCTTCCGTTTTTGCAAATCCACAGTCTTCAATGCTCCATCTCTGTAACACCCCGCATTTTTAATATAATTAAAAAAGTACAAAAATGTGTATATATATACATGGATAGGTAAATAATGGTGATGTATAATGAAAATTAATTAATATATGAAAGAAAGAAAGGATTGGTTGCATGCGATGTAAATATGTTGCATACACTGATTTGCAAACATAATGCATTAACATTAAAAGAAAAATAAAAGAAAAAGATTCATGCAATGGTTTAATTTAAGTACTGTAACTAACATGAAAAAGAGAAGTAAGGAGAGAACAATAATTATCATTGTTCTAAGACTTATTAACAAAAGACTTTGTAGCTCAGTTGGTCAAGGAATTGGATTTGTAACATAGAGGTTGGAGGTTCGAACCCTGGCGGCGGCATAATTTTTATCTTTGTTTTAGAGAAGGCCAACTGAACATACAAAAATATGTACGTATACAAATTCAAAATTTTAAAGGATAAGAACGTACGTATAAGGAAATAAAGAAAATATATGTATATATATGAGAATATATATATATATATATATGTAGAAATATATGTATACGAAAGATAAAATTCAAGATAAGGCTACAGCCAATGAAATATGGCAAGAATTAAATAAAGGTGCAACATCATTTGAATTTTGAAAATAAAATGAAAGTTGTGCGTATATATATACGCGTAAAATGGTCGTTAGAGGAATTGTATACATATAAGAATATTTCATGTGAATATAACAGTTAAATAAATTCCAGAAATTCAAAAATTCGAAAATCGAATTCCTACGCCAAAACAATTCAATCATTCGAAATTCAAATTTCTGCGCCAAAACAGCTTGTGGGACCCAATGCTGACTCAACACTGTGTATACGATAAGATTTGGCCAGATTCATCTGCGTACTTGGCCTATTTTCTTAACTAGGTTCAAAGCTGACTTAGCGCTGCGTGTACGATAAGGTCTTGAGCGACTATATAAACACCCCTGGACCCTCTATAATCTTCACTGAAAGTCATGGCAACGCCATAGCTCTACTCCAACATAGATTCTCCTTCCTCTCCACTAAAACTCCAATAAAATTCTTCTATCTCAAAACGATTCTTAAAAAAAAAAAAAAAAAAAAAAACTTGGTTGAGGATTTCTATGATTACAAATAAAATAAAGGGGACATTCAACGCAAAAGCATGAAAGGAATGCAGATCTGAAATTAGAATCTAAGCAACGGAAAAAGGAGGAAAAATCAAACTAAGATCTATGGATCGGAGCATAAAGATCAATGTGAGTGGAATTATAGTAAAATTATGCATAATAATATTATTATCGTTTACCCTTCCTCAGCTAAAATAAATATTGTTAATTTTAGCATTTAGTTTATGCCGCTTCCTTATTTCTCCTTTTTACTTTTGAACTTTGGCTACTTTCGAGCCAAGGTCGACAACGAATAAGTTATAGTTGTTTGGGAAGAAATTGAGATCTAATCAATGAATTAGACAAAATGGATACACAAATTATCACATGACTGGTTGTGTAGGCAAAAAAAGAATGGGTTTAGTAGTACTTGATATATTAGTTAGACCCACGTCTGAGGAAGGATTAGTAACCCATTAGGAAAAACAATAATGGGTATAGCCCATTAACAAGACTTCTAGTGTTAACTTAAAATTTAGGTTTTTGGGAAAAGATTGAATGGGTAAACGTGAAAGAATGATATGTCGTTAAGATTCTAGAATAATAATCAAATTTGAAATACATGACATGCTTTATGTAATTATGTATATTTATACATGACATGCTTTATGTAATTATGTATATTTATACATGACACGCTTAATGTAACTATGTAAATTTATGCATAACATGCTTTATGCAACTATCATGTAATGATGTGGATTAATACATGACATAGAAATCAGACGATGGTAGTATAACTTGAACATCAACATGCTTGTGAATTGATAGTTGACATCTGAAAATCTAGGATGAATATGAACATGTTTGTAAATTTAAAAATTAGCCTTTATGCTTTGAATAAATAAAATATAAGTATGTTAATGGGTATGACAAATGAATATGGTATAGGCCAAATTTATTTAAAAAGGGAAAGTGGGCTTTGAAGATAAATTGTTAACAATTTACATATGACAAAAAATATATATTATGACATTTCTTTTAATGACACATACACCAGAACGTTCTAGGGTGACAGAGAGGATAGTGTCTGAGGCTTGGGTTTGGAAAATACAAGTTTCCTGCTCTCCCTGGCTATCCCTAACTGATCCAACGGACGGGATGGTTATTTACAAAATTTGATTTGGGAAGTTAATTAAAAACCCCTTGAATTTAGAAAATACGAATATGCCTAACCCGAGGTTAGACTGAGTTGCGGTGTAAACCTGCCCGGAACCGATCGGCACATCCAGTAACTGTAACAATACCTGTCTAATGTGAGTGGTTGCGGCTTTAATTAATTAATTAAAGCTAGAACAAGAATGGTAATGTTAATTTAACTAAAATACTTAACCAAATTCAACATGATAACTAAACTAATGGGTGGAGTTAGGTTAATACAGACACTTAGCCATTATAACATGTTGACTAGACAAGTGGGGTAAGGTTAAGTAAAGGATTAACCGTTATAACATGTTAACTGGACTAGAAGGTGGGGTTAAGTAAATTTAATACAATTAACCAATTTAACATGTTAACTAGACTAGTGGTTAAGGTTAAGTAAACTTGGAACACTTAGCCGTCATAGCATGATAAATAAACTAGGTTAAGTTAAAAACATGAAGGGATAATACTTAACCAATATAACATGTTAATTAAACAGATTTTGGGGTTAAGTTAACTAAGGGGAAAACTTAACCACTAAAACATGTTAGCTAAACAGATGGGCAAGGTTAGGTTAAAAGAAACACATAACCAGTACAAGATGAATGGGTAGGGTTAAGTAATAAGAAATACTTAACCAATATAACTTGGTTTGTGGTAGGGTTTAGCCAACGTGAATTATTGGTAACACTTAACCAGTTTAAACATGACAAATGAATGGGTTAAGTTAACTTGAATTGACTAATGACACTTAACCAATCCAACTTGACGAGAAAGAGAACTAAGTAGTAAACCTTAGTCAAAAAGGGGCTAAGTATTAAACCTTAGTTAAGAAAACAATGATTCAGGAAACTAAGTGGTAAACCTTAGTTAGGAAAACTTAGTAGTAATCCTTAGTATAACACGAGGAGGAGCATCTGATCTTAAAGAAGGCTCCAACGAATTGGGTTACGAAGCCCGAGGCTTCGAGGGGGCATGAGGGTACTCTTGGTATCCCTCTGTGAGGCTGCAGATGATCCGCCTGGGCTCACAGAGGTTAAGGTCTGCGCTAGAAGAACCAAGGGTATGCCTTGGTTGCAATATAAGGGCAAGCTAAAGATAGGATGGACCAACGTGATTCGGCGAGACCAGTAGCCCTGTGATAGCAACTCGTCGTCTACCTACCATCTTGAGTCAATCGAGATGCGTGAAGCGGAAAGGCGGAGAACTCCTAGAGACCATATACTTGCTATCTAGTTATGGTTGCGGATGGCTATAGGTTAGTGGGGCATAGAGGGGCCTGCGTATAGTTCTCATTTTTCAAGGTGTGCCTTTCATTAGTTGAGGGTGGGGTCGAGTAGGACCATAGCCACTAGAAAAACAGACCTTAGCATCTGCATCGGCAGGTAACTTAAAGCTCCCGACCGAGTTCCGTGTTTCTCGATTAGCCCTGCCATGGGACTCGGGCCGCACATATAGAGGACATGTGCAACTAGATATCTAGCACGTTTACGATACGATTGGGACGTCAAGTCCAGCAACACTTATCACTCTGGGTAGTGTGTTCTAGACTAAGAGGCATCGTTCGATAGGTAGCATAATCCCTAGTTGGACCTAGGTCGCGTAAACCCTAAATCCGAGAAGCGTTCAATAAATAGCATAAACCCCAGTGGCCCTGGGTAGCATAAACCCTGGTTGAATCTATGAAGAGCTCGATAGTATACCTTAGATTAGGTCAAGATGATACATGAAATCTAGCAAGATCGAGAGCGGTCCAAATGATTTCAAGAATGGTGGCACTACACTAAAGTAGTATATATTTACATGATGAAGCCCGTACGACGTACGACAAGGGACTATATAAATACATGGAAAAAGGGTTAGACGAGTTAGGGGTATCTACATATACGTTGTATTAGGTTAGCCTACTAGCGAGACATGTGTATAGCCTAGAGAACTAATATCGCTAATAAGCAAGAAAAGATAACTGAACGGTATATGTAGTATTATACATAAGTTTATTCTAAGTCCACTCACACAGAATTTATGTTTTGACCCCCTCCTCATTACATACTCCCAGGTTAGGTTCAAGGCAGAGATGGTATAACTAGGGATACTGGTTAGACAGTACGATATATAAGGTAAAGCTATTTTTGAATATATTATATTTTAATTCCTTCCGCTGTGAGATGCTTTACGAGTTCTAACATATCTCTTTACTCTGCCTTTTTCTGCAGGATACCAGAGCACCCAACTCGGGTCTCGATGGATCGAATTTGAAAAAAATTTGGTCTGTCGGAATCTGGGTTGTTACATCAGGTATCAGAGCTTCGGTTTAGTGATCTTAGGGAGATAATGAGTGAACGTATTTTTATTTTCTAAAATATAAATATATTATATATAAACCTAAATCCATAAAGTAACCCACTAGGTATGAAAAGAGTTGGGATATTTAGTTTGTACACAAAAGCAATAAACATGGAAATTTTTGAGACCATTAGGTGGTTGGGAAAGTGTACAATATGACTTAGAGCTAAAGAAAGAAAAGTATCCCATAGGGTGGAAACTGAAATATTAGTATTTCAGATTAGTGGGTTTAGAAATGAAACCTTAGAAATTAGAAAAAGGTTAAAATGTGGAAAATGGATTAGGAATATATATATAGTTGAGAGAATTGGTTTGGAAAGTGCCTAGGAAAGCCTAGTTGAGTAGAAAGACCCGCTTTGAGTCTAGCCCAATGATAAGCTTTTAAGAACTTGAAATTTTAAAAGAGTTTGTGGTGTTTTTCAAGTTTTAATCTTAAAAGTATTTTGATGTTTGAGAAACTATTTAGCGCATGTTGGGTTTTAAAAGTAAAAGTGGGGTATATTATGTAAAACAATGATTTCTTGTTTTAAAAATAAATTCTATTCTGTTAACAATAAAATTTGATTATTGTTTTAAAAAGAAATTTTGTTGGGTGAACAATATAAGCGGTAAAGTGTAAGAATAGAGTTGATATTTGCACCTTAGCAGCCAAAGTTAACATTAGGAACAATGTAACCCAATAGTTGTCCTTGTCTACTCCAGTTTCATGATCTGAAGAAAATGCTTTGCATTTTATTTTGTGACATGTTTTTTTGGATTTGGCAAAAGCAAGTTTTTGAGAAAAGAATAAAAGTTTTACCACTATTAGTTTTTGGAAGAAGAATGTAATAAAAAAGAAGAAGGCAAAACCATGTTTTAAAAATGGAGTAGTTAAGGATTAAGGCCTAGAAAGAACGAGATAAAGTTGAAGCAATTAGAACCAACTGGGGATTGGTTGAGTTGAGTAATTCTCTAAGTGTCAATCTGATGTTGATTTCGGTCTTCGGGGTTGATACTTAGGGAGTTATTTTCTTGCCAATTTACAGTCAGGGATTAGATAATATTAAATTAATAGAAAATTCCCGTAGATTTCATAAACATTAAGAAACCTAGGTTTGTTGCTTGAGAAAAAGAGATAAAGTATAGGCTAGTAATACACAACATAGACTAGTAGTGACTACTAGGTAGTGAAGGGCAAGCAAGTGTATAAATCCTGTTGAGTGGACTCGTGACATAGTCCTAAGATTTATGGCCCATAATTGCAGCTGTGTAGGATACAGTTTGAGTTGAAAACCGAAAGCTTGGTTGAAAAATAAACTTAAGAAGAAGACTGGCCTAACTAACAAGAAAACAACTGAATCAATCAAGCAACAAAACGTGATGAGAAAAGAAAATGAAAATGTTAAGAAAAAGATAAATAAGTATGAAATTACTCCAAGATAAGATGAAATAGAAAAGAAGGCTTTCTTATGTAGTTGTGCTTGGACGGGAAAATAGGAAATCTTTATAGAATAGTTATGTAAAAACCCAAGTACAATTAGAAAAGAAAAACGGAGGATGTGAGTTTTTCCGTTTTCGTAACATAAGAAATCGATTTGGAAAATTAGATTTTTCTAAATTTCGAATTTAATGATGGTTGGTAGGGTTTTGGATGCGACAATTGGATGAACTATGCTCTTATTTTGTAAGAGTATGGGAAATTTTGGGTGAAAAATGTTTTGATTTTTCAAAAATGTTGCATTCATACAGAACTGCAAGTATATTTAGGATGTGAGCATCATGTTTTAAAAAGAGTTTTTAAAATTTGCATGCACATAGGTGTATCCAAATTAGGCATGCATACTTTACTATGATGTATCTCACTTTGCACATGTGCACAATGTTTGCAACAATTGGATGCACACTTGATGGATGGATATTGCGAGGGATTATCTATTTTACTCTTATCGAATTTCGGGGACGAAATTCTTTAAGGGTGGGAGAATGTAACACCCCGCATTTTTAATATAATTAAAAAAGTACAAAAATGTGTATATTTATATATATACATGGATAGGTAAATAATGGTGATTTATAATGAAAATTAATTAATATATGAAAGAAAGAAAGGATTGGTTGCATGCGATGTAAATATGTTGCATACACTGATTTGCAAACATAATGCATTAACATTAAAAGAAAAATAAAACAAAAAGACTCATGCAATTGTTTAATTTAAGTATTGTAACTAACATGAAAAAGAGTAGTAAGGAGAGAACAATAATTATCATTGTTCTAAGACTTATTAACAAAATACTTTGTAGCTCAGTTGGTCAAGGCATTTGATTTGTAACATAGAGGTTGGGGGTTCGAATCCCGGCGGCGGCATAATTTTTATCTTTGTTTTAGAGAGGGCCAACTGAACATGCAAAAATATGTACGTATACAAATTCAAAATTTGAAAGGATAAGAACGTACGTATAAGGAAATAAAGAAAATATATGTATATATATGAGAATATATATATATATAAATATATGTATACGAAAGATAAAATTCAAGATAAGGCTACAGTCAATGAAATATGGCTAGAATCAAATAACGGTGCAACATCGTTTGAATTTTGAAAATAAAATGAAAGTTGTGCGTATATATATACGCGTAAAATGGTCGTTAGAGGAATTGTATACATATAAGAATATTTCATGTGAATATAACAGTTAAATAAATTCCAGAAATTCAAAAATTCGAAAATCGAATTTCTACGCCAAAACAATTCAAACATTCGAAATTCAAATTTCTGCGCCAAAACTGCTTGTGGGACCCAATGCTGACTCGGCACTGCGTATACAATAAGATTTGGCTAGATTCATCTGCGAACTTGGCCTATTTTCTTAACTAGGTTCAATGCTGACTTAGCGCTGCGTGTACGATAAGGTCTTGAGCAGCTATATAAACACCCCTGGACCCTCTATAATCTTCACTGGAAGTCATGGCAACGCCATAGCTCTGCTCCAACACAGATTCTCCTTCCTCTCCACTAAAACTCCAATAAAATTCTTCTCTCTCAAAACGATTCTTAAAAAAAAAAAAAAAAAAAAAAACTTCGTTGAGGATTTCTATGATTACAAATAAAATAAAGAGGAGATTCAACGCAAAAGCATGAAAGGAATGCAGATCTGAAATTAGAAGCTAAGCAACGCAAAAAGGAGGAAAAATCAAACTAAGATATATGGATTGGAGCATAAAGATCAATGTGAGTGGAATTATAGTAAAATTATGCATAATAATATTATTATTGTTTACCCTTCCTCAGTTAAAATAAATATTGTTAATTTTAGCATGTTTAGTTTATGCCGCTTCTTTATTTCTCCTTTTTACTTTTGAACTTCGGCTACTTTCAAGCCAAGTTCGACAACGAATAAGTTATAGTTGTTTGGGAAGAAATTGAGATCTAATCAATGAATTAGACAAATTGGGTATACAAATTATCACATGACTGGTTGTGTAGGAAAAAAAAGAATGGGTTTAGCAGTACTTAGTATATTAATTAGACCCACGTCTGAGGAAGGATTAGTAACCCATTAGGAAAAACAATAATGGGTATAACCCATTAACAAGACTTCTAGTGTTAACATAAAATTTAGGTTTTTGGGAAAAGATTGAATGGGTAAACGTGAAAGAATGATATGTCGTTAAGATTCTAGATTAATAATTAAATTTGAAATACATGACATGCTTTATGTAATTATGTATATTTATACATGACATGCTTTATGTAATCATGTATATTTATACATGACATGCTTAATGTAACTATGTAAATTTATACATAACATGCTTTATGCAACTATGATGTAATGATGTGGATTAATACATGACATAGAAATCAGGCGATGGTAGTATAACTTGAACATCAACATGCTTGTGAATTGATAGTTGACATCTGAAAATCTAGGATGAATACGAACATGTTTGTAAATTTAAAAATTAGCCTTTGATGCTTAGAATAAATAAAATATAAGTATGTTAATGGGTATGACAAATGAATATGGTGTAGGCCAAATTTATTTAAAAAGCGAAAGTGGGCTTTGAAGATAAATTGTTAACAATTTACATATAGACAAAAGGAATATATATTAATGACATTTCTTTTAATGACACATACACCAGAACGTTCTAGGGTGACAGAGAGGATAGTGTCTGAGGCTTGGGTTTGGAAAATACAAGTTTCCTGCTCTCCCTGGCTATCCCTAACTGATCCAACATACGGGATGGTAATTTTCAAAATTTGATTTGGGAAGTTAATTAAAACCCCCTTGAATTTAGAAAATACGAATATGCCTAACCCGAGGTTAGACTGAGTTGCGGTGTAAACCTGCCCGGAACCGACCGGCACATCCAGTAACCACAACAATACCTGTCTAATGTGAGTGGTTGCGGCTTTAATTAATTAATTAATGCTAGAACAAGAATGGTATTGTTAAGTTAACTAAAATACTTAACCAAATTCAACATGATAACTAAACTAATGGGTGGAGTTAGGTTAATACAGACACTTAGCCATTATAACATGTTAACTAGACAAGTGGGATAAGGTTAAGTAAAGGATTAACCGTTATAACATGTTAACTGGACTAGAAGGTGGGGTTAAGTAAATTTAATACACTTAACCAATTTAACATGTTAACTAGACTAGTGGTTAAGGTTAAGTAAACTTGGAACACTTAGCCGTCATAGCATGATAAATAAACAAGGTTAAGTTAAAAACATAAAAGGATAATACTTAACCATTATAACATGTTAATTAAACAAATTTTGGTGTTAAGTTAACTAAGGGGAACACTTAACCACTAAAACATGTTAGCTAAACAGATGTGCAAGGTTAGGTTAAAAGAAACACTTAACCAGTACAAGATGAATGGGTAGGGTTAAGTAATAAGAAATACTTAACCAATATAACTTGGTTTGTGGTAGGGTTAAGCCAACATGAATTATTGATAACACTTAACCCGTTTAAACATGACAAATGAATGGGTTAAGTTAACTTGAATTGACTAATGACACTTAACCAATCCAAATTGACGAGAAAGAGAACTAAGTAGTAAACCTTAGTCAAAAAGGGGCTAAGTAGTAAACCTTAGTTAAGAAAACAATGATTCAGGAAACTAAGTGGTAAACCTTAGTTAGGATAACTAAGTAGTAATCCTTAGTACAACACGAGGAGGAGCATCTGATCTTAAAGAAGGCTCCAACGAATTGGGTTATGAAGCCCGAGGCTTCGAGGGGGCATGAGGGTACTCTTGGTATCCCTCTGTGAGGCTGCAGTTGATCGCCTGTGCTCACAGAGGTTAAGGTCTGCGCTAGAAGAACCAAGGGTATGCCTTCGTTGCAATATAAGGGCAACCTAAAGACTAGGATGGACCATCGTGATTCGGCGAGACCAGTAGCCCTGTGATAGCAACTCGTCGTCTACCTACCATCTTGAGTCAATCGAGATGCGTGAAGCGGAAAGGCGGAGAACTCCTAGAGACCATATACTTGCTATCTAGTTATGGTTACGGATGGCCATAGGTTAGTAGGGCATAGAGGGGCCTGCGTATTGTTCTCATTTTTCAAGGTGTGCCTTTCATTAGTTGAGGGAGGGGTCGAGTGGGACCATAGCCACTAGAAAAACAGACCTTAGCATATGCATCGGTAGATAACTTAAAGCTCCCGACCGAGTTCCGTGTTTATTGATTAGCCCTGCCATGGGACTCGGGCCGCACATATAGAGGACATGTGCAACTAGATATCTAGCACGTTTACGATACGATTGGGACGTCAAGTCTAGGAACACTTATCACTCTGTGTAGTGTGTTCTAGACTAATGGGCATCATTCGATAGGTAGCATAATCCCTAGTTGGACCTAGGTCGCGTAAACCCTAAATCCGAGAAGTGTTCAATAGATAGCATAAACCCCAGTGGCCCTGGGTAGCATAAAGCCTGGTTGAATCTATGAAGAGCTCGATAGTATACCTTAGATTAGGTCTAGATGATACTCGAAATCTAGCAAGATCGAGAGCGGCAGTCCAAATGATTTCAAGAATGGTGGCACTACACTAAAGTAGTATATATTTACATGATGAAGCCCGTACGACATACGGCAAGGGACTGTATAAATACATGGAAAAAAGGGTTAGACGAGTTGGGGGTATCTTCATATACGTTGTATTAGGTTAGCCTACTAGTGAGACATGTGTATAGCCTAGAGAGCTAATATCGCTAATAACCTAATAATCAAGAAAAGATAACTGAACAGTATATGTAATATTATACATAAGTTTATTCTAAGTCCACTCACAAAGAATTTATGTTCTGACCCCCTCCTCTTTACATACTCCCAGGTTAGGTTCAAGGCAGAGATGGTATAACTAGGGATACTGGTTAGATAGTACGATATATAAGGTAAAGCTATTTTTGAATATATTATATATTAATTCCTTCCGCTGTGAGACGCTTTACGAGTTCTAACATATCTCTTTACTCTGTCTTTTTCTGCAGGATACCAGAGCACCCAACTCGTGTCTCGATGGATCGAATTTGAAAAAAATTCGGTCTGTCGGAATCCGGGTTGTTACAATCTCGATCATCTTCTGATATCTTCACGTATTTGTTGGCCGGAATGGTTTTCGAATATAAATTCGATCCCGGTCTTTCCATACCAACAATCGTATAGGACAGATTTGATAGTCGGTGTTTTAACTATCAAAATATACAGTGTTTCAATCATGACAATCCAATGAGTTCACTGGTTCAGTATTCAGCACCACTTGGCCTTTTACTTAAACAATTTTATTCACTTCTGTGTAATTAAGACCTCTAACTCTTTTAATATTTCAAATACGATGTTTGAACCTTATTTAATATACTAGTGTTTCTCAAACCAATTCATTTTATCACTTAATAACTTATAACCATATTCATTTTCCACTTAATTCTCTTTTCAAAAAATTTGTTCTTTATTATTTACACATGGCAAATCCATTTTACTTAATATTCATAAAACAGTATTACTAAATCTCTTTTATCCCGTTATCAAACAATAACTAATATTTATTTGTATAGAATAAAACTAACTTTACATTTCCTTCTAATTAATTTCCTTTACTTCGGATTTCTCGTTATATGATCTCTAAATGCTCACCAACGTTGCATTACTCCTTTAATGGAAATAATGAACTATCACTGTTTTCTTTTACGATTACCAACTAATATCATCTTCAGATAATCCTGATGTCGTTCAAGTTGGGGTATTTTAATTACCTCTCAGAACTTGATCAACAACGTTCATATCTTCAGACAAGTATAAGTTGTAATCAAACACCAATATTCCATTTCAGTCTTAGAACAATTCCCATCATAGCTTGGATTTGGTTATACAACCCTATAGCCCACTTCTTTAACCAGATGCACTTATTTCCAATCTCCTTTCAAATCTATTCGACCATTCCCCACTTTGGAAATCCTATTTCAATTCTCCCCTTTTTACTTGATCTCATTTTCAGGGAACGTTAATTTAAAATTAAATCTTTTAACACATTAATCCCATTTATATCATCCTGGTTTATTTTAAAACCTTTTCATCTTAATTCAAAGAACTAAGTGGCATTTACATTAAAGTTATCACCTTCGCTTAAAAACTCTCTTTATAACTTCGTTATACAAAATTCGGGTTTTAAATATAAAGCCCATTCATAGACTTCTTATACCATCCCATTAGATTTCATTTCACATCGATTACTTTTGAAAAGTAATTTTCTAAATTATTATTAATTAAAATAATAATTTATTTCAATCATTAACTACATTAGTAGTTAAGTCTTTATTTACCTAAGTAAATGGTAAATCTCTTTAAAAACCTTATTTAAATTGAAACAGTATTCATTAAACTATTTTAATCGAAACACGTCAATTTGATAATCAATTTCAATTCAAACTGGTCGATTTAATTAACTCAAAACTCGATTTCCCATTAACCAATTCCAATTAAAATTTCACCTTAAATTAATCAAAATATAATTAATTTTATATAATTCCATTAATTGTTTTCTTTACAAAACAACTATCAAAGTTTAGCCGCTCGATTCATTTCTTATTCTCATACTCGTAAATCTAGTTAACATCAGAATTTATTTTATAAAATAAATTATTAACAAATCAAAATCTTAAATAAATAAAATATTTATTAATTTCTCTTTAATAACTTTTATTCAAAATAATAGCTTTAAAAATCTAACTTCAATTATAAAATAAATTTTATAACTTCATCTCTATCGATTCACCTGACAGTGAATCAATATTTATAAAACGATCGATTTTATAGGCCATACGCTGCCAAATACCCAACCAATATCACCTATTGGTTTGAACAAACAGATGTTGAATATTCAAAAATCAACAATCAAATCAATCACCCAAACATGTTAGTTCATATATGATAATATGAAAATAATTAAATAATATATTTGAGGAATCCGGTTGGATCCCTCCAACCTGTTCTTCCCTGTATTCAAAACGGTTATCGCAAACCAGATCATTCAGTTTCATTTAACTGATAACAATAAACAATGGCTATTTAACATCAACCATAAGAAATGCAAACAATTTAACAATTTAAACACGTTTATAAATAAACGTGACCAACAAGGTAAGTTACCTTTATTGGGACCAATCGTTAAAAATAACGATTTGGTAATTTCACTGAAATTGAACACAGTTTAATTTCATCAGTTAAATCAACAAACAATGTATAACTAGCAAACATGCAACCATCAGCAAGCAGAGCACACAAAATAAAAACCCAATTTATATAAAAATATAAATGAGAAACTGAGTGAGTTTAACTCAACTTGGTTTGATTCATCGAAGTGGTTCGGTTATAGTTAAATTAAATGGTCATTTAATTTAACTGTCAATTCTCTTTGTCTCTGTTGATGTCCAGAACAATTCTATGATGTAGATCTTGCCAAGCCGATTGTAGGGCATCTTGAATCATCAATTTCTGATATTATACGGATGATTTATTAGTATTTAAAATTAATAGAATCCAATAAATCTAATATTCCTTAATCTCTTTAATTATAAATTATTTGATTACTTGGTTAGAATAAAATAACAGGGATGATTTTTGATTTGAGGATCACGGGTCCGACATTTCATATTTCCCTGCTACTTTATTCTGCCCCATTATATTTAATCCTTAATTATATATATTAACAACTGTAACTTCATTGTAATTTACCAGGCCGCACTAATTTTAATGAACAAATGGCCGATCCCAATTTTAACTTTCCCGTCCCTCTTTGTTTCTAGTTTCCAGGTTCCTTAACAACATTCTATATCCTTCTAGTACAAACAGTTTTGTCCAGACATGTGTTCTTCCTTCACATGATCCGCTCGCTGCCACTCTGGGAATCTCAAACACGCTTTGGAAAAACATCAGCTCGACTTCATCACCCTTCACGGTTTGAACTCCAGAACTTTGCCTGCCACGCCTTCATCTTCCTTGACCTCTTACCACCATCTTTTTAGTTTTAACAGTTCTCGTTCCTTCCATTTAGATGCCTGCTTCCTGTTGCTTTTTTTTTCGATATTCGATTACCAGTATTACTCTTGCACGAAAAACCCCGGTTGAAACCATTCCTTTTCTGTTCTGTTGTTCACCGCAAGAAAATGCTTCCTCTTTCACTCCTGCTTTACAAAACATGGTACCACGCTGTCCTTGTCCCACTCGCCTACCCCTTCATCCAGACTTCATCGCCCCTCACTGGTCGCCTGACAACACCTGCTCGCCCCATCCTGGCCAGAACTCGCACCCCAGCTAACGCCTCTCAGAACTTCCACACAACCACCGTGCTTATGCACAACCATCCAAGACCGCCCCATGCCGTGACTCTCCCTGATAATCCAAGTCTCATTCTCTCCAGTTTCTTCTTTTTGAAGGGAGGATAGTTTTGGTCATGCTGAGCTGAAGAAATGAATGGGGCGAGAGATTTGGTAAATGGGAAATTCTGCGTGTATATATAGGCAAACTTATTGGATAGAAACAACGTCGCTTCAGCAGTAGGCGAGGTAAGCATGTGAATAGTGGGGTAGCTGTGGGGATGCAGGGTAGGTCTGCCCTATGTTTTCACTCCAAGCTTTAGACTGTGATGGATGTAATGTTCTCGATGAAAGTGACGCAGTAGGTTAGGAGTTGACAAAGAAAGTAGCTTAGACTGTGCTAAAGTAGAAATTTACAGACAAGGCGTGAGCTATTTTGTACGTTGGGGTAGATTAATATTATATTATTAATCGAAACTTCGTCGTGAAGTAACGTGCAGAAACCCCCACAAATGACTTTCGTTTATTGATAAAAATGCTAATCCTAACATAGAAAACTATTCCGGACTCAATGGGACAAGTTTCGTCGAATTTCGCGGTCGTATGAAAAAATTTCTTTTATAAAACCAGAAATAAACACGTGTTTAATTTTTCCACGGTCACCAGATAAATCAAATCAACTTGTAATTTTCAAATCTTACAATAATGTGTTGATAACCCAACGGCACCAGTTTCGTCGCATTATGAGACTGTTTCCCCGGTAGGCTATTTTTGTCGTGTAGCGCAATACCCTTTTTAACGCCAAATTATCCGGTCTCTAAAAGTAGCAAACTATATACCTTTACGACTCTAATCGACGATACGAACTCAACGGGACTGGTTTCATGGCTTAATTCGATCGTCTTCTCTAGTTATGCTCAAATATCTCTCTATTTAATTAAATACGCGCTATAGAAAATGAACGAGCATTTTCAGCTACCTGGTCACCTACGACATTGGTTTGCCACGCGGTTTGATTTTCTGACAATAATTTAATGATACGGTTCCACTAGAACTGGTTTCGCTGAAAACGAAGACTGTTTGCAAAATGGCTATTTTTAACGCTATAAAAATATCAAATAAGTATTAATTAAATTCCAAATAATTCAAATAAATCAAAATAAATGATTTTCAACATATATATCCAAGCAGAATATATATACAATTCTAAATATAATTCATACAACTCAATATCGTTAATTTTGAGTTAAATGATTTAAATTTTCCCTTTTACATATATAAAATAACGTTATATTTTAATAGCGATTTCCATAGCGACTATTTCAAAATTTGATTTGACCATAACTAACTATCTACAAAAAAAAATCTGAATTTTTCTCTTTCATAGGAAAATTGTCGTCAATACGCTCCCAACATTTCTTGTTTCACAGAATTCCAACTTATATCGAATCCTGTATATTCAGTTGAAGTTCAAAACTCGAATTTACGAACTGCACGCCGTTTTCAAGCTCGATTTATAACTATATAAATATATAACGTTCGAACTTCGTTTAAATAATGAATTAAATATTAAATTCCATTAATATTCCCAATATAATATTTAAAATAAATAAATTAAATTAAATATTTGACGGCCAAAAACACGGGCCGTTACATTCTACCCCCCTTAAAATAATTTCATCCTCGAAATTGCTAAGGTAAGAAAAGACGTTACAAACCCACTAACTTTCAAATCCAATTTATTTTAAATCAAAATCCAATTCGTTATCGTAAATAAATATTTTCAAGAATATCGAAAATTTTCTAACACCTTAAATTTCCGAAAAATTTCGCCAGCACCTCCTCTGTACGGCTCAATCGGTACAACTACAACTCGCCTTTCTAGGCCTTCTCCAATCCAAAAAAAAAAAAAAAACAGCCAAGCGACTTGCCAAATAGGCTCAGAAATCACTAAACCCATATAAAAATAAACGTGTACCTTTTCGTCGGGCATATCATTATATCCCTTCCATCTGCTGCCATGTCATCATATACAAATGCATTTCCCAAACAAAATTCCAATTTTATCCTCAAAACCAAATCCTTCACGCATTCAAGCCAAATCCCATTCTTAACTCAATTTCCATCCATCCTCAATTTCAACTCTTAACTTACCAGTCCAATACCATTTCAGATTCCTGTCTCTCGATTCAAAATCTGATTCTACTTTTGTATTATATCCCGATTCAAATTCCAGTTAATTTGTTTCTATTCAATTCATATTTGCTTTCACAAACTTCTATATAATTTTTCCTTTGTTCAAACAATTCCCCCTGGGAGTTTTTAAACAGTTCAGCTCTTTTAAAAATCAAATATTCCTTTTTAGGATTCAAAACAACTTGTTTTTCTCAAAGCAATTCAAAACAAGATTTTTGGTAGTAATCCGTCACTTAGAACTCGGAAATGAACACTGATGGTGTGGCCAGCATCATCAGAGTTATTTCCCAGCTATCGAAGTGAGTTCAATACTATATTACTTATCAACCCATATTTAAACAATTTCATCTTGAAATCTATTTCAAAATACTATTTACGATGCTTATAAACCAATTTAAAATCTCCCAAGATCTTAAAATTTCTCATATATTTCCCAATTTCATTTGCAAATTCCTTTTCCACTTTTAGGAATTTTAATCCCATGATTTTAATTTAGTGGATCAAACTGATCGATATGAACTCATAAACAACTCAACCAATAAATCTCCACAATATAAAACAACTTTTATAAAAGCTACAAATAAGTTCACTCGTATATATACATAGACTCAACTCGATCTAGGGTATTGCAAACCTCATCTCTACTGAGTCACGCTACAGAGCCAAGGTAATCACTTAACCTTCAGCTCTGATACCACTGTAACGACCCAGGGGTTTCGGGCCCCGAAAATCGACATAAATACCTTTACCGTAACTCATACCGACCCTCCAAGCACCGAAAACACTGGATAGTTATTAGAAAGAAATTAGAGGGTGAGATAAGAAAGAAAGAAATATAAGAATAGAAGAAGAAGAAATATCACAACACAGAATCTCACATCGCAGCGGAACAAAATATAATACAGAAATAAATCTTTATTGAGAGTTTTAAAAATACTTACAATATCATAGTACATCACACAACGGAACAGTTATAATATCATGTTCCCATAAACAACTCACAGCGGAATAGTAGCTATATAATATCATACGTCTGAACATCTCCAGCTCGTCTTTGGACTTCACAGCATTCGATTACCTGAACCTGTACACTCCGGGCTAACCTGAGCATTTACAAAACACCGGGTCAGTCTGGTCAACCAGAGTGAGATAAACTCGCACAATATTAAGGGTAAATCATCCAATTTGATTTTAATGTTAAAATCATTTCGAAAGAAAAGGATAATCGTAAGACCAAATCCACACATAAACATGGATGGTTTTTACATTATGATAACTCAAAACATTTTTGAAACCAATATCCTTTCTGATATTATAATAATGTCTAAATACAAGTAAATAACAATCTAGTGGAACGCTTGCATCTCACGCTCCACATATATAGTATACAATCAAAACCGCGGGCGCTTATTGGAGATTGGATTCCAACTATGACAAAGTATGGGACCATCTACCGATAGTGTATTTCTAGAGACAAATACACTGGGTTCAACAAGAACTTCTTGCAACCCGGCCCTCAAATGACCGACCACTCATTTCGCTTGAGTGATCGAATGTATATCACCGACGGTTGGGATCAGCAACCGTCTCCCTACAAGGGACAGCATCGAATATAAATTAAAGAAGTAAATAAGAATTTCGCTAGATAGGTGATTATACACCCTAATGGGAGCGACCCACATAGCCATGCTGCCTGCCCGATTTTTGTCATTTCCCGGTTGATGAGGCTTGAGGTCAGAGTTTATTTCTGAAACATCCGATCACCATTCACTTTGAATGCCACATTGTCAGATCCGTCAGATATCACTAATTGACGTCCCCCAAAATACTCTAGTTAGAGGCTCAGAGAGTAGCAATTCCCCGCCAATACTATAGCACGTTTGAAGAAATCAATGTACGTGATCCTTTTGGAAATACTCTGTCAGACATTCGTCCATACAAGTCATCCAGGAACAGGATGAACCGAAGGCATACTCCTACTGCATCCAATATAGGAATCACCCCATGGATCAGTAGCGAGAAGTCCTTGCAACTCGTAGATTTCATCCATGACATAATCACAGCTTATCTCTGCTTGCCAGGCAGAGAATATTAGTAGTTCTTCCGTTTCTGCAAATCCACGGTCTTCAATGCTCCATCTCGATCATTTTCTGATATCTTCACGTATTAGTTGGCCGAAATGGTTTTCGAATATAAATTCGATCCCGGTCTTTCCATACCAACAATCGTATAGGACAGATTTGATAGTCGGTGTTTTAACTATCAAAATATACAGTGTTTCAATCATGACAACCCAATGAGTTTACTGGTTCAGTATTCAGCACCACTTGGCCTTTTACTTAAACAATTTTATTCACTTCTGTGTAATTAAGACCTCTAACTCTTTTAATATTTCAAATATGATGTTTGAACCATATTTAATATACTAGTGTTTCTCAAACCAATTCATTTTATCACTTAATAACTTATAACCATATTCATTTTCAACTTAATTCTCTTTTCAAAACATTTGTTCTTTATTATTTACACATGGCAAATCCATTTTACTTAATATTCATAAAACAGTATTACTAAATCACTTTTATCCCATTATCGAACAATAACTTATATTTATTTGTATAGATTAAAACTAACTTTACATTTCCTTCTAATTAATTTCCTTTACTTCGGATTTCTCGTTATATGATCTCTAAATTCTCACCAATGTTGCATTATTCCTTTAATGGAAATAATGAACTATCACTGTTTTCTTTTACGATTACCAACTAATATCATCTTCAGATAATCCTGATGTCATTCAAGTTAGGGTATTTTAATTACCTCTCAAACCTTGATCAACAACGTTCATATCTTTAGATAAATATAAGTTGTAATCAAACACCAATATTCCATTTCAGTCTCAGAACAATTCCCATCATAGCTTGGATTTGGTTATACAACCCTATAGCCCGCTTCTTTATCCAGATGCACTTATTTCCAATCTCCTTTCAAATCTATTCCACCATTCCCCACTTTGGAAATCCTATTTCAATTCTCCCCTTTTTACTTGATCTCATTTTCAGGTAACGTTAATTAAAAATTAACGCTTTTAACACATTAAATCCCATTTATATCATCCTGGTTTATTTTAAAACCTTTTCATCTTAATTCAAAGAACTAAGTGGCATTTACATTAAAGTTATCACCTTCGCTTAAAAACTCTCTTTATAACTTCGTTATACAAAATTCGGGTTTTAAATATAAAGCCCATTCATAGACTTCTTATACCATCCCATTAGATTTCATTTCACTTCGATTACTTTTGAAAAGTAATTTTCTAAATTATTATTAATTAAAATAATAATTTATTTCAATCATTAACTACATTAGTAGTTAAGTATTTATTTACCTAAGTAAATGGTAAATCTCTTTAAAAACCTTATTTAAATTGAAACAGTATTCATTAAACTATTTTAATCGAAACACGTCAATTTGATAATCAATTTCAATTCAAGCTGGTCGATTTAATTAACTCAAAACTCGATTTCCCATTAACCAATTCCAATTAAAATTTCACCTTAAATAAATCAAAATATAATTAATTTTATATAATTCCATTAATTGTTTTCTTTACAAAACAACTATCGAAGTTTAGCCGCTCGATTCATTTCTTATTCTCATACTTGTAAATCTAGTTAACAACAGAATTTATTTTATAAAATAAATTAATAACAAATCAAAATCTTAAATAAATAAAATATTTATTAATTTCTCTTTAATAACTTTTATTCAAAATAATAGCTTTAAAAATCTAACTTCAATTATAAAATAAATTTTATAACTTCATCTCTATCGATTCACCTGACAGTGAATCAATATTTATAAAACGATCGATTTTATAGGCCATACGCTGCCAAATACCCAACCAATATCACCCATTGGTTTGAACAAACAGATGTTGAATATTCAAAAATCAACAATCAAATCAATCACCTAAACAGGTTAGTTCATATATGATAATATGAAAATAATTAAATAATATATTTGAGGAATCCGGTTGGATCCCTCCAACCTGTTCTTCCCTGTATTCAAAACGGTTATCGCAAACCCGATCATTCGGTTTCATTTAACTGATAACGATAAACAATGGCTATTTAACATCAACCATAAGAAATGCAAACAATTTAACAATTTAAACACGTTTATAAATAAACGTGACCAACAAGGTAAGTTACCTTTTTTGGGACCAATCGTTAAAAATAACGATTTTGTAATTTCACTGAAATTGAACACAGTTTAATTTCATCAGTTAAATCAACAAACAATGTATAACTAGCAAACATGCAACCATCAGCAAGCAGAGCACACAAAATAAAAACCCAATTTATATAAAAAATATAAATGAGAAACTGAGTGAGTTTAACTCACCTTGGTTTGATTCATCGAAGTGGTTCGGTTATAGTTAAATTAAATGGTCATTTAATTTAAATGTCAATTCTCGTTGTCTCTATTGATGTCCAGAACAATTCTATGATGTAGATCTTGCCAAGCCGATTGTAGGGCATCTTGAATCATCAATTTCTGATATTATAAGGATGAGTTATTAGTATTTAAAATTAATAGAATCCAATAAATCTAATATTCCTTAATCGCTTTAATTATAAATTATTTGAATACTTGGTATGAATAAAATAACAGGGATGATTTTTGATTTGAGGATCACGGGTCCGACATTTCATATTTCCCTGCTACTTTATTCTGCCCCATTATATTTAATCCTTAATTATATATATTAACAACTGTAACTTCATTGTAATTTACCAGGCCGCACTAATTTTAATGAACAAATGGCCGATCCCAATTTTAACTTTCCCGTCCCTCTTTGTTTCTAGTTTCCAGGTTCCTTAACAACATTCTATCTCCTTCTAGTACAAACAGTTTTTCCAGACATGTGTTCTTCCCTCACATGATCCTCTCACTGCCCCTCTGGGAATCTCAAACACGCTTTGGAAAAACATCAGCTCGACTTCATCACCCTTCACGGTTTGAACTCCAGAACTTTGCCTGCTATGCCTTCATCTTCCTTGACCTCTTACAACCATATTTTTAGTTTTAACAATTCTCGTTCCTTCCATTCATATGCCCGCTTCCTGTTTCTTTTGTTTTCGATATTCGATTACCAGTATTACTCTTGCACGATAAACCCTGGTTGAAACCGTTCCTTTTCTGTTCTGTTGTTCACCACAAGAAAATGCTTCCTCTTTCACTCATGTTTTACAAAACATGGTACCACGCTTTCCTTGTCCCACTCGCCTACCCCTTCATCCAGACTTCATCGCCCCTCACTCGCCATCTGACAACACCTGCTCGCGCCATCCTGGCCTGACCTCGCACCCCAGCTAACGCCTCTCAGAACTTCCACACAACCACCGTGCTTGTGCACAACCATCCAAGACCGCCCCATGCCGTGACTCTACTTGATAATCCCGGTCTCGTTCTCTCCAGTTTCTTCTTTTTGAAGTGAGGATAGTTTTGGTCATGCTGAGCTGAAGAAATGAATGGGTCGAGAGATTTGGTAAATGGGAAATTCTGCGTGTATATATAGGCAAACTCATTGGATAGAAACAACGTCGCTTCAGCGGTAGGGGAGGTAAGCATGTGAATAGTAGGGTAGCTGTGGGGATGATGGGTAGGTCCACCCTGTGTTTTCACTCCATGCTTTAGACTGTGATGGATGTAATGGTCTCGATGAAAGTGACGCAGTAGGTTAGGAGTTGACAATGAAAGTAGCTTAGATTGTGCTAAAGTAGAAATTTGCAGACAAGGCGTGAGCTATTTTGTACGTTGGGCTAGATTAATATTATATTATTAATCGAAACTTCATCGTGAAGTAACGCGCAGAAACCCCCACAAATCACTTTCGTTTACTGATAAAAATGCTAATCCTAACATAGAAAACTATTCCGGACTCAATGGGACAAGTTTCGTCGAATTCCGAGGTCGTATGAAAAAATTTGCTTTATAAAACCAGAAACAAACACGTGTTTAATTTTTCCACGGTCACCAGATAAATCAAATCAACTTGTAATTTTCAAATCTTACAATAATTTGTTGATACGAACCCAACGGCACCAGTTTCGTTGCATTTCGAGACTGTTTCCCCGGTAGGCTATTTTTGTCGTGTAGCGCAATACCCTTTTTAACGCCAAATTATCCGGTCTCTAAAAATAGCAAACTATATACCTGTCACGACTCTAATCGACGATACGAACTCAACGGGACTGGTTTCATGGCTTAATTCGATCATCTGCTCCAGTTATGCTCAAATATCTCTCTACTTAATTAAATACACGCTACAGAAAATGAACGAGCATTTTCAGCTACCTAGTCACCTAGGACATCGGTTTGCCACACGGTTTGATTTTCTGATAATAATTTAACGATACGGTTCCACTCGAACTGGTTTCACTGAAAACGAAGACTGTTTGCAAAATGGCTATTTTTAACGCTATAAAAATATCGAATAAATATTAATTAAATTCCAAATAATTCAAATAAATCAAAATAAATGATTTTCAACATATACATCCAAGCAGAATATGTATACAATTCTGAATATAATTCATACAACTCAATATTGTTAATTTTGAGTTAAATGATTTAAATTTTCCCTTTTAAACATATGAAATAACACTATATTTTAATAGTGATTTCCATAGCGACTATTTCAAAATTTGATTTGACCATAACTAACTATCTACAACACAAAATCTGAATTTTTCTCTTTCATAGGAAAATTATCGTCAATACGCTCCCAACATTTCTTGTTTCATAGAATTCCGACTTATATCGAATCCTGTATATTCAGTTGAAGTTCAAAACTCGAATTTACGAACTGCACGCTGTTTTCAAGCTCGATTTATAATTATATAAATATATAACGTTCGAACTTCGTTTAAATAATGAATTAAATATTAAATTCCATTAATATTCCCTATATAATATTTAAAATAAATAAATTAAATTAAATATTTGACGGCCAAAAACACGGGCCGTTACATGCCAGGTCGACCAGGGGGTCAACCTACCCATACAGGTCGACCAGGGGGTCGACCAGACCCCCCCTCGTAGATTTGAAAGATGACGATTCGTGACGGTTTGCTGAGTCATTAGGGTTTCTGATCTGGTCTGAATGGATGTAGTTAATTCTAGGTTGATCGGATGGCCTAAATTAATTCTAAACTCTATACAAAAACATGTAGACTCAAACCCTAAAATCAAATAGAAAATTAGAACCATGGCCGTCATGCTATCACCTTGTGACCTAGCGTAGCCGCCACCAATTAGAGAGGAAGAATAGCCAATCAACTAAATTCTATTCTACTCAAATCTAAACAACAACCAATTTGTCTTCTTCAAAGGAGAGCTAAATCAATTTCAGAACTCAAGACCTTCTTTGAGTAGTGAGTTCGATTTCTTTAATAAGATAATTAACAATTTAATTAGGTTGAGTTATGATTTGGGTTATATGGTTATGTTGTGAATCATTGACCGTTATGTTATTATCTATGAAAATCTATGATGTAATTATCTATGTTGTAAAGCTGTGATGTTATTTCGTAAATCTATGTTAATTGTTGGCTTATGTACAATCAATTCATAATGATGCTTCATATGCTAGTTTGGTTATGTTGTGGAACTAATTCATATGTAAGTTTAACTTGATTCATAGTTCTATATGCTAGTTTGGATGTTTATTTAGATATGAATCATATGAAAGTTAATGAGAATCATATACAGCCTTACATCTTTCGTGACATCTATTTTATGTGTAAATTGGATCTAAAGTTTAGGCTATGACATGTGTGAGTTAGATGCAAGTTTACATCATAACTTATATTGCATAAATCACATATGCAAGTATATATATGTTTGGAGTGTGAATCATGTAATGTAAGTTTGTGACTATTGCCTATGCAAGTTTACACCTTATGATTATATCTATGACATACATAGTTTATGCCAGTTTGTGACTATTGCCTATGCAAGTTTACACCTTTTAGGTTTATGTTTAGATTCATGACAATACAAAGTTTATGCAAGTTATGATGTGATTCCTATTTGCAAGTTAGATCTATTCTGTGTCTCATGCGAATTTGTGATGTTTCTTCCTTTTTATGTGTGTTAGACTATTTGTTAGTCTAATATACATATATATCATGTTAAGGGAACGTTCGACGTGGGGCAATGGGATAATAATAAAACATTTAATACTGAGAATTGGTATAAATGCCTTAAATAGCATATAATCAGTTTGTGATGTTAATTGGTATAATTTTATATACCATAAATAGATGGACATAAATAAGGTGTCAATTATAGACATAGTTAAATTTGGAATTGATTGACAATTCAAATTAGGGATATTAAGCCAATTTGGGGTTAAATGAAATATGTAACAATAAACCGCCTAAGACACGAGGTTAGACTCTTTTGTGGTGTAAGACTGTCCAGACCCGCCTGGCAAATCCAGCTTCCACAAATGCCAGTCTAATGTGAGAGGTCAAAGGGATGAATTAAATGCGTAACAGTTGCAAAGATACGAGGTTAGGTTCGTTTGTGGTATAAGACTGCCCGGATCCGCCAGACAAATCTATCTGCCACAAATGCCAGTCTATTGTGGGAGGTCTATACAAGGTTACGGTCTTAATGAATTAAGAAACACTTAACCAGATAAACATGTAGTGAGATATGAGGGGGTTAAGTGGGTGCCTTGGGTGGCATGTGAAATTTAGTGGGTGCCTTGGGCGGCATTTGAAATACGATTAGATGCACTTAACCAATACTGAAATATGTAAGAAGACATGAATAAGAATGGGGTTAAGTGGGTAAAAACCTTAGAGGGGACCAAGCATAGGTGGAAAGCTTGTGTCATGCATGGGGGGCCCTTTCAAACCAGTAACCCATTAAGTATCTTTGTGGGCTCGACCCAAGTCGAGGATGGGACACGCATACTGGATTTGATTATAAGAGGTCAAAACGGGTCAGCGGTGGCAATGCAAGTCCAATGGGTTCATATGCATGTGTGGGCCCGGGCTGGTAGGTAAGACGTTGTTGCATCGTGTAGATATAAGCCGTGCATTTTTGGTAGTATCGGGTTGCCACTTTGGGGAGTGATACACCCCACTGTGGGGCCAACACGGGTATCTACGAGTTAGGGAGCTGATCGAATAGGGGTAGTGCATACACCTAGTGGAGATAAGGGAAGATGGCACCTATGAAGGCAGCTAGGGTTACACGAAACTACCATTAACACTATTAAGTTCTGTAGGCGGGATCAACCTTTAGGGTGACTAGTGGTGGTGCAGTATAGTAATTATCTTACAGTGGTTTAGGTGTGCATTTTACGTTATTTATGTTCATTTTATTACCTTTGCTTGCTCTGGCATGCCCATTTGTTCACATTCATTTCCTTATTTTCCAACTTATGCCTTAGTCTAGTTATTTTGATAATTATATTGTTAAATTTATCGCACTCGCCAGACTTTATGTTTGACCGCCTTATTTCCACCTCTTTTCTTCCTCCCCCCAGGTGCTCAGGGTGGAACTAGCACTAGTGGAGCTTGATTTGGACAGCTTTATCTCTTGCTTTTAGAAGTTTCTTGGATCGCTGAATTAAAAGTTCAGCCTATCTCATTTATGGCTATTTTATGTTGGGGTTATGTATTTCATTTTATGTACTCTGATTTAATCAAGATGGATATTATGTACTTGACTTTAGTCTTTGGTTTTTGATGATGTAATCAAACTTATCTTTTACCGCTGCAATGAATAAAGTTTCAAACCTTTAAGTATTGTTTTATAACTGTCTTGTTGTTAATTTTCTATTCTATACACACTTAAAACGCTCCATAGAAGTTAATGCATTCCCTTTGTGAGTGTCATTAATGGACATGGGGTGTTACACGTGGTATCAGAGCTGAAGGTTACCAGAACATATATGAATTTTGAAAAACTATTTTTAAAGCACTTTTATAAAGGAATACTTTCAAAAGTACGTTTTAAGTAAAGTATTTTCAAGAGAAAAGTTTATTTTGAAAACATAACCACCAAGAGCCATATATCTTTCTTTCGAATTCTTCATTTGAATCTCTTCATTTTTCTTTTCAGCATGTCTGGAGTATCTGAGATACCAGAGGGTGTTCATGTACCCGGTTTTTTTCGTCAATATCTCGAGGCTAGGGCCGCTGCCGCGGGTCCGGCCAACGTTCCTCCTCCTCCTCCCCCAGCTCCAATGATTCCTCCGCGTGGAGATACTTTCTCCAAGATATGTAAAGACTTTCATTCGATGGGTGGAAAATCTTTTAGTGGGTCGGAAACGTTCATTGAAGCTAGAAATTGGTTGAAAGAAGTGGAGGATTTGTTTGGCATTTTCAATTTGGACGATTGTAAGAAGGTCCAATTGGTTGCTTGGTTGATGAAGGACGAAGCTTCGTTTTGGTGGGAGGTCACTAATGGAGAGCGTCCAGTTAATACATGGCCGGTTTTCAGGCGTAGGTTTGAGGCAAAGTTTCTCTCACGGGCCGAAGAGAATTTATATATGGAACGATTTTTGGCGTTGAAGCAAGGGAATCTATCAGTGAAAGAATACGTCAACAAGTTCAATCAGTTGGCGAGATTTGGAGAATACACCCGAAAAGAAGGCCCTGAGATTTGTTAAGGGTTTGAACGAACCGCTACATGGGTTAGCTATGACCCACATCCCCATGGGGGCTACATTTGAGAGAGTAGTTGACATGGCGCTTATGCATGAAGAGGAGAAAGGCACCAATGCTAATAAGGCACTTGAGAAGAAAGGAGATCAAAAGAAACCACAACCAAAAAACAAGAAGGGTGGGAAGAACAATAATGGTAAAAGAAAGAAGAATTGCTTTAATTGTAGGACACCAGGCCATCTGAGTGAAGACTGTAGGAAAAAGAAGAAGACTGGCTATTTCCACTGTGGAGAGGCAGGTCATCTAGTTAAGGACTGCCCAAGGAAATAGGGACAAGGGCAAAGAACTTATGGAGGGCAGCTTCAGGCTCTCATGGCACCGGGGTAGGCAACGGAGCAGGTACAGGCTCTCGCAGTCCCATCACTGCAAGAACGAGGTAGAAACATTTCCGTTGAGAGTTTAGTTTTTCTATTTGATCATCCTGTCCATACTTTATTTGACTCTGGCGCTTCACACTCGTTTATGTCTGCTTCGTTAGTTGAAACACTGCAGCTAAATACTAGTCTTGTTATGGATCCCATTGTAGTCTCAAATCCTACTGGTGGATTGGCTCATTTATCCATGGTTTGTAGAGATTTGAGATTGTCTATCTTAGGCGCTGGTTTTGAATGTAATGCTCTTGTGCTTGGTTTTATGGGCTATGGGTTGATTCTAGGGATGGATTGGCTTGCCAGATATGGTGCCATCCTAGATTGTGAACGAAGGGTAGTAAAATTGTTGATTCATAGTGCAAAGACCCTTGATATTTCTTGTGACCCTAGAGGATCGATGATGCTTAGTTAACTTAAGTCACTTGACGCATCCAATGATGATTTACATTCTGTTCGTATAATCTATGAATATATTGATGTGTTCGATAAGGTGAGGGGTCTACTCCCGAAATGTGAGATAAACTTTCATATTTATCTTGTAGATAATGCAAAACCAGTATCTCTGTCAGTACGCCACATGGCTCCTCGTGAGAGGAGGGAGCTCAATATGCAAGTAGGGGAGTTGCTTGAGAAGGGGTTCATAAGACATAGTATATCAGAGTGGGGTGCTCCAGTAGTATTTGCCACGAAGGTGGATGGGTCCCTTAGACTTTGTGTGGAGTATAGAGAACTTAATAAACTTACCAAGAAGAATAGGCACCCACTGCTGAGGATTGATGATCTCTTTGATCAGTTAGTTGGCGCCTCAATGTTTTCGCAGTTGGACTTAGCCACTGGTTTCCATCAGTTGAGAGTGGCAGAGTATAGCATAGATAAGACTGCCTTTAGGACTCCGGACGGTTTCTATGAGTGGCTTGTAATGACCTTTGGTTTGACAAATGCCCCCGCATACTTTGTTGACTTGATGAGTAGGGTGTTTAGGGAGTACCTTAATAAATTTGTGGTGGTCCTTGTCGATGACATATTGATCTTTTCTAAGAGCAAGGAAGAGCATGCCCTACATCTTAGGGAAGTGTTGGAGACCCTTCGAGCACATAACCTTTAAGCAAAATTTTCTAAATGTCACTTTTGGAGGAAGGAAGTGCGATTCTTAGGGAACGTGGTTTCAAAAGATGGGATAGCTGTGGATCCTGCGAAGGTGGTGGCCATCCAAGATTGGAAAGTCCCTAAAAATGCTACCAAGGTGAGGAGTTTCTTAGGGTTAGCAGGCAACTATAGGAGGTTTATCAAGGACTTCGCAAAGATATCAGCCCCATTAAACGCTTGACTAAGAAGAACCTAGTTTTCAAGTGGGACGTAGATTGTGATGATGCGTTCCAACGTTTAAAGAGAGCTTTGACCACATCCCCAGTCTTAGTGTTGCCATATGGGAGTAAGCCATTTACCATTTATACCGATGCTTGTGGGATAGGACTAGGCGCAGTCGTAATGCAAGAGGGAAGGGTAATAGCCTATGGAGGAAAGCAGTTGAGAGTGCATGAGAGAAATTACGCTACACACGACCTTGAGTTGGCCGCTATTGTTTTCGTGCTTATGTCTTGGCGCCATTATCTTCTTGGCGAGAAATTCGAATTGTTCATAGACCACAAATCGCTAAAATACTTTTTCTCCCAGAAGGACTTGAACTTAAGTCAGCAAAGGTGGATGAAATTCTTAGCGTCCTACGATTTCGAGATAGCATATACCCCTGGCAAGGGTAACGTGGTGGAAGGCGCCTTAAGTAGGAAAAGGTTGTCCTTGAGTCAGTTGTTTGTTGAGCGGCGAAGATTAGAATTCATCTCTACGTTTGACTTTAGACCTTCCATTGACTATGTACCTGGTTTGCTAGCATCCTTAGAGGTCAGACCTACGCTTTTGGGACGGATTGGTGAGGCACAGCGAGATGACCCACAGTTAGTTGAGTTAATAGAGAAGCTCATAAAGGGAGAGTCATCGAGCCATCTCAGTAGGTATACCCTAGATGATAAGGGTTGGTTACATAGGGACGGTAGACTTGCTATACCACGGGACGAGAACTTGAGGAAGACCATTCTTGATGATGCACATCGTTCGAAGATGACTATTCATCCCGGAGGGGACAAGATGTACATGGACATGAGACGAGTTTACTTTTGGGCCGGTATGAAGAGGGATGTGGCCGAGTTTGTCGCTAGATGCTTGGTGTGCGAACAAGTAAAAGCAAAGCAAAAGAGCCAAGGTGGGTTGCTTCACCAATTGGAGGTCCTACAGTGGAAGTTGGAGAGTGTCTCGATGGACTTTGTGGACGGGTTACCGAGATCGAGGAAGGGTAATACGGGGATTTGGGTCGTGGTAGACAGACTTACTCAGAGCGCCCATTTCATTCCCATGAAGAGTAAGAGGACTGCTCCACGGTTAGCCTCCGTATACATTCGAGAGATAGTTCGTTTGCACATTGTTCCTTCTAGCATAGTGAGCAATCGTGGTCCTATCTTTACTAGCGAGTTTTGGAAGAGCTTGCAAGAGGTGGTAGGGACTCAGTTATGTTTGAGCACCGCATATAATCCTCATACGGACGACTAGACCGAGAGGGTGAATCATATTCTAGAGGACCATTTGAGGCTATGTGTTTTAGATTTCGGGGGTACATGGGAGGAGCACCTTCTCTTGGTAGAGTTCGCGTATAATAATAGTTTTCAGTCTAGCATTGGCATGGCACCTTTCGAGGCTCTTTATGGAAGGCCTTGTCGTTCACCTAAATGTTTGTCGGAATCTACGGATAAGATCTTACTTAGGCCCGATATGATTAGAGAGACTTAGGAAAAGATCGATTTGATTCGAAGAAGGATGAAGACAGCGCAAGATAGGCAGAAATCATATGCGGACAAGAGGAGGAAAGATCTTGAATTTGATATTGGGGACATGGTCTTTATCAAGGTGTCTCCAGTACAGGACATTGTTCTCTTTGGGTCCGTTGGGAAGTTAGCACCAAGGTTCGTAGGGTCGTTTCCTATTAAGGAGAGGATTGGACAGATGGCGTATAGAGTAGAGTTGCCCGAGAGACTTAGTGGTGTACATGACGTATTTCATGTATCACATTTGAGGAAGTGCTTGCATAAGACCGCGGAAGTGGTAGAGCCGAGCTTTCTTAGAGAGCTAGAGATAGAGCGTGATGCGACGATTCGACGAGCTCCTACATGCATTTTTGGGTCGGGGATTAAGAAGTTAAGGAATCGAGAGGTCAAGCTAGTCAAAGTGCAATGGGGAGATGATGAGCGCAACGCTACTTGGGAGACGGAAGAAAAGATGCGTTCATTGTATCCTTTTGCTTTCGAGGGTATGTCTTTTAATTTCTCCTTTATCGCTTAACTTGTACTTGTTTAGTCTTTAGTATGTCCTCTCGCTAGTATCTTTGACCTTTAGATAGGGTAGTCTTATGGTTGAAACATGTGTTTGAGACATGTTATGTATGGTGGATGCATGTGAATGCAAGTGTTTGCTAGTGGTTGCTCGTGGATGCATATACACACACTTTAGGCACTAGATCGGCTCGGTCACTTTCATATTGCATATTGTATATAAAAATATGTATTTAGTAAAATGGATGTACATTTAATGTGTGTATCATATGGATGTTGCATTTAAATGAATGGTTGTGCACACATGTAGCAATGATATGTATAGGGTTCTTTGCATACATGATGGATACATGGCATTATCATTACTTGCATTAAGGAGGTCGACTGAATTAGTGGACCGTGTGATTTTGCATTAGTATACGTACATGTACACACACTATGCATATGTACATGAAAGGCATTAGAATTTTTTTTAAGGACAATAATTGCTTGTGGTTGATGGTTGAGTAGATGGATGACTGGATGGTAGGATACGTTCTTCTCGACTTAGAGATTTCGAGGACGAAATCCTTTAAGTAGGGGAGAATGTAACACCCTATATTTCTGTTAACACTAAAGTAATGAATTAAAGAATATTTAATTTTAAATGTGGGAATTATGGGAAACAGGTTACGCCATTGTGTTCGTCTCGGAATTCTGGTTGAGACAGAGTACAAGCTTGCATGAATTAGACATCGTATGAAGAAGAGAAAAATTCAAACAGATATCTAAAATTCAAATTCAGACTCAGATTGGGCTAGGCGGGAAAATTCCCTCCAGAGGCCAGGTCGACCAAGGGGTCGACCTAGGGATCGACCTACCCATACAGGTCGACCAGGGGATCGACTTGCCCCCCCTTGGACAGATTTGAAAGATGACGATTTGGTGACTGTTTGCTAAGTCATTAGGGTTTCTGATCTGGTCTAAATGGCTGTGGTTAATTCTGGATTGATCGGATGGCCTAAATTAATTCTAAACTCTATATAAACACATGTAGACTCAAACCCTAAAATCAAATAAAAAATTAGAACCATGGCCGTCATGCTATACCCTTGCGACCTAGAGTAGCCGCCACCAATTAGAGAGGAAGAATAGCAAATCAACTCAATTCTATTCAACTCAAATCTAAACAACAATGAATTTATCTTCTTCAAAGGAGAGATAAATCAATTTCAGAACTCAGATTTAAGAACTCAAGACCTTCTATGAGTAGTGAGTTCGATTTCTTTAATAAGACAATTAACAATTTAATTAGGTTGAGTTATGATTTGGGTTATATGGTTATGTTGTGAATCATTCACCGTTATGTTATTATCTATGATGAAAATATATGATGTAATTATCTATGTTTTAAAGCTGTGATGTTATTTTGTAAATCTATGTTAATTATTGGCTTATATACAGTCAATTCATAATGATGCTTCATATGCTAGTTTGGTTATGTTGTGGAACTAATTCATATGTTAAATCATATGTAAGTTTAACTTTATTCATAGTTCCATATGCAAGTTTGGATGTTTATTTAGATATGAATCATATGCAAGTTAATGAGAATCATATACAACCCTACATGTTTTGTGACATCTATTTTATGTGTAAATTGGATCTAAAGTTTAGGCTATGACATGTGTGAGTTAGATGCAAGTTTACATCATAATTTACGTTGCGTAAATCACATATGCAAGTATATATATGTTTGGAGTATGAATCATGTAATGTAAGTTTGTGACTACTGCTTATGCAATTTTACACCTTATGATTAGATCTATGACATGCATAGTTTATGCAAGTCTGTGACTATTGCCCACGCAAGTTTACACCTTTTAGGTTTATGTTTAGATTCATGACAATACAAAGTTTATGCAAGTTATGATGTGATCCTATTTGCAAGTTAGATCTACTCTGTGTCTCATGCGAATTTGTGATGTTTCTTCCTTTTTATGTGTGTTAGACTATATTTTAGTCTGATATACATATATGTCATGTTAAGCGAACATACAACGTGGGGCAATGGGATAATGATAAAATATTTAATATTGAGAATTGGTATAAATGCCTTAAATGGCATATAATAAATTTGTGATGTAAATTGGTATAATTTTATATACCATAAATAGATGAACATAAATAAGGTGTCAATTATAGACATAGTTAAATTTGGAATTGATTGACAATTCAAATTAGGGATATTAATACAATTTGGGGATTAATGAAATATGTAATAATAAACTACCTAAGACATGAGGTTAGACTCTTTTGTGGTGTAAGACTGCCCGGACCCGTCCGGCAAATCCAGCTTCCACAAATGCCATTCTAATGTGAGAGATCAAAGGCATGAATTAAATTCGTAAAAGTTGTAAAGACACGAGGTTAGGCTCGTTTGTGGTGTAAGACTTCCCGGACCCGCCCGGCAAATCCAGCTTCCACAAATGTCAGTCTAATGTGGGAGGTCTTTACAAGGTTACGGTCTTAATGAATTAAGAAACACTTAACCATATAAACATGTAGTGGGACATGAGGGGGTTAAGTGGGTGCCTTGGGTGGCATGTGGAATTTAGTGGGTGCCTTGGGTGGCATTTGAAATACGATTAGATGCACTTAACTAAGATTGAAACATGTAAAAAGACATGAATAGGAATGGGGTTAAGCGAGGAAAAACCTTAGAGGGGACCAAGCATAGGTGGAAAGCTTGTATCATGCATGGGGGCCTATTTCAAACCAGTAACCCAAGTCGAGGATGGGACACGTGTACTGGATTTGATTGTAAGAGGTCAAAATGGGTCAGCGGTGGCAACGCAAGTCCAACGGTTTCATATGTATGTGTGGGCCTGGGCTGGTAGGTAAGACGTTGTTGCATCGTGTAGATATAAGCCATGCATTTTTGCCAGTATCGGGTTGCCACTTTGGGGAGTGATACACCCTACTGTGGGGCTAGCACGAGTATCTATGATTTAGGGAGCCGATCGAATGCGGGTAATGGGTACACCTAGTGGAGATAGGGGCAGACGACACCTATGATGGAAGCTAGAGGTACATGAAACTACCATGATCACTATTAAGTTCTGTAGGCAGGATCAACCATTAGGGTGACTAGTGGTGGTGCAGTATAGTAATTATCTTATAGTGGTTTAGGTGCGCCTTTAACATTATCTTTGTTCATCTTATTTCCTTTGTTTTCTCTGCCATACCCATTTGTTCACAGTCGTTTCCTTATTTTCCAACTTATGACTTAGTCTAGTTATTTTGATAATTATATTGTTGAAGTTATCGCACTCGCCAGACTTTATGTATGACCCCCTTGTTTCCACCTCTTTCCTTCCTTTTCTCCCCCCTCTCCCCTCCCCCCCCACCCCCCAAGGTGCTCAGGGTGGAACTAGCACTGGTGGAGCTTGATTTGGACAGCTTTATCTCTTGCTTTTAAAAGTTGCTTGGATCGCGGAAGTAAAAGTTCATCCTATCTCATTTATGGCTATTTTATGTTGGGGTTATGTCTTTCATTTTATGTACTCTGATTTAATCAAGATGGATATTATGTACTTGACTTTAGTCTTTGGTTTTTTATGATGAAATCAAAATTATCTTTTACCGCTGCAATGAATAAAATTTTAAACCTTTAAGTATTGTTTTATATCTATCTTGTTGTTAATTTTCTGTTCTATACACACTTAAAATGCTCTATAGAAGTTAGTGAATTCCCTTTGTGAGTGTCATTAATGGACGTGGGGTGTTACAGTAAACGAAATAATTTTACCCAAATTATATTTTGATATAAAAGAATGATTTATATAGGTATGATTATATTGGATATATTGGTTGTTATTACAATCGAATAAGATTATAATCGAAAAAGGTTATATACATAAAAAATCAGAATTCATATACGTGTAATATATGAAATCAAATGAAGTAAATCTGAATTTAAATCAGAATTGAAAATAGAACTCTAGAAACTTAAATAAGTGTTGATAAATGGATTTGGACTAAGTATATGAGAATTTTTAAAAATCCTGGGAAATTTTAAATTGTTTTACAAGCGTTGTGACGGATATTTTGAAATGTATTTCATATGAAAGTGTTTAAATATGGTTTTGGAAAGTGATATAGTATTGAACTCACTTTGATCATTGGGAAATAACTCTGATGATGCTGGCCACATCGTCAGCGTTCGTTTTCGAGTTCTAAGTGATGGATTACTACCAAAGATTTTGTTTTCGAATTATTTTGGGAAAATAGGTTTTTTTGAATCCTAAAAAGGAAAGTTTGATTTTTGAAAAGGGTAAACAGTTTAAAAATCCCAGAAACGGACTGTTTGAATTAAAAACAAATTGAATTGAAATTTGTGAAAAAAAGTTGAAATTGGGTTAAAGCCAGTTAAGTGGAAGCTGTATTGAAATGGAGTAATATCAAATCGAATTGGAATTTGGCATATAATTGGACTCGGCTGAATAAATGGTTTGATATTTGAAATAAAAATCAGAATTGTGACTATGGGATGAAGATAACTGATTAGATGAATGAATTAGTAAATGTAATATATGAATGGAACTTAACGAAGTTAAGTATACTGGATTGATGAGTTAGGAGTTTGGAATCAAGAATGGAACATTGGTTTGAAATGGAATTTGACCTGGATACATGAATGATTTGTTTTGAGGATAAAATTGGAAATTGATTGGAATGATATTGGTATATGCTGAATTAGTGACAGATGGAAACGATATAATGATATGTCCAACAAAAAGTTACATGTTTACTTTTATTTGTGTTTGGTGACTTATGAGCCTGTTTGGCAAGCCGCTTGGCTATTTGATTTTCTTTTGGGTTGGAGAAGGCCTAGAGAGGCGATTTGTAGTTGTATCGATTGAGCCGTACAAAGAAGGTGCTGGCGAATTTTTTCAGAAATTTCGGGTGTCGGAAAATTTTCAGGATGTTTGAAAATATTCATGAATAGAAATGGATTAATATTTTAATTGAAATAAATTAATTCAGTTGAAACTGAAGTTAAATAAGTAAAGAATAATTTTAAACTAGTTAATATGGTTGTTCTCTACCTTAGCAATTTCGAGGACGAAATTATTTTAAGGGGGGAAGAATGTAATGTCCCGTATTTTTACGGTATAGTAATTAATTTATTTAATCATTTAAATAGTGATTAGAGGTTTAAATGGTCGTTTAATTGAATAATATTGAATATTTAATTAACATGAATAATAGATTAATATATTTAATTCCAGAATAATCGGAAATAGTGGAATTCACAATATTGTGTGAATTGGATCATTTATAATATATAATTGAGTATAGAGTTGAATTATACTAACGCATGTATTATATAAATGACAGTTGAACGTATAATTATATTACAATTAAAATCGAGCTCGAAATGGCACTACAGTTCGTAATTTGGCGATTCGAACTTCAATTGAATATACAGAATCCATTTTAAATAGGATTTCTGTGAAACAAGAAACGTTCGGAGCTGGTGAAGTATATTTTTCTAATGGAAGAGAAAATTCGGGATTTCGCCGTGTAGATTTTGATTTATGATCAAATCAAAATTTTGAAAAGTCACAATGGAATTCCTTTATAATTTATAATGATTTATATATATTATAAATGGATTTTCAATATAAATTGAATATCGATTCAACCGGGATTTGAATATCAAGTTATGAATCCAATTGGAGTTGTATGATAATCTATTGTGAATATATACTATAAAATAAATTTATTTATATTTAATTTAATTATTATTTTTAAAATATATAAATATATAAATGGGTTAATTAGAGCTTTAAAAATACCCAATTTTGCAAACGAACTCCGTTTTCTATGAAACTAATTTTGTTGGATCCGGAATATTAAATTATTGTTGCATTTCAATTTTCATGATTTTTGGAGTCAGTACGAGATTTTAATGTGAAAGTCAGTTGATATTTTAATGAACGTTGTGTGAGCAAACGGAGCTGGAATTCGACGAAACATGTTTTATTGGGTCTGTAATGTCAAACTGTAGCTACCTGTCAATTTCCATGATTTTTGGATATTTTATGTGATCATAAGGATTTTTAAAAGACCAATACAATCAGAAATTGGCTAAAATAAAATAAAAAAATGAATAAAAAAATAATTTAACCTACCTATAAATACCCATTAACATTTCCCAACCCTACTTCTTTCCATTCTCTGGTCAAACGCAAGCCACCTCCAAGGAAACCTTTTACAGTAAACATCCTCTCTTTGAAAATCCAAAACAAATCAATTCGAATGCTAAAAATCATAAATTATATATCACTAAAATCACCAAGCCGTGCTCTTCAGTCTCATATAAATTTCGGGAGGTTCGAACCATGTTTTGGTCGCTCCCACTTTTCATAGTGGGTTCGACAGTGCCTAGGGCACCAGTTTTCATGAAATCCAAGCAAAAAATCTCGAATTGGATGTTGTTTTTGGATTCAGTGGGGTGTTTAGCATCTATCGGGGTTTTTTGGGTGAGTTCGGTGTCAAAACCGTTTGGTGGCTTCATTGTAGTGAACAGTGGAGGTTGTTCGATAGATTCGTCAGACGGGGCCGAGGTCGGTGAAAGTGAGACGGTGGTGAGGAGAATTTTATGAGGAGTTGTGTAGTGTAGTCGGATTTTGATTTGGTGAAGTAATGGAAGGAAACGAGGTGATCAATGTTTGAAGAAATCTGTAACACCCCGTATTTTTTTTAATATAATTAAAAATGAAATAAAATATATGAAAATATGCTTATGATAGGTAAATAATGGTGATGCATAAGGAGAATTAATTAATGCAGGGAAGAGAAGAAAAATTAGTTCGATAACGGCGTATGTAACGGAAAAGATAGTAAAATAAGGATAACTAATTCAAGAATCAGGAATTAGGTAAAATGGACATCACCATTGCGTTCCTCTCAAAAAAATACGCGAAATAGAGTCCGAGTTTTCGAAAATCGGGCTCCGTATGACCAAGATATGGCCAAAGCAAGATTTCAGCAGACTTTCCAGCAGACTGACCCAGGTCGACCCCCCCCCCCCTCTGTACAGGTCGACCTGGTCGGCCTGGGTGTGAAGACCCGCAACTTCCCCGTAAAGGAAAGCGTCGGATAGTTCAAGAACAAGCCACAACAGAACACATACAGAAGAACATTTCACTGTATATTACAACAATGCATCAGATTACAAGAATATACAGAGTATAAAAGAATATTACACAGAAATATCAGAGATTTAAATTACATTTAAATACATAGCAGCGGAAAAATAATACAATACACAACTAGAATGAGATATACGGATACAAAGCTTTCCGGATATCGTTCCAGCTGTAAACTAGGATCCTGTGAATATAAATCTGCAAAAACCAAAACTACTAGCTGCCCGTGTCAAAATAAGGGCACCCAGAGTTTAGGTTAAAACAATAAACTCCAGGTCAGTCATGGGACTGGTGTGAGAACTAAAACAGTTAATCTTTATTTTAAATCATTAGGTAAATCAAGGGACCACGCCGTATAACACGGAACGGGTTTCCTCCCAAGAATACCAGTGCTTAAAACAAACAGCGCCATGCTAAATAAAGAAAAATGAAGCTGTTATAAGACCCAGGTCCTATCACACAATGCAAACGCAAGCCGGGGGATAGGGTTTTCCCTTATAACAGCCAAAGAATGCTTGATACGTTTAAAACAAATCATTTGATACTATTATAAGTGCATAGAGTATAAAACAACTTCAAATCATAAGTATCAATCATAGGCGGCATGGGTACCATATATCATGTCGCCATATATAGGTTTACAAATAAAAACCGCAAATGTCACGTATTTGGAAATTGGATTTCCATCTATGAACCGAGGCAAAAGATAGTCCTCAACCGATTCGAGACGCTCTAGCCCGCCCCTCAGGAACAGCCGCAACTGCCCCTTGGATCCTCAGGGCCGGTCCACACGGAGTGGATTATTATGCCTGAACAATACGTCTCCCCACCCTATGGGGTGTAAGTCTGGTCCGTCAGCCGACCAGAATGCATTCGGCCGAAACCGATATAACCGAGGCGCCTCGCAACAGCAACAACCACATAAGTCAAACTCGTCAGGGCGTGTAAAACCACTGACGCCACTTCTAGCTAGAAAGAAACGCATGCCCTCCCTGACGTCCGTCTCCCGTTTTTGGTTCATACCTGGTGTGAAACACGCGAGGTAAACGTTACACAAAGCTACGCCACAAAGGCCGTGCTTTGATCATCACCACAAGACTTTGCTTTTCAACAGATGCCTTGATCATTTGCATCTTAGCATGCCACACAGGCAAACCATCCTATGCAACCGATATCAGTCACACAGAATGAAATCCGATGTCAGACACACAGTCCATTTACAAGTCCGTTCTGGGTCTGAACGAAACCGGAGGCACCTAGTACCCCGCATATCCATCGATCTCCAAGTACGTCTGGACGATCACTAACTGTTTCCATCTTCTTGGGTGTACAGCCCAATCAAGATCATCAGTTATCACCCAAACGACGTGAAGACCTCCGGTCTTCGACCATCGTCTTCATCTTCGACTTATCGTCGTATCAGTTATTCAGAATGGGATAAACCCAGTCTTTCCGAATAACTCGCGTATATTTTAAATAAGTGTTACACAAACACAACATACGCCTCATTCCAATTCATTAGTCACTAACCGTAAATTAATCAAGAGAATAATTCCCCAAATATTAACCCCGAAGGCCGAAACCAACATCAGATCAATATCCAGGAAACCATTCTGCTTGGCTAACCGACAGTTAGTTTCTAAATTTCACGTTCAAATCTAATTAAAGATTTAACTATCGCCTGGAGCAAAACTGGTGATACTCCATTCTCGATCTTTTCAATCTAATTAAAGATTCATTAAAACTCCACTTAGTTTTAATCATTATCTGGGTTAAAGAATCAGTGTCATTTAAAAACACGATTCACGATAAACCCAAAATCACATTCCATTAATTATCGGGTTAAAGAACAAGTGTTATTTAAAACACTGTTCACGATAAACCCAAAAATCAATACCAATTCAATTCCAATTAAATATCATTTAATTGGTACACTTCATTAAATCTAAATAAAAAGATTTAATCTTTTCTCAACTGGGTTCAAGAACAGTGTTAGTGAAGACACCATTCACGACAAACCCAAATCACATTCCATTAATTATCGGGTTAAAGAACAAGTGTTATTTAAAACACTGTTCACGATAAACCCAAAAATCAATACCAATTCAATTCCAATTAAATATCATTTAATTGGTACACTTCATTAAATCTAAATAAAAAGATTTAATCTTTTCTCAACTGGGTTCAAGAACAGTGTTAGTGAAGACACCATTCACGACAAACCCAAATCACATTCGATATTCAATACAAGGCTCTGAATAGAAAATATATCGGCTTATATTCAATATCGAATTCTACGACTAACAAATGTCGTATTGGAAATAACGATACAAATATATATCTTTCAAATTTCCATAACAACACCTGTAATATCACGAATTCCAACATCGAAATATTCCGAAGACAATTTCGATTCAAATCCACTCCAATGCAATCATTGGAAATTTTGGTTATTTTCAAAACCATTTCAAATTCAATTTATTTATTTAAAAATAAATAGAATTATAATTCTAGTTCAAAACTAGTTCATTTCGATAAAAATCTATTTTTATCTTTTCAAATATGGAGTTTTTCATCCCAAACTTTCAAAAATCATTTCTTATGATTTTACACAAATTATTACTATTTTTAATAATTTTATCAAGGCCCGTACAGTCGATTTCCATTAACGGCCATCGAACTGCACTTACAGCGACCTTTTTCGAATTTGATTTGGACGTATCTCCAAATCCAACCGTTAGATTTCAAATTTCTAACATTCATTAGAAAGCTCTTTTCGATACGAACCCAACGGTTCCGGTTTTAGGAGAATCCGACGGTCGGATCTCCCGTAATGTCCGTTTGAAATAAATGGTCGAAATTCGCGAACTGCCGCGGCGCGGCGCGTTCTATTCAGGCCATTATATTATATATATAATATATATTTCGTCGATTTCTATTTAAAACGAATTATATAAATAGTTTTAAATTCGTTTCAAAAACAATTTCAACTTCCTTTTCAATTCCAATCAAAATTGAATCCTTCTTTATAAATCCGTTTTAAAATTCATTTCTATTCAATTCAAATTTCAATTCAATTTGAATTCATTTCAATTCACTTTCAATTCAATTCGAATTCGTTTTCAATTCAATTCATTTCGAAATCGTTTTCAATTCAATTCATTTCGAAATCGTTTTCAATTCAATTCATTTCGAAATCGTTTTCAATTCAATTCATTTCGAAATCGTTTTCAATTCAATTCATTTCGAAATCGTTTTCAATTCAATTCATTTCGAAAGCGTTTTCAATTCAATTCATTTCGAAATCGTTTTCAATTCAATTCATTTCAAAGTATTCGATTTCGAAATCACTTTTCAATATTCATTTTAAAATGAATAAAATCGATATAAATATCGTTCACGTCAAAATGGCGTCAATCTAATCAACACGGCTTCATATATTGATATTTTCAAATATTCTATTTCAAATATTTCCTTTTTCAAAATAATTGTTATTATCAAAATATTTCGTTCAACACATGACCAATCTCAATGAATGAGTACTGTCAACATATGAACTTTTATTTTATAATATTCTTTATTTTTCAAATTGGAATGAGGCCCAATCAATTACCATATAAAGTTAATTATATGGATTTTCATACAACACATGTACATAATAGCATGGAAAAATAATCAACCATCAACCAAAGTGCACTACACTGTATAAGCATCAAATATAGATATCTAACGCTTAAAACAGCCTGTCAATCAACCGATCGACATATTTAATAAATCAGGATGAGTGAACTTCAAATTTCATCCCAACACCCGTGTGGGGTTTCAAACAATCAAACACCTATTTTATTTGTGTTGTTGGGCGATGTGTAAAATTTATCGTCCCAATCAATGTCATTCAAATAGGTGTACATAAACAAACCGTCCGGTTTATAAATGAATATTTTATTTTATTCACTTCACGTTAAAAATTATATTTTCAACGATAAAACATTTTATTTCAACCTATGAATTTCTATTCAATTCATTTATCAAATAAAATGATATTTTTATTTTTCTAACTCATTTTAGAAAATTTCGGCGGCATAACGGCACGATACTAGAAACGGGACGAGGCCTAGCCTTATCCCCAGTCTAGTGAAGGCCCACGCCATTCACACATCAATCAAATCATTCAATTTCACTCAAACAATTCAATTCAATCACATAATCAAACTAATCTATGCAACCAAACAAACAAGTCCATGGTTTGTGGACGGTTGTGTCGGGTGCTACTAAGCACCGTCTGCATCCTAGTATATATATATATATATAACTAGAAAATAACTTGAAGAGTGAGAAATTCTCACATATTAGCTATCCTAGCTCCACGGCAATCCTTTGCAGAAGTCTTCGTCGTTTCGCCTTTTTGTCACCTTCGTTGCTGCTTTCACTACATACGTAAAAATCACATTTTTACTTCGCTATTCAATATATATAAAAATCGAATTTTTACTATGTTATTCAATATATAAAAATCACATTTTATTTCGAAGTTCAATACATAAAAATCATATTTTTATTGCGAAGTTCAATACATAAAAATCATATTTTTATTGCGAAGTTCAATACATAAAAATCATATTTTTATTGCGAAGTTCAATACATAAAAATCATATTTTTATTGCGAAGTTCAATACATAAAAATCATATTTTTATTGCGAAGTCATATAGATAAAAATTCCATTTCAAAAATATAGACTTCGCCTTTTCTAATAAAAAGTTTTCCTCTTTTCTAATAAAAAGTTTTCCTTCTTTATTAAAAATTCAGTTTTTCTACTTTATTAAAAATTCATTTTTTCTACTTTCTTAAAAATTCAGTTTTTCTATTCATAATCAAATTCAGTTTTTTTTTTTTTTATTCATAATCAAATTCAGTTTTTTTTTATTCATAATCAAATTCAGTTTTAAAAATAAAATAAAAATCAGTTTATACTAAAAAAAACGAAATCAGATTTATACTTTTTTTTTTAAAAAAAAAAATCAATTCAGTTTATATAAAATAAAAGTAAAATAAATAAATTTAAAACTTACGGTGGGGGCGCTCCATCTTGCGGTGGAAGGAGAAGAGGTCATCTCGCGGTGGCTTAGGGGCTCGAATGACGAGGTCGAAGTCTGGGGGGGGGGGGGGTCTTCGTCGAGGCGGCGGCGATGCTTAGGGTTAGGGGGGGAGGGGTCGCGGGGGTTGTTCGATGGTCTGTGGGAGGAGGAGCGATAGGGGAAGGAGAAGAAGCGGAGGGGTCGGTGGTCACCTGAGGGGAAGCGGCGGCGAGCCTGGGCGGCGCTCGGTGGTTCGACGATCGGTTTCTCCCCCCCCCCTTTTTTTTTTTTTTCTATTATCTGTATCGAAATGATTTGGGGGGGGGGGCAGAACATATAAGGGAGGAAGGGAAATTATATATTATTATTTATTTATTTATATATTTTTTTTTATTTATTTATTTTGCAAAAAGTTAACTTTCACATACGATCTCGAAACGAGGCCCACCGCCTGTCGTCCACAGCGTTCTACCCCCATTCCGAACACAATGGGATATGTATCGCAAGCTGATTCGGCTGTTACAATCAGTTTCCATTGAATTTACATTTAAATCTATATATTGAATTTTAAACGTACATTTCAAATTACCGGGGTCACATACTAACTCTAAAAATTCTCGAAAAATATTTTCTAGCTTCGTATTGACGATACGGTCCTAATATAACTAGTTTCGTCGAATTCTGAGACCGTTAGAAAAATGGCCAATTTCCAGTCGATTAAAATCAACTGAAACTGGTCAAACGCGTTTTCCTTTGCCACGCTCACATATTGATTCGAAAAATTATGAAATTTGGAATCTAGCAATAACTTAACATCACGAACCCAACAAAACTGGTTTCGTCGAAATCCGAGGTCGTTTGCAAAATTGCTATTTTTAAGGGCCTTATATATATATATAAATATATATAAATTCCACAGCGACTATTTCTAATTTTAAACTGGACATATCTTATCATTTCTAAAATGAAATCTCAGTTTGTTAACTTCGTTACAAAGATATAGTTATACAGATTCAAATATTTCTTGTTTCGTTCAATTCTGACTTATATTGAATTCTGTATATTCATTTGAAATTAGAAATCGAATTTTCGAACTACCGCGCCATTTTCAATTCCTTTTATAATTATATATAATTATTATATATTCTAACGACGACGTATATAATATATACGTTCGAATTCCATTCAAAATAAATTTATCGACGATATTATTTAAAATAATTCATTTCAAATAATCAAAATTCGCTAAAATTGCCAAAATAAAAATTTTAAACTGGCCCAGATTTTCCGGGTTGTTACAATCTCCCCCACTTAAAACTTTTCGTCCCCGAAAAGGAACAAAGTCGAAAGTGGTTTGACTATTCAACTCTACGCTCGATTTGGCTTCCTTTCTCCAACTCTTTAGTTTCTGAGAATTTTCAAAATTTCAAAAATTTGGCTAACTCCCTAAATTTTCGAAAAATTTCGCCATAACCTCCCCTGCAATGGGAGCATCGGGGAATTTCAAATAGCTTCCCCGGTCCTTCAGATCTCAAAAAGAAAAAGAAAAAGCCAAGCGGCTAGCCAATAGGCTCACGAAATCATCATCACCCAAACAAAACAGTAAATTATGTAGTAAACATGTACCTATTTGTCGGGCAAACAAATTTTATTCTCGGCTCTAGCCTCCTTGCTATGACCTGTTCAATGATATATAAGTATATGCAAGCAAACGCGACCAATTTTCAATACAGTTCCATATGTGATTCAGTTAGGCTAAATGGTTCAAAATTAGCAAACAAATGAACAAACAACACAAACATCAATCAATTAGTGAACTAGAGTTTCAAATTCATAATTTTGATACATATACAAAAATCAAATTTTGATGCCAAATCACAACAATGTATTCTAACTATATTAGTTTTGGTTCTCACACCAGTCTAATGGAAATATATAGAAATCACACCTTCGGAACACGAATATAAATACTGATGATGTGGCCACATCATCAGAATTATCCCCGGGTGTCTAGAATGTGACTCTATATCTATCCAGTATATTAAAATTTCAAATACACGTGGATCAGACGTATACGCAAAATCAATATATACTGGATTGTCCACATCAATATAAATAGATAATCAAATACGAATAATCGATTTAAATTTTCAAAACAAAAATTGTTTTCATTTTCAAAAATATACTCTTCACGCTCGTTCTAGGATATTACTGATCCCATCTCTAACGAGTCATTCTCATTGGATATTGCTAATCCAATATCTGATGAATTCTTTCGTATGTTTCTAATGTGTCTTGTTCTCTAGCTTTGTAAACCAAAGCTCTGATACCAACTGTGAAGACCCGCAACTTCCCCGTAAAGGAAAGCGTCGGATAGTTCAAGAACAAGCCACAACAGAACACATACAGAAGAACATTTCACTGTATATTACAACAATGAATCAGATTACAAGAATATACAGAGTATAAAAGAATATTACACAGAAATATCAGAGATTTAAATTACATTTAAATACATAGTAGCGGAAAAATAATACAATACACAACTAGAATGAGATATACGGATACAAAGCTTTCCGGATATCGTTCCAGCTGTAAACTAGGATCCTGTGAATATAAATCTGCAAAAACCAAAACTACTAGCTGCCCGTGTCAAAATAAGGGCACCCAGAGTTTAGGTTAAAACAATAAACTCCAGGTCAGTCATGGGACTGGTGTGAGAACTAAAACAGTTAATCTTTATTTTAAATCATTAGGTAAATCAAGGGACCACGCCGTATAACACGGAACGGGTTTCCTCCCAAGAATACCAGTGCTTAAAACAAACAGCGCCATGCTAAATAAAGAAAAATGAAGCTGTTATAAGACCCAGGTCCTATCACACAATGCAAACGCAAGCCGGGGGATAGGGTTTTCCCTTATAACAGCCAAAGAATGCTTGATACGTTTAAAACAAATCATTTGATACTATTATAAGTGCATAGAGTATAAAACAACTTCAAATCATAAGTATCAATCATAGGCGGCATGGGTACCATATATCATGTCGCCATATATAGGTTTACAAATAAAAACCGCAAATGTCACGTATTTGGAAATTGGATTTCCATCTATGAACCGAGGCAAAAGATAGTCCTCAACCGATTCGAGACGCTCTAGCCCGCCCCTCAGGAACAGCCGCAACTGCCCCTTGGATCCTCAGGGCCGGTCCACACGGAGTGGATTATTATGCCTGAACAATACGTCTCCCCACCCTATGGGGTGTAAGTCTGGTCCGTCAGCCGACCAGAATGCATTCGGCCGAAACCGATATAACCGAGGCGCCTCGCAACAGCAACAACCACATAAGTCAAACTCGTCAGGGCGTGTAAAACCACTGACGCCACTTCTAGCCAGAAAGAAACGCATGCCCTCCCTGACGTCCGTCTCCCGTTTTTGGTTCATACCTGGTGTGAAACACGCGAGGTAAACGTTACACAAAGCTACGCCACAAAGGCCGTGCTTTGATCATCACCACAAGACTTTGCTTTTCAACAGAAGCCTTGATCATTTGCATCTTAGCATGCCACACAGGCAAACCATCCTATGCAACCGATATCAGTCACACAGAATGAAATCCGATGTCAGACACACAGTCCATTTACAAGTCCGTTCTGGGTCTGAACGAAACCGGAGGCACCTAGTACCCCACATATCCATCGATCTCCAAGTACGTCTGGACGATCACTAACTGTTTCCATCTTCTTGGGTGTACAGCCCAATCAAGATCATCAGTTATCACCCAAACGACGTGAAGACCTCCGGTCTTCGACCATCGTCTTCATCTTCGACTTATCATCGTATCAGTTATTCAGAATGGGATAAACCCGGTCTTTCCGAATAACTCGCGTATATTTTAAATAAGTGTTACACAAACACAACATACGCCTCATTCCAATTCATTAGTCACTAACCGTAAATTAATCAAGAGAATAATTCCCCAAATATTAACCCCGAAGGCCGAAACCAACATCAGATCAATATCCAGGAAACCATTCTGCTTGGCTAACCGACAGTTAGTTTCTAAATTTCACGTTCAAATCTAATTAAAGATTTAACTATCGCCTGGAGCAAAACTGGTGATACTCCATTCTCGATCTTTTCAATCTAATTAAAGATTCATTAAAACTCCACTTAGTTTTAATCATTATCTGGGTTAAAGAATCAGTGTCATTTAAAAACACGATTCACGATAAACCCAAAATCACATTCCATTAATTATCGGGTTAAAGAACAAGTGTTATTTAAAACACTGTTCACGATAAACCCAAAAATCAATACCAATTCAATTCCAATTAAATATCATTTAATTGGTACACTTCATTAAATCTAAAAAAAAAGATTTAATCTTTTCTCAACTGGGTTCAAGAACAGTGTTAGTGAAGACACCATTCACGACAAACCCAAATCACATTCCATTAATTATCGGGTTAAAGAACAAGTGTTATTTAAAACACTGTTCACGATAAACCCAAAAATCAATACCAATTCAATTCCAATTAAATATCATTTAATTGGTACACTTCATTAAATCTAAATAAAAAGATTTAATCTTTTCTCAACTGGGTTCAAGAACAGTGTTAGTGAAGACACCATTCACGACAAACCCAAATCACATTCGATATTCAATACAAGGCTCTGAATAGAAAATATATCGGCTTATATTCAATATCGAATTCTACGACTAACAAATGTCGTATTGGAAATAACGATACAAATATATATCTTTCAAATTTCCATAACAACACCTGTAATATCACGAATTCCAACATCGAAATATTCCGAAGACAATTTCGATTCAAATCCACTCCAATGCAATCATTGGAAATTTTGGTTATTTTCAAAACCATTTCAAATTCAATTTATTTATTTAAAAATAAATAGAATTATAATTCTAGTTCAAAACTAGTTCATTTCGATAAAAATCTATTTTTATCTTTTCAAATATGGAGTTTTTCATCCCAAACTTTCACAAATCATTTCTTATGATTTTACACAAATTATTACTATTTTTAATAATTTTATCAAGGCCCGTACAGTCGATTTCCATTAACGGCCATCGAACTGCACTTACAGCGACCTTTTTCGAATTTGATTTGGACGTATCTCCAAATCCAACCGTTAGATTTCAAATTTCTAACATTCATTAGAAAGCTATTTTCGATACGAACCCAATGGTTCCGGTTTTAGGAGAATCCGACGGTCGGATCTCCCGTAATGTCCGTTTGAAATAAATGGTCGAAATTCGCGAACTGCCGCGGCGCGGCGCGTTCTATTCAGGCCATTATATTATATATATAATATATATTTCGTCGATTTCTATTTAAAACGAATTATATAAATAGTTTTAAATTCGTTTCAAAAACAATTTCAACTTCCTTTTCAATTCCAATCAAAATTGAATCCTTCTTTATAAATCCGTTTTAAAATTCATTTCTATTCAAGTCAAATTTCAATTCAATTTGAATTCATTTCAATTCACTTTCAATTCAATTCGAATTCGTTTTCAATTCAATTCATTTCGAAATCGTTTTCAATTCAATTCATTTCGAAATCGTTTTCAATTCAATTCATTTCGAAATTGTTTTCAATTCAATTCATTTCGAAATCGTTTTCAATTCAATTCATTTCGAAATCGTTTTCAATTCAATTCATTTCGAAATCGTTTTCAATTCAATTCATTTCGAAATCGTTTTCAATTCAATTCATTTCGAAAGCGTTTTCAATTCAATTCATTTCGAAATCGTTTTCAATTCAATTCATTTCAAAGTATTCGATTTCGAAATCACTTTTCAATATTCATTTTAAAATGAATAAAATCGATATAAATATCGTTCACGTCAAAATGGCGTCAATTTAATCAACACGGCTTCATATATTGATATTTTCAAATATTCTATTTCAAATATTTCCTTTTTCAAAATAATTGTTATTATCAAAATATTTCGTTCAACACATGACCAATCTCAATGAATGAGTACTGTCAACATATGAACTTTTATTTTATAATATTCTTTATTTTTCAAATTGGAATGAGGCCCTATCAATTACCATATAAAGTTAATTATATGGATTTTCATACAACACATGTACATAATAGCATGGAAAAATAATCAATCATCAACCAAAGTGCACTACACTGTATAAGCATCAAATATAGATATCTAACGCTTAAAACAGCCTGTCAATCAACCGATCGACATATTTAATAAATCAGGATGAGTGAACTTCAAATTTCATCCCAACACCCGTGTGGGGTTTCAAACAATCAAACACCTATTTTATTTGTGCTGTTGGGCGATGTGTAAAATTTATCGTCCCAATCAATGTCATTCAAATAGGTGTACATAAACAAACCGTCCGGTTTATAAATGAATATTTTATTTTATTCACTTCACGTTGAAAATTATATTTTCAACGATAAAACATTTTATTTCAACCTATGAATTTCTATTCAATTCATTTATCAAATAAAATGATATTTTTATTTTTCTAACTCATTTTAGAAAATTTCGGCGGCATAACGGCACGATACTAGAAACGGGACGAGGCCTAGCCTTATCCCCAGTCTAGTGAAGGCCCACGCCATTCACACATCAATCAAATCATTCAATTTCACTCAAACAATTCAATTCAATCACATAATCAAACTAATCTATGCAACCAAACAAACAAGTCCATGGTTTGTGGACGGTTGTGTCGGGTGCTACTAAGCACCGTCTGCATCCTAGTATATATATATATAACTAGAAAATAAATTGAAGAGTGAGAAATTCTCACATATTAGCTATCCTAGCTCCACGGCACTCCTTTGCAGAAGTCTTCGTCGTTTCGCCTTTTTGTCACCTTCGTTGCTGCTTTCACTACATACGTAAAAATCACATTTTTACTTCGCTATTCAATATATATAAAAATCGAATTTTTACTATGTTATTCAATATATAAAAATCACATTTTATTTCGAAGTTCAATACATAAAAATCATATTTTTATTGCGAAGTTCAATACATAAAAATCATATTTTTATTGCGAAGTTCAATACATAAAAATCATATTTTTATTGCGAAGTTCAATACATAAAAATCATATTTTTATTGCGAAGTTCAATACATAAAAATCATATTTTTATTGCGAAGTCATATAGATAAAAATTCCATTTCAAAAATATAGACTTCGCCTTTTCTAATAAAAAGTTTTCCTCTTTTCTAATAAAAAGTTTTCCTTCTTCATTAAAAATTCAGTTTTTCTACTTTATTAAAAATTCATTTTTTCTACTTTCTTAAAAATTCAGTTTTTCTATTCATAATCAAATTCAGTTTTTTTTTTTTAATTCATAATCAAATTCAGTTTTTTTTTTATTCATAATCAAATTCAGTTTTAAAAATAAAATAAAAATCAGTTTATACTAAAAAAAACGAAATCAGATTTATACTTTTTTTTTTTTTTTTAAATCAATTCAGTTTATATAAAATAAAAGTAAAATAAATAAATTTAAAACTTACGGTGGGGGCGCTCCATCTTGCGGTGGAAGGAGAAGAGGTCATCTCGCGGTGGCTTAGGGGCTCGAATGACGAGGTCGAAGTCTGGGGGGGGGGGGGGGTCTTCGTCGAGGCGGCGGCGATGCTTAGGGTTAGGGGGGGAGGGGTCGCGGGGGTTGTTCGATGGTCTGTGGGAGGAGGAGCGATAGGGGAAGGAGAAGAAGCGGAGGGGTCGGTGGTCACCTGAGGGGAAGCGGCGGCGAGCCTGGGCGGCGCTCGGTGGTTCGACGATCGGTTTCTCCCCCCCTTTTTTTTTTTCTATTATCTGTATCGAAATGATTTGGGGAGGGGCCAGAACATATAAGGGAGGAAGGGAAATTATATATTATTATTTATTTATTTATTTTTTTTTTATTTATTTATTTTGCAAAAAGTTAACTTTCACATACGATCTCGAAACGAGGCCCACCGCCTGTCGTCCACAGCGTTCTACCCCCATTCCGAACACAATGGGATATGTATCGCAAGCTGATTCGGCTGTTACAATCAGTTTCCATTGAATTTACATTTAAATCTATATATTGAATTTTAAACGTACATTTCAAATTACCGGGGTCACATACTAACTCTAAAAATTCTCGAAAAATATTTTCTAGCTTCGTATTGACGATACGGTCCTAATATAACTAGTTTCGTCGAATTCTGAGACCGTTAGAAAAATGGCCAATTTCCAGTCGATTAAAATCAACTGAAACTGGTCAAACGCGTTTTCCTTTGCCACGCTCACATATAGATTCGAAAAATTATGAAATTTGGAATCTAGCAATAACTTAACATTACGAACCCAACAAAACTGGTTTCTTCGAAATCCGAGGTCGTTTGCAAAATTGCTATTTTTAAGGGCCTTATATATATAAAAATATATATAAATTCCACAGCGACTATTTCTAATTTTAAACTGGACATATCTTATCATTTCTAAAATGAAATCTCAGTTTGTTAACTTCGTTACAAAGATATAGTTATACAGATTCAAATATTTCTTGTTTCGTTCAATTCTGACTTATATTGAATTCTGTATATTCATTTGAAATTAGAAATCGAATTTTCGAACTACCGCGCCATTTTCAATTCCTTTTATAATTATATATAATTATTATATATTCTAACGACGACGTATATAATATATACGTTCGAATTCCATTCAAAATAAATTTATCGACGATATTATTTAAAATAATTCATTTCAAATAATCAAAATTCGCTAAAATTGCCAAAATAAAACTTTTAAACTGGCCCAGATTTTCCGGGTTGTTACACTGGGGTGGCCCAGAACCCATTTTTGAGGCTCGAGATGAGTTTTTATGGTCCGGATTGACTCTAGGGTTGATCTAATGGCCTAAATGAGTTTCCTACACCTATAAAATAACACCTAGACCTAACCTAATTCATAACAAATCATTCTTAGACCTAAATGCTGCTAGAATCTCTCTTGAGCCATGGCCGCCGTCTCCGAATTAAAGCTTAAGTGTTCAAACCCAAATCAAACCAAAGATCAATGCTTCTACAACAAATTCAAGAGGATAGATCAATGACACTGCAACTTTCTATGACAAATTCACTTCTTAATTCATTAGCCGTTCTCTGTAAGTGCTAGTTATTTCCAGATCTAAATATTTAATTTTAATATGGGCATGAAATAAAGTGGAATTGGATCTAAGTATGTTTATCGATTCAGATCTATTCCTGTTGCTTTTTGAATCTTTAGTTTTGAGACTTGTCTACCTTTATTCTCTTGACAAGTTTCTGATTTATTCAGCAGTTTCCTTGATTCGTAATGATGTTATCATCAAGTTGCAATCTTTATGCCTATCATGATGTTGTATTCTCTCTGATCTATTTATTATGCAAATTTCTACCTTCCCCTATTTATTTTCTTTTGATGAACCTTGGTCAACTTCGGACCTTGGCCTAAAATCGCGATTCGCATACGAGATGTATACGGGGGAATAATGGGATTATTGCCTATAAGAATATGATTAATAATTGGCAACATGAAATTGGATGTTATCACTTTATTTGCAAGTTTGGGGTAGATCTGTAAATTTTGGTATAATCCTGTTATGATAAAATTTGCATAAATATTATATACATAGAATTCGACACCAATTGGATCTATGTAATGTAACATGAAATTTGGTATATATAACATGTATGTAATTTGGCATGTAAAATAAAATTATGAGTTTTGGAGCCTATGTAAATTAAATCAAAAGATTGGGCTTATGTTAATTAGGCATGTGTAGACTTGGAAATTTGAGCATGAAAGCGATTGTAAACTTTATAATTGGCATAAACATGTATTTTGAACTTGGGCAACTGGCATGTATTGAAATAAAAAGATTATAGTTTGGGATAACTACATCATGAATCATCGGATTTGGGTTTACTGGGTATGAAACTTGATACATGTAAATTTTGGCTAGATCTTGACATATGTAAAAAGGCATGAAACTTGGTATATATGTAAACTGACTAGAATTGGGTACATATATTAGTTGGCATGTAATATCCTTAAAAGAGGGATAAATATAAATTGAGATAAGTTGCCTTTAATGGCCTAAGATAAATTGTGGTAAAATTGGTATGATTTTGCATACCATTAATTGATGGACATAATTGAGTCAATTATGGACATCGTTAAATTAGGAATAAATTGATAATTTGAATAGGGGAAATAAATTCAAATTGGGGTAAAAGATTATAAGTAATAATCAATGCTTAGGACACGAGGTTGGACTCATTTGTGACGTAAACCTGCCCGGAACCGCCCGGCGAATCCAGTAGTCACAAATGTCAGCCCAATGTGAGAGGTCCTAGGCCCAAATTAAAAGTGTAACAGTTGTAAAGACACGAGGTTAGACTCTTTTATGGTGTAAGACTGCCCGGACCCGCCCGGCAAATCCAGCTGCCATAAATGTCAGTCTAATGTGAGAGGTCTTTATAAGGTTACGGCCTTAATGAATTAAGAAATACTTAACCAGATAAACATGTGGTGGGACATGGGGGTTAAGTGGGTGACATGTGGGTGACATGTGGAAACACAAATAGTAATACTTACCAACGTAACATGGTAATTAGACCAGTGGGTAGGGTTAAGTAAATAAGAACACTTAACCAATATGATATAAATGGGTGGGTTAAGTAATATGATTAGGTTAATCTGGACACTTAACCAATTTAATATGTTGACTACGGGAGTGGGTAAGGTTAAGCAAATGTTTAACCATTATAACATGATTAAACTGGACTAGAGAGTGAGGTTAAGTTAATGAGAACACTTAACTAATACGATGGGTTAATTCGACAAGTGGTTGCGGTTAAGTAGTAACACTTAACCAACAAAACAGGACAAGCGGGTGGGTTAAGTTAACTTGAATAAGTTGATAACACTTAAGCATTATAATATGACTAGTGGATGGGGTTAAGTTAACATGCACTTATCCAATCTGATGTGATGCGTGGTAGGGTTAAGTAACACATGGGGTTAAGTCAACAAGAAAATTCTTAACCAATGTAACCAGATAGACGAACGGGGTTAAGTTAATAAACCACACTTAACCAATCAAACATAATAAGCGAGAAAGGTTAAGATAACTAAGGTAAACACTTAACCATGGTAACATAACGAGTAGAAGGGTTAAGTATATATCGGGTTGGTGGGTAATATTAGTAAATATAGGCCCACATACACTTAACCATTAAATACACATGCTTGAATTAGTAGCGGGGTTAAGTACACATCAGGGTTGGTGGGTAATATCAGAGAATATAGGCCCACGGACTTAACCATTAGAAAAACCTAGTAACGGGGACCCATTTCAGCAGTAACCCATATTAGGTATCAACGGAACCCTGAGCTAGGAAGGGTGGGGCACGATTACTGGGCTGATTATAAGAGGTCAAATTAGCGGCGGTAGGTGCAGCAGTGCAGGTTCTAACGGAGTGCGGGCGTTCACACACTTCGGCGCAGAAAATTTAGCCACTGGGCATCAGTAGGTATAAAGCTGTGCATCTTGATTGTGTCAGAGTTGCCACCATGGGACTTGATACACCCTATGGTAGGACCAGCACAGGTATCTACAAGTAGGGGGCCGCGTGACACAAACGAGAACTAGGTCAAGTAGGGAGCCGATCGATAAGGTAGTAAGGGTGCATCGAATATATACATGGCCATTGGGGTGATCGAGGTGGAATCCTCAAAATCGATGTACACCTAAAGGATACCATAATTGCGGGGAGGGGGATCATGTTTTAATCATTATATAACACGGGCTACTAGTTGGGACACTATAAGGGGGTACGGATCCTTGTTACACATGACACTAGTTGGGACACTAGTAGGAATACGGTTCATTCCATGTAAGACACTTATGAGGATGCTAGTCAGGTGGTGTAGAGCAAATAGATATCGTTTTAATGGTAAAGCTTAGAAACCTTGCGATGTTATTCTTGATAGAAACCAAGCGGTGGGATACTTAATAGGAATTATGGGACGTTATACTTGTTTCATCGTGCCCGAAGTTTATCTTGTTACCTTAGTTTACCTTGTTATCATAGTTTATCTTGTTATCTTAGTTTATCTTGCCTACCTTGTCATCATGCTTATGTTTACTTTCAGTTTATTCATGCCATGTTATCTTTACCTATTTTTATGCTGAAAGTCACTAGGACTTACTCAGTCTTTATGATTGACCCGTTTTGTTTCGCCTCTTTTTCTTCCATTCCCCCCCCCTCAGGTTCACAGGGTGGGAATACAGCTTAGTTCGGATCTTACCAAGCTCCAAGGCTCTTTCATGTATGGCTTGGATTTCTCTTGGCTATGGCTTGCTTTACTTTATTGGGGAATACTGCAGTTTGTTTTTATGCTTCTTTGCTTTTGAGCAAGACGGATATTTTAACTATGAAATTGGGTATTGGAAGTTGATGGGCTTTTCTTGTAAACATAGGCTTTTCTTGTAAACATTTATATTTAATTTGAAGTACTTCCACTTTATTTTCTGCTGTTTTATATATGTTTGTCTTGTAATATTTCTGTTCCAGTACCCATAATACTCCATTGAAGTTAAGGCATTCCCTTTGTGTGTGACCTTAACAGATGTGGGGTGTTACATTTGGTATCAGAGCAGAAGGTTACCAGACTGGGCAAAAGTTTTCAAAAACCTTCTGAAATTATCTTTAAAACATTTACAAAGAAGCAAATTTTCAAGAAAATTGTGTTTTAATTAAAAGGCATATTCCCCAAAGCCATGTGCACTATCTTTTGATTCTCTCTTGAAATCTCTTCTCACTCTTTTCACCATATTTTCGTAGGCATCCGACACATGTCGTAGGGAAAAGGAGTGCCCAACCTCCGTCTGTAGCCGTGGTAGTCCCATCTGCGTCTAGTCTTATTTCAAGTTGGGTAGAGTGCCGTGCGTTGGAGGTAGCTTCGAGAGACTTGTTAACAAACTATACAAGGACAGTAAGAACAAGAAACTAGTTGTTATAGCTAAATCCACGAAGGAGGAAAAAGGTGAGAGGAGAGAGGCCAAAGTGAAAGAATAGTAAAACCCATGACAAGAGAGAGTATCTTTAGTGAGAAGGGACATGTAGTTAAGTATTATAGGACAAGGGCAAGGGACAAGATCATCGAGAGGGCAATTGTATGCTCTCACTACTAGCGTACCTAAGAGAGTGGTAACGTTTCTGTTAAAGGTTCAGCTTTTCTTTTCTATCATCCCACTAGAACTTTGTTTTTGTACATCGCGTCCTTTTAATTCTGCTTTGATAGTTGAGTCTCTGCACCTTAGTACTAGCATAGTAGAGGATCCCATTTTTGTCTCAAATCCTGTTGGGGAAATCGGCTCATTTATTCATGACTTGTTTGGATTTGAGAATGTCTATGCTAAGCGTTGAGTCTAGAAGTAATGTTTATGTTTTGGGCTATGGGTTAATTCTAGCGATGGAGTGGTTATCCAGTAAGGCTGACCTTCTTGGTTTTGAAAAGAGGGTAGTTAGACTCTTGACTTGCCTCAGTAATACCCTCGAAGCCGCATGTAACCTTTAGGGTTCTATCATGATTTGTTACCTAGAATCTCTTGACACATTTATTCGTAATTTGTAATCCGCTCGAGTAGTGTTCGCCACTAAGGCGGATGGGTCATTTCGCTTATGCATGAGTTGTAGAGAATCACCTTAGTAAGTACATTTGGCAGCATGGTTGTCATTTATTTTCAAGAGATAGTTCTTCTGCGTGGAATACCTGATAGTAAGTGAACGGGATCCAAGATTCACTAGTGAATTTTGGAGAGCTTGAATGAAACCATGAGTACGCAGTTATGTTTGAGCCGAGTATACTAGTAGGAGAATAAGTGAAAGAGGAACGAGAGGCAACAATGAAATGGATTCCAACTCATATTTTGGAAACGAGAATTAAGAAGCTACGAAATTTTGAAGTTAAAGACAGTCAAAGCACAATGGAGTTAAGCTCAAGGAAATGCGACTTAGATGATTGAAGACTAGATTCACGCATCATATCTCATTTTAAGAGTATATCCTTGATCTCTCTTTTCCTATAGAGCTTACTCACATGCTATCTTTTGTGTATATCCTCTCGGTCCTATCCTCAATCTAATTTCTATTGCGAACCCCATAGGGAGTATGACTCGTCTGTTAGTAATATATGTTGGGGCTTGAGGATGTCCGTCGGGTGGACTAAACTTTTTGGGTTTTATAGGATACAGGTTGGTCTTAGGAAGGGATTCCCTTGTGACCTAAAAGGAATCCATCATGCTTAGTTTCCTAGAATCATATATATATTGGTTGGGTTGAGTAATTCTTTAGGTGTCAGTCTGATGTTGATTTCGGTCTTCGGGGCTGATGCTTAGGGAGTTCTTCTCCTAATCAGGATATAGGTGGCGTAGATTTCCAGTTTTTACATTTCCTAATGGGCACAAAGTTTTTACTTGCTTATATCACTAGACTATATCTTTAGGTAGGAACAATTGGATGTAAACATGTGTTTGAGACATGTTATGATTGATGGTTGCAAGTGGTTGCAAGTGGTTGCTAGTGGTTGCTCGTGGATGCATTTACACATTAGGCACTAGATCGGCTCATTCACCTTTCATATTGCATATGAATGAGTGTTTACACTTGTTTGTGGATGAAATTGAATGTGTTATCATGTGAATGTTGCATATGGATGGATGTTTGTGCACACATATAGTGTTTATGTGACTAGGACTATTTGCATACATGTTGGACTCATGACACTAAACATATTTTGCATCTAGAAGATCAATCAGGCCTGATCATTTGCATTAGACAAGGAACATATACACACACCTCTTGCATATTTTTATATAGCATTAGAAATCTCTTAAGGACAATGGATGCCTGTGATTGATGATTGAGTAGATGGATGATGGATGGTAGGACACATTCTTCTTAAATTGAAGATTTCGGGGACGAAATCCTTTAAGGAGGGGAGAATGTAACACCCCGTATTTTTTTTAATATAATTAAAAATGAAATAAAATATATGAAAATATGCTTATGATAGGTAAATAATGGTGATGCATAAGGAGAATTAATTAATGCAGGGAAGAGAAGAAAAATTAGTTCGATAACGGCATATGTAACGGAAAAGATAGTAAAATAAGGATAACTAATTCAAGAATCGGTAATTAGGTAAAATGAACATCACCATTGCGTTCCTCTAGGAAAAATACGCGAAATAGAGTCTGAGTTTTCGAAAATCGGAGTCCGTATGACCGAGATATGGCCAAAATAAGATTTCAGCAGACTTTCTGGCAGACTGACCCAGGTCGACCCCCCCTCTGTACAGGTCGACCTGGTCGGCCTGGGGTGGCCCAGAACCCATTTTTGAGGCTCGGGATGAGTTTTGATGGTCCGGATTGACTCTAGGGTTGATCTAATGGCCTAAATGAGTTTCCTACACCTATAAAATAACACCTAGACCTAACCTAATTCATAACAAATCATTCTTACACCTAAATGCTGTTAGAATCTCTCTTGAGCCATGGCCTCCATCTCCAAATTAAAGCTTAAGCGTTCAAACCCAAATCAAATCAAAGATCAATGCTTCTACAACAAATTCAAGAGGATAGATCAATGACACTGCAACTTTCTATGACAAATTCACTTCTTAATTCATTAGCCGTTCTCAGTAAGTGCTAGTTATTTTCAGATCTAAATATTTAATTTTAATATGGGCATGAAATAAAGTGGAATTGGATCTAAGTATGTTTATCGATTCAGATCTATTCTTGTTGCTTTTTGAATCTTTAGTTTTGAGACTTGTCTACCTTTATTCTCTTGACAAGTTTGTGATTTATTCAGCAGTTTCCTTGATTCGTAATGTTGTTATCATCAAGTTGCAATCTTTATGCCTATCATGATGTTGTATTCTCTCTGATCTATTTATTATGCAAATTTCTACCTTCCCCTATTTATTTTCTTTTGATGAACCTTGGTCAACTTCAGACCTTGGCCTAAAATCGCGATTCACATACGAGATGTATACGGGGGAATAATGGGATTATTGCTTATAAGAATATGATTAAAAATTGGCAACATGAAATTGGATGTTATCATTTTATTTGCAAGTTTGGGGTAGATCTGTAAATTTTGGTATAATCCTGTTACGATAATATTTGCATAAATATTATATACATGGAATTCGACACCAAATGGATCTATGTAATGTAACATGAAATTTGGTATATATAACATGTATGTAATTTGGCATGTAAAATAAAATTATGAGTTTTGGAGCCTATGTAAATTAAATCAAAAGATTGGGCTTATGTTAATTAGGCATGTGTAGACTTGGAAATTTGAGCATGAAAGCGATTGTAAACTTTATAATTGGCATAAACATGTATTTTGAACTTGGGCAACTGGCATGTATTGAAATAAAAAGATTATAGTTTGGGATAACTACATCATGAATCATCGGATTTGGGTTTATAGGGTATGAAACTTGATACATGTAAATTTTGGCTAGATCTTGACATATGTAAAAAGGCATGAAACTTGGTATATATGTAAACTGACTAGAATTGGGTACATATATTAGTTGGCATGTAATATCCTTAAAAGAGGGATAAATATAAATTGAGATAAGTTGCCTTTAATGGCCTAAGATAAATTGTGGTAAAATTGGTATGATTTTGCATACCATTAATTGATGGACATAATTGAGTCAATTATGGACATCTTTAAATTAGGAATAAATTGATAATTTGAATAGGGGAAATAAATTCAAATTGGGGTAAAAGATTATAAGTAATAATCAATGCTTAGGACACGAGGTTGGACTCATTTGTGACATAAACCTGCCCGGAACCGCCCGACGAATCCGGTAGTCACAAATATCAGCTCAATGTGAGAGGTCCTAGGCCCAAATTAAAAGCGTAACAGTTGTAAAGACACGAGGTTAGACTCTTTTATGGTGTAAGACTGCCCGGACCCGCCCGGCAAATCCAGCTGCCATAAATGTCAGTCTAATGTGAGAGGTCTTTATAAGGTTACGACCTTAATGAATTAAGAAATACTTAACCAGATAAACATGTGGTGGGACATGGGGGTTAAGTGGGTGACATGTGGGTGACATGTGGAAACACGAATAGTAATACTTACCAACGTAACATGGTAATTAGACCAGTGGGTAGGATTAAGTAAATAAGAACATTTAACCAATATGATATAAATGGGTGGGTAAAGTAATATGATTAGGTTAATCTGGACACTTAACCAATTTAATATGTTGACTACGGGAGTGGGTAAGGTTAAGCAAATGTTTAACCATTATAACATGATTAAACTGGACTAGAGAGTGAGGTTAAGTTAATGAGAACACTTAACTTATACGATGGGTTAATTAGACAAGTGGTTGCGGTTAAGTAGTAACACTTAACCAACATAACAGGACAAGCGGGTGGGTTAAGTTAACTTGAATAAGTTGATAACACTTAAGCATTATAATATGACTAGTGGATGGGGTTAAGTTAACATGCACTTATCCAATCTGATGTGATGCGTGGTAGGGTTAAGTAACACATGGGGTTAAGTCAATAAGAAAATTCTTAACCAATGTAACCAGATAGACGAACGGGGTTAAGTTAATAAACCACACTTAACCAATCAAACATAATAAGCGAGAAAGGTTAAGATAACTAAGGTAAACACCTAACCATGGTAACATAACGAGTACAAGGGTTAAGTACATATCGGGTTGGTGGGTAATATTAGTAAATATAGGCCCACATACACTTAACCATTAAATACACATGCTTGAATTAGTAGCGGGGTTAAGTACACATCAGGGTTGGTGGGTAATATCAGAGAATATAGGCCCACGGACTTAACCATTAGAAAAACCTAGTAACGGGGACCCATTTCAGCAGTAACCCACATTAGGTATCAACGGAACCCTGAGCTAGGCAGGGTGGGGCACGATTACTGGGCTGATTATAAGAGCTCAAATTAGTGGCGGTTGGTGCAGCAGTGAAGGTTCTAACGGAGTGCGGGCGTGCACACACTTCGGCGCAGAAAATTTAGCCACTGGGCATCAGTAGGTATAAAGTTGTGCATCTTGATTGTGTCAGGGTTGCCACCATGGGACTTGATACACCCTATGGTGGGACCAGCACAGGTATCTACGAGTAGGGGGCCGCGTGACACAAACGAGAACTAGGTCAAGTAGGGAGCCGATCGATAAGATAGTAAGGGTGCATCCAATATATACATGGCCATTGGGGTGATCGAGGTGGAATCCTCAAAATCAATGTACACCTAAAGGCTACCATAATTATGGGGATTGGGAACACGTTTTAATTATTATATAACACGGGCTACTAGTTGGGACACTAGTAGGGGGTACGGATCCTTGTTACACAGGACACTAGTTGGGACACTAGTAGGAATATGGATCATTCCATGTAAGACACTTATGAGGATGCTAGTTAGGTGGTGTAGAGCAAATAGATATCGTTTTAATGGTAAAGCTTAGAAACCTTGCGATGTTATTCTTGATAGAAACCATGCGGTGGGATACTTGATAGGAATTATGGGACGTTATACTTGTTTCATCGTGCCCGAAGTTTATCTTGTTACCTTAGTTTACCTTGTTATCATAGTTTATCTTGTTATCTTAGTTTATCTTGCCTACCTTGTCATCATGCTTATGTTTACTTTCAGTTTATTCATGCCATGTTATCTTTACCTATTTTTATGCTGAAAGTCACTAGGACTTACTCAGTCTTTATGACTGACCCATTTTGTTTCGCCTCTTTTTCTTCCATTTCCCCCCCTCAGGTTCACAGGGTGGGAATACAGCTTAGTTCGGATCTTACCAAGCTCCAAGGCTCTTTCATGTATGGCTTGGATTTCTCTTGGCTATGGCTTGCTTTGCTTTATTGGGGAATACTGCAGTTTGTTTTTATGCTTCTTTGCTTTTGAGCAAGACGGATATTTTAACTATGAAATTGGGTATTGGAAGTTGATGGGCTTTTCTTGTAAACATAGGCTTTTCTTGTAAACATTTATATTTAATTTGAAGTACTTCCACTTTATTTTCCGCTGTTTTATATATGTCTGTCTTGTAATGTTTCTGTTCCAATACCCATAATACTCCATTGAAGTTAAGGCATTCCCTTTGTGAGGGACCTTAACAGATGTGGGGTGTTACAAAATCGGCCATGGGAGTGCTGGAGCTCGCTGCGTGAAATCAGGGAAGAAAGGGCTGAAGTGGGTTGGGTTTAAAATGGGTAATGGGCTGATGTTTAAAAAGGGTTAAGCCTATTTATTTTAAATCCAAGTTTAAATCTATTTAAAATGTATACTAACTTCTAAAATGCATAACTTTGGAATAGGAAAACTAAATTTAGCGAAACTAGTCGCCTTGGGATTGTACAGACGAGGGCTACAAAATTGAACTAGTTTCGAGTGATTTGGAGCTCGTCTCGGCAAAATAAAACGCCTGAACCAGTCCGACGATCGAATATCGTTATTTAATGATAATCAACCAAGGTGAGCAAAAATCAATAATTCTCTTTAAATTATATTATTATAAAATATAATCTAGTACTAATAAATGATGATTAATTTTTGTGTGATGATTATTTGGTTGAATTATTACTTGATGGCTTGAAATTACAGTTAACGATACACACACATATCGTTAAACAAACATTTATTCTGTTCATCGGAATATGTCATATTGAATTGGAATTGATTTGAATTATACTATGTAACATCTGTGGATGCAGGGAAACTTGTTAGAGGGATCCAACTGGATTCCTCAACATTTATGTTACTGTTTTCATATATTGTGATATATGATGTGATATATAATCTGTTGTTGATTATGTATGTTTGGATGATATTGATCAATGTTATATGGTATGTTAAATACCATAAGGAATACTGGAATGTGGAAATGGGATTTTCAAAGTGTATATTGAAAACAATATATATTTATATAAATCAAATGATTTAAAAAAAGGAATTTCAAAGTGGATATTGAATTTTAGGATTTTATAAATCAATGGATTTTATAAAAAGAATCATTTGTAAAATAAATAGAAGTGAAATAGAAATATTTGTAAAACATTTACAAATAGAATTGGAAGGGAAATATTTTTAAAACATTTACAAATAGAATTGAAAGGGAAATATTTGTAAACCATTTACAAATAGAATTGAAAGGGAAATATTTTGTAAAACATTTACAAATGGAATTGAAAGGGAAATATTTATAAAACATTTATAATAGAATTGAAAAGGAAATATTGGAAAAAAAAAGGATAATTAGAAAAGTAAATATTTGGGAAATAATTAGTGTATTATAAAAGGAAGTATTTTATAAAATGAATAAAATTTTATAAAAGAGAATAAGTGGAAAAGATTTATTTGAGGTATAAGTAAATGGAAATCTGTTTTTAACAGATAAATTGAGAAGATTAATTTATAAACGATGTTTATAAATTAAGAAAAATATTTATCATTGGATAATTTGAATATATAAATCTGAATTTATATAAAGAAGTAGAAATCGGTTTTACCACTGATAGGTTAATAGAATTTGAATTCAACTTTTATAAAAGGGAATTTAAATGAGATTTTAACGGTTAGAAGTTAAAAGGAGGATTTGTAGAAATAATTATACAAATAAATGTATAAATAGAATTAGGAAATGGAATATTATTTTTAAATATGAAATCAAACTAAATTGGTATATATATATTATTCACATTCGATGTGAATAATGGATTAAAATAGTTATTTTATAAATTAAAACATTTATAAGGAAAAATTGAGATTTTGATATAGAAATTCAAATGGGATGGGATAGAGGAAATCGAATATAGTTAATCGAATATTAATTATTCGAATTAGAGTTAATTAGAGTTAATCGAAACAGAGTTGAATCGATTAGAGTTAATCAATTAGTGTCAAATCGTTTAGAGTTAATCGAATAGAGTTAAATCGCATATTAGTTAATCGAATAGAGTGAATCGAATTAGAGTTAATCGAATTAGTTAATCGAATACAGTTAGTCGAATATTAGTTATTCGAATAGAGCGAATCAAATATAAGTTATTTGAAGGAAAGAGTATCAAATATAGTTTATTCAAAAAGAGTTATCGAATATAGTTTATTCGAAAGAAAGAGTTATCGAATATAGTTATTCGAAACAGAGTTATCGAATATAGATTATTCGAGATAGAATTATACATTTAAATTCGACTATATCGAATGTAGGAAAGGACTATTTACTTTCCGTTTTTAAATCAAGATTTATTTATTCATTAATAAATTAGTTGTTTGTTTATTTATTCAAATAAATAAATAAAAGTTATATTTAAGTTATTATATTTTGAAAGCGTGGGACTATAACGCAGTCGTTATAATCAAATGATTTTTGCAAAAAGAAGTGGATTCATAAATAGAATCCGAGAGCTACGTAAGGAAGTTTGTTAAAGATTTAAAAGGTGATCTTTGTCTATTTCGAGGTTAAAAATGTTGTTCAATGAAGGTCTGAGAGGTAGTTATACCCCGAATTGATTTACTTAATTTTTAACTAAGGAATGGTTAGGGTTCAATAGTGATGGTTAGTTAATCGAATTTAGTTAATAAGTGTTAATGGTTCGAGTTGGCATAGAGATATTTTATTTAAACATCTGTTTAAATCCAATGAAGGAGTTTCGGAAATGTTTTCCATATAAGAAATCAGAAATGTTGTAATATTGTAAATAAGAAACAGGAGTAAATATAGAAATGTTTTCCATGGTTAATAACGTATATTTTCTAAATATAAAAAATAATAATTTACGAATATATGGGATCGGAAATAGGGAATGAATAATTGAATGACAAATTAAATTAAAGGGTATCGGTGTTGATTGATAATTTGCTCGGTAAGATTTCCATTTGGAAATACACCGTTGTTTGTACACATGTTTTCTTTTGATAGTTAAATCACCGACTATCAGAGTTTTTGACTATTTACGTTGTCAATACGGAGAGAACGGGATCAGATTCATTTTCTGAAAACCACCCGTATGTGCATTAGCATTGCGAATCAAATATATTGAAGATAATTGAAGACGGAGTTTATGCAAGGGCTGGTCTGGCAATCCTAGGTAGAAATTGCCTAAGATGGATTTACAGAATAGTGCCTTCGGATTGTCCAGTCCCAGGATAACTTGAATGGATGAGTGTATGATAAAGTATATCTAATGGACCATGTAAGTTGATCACTTTAGACGTATCCACATTTAGGGGTGGAGGAATTAGTTTCTCTTAGCTTTATACCTTAGATGTTTTTAGGGAAATCAATTTGGGATTTAGCGGGTATGACGATGTGGCATTCAAATTAAATGGAGGTGTGATCTGTCAAAAGATACGTTATGACCTTAAGCCTCATCAACTAGGAAATGACAAAAATCGGGCAGGCAGCATAGCTATGTGGGTCGCCCCCATTAGGGTGTATTGTCACCATCTAGAGAATATTCATATTTGATACTTCTTTTCGCTTTTGTATCTCCCGGGAACGGTTATGTTGCTAGCAATTGTAGGTGACAATATATTCGATACACTCAAGAGAAATGAGTGGTCGGTCATGTGTGGGTCGGGTTGCAAGATGTTCTTGTTGAACCCAGTGTATTCCTCTCTAGAGATACACTATCGGCAGGTGGTTCCATACCTTGTCATAGTTGGAAATCCATTCCCCAATAAGAGCCCACAGTTTTTGATTGTATACTATATGTATGTGGAGCGCGAGATGAAAGCGTTCTGCTAGATTGTTAATTATTTGTGATTAGACCTTATTATAATATCAGAAAAGTATTGATTTTGAAAAAGTTTTGGGTTATCCTAAGGTAAAAACCATCCGTGTTTATGCGTGGATCGGTATTATGATTATCATTTCTTCCGAAAATGATTTTGAAAAATTAAACTGAATGGTTGAAGTTTACTCACACCAGTCCCTTGAGTAACCCAGAGTTTATTTTGTTTTGCTTTCCCTAAACTCTTGGGTGCCTAAATTTGTACGGGCAGTCAAGTAGTCGGGTTTTACAGATATACTAGATGGAGCTTGGAGGAGGAGGCTTAAGCAACATTTTATAGCCATTGTTTATTTCCGCTGTGATGTAAGTGTTGTACTCTAATATATAAATACATATCTATGTTTTCAATGTTATTTCGTATATTATATTTTTTCGTTCCGCTGTGAGATTCGTGTTACTCTGATGTTGTTGTGTTCTTCTTTTTCTTCTATTCTAATAGTTCTACCTTACCATGTAACTTCTTTCTATTAATGATCAAGTATTTCCGATGTCTAAATAGTCGACATCGTGTTTTATGTCGATTTTCAAAGTTGAAAATCCCCAGGTCGTTACAGTTTCAACCTATACTCTGGGTGCTGCTATTTTTCAAATGGGAAGCTAGTAGAGGTTTTCTGATTTACTTTCACAGGATCCTGGTTAACAGCTGGAGCGATATTCGGAAAGCTCTGTATCCGTGTATTTCTTATAGTTGCTTTATGTATTATTTGTCTGCTGCTTTGTAATTTAAATCTTTGACATTATTCTGATGTATATTATTTATTCATACTCTGTTAAATTCTTGTACTCTAATGTAAATTGTTGTAATAGCAATGAAATATTCTATTGTTCGTGTTTTGATTTGTCGTGTTCTCATTTCAATCCGGGCTTTCCTTTACAGGGAAGTTTGGGTCGTCTCAGCTGGTATCAGAGCTTTGGACAAGACACATTAGGACTGAACGAAAGAATTCATCAGGGATTGGATTAGTAATATCCAATAAGAATGACCCGTTAAAGATGGTTCAGTAGTGTCCTAGAATGAGTGTGAAGAGTGTTGTTTTAAAAAAAATCGAAATTAGTTCTAAAATTTTATATCAATTATTCATGTTTGAATATTTTATTCTAAATTAAATTTCGAAAATCGAGCATATGAAGATTTTGAATATACACGTAATTAACGTGTATTCAAAGTCCCAGATATACTGGATAGATACAAAATCACAATCTAGTCGCCCGAAGATGATTCTGTTGATTGACGCCTCATCATCAGTATTTATGTTCGAGTTTTGAAAGTGGTATGTCTATATATTTCCAACTGACTGGTGTGAGAACCAAAACTAGATAGGGTTTATTTTTGTGATTTGGTACCAAAAAGATGGTTTTTGAATATATATTAAAGTCATGCATTTGAAAAGCTAATTCACAAATTGATAGCTGGTTGTGTTGTTTGATTATTAGTTTGATTAATAAAAATATTGGAACAATAATTATTTTAACCAATATGGGAATGAAATAAAATTGAGCCAAACTGAATCAAAATTTAAACTGAACTGAAATTGATTGAAGTTGCATACATGTACATATATATGTGTGAACAAGTCATAACATGGAAGCTAGGAAGAGGAATAAAATTGTATGCCCGACAAATAGGTACATATTTATTGTATTTCTGGGGTTTGATGATTTTATGAGACGACTGGCAAGTCGCTCGGCTTTTTCTTTTTCTTTTTTGGATTGATGAGGGCCCCATGAGGCTATTTGCGGTTTTAAATATCAACCTGTACAAAGGAGGTAACGGCGAAATTTTCCGAAAGTTTAGGGTGTTAGACAAATTTTTGAGGAATTAGAAAATTATTAGAAATTGAAAAGTTGAAGACTGAAAGTTGAGTTAATTAGTTAAACAACTTTCAGCTCTGTTCCTCTTCATGGACGAAAAATTTTTAAGTAGGGGAGATTGTAACAACCCGGAATTTCAAAACCAATTTAAATTTTTTATTTTAGCTTTTTTAAAGGATTTTAAATATTTTAAATGATTTATTTTAAATAATGACGACTAAAAATTTATTTTAATTGAAGTTAGAATGAATAAATTTATTTTAATTATAAAACGAGCTTGAAATGGCGCGGTAGTTTGAAAATTCGATTTTAAATTTCAAATGAATGTACATAATTAAAAAAAATCAGATTTCAGTAAAACAAGAAATATTAGAATATGTGTAATAATATCTTTCTAACGGATATAAGAAACTATGATTTCATAATATAAATTGAAAGTTATGTCCAGTTTAAAATTTAAAATAGTTACCAGGGAATTTATATATATTTTTAATATATATATGAAGCCCTTAAAAATAGCCATTTTGCAAACGATCTCCATTTTCGAGGAAACCACTTTTGTTGGATCCGGAATGTCACGTTTAAAATTAGTATACATTGATTTATATTTTAATTTTAATAATAACTATTTGAACGATCGAATTGCCTTATGAAACACATTCCATTGTGTTCGGAATGGGGGTATTTAGCTGGGGGCGACAGTCCTTGGGTTTGATTTGGAGTTCGGAGCAATAAACAAGTTATTTTAGAATTAAAATAATTAAATAATATATATTTATTGTAAATACCCCATTCCAGAATCCCTCAAACCCTGATTCCCTCTTTCAGGAAAACCGTCGCTACCCACAATGAACATCCGATATCCTTCCAAATTTAAACCCCCCTTATCTCCCTATCCAACAATTGAACCCGAATACATTCCAAAGCAAATCTGTAAGGGGTGGCGAGGTCTTGGTCTTCAATGGTTGTGATGGCGCCTGGAGTTTTCTGGTGGCCTGAATCTTCTTCGAAAAGGCGGGTATTCGGATCGGGTTTGTGGGTGATTGGAGGGCTAGAATCTCGAGCTATTAAGGGGGGAGGTGGAGTTCGTGGAGGTGCTTCAAGGGGGAGGAGTTGATCATCCAACCGTGGCCTGGTGGAGGAGCGTCGACGGCAGAATATATTGGATGATGGCTTTCATGAGTAATAAACGGAGTAGGAAGATGTAATTAACACTTTAATTAATTTATTAATTAGCTTAATTAATGTTAATAATGTGATTAATGAATGGACATTCATATCTTTTACATACAGACATAGAACGAGACGATTCAAAATGCTTTGGACTTTCATTGACAAGAGCTACAACATGGAACCAACTGAAACATAAATGGAGCTAGTGGTGATTTTTGACTAAATTAAACAAACAGTTTAATTTTGTGAAAAACAATCATTATATAACCAATTTCTGAAACCAATCAAGGTGAGAACTCCTTCTCACTCTATTTATTTTATAGTTAAATATATACTAGAATGCAGACAGTGCTTAGCAGCACCCGACACCATTTATTGTACAAACCATGGTTGTTTGTTTGAATTGACTGTATTGTGGTGGATTGACTGTATTGCGTTTATGGATTGTATGAAATATATAAAATGTTTGAATAATAAAAATATCATTTTTATTGTATGAATGAAGTATATAAAATATTCATCTGTTGATGTACACTGATCTAACTGATCTTGATTGAGATGATAAATAGTACACATTGCCCAACTGCACAAATAAAATCTGTATTTGTTGATTGCATGGGTATTAGGATGATAAGGGGCATACACTAATCCCAATTGTGTAGTTGTATGTCAATCGATTGGTTGACATACTGTTGTAAGCCTTAATTATTTATTTTTAATGCTTACACATTTGTAAATCGCACTCTGGATGATGGTTGATTGCATGTCATGATTGCTGTGTACATGTGTTGTATGTAATCCATATAAATAACATTATATGGTAATTGATTAGGTCTGATTCGAATTCAGAAAGAACGAATATTTTAAAATATACAGATATTTTAGAAATAACGAATATTTTAAAATAATATTCAATAAAGGATTAAAATCAGATTTTGATGTCCGATTTTGGATGGACACGAAAATATTGAAAAATGTGAAGCCTTGTTGATTAGATATGTGTCATTTTAACGTGAATGATATTTTTATCGATTTTATTCATTTTTATAATGAATATCGAAAAGGAAATTATTTCAAAATCTGATACTTTGAAAACATTATCATTTATATATTACTGATATGGAATATTCAATTTTGATTTAAAATTGAAAATGAAGCTGGAATCGTTTTTAAAACGAATTTAAAATGATTTATAATATGCATTTTAAATGGAAATTAACGGAATATATATTATATATATTTAATGGCCTGAAGAGAATGAACCACACCATGACCGTTCACGAATTTCGACCATTAACATCGAATTGACATTACGGGAGATCCGACCGTCGGATTCTCCTAAAACCGGAACCATTGGGTTCATATCGAAAAGAGTTTTCCAATGAATATAAGAGATCTAAAATCTAATGATTGGATTTGGAATTATGTGCAAATTAAATTTGGAAAAAGGCGCTATAAGTGCAGTTCGATGACCATTTATGGAAATCGACTAAAAGGGCCTTAATTAATTTTTTAAAATATTAATAATTTGTGCAAAATCATAATGAATTATTTGGGAAGAATTGGGATGAAAAATTTCATATTTGAAAAAATAAACATATTTTTTTATCAAAATGAACTAGTAATTAACTAGAATTATAATCCAATTAATTTTAAATAAATAAGTTGGATTGAGAATGGGTTTTAATATAACCAGAATTTCCGATATATGAATTGGAACGGAGTTGAATCGAAATTATCTTCGGAATATTTCGATATTCGATTCCGTGATTATACAGATATTGTGGAGGAATTTGGAAGATATATGTATCGTTATTCCCAATACGATATTTGTTGATTTCAAAATTTTATATTGAATATAAGCCGATATAATTTCTATTCAGTGCCTTATATTTAATATCAAATTAGATTTTGGGTTTGTCGTGAATGATGTCTTCATTAACACTGTTCTTAAACATAGTTAAGAAAAGAATAAATCTTTTAATTAAGATTTAGAGAAGTTTACCAATTAATTAATATTTAATTGGAATTGAATAAAAGAATTGGATTTTGGGGTTTGTCGTAAATGGTGTCTTAAATAACCCTGTTCTTGAACCCATGTGAAAAGAATAAATCTTTTGATTAAGATTATTAGAGTTTCCAGTTAATTAACATTTAATTAGAATAAAATGAGATGTGAATTGGGTTTATCGTGAATGGTGTTTTAAATAACATTCTTTCTTTAACCTAATTAGCAGGGAAATTTGATTTGGAATTTATAAATCTTTTTATTAAGATTTAATGGAGATTTTCCAAAGTAAAGTTTTCCTATTTAATAAAATAAATTGTAATGGAATGGAATTCAATTTGGTAATAATCAAAGTGAACTTCTGTGGAGGAAGACTGTTAAAATATATGGAGTTTAAAAGGCTTTGTCATTATTCCATTTGTATTATTTGTCAGATACGGACATTTATATCGATTATATATGTTGATATGTTTTCCCTGAAGATTCCATAATTAATGGAATGTGATTTTTGGTTTATCGTGAACTGTGTTTTAAATGACATTGGTTCTTTAACCCAATTAAAGAAAGGATTTATTTCCTAAATTTGAATAATCATTACATAATGATTTTTGGAGATTAAAACTAAGTGGAGTTTCAATGAATTTGTAATTAGATTGAAATTATCAAATTTGGGACATGATCAAGAATGGAGTATTGTCAGTTTTACTCCAAGCGATAGATAAATCTTTAATTATATTTGGACGTGAAACGGTAATTAATTTTACCAATACACCGTGGTTTTAGATATGGAGTATTACCAGTTTTTCTCCATGGGATGAATAGGTTGGGATTGGGAAACATAATAAATGATTACTTCGGTAAGGTTCGCTAATCCCGACTAGTTTGGAAAACCTTAATTTGGTTTAAGCTATGAAAAGAATATTTGAATAAAAGAATAATTGGGACTGGAATGAGGCGTATGTTGTGTTTTTATAGCACTTGTTTATATGATATACGAGTTATTCAGAAAGGCCAGATTTATACCCATTCTGAATAATTGATTCGACGATAAGTCGACGATGAAGACAGTGGTTGAAGAACGGAGGTCTTTACATCGTTTGGATGATTATTGATATCTTGATTGGGCTATACACCCAACATGAGGTAATAAGTGGTCACCATCCAGACGTATTTGGAGATCGACCGGATATATGAGGTCCTCTCTTCTGTATTGGACATATGGGACAAGGAATAAGGTGCCTCCAGTTTCGTTCAGACCCAAAACAGACTTATAAACGGATGTGTATCTGACATTGGATTGTATTCTGTGTGAATTGATCTCTATTAAATATTTATCTGTTTGGTGGCGGGGAGTTTATTCTCTTGCTTAACACCCATCTCTGCGACGTATGGATTATGTGGCATGCTGAGATGCAAATGATCAAGGCTTCTATTGAAAAGCAGAGTCTTGTGGTTGATGATCAAAGCACGGCTTTAAATAGCATAGCTTTGTGTAGCGTTAATTCGCGAGCTTCACTCCCTGGTATGAACTAGAAACGGAAGAAGTATGGAAAGGAGGACATGCATTTCTTTCTAGCTAGAAGTGGTGTCATGGTATGGAGCCAAGACATTTTTACTTATTTGGATGATGCAAAGCGAGGTACCTCTGATATATCGGTCACTACGGGGCCGATGGATGGATATGGTCGACATACTGACAGACTTATGCCCCTAGGGCGAAGAAACGCATTGTCCAGGCATTACCAATCCACTAACATAATTATGGACCGGCCTTGCTGCTCCTAGGTGCAGTTGCGGCTGTATCCTGAGGCTTGGGCTAGAGAGTCTAAAATTGATAAGGACGATCCCTTGCCTTGGTTCATTGGTGGAATCCAATTACCAATACGTGGCATTTTAGTTTTAATTGTAGAGCCTAGTATGGCGACATAGTGGGATGGGGCACTATGCCGTCTATGATTGATACATTTATATTTGAAGTTGATTTCTTCACTTATAGTAATAATAAAAGATGAATTTTGCGTACCAAGCATATTTGGCTATTATAAAGTAAAACTCTATCCTCCGGCTTGCGCTGCATTGCGTGATGGGACCTGAGTCTTATAACTGCTTGATTGTTCTTTATTTAGCATTGCGCTGTTTGTTTTATGCAGTGATATTCTTGGGGGTAAACCCATTTCGTGTTATACGGCGTGGTCCCTCGATTTACCTAACTTTAAAAAATCAAATTAATAACTACTTTATTTCTCACACCAGTCACATGACTGACCTGGAATTTATTGTTTCAACCTAAACTCTAAGTTCCCCTATTTTCCACATGGGCAGCTAGTAGTTGTGGTTTTGCAGATTTATTTTCACAGGATCCTGGTTTACAGCTGGAGCGACATTCGAAAAGCTCTGTATCCATGTATTTCTTTTAGTTGTTTTATGTATTATTTGTCCGCGGCTTTGTAATTTAAATCTCTGATATTTTTCTGATGTATATTATTTATTCATACTCTGTTAAATTCTTGTACTCTGATGTAAATTGTTGTAATAGCAATGAAATGTTATATTGTTTGTGTTCTGATTTGTCCTGTTCTCAATTCAATCCAGGCTTTCCTTTATGGGGAAGTTTGGGTCGTCTTAAAATCTAACAATTGGTTCATGTTCAGTATAGACAATTCAATTTAAAACTTTATATTTTAAGTTCAAAAAATTGTACAATCTAGTTTTCACTTTTTATAAGGATTTGTTCGAGTCGATTCAAAATCCCAAATCACTTAGGTTGAAATTCAATTTTTATAGACTTCAAATCGAATTATTATATTTTATTTTAAACCAAATTGTATGATATATTATAACCCAAGTCAAACCATTCAAATTCTTTATGAATTCGAGTCACAATTCAAACAATTTATATGATACAAAACCATTCTTATAAATCAATTTAACAAAATTCTAAATTCAAACCAAATGATTTATAAAATCGATTATATATATAAATTTTATATATTCAAATACTCATTCGGTCAATCAAAATTGGATTTCATTTCATATCAATTATAAATTCAAATAAAAATCAATTTTCGAAGTTCACGTTCATTTCTGATAAAAGTTCAACATTCAAACCAATTTGAATTCGCATTCAGCTGATTTATAATCAAGTTCATTTTCATATTCATTATAGGTTCAAATTCATTCCTTAAATTTGGAAATTCAAATTTAGAAAACAATTTCACAATTCCTGTTCATCTAGTATAAGTTTATATCGATTCGAGTTTATATTCATATCTTACATCAGTTCATTCGATAAATCAAGTATCGTTGCATAAATTTAAATCTTTAACCTCGAATTCAAATCGCGACAACTTTAACTCATCCATCTTTTAGTTTGTTATTAAAGTTTGTAAAATATATATAAAAGAAAAATTAACTTAGAAAACTATATATAAGTTTATAAAATTCTAAAATTAATTAGAAAATAGATTATAAACATATATAAGTTTAAAATAATATGGAAATAGGTTTAAACTAAATAAAATTATAAGTAAAATATTAAATAAGTATTTAAATTTATATTTACTCATAAAAATCATTTTAAAACATATAATTTTAAATTTATAAAATTTAAATTCTAATATCTTTAAAATATAAATATAAAATATAAAATCATAAGTTATTATTTTAAAATCAAATTTTCCAATCATTTTGCTTCGAAAACATGACCAGCGGTGTCTGTATATAGTTTTCTACCCTATGGTCAAGTGATACGAATATTTATCATTTCAATCCGCAACTTATAAAATTTCTATGGGTCTATCATTTCAACCCGCAATCCCAAATTCAATAAAAATCGTTCAAGTCTATCATTTCAACACATAAAGATTTTTCGCTAATCTAAATTCCGTTCGGGTATTTATCATTTTAACCTTTAGTGATTATTCCTAAACTAGGGATATCAACAACATAACAAATCATCATATAGCATCAATCACATCATAAGTCATATATCATCATTGTACTTACATGTCATACATCGTGTCATGTATGAAAGGTGTACATATCAAGTAAACAATTTCTACTAGTAATCCTATATATTTCACAATAATTTATTTATGCCAATCTAACATCCATAAAACTATGTAGTTCAAGTGTGAGATAAAATCACCTTTTGTGGCATATACTCGAGAAAGCAAACAGATGAATGCAGAATTGAAACAATGATATATGGCACGACTCGGAATGAATTTAACTCGGTAACCTGTAACGGCTCGCAAATCCTTACTATCTAGTTGACTAATAACGCCACACATCCAACCTAAATTGCACAGAAATACGAATCATTATTAGAAAGAAGTGAGAGGATAAGGAATAGAAAGAAAGAAATATTAGAATAGAAGAAAAATGAAGATCACAAACTCACAGCGGAACGAATAAAATATATTAAATAACATAACTTTTGAAATACAAATTAGTAACCATATATACGTACCATTATCAGAGCACAACAACTATTCCCGGAACAGTTATAAACACTTGTTTCCAGATACAACATAGTACACAGTGGAAATATGATAGTCTATCGCTTAAAGCGTGAAGCCTCCTACTTCCAGCTCTTCCAAGTGAATCTGAAAAATCCCGACTACTTGACTGCCCGTACAAATTTGGGCACTCAAGAGTTTAGGGAAAACAAACAAAATAAACTCTGGGTCAGTCATGGGACAGGTGTGAGTAAACTCCAGCCATTTGTTTAACTTTCAAAATCCTTTCGAAAGAAAAGATAACAGTAAAACCAGCCCACACATAAATATGGACGGTTTTTATCTTATTATAACCAAAAACACTTTGATACGAAAATCCAGTGATATTATAATAGTGTCTAAATCAAATAAATAACAATCTAGCGGAACGCTTGTATCTCACACTCCATATATATTATAAAATCAAAAACCGCAGGGCGCTTATTGGAGATTGGATTTCCAACATGAAAAGGTATGGAACCACCTTCCGATAGTGTATCTCTAGAGGGGAACACACTTGGTTCAACAAAAACATCTTGCAACCCGGCCCACACATGACCGACCACTCATTTCACTTGAGTGTATCGAGTGTATATCACCAACGGCTGGGATCAGCAACCGTTTCCCTAAAAGGGACAGCATCGATAGATTAAAGAAGTAAAAGTAATTTCTCAAGATAGGTGATTATACACCCTAATGAGAGCGACCCACATAACCATGCTGCCTGCCAGATTTTTGTCATTTCCCGGTTGTTGAGGCCCGAGGCTATGATTTCTTATCATTCAGTGAAAGCACAATCACTTTGAATGCCACATTGTCAGATCTGTTAATCATTAATTGATTTGCACAAATATATTCTGGATTTTATGCTAAGGGAATAAATCCGTTGCCACCATATATATTTATGCAGACCAACATATTCGATCATTGGAAATACTCTGTCAGACATTCGTCCATATACGTTCGTTCTGGGATTGAATGAAACCAAAGGAAAAATTCCTATTAATAGAAAAGGCCCTTGCACTTTACTCCATCTTCAATTATCTTCATATAATCTGATTCGCAATGCTACTACAAATATGGAGTGGTTCTCGGGTTATAATCAACCAGTCTCTCCATATCGACAACGATATTGGCAAATACTTCGATAGTCGGTTATTTATCTATCGAAGAAAAACAAACATCCATTCAAAACATCAAAAAAGTCACTGGGCCTTTTGATTAATATTTCATTAATTTAATCACTTCTCTATTTCCTTATCAATATTTGTTAACCAAATATTTTCAGTAATCTTATTGGTCTCTTACGCTATTTAAAAAAAACATTTCCGTATATCACTTTCTTTTATTTTCTATACTTAGAAAATATATTCTAATAATTTCAATCACTTATCTCTTTTCCGACTACTTTAATGATACTCAGGAAATATTTACTTTTATATTTCCAAAATTCCACAACTTGGGTTAAATCGACTATTGTTTAACACCCCGTAATTCTATAACATTAAGTTTCACAAATTAAAGTATAATTAAATTTTAGAAGAAGAATTAAGGGAAACGGGTTATGCCATTGCGTTCGTCTCGAAATTCTGCTTGAGATAGAGTCTGAGTTTGCGTAAATTGGACTTAGTATAAAGAAGTTATGATCTCCGGAAGTTTCAGAATTCAATTTAAAATTCAAACAGCTCAAAATTCAGTTCAAAATTCGAAAACAGACCCAAACTGGGCTGGGTAGGAAAATTCCCACCCAGGACCCAGGTCGACCAAGCGGTCGACCTGGGGGTCGACCTCGGTACCCAGGTCGACCGGGGGTCGACCAGGGGGTCGACCTAGGGGTCGACCTACCCGGTCGACCTGGTTAGGTCTGGACCATTTTTTTTGGTTTGTGCTAAGTCACCTGGGCCTTCTGGATAGCTTTGAACTGATCTAATGGTTGTCGGTAATTCTAGGGTCATTAGCGGCTCTAATCAAATTGAAATCCTATATATACAACCTAGTAATCAACCTAAATTCACACAAATTCTCTTAGGCATCTACATGCTGCTTCTCTCTATTCTAACCTCCACCATTAAAATAAATTTGATTCTCCACTAAAATAAGTCATAGTTCTTCTTCAAACTGGAGATTCAAATCATGTTTAAAGCTTTAGGAAAAGAATCAAAGGCTAATTTAACGGCTTTGGGCAACGTCACGCAAATCATAGCAAATCATCACAACGCTATCTGATTATCCTTTTCTAAAACAGATCAATGTAAGTCAGTTACTTTTTAGATTTGAACATCAAGATCTATTTGTGGCATGTAATTAAATGGATATAAGAATATGCCTGATCCTTTCATTTGAATATGTGCTTGTATATGCCTTTGAATCTAATTAAGAACTATTGTGATTAATTACCGATGAGACTGTGCCTATGCCTATGATGTTGAAACTATTGTTAATGGCCTAAGACTATGACTGTGAACACAAGACTATGCATATACCTATTACTGTTAATATAAGACTATTGTCTATGACTATGACAAAGACCATTGAGGCTAATCACCTATGATTCATGATAATTTAGGATAATTGCCTAGGACTATTTTTGTAACAATCTGAATTATTATAACATGTTAAAACCATAAATCAAGGCAGAATTAAATTTTAAAATAAGAATCAAGGGAAACGGTTTATGCCATTGCGTTTGTCTCGGAATTCTACATGAAATCAAGCCCAAGTTTTCAAAAATCGGAGTCCGGATGAAGAAGTTATGGCCTGCAGAAGATTCAACATACTTCAGACCAGGTAGGTCGACCTGGGGGTCAGGTCGACCATGTGATCGACCTACCCGCCTGGTCAACCATATAGTCGACCTCCCTCCTTACAGGTCAACCTGGTCAGCCTGTTTCGACCCAGAACCCATTTTTGAAGCTTGAGACATGTTTTGATGGTCCGGATTGATTGTAGGGTTGTTCTAAAGGCCCTAGATAGTCCTACACCTATAAATACATCCTAAGACCTAGCCTAGTTCATACAAATCATTCTTACACTGCTATGCTGCTAATTTACCCCTTGAACCATGGCCGCTGCCTCCAAATTAAAGCTTAGGCATTCAAACTCGATTCAAATCAAGGATTAACGCTTCTACAACAATTCAAGAGAATAGATCAGCGACACCGCAACGTTCTACGACAAATTTCTAGACTTGACTTCTGCATCTAAATTTCTTAGACCACGATCTGTAAGTTCCAGTTACTTTTAGATAAAAACTATAAATCTAATATGGGCATGTTAAATTGGAATTGATTTATGTATGATTCATGTCTATTCTTGTTTTCTTCTTAGATCTTGACTATTGGGAATATTGTCTATGACATTGAAACTATTGTTAATGGCATAAGACTATGACTACGCTATGACTGTGAACATAAGACTATGCCTATGACTATGACGGTGAACATAAGACTATGCCTATGCCTATGACTATGACGGTGAACATAAGACTATGTCGATGCCTATGACGGTGAACATAAGACTACGCCTATGACTATGATGGTGAACATAAGACTATGCCTATGACTGTGAATATTAGACTATTGCATATAACTATGACAAGGACAATTGTGGCTAATCACCTATGAGGTTATTGCCTAGGATTATGACTATGAAAATTGGATCTAAACTTGATTTTCTATTCTGACCTATTTTCTTTATTTGTCCTTGGATCTTGATTTTGGGGATTTTTCTATTTAAGTTAGATCTATCCATGTTCTTGAGTCTAAATTATTATTCAAACCTTTTCATGTTCAAAATGTTAGCAGATCTATATACCTGCGATGTTTTAATTAATTTATTCAGTTATGTCATGCCTTGGAAATAAATTGATAATAGAACAATGTTTATTATGTTATATGTGGGATTGAACAATATTGGTCTTTGCATGTGGTTCTATTTTATTGAATTGGGAATTAATGAATGAGTCTATTCATATGTATATGAACTTGGAGTATAACCTGCAATGACAAGTTGTGTAGTTTATCATGTTATGCAAGTTTTAGGTTGTAAAATCATACCAAATATTAGATCTACATGTTTATGTGTATATGTTAAACCTATGTCATATTTCAAGTTCACACTTATTCATATGTTCGTGATTGATTTGCAAGTTCACATATATGTAAGTTGACTTAGTCTATGTTGCAAATTCACATATATGTATGTTGGTTTAGTCTATGTTGCAATTTCACACCTATGATATTCATGTTGATTGTTTTGCAAGTACATACCTATGGTGTTCATATTGACTATGCCAAGAATGCCAAGTTTACACCTATGTCATGTTAATGAATTTCTTTATTCAAATTTTGTGTACGTTAAATTAGGCTAAGTTTTTAGCCTAATATTATGCCAAAAATCATGTGGACGGAAAATTAGGCTAAGATTGTTAGCCTAATATTTAGACGGGGTAACGTTGGGAAAAATTGGTAATTATAGGAAACTTGGTATGAAACTCGCCATGAAACTTGACATGAACATTGTTATAACTTGAATCTGGATGTGGGCATGAAACTTGCCTTGAAACTTGACACGAACATGACATGAAACTTGAACATGGACATGACACAAGAATGAACTTGAAAGTGGCCAACTCGAGGTTGGGTTGAGTTTGCAATGTAATTCTGCCTGGAACCGCCCGGCAAATCCAGTTACTGCAAACAATAGGATCCAATGTGGGTAGTTGGTCATATCGCACTTGAAAACCTGAGGTCAGACTGAGTTGTGGTGTAATTCTGCCCGGAACCGCTCGGCATATCCAGTGACCACAACAACAGGTCTGATGTGAGAGGTTGGGGTGCATTAATGAATTAATGTCACATGATAGGGTTAAGTCATGAACATGAAATACAACACTTAACCAACTTGATACATGATTCGTAGGCGGGTTAAGTCATGAATATGAAAGACCACACTTAACCAACTTGATACATGATTCGTAGGCGGGTTAAGTCATCAACTTGAATGACAACACTTAACTAACTTGACATGCTAGACTGATAGGGGTTAAGTCATGAATTTACATGACAACACTTAACCTATGGGATGGAAACTCTATTTACGCGGTCCGTTTCAGCAGTAACCCACTAGATGTATCATGGTACCATGGAACTAAGCCGGGTGGGGCACGATTACTGGGCTGATTGTAAGCGACCAGAACGACGGTTGTGTTGGTGCGCCAGTGTAGGTTCAGACGGGCTATGGTCGTGCACGTCTTCCGGAGTTGAAAAAGCAGGCATTAGGCATCGGTAGTTTTATCTGTGCATGCTTGATTCGTGTCGGTGGTTGGCACCATAGCACTTGATACACAATGTGGTGGACCTAGCACAGGTGACTACATTCGTGATAGGGCCGTATGACACAGACACATGACGAGTTAGAACTTGTAGGGAGCCTATCGACTAGTGGATCGTTTTGTTGGACCTAGAAATGGCTCATTTCATGATATTGGGCCAAGGGATTATTTCATGATTTATATAAGACTTGGGTTTGGGATTTTAGTACAGTTGATGCAGCGAACCTTGAATATGTGATGCTATACTTGATTTATACTTGATTTATCATGTTGTCTTAGTCTATCTTGCCCATCTTGACAACATCCTTAAGTTTACTTTCAGTTTATACATGTCATGTTACCTTTATCTATTTTTATGCTGAAAGTCACTTGGACTTACCAGTCTTTATGACTAACCCGTTTTCTTTCGCCTCCTTTTCTTTCGTTCCCCCCTCCCCCAGGTTCTCAGGGAGGGAACTCTAGCACTTATCTTGGATTTCACTTGCTTTCGGTTCAGCTCATGTACGGTTTGATGTTGAGCTACGTTATGGCTGCATTTCTTCTACCTTTGGGGAATTAAGCTCCTTTTGTTGTTTCAAGTTTATGCTTCTTTATTTATGCAAGACAGAATTTATTGTAATGGAAAATAATGGCCTTGGCTATTTGATGTAAAAGGTTTTGACTCTTTTTAGAAGTAATGAAATTTAGCTTTTGAATCTTCCGCTGTTTTATTTATGTTTTGTCTTGTATTAATTCTGGGATTGTTTACCTCGATAACGCTCCTCCAAAACTAGTGCATTCCCTTTGTGAGTGACCCTAGCGGAGGTGGGGTATTACATTTGGTATCAGAGCAGAAGGTCACCAGACTGGGCCAAAGTTTTTAAACCTTCTAAAACTATTTTCAAAACATTTACAAAGAAGCGTTTTTCAAGAAAAGTCTTTGTTTTATTTAAAGGCTATTCCCCAAAAGCCATTAGCACTATCCTTTGTTTCCATTTTTGAATCTCTTTTCCTTTCTTTTCTCCATCTGTAGTCATGGTAGTTTTTACCTGCGGCTAATCTTCTTTCTAGCTTCGTAGACAGTTTTCCGTACGATGGAGATAGTTTCCGTGAGGCTTGTTAATATGTTACATAGGGAAGGTATGAGTGATAAGTTAGGGTGGATGAGTCTCAGAACGAGAAGAAAGACTTCTAGAAGGCAGGCGAGAACAACGATAACAATAATAATAAGTCACGTGATAAGAGTAAGTGCAACTCCTGTGGCATAGTTGGGCATGTTATCCAGGATTGTAGAAAGAAGAAGATGAAGATGAGAGCATGCTTTCAGTGTGGTGATACTGGACATATCAGCAAGAACTGCCCTACGAAGCAAGGGCAAGCCCCGCAAGCAGGACCTTCTGGGGGTACATCTTTAACTTCTTCTCCTAGATACTTTGTTTTATCTTTCTTATCTTCTCAATCCTATCTTGAGAACCTTAGGTAGAACCCTTTTGGATGTAAACATGTGATTGAAACATGTTATGGTTGATTTTTGCAAATGGTTGCAAGTGGTCGCAAGTGGTTGCTCGTGGTTGCATAACACACATTAGGCACTAGATCGGCTCAGACACATTTTCATATTGCATATGCATGAGTGTTTATACTTGTTTGTGGATGAAATTGAATGTGATATCATGTGGATGTTGCATATGGATGGATGTTTGTGCACACATATAATGTTTATCTGACTAGGACTATTTGCATACATGTTGGATTCATGACACTAAACATATCTTGCATTAAGAAGATCAATCAGGCCTGATCATTTGCACTAGATTAGGAACATATACACACACTTTCTGCATATGTTCATACAGTATTAGAAATCTCTTAAGGACAATGGATGCCTGTGATTGATGATTGAGTAGATGGATGATTAGATGGTAGGACACATTCTTCTTAACTTGAAGATTTCGGGGACGAAATCCTTTAAGGAGGGAAGAATGTAACAACCCGAATTTTTATAACATGTAAAAACCATAAATCAAGGCAAAATTAAATTTTAAAATAAGAATCAAGGGAAATGGGTTATGCCATTGCGTTCATCTCGGAATTCTACATGAAATCGAGCCCAAGTTTTCGAAAATCGGAGTCCGGATGAAGAAGTTATTGCCTGTAGAAGATTAAGCAAATTTCAGACCAGGCAGGTCGACCTGGGGGTTAGGTCAACCATGTGGTCGACCTTAGGTCGACCTACTCCCCCAGGTCGACCATATGGTCAACCTCCCCCCTACAGGTCGACCTGATCAGCTTATTTCGACCTAGAACCCATTTTTGAAGCCTGAGACGTGTTTTGATGGTCCGGATTAATTCTAGGGTTGATCTAAAGGCCCTAAATAGTTCCTACACCTATAAATACATCCTAAGACCTAGCCTAATTTATACAAATCATTCTTACACTATTATGCTGCTAATTTACCCCTTGAACCATGGCCTCCGCCTCCAAGTTAAAGCTTAATCATTCAAACTCGATTCAAATCAAAGATTAACGCTTCTACAACAATTCAAGAGAATAGATCAACGACACTGCAACGTTCTACGACAAATTTCTAGACTTGACTTCTGCATCTAAATTTCTTAGACCACGATCTGTAAGTTCTAGTTACTTTTAGATAAAAACTATAAATCTAATATGGGCATGTTAAATTGGAATTTATTTATGTATGATTCATATCTATTCTTGTTTTCTTCTTGGATCCTGACTATTGGGAATATTGTCTATGACGTTGAAACTTGTTAATGGCATAAGACCGTGACTACGCCTATGACTGTGAACATAAGACTATGCCTATGACTATGACGGTGAACATAAGACTATGCCTATGCCTATGACTATGACGGTGAACATAAGACTATGCCTATGACTATGACGGTGAACATAAGACTATGCCTATGACTATGACGGTGAACATAAGGCTATGCCTACAACTATGATGGTGAACATAAAACTATGCATATGCCTATAACTGTGAATATAAGACTATTTCCTATAACTACGACAATGACAATTGTGGCTAATCACCTATGTTGCCTAGGATTATGACTATGAAAATTGGATCTAAGCTTGATTTTCTATTCAGACCTATTTTCTTTATTCGTCCTTGGATCTTGGTTTTGGGGATTTTTCTATTTAAGTTAGATCTATCCATGTTCTTGAGTCTAAATTATTATTCAGACCTTTTCTTGTTCAAAATGTTAGCAAATCTATATGCCTGCGAGGTTTTAATCAATTTATTCAGTTATGTCATGCCTTGGAAATAAATTGATAATAGAACAATGTTTATTATGTTATATGTGGGATTGAACGATATTGATCTATGCCTGTGGTTCTATTTTATTGAATTGGGAATTAATCAATGAATCTATTCATATGTATATGAACTTGGAGTATAACCTACTATGACAAGTTGTGTAGTTTATCATGTTATGCAAGTTTTAGGTTGTAAAATCATACCAAATATTAGATATACATGTTTATGTGTATATGTTAAACCTATTTCATATTTCAAGTTCACACTTATTCATATGTTCGTGATTGATTTGCAAGTTCACATATATGTAAGTTGGTTTAGTCTATGTTGCAAATTCATATATATGTATGTTGGTTTAGTCTAAGTTGCAAGTTCACACCTATGATTTTCATGTTGATTGTTTCGCAAGTACACACCTGTAGTGTTCATATTGACTATGCCAAGAATGCCAAGTTTACACCTATGCCATGTTAATGAATTTCTTTATTCAAATTTTATGTACGTTAAATTAGGCTAAGTTTTTAGCCTAATATTATGCCAAAAATCATGTGGACGGAAAATTAGGCTAAGATTGTTAGCCTAATATTTAGACGGGGTAACGTTGGGAAAAATTGATAATTATAGGAAACTTGGTATGAAACTCGCCATGAAACTTGACATAAACATTTTTATAACTTGAATCTGGATGTGGGCATGAAAATTGCCTTGAAACTTGACACGAACATGACATGAAACTTGAACATGGACATGACACTAGAATGAACTTGAAAATTGCCAACTCGAGATTGGGTTGAGTTTGCAGTGTAATTCTGCCTAGAACCGCCCGACAAATCCAGTTACTGCAAACAATAGGATCCAATGTGGGTAGTTGGTCATATCGCACTTGAAAACCCGAGGTCAGACTGAGTTGTGGTGTAATTCTGCCCGGAACCGCCCGACATATCCAGTGACCACAACAAGAGGTCTGATGTGAGAGGTTGGGGTGCATTAATAAATTAATGCCACATGATAGGGTTAAGGCATGAACATGAAAGACAACTCTTAACCAACTTGATACATGATTCGTAGGCGGGTTAAGTCATGAACATGGAAGACAACACTTAACCAACTTGATACATGATTCATAGGCGGGTTAAGTCATGAACTTGAATGACAACACTTAACCAACTTGACATGCTAAATTGATAGGGGTTAAGTCACGAATTTAAATGACAACACTTAACCTATGGGATGGAAACCCTAGTTACACGGTCTGTTTCAGCTGTAACCCACTAGATGTATCATGGTACCATGGAACTAGGCAGGGTGGGGCACGATTACTGGGTTGATTGTAAGCGACCAGAACGACGGCTGTGTTGGTGCACCAGTGTAGGTTCAGGCGGGCAATGGTCGTGCACGTGGTCCGGAGTTGAAAAAGCAGGCATTGGGCATCAGTAGGTTTATCTGTGCATGCTTGATTCGTGTCGGTGGTTGGCACCATAGGGCTTGATACACCCTATGGTGGACCTAGCATAGGTGACTGCATTCGTGATATGGCCATATGACACGGACATATGACGAGTTAGAACTTGTAGGGAGCCAATCGACTAGTGGATCGTTTTGTTGGACCTAGAACTGGGTCATTTCATGACATTAGGCCAAGGGATTGTTTCATGATTTATATAAGACATGGTTTTGGGATTCTAGTACAGTTGATGCAGCGAACCTTGAATATGTGATGCTATACTTGATTTATATTTGATTTATCATGTTATCTTAGTCTATCTTGCCCATCTTGACAGCATCCTTATGTTTACTTTCAGTTTATACATGTCATGTTACCTTTATCTGTTTTTATGCTGAAAGTCACTTGGACTTACCAGTCTTTATGACTGACCCATTTTCTTTCGCCTCTTTTTCTTCCGTTTCCCCCCAGGTTCTCAGGGAGGAAACTCTAGCACTTAGCTAGAATTTCACTTTCTTTTGGTTCAGCTCATGTGCGGTTTGATCTTGATCTATGCTATGGCTGCATTTCTGCTACCTTTCGGGAATTAAGCTCCTTTTGTTGTTTCAAGTTTATGCGTCTTTATTTATGCAAGACAAAATTTATTGTAGTGGAAAATAATGACCTTGGCTATTTAACGTAAAAGTTTTTGACTCTTTTTGAATGTAATGAAATTTAGCTTTTGAATCTTCTGTTGTTTTATTTATGTTCTGTCTTGTAATAATTCTGTGATTGCTTACCTCGATAATGCTCTTCCAAAACTAGTGCATTCCCTTTGTGAGTGACCCTAGCAGAGGTGGGGTGTTATAATTTTGGTCAATTATCCATGACTATTGTGGTTAATCGCCTATGATTCATAACTATGAGATTTCTACCTATGACCATGATCATGACTATTGTGGTTAATTGCCTAAGACTATTATGGTTAATTGTTTATGCCCATAACACTATAGTTTCTAACCATGTTGTACACCGAACTGGCATTTTGTTGGATCTCATACCTAGGGTTTGACTTGCTTAGTTTATTCCTATTCGCTATTATATACACCAAAACCATTGGATCCATTATCCTTGTATTTGGCTCGCTTTTGCATGCCTATTCTTTTATGTCAATTCTCATGTTTGTCCTCTATTCCCATTTTAGTTTCATTTCATGAGTATTTAGAAAACTTGTGAAATCATGGTATACGTACGTTATGAATGCGGGGTTATTTGGATATAACATGAAATCTATATTATTTGGCATAATTTAGAGCATGTATTATAATGACTATTAGATGCAAATTGAGGTAATTTGACGTGAATTATAGAAGATGTAATTTGATATATTGAATCTAGTATTGGCAAGTGAACTAAGCTTTAGGCATAAATTGTAAACTAGAATATTAAATCTAGTTTTGACATGAACTGTAAATGGGAATACTAGATCTAAATTGGTATAAAACTGCAGGTTGGGTTAAATGATAGGTAAATCAAGATTTAGGCCTAGAATACAGGTATGTTAGCGGGCACGACAAATGAATATGATATAGGCCAAATTTGTTTAAAAGAGTTGTTAGCAATTTACATATAGACAAAAAGAATAAATATGTAAATTTAGGAAAGACGAATATGCCTAACCCGAGGTTAGATTGAGTTACGGTATAAGACTGCCCGGAACTGCCCGACAAATCCAGCAACTATAACAATACCTATCTAATGTGGGTGGTTAGGACATTGAGCCCAAAAGGACCCGAGGTTAGACTAAGTTGCGGTGTAAATTTGCCTAGAACCGACCGGCACATCCAGTGACCGCAACAATATCTGTCTAATGTGAGTGGTTGGTGCTTTAAATGAATAATTTAAAGCTAAGAAACAGTTAAGCTAGAATGGGAGGGTTATGTCCATAGGAACACTTAACCAACTTAACATGTTAACAAGACAAGACTCATAGGGGTTAAATAACCATTATAACATGTTAACTAGACAAGTGGGTAAGGTCAAGTAAATGTTTAACCGTTGTAACATGTTAACTAGACTAGAAGGTAGAATTAGGTTAAGTTAATTTAGAACATTTAACCAATTTAATATGTTATCTAAACTAGATGGTGGGGTTAAGTAAACTTAGAACACTTAGCTGTTATAGAATGATGAATGGACAAGGTCAAGTTAATGAGAAACACTTAACAAATATAACCTGATGAACGAGTAAGGTTAAGGAACACTTAACCAAATTTAACATGACAAGTGAAAGGGTTAAGTTAAATGCAAGAAAGCCAACACTTAACCAGAGTGATAAACCTTAGTTAAAGAGAGCTAAGTAAATAACGAGAAGGAGAACTAAGTAATAAACCTTAGTTAAGAAGACTAAGTTGTAAGCCTTAGTTAAGAAAGTTAACGATTCAGGAAACTAAGTGGTGAACCTTAGTTAAGAGGACTAAGTAGTAAAGTTTAGTCAAGAAAACCAAGTAGAACAGGAGAAGGAGCGAACGTCCGTCTGATCTTAAAGAAGGCTCCAATGAACTGGGTTACGAAGCTCGCGGCTTCGAGGGGACTTGAGGGTACTCTTTGTATCCCTTTGTGAGGCTGCAGATGATCCTCCTGGGATCACAAAGGTTAAGGTCTGCGTTAGAAGAACCAAGGGTATGCCTTGGTTGCAATATAAGGCAACCTGAAGACTAGGATGGACCAGCGTGATTCGGCGAGACCAGTAGCCCTGTGATAGCAACTCGTCGTCTACCTACCATCTTGAGTCAGTCGAGATAAGTACAGCGGAAAGGCGGAGAACTCCAATAGACCATATACTTGTTATCTAGTTATGGGTGCGGATGGCCATAGGTTAAGTGGGGCATAGGGGGCCTGCGTATAGTTCTCATTTTATGTCAAGGGTGGCCTTTCATTAGTTGAGGGAGGGGACAAGTGGGACCATAGCCACTAGAAAAACAGACCTTAGCATTTGCATCGGCAGATAACTTAAAGCTCCCGACCGAGTCCCTTGTTTCTTGATTTTCCCAGCCACGGGACTCGGGCCACACATATTGAAGACATGTGCATCTAGACAGCGATAACGATTCACGAAACATACGTGGGAAAAGTCTAGGAACATATACCGCTCGGGGTAGTGTGTCCTAGACTAGGCGGCGTCGTTCGATAGGTAGCGTAATCCTTAGTTGGACCTTGGACACGTAAACCCTAAAATCCGAGAAGTGTTCAATAGGTAGCGTAAACCCCAGTAGCACTGGGTAGCGTAAACCCTGATTGGATCTAGGAAGCGTTCGATAGAAAACCCTAGATGAGATCTGGGTAATAAATAATAGATGTACACCTAAAAACAACCAAAATTTCGGGGATTGTGATCACGTTATCATTTTATCATTTTATACAGATTACTAGTTGAGACTCTAGTTAGGTGGTGCAGAGATATAGGAACCAGAGTAACAAGGTAATAGCGAAGCCGAGAAAGTATTGAAGCATATCCAATTTATCTTGCCTTAACATATTTTGCATTAATCTTATGTTATCTTGTTAGCCCTATCATCATGGTATTATCTTGTATTCAGTTAATTCATGTCGTGTTGCTTTTTCATGTTCACATGCTAGAAGTAACTGAACTTACCAAGCTTTATGTCTAACTCTGTTTTTCCTTCGTTTTCTTTTCTTCTGTCCCCCCCCCCCAGGTAGTTAAGGAGGGAATAGTATAGCTCAGATTAAATTGAACCGTTACTCTTTCCAAGCTTGAAGACTCTGTGACATAGTGCTTTGGACTCTCTTCCCCGCTACTATGGCTGGCTTATGCTCTATTGGGGAAAATCATTGTATATTTATGCTTCTTTATTCTATTAAATAAGCGAGATATTTGGTTCCAGAAAACAATCTTTGTACAAGCTATTCTATCAATAAAGTTGTAACACCCCACCTCCGCCAATGCCACTCTTGCAAGCACACTAGCTTTGGAGGGGTGTTAAACGAGGTAACATGCATGCAGATATCACAAGACAGAACATATAAGTAAAAACAGAGTAAATAAAGCAGCGGATAAAACTAGCATTTCAAAACCATAGTTAAGTTACATCAAAGTACTTGTTCATTATTTTCCCATAAAACAAAGTCTAGAACATAAACTGAAAACTGAAAAAGAAACATAAAGTAACTATCCCCAAAGTAGCATAAGGCCATAGCATGCTCAAACCATACGTGAGCTATCCAGAAAAGCAGCAAAAGATCCAGCTAAGTAATAGTGTTCCCACCCTGCAAACCGGGGGGGGGGGGGGGGGGGACGGAAGAAAAGAGGCGAAAGAAAACGGGTCAGTCAAAAAGACTGGTAAGTCCTCTCTACTATTAGTATAAAAACTAATAAAGTTAACTGAACAAGTAAAACAGAGATGAGATGTAGGGTGATAACTGGCATGGTGAAAGGTTAACAAGATAGATCAAGTGTGGCATCGCATATACAAGGTTAAGTTGCACCAGGTAGGTACTAGTATTCCCATCCATGTCAAGTATAAACAAGAAATGATCCCTTGGCCCAAAGCTGGCCCACATCATGAGATGACATAAATCGAGGTCCAACTACTCGGTCTAGTCGATCGGCTACCTATCAGCCTAACTCATCGTGTATCGGTGTCATACGGTCCAAACATGAAATGTAGTCGACTGTGCTAGGTCCACCCTAGGGTGTATCCGGCCCTAGGGTGTCAACCACTGACACGAAACAAGCACGCACAGTCAAAACCAACTGGTGCCCAAGTCTGTCTTTCATCCCCGGACAATGTGCACGACCATGGTCCGTCGGAATCTACTATGGCGCACCTACTTTTGCCGTCTTTTTGGTCGCTTACACTCCAGCCCAGTAATCGTGCCCCACACTAGCCCAGTCCCTAGGGTATCTGATACTCCCTAGTGGGTTACTACTGAGAAGGACCACGTAACTAGGGTTTTCTAGTGGGTTAAGCGTGGTTAACCCCATCCAATCAAGTATCAATTGGTTAAGTGTATCCAAGGTTCATGACTTAACCGCGTCAACCCATCATGTCTAATTGGTTAAGTATTCAAGTGGTCCATGACTTAACCCTACCTTGTGGCATTAATTAGTTTAATGCACCCAACCTCTCACATTAGACCTTGTTGTGGTTACTAGTTAAGCCGGGCGGGTCCGGGTAGCTTTACACCACAACTTGGTCTAACCTCGGGTTTCTAGTGCAACATGACCAACTACTCTCATTGGGTCCTATTGCTTGTAGCCACTAGTTAAGCCGGTCGGTTCCGGGTAGATTTATGCTACAAAGCTCAACCCAACCTCGAGTTGGCCACACTCATATTTTCTAAGTGTCATGTCCATCATTATGTTTACAAACATAATCACAAGTCAATGTTCATGTCATATCTTAAAATCATGTTTTCATGTCTTTAATATTACCCAAACCCAACGCATTCCCATCGCATGTACGTTTCGCATAACATAACATAGATCAAAAGAGGAAACTTGGAAAAAGCATGACAAAAAGGGGCATAAGGTAATAAGGTTGACCACAAGTTAAACATGGTGGCATATGAGGCATAAATAGGTTCATAAGCTTGCATATTACTTCATAGGCCTCAAAGCATGCATAATATCAACTTAAGCAAATAGGTGAAACATGATTATGAATGACATAGAATGATGGCTAGAAGCTCGCATATAACATTATATGCAAGTTATCATGAAGGTTATAAGAGTTCTCATGTTGTATAATGCAACATTTCAACATAAAGCTTATAGCTTTTAGCCCACAAGGTCAAGGTGATAGGTTTACAAACATGCACAAAATATATTCATGCATAACATAATAAGATCATAGGTTTACAAACATGCATAGAATATATTCATCCATAACATGATAAGATCAAAGAACATATCATACTTAGGCCCAAACTCAACTTGCAACATGTAACATTTAACTTCATAGTTAGAATCTAAGAGTAGTATAGGGCTTACAATGAGCGGTTATGCGATCTAGATCAATATATATAAAGATTGAGACGAAGCCACAAGCAAAATCCGCAAAGAAAATAATAAGCTCCACTTAAACGCCTTGAAACAAGAAGTAATAACTCCAATAACAAAGAAAGAAGGCTCTTTTACTTAAGAAAGATGGCTCTTTTATGACATAGATAGATTTGAGACACTCATGCTTTCATGAAGAAGATGGAGGCCATGATTGGTGAATATTTGGACAGCATTTAGTTGTTGGAATGATTAATGAGGGTTTAGGCTAGGTCTAGGGGTCTTTTTATAGGTGATTAGGTTAATTTAGACCATAAGATTAACCCTAAATCGAATCTGAGCCATCAACTCCCGTCAGAAACTTCCAGAGCAAGACCTAACCTGTCAAAATGGTGCACCAGAAAAACTGGTCCGACCCGGGGGGGGGGGGGGGGTCGACCCCTGGGTCGACATGGGTGTCGACCCATAGGGGGGGTCGACACTGGTGTCGACCCCTGTGTCGACCCTGCCTGGGGCGGGTAAATTCCCGCCCATTCTGCCTTGTTTGAAATTTGAATCTGAATTCGAATTTGAACGGTTTTCGGGCTTGGAATTTTCTGAAAACTTCACTGGGCCATAACTTGGTCATGCGGACTCCGTTTTTCGAAAACTCAGACTCTATTTCGCGTATTTTTCCGAGATGAACGCAAAGGCACAGCCCGTTTCCCTTGATTCAGATTTTACAATTTAATTCTGCCTTGATTTACATTATAGCATGCTATTAAAAATACGGGTTGTTACATTCTCCCCACCTTAAAGGATTTCGTCCCCGAAATCTCCAAGTTAGGAAGAACGTATCCTACCATCCATCATCCATCTACTCAAAACATCATCCACGTGCAGTCATTGTCCTTAAAGGACTCTAAATGCTATATGATCATATGCAAAGGTGTGTGTATATGTACTTATCTAATGCGAAAATCAGGAGGTTACTGATTCAGTAAACCCCCTTATTGCAAAACATGTTAGTGAAATGAGTCCATATGTATGCAAATTCCTCACATAACTTATAATCTCTACATGAGTGCACATAACATTCATCCATATGCAACATCCACGTGATAGCATAACAAGTTTCATCCATGAATAAGTATAAGCACTCATGCATATGCAACATGAAAGTGTGTGAGCCGATCTTAGTGCCTAATGTGTATCATGCATCCACGAGTTACCACTTACAAACACTTGCACCCACTTGCAACCATCAAGCATAACATGTTTCAATTGCATGTTTCATCCAAAGGGTTTCTACCTAAGGTTCTCATGACAAGGTTAACGAGATAACAAGATAAACAGGATAAACACGGATAGCAAAAAGAAAGATATGCTACTTAGGAGAGAAAATTGAGAATGTACCCTCAAAAAGGAATGGATAAAGCCCACGCATCTTCTCCTCGGTTTCCCAAGTTGCATCTTCATCGGCTTCACTCCACTGAACTTTCACCAATTTGACTTCTCGATTCCTTAATTTCTTGATCTCTACTCGCAAAATACGAATTGGAGCTCTCCTTAAGGTTGCCTCTTTTTCTACTTCCACGTCTTCAAGAATGCTTGGTTCAACCACTTCAGTGGACTCATGAAGGCACTTTCGGAGATGCGAGACATGAAAGACATTATGCACTCCGGCTAGCTTCTCGGGCAATTCCACCTTATAGGTCATCTTTCCAATTCTCTCTATGATAGGGAAGGGTCCTACGAACCTTGGTGCCAGCTTCCCAATTGCTCCAAAACGTACCACATTACGCAAAGGAGAAACCTTCACGAAAACCCTGTCTCCCACTTCGAATTCCAAATCTGCCCTTCGCTTGTCGGCATAGGATTTCTGTCTATCTTGGGCCGCTTTCATCCGTCTTCTCACCAATTCAACTTTCTCGGATGTGTCCCGTATCATATCGGGCCCAAGTATAAGCCTATCTGTTGATTCCCACCAACAAGATGGTGACCTACACGGCCTCCCATACAAAGCTTCAAATGGTGCCATCCCTATGTTGGCTTGATAGCTATTATTATAAGCAAACTCTACAAGAGGAAGGTGGTCTTCCCAAGTACCACCAAAGTCAAGAACACAAAGCCTCAAAAGATCTTCTAGCACTCTATTCACCCTCTCGGTTTGACCATCCGTCTGGGGGTGATAGGCTGTACTCAGATTCAATCGCGTACCCATCGCTTCTTGCAAACTATTCCAGAACTGGCTAGTGAAAATTGGGTCACGATCGCTAACTATGCTAGAAGGAACTCCATGCAACCGCACTATCTCTCGGAGATAAATAGATGCTAGCCATGATGTGGTCCTCTTGCTCTTTACAGGAATGAAATGAGCACTCTTCGTAAGTCTGTCAACTATGACCCATATGCTCGTGTTCCCTTTCCTTGACCTAGGCAATCCATCCACAAAATCCATAAAAATACTCTCCCACTTCCATTGCGGGACCTCCAATGGATGTAATAGCCCACCTGGTTTCTTTGACTCGACTTTCACTTGTTGGCACACCATGCACTTTGAAACATACTCTGCCACATCTTTCTTCATTCCAGCCCAAAAGAAAATGCGCTTCATATCTCTATACATCTTATCTCCTCCCGGATGTATAGTCATCTTCGAGTGATGTGCTTCTTCAAGAACTTTATGCACCAAGTCTCCTACTTGTGGAACGCATAGCCTTCCATCACGCCTTAGCCATCCTTTGTCATCAATAGTATATCTAGAAAGGTGACTAGACGTCTCACCTCGAATCAACTTGTCCATGACTTCGACTATCTGTGGATCTTCCTTCTGGGAAGCCCCAACTTGATCAAGAAGTGTGGGTCTAAGCTCAAGGGATGCTAATTAACCCGTCATCGACCCAACAGCCATCGTGAAATCAAAGGTTGCCAAGAACTCTAAGTTCTTCATCTCAATAAACAAGGGACTCAAAGTCAACCTCCTTCTGCTTAGTGCGTCTGCCACAACATTACCCTTGCCAGGGGTATAAGCTATCTCGAAGTCATATGATGCCAAGAATTCCATCCACCTTTGCTGCCTTAAATTCAGATATTTCTGCGAGAAGAGGTACTTGAGTGACTTGTGATCAGTATACAACTCAAACCTTTCGCCTAGAAGATAGTGGCGCCAGGATTTGAGTGCAAAGACGATCGCCGCCAACTCCAAATCATGAGTGGGATAGTTCTGCTCATGAACTTTAAGTTGCCTACCCCCATAACATGTCACTCTTCCCTCTTGCATTAGAACATCACCTAACCCCGTACCACATGCATCGGTGTACACGGTAAACATCTTACCACCATCGGGTAATGCCAAAACTGGAGCTGTGGTAAGGGCTCTCTTAAGCCTTTGAAAAGCAAGCTCACACTCCAAGTCCCATGCAATGACTAATTTCTTCTTTGTCAACTTAGTAAGAGGGGCCAAAATCTTAGCGAAGTCCCTAATGAACTTCCTATAGAAGCCCGCCAGACCGAGAAAGCTACTTACTTCGGTTGCATTCCTGGGAGTCTTCCAGTCTTGAACCATAACCACTTTCGCGGGATCCACCGCTATGCCTTGCTTAGAAACTATATGTCCAAGAAACCGAACTTCCCTTCTCCAAAAATGACATTTGGAGAACTTGGCTTTCAACTGATGCGCTCTAAGCATATCCATCACTTCCTTGAGATGCCTAACATGCTCTTCCTCATCCTTTGAGAAGATCAGAATATCATCCACGAAGACAACAACAAACTTGTTAAGGAACTCCCTGAACACCCTACTCATCAAATCTACGAAGTAGGCGGGTGCATTAGTCAAACCGAATGGCATGACAAGCCATTCAAAGAATCCATCTGGAGTCCTAAACGCAGTCTTATCGATACTATCCTCAGCCACTCTAAGTTGATGGAATCCGGTGGCTAGATCAAGTTGAGAGAAAACAGAAGCGCCTACAAGCTGGTAAAAGAGATCATCAATCCTTGGTAACGGGTGCCTATTCTTCTTTGTCAGCTTTTTCAATTCTCGATAATCAACACATAGACGAAGTGAACCATCCGCCTTAGTAGCGAATACCACCGGAGCACCCCATTCAGAAATGCTTCGCCTAATAAAAAATTCTCGAGCAGCTCCTTGATTTTCTTACTGAGCTCCCTTCTTTCACGTGGGGCCATGTGCTTAACGGGCAATGATACTGGCTTGGCATTATCGACTAGATAAATGCGGAAGTCTAACTCTCGTTTAGGGGGTAACCCCTTAACTTCTTCAAAGACATCAGGATAGTCTCGGACCACCCTTACAGATTGCAGATCATCGATGGACGAGTCTAGAGATTCAAGATAACATAACATGACGGGATTTCTAGGGTTACAAGAAATTTCTAGGGTATTACCGAGGCGAGTCATGAGCCTCACCACCCTATGTTCACAATCGAGAATGGCTCCATAACTGGACAACCAATCCATGCCCAAGATCAACCCATATCCCGTGAACTCGAGAACATAAGCATTACACGTGAATTCTACAGTCAAGATAGAAACCTTCAAATCCACACAAATCATAGATAGATGGGCGAAACCCCCGATTGGATTTGAAACACTAACGGGATCCTCTACTAGACTAGTACTTAGGTGCAAACTTTCAACAATGTCAGAAGAAATAAAACTATGCGATGCGCCAGAATCAAATAAGGTGCGAACAGGATAATTAGAAATATAAACAAGGCTCTCTACAGAAATACTACCTCGGTCCTGAACTGGAGCAGCGTTGAGAGCATGCACTTGCCCTCCAGAAGGTCCTGCACGCTGATTCTGCCCTTGCCCTTGTCCTTGCTTCTTAGGGCAATCCTTGCTAAAGTGTCCAGTCTCTCCACAATGAAAGCATTCACCCCGCTTCCTCTTCTTCTTTCTGCAATCCTTGGCTATGTGCCCAACAATCCCACAGAAGTTGCATTTTCTTGGGTCCTTTGCCTTTGCCTTGTTGCCCTTGTTGTTCTTGTTGTTCTGATTGCTCTGATTTCCTCCCCACTTGGAGTCTGTCTTCTTGGCTTGAGTCTCATTAGACTTGACTTCCTTCTTGCCATTCTTATCGTCTCCTTGAAGCAATGCCATGTCTGCTAGACCTTCGAAAGTGGCCGCCATGGGTATATAAGATAGGGCTAAACCTTGTAATAGCTCATTCAACCCTCGTGCAAAGCGTAAAGCCTTCTTCTGGGGGGTATTAACCATGTCCAAAGCAAATCGAGCAAGCTGATTAAACTTATTCACATACTCCCTCACTGTCATGTCCCCTTGCTTCAAAGATATAAACTTCTCTAATTGCAGATTCGCCTCAGCTGATGATAGAAACTTAAGCCTAAATCTTGTCCTAAAGTCGGCCCAAGTCTCTATAGGCCTCGTAGCATTGGTGACCTCCCACCAATAAGCAGCTTCTTCTTTTAATAGCCATGCTGCCAATAAAACCTTTCTATGGTCTTCCACATCAAAGATAGCGAAGAGATCCTCAGTTTCTTTCAACCAATTTCGTTCCTCCACAAAAGTCTCCATCCCAATGAAATTATTGCCACCCATCGCCTTAAAGTCTTTGCAAATCTTAGCGAAATCTGCTTGGGGATTCTGAGGAGGAGGAGGAACCTCAGTTACGGTGGGGGTGGTTGCTGGGCCCACATTGTTGGCCCTAGCTTCCAAGTACCTCCGGAACCATCCGGGAATGGTCACTCCCTCGGGAAGGTTAAGATCGGCCATACTGAAAAAGGAAAAGATAGATTTAGAACAAGGAAACGAAGGATAGTGCTAATGGCTTTTAGGGAGTAGCCTTTTAAAATAACTAGACTTTTCTTGGAAAATACTTAATTGGTTTTGAAAATAGTCTTTCAAAAGGTAATTTTTTTTAAAAAAACCTTTTGCTCAAACCTTGTAAACCTTATGCTCTGATACCAAATGTAACACCCCACCTCCGCCAATGCCACTCTTGCAAGCACACTAGCTTTGGAGGGGCGTTAAACGAGGTAACATGCATGCAGATATCACAAGACAGAACATATAAGTAAAAACAGAGTAAATAAAGCAGCGGATAAAACTAGCATTTTAAAACCATAGTTAAGTTACATCAAAGTAGTTGTTCATTATTTTCCCATAAAACAAAGTCTAGAACATAAACTGAAAACTGAAAAAGAAACATAAAGTAACTATCCCCAAAGTAGCATAAGGCCATAGCATGCTCAAACCATACGTGAGCTATCCAGAAAAGTAGCAAAAGATCCAGCTAAGTAACAGTGCTCCCACCCTGTAAACCTGGGGGGGAGCGGAAGAAAAGAGGCGAAAGAAAATGGGTCAGTCAAAAAGACTGGTAAGTCCTATCTACTATTAGTATAAAAACTAATAAAGTTAACTGAACATGTAAAACAGAGTTGAGATGTAGGGTGATAACTGGCATGGTGAAAGGTTAACAAGATAGATCAAGTGTGGCATCGCATATACAAGGTTAAGTTGCACCAGGTGTGTACTAGTATTCCCATTCATGTCAAGTATAAAAAAGAAATGATCCCTAGGCCCAAAGCTGGCCCACATCATGAGATGACCTAAATCGAGGTCCAACTATTCGGTCTAGTCGATCGGCTCCCTATCAGCCTAACTCGTCGTGTATCGGTGTCATACGGTCCAAACATGAAATGTAGTCGACTCTGCTAGGTCCACCCTAGGGTGTATCCGGCCCTAGGGTGTCAACCACTGACACGAAACAAGCACGCACAGTCAAAACCAACTGGTGCCCAAGTCTGTCTTTCATCCCCGGACATTGTGCACGACCATGGTCCATCGGAATCTACTATGGCGCACCTACTTTTGCCGTCTTTTTGGTCGTTTACACTCCATCCCAGTAATCGTGCCCCACCCTAGCCTAGTCCCTAGGGTATCCGATACTCCCTAGTGGGTTACTGCTGAGAAGGACCACGTAACTAGGGTTTTCTAGTGGGTTAAGCGTGGTTAACCCCATCCAATCAAGTATCAAGTTGGTTAAGTGTATCCAAGGTTCATGACTTAACCGCGTCAAACCATCATGTCTAATTGGTTAAGTATTCAAGTGGTCCATGACTTAACCCTACCATGTGGCATTAATTAGTTTAATGCACCCAACCTCTCACATTAGACCTTGTTGTGGTTACTAGTTAAGCCGGGCGGGTCCGGGTAGCTTTACACCACAACTTGGTCTAACCTCGGGTTTCTAGTGCAACATGACCAACTACTCACATTGGGTCCTATTGCTTGTAGCCACTAGTTAAGCCGGTCGGTTCCGGGTAGATTTATGCTACAAGCTCAACCCAACCTCGAGTTGGCCACACTCATATTTTCTAAGTGTCATGTCCATCATTATGTTTACAAACATAATCACAAGTCAATGATCATGTCATATTTTAAAATCATGTTTTCATGTCTTTAATATTACCCAAACCCAACGCATTCCCATCGCATGTACGTTTCGCATAACATAACATAGATCAAAAGAGGGAACTTGGCAAAAGCATGACAAGAAGGGGAAGAAGGTAATAAGGTTGACCACAAGTTAAACATGGTGGCATATGAGGCATAAATAGGTTCATAAGCTTGCATATTACTTCATAGGCCTCAAAGCATGCATAATATCAACTTAAGCAAATAGGTGAAACATGATTATGAATGACATAGGATAATGGCTAGAAGCTCGCATATAACATTATATGCAAGTTATCATGAAGGTTATAAGAGTTCTCATGTTGTATAATGCAACATTTCAACATAAAGCTTATAGCTTTTAGCCCACAAGGTCAAGGTGATAGGTTTACAAACATGCATAGAATATATTCATGCATAACATGATAAGATCAAAGCACATATCATACTTAGGCCCAAACTTAACTTGCAACATGTAACATTTAACTTCATAGTTAGAATCTAAGAGTAGTATAGGGCTTACAATGAGCGGTTATGCGATCTAGATCAATATATATAAAGATTGAGACGAAGCCACAAGCAAAATTCGCAAAGAAAATAATAAGCTCCACTTAAACGCCTTGAAACAAGAAGTAATAACTCCAATGACAAAGAAAGAAGGCTCTTTTACTTAAGAAAGATGGCTCTTTTATGACATAGATTGATTTGAGACACTCTTGCTTTCATGAAGAAGATGGAGGCCATGATTGGTGAATATTTGGACAGCATTTAGTTGTAGGAATGATTAATGAGGGTTTAGGCTAGGTCTGGGGGTCTTTTTATAGGTGATTAGGTTAATTTAGACCATAGGATTAACCCTAATTCGAATCTGATCCATCAACTCCCGTCAGAAACTTCCAGAGCAAGACCTAACCTGTCAAAATGGTGCACCAGAAAAACTGGTCCGACCGGGGGGGGGGGGGGGTCGACCCCTGGGTCGACATGGGTGTCGACCCATGGTTCGACATGGGTGTCGACCCATAGGGCGGGGGTCGACACTGGTGTCGACCCTGCCTGGGGCAGGAAAATTCCCGCCCATTCTGCCTTGGTTGAAATTTGAATCTGAATTCGAATTTGAACGGTTTTCGGGCTTTGAATTTTCTGAAAACTTCATTGGGCCATAACTTGGTCATACGGACTCCGTTTTTCGAAAACTCGGACTCTATTTCGCGTATTTTTCCGAGTCAAACGCATTGGCTGAGCCCGTTTCCCTTGATTCAAATTTTACAATTTAATTCTGCCTTGATTTACATTATAGCATGCTATTAAAAATACGGGTTGTTACAAAAGTAAAGTTTTTATTTACCACTGCTTTAATTATCTGTCTTGTAATTTATCTGCATCTTTTACCTTAAATGCTCCATAGAACTTAGTGCATTCCCTTTGTGAGTAAAACTAACGAATGTGGGGTGTTACACATGGTATAAGAGCTGAAGGTTACCGGATCAGATAAAAGACTTGAAAAATTATTTTCAAAACAGTTTTAAAAGAAGCGTTTTCAAAAGAAAAGTTTTGTTTTAAAGGTATATTCCCCAAAGCCATGTGCATTATCTTTTGATCCTTTGTTTGAATCCTTGTTTTCTTCTTTCCTGAGTATCCGGGGCTCCAGGCTTTCTGGGTGGTAACCTCATCGTGGCATGGTTTCTTAGGCTTGGTGAGACTATGACACCTGCCAAAGGGCGAAGAAGTGCCCAACTTCCATCGATAGTCGCAGTAGTTTCACCTGCGGCTAATTTTCCTTTTAAGCTTTGTAGGGTTTTTCGTGCGATGGAGGCAGCTTTTGAGAGACTTGTCAACATGATTACACAAGGATGGTAAGGATGAGAAGGAGGAAGTTTGGCTAAGGAGCACAACCCAAGGATGAGGAATTCATGGATATGGACTTGGCTCATGAAGGAGGAAAGAATAGTAAAACATTATGACAAGAGGAAGTATCTTTACTATGGTATAACAGGGCATATAATTAAGGACAAGGGCAAGAACAAGGGACAGGATATTCAGGAAGGTAAGTGCATGCTCTCGCCGCCGGCATACCTGAGAGAGTGGTAGTAAGTTTCTATTGAAAGAGATTAGTTTCCTTTGAACATTCTTTTAGTACTCTTTTTGGACTTTAGCGCTTCACATTCGTTTATATCTGCTTCCATAGTTGAGTCTCTGCCCCTTAGTACTTGCATAGTAAAAGATCCCATTTTAATCTCAAATCCAATTGGTTGTTCGACCTATTTATCTTTGGTTTGTAAGGATTTGAGAATGATTATAATTAAGTATTTGGTTTAAGCGTAAAACTTATGTTTTTGAGTTTCGTGGGCCATGGGTTGATTTTAGGCATGGGTTGGTTAGCTAGTAATTGTGAAGGGAGGGTGGTTAGACTTTTGATTCGCCACGGAAATACCCCGAGATTTCGTGCGATCCTAAAGGATCAGTTAATCCTAGCTACCTAAAATCACTTGATACATCTATCGACGGTTTGCGATCTGTTAGAGTAGTCCATGAGCTCGAAGATGTTATTGGTTAGGTTAGGGGTTTGTCCCCTTAAACGCGAGATAGACTTCCGCATATATCCAGTTGACAATGCAAAGCCAGTTATCCGATCAACGACAGTTTTGGAAATGGAGATCAAGAAGCTTCGCAATCGTGAAGATTAATTAGTTTAGGTACAGTGGAGTGAAGCTTAAGAAGACGCGACATGGGAGACTGAAGATAAGACATGCACATCATACCTTTTTCTTGAGGATATATCCTCGATCTCTTTTCCTAGGAATGTTATGTATACTTGTTTCACATTTTTAAGGTATATCCCCTACGACATATCATCGAGTCTTCGGTAGAAGCCAATGGATGTAAACATTTATTTGAAACATGTTATGATTGATGGTTGTAAGTGGCTGCTAGTGGATGCATATATATTAGTTACTAAATCAGCTCAGACGCTTTCATATTGCATTTGCATATATGTATTTGTTTGTGGATTTTACTTGAAATGTTATCATATGGATGTTGCATATGGATGAATGGCTATGCACATATATAGTATTTACATAACTAGGGATGCTTACATACATGATTAGACGCATGGCACTGACATAATTTGCATTAAGGAGGTCAACTGATCAGTAGACCTTCTGATTTTGCATTACATAAAGAAATATACACATTCTACGCATATGAACATGAACGCATTAGAAATCTTTTTTAAGAACAATTATTGCCTGTGATTGAATGGTTGAGTAGATGGGTGATTGGATGGTAGGACACATTCTTCCTAACTTGAAGATTTCGGGGACGAAATCCTTTTAAGAGGGGGAGAATGTAACACCCCGTTATTCTGTAACATTAAGTTTCACAAATTAAAGTGTAATTAAATTTTAGATGAAGAATTAAGGGAAACGGGTAACACCATTGCGTTCATCTCGAAATTCTGCTTGAGATAGAGTCCGAGTTTGTGTAAATCGGACTTCGTATGAAGAAGTTATGACCTCCGGAATTTTCAGAATTCAATTCAAAATTCAGTCAGCTCAAAATTCAGTTCAAAATTCGAAAACAGACCCAAACTGGACTGGGCGGGAAAATTCCTCCCTAGGACCCAGGTCGACTAGAGGGTCGACCTGGGGGTGGACCTGGGTACCCAGGTCGACCAAGGGGTCGACCTGTGGGTCGACCTAGGGGTTGACCTAGCCGGTCGACCTGGTCAGGTCTAGACCATTTTTTTTGGTTTGTGCTAAGTCACTTGGGCCTTCTGGATAGCTCTGAACTGATCTGATGGTTGTGGGTAATTCTAGGGTTCATCTAGCGGCTCTAATCGAATTGAAATCTTATATATACAAACTAGTACTCAACCTAAATTCACACAAATTCTCTTAGGCATCTACATGCTGCTTCTCTTATTCTAACCTCCACCATTAAAATAAATCTAATTCTCCACTAAAATAAGTTATAGTTCTTCATCAAACTGGAGATTCAAATCAAGATTAAAGCTTTAAGAAAAGAATCAAAGGCTAATTCAACGGCTTCGGGCAAAGTCATGCAAATCATAGCAAATCATCACAGTGCTATCTGATTAACCTTTTCTAAAACAAATCAATGTAAGTCAGTTACTTTTTAGATTTGAACGTCTAGATCTATTTGTGGCATGTAATTAAATGGATATAAGAATATGCCTGATCCTTTCATTTGAATCTGCGCTTGTATATGCCTTTGAATCTAATTAAGAACTATTGTGATTAATTACCGATGAGACTGTGCCTATGCCAATGACATTGAAACTATTGTTAATGGCCTAAGACTATGATTGTGAACACAAGACTATGCCTATGCCTATGACTGTGAACATAAGACTATTGCCTATGACTAAGACAAGGACCATTGAGGCTAATCACCTATGATTCATGACTATTTAGGATAATTGCCTAGGACTATTTTGGTCAATTATCCATGACTATTGTGGTTAATCGCCTATGATTCATAACTATGAGATTTCAACCATGACCATGACTATGACTATTATGGTTAATTGCCTAAGACTATTATGGTTAATTGTTTATGCCCGTAACACTATAGTTTCAAACCATGTTGTACACCGAACTGGCATTTTTTTTTGGATGTCATACGTAGGGTGTGACTTGCTTAGTTTTTTCCTATTCGCTATTATGTACACCGAAACCATTGGATCCATTATCCTTGTATTTGGCTTGCTTTTGCATGCCTATTCTTTTATGTCAATTCTCATGTTTATCTTCTATTCCAATTTTATTTTCATTTCATGAGTATTTAGAAAACTTGTGAAATCATGGTATACGTACGTTATGAATGCGGGGTTATTTGGATATAACATGAAATCTATATTATTAGGAATAATTTAGAGCATGTATTATAACATCACAATTAGATGCAAATTGAGGTAATTTGACGTGAATTATAGAAGATATAATTTGATATATTGAATCTAGTATTAGCAAGTGAACTAAGCTTTAGGCATAAATTGTAAACTAGAATATTAAATCTAGTTTTGACATGCACTATAAATGGGAATACTAGATCTAAATTAGCATAAAACTGCAGGTTGGGTTAAATGATAGGTAAATCAAGATTTGGGCCTAGAGTACAGGTATGTTAATGGGCATGACAAATGAATATGATATAGGCTAAATTTGTTTAAAATAGTTGTTAGCAAATTACATATAGACAAAAAGAATAAATATGTAAATCTAGGAAAGACGAATATGCATAACCCGAGGTTAGATTGTGTAACAACCCGTATTTCAATAACATGTTAAAACGAGACTCAAGGCAGAATTTAATTTTAAATTCTGAATCAAGTAAAACGGGCTATGCCATTGCGTTCGTCTCGGAAAAATACGCAAAATAGAGTCCGAGTTTTCGAGAATCGGAGTCCGTATGACCAAGTTATGGTCCGTCGAAGTTTTCGGGGTTTCCAAGTTTGAAAATCACCTAGGAAGTTCAAGTTTTGGGGTAGGCGGGAATTTTCCCGCCAAAGCCCATGTCGACAGGGGAGTCGACAGGGCTGTGGACACCCCTGGACCCCAAGTCGACAGGGCTGTCGACTTGGGTGTCGACAGGGTCCAAAAACACAACTCCGTGTTTTGTGGCCTGGTGCACCTGGATGCAGTCTTGGTCTGGTCTGATGGGCCTGTGACGATTTCTGTGGTCTAGATTAATCCTAGATCTAATCCTAGGGCCTAAAACTACCCTAATCTCTATAAAAAGACCCTAAACCTAACCTGAATCCCTAAAAATCAAACCTAGCAACTAAGTGCTGCCAAAATCAATCTTGATCATGGCCTCCATCTCCAATCCCTAGAGCCTATGCATTCAAATCGGGTTCAAATCAAAAGGTGCAAGCTTGCTACACCTAATAGAGGCCAAATCAACGTTGCTATGCGAGTTTCATGACAGATCTTCATCAAAGGAGCCACCTTTCTTCGCCAAAACGATTCATGCTCCTAGTCCTCTTGCCATACTATGTAAGTTCTAGCTACTTTTGGATCAAAACGGTATTTTTAATGTTGACATGGGATAAAATGAGGCTAAACATGATTATGCGAACCTATATGAACCTTACCTTGCCTCTTGTGTTCATGTTTATGATTTTAGGCCATGTGAGTGACTTAATCATGCCTCTCATGCTATGCATAACCTAGTTTAATTTGCAAGTTTGGATCTTTATGCATGAAATGCTAGCATGAACCTTTAGGAACCACTTTACGTGTGAAACATTGGCTAAGGCAAGATTTTGGGGCTTATGCATGTTTACGAACCCAAACCCCTTAGGGTAACATGCAAGTTTGTGGCCAAATCCTTTATGAGATTATGCATGCTCGTGGCCAATCCCCTCTTTTAAGTTGTGCATGTTTATGGCCAAACCCCCTTTTGATAATATGCATGTTTGTGGCCAAATTACCTTATGACACTGTGCATGTTTATGGCTAATCCCTTTATGATGTTATGCATGTGGAAGCTAATCCCTTTTTAGCATCATGCATGTTTTGAGACCAATATGTGACATAGTATCCTTACTATGTTGACTCGCTTTGCTTGCGTTGGGAAAACACGATTTTGGGTAGTTAGATAAACATGAACATGTCGCGAAATCTTAACTTGATTATGACATGTGTTTATACTTGAAAATATGACTTGGAAGATAACATGGAAGTTGGCATGTAAGTATGCATAAAAACATGAGCTTGGGAATTTACCTATTAAGTTAGGTCTACCCTTTGGGAATTTACCTATTAAGTTAGGTCTACCCAAATGCTTGAAAACTTGTAACATGTTTTGGGAACATGATGAACTTAGATAATATAAGTGTGGCCAACTCGAGGTTGGGTTGAGTTTGCAACGTAAAACTACCCGGAACCGACCGGCCTAACTAGTAGTTGCAAACAATAGGACCCAATGTGAGAAGTTGGTCATGTCGCGCTTAAGACCCGAGGTTAGACTAGGTTGTGGTGTAAATCTACCCGGACCCGCCCGGCTTAACTAGTAACCACAACAAGGTCTAATGTGGGAGGTTAAGAGTGCATTAATTGAATTTATGCCACATGATAAGGTTAAGTAAATTTGACTAATGACACTTAACCGATATGACACGAATGGGTGGGTTAAGTGGGACCGGACTTGATTACTTAATGACACTTAACCATGCAAGATGATTAGGAGATGGGGTTAAGTAATTTACACTTAACTAATCCGACTGGGTAATTAGATGGGTTTAAGTAATTAAGACTTAACTAACCTAACCACGGTAATTAGATGGGGTTAAGTAATCCACACTTAACTAATCTAAACACGGTAATTCGATGGGGTTAGGTTAAACACTTAACCAATTTAAACTTGGTAATTCAATGAGGTCAAGTAACCCATACTTAACCAACTTAACTTGGTAATTTAATGGGGTTAAGTTAAACACTTAACTAATTTAACACGATGATTTGATGAGGTTAAGTGACCTATACTTAACCAATCTAACTCGTTAATTTGATGAGGTTAAGTTAACCTATACTTAACCAATCTAACTGAAACCATGATAAGGCTAAGTCACGAATCGTTTCGAATACGCTTGACCGATTTGACTCGGTAATTTGATAGGATCAAATTAATATATACTTAACCAATCTAAAATGATAATTGGACGAGGTTAAGTCATGGATTGCTTGATATACTTAACCAACTTGACACATGGTCTGTAGGGTTAAGTCTTGGACTTGGATACTTAGCCAGTTTCGACATGTTTTGTAGACGGGTTAAGTTGTGAACTTAAGTGACACTTAGCCCATTAGATAAACCCTAATTCGGAGGATTAGGTAAATAACCATAGTTAACAAGGATAATGGAAATAAGGCTAAGTGGTAAACCTTAGTTAAGGGAAACTAATTAATAATTCCTAGTCAAGGAAATTTGGACCACCTCTTAGATAGATGAGTAACCCGATACGGTAGGTCATCGTTTAAGTATACGTGTAGGAGCAGGCTATCTGATTTAGATAAAGGCTCCAGCGAACTGGGTAACGAAGCAGCGGCTTCGGGGAACGTGAGGATATTCTTGGTATCCCTCTGTGAGGTCGCAGATGATCATCCTGGGCCCACAAGAGGTTAAGGTCTGCGTTAGAAGAACCAAGAGTATGCCTTGGTTGCTATACGAGCGACCTAAAGACTGGGATGGATAGCAGTGAGTCAACGAATACATGATAGTGCCCTAGATAGCAAGTTCGTCGATCATCTACCATCTTGAGTCAAGCGTGTACGTACGGAAAGGCAGGGAACACCCAACAGACCATAATTGCTATCTAATTATGGGTGAGGTAGGCCGTAGGATGTGGGCTGGCCGGAGTGTAGTTCTCATGCAAGATTTTCTCTTGTGTTGCCTTTCACTAGTTGAGGGAGGGGTCTCGTGGGACCATAGCCACGTGTAGAAAAGCAGACCTTAGTATCTGCATCAGCAGATAAATCTAAAGCTCCCGACCGAGTCCTGTATTTCTTGTTTTGCCCTGTGACAGGACTCGGATAGCACGATGTGATACATGTGCATACATTTATAGAAAAACGATTCACGATGAATGCGTGGGAAAAAGGGCGCGGTTGAGGGTTAGCGTAATCCCTAGTGGCCTAGGTGGTTTAACCCAAACCGAAATACGAAAGCGTGCAATAGGTAAGCGTAATCCCTAGTGGTGCTAGGTGGCGTAAGTCCTAGTTGTTCAAACGATGATTCATATGGAAGAGCCTAGCTAGAACAAGGGTGACAGTCCAAACGATTTCAAGGATAATACGACATGAGGAAGCCCGTACGAGGTACGACAAAGGACTGAACTTATATACATGGAAAGAAACATATGATTTGAGTAACCTATATATGCGATATTAGGTTGACATGGACCATTACACGACTTTGAGCATGGGACATTCATGGTTAACACATGACGCGGGTAGGGATACTAGTACGAGAGGTGCAGAGCAAATATACATGTTAGAACAAGGAAGAATATACATAATAGATACCGTGGGATGTTAGACGGGGTAGATACCTTGGGATAATGTACTCGATAGAAATCTGACGATGTGATACCTTGACTTATCATAACACCGTAGTATATCATGATACCTTAGTTTACCTTGCCGCAGTAGTTCAACCGGCTACCCTGGTTTATCTATCTTGTAGTTATCCTTATGTTTACTTTCAGTTTATGCATGTCATGTTACCTTTACCTGTTTTCATACTGGAAGTAGATAGGACTTACTCAGTCTTTTTGACTGACCCGTTTTGTTTCGCCTCTTTTCTTCCGTTCCCCCCCCCAGGTTTCAGGGAGGAAACAATGCTGTTTAGTTCGGACTTCTTCTGCTTGAAGGTCATCATGGATGGCTTGGACTTCTCTTGGCTATGGCTACTTTACGGTTTTACTTGGGGAATAATTTATTAAAAAGTCTTTATGCTTCTTTACTATTGCAAGACAGGTTTTGATGTACTCTGATGTAAAAGGCTTTAGACCTTATTTATTCATGTTATGAAAGTTTGATTTTACTTCCGCTATTTATATATGTTCTGTCTTGTGATATTTCTGTGCATGTTTACCAATAACGCCCCTCCAAAGCTAGTGCATTCCTTTGCGAGTGACCCTAGCGGAGGCGGGGTGTTACATTTGGTATCAGAGCAGAAGGTTACCAGACTGGGCAAAAGTTTTTAAAGACCTTCTGAAAATTATTTGAAAAACCGTTTACAAAGAAGCATTTTTCAAGAAAATTTTCTTTTAAAAAGAAAAAGGCTATTCCCCAAAGGCCATTAGCATCATCCTTGTTTCCTTGATTTAATCTCTTTTCCTTTCTTTCCTCCATCTGTAGTCACAGTGGTTTTGACTGCGACTAGTCTTTCTAGCTACGTAAGTGTTTCCCCGTACGATGGAGGTGGTTCTCGAGAGACCATTGCAGAGTTATACAAGAAAGGATAGTGAGAAAGAGGATAAAGGATATGAGCTTATGGGTGAGCAACGTGTTGGTATGGCTTAGTCCTCAAAGGAGGGAGAAAGATGAACAATGAAACCCATGATGAGAGGGTACCTTTGGCATGATGAAACGGGGCGGATAGTTAAGTATCATGGGACAAAGACAAGATCATTGGGAGGGCAATAGTATGCTCTCATTTATAGGGTACCTCGGAAGGAGGGTAACGATCTTGTTAAAGGTTTAGCTTTTCTTCTCTATCATCATGTCGGGACTTTGTTTTGATCACCGCATCTTTTAAGCCCGCTTCGATAGTTGAGTCTCTGCACCTTAAGTACTAGCGTAATAGAGAATCCCATTTTTGTCTCAAAGTCCTATTGGAGAATCGGTCCATTTATTCATGGCTTGTTTGGATTTGAGAATGTCTATGTCAAGTGTTGAGCTTGGAAATAATGCTTATATTCATAAGCTATGGATGGATTCTAAGGATGAAGTGGTTACCCAGTAAGGGGTGCCACTCTCGGTTTTGATAGGAGGGTAGTTAGATTCTTGACTAGCCTTGGTAATACCCTCGAAGTATCGTGTAACCTTTTTGAGGTTCTGTCATGACTAGTTACTTAGAATCCCTTGATGCCTTTATTGGAAATTTGAAGCCCGATCGAGCGGTGTTCGCCGATAAGACGGATGGTTTACTTCACTTATGCGTGGGTTATAGAAATCACCCTAGTAAGTGCGCATGATAACCTGATTGACATCGGTTTACTTTCAAGAGAATGTTCTTCTACATGGAATGCCTTATAGTATATAAACGAGATCCAAGATTCACTAGTGAATTTTGGAAAGCTTGCATGAGATCATGAGTACGCAGTCATGTTTGCGTCAAGTATTCTAGGAAAAAGGATAAGTGCAAGTGGAACGAGAGGCGACGAAGAAATGAGTTCCAGCTCATGTTATGGAAACAGGAATAAGAAGCTACAAAATCGCGAAGTTAAAAGATGACTTTGATGGTCAAAGACTAGATACGCGCATGATATCTCTTTTTGGGAGTATATCCTTGATCCCTGTTTTCTGTAGAGCTTACTTGTAGGCTATCTTTTGTGTACATCCTCTCGGTCCTATTCTCCGTTACAAACCCTGTAAGGAGTTTGTCCTGTTTATCTTCTCGACCCTGTTTCAGGGAATTCTAGGTAGAACCCTATGGATGTAAACATGTATTTGAAACATGTTATGATTGATATGGTTGCAAGTGGTTGCTCGTGGATGCGCGAATACACATTAGATACTAGCTCGACTCAGTCACATTTCATATTGCATATGCACGAGTATTTATACTTGTTTATGGATGAAATCGAATGTATTATCATGCGGTTGTTGCATATGAATGAATGATTGTGCACGCATATAGTATCTATATGACTAGGACTATTTGCATACATGTTGGATTCATGGCACTATACATATTTTGCATTAGAAAGATTATTCAGGCCTGATCATTAGCATTAGCTAAGGAACATGTACACACACGTTTTGCATATATTCATACAGCATTAGAAATCATCTAAGGACAATGGTTGCTTGTGGATGATGTTTTGAGTAGATGGATGATGGATGGTAGGATATGTTCTTCCTAACTTAGAGATTTCGGGGACGAAATCCTAAAAGGTGGGGAGAATGTAACAACCCGTATTTCAATAACATGTTAAAACGAGAATCAAGGCAGAATTTAATTTTAAATTCTGAATCAAGTAAAAAGGGCTATGCCATTGCGTTTGTCTCGGAAAAATACGCGAAATAGAGTCCGAGTTTTCGAGAATCGGAGTCCGTATGACCAAGTTATGGTCCGTCGAAGTTTTCGGGGTTTCCAAGTTTGAAAATCACATAGGAAGTTCAAGTTTTGGGGTAGGCGGGAATTTTCCCGCAAAAGCCCATGTCGACAGGGGAGTCGACAGGGCTGTCGACACCCCTGGACCCCAAGTCGACAGGGCTGTCGACTTGGGTGTCGACTGGGTCCAAAAACACAACTCCGTGTTTTGTGGCCTGGTGCACCTGGATGCAGTCTTGGTCTGGTCTGATGGGCCTTTGACGATTTCTGTGGTCTAGATTAATCCTAGATCTAATCCTAGGGCCTAAAACTACCCTAATCTCTATAAAAAGACCCTAAACCTAACCTAAATCCCTAAAAATCAAACCTAGCAACAAAGTGCTGCCAAAATCAATCTTGATTATGGCCTCCATCTCCAATCCCTAGAGCCTATGCATTCAAATCGGGTTCAAATCAAAAGGTGCAAGCTTGCTACACATAATAGAGGCCAAATCAACGTTGCTATGCGAGTTTCATGACGGATCTTCATCAAAGGAGCCACCTTTCTTCGCCAAAACGATTCATGCTCCTAGTCCTCTTGCCATACTATGTAAGTTCTAGCTACTTTTGGATCAAAACGGTATTTTTAATGTTGACATGGGATAAAATGAGGCTAAACATGATTATGCGAACCTATATGAACCTTACCTTGCCTCTTGTGTTCATGTTTATGATTTAGGCCATGTGAGTGACTTAATCATGCCTCTCATGCTATGCATAACCTAGTTTAACTTGCAAGTTTGGATCTTTATGCATGAAATGCTAGCATGAACCTTTAGGAACCACTTTACGTGTGAAACATTGGCTAAGGCAAGATTTTGGGGCTTATGCATGTTTATGACCCCAAACCCCTTAGGGTAACATGCAAGTTTGTGGCCAAATCCTTTATGAGATTATGCATGCTCGTGGCCAATCCCCTCTTTTAAGTTGTGCATGTTTATGGCCAAACCCCCTTTTGATAATATGCATGTTTGTGGCCAAATTACCTTATGACACTGTGCATGTTTATGGCTAATCCCTTTATGATGTTATGCATGTGGAAGCTAATCCCTTTTTAGCATCATGCATGTTTTGAGACCAATATGTGACATAGTATCCTTACTATGTTGACTCGCTTTGCTTGCGTTGGGAAAACACGATTTTGGGTAGTTAGATAAACATGAACATGTCGCGAAATCTTAACTTGATTATGACATGTGTTTATACTTGAAAATATGACTTGGAAGATAACATGGAAGTTGGCATGTAAGTATGCATAAAAACATGAGCTTGGGAATTTACCTATTAAGTTAGGTCTACCCTTTGGGAATTTACCTATTAAGTTAGGTCTACCCAAATGCTTGAAAACTTGTAACATGTTTTGGGAACATGATGAACTTAGATAATATAAGTGTGGCCAACTCGAGGTTGGGTTGAGTTTGCAACGTAAAACTACCCGGAACCGACCGGCCTAACTAGTAGTTGCAAACAATAGGACCCAATGTGAGAAGTTGGTCATGTCGTGCTTAAGACTCGAGGTTAGACTAGGTTGTGGTGTAAATCTACCCGGACCCGCCCGGCTTAACTAGTAACCACAACAAGGTCTAATGTGAGAGGTTAAGAGTGCATTAATTGAATTAATACCACATGATAAGGTTAAGTAAATTTGACTAATGACACTTAACCGATATGACACGAATGGGTAGGTTAAGTGGGACCGGACTTGATTCCTTAATGACACTTAACCATGCAAGATGATTAGGAGATGGGGTTAAGTAATTTACACTTAACTAATCTGACTGGGTAATTAGATGGGGTTAAGTAATTAAGACTTAACTAACCTAACCACGGTAATTAGATGGGGTTAAGTAATCCACACTTAACTAATCTAAACACGGTAATTCGATGGGGTTAGGTTAAACACTTAACCAATTTAAACTTGGTAATTCAATGAGGTCAAGTAACCCATACTTAACCAACTTAACTTGGTAATTTAATGGGGTTAAGTTAAACACTTAACTAATTTAACACGATGATTTGATGAGGTTAAGTGACCTGTACTTAACCAATCTAACTCGTTAATTTGATGAGGTTAAGTTAAACTATACTTAACCAATCTAACTGAAAACATGATAAGGCTAAGTCACGAATCGTTTCGAATACGCTTGACCGATTTGACTCGGTAATTTGATAGGGTCAAATTAATATATACTTAACCAATCTAAAATGATAATTGGACGAGGTTAAGTCATGGATTGCTTGATATACTTAACCAACTTGACACATGGTCTGTAGGGTTAAGTCTTGGACTTGGATACTTAGCCAGTTTCGACATGTTTTGTAGACGGGTTAAGTTGTGAACTTAAGTGACACTTAGCCCATTAGATAAACCCTAATTCGGAGGATTAGGTAAATAACCATAGTTAACAAGGATAATGGAAATAAGGCTAAGTGGTATACCTTAGTTAAGGGAAACTAAGTAATAATTCTTAGTCAAGGAAATTTGGACCACCTCTTAGATAGATGAGTAACCCGATACGGTAGGTCATCGTTTAAGTATACGTGTAGGAGCAGGCTATCTGATTTAGATAAAGGCTCCAGCGAACTGGGTAACGAAGCAGCGGCTTCGGGGAACGTGAGGATATTCTTGGTATCCCTCTGTGAGGTCGCAGATGATCATCCTGGGCCCACAAGAGGTTAAGGTCTGCGTTAGAAGAACCAAGAGTATGCCTTGGTTGCTATACGAGCGACCTAAAGACTGGGATGGATAGCAGTGAGTCAACGAATACATGATAGTGCCCTAGATAGCAAGTTCGTCGATCATCTACCATCTTGAGTCAAGCGTGTACGTACGGAAAGGCAGGGAACACCCAACAGACCATAATTGCTATCTAATTATGGGTGAGGTAGGCCGTAGGATGTGGGCTGGCCGGAGTGTAGTTCTCATGCAAGATTTTCTCTTGTGTTGCCTTTCACTAGTTGAGGGAGGGGTCTCGTGGGACCATAGCCACGTGTAGAAAAGCAGACCTTAGTATCTGCATCGGCAGATAAATCTAAAGCTCCCGACCGAGTCCTGTATTTCTTGTTTTGCCCTGTGACAGGACTCGGATAGCACGATGTGATACATGTGCATACAGTTATAGAAAACCAATTCACGATGAATGCGTGGGAAAAAGGGCGCGGTTGAGGGTTAGCGTAATCCCTAGTGGCCTAGGTGGTTTAACCCAAACCGAAATACGAAAGCGTGCAATAGGTAAGCGTAATCCCTAGTGGTGCTAGGTGGCGTAAGTCCTAGTTGTTCAAACGATGATTCATATGGAAGAGCCTAGCTAGAACAAGGGTGACAGTCCAAACGATTTCAAGGATAATACGACATGAGGAAGCCCGTACGAGGTACGGCAAAGGACTGAACTTATATACATGGAAAGAAACATGTGATTTGAGTAACCTATATATGCGATATTAGGTTGACATGGACCATTACACGACTTTGAGCATGGGACATTCATGGTTAACACATGACGCGGGTAGGGATACTAGTACGAGAGGTGCAGAGCAAATATACATGTTAGAACTAGGAAGAATATACATAATAGATACCGTGGGATGTTAGACGGGGTAGATACCTTGGGATAATGTACTCGATAGAAATCTGACGATGTGATACCTTGACTTATCATAACACCGTAGTATATCATGATACCTTAGTTTACCTTGCCGCAGTAGTTCAACCGGCTACCCTGGTTTATCTATCTTGTAGTTATCCTTATGTTTACTTTCAGTTTATGCATGTCATGTTACCTTTACCTGTTTTCATACTGGAAGTAGATAGGACTTACTCAGTCTTTTTGACTGACCCGTTTTGTTTCGCCTCTTTTCTTCCGTTTCCCCCCCCCCCAGGTTTCAGGGAGGAAACAATGCTGTTTAGTTCGGACTTCTTCTGCTTGAAGGTCATCATGGATGGCTTGGACTTCTCTTGGCTATGGCTACTTTACGGTTTTACTTGGGGAATAATTTATTAAAAAGTCTTTATGCTTCTTTACTATTGCAAGACAGGTTTTGATGTACTCTGATGTAAAAGGCTTTAGACCTTATTTATTCATGTTATGAAAGTTTGATTTTACTTCCGCTATTTATATATGTTCTGTCTTGTGATATTTCTGTGCATGTTTACCAATAACGCCCCTCCAAAGCTAGTGCATTCCTTTGCGAGTGACCCTAGCGGAGGCGGGGTGTTACAGATTGAGTTACAGTATAAGACTGCCCAGAACCGCCCGGCAAATCCAGCAACCATAACAATACCTATCTAATGTGCGTGGTTAGAGCATTAAACCCAAAAGGACTCGAGGTTAGACAGAGTTGCGGTGTAAATTTTCCTTGAACCGACCGGCACATCCAGTGACTGCAACAATATCTGTCTAATGTGAGTGGTTGGTGCTTTAAATGAATAATATAAAGCTAAGAAACAGTTAAGCTAGGATGGGAGGGTTAAGTCCATAGGAACACTTGACCAACTTAACGTGTTAACAAGACAAGACTTGTAGGGGTTAAATAACCGTTATAACATGTTAACTAGACAAGTGGGTAACGTCATGTAAATGTTTAACTGTTGTAACATGTTAACTAGACTAGAAGGTGGAGTTTGGTAAAGTTAATTTAGAACATTTAACCAATTTAACATGTTATCTAAACTAGATGGTGGGGTTAAGTAAACTTAGAACACTTAGCCGTTATAAAATGATGAATGGACAAGGTTAAGTTAATGAGAAACTCTTAACCAAAATAACCAGATGAACAGGTAAGGTTAAGGAACACTTAACCAAATTTAACATGACAAGTGAAAGGGTTAAGTTAAACACAAGAAAGCCAACACTTAACCAGAGTGATAAACCTTAGTTAAAGAGAGCTAAGTAAATAACGAGAAGGAGAACTAAGTAATAAACCTTAGTTAAGAAGACTAAGTTGTAAACCTTAGTTAAGAAAGTTAACGATTCAGGAAACTAAGTGGTGAACCTTAGTTAAGAGGACTAAGTAGTAAGCCTTAGTCAAGAAAACCAAGTAGAACACGAGAAGGAGCAAACATCCATCTGATCTTAAAGAAGGCTCCAACGAACTGGGTTACGAAGCACGCAGCTTCGAGGGGACGTGAGGGTACTCTTGGTACCCCTCTATGAGGGTGCAAATGATCCTCCTGGGCACACAGAGGTTAAGGTCTGTGTTAAAAGAACCAAGGGTATGCCTTGGTTGCAATATAAGGCAACCTGAAGACTAGGATGGACCAGCGTGATTCGACGAGACCAGTAGTCCTGTGATAGCAACTCGTCGTCTACCTACCATCTTGAGTCAGCTGAGATACGTACAGCGGAAAGGTGGAGAACTCCAAAAGACCATATACTTGCTATCTAGTTATGCGTGCGGATGGCCATAGGTTAAGTGGGGCAAAGGGGGCCGGCGTATAATTCTCATTTTATGTCAAGGGTGGCCTTTCATTAGTTGAGGGAGGGGTCAAGTGGGACCATAGCCACTGGAAAAACAGACCTTAGCATTTGCATCGGCAGATAACTTAAAGCTCCCGACCGAGTCCCTTGTTTCTTGATTTGCCCTGCCACGGGACTCGGGCCGCATATATTGAGGACTTTTGCATCTAGACAGCGATAACGATTCACGACACATACGTGGGAAAAGTCTAGGAACATATACCGCTCTGGGTAGTGTGTCCTAGACTAAGGGGCATCGTTCGATAGGTAGCGTAATCCCTCATTGGACCTTGGTCACGTAAACCCTAAAATCCGAGAAATGTTCAATAGGTAGCGTAAACCCCAGTAGCCCTGGGTAGCGTAAACCTTGGTTGGATCTAGGAAGCGTTCGATAGAAATCCCCAAATGAGATCTAGGTAATAAATAATAGATGTACACCTAAAAACAACTACAATTTCGGGATTGGGATCACGTTAGCATTTTATACAGATTACTAGTTGAGACACTAGTTAGGTGTTGCAGAGATATAGAAACCAGAGTAACAGCGTAATAGCGAAGCCGAGAAAGTATTGAAGCATATCCAATTTATCTTGCCTTAACATGTTTTGCGTTAATCTTATGTTATCTTGTTAGCCCTATCGTCATGGTGTTATCTTGTATTCAGTTAATTCATGTCGTGTTGCTTTTCCCTGTTCGCATGCTAGAAGTAACAGAACTTACCAAGCTTTATGTCTGACTCTGTTTTTCCTTCATCTTCTTTTCTTCCGTCCCCTCGCCCAGGTAGTAAAGGAGGGAACAGTATAGCTCAGATTAGATTGGACCGTTACTCTTTCCAAGATTGAAGACTCTGTGACATAGTGCTTTGGACTCTCTTTCCCGCTGCTATGGCTGGCTTATGCTCTATTGGGGGAAATCATTGTATATTTATGCTTCTTTATTCTGTTAAACAAGATAGATATTTGGTGTCAGAAAACAATCTTTGTACAAGCTATACTATCAATAAAGTAAAGTTTTTATTTACCACTGCTTTAACTATCTGTCTTGTAATTTATCTACATCTTTTACCTTAAATGCTCCATAGAACTTAGTTCGTTCCCTTTGTGAGTGACACTAACGGATGTGGGGTGTTACACGTGGTATTAGAGCTGAAGGTTACCGGATCAGATAAAAGACATGAAAAATTATTTCCAAAATGGTTTTAAAAGAAGCATTTTCAAAAGAAAATTTTTGATTTAAAGGCATATTCCCCAAAGCCATACGCATTATCTTTTGATCCTTTGTTTGAATCCTTGTTTTCTTCTTTCCTGAGTGTCTGGGACTCCTGGCTTTTTGGGAGGTAACCTCATCACGGCATGGTTTCATAGGCTTGGTGAGTCTATGACACCTGCCAAAGGGTGAAGAAGTGCCCAACTTCCATCGATAGTCGCAGTAGTTTCACCTGCGGCTAATTTTCCTTTTAAGCTTTGTAGGGTTTTCCATGCGATGGAGGCAGCTTTCGAGAGACTTGTCAACATGATTACACAAGAATGGTAAGGATAAGAAGGAGAAAGTTTGGCTAAGGAGCACAACCCAAGGATGAGGAATTCATGGATATGGACTTGGCTCACGAAGGAGGAAATAATAGTAAAACATTAAGACAAGAGGAAGTATCTTTACTATGGTATAATAAGGCATATAATTAAGGACAGGGGCAAGAACAAGGGACATGATATTCAGGAAGGTAAGTGCATGCTCTCGCCGCTGGCATACCTGAGAGAGTGGTAGTAAAGTTTCTGTTGAAAGAGTTTAGTTTCCTTTTAACATCCTGTTATTACTCTTTTTGGACTTTAGCGCTTCATGTTCGTTTATATCTACTTCCATAGTTGAGTCTCTGCACCTTAGTACTTGTATAGTAGAATATCCCATTTTAGTCTCAAATTCAATTGGTGGTTCGACCCATTTATCTTTGGTTTGTAAGGATTTGAGAATGGCTATAATTAAGTATTGGGTTTAAGCGTAATGCTTATGTTTTTGGGTTTCATGGGCCATGGGTTGATTCTAGGCACGGGTTGGTTAGCTAGTAATTGTGAAGGGAGGGTAGTTAGACTTTTGATTCGCCTCAGAAATACCCCGAGATTTCGTGCGATCCTCAAGGATCAGTTAGGCCTAGCTACCTAAAATCACTTGATACATATATCGACGGTTTGCGATCCGTTAGAGTAGTCCATGAGCTCGAAGATGTTTTTGGTTAGGTTAGGGTTTGGTCCCCTAAAACGCGAGATAGACTTCCGCATATATCCAGTTGACAATGCAAAGCAAGCTATCCGATCAACGACAGTTTTGGAAATGGAGATCAAGAAGCTTCGCAATCATGAAGATTAATTAGTTAAGTTACAGTGGAGTGAAGCTCAAGAAGATGCGACGTGGGAGACTGAAGATAAGACACGCGCATCATACATTTTTCTTGAGGTTATATCCTCAATCTCTTTTCCAAGGAATGTTATGCATACTTGTTTCCCATCTTTTAAGGTATATCCCCTACGACATATCATCGATTCTTAGGTAGAAGCCAATGGATGTAAACATTTATTTGAAATATGTTATGATTGATAGTTGCAAGTGGCTGCTAGTGGATGCATATATATTAGTTACTAAATCAGCTCAGACGCTTTCATATTGCATTTGCATATATGTATTTGTTTATGGATTTAACTTGATATGTTATCATATGGATGTTGCATATGAATGAATGGATATTCACACATGTAGTATTTACATAACTAGGGATGCTTGCATATATGATTGGACGCATGGCACTGACATAATTTGCATTAAGGAGGTCAACTGAATCAGTAGACCGCCCGATTTTGCATTAGATAAAGACAATACACACACTATGCATATGAACATGAAAGCATTAGAAATATTTTTAAGAACAATGAATGCCTGTGATTGAATGGTTGAGTAGATGTGAAACACCCCACCTCCGTTAGGGTCACTCACAAATTGAATGCCCTAATTTTGGTGGAGGTTTATAAGTATAAGTCACAGATACACAAGACAGATATAAATACACATATTTTTAAATAGCGGAAACAACAACAACTTTTATTTCATCAGAATACGTGTTATACAAACCATACCATAATTGTCTTACAATACTTCCAAAAAACATTACATTTCCATAACTGTCTTGATTATCAAAGAAGCATAAAACATAAAATAAAGCAACAAAATCCCCATAATGATATCCAAAGCCATGATCCAAGCCAAAGAGATCCAAACCGTACATCTACTGTCTTCAAGCTTGCAAAAGAGTCTGACTAAGCTGAGTTGTTTCCTCCCTGTGGACCTTGGGGGGGGGGGGGACAAAAGAAAAGAAGACGAAAAGAAAAAACGAAGTCAGACATAAAGCCTGAGTAAATCTAGTGACTTTTCAGTATGTGAATAAGAAAAGGATATGATAGACATAAACTGAAAACATGATAGTATCATAACTAAGGGAGTGTAGTCTAGAATCGAATATACTATCGAACCCACACTATGTCTCTGCATTTACTAGAATTACTCTAACCGGCACCCCATGCTGAGGGTGAAGTGATCCTTTTTGTTTTCTAAAGATCGGCTCCTACTCGTACGTGTGTCTTACGGCTACCCCAAGAAGTGTAGATACCTATGGTGGTCCCACCATGGGGTGTATCAAGGCCCATGGTGGCGGCCCCGACACAATTACTAGAATGCATGGGTTATACTACTGGTGCCCCCAGTGCCATGCTTGTCTGCTCCGGAGTGCGTGCACGACCGCACACCCTTAGACCTACAATGTGCGCCCAACCATTGCCGTTATTTGACCGCTTACAATCAGCCCAGTAATCGTGCCCCACCCTGCCCAGTTTCAGGGTACCGTTGATACCTAAATCGGGTTACTGCTGAAACGGGTCCCTACGTTACCAGGGCTTTCTAGTCAACATGTTAAGTGGTTAAGTGTTTGTATATACCCAATCCCACCCATCAATATTTGTTAACATGTTGAATCCTTGGTTATGTGTTTTCAGTTGACTTAACCCTACCACCTGTCCTTAGCCTTTTAGAGCACCGACCATTCACATTAGACGGATATCACTATGTTTACTGGATGTGCCGGTTGGTTCCGGGCAGGTTTACACCGTAGTTCAGTCTAACCTCGGGTCTTTATTGGGCTCAATGTTTAACCACCCACATTGGATAGGTATTGTTGTGACTACTGGACAGCCGGGCGGGTCCGGGCAGGTTTATGTCACAACTCAATCCAACCTCAGGTCAAACATGTCATCTTTTCTAGATTTACATATTTCATTATTTATGTAAATGTCATGTCGTCTTTTAATTTGGGTATAACAATTTATACCGCTAAAATGTCACAGTCGTTGGCACGCGCCAAACATGCCAACATATTTATTTATCATGTTTTACATCCAACGCTATTACCCCCGTTTGTACGTACTAATGTTGGGCTCGACACAATTCAGCCCAACTTGATAAACGTGAGAAAAGGGGAAATCCAGAACATATAGTATTTTCTATGATACATAGAAGGTGTAGCGCATGAACTTGCAAATTAGCGTTAACATAAACATTGGATCATGTGAACTTGCATTTAAAATTGACATACAACTAAATGGGTGTCACATAGGATGGCATAAGTAGATTTATACAAACTTGGATTTTAACATATTAACTTGGTATAATGTCGAACACAAAACTAGCATGTTGTAAATTAACCCAAAAATGTCCAAATCTAATATATAGTCTATTTCCACATGAACTTGCATAGTTTATGTAACCCAAACTGCATTTAACATAGTTCTGATCATACTTGTAATGGACCTAAGGTGTACACATAAGCTTTGAGGCATGTAGGCATAAAAGATCTCAGATCTAGGATATGTTTACATAAGTATATGGCCCATGATATCAACATAAACATAAAGGGGATATTAACATAAACATGAGAGGGATCTAATCATAGATTTTGCCACAAACTTGCAATTGCAATTACTTTCATATACAATCGTATAATAAACTTGTATCGACACATTTATGCCACTAATCAATACACAAAATCATGATAGAAACATTACAATACACAAGATCCACATCATTATACAACAACAATACAATTCAATTCTCAATTACATTGTATCACATCATAATTTTATTCAGATTCTGAAAGACCACTATACTTACAACGTGTGACGTGATCTTGTTTTCTGATTTCTATTTTCTGAATTTGGAGGTGCTCTCCTTTGGGTAGCAATTTGTTGATGTATTTGATTAGACTTTAATTTGCTTCTTAGTTTGATTCTTGGCGGCTACGATCAACTCCTTCCTGGTAGCATGACGACTCCTCTCTTATTTTCTTATGTGAATTAGTTGAGTTTAGGGTGTATTTATAGGGTTTTCAAGTTACTTTGAGCCGTCAGATGCAAACAGGGAGGGAAATCAGACCGTACAGCACACCATAAGTCGAACCAGGGTCAGACCCACCTGGTCAGGCCGACCAGGCAAGTCGACCTACAGGCGACACCCAAGTCGACTGCACAGTCGACTTGGGGGGGCCACGTCGACTGCCCAGTCGACACTAGTGTCGACCTGGTCACTGGGCAGGAATTTTCCCGCCTAGCCCAGTTTGAACTCAAATTCAAATTTTAAACCTGTTCTGAGCTGTTTTTGAATTTCAAATTTATTCTGAAACTTTCGGAGATTATAACTCCTTCATACGGAGTCCGTTTCACGCAAACTCGGAGTTTATCTCAACCAGAATTCCGAGACGAACGCAATGGCATAAGCCATTTCCCTTAATTCTCTCATTAGAATTAATTATACTTTAAATTATGAATTTCACTATTATAGAATATATGGGTGTTACATTCTCCCCCACTTAAAAGGATTTCGTCCCAGAAATCTTCAAGTTTAGGAAGAATGTATATCCTACCGTCCAATCGTCCATCTACTCAACCAACAAATTGTCCATAAAGACTTCTAATGCTTTATGATCATATGCATTGTGTGTGTAAATGTCCCTATCAAATGCAGAAATCAGGCGGTCGACTGATTCAATTGACCTCCTAAATGCGAATCATGTAAGTGTCATGAATCCATTATGTATGCGAATTTTTTTCCAACTCATAATTCTACATGAGTGCACAACAATTCATACAAATGCGATAAGCACATGATAACATATAAAATTTCAACCACATATGGATGAGAATACATATATGCATATGCAGTATGAAGTGACTGAGCCAATCTAAAACCTAGGGTGTATGTGTATATGCATCCACGAGCAACCACTAGCAATCACTTGCAACCACTTGCAGCCATAATCCATAACATGTTTTCAAATACATGTTTGCATCCATTTGTTTTCTACCTAAGGAGTTAAGGAGAAAGGGTAGAGGAAATATGCATAAAAGATAGATAAAGCATAACTTAAGGAAAAAGAGAGATCAAAGATGTACCCTCAAAAAGAAAAGGGTGGGCTGCGCATATTCTAGCCTCAGTTTCCCAAGTCGCGTCTTCCTCGGCGTCGCTCCACTGAACTTTAACGAGCTTGACTTCGCGGTTGCGTAGTTTTTTCACTTCAATTCCTAAGATGCGTGTTGGAACTCTTCTCACAGTTGCTTCACGTTCCACTTCGGCTTCTTCTAGATTGCTAGGCTCTACTATTTCAGCAGACTCATGTAAACACTTCCGAAGATGAGAAACATGAAAGACGTTGTGAACTCCGGCCAGTTTTTCGGGTAGCTCTAATCTATAGGCCATCTTCCCAACCCTCTCAACGATAGGAAATGGTCCTACAAATCTCGGTGCTAGCTTTCCGGTGGATCCAAAACGAACAACGTTCCTTAGAGGAGATACCTTAAGAAAAACTCTGTCCCCAACCTCAAACTCAAGGTCGGTCCTTATCTTGTCGGCGTAGGATTTTTGTCTGTCTTGGGCCGTCTTCATCCTTCTTCGAATCAAGTCCACTTTTGCTGAAGTTTCTCTGGTCATGTATGGACCAAGAATAACCTTATCTGTAGACTCCCACAAACAAGTTGGTCACTTGCACGGTCTTCCATACAATGCTTCGAAGGGTGCCATGCCTATGGTAGCTTGGAAGCTATTGTTGTAAGCAAACTCCACTAAGGGAAGGTGATCCTCCCATGTCCCTCCAATGTCTAGAACGCAAAGTCTCAAAAGATCCTATAAAACTCTATTCACCCTTTCCGTCTGTCCATCGGTCTGGGGGTTATAGGCCGTGCTCAAACATAACTGTGTGCCTACAGCTTCTTGCAAACTTCACCAAAACTCGCTTGTGAAGATAGGGTCTCGGTCACTAACAATGCTGGAGGGTATCCCATAGAGTCGAACTATCTCCTTGATGTAAAGTGACGCTAAAGATGAGGCGGTCCTTCTAATCTTGACAGGTAAAAAGTGGGCGCTCTTAGTAAGCCTCTCCACTATTACCCAAATGCTAGTATTGCCTCATCTGGACCTAGGCAGCCCATCAACGAAGTTGTAACACCCCATATATTCTATAATAGTGAAATTCATAAATTAAAGTATAATTAATTCTAATTAAAGAATTAAGGAAAATGTCTTACGCCATTGCGTTCGTCTCGGAATTCTGGTTAAGATAGAGTCCGAGTTAACGTGAAACGGACTCTGTATGAAGGAGTTACGACCTCCGGAAGTTTCAGAATAAATATGAATTCAAAAAATAGCTCAGATCATGTTTAAAATTTGAAATTCGAGTTCAAACTGGGCTGGGCAAGAAAACTTCCGCCCAGAGACCAGGTTGACACTAGTGTCGACTGGGCAGTCAACCTAGCCTCCTAGGTCGACTACGTAGTCGACTTAGGTGTCGACCTGCAGGTCGACTTGCCTGGTCGGCCTGACCAGGTGGGTCTGACCCTGGTTCGTCTCTGGTGTGTTGTACGGTCTGATTTCCCTCCCTGTTTACATCTGACGACTCAAATTAACTTGAAAACTCTATAAATACACTCTAAGACTCAACTAATTCACATAAGAAAATAAGAGAGGAGTCGTCATGTTGTCTGGAAGGAGTTGATCGTAGTCGCCAAGAATCAAACTAAGATGCAAACTAAAGTATAATCAAATCAATCAACAAATTGCTACCCAAAGGAGAAAATCTCCAAATTAAGAAAACAGAAATCAGAAAACAAGATCTCGTCACGTTTTAAGTATAGTGGTCTTTCAGAATTTGAATAAAATTATGATGTGATACGTTGTAATTGGGAATAGAATTGTATCATTGTATTGATGTAGATCTTGTGTATTGTAATGTTTCTATCGTGATTATTTTTGGTGAATTGATTTGTGGCATAAATGGATCAATGCAAGTTTATTATACGTTTGTATATGAAAGTGATGGTAATTGCATGTTTTGTGGCAAAGTCTATGATTAGATCCCTCTCATGTTTATGTTAATATCCCTTTATGTTTATGTTGATATCATGGACTATATACTTATGTAAACATGTTATAGATCTGAGATCTTTTATGCCTACATGACTCAAAACCTATGTATACATCTTAGATTCATCACAAGTATAATTGGATTAATATTAAATATATTTAGGTTACACAAATTAGACTATTATCATGTTAAAATGGACTGCTTGTTTAAAAGTTAGTTTACACCTTTGGGTTATGATAAAAAGTGGACATTTTATGAACATGTAACATGCTAGTTCGGTGTTTGACATTATGCCTAGTTATATATGTTTAAACTCACATCTAGGCGAATCCAAAGTTATGCTATTTCACATGTCACCTACTTAGTAATATGCCTATTTGAATGCAAGTTCATATGATCAAATGTTTATGTTAGTTGAATCACCAAATTGCAAGTTCATGCGCTACACACCTTTTATGTGATATAGAAATATTACATGTTCTTGATTTCCCCCTTTTTCTCATGTTTATCAAGTTGGGCTGAGTTGTGTCGAGCCCAACATTAGTACGTTCAAACGGGGGTAATAGCGTTGGGTGTGAAACATGATAAATATAAATATATGTATATATATATATATATATATGTTGGCATATTTGGCGCATGCCAACAACTGTGATATTATAGCAGTATAAATTGTTATACCAAAAAAATGAAGAACATGATATTTACATATTAAATTGAATGGTGAAATGTAAATTTAGAAAATACGACATGTTTAACCCGAGGTTGGATTGAATTGTGACGTAAATCTGCCCAGACCCGCCCGGCTGTCCAGTAGTCGCAATAATACCTATCCAATGTGGGTGGTTAAACATTTAGCCCAATAAAGACCCGAGGTTAGATTGAACTACGGTGTAAACCTGCCCGGAACCAACCGGCACATCCAGTAACCGTAGTGATATCTGTCTAATGTGAGTGGTCGGTGCTCTAAAAGGCTAAGGACAGGTTGTAAGGTTAAGTCAACTGAAAACACTTAACAAAAGATTCAACATGTTAACAAATATTGATGGGTGGGGTTAGGTATATACATACACTTAACCACTTAACATGTTTGACTAGAAAACCCTGGTAACGTAGGGACCCGTTTCAGTAGTAACCTAATTTAGGTATCAACGGTACCCTGAAACTAGGTAGGGTGGGGCACGATTACTGGGCTGATTGTAAGCGGTTAAATAACGGCAATGTTATGTGCACAGTGTAGGCCTAACGGTGTGTGGTCGTGCACGCACTCCGGAGCAGACAAACAGGGCACTGGGGAACCAGTAGTATATCCTATGCCTTCTAGTAATTGTGTCGGGGCCGCCACCATGGGTCTTGATTCACCCCATGTGGGACCAGCATAGGTATCTACACTTCTTGGGGTAGCCGTAAGACACACGTAGGAGTAGGAGCCGATCTTTAGAAAACAAAAAGGATCACTTCACCCTCAGCATGGGGTGTCGGTTAGAGTAATACTAGTAAATGCAGAGATATGGTGTGGGTTCGATAGTATATTCGACTCTAGACTACACACCCTTAGTTATGATACTATCCTGTTTTCAGTTTATGTCTGTTATATCCTTTTCTTATTCAAATACTGAAAAGTCACTAGATTTACTCAGGCTTTATGTATGACTCCGTTTTTCTTTTCGTCTTCTTTTCTTTCGTTCCCCCCCAGGTCCACAGGGAGGAAACAACTCAGCCTAGTCAGACTCTTTTGCAAGCTTGAAGACAGTAGATGTACGGTTTGGATCTCTTTGGCTTGGATCATGGCTTGGATATCATTATGGGGATTTTGTTGCTTTACTATATGTTTTATGCTTCTTTGTTAATCAAGACAGTTATGGAAATGTAATGTTTTTGGAAGTACTATAAGACAATTATGGTGTGGTTTATGTAACACGTATTTTGATGAAATAAAAGTTGTTGTTGTTTCCGCTGTTTGAAAATATGTGTATTCATATCTGTCTTGTATATTTATGACTTATACTTATAAACCACCACCAAAATTAGGGCATTCCCTTTGTGAGTGACCCTAACGGAGGTGGGGTGTTTCACTTGGTATCAGGGCATAGGTTTACTAGATAAGATAAAGTTTTTGATATTATTTTCAAAAGAAAGTTTAAAGAAGCATTTTTTTTAGAAAAAAAATGTTATATTTTAAAAGCCATAATCCCCCAAAGCCATGTACGTTATCTCTCTCTATCCTTTGTTTTGAATCTTTCCTTTCTGTTTCAGCATATCTGGAGACCTTAACCTTCCTGAAGGAGTAACGATACCCTGCTGGTTTTGGAGGTACTTAGAAGCAAGGACCAATGACGCGGGCCCAGCAAACATTCCTCCAGTGGCAGCGGTTCCTCCTCCTCCTCCTGCCCCTCCTCTTGGAAATTCTTTTGTCAAAACATGTAGAGACTTCAAATCTATGGGTGGAAAAGACTTCCATGGAACTGAGCCTTTTGTCGGAGCAAGAAATTGGCTAAAGGTGACTGAGGATCTGTTTGACATCTTTGGAGTTGATGATAGGCAAAAGATACAGCTAGCAGCGTGCTTGCTCAAAGATGAAGCTTCCTATTGGTGGGAGATCACTAATGCTTAAAGGGCAGTGGAAACTTGGGATGATTTTAGGACAAGGTTTGAACTGAAATTGCTCTCCCAAGCTGAAAGGAGCCTGCAAATAGAGAAGTTCCTGAATCTTAAATAGGGAAGCATGACGGTCAGGAGTACGTCAATCAATTTAATCAGCTGGCCATATTTGGGTTGGACTTAGTAAATACCCAACACAAGAAGGCGCTTCGCTTCGTCAAAGGTATGAATGAGCCTATACACAGCCTTGCCATGACCCATGTGTCCACGGGAGAGACTTACAAAAGCTTGTTGGACATGGCGTTCCTACATGAGGAAGCCCACGAAAAGAAGGAGACTAAGGCTAAGGAAAAGAAAGAAGGTTTACAGGCTAAGAAGACAGACTTTAAGAAAGGAGGAAAGAACAAGAAGTCCCGTGAGAAGAGAAAGTGCCATTTTTGTGGCATAGTTGGACATATAGAGAAAGACTGTCGGAAGAAGAAGGCAAAGATGGGTGGTTGCTTTCATTGCGGAGAGACTGGGCACCATGCTAAGGACTACCCAAAGAAGAAAGGACAGGGACAGAAAGCTGGATCTACTTCAGGAGGTCAAGTTCATGCTCTGACGGAACCTTCACAGGAGCGAGGTAGTAATATTTCTGTAGAAAGTGTATTCTATCTTTATGATCATCCAGTTTGCACACTTTTTGACTCGGGTGCATCACACTCCTTTATTTCATCTGCTTTAGTAGAATATTTGCATCTAGACACTAGTATGGTTGTGGATCCCTTAGTAGTTTCAAATCCAATTGGGGGCTCCGCTTACTTGTCAATGGTTTGTTTAGGTTTGAAAATCTCTATTCTCAGTGTTGAGATTAGTTGTAATGCCTTTGTTCTAGGCTTATCGGGATATGGTTCGATCTTAGGCATGGACTGGTTATCCAGTAACGGTGCCATTCTTGATTGTGAGAAAAGAGTAGTTAGACTCTTGACTCGGCTTGGTAACACTCTAGAAATTTCCTGTAAACCTTTGAATGTTGTTATGCTTAGTTATCTAGAGTCGCTTGATGCTTCTGACGAGAATTTGCAGTCGGTTAGAGTAGTCCGGGAATATCCGGATGTCTTTGAGGAGGTGAAAGGCTTACCTCCGAAGCAGGAAATAGACTTTCGAATCTGTCTTGTGGATAACGCAAAGCCCGTTGCTTTACCTGTCAGACATATGGCTCCAAAAGAGAGAAAGGAGCTCAGTAAGCAGGTTAAAGAACTTCTTGAGAAGGGGTTCATTCGAAGGAGCATTTCAGAATGGGGTGCTCCAGTGGTATTTGCAACCTAGGCAGACGGTTCGCTTCGCCTTTGCGTTGACTATAGGGAGTTAAACAAATTGACCAAGAAGAATAGGCACCTTCTTCCCCGAATCGACGATTGTTTGATCAGCTTGTAGGTGCGGTTTTCTCCCAACTTGATCTACCAACTGGGTTTCATCAGCTAAAAGTGGCTGAAGATAGTAATGATAAAACGGCGTTCAGAACCCCAGACGGTTTCTTTGAGTAGCTTTTCATGCCTTTCGGCCTGACAAATGCACCCTCTTATTTCGTGGACCTAATGAGCAGAGTGTTCAGAGAATTCCTCAACAAGTTTGTGGTTGTCTTTGTGGATGATATCTTGATCTTTTCAAAGAGTGAGGAAGAGCATGCTCAACATCTGAAGGAAATCATGGATACTCTCCGAGCACATCAGCTAAAGGCAAAATTTTCAAAATGCCACTTTTGGAGAGAAGAAGTAAGGTTTCTTGGGAATGTAGTATCTAAAGAAGGGCTGGCCGTAGACCCTACGAAGGTAGTTGCGGTGCAAGACTGGAAGGCACCAAAGAATGCAACTGAGGTCCGAAGTTTTCTAGGACTGGCAGGCTTCTACCGAAAATTCATAAGGGATTTTGTGAAAATCTCAGCTCCACTCACAAGGCTGACAAAGAAGAATCTAGTGTTCAATTGGGACTTGGATTGCGAGTTGGCTTTCCAACGCCTAAAAAGGACTCTTACAACAGCCCCAGTCCTGACTCTGCCAGACGGAAGCAAGATGTTCACAGTTTATACAGATGCATGTGGGACAGGACTAGGCGCTATCTTGATGCAAGAAGGGAGGGTAGTAGCTTATGGTGGAAGGCAATTAAAAGTTCATGAAAAGAACTACCCGACCCACGATCTTGAGTTAGCCGCCATCGTCTTTGCACTTAAGTCCTGGCGACATTATCTCCTAGGTGAGAAGTTCGAACTTTACATTGACCATAAATCGTTGAAATATCTTTTCTCGCAGAAAGATCTTAACTTGAGGCAACAGAGATGGATGGAGTTTCTTGCCTCGTTTGACTTCGAGATTTCCTATAATCCGGGCAAGGGCAATGTGGTGGCAGACGCCTTGAGTAGAAGGAAACTGACCCTAAGCCTACTCTTTTTAGAAAGGAAAAGCCTAGAGTGTATAGCCAGTTTTAACTTTAGGCCCTCCTCTGATTTCGTACCGGGTTTGTTAGCATCTCTTGAGGTGCGCCCTACTCTTTTAGACACAATAGGGATGGCACAACGGGAGGACCCTCAGCTAGTCGAAGTGTTTGATAAACTAATTAGGGGTGAGACTTATAGTCACCTCAGTAGATACTCTATTGATGATAAACGCTGGCTGAGATGCGACGGAAGACTATGCGTTCCACAAGCAAAGGAGTTGATAAAGAAGGTTCTCGAGGAAGCACATCGTTCCAAGATGACAATACATCCAGGCGGAGACAAAATGTACAAGGACATGAAAAGAGTTTTCTTTTGGAACGACATGAAGAAGGACGTGGCAGATTTTGTTTCTAAGTGTATGGTATGCCAACAAGTTAAAGCGGAACAGAAAAAGCCTGGAGGACTGTTCATCCCCTAGAGGTCCCACAGTGGAAGTGGGATAACATTTCAATGGACTTCGTTGATGGGCTGCCTAGGCCGAGAAGGTGCAATGCTAGCTGTTTGCGAATGAATTATGCAATTGTAAACAACTGTAAAATTCGTTCGTCTTTCCTAAACAACAAGGATCGTTGTGGAGGGTGTCGAACTCTGGGACCAAATTATTTTATTAATAAATCCAATCAAGTTATCCCTAACTTTTGATTGGTTGAAAACAAAGAAAATAGCAGAGATTAAATAAAAGAGAGTTTTAACAATAACTGAAAGCAATTAGGGGATAATGACATAGATCAAATTCATAATCATCAATAGCCAAAAGATTAACTAGATCTAATACATGTTTCTGTCACAAACATGAATCAACGATAATAGGTTTTTAGAAACAAATATGTAAATAACGACAAGCATAGCCTATGCAGGAGCTCAGCTCTACAACCATAGACTATCAGGACAAATTCACTAATTAATTTCTAAAACCCTAAAATTAGATCTAGATCTGATAAACGTTAGATCGAACACGAATATATCTTGTGAAGGAGCCTAGCTCTTAAACGACACAAAATATGAAGGTTCAGATCTAACCCTTAATTCAGATCCAGATCTACATGTATACAGTCCTCATCTTTTGGCTATGTGATTCATATTGAATCATACTATCAGCGTCATCACCCCCTAATCAAAGGGGATTAGCTAGACATAGCTAAAGAAGAAGAAAAACAGAAATTAAATAACAAGAACATAAATAAAACTAAAACTAAATAGAAAAAAGGAAGAAGAATGATTTTATTCCAAGAAGAGAATTACAGAATAAAACCTAATGTGTTTTTTACAAGACTAAGATACAATGTATTTATAGGTGATATGACAAAGGCTAGCTAGCTAATTACATAATGTGGGACTAAAGAAATAACCCAAATAACACATAAGCTAGTGTGAACGCAGCTTTAGAGTGAGTGGTCTTTCAAATAAGCTAGTGTGAACGCAACATAAGTAACAGGCCTTCCAAGTGAGCTAATGTGAATGCAGTTTGAGTCTTTATTGAGCCAAATCTTCTTAGCTGAAATATAATTGCAACCGTTCTTCAAGCTTTAGACTCTTCAAGCTTTAGCAATTTTAAACTTCACTCTTTTTAAGCAAATTCTTCATGCTTTATCCATCAAATGCTCTAAACCATGCTTCTTGTCAACAATCTGAAAATACAGCTATAAATACAAAGTATCAATTATTTTAAAGGGAAAATAAGATAAATAAGCGGATAAAATATACACATTTATGTGTATATCAAATACCCCCACACTTATCTTTTTATTCGTCCTCGAATAAACTAAACTAAGATATGTCACACTTTCGTAGGAAACACGATTGCATTTAGCGTATGCAACAAGCCGTTAAACCTCTGGGTGTCCCCAGTAGGACGAGTGTTGTCTCGTGAGGGTTTTCAGCGGATACTACCCACAAAATCCAAGCGTCTTGTGTACGCAGATAAATCAAATGTTATATTTAAGGTCTTTCACAATCCAAGGACTTTACCTAACTTCAATAATAACGGTTTAGTCCCAAATTGTCCATTCCATTGTTGGTGCAAAAATGAATAAAAATTTTCAAGCTGAATCGTAATTCCTTGATAACACTGTAATTGTCTTGAAGGTTAAGAGCGTGGTGTCAACCAAAGTTCTACACATCGACAATGTACACCCAATCATTTATTTGACCCTTTTTTTTTGAATAATTTTGCACCAATGTAACTGTAATGTATTGGATGTGAGTTATGCATAGATGAAGGAAAATTTTGTAAGTTCTAAAAATGTTATAGATAAGAGGGCAAGTGTATTAGTTGAACTTCAAGCTACAAAAGATAAAGTAATACTAAGGCACATATGAACATTTTTATTTCCTTTCATCTCCTCTACTACAATCCTCACTTCCAAGTACGGTATAATGGATGTGGATGGAATAGAACTGAATGCTTTATAGTCAAGAATGATGAATGACTATTTTATTCTGAGAGACTCTCTCTTTATTTCATTTTTTTCCTTTTCTTTTCCCTTTTTTTTATTCATTTTTTTTTCTTTTGCATGATGAATGATGAATGGAGATGGAATGGAATGATACCGTACATTATTTCATTTGATTCCTCCTCTACTAAACCAACACTTCATGAAAGGAAAGTTTTGAGCCCTAGTTACTCTACTTCTATAACCTTAATTCAACACACAAGTCTGGATTGATGTTATACAAAAAGCTAAAAGGAATGATAAGCAAAGTTTCGTAAGATAGATAACCCATATAAAATAAGATGTGGCATATGGTTATCTTACCTTTAAACAAGTACGGAGTGGGTAATGTGATATTGGTATAAAAAGTGACATTTTTGAACCTTTGAAAATAAAAAGTTCGTAAGTATACCAATATATAAGAAAAACTTGTCGAAACATGGATGTAAATCGACTAAAACTTGGGTTTGAATAATGTGGGGTATCGAAGAAGAATGCTACAATGAGTCATTTCTCCTTTAATTGGGCCACGTGGATTTTAGAACTTACGAGTGTGAAAAAAAAAATATCATGCATGAAAACGAACTCAGAAAATCCAACAAATATAGGTGCAAAATCCTTTTATTTCATGATTTTTTTTTTTTTTTGATTATTTTTACTTGCACATTCTAACATGTATAACAAAGGTTGACACACTTACTCCAGAACACGACTAACGTCTGCACAGTCTCAAGCTAGCATCTTAAAAAGACACATTACGACTCAATGAATAAATAATGTTCATTCCCATCACCCAACAATTCAACTTATCAAACAAGAACTGAGGTGTTATTTATGAATTTTAAGTTAATCCTTGTTCAATGAATGACCTTGTTTATAAAATTTGATTGCTGATGTAATGTAAACTCCCCCCCCCCCACACACTTGAGTGTGACTGTGTCCTCACAGTCGTTAATCAGACATATCTTAGTGAAAGGGAAATAAAATAAGAGGGTCAGCACGGCTTACCGAGTACACATGCAGAAAATACGCAGTCATCGAATAGATGAACCGGTCCATAATGGACCAATGGATCAGCCTCATTAAGATTATGAGACACGGCTGAAGCACAGAATACCAAATCATAAAGAATTTTATATCCTGTTCCTGATTTGGAAAAACAAATTTTGTTTTTTCAAAAGTTTGAGTTGCTAATTTTAAAATTTTGAGCTTACAATTGATCCTAAAATCGAATTGAATTTCTGTAGCAACTAAAGAGAGATCATCGAGCTGGGGTTCAGTAAAAGTTTCAAAAACAAAATTTGATTTGTTCAGATGATGTATAAATTGAGAGACGTGGGCATCACTCTCACCCCCACACTTGTTTTGAGAAATATTGTTCAGTTTTGCTTTGATATTTGAAATTTTATTAACTAAAGGTTCATTCGTAAACCTAAAGTCAAAACCGAACAAATGAATTTTCAGTAAATTTCGAAATCTTATTTTCTCAAAAACAGTGTTATTCCAGAAAGAGTTCATATACTGCATAAATTTATCATTGAAAAACAAGTGATCATAGTGAGGTTCAGTTGAAATGATCAAGTCGCAAGGAGTTTCAACAGTTTCAGAAAAATTGTTATTGTGCTTGAGATCACATTCAGCAGTTTCGTTGTTTTCAACCACAAGAATTTCAAAGTTTTCAAACATTTCATTTTCAGTTTCATACCCAACAACAATATCGTCAATCAATTCAAGAATTTTTAGCTCATCAAAGTCGTCCTCACTTGAACAGTTGTTAACAACTTCATCATTTTTGTCAAGTTGACAATCTAAAGTTGCTAAATTTTCAGAATCTGATAGAGGAAGATCAAATTGAAGATTAACGTCTTTGTTTTTAAGAGAATTTAAATTCAAATCAAGCACAGGGCTTTCAACAACTTTATTAAGATTTTCATCAATTTCAAAAGTTGTTAGTTGAAAATCGTCGATTGTGGGCAAAGGTGGATTTTTATTTGAATCATCACAAGTTTGGATTCGATTTTGTTTCTCACGAAACTTCAAGTAATCGTCAAGCACATTCATTTGCTCAACAAAATCAAATTTGTAGTTATTTACACGGGAATTTTCAAGTTGAAATTGTTGAGAACAAAAGTTTTTACTAGCACCACAATTGAAATTATTCCCATTGCCAAAATCATTTGAAAAGTGATTTACATTTCCATTTCGAATTTGAAATACATTTTGGAGTTCAAAATTGAATTGACAAGGGTTATAATCAGAATCATTTGAATTTGGAGGTGAAATCGAATTTTGATTATTTTGAAAGCTTTCACTTGAATTGTTGCACATGTATAAATTACACAATTCATTTATTTCTTTATTTTGTTGTATGCTCATTTCAAGTAAAGATTCAACATGTGTTTCAAGAGTTGAGGGCTGATCATCATTTCGAAAATTTGATGATGTACAATCGGGATTATCCTGAAAATTTTGAAAAGTTGGTGGTGTACAGTCCAAATTACTTGTACAATAGTTGTTATTAAAATATCCATATGAATTTGGTGTAAAAGTATATGGATTATATTGATTTTCACAACTATCGTAAAATCCGTAGGAATAAGGGAATTGAGACATTTTCAAGAAAGCTCTTTTAAAAAATATGTTAAAATTAACAACTTCGGATTATATGAATACAAGTCTAGGCCAGGTCCGGACAGGGGTTATCAGTGTGCCACGAATCACCGTAGAAACACGACTGAAGGTTTAAGAACCTGTTTGAGTTCTTGACTCTACCGTTCCTTAGACACCTCAGAGAGTATCAATCCTAATTGTCAATTTAACAAATATTTTGTCCTATGAGCTTTGGGGAATCCTCAATTCGATTTCAAAAATAAACTTTTCAATTAATCCCATGTTCGTTTTAAAATTTTAAACCACACATCAACAGGCAAAATATTCAGTCATAGAATGAACAGTCTCAGAACAGGAAATTGCAGAAATAAATTTTTTTTTTACAAGCAAGCCAATCTCCTGCAGAAGATTTTTACAAGCGATTTCTATATACTTTTCTTTGCAGCAGCAATCACTGTAGAGTTAGAAAATACTCACCTTGATCGGCAGTCCGTCCAGTGCAGTTGAGTCGTGCTAGAGCGTTCACACCCCACTTGGTGTGCAACCGCTCGAACACTGAATAGTCCGCTGCTTTTGTTGTTCTTGCTTCCTATTATTTGCTTGACTGCGCTGCGGCACGGGTTCGGGCTAGGAGCCCGAAAAAAAAAAAATTTAAGACCTTTTTCTATTTTCCACCGTACATGCTTTCGAAATTTTCCTCAAACTTCCAAAATAATTAGCCCACTTGGTGTGTAACCGCTCAAGCGTTCAAATTCAACAATTTGCTTGCTCTGAATTTCTTGTATCGCCTGGTTGAATCTTCACTTCATGTTGGCCTTTGTTTTTGAAACTCCTTCCTTTATTTTTTATTTTTTTGAATAAAAGAAATGATATGAAAGTAAAAGAAGATGAGTGAAAATCAAAAGAAAAAGAATGTGATTTTTTTTTTATATGTACTAAAAAAAATAAAAACTAAACAAAATACTCAAAGCAAGAAATAAAATATGTCCAAACACAAACAATGTCACACCTAACTAAATTAATTTGCAAAAGATGCAAACAAAATCCAACCAGATAACCCACAATGTTAAAATGAAAACAAGTATCCCCGCGGCCCACAAGAAATATATTAAAATACAGCCCAATCTAGAGCCCTTTTAAATGACTGAAACCCCCTTTCTTAAGCATCAAACAAAAATCTAGTTAGTCAAGATTAAAACGAAAGCTCAGACGTCAAATTAAAACCCACCTCCTCCGATTAAAACTCTGATAATATTCAATTCAAAGCAGTTTGTTCTTAGTCAAAATCCGACGATTTCAGAGGGGATTTTCGTGGTTGCAGAGTATCTACGCGATTTAAAATATGGTTGTCAGGAAGCGGCGATTGAGGTTCTGGCTTTTGGGTAGATTGAGGTGGATGTTCGGTCGTTTGCTGAAGCGTGGACTGTAGGTTATTGATGTAGGGAAGATCTGTGGTAGTTCTGGCAGTCGCTTTTGTGTTAGCTGTTTGGCGAGGCGTGGATGGGTGCTGCGTTTTTGATTTGAGTGGTGGCTTTTGGACATGATGAGGGTGGCAGCATAGTTTGGTGTATGGGTTTTGGTTGGTGAGGGAATTATGGTGGCTGTTAGTTTTGTAGCTCTGTGGAGGGTGAGTTGAGAAAGGCGTGTGGTTTTGGTGCCAGTCACGAAGAGGTTGGGGTTGATTGTAGAGCAGTATGTTTGAGTGAAAGGGTTATGGTATGACAATGAGGTAATGAAGATTTGTTGGCTGACTTGGTTGTGAGGTTGGTACAATAATGAAGCAGTGGAGTATTTTGTTTGAATGGATGGTCTGGACGGAAATGAATATGTGATGTGTGATATGGGGGTGAGTTTGTATAGGATGGTTTTGTTATGAAGGGCGTGTGGTTTTTGGTTATCAGTGGTGTACTGAAATTTGCGGTGGTGGGTATTTGCGGAGGCTTGGATTGGTTGAACTGTTGGAGTAGACGCAGGTTGTTTGGATGGTTTTGCTGACAGTCTTGGATCTGTGAATGGATGGTGATGGTATCACGGACGTGGTTTTGGTTGATGACTTGAAGAACAGATGCAGTAAACAAGGCAGTGAATAAAAAAAGAAAACAGAAAAAGAATTTGTCTATTTTTTTTTTTTTTTTTGAAATTTGTAAAAAGGAAAGAGATGAATGGAAATAAATTAGAAAAAATGGCAAGCAACAGGCAAGGAAAGGGAATCAAAGAAAAATCTTTTTTTTTTTTAGAGATTTGTTGAAAAATGGAAGGCGGTGTAATGGGAAAGAAAGCAAAAGGCAATGAAAGGAAAGAAATCAAACTAAAAGTTACAAATTTTTTTCTTTCTATCTATGCTAGGAAACAAAAGGGAAAAAAAATTTGTGTGTTTTTTTTAAATAATAAAATAGAAATAAAACTATAACCCGAAGAATTTAAAAATAAAAAACTTTTTGGTCCCCGGCAACGGCGCCAAAATTTGTTTGCGAATGAATTATGCAATTGTAAACAACTGTAAAATTCGTTCGTCTTTCCTAAACAACAAGGATCGTTGTGGAGGGTGTCGAACTCTGGGACCAAATTATTTTATTAATAAATCCAATCAAGTTATCCCTAACTTTTGATTGGTTGAAAACAAAGAAAATAGCAGAGATTAAATAAAAGAGAGTTTTAACAATAACTGAAAGCAATTAGGGGATAATGACATAGATCAAATTCATAATCATCAATAGCCAAAAGATTAACTAGATCTAATACATGTTTCTGTCACAAACATGAATCAACGATAATAGGTTTTTAGAAACAAATATGTAAATAACGACAAGCATAGCCTATGCAGGAGCTCAGCTCTACAACTATAGACTATCAGGACAAATTCACTAATTAATTTCTAAAACCCTAAAATTAGATCTAGATCTGATAAACGTTAGATCGAACACGAATATATCTTGTGAAGGAGCCTAGCTCTTAAACGACACAAAATATGAAGGTTCAGATCTAACCCTTAATTCAGATCCAGATCTACATGTATACAGTCCTCATCTTTTGGCTATGTGATTCATATTGAATCATACTATCAGCGTCATCACCTCCTAATCAAAGGGGATTAGCTAGACATAGCTAAAGAAGAAGAAAAACAGAAATTAAATAACAAGAACATAAATAAAACTAAAACTAAATAGAAAAAAGGAAGAAGAATGATTTTATTCCAAGAAGAGAATTACAGAATAAAACCTAATGTGTTTTTTACAAGACTAAGATACAATGTATTTATAGGTGATATGACAAAGGCTAGCTAGCTAATTACATAATGTGGGACTAAAGAAATAACCCAAATAACACATAAGCTAGTGTGAACGCAGCTTTAGAGTGAGTGGTCTTTCAAATAAGCTAGTGTGAACGCAACATAAGTAACAGGCCTTCCAAGTGAGCTAATGTGAATGCAGTTTGAGTCTTTATTGAGCCAAATCTTCTTAGCTGAAATATAATTGCAACCGTTCTTCAAGCTTTAGACTCTTCAAGCTTTAGCAATTTTAAACTTCACTCTTTTTAAGCAAATTCTTCATGCTTTATCCATCAAATGCTCTAAACCATGCTTCTTGTCAACAATCTGAAAATACAGCTATAGATACAAAGTATCAATTATTTTAAAGGGAAAATAAGATAAATAAGCGGATAAAATATACACATTTATGTGTATATCACTAGCATTTGGGTAATAGTGGATAGGCTTACAAAGAGAGCCCACTTTTTACCTGTCAAGAGTAGAAGGACCACCTAATCCCTAGCATCTCTTTACATCAAGGAGATAGTTCGACTCCATGGGATACCCTCCAGCATTGTTAGTGACCGAGACCCTATCTTCACAAGCAAGTTTTGGCGAAGTTTGCAAGAAGCTGTAGGCACATACTTATGTTTGAGCACGACCTATCACCCCCAGACCGATGGACAGACGGAAAGGGTGAATAGAGTTTTAGAGGATCTTTTGAGACTTTGCGTTCTAGACTTTGGAGGGACATGGGAGGATCACCTTCCCTTAGTGGAGTTTCTTACAACAATAGCTTCCAAGCTACCATAGGCATGGCACCCTTCGAAGCATTGTATGGAAGACCGTGCAAGTCACCAACTTGTTGGTGGGAGTCTACAGATAAGGTTATTCTTGGTCCAGACATGATCAGAGAAACTTCAGAAAAAGTGGACTTGATTCGAAGAAGGATGAAGACGGCCCAAGATAGACAGAAATCCTACGCCGATAAGAGAAGGACCGACCTTGGGTTTGAGTTTGGGGACAGGGTTTTTCTTAAGGTTTCTCCTCTAAGGAATGTTGTTCGCTTTGGATCCACTGGAAAGCTAGCAACAAGGTTTGTAGGACCATTTCCTATCATCGAGAAGGTTGGGAAGATGGCCTATAGATTAGAGCTACCTGAGAGATTGGCCGGAGTTCACAACGTCTTTCATGTTTCTCACCTCCGGAAGTGTTTACACGAGTCTGCTGAAATAGTAGAGCCTAGCATTCTAGAGGAAGCCGAAGTGGAACGTGAAGCAAATGTGAGAAGAGTTCCAACACGCATCTTAGGAACTGAAGTGAAAAAGCTATGCAACCGTGAAGTCAAGCTCGTCAAAGTTCAGTGGAGCGACGCTGAGGAAGACGCGGCTTGGGAAACTGAGGACAGAATATGCGCTGCCTACCCTTTTCTTTTTGAGGGTACATCTTTGATCCCTCTTTTTCCTTAAGTTATGCTTTATCTATCTTTTAGGTATATCTCCACGGTCCTTTTCCTAACTCTTTAGGTAGAAAGCAAATGGATGCAAACATGTATTTGAAAACATGTTATGGATAATGGCTGCAAGTGGTTGCTAATGATTGCTAGTGGTTGCTCGTGGATGCATATACACACACCTTCAAGGTTTTAGATCGGCTCAGTCACTTCATATTGCATATGCATATATGTATTCTTGTTCATATATGGTTGAAATTTTATATGTTATCATATGGTTGTCGCATTTGTAAGAATTGTTGTGCACAAATGTAGAATTAAGAGTAGGAAAAAATTTGCATACATGATGGATTCATGACACTTACATGATTCACATTTAGAAGGTCAACTGAATCAGTGGACCGCCTGATTTCTGCATTAGATAAGGACATGTACACACATCATGCATGTGATCATAAAGCATTAGAAGTCTTTAAGGACAATGGACACCTGTGTTTATTGGTTGAGTAGATGGACGATTGGATGGTAGGATATACATTCTTCCTAACTTGAAGATTTCGGGGATGAAATCCTTTTAAGTGGGGGAGAATGTAACATCCCGTATATTATATAATAGTGAAATTCATATATTAAAGTATAATTAATTCTAATGAAAGAATTAAGGAAAATGGCTTACGCCATTGCGTTCGTCTCGGAATTCTGGCTAAGATAGAGTCCGAGTTTGCATGAAACGGACTCCGTATGAAGGAGTTACGACCTCCGGAAGTTTCAGAATAAATTTGAATTCAAAAAACAGCTCAGATCACGTTTAAAAGTTGGAATTCGAGTTCAAACTGGGCTGGGCGGGAAAACTCCCGCCCAGTGACCAGGTCGACACTAGTGTCGACTGGGCAGTTGACCTGGCCCCCCCCAGGTCGACTACGAAGTCGACTTGGGTGTCGACCTGCAGGTCAACTTGCCTGGTCGGCCTGACCAGGTGGGTCTGATCCTGGTTCGACTCTGGTGTGCTGTACGGTCTGATTTCCCTCCCTGTTTGCATCTGACGACTCAAATTAACTTGAAAACTCTATAAATACACTTTAATACTCAACTAATTCACATAAGTAAATAAGAGAGGAGTCGTCATGCTGTCTGGAAGGAGTTGATCGTAGCTGCCAAGAATCAAACTAAGAAGCAAACTAAAGTCTAATCAAATCAATCAACAAATTGCTACCCAAAGGGGAGCATCTCCAAATTCAGAAAACAGAAATCAGAAATCAAGATCTCGTCACGTTGTAAGTATAGTGGTCTTTCAGAATTTGAATAAAATTATGATGTGATACGATGTAATTGGGAATAGAATTGTACCGTTGTATTGATGTAGGTCTTGTGTATTGTAATGTTTCTATCGTGATTATTTTTGGTGAATTGATTTGTGGCATAAATGGATCGATGCAAGTTTATTATACGTTTGTATATGAAAGTGATGGTAATTGCAAGTTTTGTGGCAAAGTCTATGATTAGATCCCTCTCATGTTTATGTTAATATCCCTTTATGTTTATGTTGATATAATGGACTATATACTTATGTAAACATGTTATAGATCTGAGATCTTTTATGCCTACATGACTAAAAACCTATGTATACATCTTAGATTCATCACAAGTATAATTGGATTAATATTAAGTATATCTGGGTTACACAAATTATGCTAGTATCATGTTAAAATGGACTGCTTGTTTAAAAGTTAGTTTACACCTTTGGGTTATGATAAAAAGTGGACATTTTATGAACATATAACATGCTAGTTCGGTGTTTGACATTATGCCTAGTTATATATGTTTAAACTCACATCTAGGCGAATCCAAAGTTATGCTATTTCACATGTCACCTACTTAGTCATATGCCTATTTGAATGCAAGTTCATATGGTCAACTGTTTATGTTAGTTGAATCACCAAATTGCAAGTTCATGTGCTACACACCTTTTATGTGACATAGAAATATTACATGTTCTTGATTTCCCCCTTTTTCTCATGTTTATCAAGTTGGGCTGAATTGTGTCGAGCCCAACATTAGTACGTTCAAACGGGGGTAATAGCGTTGGGTGTGAAACATGATAAAAATATATATATGTTGGCATGTTTAGCGCATGCCAACAACTGTGATATTATAGCGGTATAAATTGTTATACCAGAAAAATGAAGAACATGATATTTACATATTAAATTGAATGGTGAAATGTAAATTTAGAAAATACGACATGTTTAACCCGAGGTTGGATTGAGTTGTGACGTAAATCTGCCCGGACCCGCCCGACTGTCCAGTAGTCACAACAATACCTATCCAATGTGGGTGGTTAAACATTGAGCCCAATAAAGACCCAAGGTTAGACTGAACTACGGTGTAAACCTGCCCAGAACCAACCGGCACATCCAGTAATCGTTGTGATATCTGTCTAATGTGAGTGGTCGGTGCTCTAAAAGGCTAAGGACAGGTTGTAGGGTTAAGTCAACTGAAAACACTTAACCAAAGATTCAACATGTTAACAAATATTGATGGGTGGGGTTAGGTATAGACATACACTTAACCACATAACATGTTGGACTAGAAAACCCTGGTAACGTTGGGACCCGTTCCAGCAGTAACCCAATTTAGGTATCAACGGTACCCTGAAACTAGGCAGGGTGGGGCATGATTACTGGGCTGATTGTATGTGGTCAAATAACGGCAATGTTAGGTGCACAGTGTAGGTCTAATGGTGTGCGGTCGTGCACGCACTCGGGAGCAGACAAGCAGGGCACTGGGGGAACCAGTAGTATATCCTACGCCTTCTAGTAATTGTGTCGGGGCCGCCACCATCGGTCTTGATACACCCCATGGTGGGACCATCATAGGTATCTACACTTCTTGGGGTAGCCGTAAGACACACGTACGAGTAGGAGCCGATCTTTAGAAAACAAAAAGGAACACTTCACCCTCAGCATGGGGTGCCGGTTAGAGTAATACTAGTAAATGCAGAGATATGGTGTGGGTTCGATAGTATATTAGACTACACTCCCTTAGTTATGATACTATCCTGTTTTCAGTTTATGTCTGTCATATCCTTTTCTTATTCACATACTGAAAAGTCACTAGATTTTTTCAGGCTTTATGTCTGACTCAGTTTTTCTTTTCTTCTTCTTTTCTTTCGTTCCTCCCCCAAGGTCCACAGGGAGGAAACAACTCAGCCTAGTCAGACTCTTTTGCAAGCTTGAAGACAGTAGATGTACGATTTGGATCTCTTTGGCTTGGATCATGGCTTGGATATCATTATGGGGATTTTGTTGCTTTACTTTATGTTTTATGCTTCTTTGTTAATAAAGACAGTTATGGAAATGTAATGTTTTTGGAAGTACTGTAAGACAATTATGGTGTGGTTTGTGTAACACGTATTTTGGTGAAATAAAAGTTGCTGTTGTTTCCGCTGTTTAAAAATATGTGTATTTATATCTGTCTTGTATATTTGTGACTTGTACTTATAAACCTCCACCAAAATTAGGGAATTCCCTTTGTGAGTGACCCTAACGGAGGTGGGGTGTTTCAGAAGTCTATTGAAATGCTATCCCACTTCCACTGTGGGACCTCTAGGGGATGAAGTAGTCCTCCAGGCTTCGTCTGCTCCGCCTTGACCTGTTGGCATACTATACACTTAGAAATGTAATCTGCCACATCCTTCTTCATGCCTTTCCAAAAGAAAACTCTTTTCATGTCCTTGTACATTTTGTCTCCGCCTGGATGTATTGTCATCTTTGAACGATGTGCTTCCTCGAGAACCTTCCTTACCAATTCTCTCGCTTGTGGGACACATAGTCTTCCGTCGCGTCTCAGCCAGCCTTTTTCATCGGTAGAGTATCTACCGAGGTGACTAGAAGTCTCACCCCTAATTAGCTTATCAACCACTTCAACTAGCTGAGGGTCCTCACGTTGTGTCGTCCTTATTGTGTCCAAAAGAGTAGGGCGCACCTCAAGAGATGCTAACAAACCCGGTACGAAATCAGAGGAGGGCCTAAAGTTAAAACTGGTTATATACTCTAGGCTTTTCCTTTCTACAAAGAGTGGGCTTAGGGTCAGTTTCTTTCTACTCAAGGCGTCTGCCTCCACATTGCCTTTGCCCGGAGTATAGGAAATCTCGAAGTCATACGAGGCAAGAAACTCCATCCATCTTTGTTGCCTCAAGTTATGATCTTTCTGCGAGAAAAGATATTTCAACGATTTATGGTCAGTGTAAAGTTCGAACTTCTCACCTAGGAGATAATATCGCCAAGACTTATGTGCAAAGACAATGGCGGCTAACTCAAGATCGTGGGTCGGGTAGTTCTTTTCATGAACTTTCAATTGCCTTCCACCATAAGCTACTACCCTCCCTTCTTGCATCAAGACAGCGCCTAGCCCTATCCCACATGTATCTGTATAAACTGTGAACATCTTGCTTCCGTCTGGCAGAGTCAGGACTGGGGCTGTTGTAAGAGCCCTTTTTAGGCATTGGAAAGCCAACTCGCAATCCAAGTCCCAATTGAACACTAGATTCTTCTTTATCAGCTTTGTGAGTAAAGCTGAGATTTCCGCAAAATCCCTTATGAATTTTCGGTAGAAACCTGCTAGTCCTAGAAAACTTCGGACCTCAGTTGCATTCTTTGGTGCCTTCCAGTCTTGCACCGCAACTACCTTCGCGGGGTCTACGGCCAGCCCTTCTTTAGATACTACATGCCCAAGAAACCTTACTTCTTCTCTCCAAAAGTGGCATTTTGAAAATTTTGCCTTTAGCTGATGTGCTCGGAGAGTATCCATGATTTCCTTCAGATGTTGAGCATGCTCTTCCTCACTCTTTGAAAAGATCAAGATATCGTCTACAAAGACAACCATAAACTTGTTGAGGAATTCTCTGAACACTCTGCTCATTAGGTCCACGAAATAAGCGGGTGCATTTGTCAGCCCGAAAGGCATGACAAGCCAGTCAAAGAAACCGTCTGGGGTTCTAAATGTCGTTTTATCAATACTATCCTCGGCTACTCTTAGCTGATGGAATCCAGTTGCTAGATCAAGTTGGGAGAAAACCGACGCGCCTACAAGCTGGTTAAACAAATCGTCGATTCGGGGAAGAGGGTGCCTATTTTTCTTGGTCAACTTGTTTAACTCCCTATAGTCAACATAGAGGCGAAGCGAACCGTCTGCTTTGGTAGCGAACACCACTGGAGCACCCCATTCTGAAATGCTCCTTCTAATGAACCCCTTTTCTAGAAGCTTTTTAACCTGCTTACTGAGCTCCTTTCTCTCTTTTGGAGCCAAATGTCTGACAGGTAAAGCTACGGGCTTTGCATTATCTACAAGATAGATACGGAAGTCTATTTCCCGCTTTGGAGGTAAGCCTTTCACCTCCTCGAAGACATCCGGATGTTCCCGGACTATTCTAACCGACTGCAAATTCTCATCAGAAGCATCAAGTGACTCTAGATAACTAAGCATAACAACATTCAAAGGGTTACAGGAAATTTCTAGAGTGTTACCAAGCTGAGTTAAGAGTCTAACTACTCTTTTCTCACAATCAAGAATGGCACCGTTACTGGATAACCAGTCCATGCCTAAGATCAAACCATATCCCGAGAAGCCTAGAACAAAGGCATTACAACTAAACTCAACACTGAGAATAGAGATTTTCAAACCCAAACAAACCATTGACAATTAAGCAGAGCCCCCAATTGGATTTGAAACTACTAAGGGATCCTCAACCATACTAGTGTCTAGATGCAGAGATTCTACTAAAGCAAATGAAATAAAGGAGTGTGATGCACCAGAGTCAAAAAGTGTGCGAACTGGATGATCATAAATATAGACTACAATTTCTACAGAAATATTACTACCTCGTTCCTGTGGATGTGCTGTCAGAGCATGAACTTGACCCCTTGAAGTAGATCCAACTTTTTGTCCCTGTCCTTTCTTCTTTGGGTAGTCCTTAGCTTGGTGCCCGGTCTCTCCGCAATGAAAGCAACCATCCATCTTTGCCTTCTTCTTCCGACAATCTTTCTCTATATGTCCAACTATGCCACAGAAATGGCACTTTCTCTTCTCACGGGACTTCTTGTTCTTTCCTCCTTTCTTAAAGTCTGTCTTCTTAGCCTGTAAACCTTCTTTCTTTTCCTCCGCCTTAGTCTCTTTCTTGCCGTGGTCTTCCTCGTGTAGCAACGCCATGTCCACCAAGCTTTCATAAGTCGCTCCCGTGGACACATGGTTCATGGCAAGGCTGTGTATAGGCTCATTCAGACCTTTGACGAAGCGAAGCACCTTCTTGTGTTCGGTATTTACTAAGTCCAGCCCAAATCTGGCCAGCTGATTGAACTGATTAACGTACTCCCTGACCGTCATGCTTCCCTGTTTAAGATTCAAGAACTTCTCTATTTGCAGGCTCCTTTCAGCTTGGGAGAGGAATTTCAGTTCGAACCTTGTCCTAAAATCATCCCAAGTTTCCACTGCCCTCTAAGCATTAGTGATCTCCCACCAATAGGAAGCTTCATCTTTGAGCAACCACACTGCTAGCTGTATCTTTTGCCTATCATCAACTCCGAAGATGTCAAACAGATCCTCGGTCTCCTTTAGCCAATTTCTTGCTCCTACAAAGGGTTCAGTTCCATGGAAGTCTTTTCCACCCATAGACTTGAAGTCTCTACATGTTTTGGCAAAAGCATTTCCAAGGGGAGGAGCAGGAGGAGGAAGAACTGGTGCTACTGGGGGAGGATGGATATCTGCCGGGCCCGCGCCATTTGCGGCCCTAGCTTCTAAGAACCTCCTAAACCAACTGGGTACCGGTACTCCTTCAGGAATGTTAAGGTCTCCATACATGCTGAAACAGAAAGGAAAGATTCAAAATGAAGGATAGAAGGAGATAGTACACATGGCTTTGGGGGATCATGCCTTTTAAAATATAACATTTTTAAAAAAAAATGCTTCTTTAAACTTTCTTTTGAAAATAATATCAAAAACTTTATCTTATCTGGTAAACCTATGCTCTGATACCAAGTGAAACACCCCACCTCCGTTAGGGTCACTCACAAAGGGAATGCCCTAATTTTGGTGGAGGTTTATAAGTATAAGTCACAGATACACAAGACATATATAAATACATATATTTTTAAACAGCGGAAACAACAGCAACTTTTATTTCATCAAAATATGTGTTACACAAACCATACCATAATTGTCTTACAATACTTCCAAAAACATTACATTTCCATAACTGTCTTGATTATCAAAGAAGCATAAAAAATAAAATAAAGCAACAAAATCCCCATAATGATATCCAAAGCCATGATCCAAGCCAAAGAGATCCAAACCGTACATCTACTGTCTTCAAGCTTGCAAAAGAGTCTGACTAAGCTGAATTGTTTCCTTCCCTGTGGACCTGGGTGGGAGGGGGGGAACGAAAGAAAAGAAGACGAAAAGAAAAACGGAGTCAGATATAAAGCCTGAGTAAATCTAGTGACTTTTCTGTATGTGAATAAGAAAAGGATATAATAGACATAAACTGAAAACAGGATAGTATAATAACTAAGGGAGTGTAGTCTAGAATCGAATATACTATTGAACCCACACTATGTCTCTTCATTTACTAGAATTACTCCAACCGGAACCCCATGCTGAAGGTGAAGTGATCCTTTTTGTTTTCTAAAGATCGGCTCCTACTCGTACGTGTATCTTACGGCTACCCCATGAAGTGTAGATACCTATGCTGGTCCCACCATGAGGTGTATCAAGGCCCATGGTTGCGGCCCCGACACAATTACTAGAAGGCATAGGTTATACTACTGGTGCCCCTAGTGCCTTGCTTGTCTGCTCCGGAGTGCGTACACGACCGCACACCGTTAGACCTACACTGTGCACCCAACAATTACCGTTATTTGACCGCTTACAATCCGCCCAATAATCGTGCCCCACCCTGCCTTGTTTCAGGGTACCGTTGATACCTAAATTGGGTTACTGCTGAAATGGGTCCCTACATTACCAGGATTTTCTAGTCAACATGTAAAGTGGTTAAGTGTTTGTATATACCCAACCCCACTCATCAATATTTGTTAACATGTTGAATCTTTGGTTAAGTGTTTTCAGTTGACTTAACCCTACCACCTGTCCTTAGCCTTTTAGAGCACCGACCACTCACATTAGATGGATATCACTACGGTTACTGGATGTGCTGGTTGGTTCCGGGCAGGTTTACACCATAGTTCAGTCTAACCTCGGGTCTTTATTGGGCTCAATGTTTAACCACCCACATTGGATAGGTATTGTTGTGACTACTGGACAGCCGGGTGGGTCCGGGCAGGTTTATGTCACAACTCAATCCAACCTCGGGTCAAACATGTCGTCTTTTCTAGATTTACATATTTCATTATTTATGTAAATGTCAGGTCATCTTTTAATTTGGGTATAACAATTTATACCGCTAAAATGTCACAGTCGTTGGCACGCGCCAAACATGCCAACATATTTATTTATATCATGTTTTACACCTAACACTGTTACCTCCATTTGTACGTACTAATGTTGGGCTCGACACAATTCAACCCAACTTGATAAACGTGAGAAAAGGGGAAATCCAGAACATATAATATTTTCTATGATACATAGAAGGTGTAGTGCATGAACATGCAAATTAGCGTTAACATAAACATTGGATCATGTGAACTTGCATTTAAAATTGACATACAACTAAATGGGTGTCACATAGGATGGCATATGTTGATTTATACAAACTTGGGTTTTAACATATTAACTTGGTATATTGTCGAACACAAAACTAGCATGTTGTAAATTAACCCAAAAATGTCCAAATCTAATATATAGTATATTTCCACATGAACTTGCATAGTTTATGTAACCCAAACTGCATTTAACATAGTTCTGATCATACTTGTAATGGACCTAAGGTGTACACATAAGTTTTGAGGCATGTAGGCATAAAAGATCTCAGATCTAGGATATGTTTACATAAGTATATGGCTCATGATATCAACATAAACATAAAGGGGATATTAACATAAACATGAGAGGGATCTAATCATAGATTTTGCCACAAACTTGCAATTGCAATTACTTTCATATACAATCGTATAATAAACTTGCATTGACCCATTTATGCCACTAATCAATACACAAAATCACGATAGAAACATTACAATACACAAGATCCACATCATTATACAACAACAATACAATTCGATTCTCAATTACATCGTATCACATCATAATTTTATTTAGATTCTGAAAGACCACTATACTTACAACGTGTGACGAGATCTTGTTTTCTGATTTCTGTTTTTTGAATTTGGAGGTGCTCTCCTTTGGGTAGAAATTTGTTGATTGATTTGATTAGACTTTAATTTGCTTCTTAGTTTGATTCTTGGCGGCTACGATCAACTCCTACCTGGTAGCATGACGACTCCTCTATTATTTTCTTATGTGAATTAGTTGAGTTTAGGGTGTATTTATAGAGTTTTCAAGTTACTTTGAGCCGTCAGATGCAAACAGGGAGGGAAATCAGACCGTATAGCACACCAGAAGTCGAACCAGGGCCAGACCCACCTAGTCAGGCCGACCAAGCAAGTCGACCTGCAGGTCGACACCCAAGTCGACTGCACAGTCGACTTGGGAGGGGCCAGGTCGACTGCCCAGTCGACACTAGTGTCGACCTGGTCACTGGGCGGGAATTTTCCCGCCTAGCCCAGTTTGAACTTGAATTCGAATTTTAAACCTGTTCTGAGCTGTTTTTTAATTTCAAATTTATTCTGAAACTTCAGGAGATCATAACTCTTTCATACGGAGTCCGTTTCACGCAAACTCGGACTCTATCTCAACCTGAATTCTGAGACGAACGCAATGGCTTAATCCATTTCCCTTAATTCTCTCATTAGAATTAATTATACTTTAATTTATGAATTTCACTATTATAAAATATACGAGGTGTTACAAGATGGGTGATTGGATGGTAGGACACATTCTTCCTAACTTGAAGATTTCAGGGACGAAATAGTTTTAAGAGGGGGAGAATGTAACACCCCCTAATTCTGTAACATTAAGTTTCACAAATTAAAGTATAATTAAATTTTAGAAGAATAATTAAGGGAAATAGGTTTCGCCATTGCGTTCATCTCGAAATTCTTCTTGAGATAGTGTCCGAGTTTGGGTAAATCAGACTCCATATGAAGTAGTTATGACCTCCGGAAGTTTCAGAATTCAGTTTAAAATTCAAACAACTCAAAATTCAGTTCAAAATTCGAAAACAGACCCAAACTGGGCTGGGCGGGAAAATTCCTGCCTAGGACCCAGTTTGACCAGGGGGTCGACCTAGGTACCCAGGTCGACCAAGGGGTCGACCTGGGTACCCAGGTCGACCAAGGGGTCGACCAAGGGGTCGACCTAGGGGTCGACCTACCCGGTCGACCTGGTCAGGTCTGGACCGTTTTTTTTGGTTTGTGCTAAGTCACCTGGGCCTTCTTGATAGCTCTGAACTGATCTGATGGTTGTGGGTAATTCTAGGGTTCATCTAGAGGCTCTAATAAAATTGAAATCCTATATATACAACCTAGTACTCAACCTAAATTCACACAAATTCTCTTACGCATCTACATGCTGCTTCTCTCTATTCAAACCTCCACAACTAAAATAAATCTAATTCTCCACTAAAATAAGTTATAGTTCTTCTTCAAACTGGAAATTCAAATAAAGATTAAAGCTTTAAGAAAAGAATCAAAGGCTAATTCAACGGCTTCGAGCAACGTCATACAAATCATAGCAAATCATCACAATGCTATCCGATTATCCTTTTCTAAAACCGATCAATGTAAGTCAGTTAGTTTTTAGATTTGAACGTTTAGATCTATTTGTGGCATGTAATTAAATGGATATAAGAATATGCCTGATCCTTTCATTTGAATCTGTGCTTGTTTATGCCTTTGGATCTAATTAAGAACTATTGTGATTAATTACCGATGAGACTGTGCCTATGCCTATGACGTTGAAACTATTGTTAATGGTCTAAGACTATAATTCTGAACACAAGAATATGCGTATGCCTATGACTGTGAACATAAGACTATTTTCTATGACTATGACAAGGACCATTGAGGCTAATCACCTATGATTCATGACAATTTAGGATAATTGCCTAGGACTATTTTGGTCAATTATCCATGACTATTGTGGTTAATCGCCTATGATTCATAACTATGAGATTTCTACCTATGACCATGACTATGACTTTCGTGGTTAATTGCCTAAGACTATTATGGTTAATTGTTTATGCCTATAACACTATAATTTCAAACCATGTTGTACACCGAACTGGCATTTTGTTGGATCTCATACCTAGGGTGTGACTTGCTTAGTTTATTCCTATTCGCTATTATGTACACCAAAACCATTGGATCCATTATCCTTGTATTTGGCTCGCTTTTGCATGCCTATTCTTCTATGTCAATTCTCATGTTTATCCTCTATTCCCATTTTAGTTTCATTTCATGAGTATTTAGAAAACTTGTGAAATCATGGTATACGTACGTTATGAATGTGGGGTTATTTGGATATAACATGAAATCTATATTATTTGGAATAATTTAGAGCATGTATTATAACATGACTATTAGATGAAAATTGAGGTAATTTGACGTGAATAGTAGAAGATGTAATTTGATATTCTGAATCTCGTATTGGAAAGTGAACTAAGCTTTAGGCATAAATTGTAAACTAGAATATTAAATCTAGTTTTGACATGAACTGTAAATGGGAATACTATATCTAAATTGGCATAAAACTACAGGTTGGGTTAAATGATGGGTAAATCAAGATTTGGCCCTAGAATACAAGTATGTTAGTGGGCATGACAAATGAATATGCTATATGCCAAATTTGTTTAAAAGAGTTGTTAGCAATTTACATATAGACAAAAAGAATAAATATGTAAATGTAGGAAAGACGAATATGCCTAACCCGAGGTTAGATTGAGTTACTGTTGGCTTGCTTTTTCGACCAAGCCATCCAGGATCATTCGTGAAAGGAAATCAGGAAACCAAGTCCTCCAGGAAAGTGGAAGAATGGATCGCACGCCATCGTCTAGCCCCACTTGGATCGCACGACATCGTCTCGCCCAGGAATGGATCGCACGCCATCGTCTAGCCCCGCTTGGATCGCACGACATCGTCTCGCCCAGGAATGGATCACACTCTATCGACTCGCCCAGGGAACGGATCGCTCTCGTCTCGTCGACGAACGCCACCTCTAGGCGATCCGATCCCCTGCAACGAACCGAACCCACTGACCCGTTCAACCACGAGCTGGTCTTCAGCGATCCGAATCGCATGGATCTGACGACACCTGTTCACAACGGCTAGTTTGACTGTTTCTCCAATGGTGGCGATGCGATCCGAAAATCTCGGGATTCGTGCCACGTGTCCGCGATCCGTCCGACAAAATCAGCTATAAATAGCCCAGAGCTTGGCATTTTTCGGGGGCTTTTTGGCAATAGTGAATACTGAGTCCGCCATTGTTATCAAACCACTGGAATATTGAGAGAAATCACTGTTGTACTAGCTTTTAAAGCATAATCAATAAGATATAAAGTGGACGTAGGCTCGTTAACGCCGAACCACTATAAATTGTGAGTGTTCTTTTCTTTTTCCTTATTCCTCATTTAGAATTCTCTATAGTTTATAACAATTTGGGTGTTAGGTCCAAATTTCGATCTAACATTTTTGGTGCTTTCACTGAGAAACTCAGCCTTAAAGTTTCGTCATTCATTTTCTTGAAGATTCCAGCGATTCGAATTCCATGGCTGGAAAAAGATCTAAAGTCTCGCAGGCCAACGAAACGATCGAGGAGAGTGTGCACGAACTGGGCAACGAAGAAGTTATGGATCGCGGAGCGCAGGGGGCGGTCCGATCCGATGAAAACGCCTCGTTCCGAGTCAATGAAGATGAGACGATCCGCGCTACGGAAGGGGTTGTTACTCGATCCCGAGGCAACGCCTCGCAGCTTCCTCGCACCATGACCACGAGTCGATCCCAGGGGGGCGCAGCGAACCGCCCTCCACGAACCGCAGCAACCCAGACTGATGGTCAGAACACAACTCGACCTGGAAAAGAACCCATGACCCACTCCTATCGTCCTGGAACCTCTGACCGACCCGGTCCGAGCACTATGCCCATAAGAGAGGGTGAAGATGACCATTATGATCCTACTGCTCCTGTTACTAAGGGGGATCTTTCCCGTTTTGTCGAAATGTGGGATAGGTTATTTGATGAGTTAGCCGCCCAAAGGCAGGAAAATTCGATCCTACGGCAAAACCTGACGGCTATGGATAGAAGGCTTGATGAGTTAACAAGGCAAAGAACATCGCCAGCTCGTCCACTCACTCCAGCATACTCCTCTTCATCTGAAGAATCGCCGAGGCCTCCGCGGCGACCGTATGAAAGAGCTGAAAACATAGAACAGCTTCGGTTCGGGACCCTGCCCTCACAAGAAGAAGAGGAACTAGGGGCAGGACCCACAAACCGTAATATGGATGGTCAAGCAACGACCTTCAGGACTCGAGGCATGAACAGTCCTGTGCATGACAGACCACCTCAGCCCCGTCGCCGTACACATACTCATGATAACAGGGGGCAGCGAGGCCCCGTCCGAGCCCCAGATTTTGTGGCTGCTCCACGAAGGGAGATCAGAGAGCCTCGTCGGGCCAGAGACACTGATCCTGAACCTCCTTTGACTAGTGCAAACGTTGCAGCCATGGTTCACCAGATTTTGGCCGACAGCCGTGGACAGCGGAACGAGGATTGGGGGATTGACCGTAGTCATACTCCTTTTACTGACGATATTTTGGATGCAACTTTTCCAAGGCGTTTCAACATGCCGCAGATGAACCGATATGCAGGAAGATCTGATCCTGTTCAACACCTGATGAGATACTCTTGGTCGATGACTGCTGCCGCCGCCTCCGATGCAGTTAAGTGTAAAGCGTTTCCCATATTCCTGGAAGACGTGGCCTTGCTATGGTTTACTCGCCTGCCGGCAAGATCGATTTCCAACTTCAGGGAACTAAGCGAGAAGTTCGTAGAGCAATTCCGTATCTACGCACAGAAGACGAAAAGCGTGATCGATCTATTTCTTGTCAAACAGCGACCGGGCGAAAGTCTAAAGATGTACCTGGATCGTTTCAATTTGGCAGCCACTGAGGTCAAAGATCCTCATGAGCCGACCATTGTCGCAGCACTAATTGATGGAGTGGATAAGGATACTGAATTCGGGAGGTACCTGGCAGGCAAACCACCCCACACCAGAGAATTATTCTATGAGAAAGCCAATGTACATCTACGCCGGGAAGAGGTGTACGCGAACCGAAAGCTTAAAACAAATGATAAGGAAGAAGTTCAGAGCAATGTCGCCATCAAACAGACTGGAGACAGCTCGGGAAAAGTTGAGGTTAACGTCGGAAATCAGAACCAGGGTGGTCGCCGACCGGGTAACAACAGTAACAATGCTAATGGCAACAGCCGGAAGAGGGGCCGAGGGAACGATTCCCAGAGAAGGACTCGTCCCAGGGCCTTTGAGAGTTATACACCCATAAATGATACTCTGGAAAATATCTTCATGGATGCGTATGAAGTCCTCCAGAATAAGAGGCCGCCTCCTAGAGAGTCGACGGAAAAAGAGCGTGAGACAGGGAAGTTTTGCCTCTTTCATCAAATTCACGGCCATTCGACGAATGAATGCCGTCACCTGAGGGACGTAGTCGAAAGGTTGCTTCGAGAAGGGAAGCTAGACGAATACAGAGTAGCACCTAGGGACAGGGGGCAAGCAGTACAGGCCCCGAATCAGAATCAAAATCAACTTGCTGCTAGGCCAACTGCTCAGCAAAAGGGAAAGAATATTGTAATCAACACCGTGATCGGTGGACTCTACCTTGCTGGGCACAGTTCCAAAGCTTTAGATCAGTATGTCAACGCAGCCAAACGACACCTCGAAGTGGGGGAATGTAGCAACCCCGAGGACAGTGTTCCGGTGAAGCAGCAAAAGATGATGACTGATGATGTTGTTTTCCGAGAGCGAGAAAGCATTGGGGTTCATGCTCCAACTGAAGATCCACTTGTAATCACAATACCCATTGGGCCAGCCACTGTTCATAAGGTACTGGTGGACAACGGGAGTTCCGTTAATATCCTTTTCAAAAAAGCCTTTGACCAGATGAATCTTGAGATAAAAGACTTGAAGCCCTGCCAAGGATGGATTCGTGGATTCAACGGAGCATCCACCGCACCTATGGGTTACGTAGAATTGCCAGTTACACTTAGGGAAGGAGAACGCCAGAGAGTGAGAATCCTTCCTTTTGTGGTTTTGGATGTCGAATCGCCATACAATGCCTTCTTGGGCCGGCCGGCCCCCGCAAAATTCAGAGCCTGTATAGCCCCCTGGTGCTTGCTATTGAAGTTCCCCACAGAAGCCGGCGTTGGTATCGTCAGGGGGGATCAAGTTGCTGCGCGAACATGTTATGTTGCCGAATTAAAGCTGCTTCGCAACGGCGGGGGCATCGAAACTAAAGGCACTCCTCCCCCTTTGGGGGCGGAAGCCTTATAGCAATCAAAGAAGAGGGTTGTTGGAGAGATGCCTAGAGTGACGCCAGAGGATATAGATCCCAGAGAGGATCAAGAACCCGGGGCAGAACGGCAACTCCCAACGAAGCAACTGTGGATGTGCCAATCGATGACAGTGATCCGGAGAAGGTCCTTAAGATTGGATCCCAGTTAAGTCTGACTCTTACCGAAGAATTGACGACTTTCTTAAAGAACAACTTGGATGTATTCGCTTGGACCCATGCGGACATGTGCGGGATATCCCCATCAATCATGAGTCATTCTTTGAGCGTTAACCCCAAACATCCTCCAGTGAAGCAAAAAAGGCGAGTGCTGGGCCCGGAGAGGTCCGCTGCCTTGAAAGAAGAGGTTGGGAAACTAAAGAGCCATGGATTTATCAGAGATTCAACTTACCCAGATTGGATTTCGAACCCAGTCCTGGTAAAGAAGGCCAACGGGAAGTGGCGAACGTGTATCGATTTCTCGGATTTAAATAAAGCTTGTCCCAAAGATAGTTTTCCTTTACCTCAAATTGACCAGTTGGTAGACTCAACGGCAGGTCACGAGCTTCTTTCATTCATGGATGCTTATTCAGGATACAATCAGATTCCAATGCATGTTCCGGACCAAGAGCATACTAGCTTTACCACTGATCTGGGATTATATTGTTACGTAGTGATGCCCTTTGGCTTGAAGAATGCAGGCGCTACGTACCAACGTTTGGTCAACAGAATGTTTTATAACCAAATCGGGAAAACGATGGAAGTATACGTCGACGATATGTTGGTTAAGTCCAAGCAATCCTTTCAACACACTACTAACTTGGCAGAGATGTTCGGCATTCTTCGAAAGTATGGGATGAAACTCAATCCCACCAAATGTTCATTCGGTGTTGCCTCTGGAAAATTCTTAGGATTCATTATCAGTTCGCGCGGTATCGAGATTAATCCGGACCAGATCGCGGCAATCAGGAACATTCAGGAACCTAGGCAAATTAAGGACGTGCAAAGCCTTGCTGGAAAAGTGGCCGCACTAAGCAGATTTATCTCCAGGGCTACGGATAAGTGCATCCCATTCTTCGAATTAATAAAGCGGGGAAAACACCACTTTAAATGGACACCTGACTGCGTGGAAGCGTTTCAGAACCTGCTTAGACACTTGGAGAAACCTCCAATTCTATCTAAACCAATAGACCACGAGGATTTATTCGTATATTTGGCAGTATCATCTCATGCAGTCAGCTCAGCATTGGTAAGGGAAGAGGAGAAGATCCAAAGGCCTGTGTATTACGTAAGTAAAAAATTAACAGCGGCAGAACGTAATTATCCACGGATAGAAAAACTGGCGTATAGTTTACTGATTGCCTCCAGAAAACTTCGGCACTACTTTCAAGCACATCCTATTATCATATATACTGATCACCCACTCAAGCAAGTTCTACAGAAACCAGAGGCGTCTGGAAGATTACTCAAATGGAATATTGAGTTAAGTCAATTCGACTTGAACTTTCAGCCCAGACGATCAATTCGGGGGCAAGCGATAGCTGACTTCATAGCAGAATTCACAGTTCCTGAAGAAGACATAGCAAACGAAGAAGTGGAACCCTCAAAATTACTTTTCGACCCTGATGTCTGGAGATTATATACTGATGGTGCTAAAAATAACGAAAGATCTGGTGCCGGAATAGTGCTTGAAACCCCCGAGAAACGATTGATAACTTATGCCATCCGAATGGAGTTTCAGGCCACTAACAACGATTCTGAATATGAAGCTCTGATAGCCGGACTAAAGATTGCAAAGGTGCTAGAAGTCACGAAACTGAACATCTTCTACGATTCCAAGTTAGTCGTGAACCAAGTTACTGGGAGATTCCAAGCTAAAAGTCCGAGATTGATTCTATACTTAAAGAAAGTAAGAGAGCTGCTGAATGAGTTTGATCACTACAGCATATCTCATATTCCGCGGTCAGAAAATCAGCAAGCAGACAGGTTGGCAAAGATGGCTAGTTCTAACGATCCTGAAGTGATAGGGCTAGCCCCCGTTGAAGTACTTCGGTCTCCCAGCATTGATCAGATGGAAATCGACCTAGTACTTGAGACGGAACCAGAAAAGGAATCGTGGATGACCCCTATAAAGGATTTCCTAATGAATGGAGCGCTTCCGACGAAGAAAAGCGAGAGGCGAAAAGTGATTCGTAAGGCCGCCCGATACGTACTGCAAGGTGGAATCCTTTATAGACAAGGGTATTCAATGCCCCTTCTTCGGTGTATAGCCCACGATGACGTCAAACGTGTGCTGCAAGAAGTCCACGAAGGTGAATGTGGCGACCATACCGGGGGGCAAACTTTGGTAAAAAAGATATTACGGCATGGTTACTTCTGGCCTACCATAAACAAGGATGCAGTAAGATATGCACGACGATGTGATGCATGCCAGAGATTTTCAAAGATACCCAGAGCGCCTCCAAGCCAGTTAAAGACAATGATGAGCCCGTGGCCATTTGCTATGTGGGGAATTGATATTATTGGAAGTCTCCCCATAGCAAGGGGTGGAGCAAAGTTCGCCATTGTGGCTGTAGATTATTTCACTAAGTGGGTCGAGGCAGAACCACTAACTACGATCACAACTAAGCGGGTGACCAACTTCATCGTGAGAAACATCATCTGTCGATTCGGAATTCCAAAAATTGTGGTAACCGACAACGGAACTCAATTTGATAGTGCTGAATTCAGAAACTTCTGCCAGAAATACCACATCGAGAATCGATACACATCTTTGGCACACCCACAATCGAACGAGCAAGTTGAAGCTGTAAATAAAGTAATTAAGTCCATTCTGAAAAGAAGAATGAAGCGGGCTAGAGCCATGTGGGCTGACGAATTGCCCTTGGCACTATGGGCCTACAGGACGACATATAAATCAGCAACAGGACATACCCCGTTCTCCCTTGCTTTTGGAACGGAAGCAGTCATCCCGATTGAGATAAAGGTACCTTCTCATCGGGTGACGTATTATGATCCAATGTCCAATAATGAATTGCTCCTTGAGTCCCTGGATATGATCGAAGAAAAGAGGGATGAGGCTGACCTGCGTGCTCTGAGATGTAAACAACAGGTCGCCCGATACTACAACAAAAAGGTCCGAGCCCGAACCTTGGAACCCGGAGACTTGGTTCTGAAACGTGTCTTTCCACCCCCAACTCATATGGGAGCGAAGTGGGAAGGACCGTATTCTATTCTCAGCAGGCTTGATAACGGAACCTTCAAGCTGGCAACCGTAGATGGAAAAGAGATCCCCAGAGTGTGGAACACCCAACATCTACAGCCATATCTAACATGAGAAGTTTCAAATCCATTCCTTTGTTTTGTTAAAAAAAAAAAAAAACTATGTAACAGGGCATGACTTGCCTAGAACAGTCTGATTTCTTAAAGCAAGGGATTATAAAGTGGACGTAGGTCATGATTCGACCGAACCACTATAAAAATACTGTGTGTCATTTACCTTTGCTGCGTCTTTATCTATTTGCCTATGAAAATCAGTGTGAATATTGCAGGTACCCGAAGTCCAGCGCTGACGGTTCCTATCGTAAACTAATCAGAAGAACCCAAAAGCCTTGGTAAACGCTCTAGCTGCTTGTCCGACTGGTTTTTATCCTCGGAGCTTGGATTAAAATGTAAACCTGAGACGAGTGTGGGGAGCAAATAAATCGCTGGGTTCGAACTCTAACTCTCCAGAGAGAGAGAGAGTATAAAGGCATCTCCGATTGAGTGCTGAGAAAGAGCTCCTTTCCCGCTAAAGGATCGGGGAGCGAATGAATCGCTGAGCTCGAACTCTAACTCTCCAGAGAGAGAGAGAGTATAAAAGCGTCTCCGATTGAGCGCTGAGAAAGAGCTCCTTTCCCGCTAAAGGATCGGGGAGCGAATGAATCGCTGAGCTCGAACTCTAACTCTCCAGAGAGAGAGAGAGTATAAAAGCGTCTCCGATTGAGCGCTGAGAAAGAGCTCCTTTCCCGCTGAAGGATCGGGGAGCGAATGAATCGCTGAGCTAGAACTCTAACTCTCCAGAGAGAGAGAGAGTATAAAGGCGTCTCCGATTGAGCGCTGAGAAATAGCTTCTTCCCCGCTGAAGAATCGGGGGACGAACGAATCGCCAAGCATAAAACTCTAACAATTGATTAGGGGGCATCGCGCTCTCCTATGCGAACACTAAACTTTGATATAACAAGTGTAACATAGCATGAACATTCTTCTTCCTGTCGATTCACTGATTTATAATTATTAATAGCTGGCTAACGACTAAATGTGGAAAGTTTCTATGAATACAGGTACACAATGATGTAAGAAGAAACAAACCCTTGTTTATGTACTGCAAATCAGCAAAGTGAAAACAAGTTAGAAACAAAAGTGAGGGCCAGTCTCACAATTACACTTCCTGGCCAGTGGGAAGCTTAAAAGACAAAATATCAGTAAACATCCTATTTATGCTTTGATATCTTCTCTCGCTTCTGCCTCTCCAGCCTCTCCTTGTCGGCTTCGGATGGATCCCCCTTTTTCCTTTTTCGCTTGTCCACGAGGGGAGCATCTGACTCCTCTGAGGCTTCCTCTCCCCCATCTTTTCTCTTGCTCCTGCCGGAGAGGGAAGCAGGGAAATCATCAGGGTTTGCAAAGTGAAGTTGTCGGCTGATGGACTTGGATTGGATTTTCATAATCATCCCAGTTTTGGGATCGAACTCTGCGAGAGGGACCACATCCAAAGCCTCATCCCCCGCCTTCTTCAAAGCCAACTCTTTCTCTTGTCTGGCTTTTCGGCTGGCCAGGGGTTCCTCATCATCATCATCATCGTTGGCCTTCTTGGTGTCGGTGATATCCTCTTCATCATCCACATGCCGACCATCCAAGTCTTTTAAAGCCTCGATAGTCTCAGCATCTTTGGGTACGTCGGCGCTAGGCACCGAGATGCTTCCTTCAGCTGTTGCGGCCTCGACTCGTTCTGAAACATCGATTTCGGCACGCGGCAGGAAGATCCCCTCCTCCACCTCTCTCTCTTTTCCAACACCCTTGTCGGCGGGCTCACCACCTGCATTATGAAAGACACACATTACTAATTCAATGGGTTGCCCTGTTAGACGACGACAATTCGCAATCGCTTTAGCAAATCGTTGAGAATAGAGAAAGGTACCTTCAGCAGATACTCCCTCTTGAGTAGATCCGGATGCTCCAGCAGCCACGGGAGTTAAGCCTAAGGGGATCAGCAGATCGTCAGGATGATACTCCTCGACTTCGGAAGTTTTAGACTTGGCGGCGGAGCTGGAACCTTCGTCAATTTTGCTTTTGCCTTTAGCCATGGTTCTCTCCTTCTCCATCTCCGCCAAGATTAAGCGACGGCCCTCTGCCAGATCCTCAGGCTCGTTGTCCCTTAGGATGCTTTTCATCAATTCATCTTCATCGATCTCTTCGACCCCTAGTCTATGTTTTTCGCCTTCCACGATGGCATCCCACAAGTTGGCCAAAGTAACATGATAATCCGGGATCCATGAGATATTGCGAGTCTTGAGAACCTGACCGAGGAAGTCAAAGATCATCTCCTCAAACCCCTCGATTTCTTTCTCTCTTTCAAGGAGTTTGTGGTTGGAGGCAGTGGCCATTTCAATGGCGCTATCAACGTTCTTTTCGGCAAGAGCTGCCCGTCTCTCCGCATCGGCCACCTGATCATTCAAAATCACTTTTTCCGCCTCTGCCAGAGCCAACTTTTATTTTAAGCTTGCTCTTTCCGCTTCCCAAGCAGCCTTCTCCGTCAAAAAATGGCCTTTAGCCGTTGCCAGTTCGATGTTGGCCATTCTGAGGTCTTCAACTTCCTTTTTTAAGGCCATTTTTTCCTGGCTATTGGAATCCAGTTCTACATGAAAGCGCTGCTTTGCATTTTCTAATTCAGTTTTATAGTTTGCGGCGTCTCTCTGTGCCAGGGCGAGCTGGGCTTGAGCGTCTTCCAGATCCTTCTCTAATTTTGTCCTGGCCCTTTCATTATTTTCGAGTTTTGCTTTAGACCTGTGAGCTTCTATCTCGAGTGTCCGGACGACCTCCGAAAGATTAAGTGCGTGCTTTTTCATCGCCTCGTACTGCTTGGCCACGTGACGGATATGCCCAATAACTTCTTTATACCAGTTTTTAGGAATTGGCTCCAAGGCGGGAACAAAGACCATCCTATCGAAGAACATTCCTGGAAATTGTTCCCGTAGCTTTTCCAGCCTACCTTGGATTTCAGGACCGTGAACGTAGTCCCGTGAACCGGGGGCAGCTAATTCTGGTTGGCTGATGGGGACTATGTTGCTTCTCGTTTGCTCAGTATCTTTGGATGAATCCCTGTCCCCATCTTTGGATTCGTGGCGCCTTTTGGAAGACCGACTGTGGGAAGGTGCACTCTTTGGAGGAGTCAACTCTTTTGGAAGTGTCTTCCCCCCGGTCGAAATTATTGGGTGACTCGAAGGCCTGGTAGAGGTTGATTTGGGTGGAGATCGAGGTTGCGAAGAGCTCGACTTGTGAGAAGGACCGCGAGGGCGCTCAGTACCCGAACGAAGGCTGGGGGTGCCTTCGCGAAGAGAACGGAACGAATAAGATCTCCTGCGTGACATCGCTCCTGCAAAAAAGAAAAGAAGAACATATTATCCCATTGAATATCCACGACATAGTAGTGCACGATCAGGCAGTGTGTGTGAGGTGTGCATCCCGTATAATTCCCCCTAACAGACCCGGGCCTGGAGACAGGCTCGTCTGGCCTGTTTCACGTCCCCTTGCTAAGTCAGCCGCCTCTTCGGAAGCAGAAAAGAAAGGCTCCTCGCCGAAGTCTTTTTCCGTGTATTCGATGTCAGGCAAAGGGATTTTATTCAGCTCGTCGAATAACTGTTCTTCTGTCAATTCGTCGTCACCCACAGTATCCATTGGAGCAAAAGTAGGGATTTCTTTCGACGCATCGCCGCGGGACTCATCCCCCCTGTATACATTCAAGTCTTCGTCGTCCTGGATGACTATCGGAGAAGGACTTTTGTGAAATTTGGTTGTCTCCACCGCTTGTGAAGTTCCCTCTCCTTCCGTCAGGGGCACGTATTTATAAGGTTTGCCGCCGGTTCCAAGTCCAAATTTCCTATCCAAGAGGCGGTGCTTGTGAAGGTTGTCATCCGTAATGCATTTTTTAATCCTTAAAAAGTCGGATCTGCTTTGCAAAAGAATGGATAACCGGTTGTGGTATAATGCACCCTCTGTTTTCGGGAAGACATGATCTGTTTATGACAAAGGAAAAAGCGGAAGAATGTTATTACTCAGGCTCCCCAAGCAAGATATTCAACTAGGCGATAAAAATTTACTCGATTTGAGCCATCTCCGTGAGCATCCAGCCTGTCTTCTTATGTAAAACCAGTCAGACTTAGGATCCCCGATGTTGCTGTATCCGTCGTACAGAACTTTCCTGTTCGCCACTGATTCAAAAAAGGAAAAGTTGGGAGTTGCAGAAGAGCGGTGCTTGAAGAGAAAGAAGAACACCAGGTCTCTGAATTTGAGTTCGGCGTGCAAGATTTCTGCATAAGCGACATATAGAGAATATAGAGACGCGTAGGCATTTGGATGAAGCTGCATCGGGGCAATGCCTAATCGTCTCAGAGTGTCAATGACAATTGGAGGGAACGGAGGAATAGCTCCTACTAGACACATTGTCCGACTGATCGACGTATACCCTTCCGGTGCTAAATGAGGTCTGTCTTCGCTTCCAGGTGTTAAGACGTCGTCCCAAGGAATGCCATGTCTTAAGCAGATTCTCTTGAGTTTTATCTCGTCGAGCTTGGACGCTAAAGATTCAGAGAATTTATCTATCCCGACTGCGCCTGGAATTTCGTCCGGAGCTCGCTCATCGGAATCGGAGTTGTTGCTGGATGACGTGCTTTCTGTCGGATCCGATTCTGTGGCTTCATATTCGGACCCAGAATCTTCACCTTCTGGATTGATTGGAGGAATTTGAGGATTATGCTGTTCAGGAGTCTCAGATTCCGTTTCGGCTACAGATCTTGAGGAAGAGTGGTCGTTCGACATTGCTGCTAGGACGAGAAAATATGAATGATAAGATTAACACTACCCGTCCCCCGTGTGTGCAAGTGCTACTGTGTGTGCTTGTGTGTGCGCATTACTAAAAGCGATAATAAAACATGAAAGTAGTCGAGGTTATTAAAAGTCATTGGTCGTCATATGCAGTCAAATCATGAAGTCATTTAGTCCAGAGAGATCAACGTCAGGGCTCTATCCTAACTGTCCAGAGTTTTGTAGCGACAAGGCGCTGATTAAAGACTGAAATTTCTTCGTATCACCAGCCGTGAGACGGATCGCATAGCAGAGGGATCGCCCCCCTCCGACTCGCACGACAGGGGGATCGCCCCCCTTCGACTCGCATGGCAGAGGGATCGCACCCCTTTTCCGATCGCAGAGCAGAGAGTTTGCCCCTCACCGAATCGCCGGGCGAAGGGAAGGCTCCCTCACGAACCGTTGCGACTACCGCGGTACGACCCTTGGTTGCCCTCTCAATCTTTCGTCTCGCCACTTGCTTCCGTCCTCAATCATTGACCACGATCCGAGTCAGCCTCCTTCCTCCTTCTCCATCCTTCTTCTTCCTCATCTCCTTCCCATCCTCAAGTTCTGAGCTCCACGCTCAATGGCCATGGCGATTTGGTGATTTCTTCGAAAGGTAGCGGATTTATATTGTTTCTCTCTGGAATCAACCGTAGAAATTCAGGAAAGTAGTACGAGGGTGCTTCCTATAAAGTTACCTTTCTAAAAACTGAGAGAGTTCTTGGATTTTCGAAAGTTTTAAAGGGTTGGATTCGTTGTTCAACAGCTCGCGCGAGACGATTCAGCAGAGAGGAGAAAGAAGGAAAGTGAAGTGGGGAACGTCGGCTTATATATGCAAAGAAGGTGACCGTTGGCCTCCCCTCCTTTGTCTTATTCGATCCACGAAACGCCCCCTGAACCACGATCTGAAGACGGAATCGCAATGAAGCCCACGGACCGCTTTGAAATGATGGCCCACGAAACTCAGAGCCCGATACGACTCGAAGGAAGATGCGCCCTGTATCGCGCAAGACCCTAAGAACTCAGCACGCGATGAGCAGATGACCAAATCGGACCGTGTCGTCCTATGGTGATCCGATTCATCCATGTGTCAATTTGAACCAATGCGACTGTAAACTTGCATCCTTTCAGGAGAGAATCAATGAATCTCTTCGAAGCATGTTTCATCATCTATAAAACATACTTCGAGGGGGCAAAATGTTGGCTTGCTTTTTCGACCAGGCCATCCAGGATCATTCGTGAAAGGAAATCAGGAAACCAAGTCCTCCAGGAAAATGGAAGAATGGATCGCACGCCATCGTCTAGCCCCTCTTGGATCGCACGACATCGTCTCGCCCAGGAATGGATCGCACGCCATCGTCTAGCCCCGCTTGGATCGCACGACATCGTCTCGCCCAGGAATGGATCGCACTCTATCGACTCGCCCAGGGAACGGATCGCTCTCGTCTTGTCGACGAACGCCACCTCTAGGCGATCCGATCCCCTGCAACGAACCGAACCCACTGACCCGTTCAACCACGAGCTGGTCTTCAGCGATCCGAATCGCATGGATCTGACGACACCTGTTCACAACGGCTAGTTTGACTGTTTCTCCAATGGTGGCGATGCGATCCGAAAATCTCGGGATTCGTGCCACGTGTCCGCGATCCGTCCGATAAAATCAGCTATAAATAGCCCAGAGCATGGCATTTTTCGGGGGCTTTTTGGCAATAGTGAATACTGAGTCCGCCATTGTTATCAAACCACTGGAATATTGAGAGAAATCACTGTTGTACTAGCTTTTAAAGCATAATCAATAAGATATAAAGTGGACGTAGGCTCGTTAACACCGAACCACTATAAATTCTGAGTGTTCTTTTCTTTTTCCTTATTCCTCATTTAGAATTCTCTATAGTTTATAACAATTTGGGTGTTAGGTCCAAATTTCGATCTAACAGTTACAATACAAGACTGCCCGGAACCGCCCGACAAATCCAGCAACCGTAACAATACCTATCTAATGTGGGTGGTTAGAGCATTGAGCCCAAAAGGACCCGAGGTTAGACTGAGTTGCGGTGTAAATCTTCCCGGAACCAACCGGCACATCTAGTGACCGCAACAATATCTGTCTAATGTGAGTGGTTGGTGCTTTAAATGAATAATTTAAAGCTAAGAAACAGTTAAGCTAGAATGGGAGGGTTAAGTCCATAGGAACACTTAACCAACTTAACATGTTAACAAGATAAGACTTGTAGGGGTTAAATAACCATTATAACATGTTAACTAGACAAGTGGGTAAGGTCAAGTAAATGTTTAACCATTGTAACATGTTAACTAGACTAGAAGGTGGAGTTAGGTTAAGTTAATTTAGAACATTTAACCAATTTAACATGTTATCTAAACTAAATGGTGGGGTTAAGTAAACTTAGAACACTTAGCTGTTATAGAATGATGAATGGACAAGGTTAAGTTAATGAGAAACACTTAACCAATATAACCTGATGAACGAGTAAGGTTATGGAATACTTAACCAAATTTAACATGACAAGTGAAAGGGTTAAGTTAAACAAAAGAAAGCCAACACTTAACCAGAGTGATAAACCTTAGTTAAAGAGAGCTAAGTAAATAACGAGAAGGAGAACTAAGTAATAAAACTTAGTTAAGAAGACTAAGTTGTAAACCGTAGTTAAGAAAGTTAACGATTCAGGAAACTAAGTGGTGAACCTTAGTTAAGAGGACTAAGTAGTAAACTTTAGTCAAGAAAACCAAGTAGAACACGAGCAGGAGCGAACATCCATCTGATCTTAAAGAAGGCTCCAACGAACTGGGTTACGAAGCACGCAGATTCGAGGGGATGTGAGGGTACTTTTTGTATGCCTCTGTGAGGCTGCAGATGATCCTGCTGGGATCCCAGAGGTTAAGGTCTGCGTTACAAGAACCAAGGGTATGCCTTGGTTGCAATATAAGGCAACCTAAAGACTAGGATGGACCAGCATGATTCGGCGTGACCAGTAGCCCTGTGATAGCAACTCGTCGTCTACCTACCATCTTGAGTCAGTCGAGATACGTACAGCGGAAAGGCGAAGAACTCCAATAGACCATATACTTGCTATCTAGTTATGGGTGCGGATGGCCATAGGTTAAGTGGGGCATAGGGAGCCTGCGTATAGTTCTCATTTTATGTCAAGGGTGGTCTTTCATTAGTTGAGGGAGGGGATGTAACAACCCGTATTTTTGAATAACATATTATAACATAAATGGAGGCAGAATTAAACTGTAAAATCTGAATCAAGGGAAACGGGCTGTGCCATTGCGTTCGTCTCGGAAAAATACGTGAAATAGAGTCCGAGTTTTCGAAAATTGGAGTCCGTATGACCAAGATATGGCCTCGCGAAGTTTCACGGAAAATTCAAATTAAAGTATACTTAATTAAGTGAAATGGGTTGCGCAGAGAAATATATATATATATATATATTGATATATATATATATATATAATTGAAAATTAAATAAATAAATATGCAAAAATGTTCAAAACAGCAAATTGGGAGAGGGGAATAACCGAACCGGCCGATTTTTGAGGGCGACCCGAGCTCGCTGGGTCGACTAGGGGTTAATCCAGGGTGTTTGGCTGTCAACCCGTGGGCCGATTCGCTCAAATGCAGATTTTGCATTTGAATGGTTCTCATGGTTCAGCTTTAATCTAAAGGCCCTAGATGGTTCCTACACTAGACTTCTTCCCCAAGACATGTTTTGATGGCTTGGATTGAATCTAGGGTTAATCCTATGGCTAATATTACCCTAATCTTCTATAAAAAGGACCTAACACCTAGCCTAAATCATCATTATTCAATCCTACAACTAAACTATGTCAAATTTGTTCCTCTCATGGCGTCCACTCTCATGCTAAAATTCCTAAGTATATTTCTATGAGGGATTTTGAGTGCATACAAGTATTTTCAAGCTTGTATGAGTATTCTTAGTTTGCATTCAAGTCAAGTTGCAACATTTCTATTTCAAAGCAGGGGTTTTTATTGATTTGGCTCAAGGGTTTTCATTTGGAGATTGCATATTTGGGTTTTTGGTGCTTGCATAAGGGCTTCGTCTCAATCTTTATAATAAATATTTATTTGTGTCTTCATAGCATTGTAAGCCCTTTTCTACTTTCTTTTTATTGAACTCTAAAGTTAAATGAATGATGCAAGTTTGGGGTTGATCATAATGATATGCAAGTTTGGTTGATCATTATATGCAAGTTTGGATGATCATTATATGCAAGTTTGGGTGATCATTATATGCAAGTTTGGTTGATCATTATGCAAGTTATGTATGACACATGTTGCCATGTTATGCAAGTTTGGGTTGATCATGTTATCATGTTATGCGAGTTTGGGTTGATCATGTTATCATGTTATGCAAGTTTGGGTTGATCATGTTATCATGTTATGCAAGTTTGGGTTGATCATTATGCACATGTTATCATGTTATGCAAGTTAAACTTGAAGTTGTGAGCTTAAAGTTTCAAGCTTTATGTTAAAGGTTGCATTTTGGCAACATGAAAGTTATCATATCACTTATGATAACTTGCATGTGAGGCTAAATGCGAACTTCTAGCAACTTCTACATGTTATTTATCACCATGTATCACTCATATGCTAAGTTTGGTTTTATGCATGCTTTTGAAGCCTAATCATGCAATATGCAAGTATATGAACATATGTACATTTCATATGCCACCATGTTAAACTTGTGGCTTCAACACCTTTATGTCATGGTTATGCCAAGTTCCCTATTTTATCCTTTATGCGTTGTTGCGATTATGTAAACGATGGGATTACGTTGGGGTTGGGTAACATAATGACATGAACATGATTTTTGTAACATGACGTGATATGTTAACTTGTAATTATGTTTTGGAAACATAATGGACATGACACTTAGAAAATATGAGTGTGGCCAACTCGAGGTTGGGTTCAGTTTGTAGCATAAATCTACCCGGACCCGCCCGGCTTAACTAGTGGCTACAAACAATAGGACCCAATGTGAGAAGTTGGTCATGTTGTGCTCGAACCCGAGGTTAGACCTAGTTGTGGTGTAAAGCTACCCGGACCCGCCCAGCTTAACTAGTAACCACAACAAAGTCTAATGTGAGAGGTTAAAGCGCATTAAATTAATTAATGCCTCCAGATTAGGGTTAAGTCATGGTCCACTTAATACTTAACCAATTTGGGCTTGATGGATTAATCGAGGTTAAGTCGGGAGCCTTGGGTACCCTTAACCGATTTAATCCACGTGTGGATCGGGTTAACCACATTTAACCCGTTAAGAAACCCTAGTTGCGTGGTCCATTTCAGCAGTAACCTTCTAGATGTATCATAAGACCCTAGGACTAGGCTAGGGTGGGGCACGATTACTGGGCTGATTGTAAGAGACCAAAAGAGACGGTTGAATGATGCCCAGTTGTTCAGGCGGACCATGGTCGTGCACATCAAGTCCGGAGTTGAACACTGGCTATGGTAGGTTTGGACTGTGCATCATGGAATGGTGTCAGAGGGTTACACCATAGGGCCTGATACACCCTAGGGTGGACCCTGCACAGTCAACTACATTACATGATTAAGCTGCATGACACCGACACTTGACGAGTTAGGCTTATAGGGAGCCGATCAACTAGACCGTGTAGTTGGACCTTAATTTAGGTCACCTCATGATGATGGGCCAAGCTTGGGCCAAGGGATCAATTCTTGTTTTTACTTGACATGTTAGAATGCTAGTACACCCGTGGTGCAAAACTTAACCTTGATTATGCGATGACACCTTTATCTATCTTGTTAGTTAATCATCATGCCAGTATGTTGTTATCCTTATGTTCATCTCAGCTTCTCATGCCAGTTAACTTTACTAGTTCATAGAAAGATAGTAGTAGGGCTTACCAGTCTTTTTGACTGACCTGTTTTCTTTCGCCTCTTTTCTTCCATTCCCCCCCAGGTTCTCAGGGTGGGAACATTGGAGCTTAGCTTGGATCTTTATAGCTTGCTTACTGGATTTGCTCATGTACGGTTTTGGACATTGGGCTAGCTATGGTTTATCACTTCATTTTGGGGATAGTACTTTATGTATTTCAGTTTTTCAGTTTATGCTTTTATCTAGACTTTGTTGTTGGAAAATAATGACCAAGTACTTTGTTGTAACATGACTATGGTTTTGAAATGCTAAGTTTTATCCGCTGCTTTACTACTCTGTTTTACTTATATGTTCTGTCTTGTGATATCTGCATGCATGTTTACCTTATTTAACGCCCCTCCAAAGCTAATGTCCTTGCAAGAGTGGCATTGGCGGAGGTGGGGTGTTATAGGGGACAAGTGGGATTATAGCCACTGGAAAAACAGACCTTAGCATCTGCATCGGCAGATAACTTAAAGCTCCCGACCAAGTCCCTTGTTTCTTGATTTGCCCTGCCACAGGACTCGGGCCGCACATATTGAGGACATGTGCATCTAGATAGCGATAATGATTCACGACACATACGTGGGAAAATTCTGGGAACATATACCACTCTGGGTAGTGTGTCCTAGAGTAGGAGGCATGGTTCGATAGGTAGCGTAATCCCAAGTTGGACCTAGGTCGCGTAAACCCTAAAATCCGAGAAATGTTCAATAGGTAGCGTAAACCCCAGTAGCCCTGGGTAGCATAAACCCTGGTTGGATTTAGGAAGCATTCGATAGAAAACCCTAGATGAGATCTAGGTAATAAATAATAGATGTACACCTGAAAACAACCAAAATTTCGGGGATTGTGATCACGTTATCATTTTATACAGATTACTAGTTGAGACACTAGTTAGGTGGTGTAGAGATATAGGAACCAGGGTAACAGGGTAATAGCGAAGCCGAGAAAGTATTGAAGCATATCCAGTTTATCTTGCCTTAACATATTTTTCGTTAATCTTATATTACCTTGTTAGCCCTATCATCATGGTATTATCCTGAATTCAGTTAATTCATGTCTTGTTGCTTTTCCCTGTTCACATGCTAGAAGTAACTGAACTTACAAAGCTTTATGTCTGACTCCGTTTTTCCTTCGTCTTCTTTTCTTCCGTCCACCCCCCCCCCCCCCCAAGGTAGTTAAGGAGGGAATAGTATAGCTCAGATTAGACTGGACCGTTACTCTTTCCAAGCTTGAAGACTCTGTGACATAGTGCTTTGGACTCTCTTTCCCGCTGCTATGGCTGGCTTATGCTCAATTGGGTAAATCATTGTATATTTATGCTTCTTTATTCTATTAAACAAGATAGATATTTGGTATCAAAAACAATCTCTGTACAAGCTACTCTATCAATAAAGTAAAGTTTTTATTTACCACTGCTTTAATTATATGTCTTGTAATTTATTTGCATCTTTTACCTTAAATGCTCCACAAAACTTATTGCATTCCCTTTGTGAGTGACAATAACGGATGTGGAGTGTTACAATTGTGTAAAACATCGTTGCAAACAACCCAAAATATTTCATTCAACTAATTCTTATTCAAACACTTCTCTTCGAGACTGGATCTTGATATTTATCAGTTAAAAATGAAATCAGTCGAGTTGGGGTATAACTACCTCTCAGACCTCGACTGAAAACATCATTAACTTCAAAACAGACAAAACCACTTATCTCGAATAATCCACATCATATAAAGCTAGTTATTCTTTTTTAAAACGTATATATGTTTCTCTTTCTGTTACCAGCCTATTGATTTCCTTTTTTGTTTATAATATTCTAATTTAAATTTGTTTCATTATCGAATTTTATATACATCGATATATTGATTTTTCAAGTCATCCAATTTTTTAAAAAATATTCTAACTCCTTAAATTTTCGGAAAAATTCACCATAACCTCCTTTGTACCGGGAGCATCGGGAATATCCCCAAACTACCACACAGGCCCTCTCGATTCAAAAGAAAAATCAAAAAGCCAAGTGGCTTGCCGATTCGGCGCATAAACCTCATATGGAATTTAAATGTGTAACTTTTTGTCAGGCACACAAAATATAAATCTTCATACACTTCATTCCATACTTGTCTAACAGATGTTCACCTGTTTTCAATTCAGTTCAATTCAATCCAATCGTTTGAATTCAGTTTCGCCCATTTATTCTCTAATTAGCTTCTTAGCCTATTTCACTTGTTATTTGAACTTATCACATTCAAATATAAATTAATTTATTTTCAAAACAATCGAATGCCATTTCTAATTCACGTTTCATATTCGATTTCGAATATGAATTTACAAACCCTTTTTCTGATCCAAAGTCCAATTTGGATTTAAAAATCCAATAACTAATTTTTCCTTACATTAGTTAATTCTACTCAACAATTAAACATCTGGTTTGATTTTGTTTCAAAAATCATTTCATTACTTCACATGAGTTCAAAAATCATTTCATTACTTCACATGAGTTCAATTTTAGTTAATAGTTTTTCTGAAAATTTGATTTTGACCTAACTCAAAATCTATTCGACAAAATCCAGTTTTTTCTCCTCCATTAGAAAACTTTTATCAAATCGGTCCTAACGTTTCTTGTTTCAAAGAATTCTGACTTCAATTGAGTGATGTATACTTAATTGAAGTTCGAAACGCGAATTTACGAACTACCGTGCTGCGGCGAGTTCGTTTTAATTATATTTTTATTTAAACGTTTGAACTTCATTTATAATAAATTCAACCCCATTCTGATATATTTTAATATATATCAAATCAGTTTTCCCAATTCAACATCATATTTTCGATTTTCTAAAATTGTTGATTTTTCCAAACTCGGTAATATACTTATTTATACTTTGATCTTCTATATTAAATTCCAATTCCTTTTACAAATTATAAACCATTTGGATTTAATTTCTACTCTGTTTAAAAATCTGCATTCCGAAATATATTTCGTCGTTCCCATTTCAAAATGATTTCAACTTTCTATTTTCAAATTCTCTTTTCAATTCAATTTGATTTTTCCATATTCAAATTCCGTTTGAATTTTCTACATTCAAATTCTATTTTCAATTCTATTTGAATTTTCTATACTCAAGTTCCATTTGAATTTTCTACATTCAAATTCTATTTTCAATTCCACACCTGAATTTAATATTTTAAATTATCTCTTGATAATTAATTAATTGATTCTATTTATAAACACCATTTTATAAATTTTCTTGTTTTATAAATAAACAAGTCTATTTCGAAATCTATTTAAAACCAAAATCATATTTTGGAAATTTCTATTCATAATAACTTATATATAACACCCAATTTATTTTCACATTCATTAACTTATATTTAAATAAATTCGAATTAATCGAATTCAAATCATAAATCCTTACGGATTTAAATTATTTCAATTAATATTCTAAACATTAGAATAAATTCCATCGTTTATTTCTTTAAAACTATTTCCCCATTTCTATTTTTAAATTCACATTTGAATTTAAATATTCAAATTATCAAATGATAATTTTTCCACTTTATTTATAAACACTGTTTATAAATTCATTTCAATTCTCTACATTATTTAATTTATAAACAACGTTTATAAATTCAATACTTGTTCAAAACAAGTTAATATTCCTACAGCTCATTAAAAATTCAATTTCTATTTAAAAAAAAAAATATTTCCCCTTTTAAATCCCAAATATACTTTTCACGATATTTTTATATATCAACATTTTGGCCCTAGTGATATTTAAAAATTAAACCACTCAATTATCAAACAACACATCATATATGATAATATATGTGAAAACAAACAAATAATAATATTTTTGAGGAATCCAGTTGAATCCCTCCAACCGGTTTTCCTGCATCCACAGACGTTAGCCAACATAAATAATACCCATCCTGCTTTGAGGTAGGATGTCGCAGTATAGAAGGTCATGCACTATCATAGCGTGGGGCGTATACGGTAATCATCTGCTAATGGTACCGCAGGCATCCGCTAATGATACTGCGGGAAATCCAACCACCAATATATATATATATATATATATATAGTTGCAACCACCAAGTCTAAATAACTAATATATTTTTAACAGCAAAAAATAATATTTAATGCATCCAAACAATCAACAAATAATTATTTTTAACTGGTAAAAATATTTTGAATAAAATTCTTGAGTGAGAATTACTCATCGTGATTTTTTTAATCCGATCTGTTCTAATTTTAATTTCAGCTCATGTAATCTGCATCCATGAATTCCTCGATTGATTCCATTCGATACAATCTTGTATATATTTTAATATAACATTATTTATTTAAACTATCGAATAAATTTTAAATGAAATAAAATTACTAAATTAAGTAATTACCTTTATTTCCATTTTTAAATTTCCAAATTTTTCTTCTTTATTTTGATATCATGCCTGCTCCAAACTACCGATTTTTTTATCACTAATATTTCCCTCAATTCGAATTGCTCTAGAAGGAAGTCCATGAAATTGCCTGACATACTCGGCATCCTCATTTTCCCCTTTCTCGACATCAGACTCCTTACTACCAACCCCGCCATAAACCCACTTCCAGATTGAATTGAAACTAAAGGCCTAGTGGCTCCTCTATTCCAAATCAATGCTCTTTGTATTTATTTCAATCTTGGCTGAACTCCCTCACATCCAACTCATTCCACCCAAACCCAAAACTGTTAAACCATTAATATCACACAACACTTAAATGCCCTCCAGAACAACCACCTCAACTCATGCCACCATGAATCTTCCATCACCATGTTTATATACATTTAAAATGACAAGTCTTCATGGCTCTACCCTCCTAACACCAAGATAAACAACTTGATAACATCCAAGAAGCCGCGACTTCCACAACAGGGCTTCAAGCCCTACAGGTTGGGATAACTCTTCAAACGAAAATCCAAAAAAAACATCGCATCACTAAATTAATCGCAATCTGTACCTCAACATAGCCAATGACAGTTCACCGAAGTCCACCAATTCCTGGCGATAGCTGCTGCTTGCCCCCCCCCCCATGTACCCTTCCGTGATTTTCTTATGAAGCCAACCCCCAACTTCCATCCTTTCCATACACGCAAGAGCATTACTGAGAACCTAACTAACATCATCGTTAAACCTGAACGCCCCATCATAGTATCGAACTCTGACTTCACATCTGACCGTCCATCCTTACTCTGAATGGTGGTTGCTTTCCTTATCGCACCTCTATCTTCATCGCGACCTCATAGTACCCAACATCGCACAAAATCGACACCACAACTCTGACCTTTTATCCACTTTACGACCCCAAATACCACATCATTTTACTTGCGAGTGCCCTAAATCCAAATCACAGTCTTCTCTGTCCATCGCTATTAATTCCAGATCCAAAAGATGAGTCTAAATTGATGGCCCTTCCCTTAAAGTTTTCATATCAGTTTGATTTGACTTTTTGAAAGGAATTTGAGAAAAGAGAATAGGCTTTCGATTTTTGAGATGCTTCAAAATTTTTGGCATCTTTGATTTCGATAGAAAAGGGATACTGCAATTTGATTTTAAAGTGAACAGGGAGTAGCCATTTTAATTACCGAAGCCTTTGGATTTCATTACTCAACTAGAGGAGAATAAAAGGAGGGGAATCGCGGTTTATATAGATGAAAGTTACTTTGGGGTGAAGGAATAGGTCGGGTAGCTTAGGTACATAAAACTAAATTTCGATTTGATTTATATTTAATTCGATTTGACATAAATAGATTTTTATTCTTTTTAGATGGATATCGATTTGATTTCAATTCTATCCACTAAAAATATTTCAGGGTCCATTAATTTAAACCACGAACCGCTATTTTAACGTAACCACTGTTGTTTCAACAGTGTAACACTATTCTGAACTAATAGAATATATTTTTGATATTTAATTTGAATGTAAGTATTAATAACCAAACTAAATTAATACAATATAATTTAAATTCAAAAACAAATAAATTCATTGATAATAAATTATTATTTTTAATCTTTTTTAATCAAATACTACTTCTCTAAATCATTTGAATCGTTCTGACTTAGTTATAAATTTCGAATTGAGTTACTTCTGTTCTCGTATTTCGATAATTATATGTATTCGAAATAAATCGTATATCGATTATAAATCGATAATTTAATATAAAAATTCTTTAATATTATTAATTCAATATTTAAACGATATTAAATATTTAAAATAAACTGTTCGAAAATCCAGGGTCGTTACATTCTTCCCCCTTAAAAGAATTTCGCCCCCGAAATTAGTAAGGTAGGAAAAATGCTTCAGAACAATTATTTTTTCAAAACCCCACTTATGTTGAAAATCAACTTTTCACATTTCAACAAATTTAATTCTACCAAAACTTTTGGTTTACCTTGAACACCATATATTCTTATATTTATTTTATTTGAATGGTTTACAATTAATATCTTCATATTCAGTTCATATTTCATTCAATTCAATTTATTCACTTTAATCCCTTTTAACTTGTTTAAGTCAAATTTAATTCCAAAATTTAAATTCCCGGGTTTTCATTTCAAATCCTTCTGAAATCAATAAATATATACATATATTTATTTCCATTTTAAATTTAAAACATTTGAATTTTTCCCACAACTTGTTTTCTTTCGAACAAATTTCCATCAAGACTTTTCTAAGGTAGCAATCCATCACTTAGAAACTCGAAAATGAACACTGATGGTGTCGCGATCATCATCAGAATTATTTTCCAGCCAATGAAGTGAGTTCAGTGCTTTATCACTTTCAAAATCCATCTAAATATGATTTGATTCAAAACCCTTGCAAAACAAAGCTATATTATTTTAATATACTTTAGAATAAATTCTTAATTCTTATTCGGAATCCAATTTCAGTTCATCACATTTGTATATTTTATACATATACAAGTTCTATTTGGTTATATATAACCATTTCAGTTTTATAATCTCATTTGATTATAATTTTAACATCCGACACATCCATATATTATAATAAATTTAGAAAAATTATTCTATTTATAGCAAAAATATAATGTGGGGTAAAATTATTTCATTTACCCACTTTAAAACAATATCGTGTCGAAATTTTCTATTCAAGTGTTTATGAATTCCTATCGACTTCGTGGCATCCCACGATACGATCAGAATTCATAAATCACTCAATAGACTAGTCAACACAATATAAAACAACTTTTATATCAATTAACAAATACGCTTTCTCGTATATATACATTCAACTCATTCTAGGGTACTACTGCAATATCTCTAATGAGCATAACCCTACCAAATCCTAGGTATTCGCTCAACCTATGCTCTGGTACCAGCTGTAACAGCCCGCATATCTGTACTATCTGAGTTAACTAATAACACCACACGTCCAACCAAAATTGCACAGAAATACGAATCATTATTAGAAATAAGTGAGAGGATGAGGAATAGAAAGAAAAAAATATGAGAATAAAAGAAAAACGAAGATCACAAACTCATAGCGGAACGAATAAAATATATTAAATAACATTACTTTTGAAATACAAATCAGTAACTGTATATACATACCATTATCAGAGCACAACAATTATTCCTGGAACAGTTATAAACACCTATTTCGAGATACAACATAGTAAACAGCGGAAATATGATAGTCTATAGCTAACTGGTGAAGCCTCCTGCTTCCAGCTCTTCCAAGTGAATCTGAAAAATCCCGACTACTTGACTGCCCGTACAAATTTGGGCACCCAAGAGTTTAGGGAAAACAAACAAAATAAACTCTGGGTCAATCTTGGGAATGGTGTGAGTAAACTCCAACCAATTGTTTAACTTTCAAAATCCTTTCGAAAGAAAAGATAATAGTAAGACCAGCCCACACATAAACATGGATGGTTTTTATCTTACTATAACCCAAAACACTTTAATAAGAAAATCCAGTCATATTATAATAGTGTCTAAATCAAATAAATAACAATCTAGCGGAACGCTTGCATCTCACGCTCCATATATAATATAAAATCAAAAACCGCATGGCGCTTATTGTAGATTGGATTTCCAACATGACAAGATATGGAACCACCTTCTGATAGTGTATCTCTAGAGGGGAATACACTGGGTTCAACAAGAACATCTTGCAACCCGGCCCACACATGACCGACCACTCATTTCACTTGAGTGTATCGAATGTATATCATCAATGGTTGGGATCAGCAACCGTTTCCCGAAAAGGGATAGCATCGATAGATTAAAGAAGTAAAAGGAATTTCTCTATATAGGTTATTATACACCTTAATGGGAGCGACCCACATAGCCATGCTGTCTGCCCGATTTTTGTCATTTCCTGGTTGTTGAGGCCTGAGGCTACGATTTCTTACCATTCATTGATAGCACAATCACTTTGAATGCCACATTGTCAGATCCGTTAATCATTAATTGATTTGCACAAATATGTTCTGGATATTATGATAAGGGAATAAATCTGTTCCCACCATGTATATTTATACAGACCAACATATTAGATCATTGGAAATACTCTGTCGGACATTCATCCCTATACGTTCGTTTTGGGATTGAACGAAACCGAAGGAAAAAATTCTATTAATAGAAAAAGCCCTTTCACTTTACTCTGTCTTCAATTATCTTCATATAATCTGATTCGCAATGCTACTGCCAATACGGAGTGGTTCTCGGATAATAATCCAACCGGTCTCTCCATATCGACAACGATATTGGAAAATACTTCGATAGTCGATTATTTAACTATTGAAGAAAAACAAACAACTATTCAAAACATCAAACAAATCACAGGGCCTTTTGATTAATATTTCATTAATTAAATCACTTCTCTATTTCCTTATCAATATTTGTTAACCAAATATTTTCAGTAATCTTATTGGTCTCTTATGATATTTAAAAAAAACATTTCCGTATATCACTTTCTTTTATTTTCTATATTAGAAAATATATTATATTTGCAATTTGGAAATAATTTCAATCACTTATCACTTTTCCGGCTACTTTAATGATACACAGGAAATATTTACTTTTATATTTCCAAAATTCCACCACTTGGGTAAAATCGACTATTGTGTAAAACATCGTTGCAAACAACCCAAAATATTGCATTCAACTAACTCTTATTCAAACACTTCTCTTCGAGACTGGATCTTGCTATTTATCGGTTAAAAATGAAATCAATCAAATTGGGATATAACTACCTCTCAGACCTGGACTGAAAACATCATTAACTTCAAAATAGACAAAACCACTTTAACTCCAATAATCCACATCACATAGAGCCAATTATCCATTTTAAAAACATATATATGTTTCTCTTTCTGTTACCAGCCTATCGATTTCCTTTTTTGTTTATAATATTCTAATTTAAGTATTTTTCATTATCGAATTCTATATATATCGATATATTGATTTTCTAGTTATCCAATTTTCTTAAAAATATTCTAACTCCTTAAATTTCTGGAAAAATTCGCCATAACCTCCTTTGTACCGGGAGCATCGGGAAAATCCCCAAACCGCCACACAGGCCCTCTCCATTCAAAAGAAAAATCAAAAAGACAAGTGGATTGCCGATTCGGTGCACAAATATCATATGGAATTTAAACGTGTACCTTTTTTTCTCGGGCACACGAATTATAAATCTTCATACACTTCATTCCATACCTATCTAACACATGTTCACCGATTTTCAATTTCAGTTCAACTCAATCCAATCGTTTGAATTCAGTTTCGCCCATTTATTATTTAATTAGCTTCTTAGCCTATTTCACTTGTTATTTGAACTTATCACGTTCAAATATAAATTAATTTATTTTCAATACAATCGAATGCCATTTCTAATTCAAGTTTCATATTCGATTTCAAATATGAATTTACAAACCCTTTTTTTCTGATCCAAAGTCCAATTTGGATTTAAAATTCCATCAACTAATTTTTCCTTACATTAATTAATTCTACTCAACAATTAAACATCTGGTTTGATTTTGTTTCAAAAATCATTTCATTACTTCACATGAGTTCAAATATTATTTATAACTCAAATCTGGATTTTTCCTAAATGAAATTCGGATTTTATTTGCTCAAAATCATTTTATTTATTTAAATAAACCGTTATGGTTTTATAATGGTTCTGGCGCTGTTTTTCTGAAAATTTCATTTTTACCTAATTCAAAATCTTCTTGACGAAATCCAGATTTTTCTCCTCCATTAGAAAACTATTATCAAATCGGTCCTGACATTTCTTGTTTCAAAGAATTCCGACTTCAATTGAGTTCTGCATACTCAATTGAAGTTCGAAACGCGAATTTACGAACTGCCGCGCTGCGGCGAGTTCATTTTAATTATATTTATATATATAAACATTTGAACTTCATTTATAATAAATTCAATCCCATTCTGGTATATTTTAATATATATATCAAATCAGTTTTCCCAATTCAACATCATATTTCCGATTTTCTAAAATTGTCGATTTTTCCTAACTCGGTAATATATTTATTTATACTTCGATCTTCTATATTAAATTCCAATTCCTTTTACAAATTATAAACCCAATAGATTTATTTTCCATTCTGTTTAAAAATCTGCATTCTGAAATATATTTCGTCGTTCCCATTTCAAAATGATTTCAACTTTCTATTTTCAAATTCTCTTTTCAATTCTATTTGAATTTTCCATATTCAAATTCCATTTGAATTTTCTACATTCAAATTCTATTTTCAATTCTATTTGAATTTTCTATATTCAAATTCCATTTCAATTTTTTACATTCAAATTCTATTTTCAATTTCACAACTGAATTTAGTATTTTAAATTATCTCTTGATAATTAATTCATTATATTTATAAACACCATTTTATAAATTTTCTTGTTTTACAATTAAACAAGTCTATTTCGAAATCTATTTAAAACCAAAATCATATTTTGGAAATTTCTATTTATAATAACTTATATATATATAACACCCAATTTATTTTCACATTCAATTTAACTTTTATTTAAATAAATTCGAATTAATCGAATTCAAATCATAAATCCAAACGGATTTAATTTAGTTTAATTTATATTCTGAACATCAGAATAATTCCATCGTTTATTTCTTTAAAACTATTTCCCCATTTCTAATTTTAAATTCAAATTTGAATTTAAATATTCAAATTATCAAATGATAATTTTTCAAATTTATTTATAAACAATGTTTATAAATTCATTCCAATTCTCTACATTATTTAATTTATAAACAACGTTTATAAATTCAATACTTGTTCCAAACAAGTTAATATTCCTACAACTCATTAAAAATTCAATTTCTATTTTTAAAAATATATTTCCCCTTTTAAATCCCAAATATCCTTTTCACGATATTTTTATATATCAATATTTTGGCTCCAGTGATATTTAACAATCAAACCACTCAATTAACCACCTGCACATCATTTATGATAATATATGTGAAAACAAACAAATATTAATATTTTTGAGGAATCCAGCTGGATCCCTCCAACCTGTTTTCCTACATCCACAGACGTTAGCCAACATAAATAATACCCATCCTACTTCGAGGCAGGATATCGCGGTATAAAAGGTCATCCACTATCATAGCTTGGGGCGTATAGGGTAATCATCCGCTAATGGTACCGCGGGCATGCGCTAATGATACTGTGGGAAATCCAACCACCAATATATATATATATATATATATATATATATATAATAACAACCACCAAGCCTAAATAACTAATATATTTTTAACAGCTACAAATAATATTTAAAGCCTCCAAACAATCAACAAACAATTTTTTTTAACTGATACAAATAATTTAAATAAAATTTTTGAGTGAGAATTACTCACTATGATTTTTTTAATCCGATCTGTTCTGATTTTAATTTTAGCTCATGTAATTCGCATTCATGAATTCCTCGATTGATTCCATTTGATATAATCTTGTATATATTTTAATATAACATTATTAATTTAAACTATCGAATAAATTTTAAATGAAATAAAATTACTAAACTAAATAATTACCTTTATTTCCATTTTTAAATTTCCAAATATTTTCTTCTTTAGTTTGATATCATGCCTGCTCCAAACCACCGATTTTTTTACCACTAATATTTCCTTCAATTCGAATAGCTCCAGAAGGAAGTCCATGAAATTGCCTGACATACTCAACATCATCATTTTCCCCTTTCTCGACATTAGACTCCTTGCTACCAACCCCTCCATAAACCCACTTCCAGTTTGAATTGAAACTAAAGGCCTAGTGCCTCCTCTATTCCAAATCAAATGCTCTTTGTAACTATTTCAATCTTAGTTGTACTCCCTCACATCCAACTCATTCCACCCAAACCCAAAACTGTTAAACCATTAATATCACACAACACTTAAACGCCCTCCAGAACAACCACCTCGACTCATGCCACCATGAATCTACCATCACTATGTTTATCAACATATAAAATGACAAGTCTTCATCGCTCTACCCTCCTAACACCGAGATAAACATCTCTACAACATCCAAGAAGCCGTGAATTCAACTACAGGGCTTCAAGCCATACATGTTGAGATAACTCTTCAAACGAAAATCCAGAAAAAAACATCACATTACTAAATTAATCGCAATCTATACCTCAGCATAGCCAACGATAGTTCAACGAAGTCCACCAATTCCTGGCGATAGCTGCCCTCCCCCCCCCCCCCCCCCCGTACCCTTCCGTGATCTTCTTACGAAGCCAACCCCCATTTTTCATCCTTTCCATACACACAAGAGCAGTACTGAGAACCCAACTAACATCATCGTTAAACCTGAACGCCCCATCATAGTATCAGACTCCGACTTCACATCTGACCGTCCATCCTTACTTCGAATCGTGGTTGCTTTCCGTATCGCATCTCTATCTTCATCGCGACCTCACAGTACCCAACATCGCACAAACTTGACACCACAACTCCGACTTTTTATCCACTTGGCGACCCTAAATACCACATCATTGTACTTGCGAGTGCCCTAAATCCAAATCGCAATCTTCTCTGTCCATTGCGATGAACTCCAGATCCAGAAGATGAGGCTAAAGTGACGGCCCTTCCCTTAAAGTTTTCATTTTAGTTTGATTCGAGTTTTTGAAAGGAATTTTAGTGAAGAGAATGGGCTTTCGATTTTTGAGATGCTTCACAATTTTTGGCAGCTTTGATTTCGATAGAAAAGGGATACTGCGATTTGATTTTAAAGTGAACAGGGAGTAGCCATTTTAATTACTGAAGCCTTTGGATTTCATTACTCAACCAGAAGAGAATAAAAAGAGGGTAATTACTGTTTATATAGATGAAAGTTACTTCTGGGTGAAGTAATAGGTAGGGTAGCTTAGGTACATAAAATTAAATTTCGTTTTGATTTATATTTAATTCGATTTGACATAAATAGATTTTTATTCTTTTTAGATGGATATCGATTTGATTTCGATTCTGTCCACAAAAAAATATCGGGGTCCATTAGTTTAAACCACGAAACGCTATTTTAATGTAACCACTGTTGCTTCAACAGTGTAACACTATTCTGAACTAACTGAATATATTTTGATATTTAATTTGAACGTAAATATAAATAACCAAAATAAATTAATACAATATAATTTAAATTCAAAAACAAATAAATTCTTTGATAATAAATTATTATTTATAATCGTTTATATTCAAATACTGCTTCTCTAAATCATTTGAATCATTCTGACTTAGTTATAAATTTTGAATTGAATTACTTCAATTCTCGTATTTCGATAATTATATGTATTCGAAATAAATCGTATATCGATTATAAATCGATAATTTAATATAAAAATTCTTTTATATTATTAATTCAATATTTAAACGATATTAAATATTTAAAATAAACTGTTCGAAAATCCCAGTTCGTTACATAACCACTCAAAATACATTTATTTTAATAAGAGAAGGTTAGGGGATTTCTCAATGGATCAATTCGGCTATTGGATTTTTCGGGGAACGGGTTTCAAACTCAACCCCATAAAACACAACACATTGGCATGCTCGCTGTAACGCCCTGCCTTTATACTCACTATCGTCCAGTTCATTTCAGAGAAGCGTCGTAGACCATAACGGAGAAAGAGGTTTGTAAAGAGCGACTGATTGTCTAATTTCTCCATGTGAAAAATGCACATCGAATTCTGGTACCTATTAAAATTTCGACATGACCATTCGGCACATAGGGCAACTACACAACGGCTATAAATAATCACGAAAGCAGCATAAAATAGACAACAAAAATAAAATAAATATGGTATATCTCATAGCCGGACATAAAATAATCATATCACAAAGGCGAATAGATATGAACAACCAAGAATGCGTACAACAACCTAGTGGTCAACAATGATCCACTAACACCGTAAGAATAGATACATGTACCATGATCTAAATAAAAGACCATGTACACAAAGAAAGATAATGTCATAGGTACAAAAGTACATAAAGCTGTGGAGGTAGAGTAGCAAGCTAAAAGCAGAAGATCAATCCCACGATGAGACCCAAAGGAGCACCTAAAATGACTCGGCCTGACCCGAATATTATTTATAAGAAAATAAACAATAAATGGATCAGTCTATCTATACTTATCAAATAAACTGAGATAGTAAGAAATATAACGCATGACGATATGATTCTAACAATAAGATTTAATCATAAATAAATATGAAACATGGCATGTCAACACAATTAGGAAATGACAATGAAATGTTAGCACACAATTATCTCTACATAATCTCCTGGCTAATGTAGAATGCAACATTCAAATAATATCACACAACAGGAAGTGACAGTGGAATTGAATCTCGTGACATTGAGCATACAACAATAACAAGAATCCAAAAACAACCAGAAATCCAGAAAACATCATAAAAAGTGGTACTCCCTAGATGAGAAATGATCCAAAAAACATCATAAAATGTGGTTACTTCACAGATAAGGTATGATCCAGAAAACATCATAAAAAGTGGTTACTCCCCAGATAAGATACGATCCAGAAAACATCATAAAAAGTGGTTACTCCTCAGATGAGACACGATCTCTAGAAAACATCATAATAATTGGTTAATCCCGAGATAAGATACGATCTCTAGAAAACACCATAAAAAGTGGTTACTCCCCAGATAAGATAAGATACGATCTCTAGATAACATCATAAAAAGTGGTTACTCCATTGATAAGATACGATCTCTAGAAAACATCATAAAAAGTGGTTACTCCCCAGATAAGATACGATCCAGAAAACATCATAAAAAGTTGGACTAAAGTCCCATAGATGAAGGTCACAAATCGTAAATTCCCACTAGGGCGATTGCAGACCAAACAACTATGTCAAGACGCGGATACCAACGATCCGGGTGAATGGAAATTACTCCGAGCTAGTTAATCTAAGGAAATAGCGACATGTCCCATAACCGCATGTTATTCTCGAATATTTACGAACCTGTATTTGGTTTCTATTCAAATTAGAGAAAATCACCACACATGTTCGAATGCACGAATCCAAGAGTTATTCGCCAAAGTAAATGTATAATGGGTCATAGTCCTCAGTTTTACTAAGGTAAATAAACTAAATTTCTCGTCTAATCGATAGGATAAGGAATCGCATATAAATCAATAGAATCAGAACTGGGTTTAGAAATCGAATTGATTTTAAAAGGATTTGTATTTAAAAACTGATTAAACGTTGGTTCAATGCCCATTGACAATATAAAACCCCATTACCCATTGTGGTTCAATTATTCATGAAAACCGTCGCTGTAGCGAATAGAACAGACACATCATGAAACATAAACTCACATTACAACAACGTACAGGAAATCAAGGGATAATCGTTGTAATTTCGATCAACGAACGAATCAAAATCCTAAACTAGCACCCGAAGGTTTTAAACTACATCAGAGATTCAAAGGATATCTAGTCAATAATTCACGTTTTAATGGCATGAGTCATCTTAACAGGAATATCGAATAAATTCGATATACAAAATGGAGTGCCCAGGCTTTAGAACGATTTATAAGTTTAAATTACTGCAAAATTAGTTTCATTTCGAAACTCTCGTTACGGTTCCAACGCATCTTGTTTCGCTAAATTCCGAGTTCGTATGAAAATGTTATGATCGTTTTAAAGTAGGTTAATTATTTCACCCTTTGCTTCTCACTGTTTGGTTATTTTCATTCGATGTTTTACTCCATCAAAAATTATCATGAACTCCAAATCACTCCAAATAAATTTCATTGAAATCTCTCGTTGATACGGTTCCAATGCACCTGATTTCGCTCAATTCCGAGTTCGTATGAAAAAGTTATGGCTTTTTAAAAATTGAATTTTTTTTTACTGTTCGGCCATTAATGGCCGACCAGGAGCCATTCCCACGGCTATTAAAGGCTGAACGGCTGTTAAACCCCTAATTTTTTTACAACTTCATCCCCATAATGATACAGGCTAATGCCCGAAGGTCTATGATGTTATACACATGGAAATGAGGCATCTATAACTCACCGAAGCAACTCATAACACCAAATTCACACGCATAAACATTCACACAAGAGATTTGCAATGATTCTTGATTATAAACTCCAAAACGATTAAACTATCTAACCAAAGCAATCAAATGCTATATAAGTGAATTGTGAAGTCTTGTAGCTTGCCGGTGCGACAACGGAGCTTCACAATATCACCAAATCAACTAATAGCTTATGAATTAAATTTTGTGGACAATTCTAATCATAATTTTCAATTCAATGAAACATAAACACATGAAATCGGCTAAGTTACACAAACTAACCAATTCGCAAGCACATGAAAAATCGTAAGAATGTTAAATTACACTTGTACAAGCCAATGGCTTGTGGCATACATGTGAGTTCAAAAAGAACTCACCTTGGTTTCATTCAGAGGAAGAAAAAGCACCAATACGCACAAAGAACCTCTCTTTCTCCAATCGCTCCTTAAAAATTGTCTCATGAACATAAATGAAGATACATGAGTGTTAGGGAACACTGAAAATTCGAAATTGAGAGGAGAGAATGGTAGAGAACGTGTAGAGAGAGAGAGCTTACCCTTGTTCTCCTTGGATTAGCACATGATTGGAGCTTCAAATTGCAAAACCTAGGTGTAAAGACCCGCGACTTCCCCGTAAAGGAAAGCGTCGGATAGTTCGAGAACAAACCACAACAGAACGCATACAGAAGAACATTTCACTGTATATTACAACAATGCATCAGATTACAAGAATATACAGAGTATAAAAGAATATTACACAGAAATATCAGAGATTTAAATTACATTAAATACATAGCAGCGGAAAATAATACAATACACAACTAGAAAGAGATATACGGATACAAAGCTTTCCGGATATCGTTCCAGCTGTAAACCAGGATCCTGTGAATATAAATCTGCAAAACCAAAACTACTAGCTGCCCGTGTCAAAATAAGGGCACCCAGAGTTTAGGTTAAAACAATAAACTCCAGGTCAGTCATGTGACTGGTGTGAGAACTAAAACAGTTATTAATCTTTATTTTAAATCATTAGGTAAATCAAGGGACCACGCCGTATAACACGGAACGGGTTTCCTCCCAAGAATACCAGTGCATAAAACAAACAGCGCAATGCTAAATAAAGAAAAATGAAGCTGTTATAAGACCCAGGTCCTATCACACAATGCAACGCAAGCCGGGGGATAGGGTTTTCCCTTATAACAGCCAAAGAATGCTTGATACGTTTAAAACAAATCATTTGATACTATTATAAGTGCATAGTGTATAAAACACTTCAAATCATAAGTATCAATCATAGGCGGCATGGGTACCATATATCATGTCGCCATATATAGGTTTACAAATAAAACCGCAAATGTCACGTATTTGGAAATTGGATTTCCGTCTATGAACCGAGGCAAAAGATAGTCCTCAACCGATTCGTGACTCTCTAGCCCGAGCCATAGGACCCAGACTCAGGTGGGCCCTTGGAGCGACAGGGCCGGTCCACCGATGTGGATTAAACTTAAACCCTGAACACTACGTCTCCCCACCCTATGGGGTGTAAGTCTGGTCCGTCAGCCGACCAGAATGCATTCGGCCGAAACCGATATAACCGAGGCGCCTCGCAACAGCAACAACCACATAAATCAAACTCGTCAGGGCGTGTAAAACCACTGACGCCACTTCTAACTAGAAAGAAACGCATGCCCTCCCTGAGGTCCGTCTCCCGTTTTTGATTCATACCGGGTGTGAAACTCGCGAATCAAACGTTACACGAAGCTACGCCACAAAGGCCGTGCTTCGATCATCAACCACAAGACTTTGCTTTTCAACAGAAGCCTCGATCAATTGCCACTTAGGCATGCCACACAGGCAATTCACTCCATGCGTTTGATATCCATCAATATATAACCCCTGAGCTCGTACGTCTCAGAGAAGGGCGTTAAGCAAGAGAATAAATTCTCCGCCGCCAAACAGATATATATTTAATAGAGATCAATCGCACGGACTAAAATCCAATGTCAGACACACAGTCCATTTACAAGTCCGTTCTGGGTCTGAACGAAACCGGAGGCACCTAGTACCTCGCATATCCATCGATCTCCAAGTACGTCTGGACGATCACCAACTGTTTCCATCTTCTTGGGTGTACAGCCCAATCAAGATCATCAGTTATCACCCAAACGACGTGAAGACTTCCGGTCTTCGACCATCGTCTTCATCTTCGACTTATCGTCGTATCAGTTATTCAGAATGGGATAAACCCGGTCTTTCCGAATAACTCGCGTATATTTTAAATAAGTGCTACACAAACACAACATACGCCTCATTCCAATTCATTAGTCACTAACCGTAAATTAATCAAGAGAATAATTCCCCAAATATTAACCCCGAAGGCCGAAACCAACATCAGATCAATATCCAGAAAACCCTTCTGCTTGGCTAACCGACAGTTAGTTTCTAAATTTCACGTTCAAATCTAATTAAAGATTTAACTATCGCCTGGAGCAAAACTGGTGATACTCCATTCTCGATCTTTTCAATCTAATTAAAGATTCATTAAAACTCCACTTAGTTTTAATCTGTGACTGGGTTAAAGAATCAGTGTCATTTAAAACACGGTTCACGATAAACCCAAAGTCACATCTCATTAGTTATCGGGTTAAAGAACAAGTGTTATTTAAAACACTGTTCACGATAAACCCAAAAATCAATATCCATTCAATTCCAATTAAATATTATTTAATTGGTACACTTCATTAAATCTAAATCAAAAGATTTAATCTTTTCTCAGCTGGGTTCAAGAACAGTGTTAGTGAAGACACCATTCACGACAAACCCAAATCACATTCGATATTCGATACAAGGCTCTGAATAGAAAATATATCGGCTTATATTCAATATCGAATTCTACGACTAACAAATGTCGTATTGGAAATAACGATACAAATATATATCTTTCAAATTTCCATAACAACACCTGTAATATCACGAATTCCAACATCGAAATATTCCGAAGACAATTTCGATTCAAATCCACTCCAATGCAATCATTGGAAATTTTGGTTATTTTCAAAACCATTTCAAATTCAATTTATTTATTTAAAAATAAATAGAATTATAATTCTAGTTCAAAACTAGTTCATTTCGATAAAAATCTATTTTTATCTTTTCAAATATGGAGTTTTTCATCCCAAATCTTCACAAATCATTTCTTATGATTTTACACAAATTATTACTATTTTTAATAATTTTATCAAGGCCCGTACAGTCGATTTCCATTAACGGCCATCGAACTGCACTTACAGCGACCTTTTTCGAATTTGATTTGGACGTATCTCCAAATCCAACCGTTAGATTTCAAATTTCTAACATTCATTAGAAAGCTCTTTTCGATACGAACCCAACGGTTCCGGTTTTAGGAGAATCCGACGGTCGGATCTCCCGTAATGCCCGTTTGAAATAAATGGTCGAAATTCGCGAACTGCCGCGGCGCGGCGCGTTCTATTCAGGCCATTATATTATATATATAATATATATAATATATATTTCATCGATTTCTATTTAAAACGAATTATATAAATAGTTTTGAATTCGTTTCAAAATTCATTTCTATTCAATTCAAATTTCAATTCCATTCGAATTCGTTTTCAATTCAATTCATTTCGAAATCGTTTTCAATTCATTTCGAAATCGTTTTCAATTCAATTCATTTCGAAATCGTTTTTTTATTCAATTCATTTCGAAATCGTTTTCAATTCAATTCATTTCGAAATCGTTTTCGATTCAATTCATTTCGAATTCGTTTTCAATTCAATTCATTTCGAAATCGTTTTCAATTCACTTCATTTCGAAATCGTTTTCAATTCACTTTATTTCGAAATCGTTTTCAATTCACTTTGAATTCGTTTTCAATTCAATTCATTTCGAAATCGTTTTCAATTCAATTTATTTCGAAATCGTTTTCAATTCAATTTATTTCGAAATCGTTTTCAATTCACTTTGAATTCGTTTTCAATTCAATTCATTTCGAAATCGTTTTCAATTCAATTTATTTCGAAATCGTTTTCAATTCAATTTATTTCGAAATCGTTTTAAAATCGATATAAATATCGTTTACGTCAAAATGGCGTCAATCTAATCAACTCGGCTTCATATATTCCTTTATTTTCAAATATTCTATTTCAAATATTTCTTTTTCAAATATTTCTTTTTCAAAACTGGAATGAGGCCCAATCAATTACCATATAAAATTAATTATATGGATTTTCATACAACACATGTATATAATGGCATTGAAAATAATCAACCATCAACCAAAGTGCACTACACTGTATAAGCATCAAATATAGATATTCAACGCTTATAACAGCCTGTCAATCAATCGATCGACATATTTAATCAATCAGGATGAGTGAACTTCAAATTTCATCCTAACACCCGTGTGGGGTTTCAATCAATCAAACACATATTTTATTTGTGCTGTTGGGCAATGTGTGAAATTTATCGTCCCAATCAATGTCATTCAAATAAGTGTACATAAACAAACCATCTGGTTTGTAAATGAATATTTATTTATTCACATTCACGTTAAAAATTATATTTTTAACGATAACACATTTTATTTTAACATATGAATTTCTATTCAGTTCATTCTTTAAATAAAATGCTATTTTTATTTTTCTAACTTATTTTAGAAAATTTCGGCGGCATAACGGCACGATACTAGAAACGGGACAAGGCCTAGCCTTATCCCCGGTCTAGTGAAGGCCCACGCCATTCACACATCAATCAAATTCACTTTCGTTATGCAAACCACAAAATTTGGAGTAAGGGTCTAACCTAGCCTTACTCCTTCGCCTTATAACGGCGCACGTCTAATCCTAACCAATTGATCGATTCGATTTTTCACACCACAAACCACATCCAAACCAATATCACAATCAATAACCAAACAGCCAAACAAACAAGTCCATGGTCTGTGGACGATTGTGTCGGGTGCTACTAAGCACCGTCTGCATCCTAGTATATATATATATAACTAGAAAAATAAATTGAAAGGTGAGAAATTCTCACATATAGCTATCCTAGCTCCACGGCACTTCATTGATAGAAATCTTCATCGCTATCGCATCTTTGCCACCTTCGTTGTCCGCTTTCACTACATATGTAAAAATCGAATTTTTATTTCAAAGTTCAATATATAAAAATCATATTTTTAGTTCACTTCTCAATATATAAAAATCGAATTTTTACTTCGATGTTCAATATATAAAAATCATATTTTTAGTTCAAAGTTCAATATATAAAAATCGAATTTTTATTTCAAAGTTCAATATATAAAAATCGAATTTTTATTTCAAAGTTCAATATATAAAAATCATATTTTTAGTTCACTTCTCAATATATAAAAATCGAATTTTTACTTCGATGTTCAATATATAAAAATCATATTTTTAGTTCAAAGTTCAATATATAAAAATCGAATTTTTATTTCAAAGTTCAATATATAAAAATCGAATTTTTATTTCAAAGTTCAATATATAAAAATCATATTTTTAGTTCACTTCTCAATATATAAAAATCGAATTTTTACTTCGATGTTCAATATATAAAAATCATATTTTTAGTTCACTTCTCAATATATAAAAATCGAATTTTTATTTCAAAGTTCAATATATAAAAATCGAATTTTTATTTCGACTTTCAATATATAAAAATATGATTTTTATCTCGACTTTCAATCCGATCTTTTTAAAGTTTAAACCCTTTGCTTTTAACTTAAAATTAAAATCAGTTTTAACCTAACTAAAAAAAATCAGTTTTTCTAAAATAAAATTCAGTTTTAACCTAACTAAAAAAAATCAGTTTTTCTAAAATAAAATTCAGTTTTAAAAATCTTAATACAATTCAGTTTTATATTAAATAAAATTCAGAAAAACTTACAGGGGGGGGGGGAAACGGTTGCGGCTGTCGAATGCAGAGGAGAGGGGGGAGGAGAAGGGCGGCGGTTAGGGTTAGGGGGGGGTCGCGGGGGTTGTTCGGTGGTCGTGGGAGGAAGAGCGATAGGAGAAGGAGAAGAAGCGGAGGGGGGGAGGTCTTTCGCTGCTGCGGCGAGGGGAGGGGCAGGGCTTCGGAGGTGGCGCCCTCCCCTGAGGCGTCGACGGCGATCTTTGGGGGGGGCGGCGACGAGTTCCCCCCCGTCTTCCTCTTCCCTTTCTCTTTTTTTTTTTTTTTTTTTATTTCTGATCGGATTGATTTCGAAGGGGGGGGGCCAAACGTATTAAAGGGAGGAAGAGATTTTTTTTTATATTTTTTTTATTTATTTATTTAATTTATTTTATTTCAAAAAGTTGACTTTCACATATGACCTCTAAACGAGGCCCACCGCCTGTCGCCTATAGCGTTTCACCCCTATTCCGAACACAATGGGATATGTTTCGTATGTTGATTCGATCGATTGAATCAGTTTCCGTTGAATTAACATATAAATCACTATATTGAATTTTAAACGTACATTTCAAATTACCGGGGTCACATACTAACTAGAAAAATTCCCGAAAAATATTTTCTAGCTTCGTATTGACGATACGGTCCTAACAAAACTAGTTTCGTCGAATTCTGAGACCGTTAGAAAAATGGCCATTTTCCAGTTGATTAAAATCAACTGAAACTGGTCAAACGCGTTTTCTTTGGCCACGCTCACATATTGATTCGAAAAATTATGAAATTTGAAACCTAGCAATAACTTGACATCACGGACCCAACAAAACTGGTTTCGTCGAAATCCGAGGTCGTTTGCCAAAATGTCCATTTTTAAGGGCCTGAATTCCATAGCGACTATTCAGAATTTTCAACTGGACATATCTCTCAATTTTTAAAGTGAAATCTCAATTTCTTACATCCGTTAGAAAGATATTATCAATCAGATCCTAATGTTTTTGGTTTCACTAAAATCCGGATTGTTTTGCACCCGATACATTCAAATGAAATTTGAAATCGAATTATCGAACTACCGCGCCATTTTCTATTCCTTTTATAATTATATATAAATATTTATATTCTAACGACGACGCGTATAATATATACGTTCGAATTATATTCAAAATAAATTTCTCGTTGATTTTATTTAAAATAATCCATTTTAAATAATCAAAATTCGATAAAATTGCCAAAATAAAAATTTTAAACTGGCCCAGATTTTCGGGTTGTTACAATCTCCCCCACTTAAAACTTTTCGTCCCCGAAAAGGAACAAAGTCGAAAGTGGTTTGATTATTCAGCCCTACGCTCGGTCTGGCTTCTATTCTCCAACTCTTTAGTTTCTGAGAATTTTCTAAAATCTCAAAAATTTGGCTAACACCCTAAATTTTTGAAAAATTTTGCCATAACCTCCCCTGCACCGGGAGCATCGGGGAATTTCAAATAGCTTCCCCGGTCCTTCAGATCTCAAAAAGAAAAAGAAAAAGCCAAGCGGCTAGCCAATAGGCTCACAAAATCATCATCACCCAAACAAAACAGGAAATTATGTAGTAAACATGTACCTATTTGTCGGGCAAACAAATTTTATTCTCTGGCTCTAGCCTCCTTGCTATGACCTGTTCAATGTAAGTATATGTATATGCAAGCAAATGCGACCAAATTTTCAATACAATTCAATATTCGATCCAATTAGGCATAATGGTTCAAAATTATCAAACAATTAAACAAACAACACAAACATCAATCAATTAGTGAATTATCATTTGAAATTCATAACTTTTGGTACATATACTAAAAATCATGTTTTGATGCCAATTCACGACAATGTGTTCTATATATATAATCTTTGGTTCTCACACCAGTCTAATGGAAATATATAAATATCACACCTTCGAAACACGAATATAAATACTGATGATGTGGCCACATCATCAGAATTATCTCCGGGTGTCTAGAATGTGACTCTATATCTATCCAGTATATTAAAACTTCGAATATACGTTTGCAAGGCGTATATGCAAATTCTTTATATACTGAATTGTCCACATCAATATAAATAATCAAATACGAATAATTGATTTTAAATTTTCAAAACAAAATTTGTTTTCATTTTCAAAAATATACTCTTCACACTCGTTCTAGGATACTACTGATCTCATCTCTAACGAGTCATCCCCATTGGATATTACTAATCCAATATCTGATGAATTCTTTCGTATGGTTCTAATGTGTCTTGTTCTCTAGCTTTGTAAACCAAAGCTCTGATACCAACTGTAAAGACCCGCGACTTCCCCGTAAAGGAAAGCGTCGGATAGTTCGAGAACAAACCACAACAGAACGCATACAGAAGAACATTTCACTGTATATTACAACAATGCATCAGATTACAAGAATATACAGAGTATAAAAGAATATTACACAGAAATATCAGAGATTTAAATTACATTAAATACATAGCAGCGGAAAATAATACAATACACAACTAGAAAGAGATATACGGATACAAAGCTTTCCGGATATCGTTCCAGCTGTAAACCAGGATCCTGTGAATATAAATCTGCAAAACCAAAACTACTAGCTGCCCGTGTCAAAATAAGGGCACCCAGAGTTTAGGTTAAAACAATAAACTCCAGGTCAGTCATGTGACTGGTGTGAGAACTAAAACAGTTATTAATCTTTATTTTAAATCATTAGGTAAATCAAGGGACCACGCCGTATAACACGGAACGGGTTTCCTCCCAAGAATACCAGTGCATAAAGCAAACAGCGCAATGCTAAATAAAGAAAAATGAAGCTGTTATAAGACCCAGGTCCTATCACACAATGCAACGCAAGCCGGGGGATAGGGTTTTCCCTTATAACAGCCAAAGAATGCTTGATACGTTTAAAACAAATCATTTGATACTATTATAAGTGCATAGTGTATAAAACACTTCAAATCATAAGTATCAATCATAGGCGGCATGGGTACCATATATCATGTCGCCATATATAGGTTTACAAATAAAACCGCAAATGTCACGTATTTGGAAATTGGATTTCCGTCTATGAACCGAGGCAAAAGATAGTCCTCAACCGATTCGTGACTCTCTAGCCCGAGCCACAGGACCCAGACTCAGGTGGGCCCTTGGAGCGACAGGGCCGGTCCACCGATGTGGATTAAACTTAAACCCTGAACACTACGTCTCCCCACCCTATGGGGTGTAAGTCTGGTCCGTCAGCCGACCAGAATGCATTCGGCCGAAACCGATATAACCGAGGCGCCTCGCAACAGCAACAACCACATAAGTCAAACTCGTCAGGGCGTGTAAAACCACTGACGCCACTTCTAACTAGAAAGAAACGCATGCCCTCCCTGAGGTCCGTCTCCCGTTTTTGATTCATACCGGGTGTGAAACTCGCGAATCAAACGTTACACGAAGCTACGCCACAAAGGCCGTGCTTCGATCATCAACCACAAGACTTTGCTTTTCAACAGAAGCCTCGATCAATTGCCACTTAGGCATGCCACACAGGCAATTCACTCCATGCGTTTGATATCCATCAATATATAACCCCTGAGCTCGTACGTCTCAGAGAAGGGCGTTAAGCAAGAGAATAAATTCTCCGCCGCCAAACAGATATATATTTAATAGAGATCAATCGCACGGACTAAAATCCAATGTCAGACACACAGTCCATTTACAAGTCCGTTCTGGGTCTGAACGAAACCGGAGGCACCTAGTACCTCGCATATCCATCGATCTCCAAGTACGTCTGGACGATCACCAACTGTTTCCATCTTCTTGGGTGTACAGCCCAATCAAGATCATCAGTTATCACCCAAACGACGTGAAGACTTCCGGTCTTCGACCATCGTCTTCATCTTCGACTTATCGTCGTATCAGTTATTCAGAATGGGATAAACCCGGTCTTTCCGAATAACTCGCGTATATTTTAAATAAGTGCTACACAAACACAACATACGCCTCATTCCAATTCATTAGTCACTAACCGTAAATTAATCAAGAGAATAATTCCCCAAATATTAACCCCGAAGGCCGAAACCAACATCAGATCAATATCCAGAAAACCCTTCTGCTTGGCTAACCGACAGTTAGTTTCTAAATTTCACGTTCAAATCTAATTAAAGATTTAACTATCGCCTGGAGCAAAACTGGTGATACTCCATTCTCGATCTTTTCAATCTAATTAAAGATTCATTAAAACTCCACTTAGTTTTAATCTGTGACTGGGTTAAAGAATCAGTGTCATTTAAAACACGGTTCACGATAAACCCAAAGTCACATCTCATTAGTTATCGGGTTAAAGAACAAGTGTTATTTAAAACACTGTTCACGATAAACCCAAAAATCAATATCCATTCAATTCCAATTAAATATTATTTAATTGGTACACTTCATTAAATCTAAATCAAAAGATTTAATCTTTTCTCAGCTGGGTTCAAGAACAGTGTTAGTGAAGACACCATTCACGACAAACCCAAATCACATTCGATATTCGATACAAGGCTCTGAATAGAAAATATATCGGCTTATATTCAATATCGAATTCTACGACTAACAAATGTCGTATTGGAAATAACGATACAAATATATATCTTTCAAATTTCCATAACAACACCTGTAATATCACGAATTCCAACATCGAAATATTCCGAAGACAATTTCGATTCAAATCCACTCCAATGCAATCATTGGAAATTTTGGTTATTTTCAAAACCATTTCAAATTCAATTTATTTATTTAAAAATAAATAGAATTATAATTCTAGTTCAAAACTAGTTCATTTCGATAAAAATCTATTTTTATCTTTTCAAATATGGAGTTTTTCATCCCAAATCTTCACAAATCATTTCTTATGATTTTACACAAATTATTACTATTTTTAATAATTTTATCAAGGCCCGTACAGTCGATTTCCATTAACGGCCATCGAACTGCACTTACAGCGAACTTTTTCGAATTTGATTTGGACGTATCTCCAAATCCAACCGTTAGATTTCAAATTTCTAACATTCATTAGAAAGCTCTTTTCGATACGAACCCAACGGTTCCGGTTTTAGGAGAATCCGACGGTCGGATCTCCCGTAATGCCCGTTTGAAATAAATGGTCGAAATTCGCGAACTGCCGCGGCGCGGCGCGTTCTATTCAGGCCATTATATTATATATATAATATATATAATATATATTTCATCGATTTCTATTTAAAACGAATTATATAAATAGTTTTGAATTCGTTTCAAAATTCATTTCTATTCAATTCAAATTTCAATTCCATTCGAATTCGTTTTCAATTCAATTCATTTCGAAATCGTTTTCAATTCATTTCGAAATCGTTTTCAATTCAATTCATTTCGAAATTGTTTTTTTATTCAATTCATTTCGAAATCGTTTTCAATTCAATTCATTTCGAAATCGTTTTCGATTCAATTCATTTCGAATTCGTTTTCAATTCAATTCATTTCGAAATCGTTTTCAATTCACTTCATTTCGAAATCGTTTTCAATTCACTTTATTTCGAAATCGTTTTCAATTCACTTTGAATTCGTTTTCAATTCAATTCATTTCGAAATCGTTTTCAATTCAATTTATTTCGAAATCGTTTTCAATTCAATTTATTTCGAAATCGTTTTCAATTCACTTTGAATTCGTTTTCAATTCAATTCATTTCGAAATCGTTTTCAATTCAATTTATTTCGAAATCGTTTTCAATTCAATTTATTTCGAAATCGTTTTAAAATCGATATAAATATCGTTTACGTCAAAATGGCGTCAATCTAATCAACTCGGCTTCATATATTCCTTTATTTTCAAATATTCTATTTCAAATATTTCTTTTTCAAATATTTCTTTTTCAAAACTGGAATGAGGCCCAATCAATTACCATATAAAATTAATTATATGGATTTTCATACAACACATGTATATAATGGCATTGAAAATAATCAACCATCAACCAAAGTGCACTACACTGTATAAGCATCAAATATAGATATTCAACGCTTATAACAGCCTGTCAATCAATCGATCGACATATTTAATCAATCAGGATGAGTGAACTTCAAATTTCATCCTAACACCCGTGTGGGGTTTCAATCAATCAAACACATATTTTATTTGTGCTGTTGGGCGATGTGTGAAATTTATCGTCCCAATCAATGTCATTCAAATAAGTGTACATAAACAAACCATCTGGTTTGTAAATGAATATTTATTTATTCACATTCACGTTAAAAATTATATTTTTAACGATAACACATTTTATTTTAACATATGAATTTCTATTCAGTTCATTCTTTAAATAAAATGCTATTTTTATTTTTCTAACTTATTTTAGAAAATTTCGGCGGCATAACGGCACGATACTAGAAACGGGACAAGGCCTAGCCTTATCCCCGGTCTAGTGAAGGCCCACGCCATTCACACATCAATCAAATTCACTTTCGTTATGCAAACCACAAAATTTGGAGTAAGGGTCTAACCTAGCCTTACTCCTTCGCCTTATAACGGCGCACGTCTAATCCTAACCAATTGATCGATTCGATTTTTCACACCACAAACCACATCCAAACCAATATCACAATCAATAACCAAACAGCCAAACAAACAAGTCCATGGTCTGTGGACGATTGTGTCGGGTGCTACTAAGCACCGTCTGCATCCTAGTATATATATATATAACTAGAAAAATAAATTGAAAGGTGAGAAATTCTCACATATAGCTATCCTAGCTCCACGGCACTTCATTGATAGAAATCTTCATCGCTATCGCATCTTTGCCACCTTCGTTGTCCGCTTTCACTACATATGTAAAAATCGAATTTTTATTTCAAAGTTCAATATATAAAAATCATATTTTTAGTTCACTTCTCAATATATAAAAATCGAATTTTTACTTCGATGTTCAATATATAAAAATCATATTTTTAGTTCAAAGTTCAATATATAAAAATCGAATTTTTATTTCAAAGTTCAATATATAAAAATCGAATTTTTATTTCAAAGTTCAATATATAAAAATCATATTTTTAGTTCACTTCTCAATATATAAAAATCGAATTTTTACTTCGATGTTCAATATATAAAAATCATATTTTTAGTTCAAAGTTCAATATATAAAATTCGAATTTTTATTTCAAAGTTCAATATATAAAAATCGAATTTTTATTTCAAAGTTCAATATATAAAAATCATATTTTTAGTTCACTTCTCAATATATAAAAATCGAATTTTTACTTCGATGTTCAATATATAAAAATCATATTTTTAGTTCACTTCTCAATATATAAAAATCGAATTTTTATTTCAAAGTTCAATATATAAAAATCGAATTTTTATTTCGACTTTCAATATATAAAAATATGATTTTTATCTCGACTTTCAATCCGATCTTTTTAAAGTTTAAACCCTTTGCTTTTAACTTAAAATTAAAATCAGTTTTAACCTAACTAAAAAAAATCAGTTTTTCTAAAATAAAATTCAGTTTTAACCTAACTAAAAAAAATCAGTTTTTCTAAAATAAAATTCAGTTTTAAAAATCTTAATACAATTCAGTTTTATATTAAATAAAATTCAGAAAAACTTACAAGGGGGGGGGAAACGGTTGCGGCTGTCGAATGCAGAGGAGAGGGGGGGAGGAGAAGGGCGGCGGTTAGGGTTAGGGGGGGTCGCGGGGGTTGTTCGGTGGTCGTGGGAGGAAGAGCGATAGGAGAAGGAGAAGAAGCGGAGGGGGGGAGGTCTTTCGCTGCTGCGGCGAGGGGAGGGGCAGGGCTTCGGAGGTGGCGCCCTCCCCTGAGGCGTCGACGGCGATCTTTGGGGGGGGCGGCGACGAGTTCCCCCCCGTCTTCCTCTTCCCTTTCTCTTTTTTTTTTTTTTTATTTCTGATCGGATTGATTTCGAAGGGGGGGGGCCAGACGTATTAAAGGGAGGAAGAGATTTTTTTTTATATTTTTTTTATTTATTTATTTAATTTATTTTATTTCAAAAAGTTGACTTTCACATATGACCTCTAAACGAGGCCCACCGCCTGTCGCCTATAGCGTTTCACCCCTATTCCGAACACAATGGGATATGTTTCGTATGTTGATTCGATCGATTGAATCAGTTTCCGTTGAATTAACATATAAATCACTATATTGAATTTTAAACGTACATTTCAAATTACCGGGGTCACATACTAACTAGAAAAATTCCCGAAAAATATTTTCTAGCTTCGTATTGACGATACGGTCCTAACAAAACTAGTTTCGTCGAATTCTGAGACCGTTAGAAAAATGGCCATTTTCCAGTTGATTAAAATCAACTGAAACTGGTCAAACGCGTTTTCTTTGGCCACGCTCACATATTGATTCGAAAAATTATGAAATTTGAAACCTAGCAATAACTTGACATCACGGACCCAACAAAACTGGTTTCGTCGAAATCCGAGGTCGTTTGCCAAAATGTCCATTTTTAAGGGCCTGAATTCCATAGCGACTATTCAGAATTTTCAACTGGACATATCTCTCAATTTTTAAAGTGAAATCTCAATTTCTTACATCCGTTAGAAAGATATTATCAATCAGATCCTAATGTTTTTGGTTTCACTAAAATCCGGATTGTTTTGCACCCGGTACATTCAAATGAAATTTGAAATCGAATTATCGAACTACCGCGCCATTTTCTATTCCTTTTATAATTATATATAAATATTTATATTCTAACGACGACGCGTATAATATATACGTTCGAATTATATTCAAAATAAATTTCTCGTTGATTTTATTTAAAACAATCCATTTTAAATAATCAAAATTCGATAAAATTGCCAAAATAAAAATTTTAAACTGGCCCAGATTTTCGGGTTGTTACATAGGTTGCAATTTCTATTTCCCTTTCCACTTTCTTTGTTCTTTTGCCTTAAAAAAAATTGAAGTAAATGAGACGAGAGGGAGAAGGGTTGGGCTGATAGGAATAGTGGGAGAGGTTTAAACAAGCCAATTTAGCTAGTTTAGCCACAACTAAGCCCATTTTTGGAGCCCGAAAATCCGTAACTCCAAACATATCAAAGTTTATAGTCAAAAAGGTTGTAAACGACGATCTGGACTCAATGGAAGTGGTCCCGAATACTAATTTTATCATTTTTGAAAAAGACATTTTGAGTGACACATAAGATACGATGATATATTTAAATAAAATATTCAAATCTAAAATCGTCAAATGAGAAGGTTGTTACAGACTTCCCCCTTAAAAGAATTGCATCCTGCAATTCCTTATGATTAAATTAATAAGTAACAACCAAAAATAATACCATGGAGTGGTACCACAAGAACCAACATGAAATGAAATGTCACACCAACGGCTAGGTAAGATCCCAATTTCATCTCGCAAGATCATAAAAACTAGGGTTCAATTTCGAACTTCATTTCCCATGAAGGTAGTCATCCCAAACGAGTAAAATAATTCCAGAAAAATTCATAAGCGCTTTGTATTCATATTGATTTGCCTCCCTTATTACAATTCTCAAAGGAATGAAAATTTGTATAATTCATAAGAATTTTGCAAATAAAATTCGAAATTTTCAAGAAGAGACAAGACTGGGTCCTACGGATGTGAAATATCGGTAGTATATATTTCTCTTAGGATATGAGATGGGAAATTACGAAGGTTGACTAATCCATCCCCAAACTCAATCAGGACGATGTAGCGAGCATCAAACCTGAACACTTTAGTCTTGCGACAAGGTGGCTGACACCAAAAAAAGCACAACATAGAGATTTCAATGAATTTAGCAAAGAAGAGAAATTCTCGAAGGAATAATCAGTTTTAATATCAATGATTCAAGGTTGGTAACGGAATACCAACGAACTACTAGTCGATAATCAAATATTGGTAAAGGAATACTAATGAACTAGAAATCGAGAAAAAATATTGGTAACGGAATACCAATGAACTATTCGGGAAAATCGATTTCTAACCACGTACTAAATCTCACTTAGTAACAGTAATGACGAATCATTAGGAATTATACGAAATTCCTAATATTCAAAAACTTGAGTATCGATTTTAGAAAATCAGAAACATCGAGAAGATGATGGATAAGTGGTGCACAACTTACCACTTTGGAACAACAGGATTTAAGATAATTTTCTACCAAAAATCTCAAATCGCAAAAATGCCAGCAATTAATCAAAGAAGCAATAGGCAATTTCTATAACAAGATGAGATTAAACCAAAGAGGTCATAATCCCCAAAATTTGATTGACAAAGGTTAAAAAATGTGGAGAGATAATTGTCAATCCAAATGATTCAGACAAATAAAGAAAGAATATCAAAAGAGCTCATCCTTTCAATATTCATTTCTAAGAACAATGCAAGGCTAGGTCCGTAAGTGAATTGACTATAGCACTTCCGGATGATCGGCTAGTTCATGGATTCGAAGAAAGGAATTTTTGAGTTCGCCGCAGATCGCAAAAACTCAAATTTCCCTCCTGCCACGGGAATAATACAAGATTCCTAATCATTAAGAATTTCCTAGAATCAAAGAACTGAAATCCAGAAATTAGAGACATAAATAAACAACTCTAGAAATAAGAGTTATTGGTTATTTATTTACTCAAAGAAAAGATTCAAGATAATTTCTAATTAAAGATCTTGAATCACTCAAATTCTTGGAATTTCTCCAAGGAAATCCAGAAATAAATTATCTAGAAAAATAACAAACGATTTCGAAAAATCACAAAAACCCAAAATATTATTATTTTGATAAACTTATTAGGAGTGAATTTTAATTTTTGGAATCATTTCGAATGTCGGATTGTCACATAATGGTGTTTAGGAATTCCAAACTACAACATGGCGCCCTTTATCTCGTTCGAGATCCTTAACGCACCCGATGGACAAGTTAACACAAGAAAGTCCTCACAATTTCTAACGTTCGTGCAAATCTCACGAAAATATAAAGATTCAATAAATCATTCGAGATGGCATAAAGGAAATAAAATTCCTTTATCAACTTACGAATAAAACACGAATGATATCTTTTGATAATGAAGAACACGATCGACGTATATCAAAAGAACTTAATTAAATCAATTTCCGAACAAGGTAAATGACATTAAGGAATTAATGACACGTACCGTGACTCATGAAGAGGGCTCACAAGAAGCGGGATGCTTTCCCTTGATCTTGAGTTTGGAATGCAACGATACATATATTGAGTTAATTTAGCACAAATGCTTGGTGACTCACACTGGCACAACGAGGTAACAAATGAGATTTTTTAGCCCGAAGGCTTGGTGATCTCAGACCAAACTAGAACTATATAGCTGACAACAAGGGAGTAAATTTAGTCACAAAGACATGGTATCTCCATACCGACGACAAGTGATCAATAGACCATGTTAGGTACGTAACGATGTACGAAACAATCTTAACTAGAAATCAAGAAATACTAGGATCAAAGGCGCTTATAACGTGCGTAACAACGCACAGTCAAGATATCCAATGATCAATCAACTACAAGGATCAGAAATAATCAACAAGATAATTGTGATATACAGTAGGCCAAACAGACATCGATTAGCAACTCGAGTCAAAGAATGAAACAGAAGCACCACTAGAGCACACATGCCCTAGATGGACTATAAAAATCAACCCGAAGGGATAAGTCGATAACTATTCTAAAAGACTAAAAATAGGTCATTTGAGACATAATCATCCCTCTCGTAGGAGGTACACTGGGTGGACTGGCACTTGCACGGCTACGACTAACTATTTCGCTTCTTTAAGGAAAAAGAAGGAAGAAAAAGTTAGTCTCAAGTTGAATTCAAATGACGTGAATTCAATCAAAAATGGAATCGTATATGAAGATAAGTTATGACGGGTTAAGACTCTAACTAAAACCCTAAAGCACGATTCCCGAGAGAGGCTTAAGACAATACCATCGTCATACTATCTTACACTTTTCAGGAAAGTGGCTCTGATACCAAACTGTAACGCCTCGCCTTTATACCCACTATCATCCAGTTCATTTCATAGAAATGTCGTAGACCATAACGGAGAATGAGGTTTGTGAAGAGCGACCGATTGTATAATTGCTCCATGTGAGGAATGCACATTGAATTCTAATACCGGGTAAAATTTCAGCATGACCATTTAGCACATAGGGCAACTACATAACATCTATAAATAATCCGGAAAGAAAGTATAAAATAGACAACAAAAATAATATAAATATGGTATATATTATAGCCAGACGTAGAATAATCATATAAAAAAGGCGAAATAGATATGAATAACCAAGAATGCATACAACAAGCTGGTGGTCAACAAAGATCCACTAACCCCAAAAGAATAGATACATGTACCATGATCTAAATAAAAGACTATATACACAACGAAAGATGATGTCATAGGTACAAAAGTGCATAAAGTTGCGGTGGCACAGTAGCAACCTGAAAGCGGAAGATCAATCCTGCGATGAGACCCAAAGGAGCACCTAAAATGACCCGGCCTGACCTGAGTATTATTTTTAAGAAAATAAATAATAAACGGATCAGCCTAGCTGTACTTATCAAGTAAACTGAGATAGTTAGAGATATAACGCAAGATGACATGATTCTAACAATAAGATCTAATCATAAATAAATATGAAACATGGCATGTCAACACAATCAAGAAATGACAATGGAATGTCAGCACATAATTATCTCTACATAATCTCCTAGCTAATGTAGAATGCAACATTCAAATAATATCACACAACAGGAAATGATATTGGAAATGAATCTCATGACATTGAGCATACAACAATAACAACAATCTAGAAATAACTAGAAATCCAGAAAACATCATAAAAAGTGGTACTCCCCAGACTAGAAACGATCTAGAAAACATAATAAAAAGTGGTTACTCCACAGATAAGGTACGATCCAGAAAAAATCATAAAAAGTGGTTACTCCCATATAAGATACGATCCAGAAAACATCATAAAAAGTGGTTACTCCTCATATGAGATACGATCTCTAGAAAACATCATAAAAATTGGTTACTCTTGAGGTAAGATACGATCTCTAGAAAACATCATAAAAAGTGGTTACTCCCCAGATAAGATATGATCTCTATAAAACATCATAAAAAGTGGTTACTCCCCAGATAAGGTACGATCTCTAGAAAACATCATAAAAAGTGGTTACTCCCCAGATAAGATACGATCTCTAGAAAACATCATAAAAAGTGGTTACTCCCCAAATAAGACACGATCCGGAAAACTTCATAAATAGTTGGACCGAAGTCCCACAGATGAAGGTCATAAATCGTATATTCCCACTAGGGTGATTGCGAACCAAACAACTAAGTCAGGAGGCAGATACCAATGATCCGGGTTTATAGAAATTACTCCGAGCTAGCTAGTCTAAGGAAATAGTAACATATCCCATAACCGCATGCTATTCTCGAATACTTACGAACCCGTAATTGGTTTCCATTCAAAAAAGATAAAATCACAACACATGTTCGAATGCACGAGTCCAAGAGTTATTCGCCAAAGTAAACGTATAAGGGGTCATAGTCCTCAGGTTTACTAAGGCAAATAAACTAAATTTCTCGTCCGATCGATAGGATAAGGAATCGCATATAAATCAGTAAAATCAGAACCGGGTTTAAAAATTGAATTGATTTTAAATGGATTTGAATTTAAAAACTGATTAAACGTTGGTTCGATGCCCATTGACAATATAAAATCCCATTATCCATTGTGGTTCAATTATTCATGAAAACTATCACTGTAGCGAATAAAACACAAACATCATAAAACATAAACTCACATTACAACAACATACAGGAAATCAAGGGATGACGGTTGCAATTTCGATCAACGAAGGAATCAAAATCCCAAACTAGGACCAGAAGGTTTTAAACTACATCAGAGACTCGAAGGATATCAAGTCGATAATTCATGTTTTAATGGCGTGAATCATCTTAACAAGAGTATCGAATAAATTCGATATACAAAATAGAGCGCACGGGCTTTAGAATTATTTCTAGGTGTAAATTACTTCAAAATTAGTTTCATTTCTAAACTTTCATCGGCATGGTTCCAACGCATCTTGTTTCGCTGAATTCCGAGTTCGTTTAAAATAGTTATGATCGTTTAAAAGTAAGTAAATTATTTCTCCCTTTGTTTCCCACTGTTTGGTTATCTTCATTGGATGTTTTCCTCCATCAAAAATTATCATGACCTCTAAATCACTCCAAACTAGATTCATGGAAAGCTCTCGTCAAGACGGTTCCAACGCACCTGATTTCGCTCAATTTCGAGTTCGTACGAAAAAGTTATGACCATTTAGAGATTGAATTTTTTATAAAAAAAATTGTTCGTCCATTAATGGCCGACCAGGAACCATTCCCACGGCCATTAATTGCCGAACGGCTATTAAAACACCAATTTTTTTACAATTTCATCCCCATAATGATACCAGCTAATGCCTGAAGGCCTATGATGTTATATACATGCAAATGAGGCGTCTATAACTCACCGAAGCAACTTACAACATCAAATTCACATGCACAAGCATTCACACAAGAGATTTGCAATGATTCTTTATTATAAACTCCAAAACAATTAAATTATCTAACCAAAGCAATCAAATGTGATATAAGTGAATTGTGAAGTGTTAGAACTTGTCGGTGCAACAACGGAGCTTCACAATATCACCAAATGAACTAGTAGCTTATGATTTTGATTGTGTGGACAATTCTAATCATAATTTTAAACTCAATGAAACATAAACACAGGAAATCGGCTAAGTTACACTAACCTAACCAATTCACAAGCACATGAAATCGTATAAACGCTAAATTACACTTGTACTAGCCAATGGCTTGTGGCATGCATGTGAGTTCAAAAAGAACTCACCTTGGTTTCATTCGGAGGAAGAACAAGCACCAATACGCACAAAGAACCTTTCTTTCTCAAATAGCTCCTCAAAAATTATCTCATGAACACAAATGAAGACACACAATTGTTAGGGCACACTAAAAATTCGAAATTGAGAGGAAAGAAAGGTAGAGAATGAGTAGAGAGAGCTTACCCTTGTTCTCCTTGGATAAGCACATGATTGGAGCTTCAAATTGCAAAACCTAGGTTGCAATTTCTATTTCCCTTTCCACTCTCTTCATTCTTTTGCCTTAGGAAACAAAAATGAAGTAAATGAGCGGAGAGGGAGAAGGGTTGGGCTGATAGGAATAGTGGGAGAGGTTTAAACAAGCCAATTTGGCTAGTTTAGCCTCAACTAAGCCCATTTTTTTAGCCCGAAAATCCGTAACTCCAAACATATCGAAGTTCAAAGTCAAAAAAGTCATAAACGACGATCCGGACTCAATGGAAGTAGTCCCGAATCCTAATTTTAATATTTGTGAAAAACGACATTTGTGTGACACATAAGATACGATGATATACTTAAATAAAATATTTAAATCTAAAATCGTCGAATGAGCGGGTTGTGACACTCGCATAACACTACACAAACACATTCAACTTAACTCTTTTTTTTCAATGAAATTATCGTATCTTAAGTAAAGTATATATAGAAATATTCCTAATAGTTCAATGGCTACAAATTTCACTAAACATATGTTCTCTATGCTTAAATGCCTAACATATCTGGCTCATCAAAGAGAACAATGCTATGGGAATATTTGATTTCTTTTCCACGGTTACATAAAAATAAATATAAATCACAGTCAGTTGAAAACAATCAGGAGCACGAAGCGTAGGTTGTTGAACATCTCGAATACATTTAACCAACATATAATACCAATAAACTATCACACACACACATGCAAAGTAACTCAGGTGGTGGGAGCTTGGATTCCAGGTGGTTGGTTCGGTCGGCTCGGCTTGCAAATGGATAGGGTAGCAGTATAGGTCACTGCTAAGGGAAAGTCGAGCAACGGGGTGTCACGGCAGCAGGGGTTTGGGTTCTTTGTGGTGAGTCAGCGGATTCAGACCCGGAGGGCAAGGCGGAAAAGTGGCTAAGGCCAGTTCAGGTCGGAGTGGGGCCATGGGTTAATTCTTGAGTTCGGGAAGGAGCGGTTGTGTCACGGCGGATTCGCGCAAAGGCATGGAGGCCTGGACGTAGGCGAGCTGGTAGGAAGACATATATGGTGTGGGTAATAGAAAGAAGATAGGTGATGGGAAGAATTATGTGGTGGGAAGAAATAAAAGGGAAGGCGGCGGGGAAAATGGCAAATGGAAAGAAAATGGGAATGACCATGGGAATAATAGTATGTACGGATGGGAAGTTGCTTCTGTCCCTTTTTATTTTCGAAGAAGTGGCTTAAAACTTGTGAAAGTTCATGTGAAAGGCTGCCCTTTGATTTTCCATTTCACAGTGACATGGATTACACTTTTGAAAAGGCATTCGAAAATAAAAATGAGCGGTTTAAATTAAAAAAAAAAGATCAAAAGGCATTTGGCAATAGATAGGGAGAGTAACGCCACGCATGTTTTGAAAACGAGGAGCCTATTTACCAAGCTTTGGAATTTTTTAATGCATGAAGTTGAGACAACGTGCACACATTTTTTTTCAACAAAAGTGTCCACGTACTACACTTTTGGAAAACAAAAAATTAAATGAGTAGTTTAGTAAAACAAAAAGACAGGTTTTGCAGACCCAAAAAGACTAGAAAATATGAGAGACCGGAATAGGGACATATCATACTCAAATGGCTTTGTTACAAAAATGAACTGTACAAGCCTTTCCAAAATTACAGTGCGAATAGAGCACCGAAACTGACAAATGAATATATTGCGCTAATCAACACAATGAGACGAACGAAAAGGTATATAATTTGTAGTGTCACGATGCTCCATTTACAAACGCATTATGGACCCCCTCTAAACGTAAAATTTTGATAGGAAAAAAATTAAAAGGAGGTCAAAAAGTCTAATTTTTGCAAAATGAATTTCATCGTTGAACTCGTGACAACAAATAGAATATTTTTCATGTTTATCTGAACTAGTTTCGGAGAGATTTTAAAATCGCTAAAATTTGAAATGTTATGCTTAGCTTTGCAATGAACATTGAGCGGCCGACAAACATTCAAATTTTTTGATGAAGTTTTCACAGTTGCTACATCTCATTATATGTATTTCAAATTCCAAATTTGTGTTACGAAAAACCATAAAATATATCCAAAATAAATATTCGATTTAAGTCAGAATTTAAATTGTTTAAAATAGCGGGTTGTTACACTATCCCCCACTCAAAACTTTTCGTCCTCGAAAAGGAATGAGGCAGGGAATTAATATATATTTAAAATCAAATAGTTTATATCTATTCCCATGCCTATATATATATAATTTTAAATATATTTTAAATTAGAAGAAAAAATATTTTCAAACTTTTCAAAATAGGTTAAGTATTCACTCGACATTTCGATTGGCGATATATATATTAATCCCATTTTCGAAACATGAAAATAGATGTTGATGCTGTCGCGGTCATCATCAAAATTAATTTCAAGCAACTAGAGTGTGTTTCTATATCTATCAAGTACTTATAGGATTTAACATATACGTTGATCAGACGTATACTCGAATCACTAAGTATTCGATTGTCCAAATTTAACGTCGGTTGAATACTCAAAACATCTTTATATATTTAAACATAATATGTACCAGTTTTTCAAATCATATATTATAAATAATATATTTTGAATCATTAAAATTTTAAGTAAGAGAATATTATATCTCTCCCACACTCATTTATTTATTAAAATTCAACCTCAATCCCTAATAAATATACAAACAATAATATTATTAAATCAAATACATAACAATATTATTCTATACTATACGTAAAGACTTTCAAATCCATGTTAACTATATTTAAAACTTTTAAAACTTGTCTAATCCATAAATTTAACATATATATACGTCACAAATTAAAATCTTTATAAACCAATTTGAATTTATAAGTTCCTATATATATACACATACATTTATAAACTATACCAATATAGATTTCAACCTAGATAAAATCATTTTATTACAAAATCTACATCTTTATATCTTATTCAAAATATATAGTTTATAAAATGTCAAATCTTTTCAAATATAGGTATTACAAAACAAAATGTTATTTGCCGATATATATATCTTCCATAAATATATGTGACTATTTCAATATTGCATCAAGAAAATCTTATGTTTTAATACCTTTAAAAATACTTATTTCAAACCATCATTTAATAAGAATGAACTCATTAGAACATTTATACTCTTCTTCTACTTCTTACCTTGTTACGGATAAGGATAAGTTATAGAATTTGAGTTAAAATCTGAACGAACAAAAGAACCAAATCAAAGAGGATATACGAAAAGAAATGGATTCAAATTGAAAAGAAATTTCAAAAAAGATTTAAATATTAAACAAATTTTTTATTTCGAGTATATTTGTTTAAAACCATTTTAAAAACTAAATTTTTACTTCCAAAATATGTTCCCTCTCAAGAAGGATTCTACGACTAATTCCACCCATTCTAGGGTATCACTACCCAATCTCTAATGAGCTTTTATCCCATAGGCTAAATCTTTGATAAACTTAACAACCCATAATTTTGGAACCAATTTAAAATTTATTTTTAATTCATTGTCGTAGAAATTAAATATATTAGATGAATTATTTTGAGAATAAACGATTTAAAATTTATTTAAATCGATGTTAGAACGTATAAATTTAAAATTTAATCAAAATGAGCTTGAAATGGCTTGTAGTTTGAAAATTCGATTTTAAAACTTTGAATGACTGTATAGAATTCAATATAAATCAAAATTGGATAAAACAAGAAACAATGGAATATTTCGTATTGTAATTTTCTAGCGAATGTAACAAATTGAGATTTCACTTTACAAATTGTAAGTTATGTTTAAATTAAAATTTAGAAAAGTTGCTATGGAATATATATATATATATTAAATATCATATTTATAGCCATTAAAATAGCCATTTTACAAATGACTTCCGTTTTCAACGAAAACACTTCCATTGAGTTCGGAATGACGTTTAGGTGTTTGAAAACTATGAACATCGATACCTTTGGAGTTGGAGAAATTTGACCTTTTTCATTGGATATAGACCAAAATATCACTTTTTACATATGGAGAATTTGTAGTCAAACCATTTCCATTTAGTTCAAAATGTCGTTTAGGTGATCGAAAAGTATAAACTTCGATATATTCCAAGCTTCGAAGTTTTGGCACTTGGGTTGGGTCTTGGTTTAGCTAAACCTAGCCCACCATATAACCCCAAATTAGCCCCTCATCTTCATTCACTTCCTCACTTAATCAAAATTAGAAAAATGGGGATAGGGAATGGGAAATCAAAATTCACTAAACCTAGTTAATCCTAGGAGCTACAATTCTTGTTGAAATCAAGTGTAGAAGCTTAGGTAAGCTCCTCTTCATCTTCTCCATCTTCTACTACTTGTTTCCTCTTTGATTTTTAAGAATTCCTATGACCTAACTTCTAGGAAATTTTTGCATTCATGTTTATGTTGAAGATTCGTGAGTAATATTGGAAGAGAGGTTGTTATAGCTTGTCATTGGATTGATTTCTTACTTCTAGCAAGCAAAGGTGACATCTTTGTGAGTTCTTAGTGTCTATGCTGCAAGTTATTAGCTTGTGTAATGTCATTTAGGTTCATTTACAGTTGTGTATCTGCATATGAATTGGTTAGAGATGTATGCACTTTCCGGTTCATTCGTGTGAGTTTCATAAAATTGAAAATTATGATTAGAATTGTCCACACAATCTAATTCATATGCTATGAGTTGTTTAGGCGGTATTGTAACGCTCCATTGTCGCACCGGCAAGTTCTAAGATTTCAAAATTCGCTTAAATCGTATTTGATTGCCTTGGCTTAATGTTATGTTCACTTTAGAACTTAAAATCCAAACCATTCCAAATTTCTTGTATGAATGTTTATGCATGTGAATTTAGTGTTATGAGATGCTTCGGTGAGTTATAAAAGCCTCATTTGCATGTATATAAACATCATAGGCATTCCAGACATGTTTTCAATGCAAAAATGTGAAAAAAAAACAATTGGGGTTTACCAACCATTTGGACAATAATGGCCAAGCAGAAGGCCTTCCCTTTCGTCCATTAATGGCCGAACAGGAAAAAAAATTACTTTTAAAATGATCATAACATTTTCATACGAACTCGGAATTCAGCGAAACAAGATGCTTTTGAACCGTCTCGACGAGAGCTTTCGAATGGAACTAATTGGAGTGATTTGGAGCTCATGAGAATTTTTGGTGGAGATAAAAGTCCGAAGAAAACAATCAAATGTTTATCGTTTTTCAATGATTTCAAAATCAATCAAGTTGAGAACTCTCTCACTCAAATCTTTTGTACAGGTTTTTATCTTTATAACTGAGTATATATTTATTGCCTGTGGTTCCAATATTCTTTTAATGATTGATGAATGTTTACGGTTTTAAGGTAATTATTTTCAAGCTATAGATAAATTCACATGGATTGTGATTTAAAACCACATGGGTGTTGGGACGACAATTTTACACATTGCCCAAGTATGCAAATAATGATCATTGGATGTTGATTGAAAACCATAACGGGTATGGGGATGATAATAACTTCACACATCTACCTTGTGTTTAGTTGTGTGTCAGAAGATTGATTGACACACTATTATAAGTGTTATTTAACTATTTAATGCTTATACAGTTGCTTATTGCACTCTGGATGTGAATTGAATATTTAATAGTTTTTCATCACTATTCTGAATACATGCGATGTATGGAATCCATATAAATAAAATTATTTGGTGATTGATAAAGTCTGATTCCAATTCAGAGATAACAAATAATTTAAAATAATATTCAGTGAAGAATCAAAATATGATTTTGATGTTCGATTTTGGATGGACACAAAAATATTGAAATAGTTTTTGGTTGAAATACTCCAAGTTTTAAAAGATAAAAGATATGTTTACCTGAATAAAATGGTTAAGCACTAAAATAAATAATTGATATAGTTTGAATATAACCAGAATTTTTCCTACGTATGAATTGGAAAGGATTCAAATGAAAATAATCTCAGAAATATTTCGATGTTGGATTCCGCGATTATACGGATATCATTAAGGAATTTGGAAGATATGGATATCGTTATTCCCAATATGATATCTGTTGGTTTCAGAATTTGATATTGAATATAAGTCGATATGATTTCAATTCAAAGCCTTGTATTTAATATCAAATGGGATTTTGGGTTTGTTGTAAAGGCCCGTAAATCCGTACCAATTTGAGCTGACTAATATACTACACATTAAACTCAAAGTGCACGAAAATACAGATCTTTAACAGAAAGAAGTTAGAGGATGAGAAAGATAAGATAGAACTAATAGAATAGGAGAAGAAAAAGAAGAACATCAGAATCTAAATAGTATCAAAGTAAAAACGAATCTCACAGCGGAACAAATAGAGTACATTATATAACACTTTGGAATACAAATCTGAATTTGTATATACATACCATATCAGAATATAACTCATATACATCACAGTGGAAATAATTTCTAATAACTAGCGGTGAAGCTTCCTTCTTTGAGCTCCTCAAAGAGAATCTACAAAGCCTGAACACTTGACTGCCCGTACAAACTTGGGCACCCAAGAGTTTAGGGAAAACACAAACAAAATAAACTCTGGGTTAGTCATGGAACTGGCGTGAGTAAATTCCAACCATATCGTTTAACTTTGAAAATCCATTTAAAAGAAAAGGATAATAGTAAGACCAACCCACACATAAATATGAACGGTTTTTTTACCTTATTATAACCCAAAATATTTTGATATCAAAATCCAGTGATATTATAATAATGTCTAATAAAATAAATAACCAAATAGCAGAACGCTTGCATCTCACGCTCCACATACATAGTATAAAATCAAAAACCGTAGGGCGCTTATTGGAGATTGGATTCCAACTATGACAAGGTATGAGACCACCTCCCGATCAGTGTACTCTAGAGGGGATACACTAGGATTCAACAAGAACATCTTGCAACCCGACCCACACATGACCGATCACTCATTTAGCTTGAGTGTATCGAATATATTGTCACCCACGGTTGTCGGCCGTCCAACCACAAACTGTAAGATACATAATTGAAAGAAGAATGAATATTGATTTTTCCCAGGATCGATCACAAATATACACTGCTTGGGAATGACCCACCTAGCCATGCTGCCTGCCCAATTTTTGTCATTTCCCGGTTGTGAGGCTTAAGGCTACGTTAATATTTTTAGAACACCTGGTCACCATTCACTTTGAATGCCACATCATCAAACCTGTCAAATCACTAGTTGATCTTCCAAAATATTACGGGTATTAAAATCTAAGAGAAATGAATTTCTCCACCAGCAGACAAAATACCTTGGAAAGATCGTCTTATGTGATCTGTTAGGAATATTCTGTCAGACATCTGTCCATACAAGTTGTCCTGGGACTGGACAAACAGAAATCACCATTCTGGTACAGAACGACCCTTGCATTTCACTCCGTCTTCAGTTATCTTCAGCATATTCTAATTCGCAGCGCTTATGCCTATACGGAGTGGTTTTCAGATAAAAAATCCAACCGGTCTCTCCATATTTACACCGATGGTTAAAACACTTCGATAGTCGGTTACTTAACTATCGATGTAAAAAAAACATTCATTTAAATGTACAACTTAACATCACACAACCATGGGCACTTTTTATTTAACATTCAATTTTATTATTCAAATTCTCATATCTTACCAGATATTTCTCAAAACCTGTTTTAGCCTTTTCACACTTCTTGGGAAACATTCCGAGTTATTATAAACTCTTATTCTCCCATGTTCCAGAAAATATACGTTATTAACGTTCGAAACATTTCCATTCTTTTCACATTCCTTATTTTCTACACTTGGATAATATACCCTATCTATATTGGAAAAATATTTCCGATTTCATTATAAATATTTTAATCTGCCAACCGTTCACTTATAAGACATTATTCACTTTAAAATTTGAATATCATCCCTATTATAGAAATCTGAACACCTTTATCAAATAACTCTTTTATCAAGTAATAAATAACCTTATCTTGTTTACCGAAACCTCTTCCATAATTTTATATTCCTATTTCTCTTTCTAAACTCATTCTTTTATTTCCTTGGACAAACATCATTACTTATTACTTTAGAATAAGTGGATTTCAAACCAAACTGTTTTCATTCCCTAGGGAATAGTGTTATATATAAAAATCATGCTTAAGCTTGGTCAGCAACGTTAGTTTATCGTTGCAGTTCAAAAATCTGCAATACACTGCGATATCCGCTTTTTAACTAATCTTGTTATCTCCTTCCATTACAAACTGATATCATTCCTCGATAATAGTGAAGTCGTTCGAGTTGGGGTATTTTATTTACCTCTCAGACCTTGATCGACAACGTTCTTATCTTAGAATAAATATAAGTCTGTAACTCTAACCCCTTATTCTTTATAATCCATTAAATCATATTTCTTATTTTATTTTAAATACGGTTTTATGACGCCCTATCCTTAATTTCAAAACTCAGTTGTTTACAACTATTTATTTAAATATTAACTCTTTTCTGCGTCTTCCTTATACAATTATATTTATAACTTCTTTTACCAAAATCCATTTACGTTCTTTATCTCTTCAAATATTACTTTTATTTGAGTCATTTTACTTAAAGCAAGTAACATCTCATTACTAATTCAATAGCATCTTAAATGAGGTCCATTTAAGAAACAATTATTTAATTAAAAATAATTAAATAATATTTTACATCATCATTGCTGAAGTAAACAGTTTACTTCATTGTTAATCTAAAATATATTGGTTGCTTACCTTATATAAACTATAACTAATTATATTGGTTCAATAATTATTTAATACCTCATTAATTAAATAGGGTAATGAATAAGGAATCTTATTAATTTTTGATCGGTTTACCGCTAAGTTATTTTCATTAGATTAATTGAAGACCAATTAATCTAAAAATCATTTCCCAAATAAATAGTTGATTTAATCAACTTCATTCCATTAGTAAATTCGTTAACTGATTTTAATTACTTCTTACCATTAGATTAATATAATTAATATAATAATAATTCATAACTGTCTGCTTTGAAATAATTATCCAGACTATTCACACGCAGGATAATTACAGCTTAATAACATTTTTAAATTTCAAATAATCGTTTATATTTACTTTATAAAGTGAACTATAAAATACCAGTTTATAATAGAACTTCTATTATAATTTAAACTTCGCTTTAATTATAAAAATAAATTTTATAACTAACTTTGTTGATTTGACTGATGGCCAATCAACTGCTTAACAAAAAATGGGTTTATGGTCGACTGCTGCCATTTCCTTAATCGATATCGTTTATTTATTAAATCAAAATAATGTTGAATTTCCATTCAACATAAAAATCCATACAGGGTTTCAATGTCGTTTGGGTTCAAACAGTGCATATATAAATAATATAAAACAAACAGTACATATAAATATACAGGAATCCGGTGGGATTCCACCAACCGGCTTCCTGCGTCCACGGATGTTAGTCAACACAAATAACAATAATTCCATACTGGAATATTATAATCGATGGAATCAGTATCCAACCAATGATGTGTATATATGCAATGATATATATAATGTTCAACTAATATTACTGTAATTTAACTAAACGACCATCACACCACATTCAACCAATATTAAAATATAATTATAATATTTTAAAATAGATCAGAGTTAGTGAATTTACTCACCTTTACGTGTTAACCGTTAAATAACGATTTGCGCCAGTTCGGATCTGCGTTCGTTAGAAGCTCCTCCTCCGAAACCAAGAAGAACAACCCATCCGCATACCATCCCACTATTTCGTTGTTCTTCATTATCGGTACAGTACCCTATTTAACCCAAATGTCATGTTTGGTATACTCCAGTATATTAGAACCGCAACACTCCTATCCTTCACGGTATACTCCAAAACCTTCCTTTTCTATATAAATTTTTGTTTTTCGAAACTGGGCTACCACTAAACCCGGCCCAATACCCAACTCCATAAACACAGCCTACGAATCATCCCTCTCCAATACAGTAATTTCAAAACTAGACCCCAGCAGCATATTTCGATCGTTCTATCTCCCCATCTTCATTCTTCACGTCCTCATGCAATACAAGCCCAACGTCCTTTTCTTTCTATATATTACTTTATAAATGATCGGGCCTTATTTAAAAACCGGCCCATCTCCATATAAATCCATGACCGGAAATTAGTTTCTTCCTCCCCAACTTTAAACTGGACCGCGTCTTCCCAAATATCTGCAAAAAGAAACAAACAACACCCTTATTCCCAAATGAAGAAACCCATCTGCTCCTTTTTAAAACACTATAGCCGAACTAAAAACAAGCACCCTCTCTTGTACAAGAAACAACTAATAGACTGCACCCTGTTAAACTCTCCCGGCATGCACTATTACTACCTTCAACACAGCTCGCCCACACCCATTTCACTCCACCAACGTCCCTACTGTACACGCCCGTCCCCTCTCACGTTGTCTTTCTACTTCACCAACGTCCATCTTTATTTTCAAACTCCTATGCGCCTGTACACTTTAATTCCACATCTCAAAAGCCCGTTTCCTTCCTTCATGCACTACTCGTGCATTTCCCATGCTCACATTCCTTTTCCTGTAGCATTCCTTCCCACTAAAATGGTCGTAACCTGCTTTCCTTCTCTATCCCATCCTGACCTTGCCTCTTCACTAAATAGAACTAATCCACCACTGTTTCTCTTCCCTTCACCCGCTCTCTCCGACCAACATCTCAACGTTGAGCTCACTTCCCTCTACCTCGTCGCGACTCCCAGGCAACTCACGTCACACCCCACGAATTAACCACCGAAACTTTTGATTTTACTAAGTGGAGATTTTCCATGGAAAAGCTTCAGCTTTTCCGTTTCCTCTCGGTAGGTTGTATGGCAAAGGAGAACGAGTTGTTGTGTATATATAGGATTGCAAAGTCTTGGCACCTAAGGTTCGTGCAATATAGCCCAAGCTTTGGCTGCAGAGTAGTTTGATTTCCAACCAACAGGCTGTTCGAAAGGAAAGGGTCTGCACAAATTAGATCTTAGGGCAGGTAGGTTAGGTCGTCACGCACATGGTAGTTGTCCTAGACTGGATGTGAGCCTTCACAACGAAGGAAAGTAAAAATTATGTGAGTATATATAGATATTCCTGTTTTTGTTTTAGCTGTTCGTTCCTAGTGTAGGTCACTGTAAATCCCTTACCGTGCAAGTATTAGATAGATAGTTAAGCAAGGATAGCCCATGTTAGTATATCTTCGGCATGTGTTGGGTATCCGTAAACTAAAATAAGGTGGCTAGGTACGAGTATAGAGTATAGGTGTTGAAATCTTGTTTTTCCTTGGTCCTTACGTACATGCTATAGGGTGGTAGGTCAATACTGTTTAACTTTGACATGAAGGTTAGGATGGGTAAGCCTTGAGTTTTCATTTCTTTCCCATGCCTTGATTTGGAAAGCCTAGATCCCGTATGAATGGTCACATAGGTCAGTATGAATTGTCATAGTGGTTGAAAAGAAACTGCAGGTAGAAGAAAATTGTGGAATGAGTTGAAAAGTGTTGTTGTACAATATCCTTTGCTACTATGGTACCATATGTATTCTCAGGCTCTTTTATGCAGAGTAACATTCCTAGTTTATGTACCAGTTATAGATATAGCATACCTGATGGACTAAACCATATACTTGGATTTGTACCATTCTGAAATATGATCATTTCCTGTTATCAAATTAAAAATTCTGATATCACATTAAATAAATGTATTGTTTTAAAACAAGTTTTTTTAACGGTAGTCTGCTACACAATAATTCGGTTCAGTTATAGACTGTTATGGACAAAAATAAGAATACGGTCGTGTCCAGCGAGGTGCCACGATCCAAAAGATATAATAATATCGGTAGGTTAACTCATATTGTGAAACCCCAAAATATTGATTATGGGTGCAAAATACTCCAAATAAAAAGTTTTGTATTTAATTAGTTAAAATTTATAGTAAAATTCTAAAAATTAAATTAACTATGCCTCAAAGGAATCTTGTCTAGATTTGCAACCCGTATTTAGTTATATCAAATAAACTGTTATGGTCGATAAATGATTATATAGCGACCATTTGGAAATTTGATTTGGTCATAACTCACAATCTATAACACAAAATCTTGGTTTTTCACTTCTGTTAGAAAACTACAGTTCAACAGATTCCAACGTTTCTTGTTTCGAAGAAATCCGACAAATAATGGGTCTTATACACTTAGTTGAAGTTCAGAACATTAAAGTGCGAACTGCCACGATATCGTAGGCTCGATTATATTTAATATATATTTTTATACGTTCAACTTTTTTTTGATTAACATATAAATCCACTTATATTACGAATTCAATAATTAAACTGATTTAAATATTCAAATACAAACCGATAAAAATGTGGGACGTTGCATTCCTTTCCCCTTAAAAGAATTTTGCCCCGAAATTACTAAGGTAGGAAAATGCTACAATTCGTTTTAGTTTGGTTAGAATCGTCTGTTTACTTCTTAACTACAATTTCAATTGAATCGATCAACTTTAATTAAAATATTAATTTCCTTCTTATTAACTAATATTTTCAGAAATTTTGAAAATTTCCTAACAGCTTAAATTTTCAGAGAATTTCGCCAGCATCTCCTCCGCACGGCTCATTCGGTACTGCTCCAACTCGCCTCTCTAGGCATTTTCCAATTCAACAAAAATCAAACAGCCAAACGACTTTCCAAAAATAGCTCATAAATCTCATACCCGAATATAACTTAAACGTATACCGTTTTGTTAGGCATTTAACTTTATCTCTGCCATTTGCTATTACTTTATCATATAACCAAGCATCCTTGGTTGATCTCCCATCAATTCATTCTCAAACCAGTTATCTTCATCTCCAAATTCAAAATTCGATTCTTATTCTCCAAGAATCAATTCATTTTAATAACTCGAATCTCCAATATTTCTCTTTTACATTTTCCATTCTGGTCATTCCAAATTCAGTCCAATTTTATTATCTTAGTTTAAGTTCCACTTTTACTTTTTTAACTCCGTAAGTTAAATTTTTATTTCAGAATTCAAATTCCTTTGATTTATTTCTAATCAGTTTGAAATCATATATAATTTAAAACATTGAATTTCTAACAACTTGTTTCCTCATAATAATTCAAAACAAATTATTTGGTAGTAATCCATCACTTAGAACCTCGAAAATGAACACCAATGATGTCCGGATCACCATCGGAATTTATTTCCCAACCATCGAAGTGATTTCAATACTGTATTACTTTCAAAACTCATTTCTAAATACCTATATTTGAAAATTACTTCAAAATATCCTTCGCAGCACTTGGAAAATAATTTCAAATCTCCCAAGATTTTAAAAATCCCATATATTTAATCCAAAATATAATTTCCAACTCTTTTCTATGTTTCCAGAGTTTTAATTCCAATTCTGGTTTTAAACTCAGATTTTATCCATTTGATTTTTGTATTCAAATTTGTATATTAACTTATAAGATTTCTAACTGGTTATTTACGTAACTAACTCGATTACAATCCTATTCGATTATAACAACGATCAACTCATCCAATATACTATTATAATCTCAAGATATAAATTCTTTTATATCAAAATATATTTAAGGTAAAATTATTTCATTTACCCAGCTTTTTTAAAATAATACTATGCCGAATTTCTCTACCCAAGCGCTTATAAATCCCTATCGACCACGTCATCTAAACGCGTCGACTGAAATTTATATACCACTTAACAGATCAATCAACACAATACAAAACAGTTTTTATACTAATTTACAAACACGCGCTCATATATATACACTCAAACTCAATCTATTGTATTACTAACCCCATCTCTATTGAGTTATGCCACAGAGCCAAGGTAATCACTTAACCTTCAGCTCTAATACCAACTGTAAAGGCCCGTAAATCCGTACTAATTTGAGCTAACTAATATACTACACATTTAACTCAAAGTGCATAAAAATACATATTTTTAATAGAAAGAAGTTAGAGGATGAGAAAGATAAGATATAACTAATAGAATAGAAGAAGAAGATGTAATGTCTCGGGTTTTAGCTAGTCTTTGTTAATGATAAATATTGATTTAATCAGGTATTTAAATCAAAAAATATGTTTATTAAAACAAAGACAAAGCTATCATAAGTGTATATGTAATATATAAAGGTGTATATTAGTTATGTTTTTGAAAACATAAACATTTAGAAACATAACAAAATCCTAGAACTAAAATCCATATACATTTGAGTTATATATACAAACATGTATAGCATAATATGTATTGATAATGTGGGTTTTATCATTTAAGAAATAAAGATAGGAAGCCGTGTAGACAATGGAGTAGATTAAAACATATGAAAAGAACAAATACAGCAAACACAAGTATCCTCAAATGTTAAATGAAAATTATGTTATGAAGTACACCACGCGTTTGATAAAATGCCAACAAAGAAGAGATTGCCAAAATCAAAACACTGATGAGATTTAACATGGAATAATAGAGCTAATATAGGCTTAAGGCCATTCCCTAAAGGTACACGAACAAGGCAACTAGCAAATAAATAATTCTTGCTAGCAAAATATCTTACACTTAGGGAGGAAGCAAACCTATTTTATATTACAAATAAAATCAAAGAAAATCCGCAGCATTGAATAGAGTATGGCTTGGATTATATCTTGTTTCTAGAAGGATAGAGCAAGGACAAGGAAATATGAAAATATCTAAATAAACAATGCTTCTCTTAATGCTTAAGTAAGCCATATAGAAGTAGGCAAGGGATAAGCCTAAGGAGAAACAATACTGTAGCGCCTACAATACTTAAAATAATGAGCCTATGAATTGTTTAATATGAAAATCTTTTTATATATACCACTTGACACTTATTCACTTTCTCATACAACACTTGAATCTAAGAAAACAACATGTAGCAGAGGATAACTAGAGCAACAGAGAAGGAAAGCTTTGACTGTGCATAAACTAACTTCATGTAATCTTTATTTTAGAATCAGTTCCATTTACCAGTTAATGTTAGTATTAGTATAAGTATTGGAACTACGTCTGTAAAGCCTTAAAACCAGTACCCAATGATAATTCTGTTGTGATATAAACTGATGAACCCCCTGTATACATCAGGTTAACATCCTCTGTATAGAAAACACAGCTCATTCCCTTGGTGTACAAAAATACATAGTGTAAATTTAGACCAGCTTTAACATATCCTTTATACATGAAAATCATTTATATATGATAATAGTGTAAGTTTAAATAGTTAAAAATAGTATAAACATATATATACTGGAATACCACCAGTTTCCAGGCACCAAGTTCAAAAACATGATTTCCCAATCATCTAAAATTCAAATTTCAGGTATATAAATGAATTCATAATAGAAAATCATGAATTTACATACACGTGTCACGATTTTTAGGGCTAGGATTATAGAGAATTCTTAGGTTCATCAGAAAATCTATTACGAGCAAATTCCGGCAATCCCGGTGGTCAGAAACCATGGCGTCGATACCAGAGCAGATGGAAGGTGTGGAGATCATGGGAAAAATGGTTAATAATTTTTCCATTGAAGGAGTTGAGCGAATGAAGTTAGTTTAGGGTTTTTTTCTGTTTTGGGTACACGGTTTTTGGATCGATCATGTGGGGTTTTGGGTTGATCGAGTCGACTAATGTAATAACCCGAAAATCTGGGCCAGTTTAAAAATTTTATTTTAGCGATTTTAGCGAATTTTGATTATTTAAAATGAATTATTTTAAATAAAATCGACGAGAAATTTATTTTGAATAAAATTCGAACGTATATATTATATACGTCGTCGTTAGAATATAAATATTTATATATAATTATAAAAGGAATTGAAAATGGCGCGGTAGTTCGATAATTCGATTTCAAACTTCAATTGAATATACCGGGTGCAAAACAATCCGGATTTTAGTGAAACCAAAAACATTAGGATCTAATTGATAATACCTTTCCAACGAATCCGAATAATCGAGATTTCATAGTGGGAATCAAAAGATATGTCCAGTTGAAAATTCTGAATAGTCGCTATAGAATTCAGGCCCTTAAAAATGGGAATTTTGCAAACGACCTCGGATTTCGACGAAACCACTTTTGTTGGGTCCGTGATGTTAAATTATTGCTAAATTCCAAATTTCATAATTTTTCGAATCAATATGTGAGTGTGGCAAAGGAAAACGCGTTTGACCGGTTTCAGTTGATTTTAATCGACTGGAAAATGGCCATTTTTCAAACGGTCTCAGAATTCGACGAAACTAGTTTTGTTAAGAACGTATGGTCAATACGAAGCTAGAAAATATTTTTCTGCAATTTATAGAGTTAGTATGCGACCCCGGTAATTTGAAATGTACGTTAAAAATTCAATATAGTGATTTAAATGTAAATTCAACGGAAACTGATCGAAACGGTCGATTCAGCTTGCGGTACATGTCCCATTGTGTTCGGAATGGGGGTGAAACACTATGGGCGACGGGCGGTGGACCTCGTTTAGAGGTCGTATGTAAAAGTCAACTTTTTGCAATTAAAAAATTAAAATAAATTAAAAAATTACATTATCTCTCTTCTCTCCCTTTATTTCGTTCTGGCCCCCCCCCCTTTTTTATTTCCAAATCGAGTTTTATCAGGAAAAAAAAAGAAGACGAAGGAGTCGAAGCGGGGAGGAGCCGCCGCCCTCCCCGATGACCTCGCCGCAGTCTCGGTGGCGCGACAGACCACCCCCCCCCCCAGCGGAGCGACAACCGCCTCCACCTCGAAGCCAGCGCGAAACCCCCCCAAACCCGCACGCGTTTCCCCTCCTCCGACCTCGCCCTCCGCCTGCGCCTCCTCAGCGCGCCACCCCGACCATCCCGCTCCTCCCCCTCTTCTTCTGAAGTCAACGGCGAGCCCCCCCCTGCAAGAGAAAAACCGCACCACCTCTATTGTCAGTAAGTTTTCTTATTTAATTAAATAATTTATTTTCTAGACTGATTTTATTTTTATATAAGAAAAACTGATTTTTGTTTTGCATTAAAAACTGAATTTTTTTTAATATGGTAAAAACTGAATTTTTTTTAATATGGTAAAAACTGAATTTTTATGGTATTAAAGACGTGAATTTATATAGGTGAAAGATGTAATTTTTATGATGTGAAGATAATAAAAATATGATTTTTATATTTTTAAAGTATTAAAAATATGATTTTTATATTTTTTTAAAGTAGTAAAAATATAATCTTTTATATTGAAGAAAGATAAAAATATGATCTTTGCATTGTAGGAATATTAGAAATAACATCTTTGTATAGGTAGCAAAAATAAAAACGATATTTTGATATGAGTAGTGAAGTAAAAATATGATTTTTACTTCGAGAAAAATATAAACTTTATTTTTATAAAGGCGAAAACTTTATTTTTATAAAGGCGAAAACTTTATTTTTATAAAGGCGAAATCAATATTTTTGAAATGGAATTTTTATCTATATGACACCAAAGTAAAAATTCGATTTTTATATATTGAATAGCATAGTAAAAATTCGATTTTTAAATATATGAAGTGATTATAAAAATATGATTTTTAAATTGAAAGTGAATAAATAAAAATGTGATTTTTATTTTAAAGACATCAAAATATAAAAATGTGTGATTTTTATATATGTAGTGGCTAGGGGCAACAAAGAAGAGGAAAAGGCGAGAACGACGAAGATCTCTACAATAGGAGTGTCGTGGTATTGGATAGCTTTCGGTGAGAACTTCTCACTCAAATTCTCCTTTTCTAGTTATATATATATATACTAGGATGTAGACGGTGCTTAGTAGCACCCGACACCCGTCATCCACATACCATGGATGGCTTGTTTGTTAAATTGTTTGGTTGAGTAGTTGGTTAGTTTATTGGTTTGAATTGAATTTTTTGGTGAAATGGAATGGATTTGATTGATGTGTGAATGGCGTGGGCCTTCACTAGACCGGGGATAAGGCTAGGCCTCGTCCCGTTTCTAGTATCGTGCCGTTATGCCGCCGAAATTTTCTAAAATATGTTAGAAAAAAAAATATCATTTTATTGAATAAATGAACTAATAGAAATTCATGTGTTAAAATAAAATGTTTATCGTTAAAAATATAATTTTTAACGTGAAAATGGATAAATGAACATTTGTAAACAAATCGGCCGATTTGTTTATATACACTGATTTGACTGATATCGATTGGGTCGATAAATTTTACACATCGCCCAACTGCACAAATAAAATCTGTGTTTGATTGTTTGAAACCCCACACGGGTGTTGGGATGAAATTTGAAGTTCACTCATCCTGATTTATTAAATATATCGATCGGTCGATTGACAGGCTGTTATAAGCGTCAGATATCTATATTTGATGCTTATACAGTGTAGTGCACTTTGGTTGATGGTTGATTATTTTTCAAAGCTATTATATACATGTGTTGTATGGAATCCATATAATTAACATTATATGGTGATTGATTGGGCCTCATTCCAATCGGGGAAATAATGAATATTATAAAAGAAAATTCATGTGTTGAATATAAAAATAGTCATGTGTTGACGATGTTCATGTGTTGAGTGAAATATTTTATATAATAAAATTTACATCTTTATCATATTTAATATTAGAAGCTACTTTACGGTGGAGTCTAATTAAAATCAAACGATAGATACCATAGTTTTATAAAATATTTTACATAACAACAATAGTGATGTGTTGACAGCACTCATGTGTTGAGATTAGTCGTGTGTTGAAAGAAATATAGATTCATGTGTTGAATGGGATAAATATTCATTTGTTGAATAGAATAAAGAAGTTGTGAAAAATATAAAGCCGTGTTGATCAGATTTGCGCCATTTTGACGTGAACGATATTTATATCGATTTTATTCAAATTGAAATGAATATTATAGCAAATTTGAATTGAAAAGAAAACGAATTTGAATTGAATATAAAAGGACTTCGAATGGAATTGAATATAAAACAAATTCAAGTTGAATTGAAAACGAACTGAAATTTAATTGAATTCGAATCGAAATTAAATTGAAATCAATTTGAATTGAAAAGAATTTGAATTTGAATTGAATTGAAACGAATTTGAATTCGAATTAAATAAAAATGGAAATGAATTCGAGTTGAATTGAAATCCAATCGATTTGAAATTGAATGTAGAAGTTGAATTGTTTTAGAAACGAATTTAAAACGATTTATAAAATTCGTTTTAAATAGAAATCGACGAAATATATATTATATATATTATATATATAATATAATGGCCTGAATAGAACGCGCCGCGCCGCGACAGTTCGTGAATTTCGACCATTTATTTCAAACGGACATTACGGGAGATCCGACCGTCGGATTCTCCTAAAACTGGAACCGTTGGGTCCGTATCGAAAAGAGCTTTCCAACGAATATTAGAAATTTGAAATCTAACGGCTGGATTTGGAATTATGTCCAAATCAAATTCGAAAAAGGTCGCTGTAAGTGCAGTTCGATGGCCGTTGTGGGAAATCGACTGTACGGGCCTTGATAAAATTATTAAAAATATTAATAATTTGTGTAAAATCATAAGAAATGATTTGGGAAGAATTGAGCTGGAGAATTCCACATTTGAAAAGATAAAAATAGTTTTTTTTTGAAATGAACTAGTTTTGAACTAGAAATAAAAATCAATTTATTTTTGAAATAAATAAATTGAATTTGAAAGTGATTTTAAAAATAATCGATATTTCCAATACGTGAATTGGACTGGAGTTGAATCGAGATTATCTTCGGAATAATTCGATGTTGGATTTCGTGACTATACAGATATTGTTACGGGAATTTGAAAGATATATTATATATCGTTATTTCCAATACGATATTTGTTGGTTTCAGAATTTGATATTGAATATAAGCCGATATATTTTCTATTCAGAGCCTTGTATTTAATATCAAATGTGATTTGGGTTTGTCGTGAATTGTGTTTTAGATGACATTGGTCCTTTAACCCAGTTAAAGGCAAGATGTTGATTTTTAAGAAGATTAAAACTAAGTGGAGTTTTAATGAATCTTTAATTAGATTAAAAATGTGAATTGATAATTTAAATTATCAAATCTGAAAGGTGATCGAGAATGGAGTACCACCAGTTTTGCTCCAAAGCGATAGTTAAATCTTTAATTAGATTTGAACGTGAGATGGTAATTAATTTTACCGATAACCCCGTGGTGTTAGATGTGGAGTATTACCAGTTTTCTCCATGGGATATATAGGTTGGGATTGGGAAATAAAATAAATAATTACTTCGGTGTGGTTCGCTAATCCCGACTAGTTTGAAATGATATCCAAAGGAGGATTAAGGAATAAATTTAGAAGAATTTATCTTGGATAAAATTAATGGGAATCTTTCCCTAAGAATGTGATTTTTGTGAATAAAAGAATATTCTGAATTGGAATGAGGCGTTTGTTGTGTTTGTGTAACATTCGTTTATTATATACGTGGGTTATTCAGAAAGGTCGGGTTTATACCCATTCTGAATAACCGATTCGACGAGATGTCGAAGATGAAGACGGTGGTTAAAGACCGGGAGTCTTCACATCGTTTGGGTGATTACTGATGATCTCGATTGGGCTGTACACCCAAGATGAGGGAAACAGTTGGTGATCGTCCAGACGTACTTGGAGATGGATGGATATGCGAGGAAAGTGCCTCCGGTTTCGTTCAGACCCAGAACGAACTTGTAAATGGATTGTGTGTCTGACATTGGATTTTATTCTGTGTTGATTGATATCTATTAAATATACATCTGTTTGGCGGCGGAGAATTTATTCTCTTGCTTAACGCCCTTCTCTGAGACGTACGAGCTCAGAGGTTGTATATCGATGGACATCAGTCGCATGGAGTGAATTGCCAGTGTGGCACGCGTAAGTGGCAATTGATCAAGGCTTCTGTTGAAAAGCAAAGTCTTGTGGTTGATGATCAAAGCACGGCCTGTGTGGCGTAGCTTTGTGTATGACGTGAATTCGCGAGCCTCACACCTCGGTATGAGTCAAAAACGGGATACGGACCGAAGGAGTGCACGACGTTTCTTTCTAGCTAGGGTGGTATCAGTGACCTACCAGCCCTGACATTTATATACTTTTCACCTGTGTGGTTGTTGGATACGAGGCGCCTCAGATATAGGTCTGTAAGGACCGGGAAACGTGTGTTCAGGAATAACTAATCCTCAAAAGTAAGAGAGGACCGGCCTTGGAGGTTCCAAAGGATCATAGTGGGGTCCTGAGGCATTTGCTAGAGTGTCTCGAACGCGGAGAGGAGCTTGCCCCTTGCCTCGGCTCATGACGGAAATCCAATTTCCAATACGTGATAGTGCGGTTTTATTTGTAGAACCTAGTATGGCGACATAGTGGTATGGGTCATTCATGCCGCCTATGATTGATATTTATGATTGAAATTGTTTTGACACTATACACCTATGATAGTATCAAATAATGTGTTTTAAACGTATCAAGCATGCTTTGGCTATTATAAGGTAAAAACCCTATCCTCCGGCTTGCGTTGCATTGTGTGATGGGACCTGGGTCTTATAACAGCTTCATTTTTCTTTATTTAGCATTGTGTTGTTTGTTCTATGCACTGGTATCCTTGGGAGGAAACCCGTTACGTGTTATACGGCGTGGTCCCTTGATTTACCGAACTTTAAAATAAAGAATTATAACTGTTTTAGTTCTCACACCAGTCCCATGACTGACCTGGAGTTTATTGTTTTAACCTAAACTCTGGGTGCCCCTATTTTCCACACGGGCAGCTAGTAGTTTTGGTTTTGCAGATTTATATTCACAGGGTCCTGATTTACAGCTGGAACGATGCTCGGAAAGCTCTGTATCCGTGTATCACTTCTAGTTGTGTTTTGTATATTTTTCCACTGCTATGTAATTTATTGTAATCTCTGATATTTGTCGAATGTAATTTATTCATTTATACTCTGTATATTCTTGTATCTGATGGAATTGTTGTAATAACAATGAAATGTTCTTCTGTATGCGTTCTATTTTGTCCTGTTCTCAAAGTATTCGTGCTTTCCTTCACGGGGAAGTTACGGGTTCTTACAGTGGTATCAGAGCTTTGGTTTACAGAGCTCGAGAACAAGACACATTTGAACCGTACGAAAGAATTCATCAGATATTGGATTAGTAATATCCAACGAGAATGACTCGTTAGAGATGGGATCAGTAGTATCCTAGAACGAGTGTGAAGAGTATATTTTTGAAAGTGAAAACAAATTTTTGTTTTGGAAATTTAAATCAATTATTCGTATTTGATTATCTATTTATATTGAGTTGGACAGTCCAGTATATAAAGATTTTGCGTATACGTTTGATCCATGTGTATTTGAAATTTTAATATACTGGATAGATATAGAATCACACTCTAGACGCCCGAAGATGATTCTGATGATAGTTCGAACATCATCAGAATTGGTATTCGTGTTTCGAAGGTGTGATATCTATATATTTTCTATTGACTGGTGTGAGAACCAAAATTAGATAGGGCCTATTGTTGTGATTTGGCATCAAAAATTTGATTTTTGTATGTGTATCAAAATTATGAATTTGAAACTCTAATTCACTAATTGATTGATGTTTGTGTTGCTTGTTTAATTGTTTGATAATTTTGAACCTTTATGCCTAACTAAATCAAATATTGAATTGTATTGAAAATCGGTTGCATTTGCTTGCATATACATATACTTACATTGAACAGGTCATAGCAAGGAGGCTAGAGCAGAGAATAAAATTTGTTTGCCCGACAAATAGGTACATGTTTACTACATAATTTACTGTTTTGTTTGGGTGATGATGATTTTATGAGCCTATTGGCTAGCCGCTTGGCTTTTTCTTTTTCTTTTTGAGATCTGAAGGACCGGGGAAGCTATTTGAAATTCCCCGATGCTCCCAGTGCAGGGGAGGTTATGGCGAAATTTTTCGAAAATTTAGGGTGTTAGCCAAATTTTTGAAGAATTTGAAAATTCTCAGAAACTGAAAAGTTGGAGAAGGCAAGCCAGATCGAACGTAGAGTTGATTGATCAAACCACTTTCGACTTTGTTCCTTTTCGGGGACGAAAAGTTTTAAGTGGGAGAGATTGTAATAACCCGAAAATCTGGGCCAGTTTAAAATTTTTATTTTAGCGATTTTAGCGAATTTTGATTATTTAAAATGAATTATTTTAAATAAAATCGACGAGAAATTTATTTTGAATAAAATTCGAACGTATATATTATATACGTCGTCGTTAGAATATAAATATTTATATATAATTATAAAAGGAATTGAAAATGGCGCGGTAGTTCGATAATTCGATTTCAAACTTCAATTGAATATACCGGGTGCAAAACAATCCGGATTTTAGTGAAACCAAAAACATTAGGATCTAATTGATAATACCTTTCCAACGAATCCGAATAATCGAGATTTCATAGTGGGAATCAAAAGATATGTCCAGTTGAAAATTCTGAATAGTCGCTATAGAATTCATGCCCTTAAAAATGGGAATTTTGCAAACGACCTCGGATTTCGACGAAACCACTTTTGTTGGGTCCGTGATGTTAAATTATTGCTAGATTCCAAATTTCATGATTTTTCGAATCAATGTGTGAGCGTGGCAAAGGAAAACGCGTTTGACCGGTTTCAGTTGATTTTAATCGACTGGAAAATGGCCATTTTTCAAACGGTCTCAGAATTCGAAGAAACTAGTTTTGTTAAGACCGTATGGTCAATACGAAGCTAGAAAATATTTTTCTGCAATTTATAGAGTTAGTATGCGACCCCGGTAATTTGAAATGTACGTTAAAAATTCAATATAGTGATTTAAATGTAAATTCAACGGAAACTGATCGAAACGGTCGATTCAGCTTGCGGTACATGTCCCATTGTGTTCGGAATGAGGGTGAAACGCTATGGGCGACGGGCGGTGGACCTCGTTTAGAGGTCGTATGTAAAAGTCAACTTTTTGCAATTAAAAAATTAAAATAAATTAAAAAAATTACATTATCTCTCTTCTCTCCCTTTATTTCGTTCTGCCCCCCCCCCTTTTTATTTCCAAATCGAGTTTTATCAGGAAAAAAAAAGAAGACGAAGGAGTCGAAGCGGGGAGGAGCCGCCGCCCTCCCCGATGACCTCGCCGCAGTCGCGGTGGCGCGACAGACCACCCCTCCCCCCCAGCGGAGCGACAACCGCCTCCACCTCGAAGCCAGCGCGAAACCCCCCAAACCCGCACGCGTTTCCCCTCCTCCGACCTCGCCCTGCGCCTCCTCAGCGTGCCACCCCGACCATCCCGCTCCTCTCCCTCTTCTTCTGAAGTCAACGGCGAGCCCCCCCCCCCCCTGCAAGAGAAAAACCGCACCACCTCTATTGTCAGTAAGTTTTCTTATTTAATTAAATAATTTATTTTCTAGACTGATTTTATTTTTATATAAGAAAAACTGATTTTTGTTTTGCATTAAAAACTGAATTTTTTTTAATATGGTAAAAACTGAATTTTTTATAATATGGTAAAAACTAAATTTTTATGGTATTAAAGACGTGAATTTATATAGGTGAAAGATGTAATTTTTATGATGTGAAGATAATAAAAATATGATTTTTATATTTTTAAAGTATTAAAAATATGATTTTTATATTTTTTTAAAGTAGTAAAAATATAATCTTTTATATCGAAGAAAGATAAAAATAAGATCTTTGCATTGTAGGAATATTAGAAATAACATCTTTGTATAGGTAGCAAAAATAAAAACGATATTTTGATATGAGTAGTGAAGTAAAAATATGATTTTTACTTCGAGAAAAATATAAACTTTATTTTTATAAAGGCGAAAACTTTATTTTTATAAAGGCGAAAACTTTATTTTTATAAAGGCGAAATCAATATTTTTGAAATGGAATTTTTATCTATATGACACCAAAGTAAAAATTCGATTTTTATATATTGAATAGCATAGTAAAAATTCGATTTTTAAATATATGAAGTGATTATAAAAATATGATTTTTAAATTGAAAGTGAATAAATAAAAATGTGATTTTTATTTTAAAGACATCAAAATATAAAAATGTGTGATTTTTATATATGTAGTGGCTAGGGGCAACAAAGAAGAGGAAAAGGCGAGAACGACGAAGATCTCTACAATAGGAGTGTCGTGGTATTGGATAGCTTTCGGTGAGAACTTCTCACTCAAATTCTCTTTTTCTAGTTATATATATATACTAGAATGTAGACGGTGCTTAGTAGCACCCGACACCCGTCATCCACAGACCATGGATGGCTTGTTTGTTAAATTGTTTGGTTGAGTAGTTGGTTAGTTTATTGGTTTGAATTGAATTGTTTGGTGAAATGGAATGGATTTGATTGATGTGTGAATGGCGTGGGCCTTCACTAGACCGGGGATAAGGCTAGGCCTCGTCCCGTTTCTAGTATCGTGCCGTTATGCCGCCGAAATTTTCTAAAATATGTTAGAAAAATAAAAATATCATTTTATTGAATAAATGAACTAATAGAAATTCATGTGTTAAAATAAAATGTTTATCATTAAAAATATAATTTTTAACGTGAAAATGGATAAATGAACATTTGTAAACAAATTGGCCGATTTGTTTATATACACTGATTTGACTAATATCGATTGGGTCGATAAATTTTACACATCGCCCAACTGCACAAATAAAATCTGTGTTTGATTGTTTGAAACCCCACACGGGTGTTGGGATGAAATTTGAAGTTCACTCATCCTGATTTATTAAATATGTCAATCGGTCGATTGACAGGCTGTTATAAGCGTCAGATATCTATATTTGATGCTTATACAGTGTAGTGCACTTTGGTTGATGGTTGATTATTTTTCAAAGCTATTATATACATGTGTTGTATGGAATCCATATAATTAACATTATATGTGATTGATTGGGCCTCATTCCAATCGGGGAAATAATGAATATTATAAAAGAAAATTCATGTGTTGAATATAAAAATAGTCATGTGTTGACGATGTTCATGTGTTGAGTGAAATATTTTATATAATAAAATTTACATCTTTATCATATTTAATATTAGAAGGTACTTTACGGTGGAGTCTAATTAAAATCAAACGATAGATACCATAGTTTTATAAAATATTTTACATAACAACAATAGTGATGTGTTGACAGCACTCATGTGTTGAGATTAGTCGTGTGTTGAAAGAAATATAGATTCATGTGTTGAATGGGATAAATATTCATTTGTTGAATAGAATAAAGAAGTTGTGAAAAATATAAAGCCGTGTTGATCAGATTTGCGCCATTTTGACGTGAACGATATTTATATCGATTTTATTCAAATTGAAATGAATATTATAGCAAATTCGAATTGAAAAGAAAACGAATTTGAATTGAATATAAAAGGACTTCGAATGGAATCGAATATAAAACAAATTCAAGTTGAATTGAAAACGAACTGAAATTTAATTGAATTCAAATCGAATCAATTTGAATTGAAACGAATTTGAATTTGAATTGAATTGAAACGAATTTGAATTCGAATTAAATAAAAATGGAAATGAATTCGAGTTGAATTGAAATCCAATCGATTTGAAATTGAATGTAGAAGTTGAATTGTTTTAGAAACGAATTTAAAACGATTTATAAAATTCGTTTTAAATAGAAATCGACGAAATATATATTATATATATTATATATATAATATAATGGCCTGAATAGAACGCGCTGCGCCGCGACAGTTCTTGAATTTCGACCATTTATTTCAAACGGACATTATGGGAGATCCGACCATCGGATTCTCCTAAAACCGGAACCGTTGGGTCCGTATCGAAAAGAGCTTTCCAATGAATATTAGAAATTTGAAATCTAACGGTTGGATTTGGAATTATGTCCAAATCAAATTCAAAAAAGGTCGCTGTAAGTGCAGTTCGATGGCCGTTGTGGGAAATCGACTGTACGGGCCTTGATAAAATTATTAAAAATATTAATAATTTGTGTAAAATCATAAGAAATGATTTGGGAAGAATTGAGCTGGAGAATTCCACATTTGAAAAGATAAAAATAGATTTTTTTCGAAATGAACTAGTTTTGCTTTGAACTAGAAATAAAAATCAATTTATTTTTGAAATAAATAAATTGAATTTGAAAGTGATTTTAAAAATAATCGATATTTCCAATACGTGAATTGGACTGGAGTTGAATCGAGATTATCTTCGGAATAATTCGATGTTGGATTTCGTGACTATACAGATATTGTTACGGGAATTTGAAAGATATATTATATATCGTTATTTCCAATACGATATTTGTTGGTTTCAGAATTTGATATTGAATATAAGCCGATATATTTTCTATTTAGAGCCTTGTATTTAATATCAAATGTGATTTGGGTTTGTCGTGAATCGTGTTTTAGATGACATTGGTCCTTTAACCCAGTTAAAGGCAAGATGTTGATTTTTAAGAAGATTAAAACTAAGTGGAGTTTTAATGAATCTTAATTAGATTAAAAATGTGAATTGATAATTTAAATTATCAAATCTGAAAGGTGATCGAGAATGGAGTACCACCAGTTTTGCTCCAAAGCGATAGTTAAATCTTTAATTAGATTTGAACGTGAGATGGTAATTAATTTTACCGATAACACCGTGGTGTTAGATGTGGAGTATTACCAGTTTTCTCCATGGGATATATAGGTTGGGATTGGGAAATAAAATAAATAATTACTTCGGTGTGGTTCGCTAATCCCGACTAGTTTGAAAAGATATCCAAAGGAGGATTAAGGAATAAATTTAGAAGAATTTATCTTGGATAAAATTAATGGGAATCTTTCCCTAAGAATGTGATTTTTGTGAATAAAAGAATATTCTGAATTGGAATGAGGCGTTTGTTGTGTTTGTGTAACATTCGTTTATTATATACGTGGGTTATTCAGAAAGGCCGGGTTTATACCCATTCTGAATAACCGATTCGACGAGATGTCGAAGATGAAGACGGTGGTTAAAGACCGGGAGTCTTCACATCGTTTGGGTGATTACTGATGATCTCGATTGGGCTTTACACCCAAGATGAGGGAAACTGTTGGTGATCGTCCAGACGTACTTGGAGATGGATGGATATGCGAGGAAAGTGCCTCCGGTTTCGTTCAGACCCAGAACGAACTTGTAAATGGATTGTGTGTCTGACATTGGATTTTATTCTGTGTTGATTGATCTCTATTAAATATACATCTGTTTGGCGGCGGAGAATTTATTCTCTTGCTTAACGCCCTTCTCTGAGACGTACGAGCTCAGAGGTTGTATATCGATGGACATCAGTCGCATGGAGTGAATTGCCAGTGTGGCACGCGTAAGTGGCAATTGATCAAGGCTTCTGTTGAAAAGCAAAGTCTTGTGGTTGATGATCAAAGCACGGCCTGTGTGGCGTAGCTTTGTGTATGACGTGAATTCGCGAGCCTCACACCTCGGTATGAGTCAAAAACGGGATACGGACCGAAGGAGTGCACGATGTTTCTTTCTAGCTAGGGTGGTGTCAGTGACCTACCAGCCCTGACATTTATATACTTTTCACCTGTGTGGTTGTTGGATACGAGGCGCCTCAGATATAGGTCTGTAAGGACCGGGAAACATGTGTTCAGGAATAACTAATCCTCAAAAGTAAGAGAGGACCGGCCTTGGAGGTTCCAAACGATCATAGTGGGGTCCTGAGGCATTTGCTAGAGTGTCTCGAACGCGGAGAGGAGCTTGCCCCTTGCCTCGGCTCATGACGGAAATCCAATTTCCAATACGTGATAGTGCGGTTTTATTTGTAGAACCTAGTATGGCGACATAGTGGTATGGGTCATTCATGCCGCCTATGATTGATATTTATGATTGAAATTGTTTTGACACTATACACCTATGATAGTATCAAATAATGTGTTTTAAACGTATCAAGCATGCTTTGGCTGTTATAAGGTAAAAACCCTATCCTCCGGCTTGCGTTGCATTGTGTGATGGGACCTGGGTCTTATAACAACTTCATTTTTCTTTATTTAGCATTGCGTTGTTTGTTCTATGCACTGGTATCCTTGGGAGGAAACCCGTTCCGTGTTATACGGCGTGGTCCCTTGATTTACCGAACTTTAAAATAAAGAATTATAACTGTTTTAGTTCTCACACCAGTCCCATGACTGACCTGGAGTTTATTGTTTTAACCTAAACTCTGGGTGCCCCTATTTTCCACACGGGCAGCTAGTAGTTTTGGTTTTGCAGATTTATATTCACAGGGTCCTGATTTACAGCTGGAACGATGCTCAGAAAGCTCTGTATCCGTATATCACTTCTAGTTGTGTTTTGTATATTTTTCCACTGCTATGTAATTTATTGTAATCTCTGATATTTGTCGAATGTAATTTATTCATTTATACTCTGTATATTCTTGTATCTGATGGAATTGTTGTAATAACAATGAAATGTTCTTCTGTATGCGTTCTATTTTGTCCTGTTCTCAAAGTATTCGTGCTTTCCTTCACGGGGAAGTTACGGGTTCTTACAGCTAAATTCGATGGTGGAGTTACGTCTAAAGTCGGAGAAGAAGGGGAAGATGGCGTAGGAACTTCCGATGGTCTGAGGTGGTTGGGAGAGGCGAGTTTTGGGTGACGGGAAGTTTGGCTGTTTCGACAGTAATGAAATGGGATGGTGTTTTGGGGAGGAGGGGCTCTGGAGCTTCGAGGGAGGATCGATGATGATCTGAGGAGGAGATGCGAGTTGTTTGGGGAGGAGTGATGGCTTCCTGGTCATCGGACGTTGCGTGCACGTGCACAGCCGTGCATCTTAATATCCGCAAGAAATGGGAGAAAATAAATGGAGAAGAAGGGGACAAGGGATCAGTCTATTTGTTGGGTCAGTTGAACTGATCGAATAGGTATGGAGTTGAAAAGTGATTGGCACTAACGAAAAGATGAAGGATCGGAGCAACCATTTGGGCAAGGCTGTTGAATGAAGCAAGAAAATGGGTACCAGGCGATGGAAAGATTTTTAAAGGGAAGGGAACATCAGATTTCAACGAAGGAAACAATGGGGTTCGTGGGCCTGTACATTATTGGGTTTGGGCCAGAAGAATAAATAAAAATATAAGGTAAAAGAAAAGGGAGAGAAAGGAAGAGGGACTTGGGAAGTTGGGCTGATGGGCCGAAACAATTTAAAGAGAAAAGTAAATAAGGAAATAGAAAGTAAAGGTAGTAGGAAATGATTTAAAGGTAATAGGATTTTAGGAATCAAATAAAAGAAAAAATAAAATAAATATAGAATAGAAAAGAAAGGGTTATTAAGGTGGTTGAAAAAGGAAAATAAAATAGTTGTTAAAATTTGTGTGACGATATAAGATAGGTAAATATATGAAGTTCTAATTAAATTATTCATTGAATAACATCAATATAGAATGGAGACATTTATGTAAATTTAATATATTGATCGATAATATGATAGGAAGTTAATGGAGTGTCAAAAATAAATCGAATGTTGAAATACACATTAAACCGCTATCGATCGACTTAGATCGATAACTGTTCCGTAATAAGGAAATAATAAAATAGAAAATGGTATAAATTAAGTTATTCGTAATTATTTGGAAATAAAAAGAGAATTTACAAAGTATGACAAAGGTATAAAATGTCGTATAAACAAGCAGACATTTTAGAGTAAAGTACTTGTTGTCCATTTATAAAGGACAGTCAAAATTGAATAAAATACCGTGTGCGATGCACATGCTTTAGTCGCTCATTTATAAAAGGCAAGTCGAGTGTCTGGATTTAAACAACATAGATATATATACAATTCTATTTGGTCGAGGATCATAAATTGAAGAGTATATAAAATGAATTGTGTTGAGTTGATAACTATTCCATTGAACAAGAATATGTTTATGATCAAACGAATATTGAAAATCATTCTTATATATCAACTAATAGTAAAAGACATTACGTAAATCATTTCGAAGAGTCTAGAACTAATATTCCACTTCGATTTGATGTATATGTCGCGGGTCATAGATTTTTGAAGATAATTGAAGATGGAGATATACAAGGGCTATTTTGTTTTACAGAATAGTGCTTTCGGCTTGTCCTGTCCCCGGACGACTTTTATGGATGGATGACTGACAGAGTATTTCCAAAAGAGTCGTGTACGTTGATTTCCTCAAACGTATTTCTGTGGTGGCGGGAAGACACCTTCTCTAAAACTCAACGTAACAGCCCGATTATTTTTGTGGAAATCAAATTAGTCATCTCTGGAGGATTTGACGATGTGACATTCAAAGTGAACAGGTGACAGATGTTCTAGAAGATAACGTAGCCTCAAAACCTCACAACAAGGAAAAGACAGAAGTTGGGCTAGGCAGCATGGCTAGTTGGGTCATTCCCAAGCAGGGTGTATTATCACCATCTAGAGAAATTCCTATTTATCTTCTTAATCTTTATTTCGATGCTGCAGCTTTTCGGGACGGTTGGCTAGCTACCACCGTGGGGTAATAATATATTCGCAACACTCAAGCTAAATGAGTGGGCGGTTATGTGTGGCCGGGTTGCAAGACGTTCTTGTTGAACCCCAGTGTATCCTCTCTAGAGTACACTGATCGGGAGGTGCTCCCATACCTTGTCTGTTGGAATCCAATCTCCAATAAGCGCTCTGCGACTTATGATTTTATACTATATACGTGAACGTGAGATGCAAGCGTTTCACTTGATGGTTATTTATTTGATAAAAACTATAGTAATATCAAATGTTTTGATATAAAATACTTAGATCATTATCCAGATATTAGACATGGATTGATCTAAAGATTTCTAAAGTAAATGAATCCGTCAAAATGGAAAACCTTAATCTTTGTTTCCCTGTTCACATCTTTTAACTGTGTTTACTCACACCAGTCCCCTGACTGACCCAGAGTTTATTTCTGTGTTTCCTAAACTCTTGGGTACTCATAAAGCTTGTTATGAGTAGGCAAGTAATTCAGGTAAGGCAAGTGGAATCTGATGAAGTTCAAGTTCAATACCAGTAGCTATATCCATCTCCAAGTATCCAGTTTATGTATTGGGCCAGTATAACGTATGATGTTGTATTCGAATGATGTACTCTGATGTAACAAACTCTGTTATATAATATATTATGTAATTTGTGAAATTCCGCTATGAGATTTATTCCGCTGTGTAATTCTGATGTCTTCTTATTTTTCTATTCTATAATTTCTATCTTTTCTATCTCATCTTCTAAATTCTTTCCATAACGACACGGTTTTCGAGGCATGGAAAATCGCGCCGTTACAGGAGAAGAACATCAGATTCTAAACATTATCAGAGTAAACACGAATCTCATAGCGGAAAGGATAAAATATATTATATAACACTTTGGAATACAAATCTGAATTTGTATATGCATACCATATCAGAATATAACTCATATACATCACAGCGGAAATAATTTCTGATAACTAGATGTGAAGCTTCCCGCTTTGAGCTCCTTCAAGTGAATCTACAAAGCCTGAACACTTGACTGCCCGTACAAATTTGGGCACCCAAGTGTTTAGGGAAAACACAAACAAAATAAACTCTGGGTCAGTCATGGGATCGGTATGAGTAAATTTCAACTGTATCGTTTAACTTTGAAAATCCATTTAAAAGAAAAGGATAATAGTAAGACCAGCCCACACATAAACATGAACGGTTTTTTACCTTGCTATAACCTAAAATATTTTGATATCAAAATCCAGTGATATTATAATAATGTCTAATCAAATAAATAACCAAATAGCAGAACGCTTGCATCTCACGCTCCATATACATAGTACAAAATCAAAAACCACAGGGCGCTTATTGGATATTGGATTCCAACTATGACAAGGTATAGGACCACCGCCCGATCAGTGTACTCTAAAGGGGATACACTAGGGTTCAACAAGAACATCTTGCAACCTGGCCCACACATGACCGACCACTTATTTAGCTTGAGTGTATCGAATATATTGTCACCGACGGTTGTCGGCCATCCAACCACAAACTGTCAGATACAGAATCGAAAGAAGAATGAATATTGAATTTTCTCTATATCGATCATAAATATACCCTGCTTGGGAATAACCCACCAGCCATGCTGCCTGCCCAATTTTTGTCATTTCTCGGTTGTGAGGCTTAAGGCTACATTAATATTTTTAGAACATCTAGTCACCATTCACTTTGAATGCCACATCGTCAAACCTATCAAATCACTAGTTGATCTTCCAAAATATTACAGGTATAAAAAGCTAAAAGAAATGAATTTCTCCACCACCAGACAAAATACCTCGGAAAGATCGTCTTATGTGATCTATTAGGAATACTCTATCGGGCATCCGTCCATACAATTTGTCCTAGGACTGGACAAACATAAAGCACCATTCTAGAACAGAACGACCCTTGCATTTCACTCCGTCTTCAGTTATCTTCAGCATAGTCTAATTCGCATCGTTTATGCCTATACGGAGTGGTTTTCGGATAATAAATCCAATCGGTCTCTCCGTATTGACACCGATGGTCAAAGCACTTCAATAGTCGACTATATAACTATCGAAATAAAAACAAACGTTCATTTATATGTGCAACTAAACATCACACAACCACAGGCACTTTTTATTTAACATTCATTTTTATTATTCAAATTCCCATAACTTACCAGATATTTCTCAAAACCTGTTTTAGCCTTTTCACATTTATTGGGAAACATTCCCTGTTATTATAAACTCTTATTCTCCCATGTTCCAGAAAATATACATTATTAATGTTCGAAAAAATTCCATTCTTTCCACATTCCTTGTTTTCTACACTTGGATAATATACCCTATCTACATTGGAAAAATATTTCCAATTTCATTATAAATATTTTAATCTACCAACCGTTCACTTTTAAAACATTATTCACTTTAAAATTTGAATATCATTCCTATTATAGAAATCTTAACACCTTTGTCAATTAACTCTTTATTCAAGTAATACACTAAACTAAGGTGGCTTGGTACGAATATAGAGTATAGGTGTTGAAATCTTGTTTTTCCTTGGTCCTTACGTACACGCTATAGGTTGGTAGGTCAGTACTGTTTAACTTTGACATGAAGTTTAGGATAGGTAAGCCTTTAGTTTTCATTTCTTTCCCATGCCTTGATTTGGAAAGCCTGGATCTCGTATGAATGGTCACATAGGTCAGTATGAATTATCACAGTGGTTGAAAAGAAAGCGCGGGTATAAGAAAAACGTGGCCTGAGTTGAAAAGTTTGTTGTTGTATAATTTCCTTTGCCACTAAGGTATCATGTGTATTCTCAGGTTCTTTTATAAAGAATAACATTCCTAGTTTATGTACCAATTATAGATATAGCATACCGGATGGACTTAAGCATATACTTGGATTTGTACAATTTGGAAATATGATCATTTCCCGTTAGCAAGTTAAAAATTCTGATATCATATTAAATAAATGTATTGTTTTAAAACAAGTTTTTTTAATGGTACTCTGCTACACAATAATTCCATTCAGTTATAGACTGCTATGGAGAAAAAATTAGAATACGGTCGTGTCCTGCGAGGTGCCACAATCACAAAAATATAATAATATCGATAGGTTAACTCAAATTGTGAAACCCCAAAATATTGTTTAAGGGTGCAAAATACTCCAAATTAAAAGTTGTGTATTTAATTAATTAAAAATTACAGTAAAATTCTAAAAATTAAATTATCACTACGCCTCAAAAGAATCTTGTCCAGATTTGCAACCTGTATCTAGTTATATCAAATAAACTGTTACGGTCGATAAACGATTATATAGTGACTATTTGGAAATTTGATTTGGTCATAACTCACAATATATAGCAAGAAATTTTGGTTTTTCACTTCTGTTAGAAAAATACAATTCAACAGATTCCAACGTTTCTTGTTTCGAAGAAATCTGAGTAACAACGGGTCCTGTACACTCAGTTGAAGTTCAGAACAATAAATTGCGAACTGCTGCGATATTACGGGCTTGATTATATTTAATATATATTTTTATACGTTCAACTTCATTTTAATTAACATATAAATCCACTTATATTACGAATTCAAAATTTAAACTGATTTAAATATTCAAATACAAACCGATAAAAATGTGGGACGTTACATTTGTCGTGACCGGTGTCTTTAATAACGCTTTTCTTTAACCTAGTTGAGAAAAAGAATAAATCTTTTAACTAAGATTTAACGAAGTTTTCCAATTAATAAATATAATGGGAATTAAATGGTAGTTGATTTAGGATTTGTTGTGAACTATGCTTTAAATGACACTAGTTCTTAAACCCAATTAACCAAGAAGATACTATTTGGTGTTTATAAATCTTTTAACTAAAATTTAAGGGAATTTGCCAAAATAAAGTTTTCCCAATCTAATGTATTAAATTGGAATTGAGTAGAACTCCATTTTGTGATAATTGAAATAAGCTTCTGTGGAGGAAGACCGTTACTATATATGGAATTTAAAAAGTCTTACTGTTATTCTGCTTATAGTATTAGTTTGATATGAATATTTATATTGGTTATACACTGTTATGATTTCCATAAAGGTTCCATTTTAATGGAATATGATTTTGGGTTTATCCTGAATTGTGTTTTACATGACATTGACTCTTTAACCCAAGTAAAGACATGATTTATTTCCTAAATTTGAATAGTCATTAAGAAATCGGATTAAAACTAAGTGGAGTTTCAATTAATCTTTAATTAGATTGAAATGTGAATGAAGTAATTAACTTTACCATATTCAAGAAACAATCGAGATATGGAGCACCACCAGTTTTGCTCCATGCGATAGTTAAATCTTGAACTAGCTGTGAAATGAGAAATGGTAATTAATTTTACTGATAACACAATGGTTGTTAGATATGGAGCACTAACAGTTTTGATCCATGGGATGAATAGTTCGGATTGGCATAAAAAAATAAGTAATTACTTCGGTAAGGTTCAGTAATCCTGACTAGTTGATAAACCTTAATTGGGTTTAAGTTGAGAAAGGTTAAAATAAAATTTTGGTAATGATTTCCTAGAATATTTGAATATTGATTGGAATTAGGCATATGATGTGTTTTTATAGCACTTGATTATAAGATACACGAGTTGTTCAAAGAAACCGGGTTTAACCCATTCTGAATAACAGATACGATGATTAAAAGTCAAAGTTATTGAAGATGGTGGTTGAAGAACGATGATCTTCACATCGAATGGATTTCTACTGATGCCCTGAATTTGGGTAGCTCTTATGAAGGGGGTATAGTGGTTGTTGTTTGAACGTACTTGTTGATTGTTCAGATATGCGAGGACTTCTCTCCTGTATTGGACATATGAAATGAGGAATAAGGTGCCTCCAGTTTCATTCAGACCAAGAACGGATTTGCAAATGGATTGTATGTCTGACATTGTATTCTTTCTGTTGTATTCATTGATCTCTACAAAATATATATCTATTTGGTGGCGGAGAATTTATTCTCTTGCATAACACACTTCTCTGAGACAAACGAGCATAGAAGTTATATATTGGTAGAAATCAATGATATGGTATGAATGATAAAGTGTGATGCTGAATTGCAGTGATCCAAGCTTTTGTTGAAAAGCAGAGCTTGGTGGATGATGATCAAAGCATAGCTTTAATTAGCTTAGCTTTGTGTAGTATTAATTCGCGAGCATCACACATCGGTATGATGGTGAACTGATGGTTAGATTGGTATACTTTTGAGATGAGGATAGACGACAACTTTTGTGGTTGTCATGGATTCGGTCGACCGAGATATGCCGGGTGTGGTCGCTCCACACCTAGTAGGGATAAGGCATACACCTGATTCCCAGAAGGATAAAGTAAGCAGTGATTTCCAAAGCTTTGGATGTAAGCCTTGGTGATACTTGTTTCCTGGATATAGTGCGGACGTTCATTACGGTGTTTTCCAAAAGCCCTGAACGTAAGCCGTGGAGTAATGCACTACGTGATCAATCTTTTGAATCAGTAGCCATCATGATGGAAATCCAACTTTCCAATATGATTTTTGCAGCTTTTGTTGTATACGTATATAGCAACATAATAGGATGAGGTATTATCCCATCTAGGATTGATACATTTATTTTCAAATTTGATTTCTACACTATGCACTTATAGTAATAAAAGATAAATTTAGCGTATCAAGCATATTTGTCTATTATAAGGTAAATATCTATACTCCGGCTTGCGTTGCATTGTGTGATGGGACCTGAGTCTTATAATAGCTTCACTTTTCTTTTATTTAGCATTGTGAGTCTTGTTTTATGGCATTTGTGGGAATATCCTGTTCCTTGTCGTACGACATGGCCCCGCGATTTGCCTAACTTTAAAATAAAGTTAACAATTGCTTTTAGTTCTCACACCAGTCTCATGGCTAACTTGGAGTTTATTGTTTTCACCTAAACTCTGGGTGTCCATATTTTCCACAGGGCAGCTAGTAGATTTGGTTTTTGCAGATATTTCTTTTCATAGGATCCTGGATTGCGACCAGAGCTATATATGGAATGCTTTGTATCCATGTATTTCTTTCAGCTACGGTAGTTGTTTTCCGCTGCACATTATATATATAAATGTATGTATGTATTGTAATTTTAAATCTCTGATATTTTTCTGCTGTAAATTATTTATTTATACTCTGATATCTTGTACTCTAATGTAAATTGTTGTAATAGAAATGAAATGTTCTCATATTTGTGTTATGATGTGTTGTGTTCTCATTACAATCCGCGTTTTCAAACGGTCTTGGTCGGTTTAGCGATTGATTTGGACCGGGCGAAATTCGGTGCGTAACAGTTTGGTATCAGAGCTTTGGTTACAAAGCTCAAGAAAAAGACATATTAAAACCCAATGAAAGAATTCATCAGAGGTAGGATTAGTAACATCCTATAAGAAAAACTCGCTAGAGATGGGGTTTGAAGTGCCCTAGAATGAGTTTAAAGAGTGTTGCTTCTAAAAATGAGTTTAGTTTTGAAAATATATATCTTATTATAAATATTTGATTATCTTATTTGATTTTAAATTTGGACTATCAACTATATGAATATTTCTCATATACGCGTCATGAACGTATATTCGAAATCTCAAATATACTGGGTAGATATAGGATCACAACCTAGTCGCTCGAAGATGATTCTGATGATATCGATTGCATCATCAGTATTTATGTTCGAGTTTCGAATGTAGGATATCTATATATTTCCAATTCACTGGTATGTGAACCAAAGCTTAGTTAGGGTTTATGTTTGTGACTTGGCGTAGAAAATATGATTTTGACTATATATAAAAGATATATGTTTAAAAAGCTAATCAACTAATTGATTGCAGATTGTGGTGGATGGTAACTAGTTTAAATAATTAAAATATTGGAATAATTAAACCAATGTGAAAATGAAAGGTAAATTAAGCCAAATCGAATTTAGATTGAACTGAATTGAAAATTAGTTCGAATTGGATAAATAATATATATATATATATATATATATATTGAACAGATTATGCGTGGAAGCTAAGAGGAGGAATAAAATTGTGCGCCCGACCAATAGGTACATATTTACTATATTAATTGGGTTTGATGATTTTATGAGCCGATTGGCTAGCCTCTTGGCTTTTGGATTTTCTTTTGATATATTAGAGCTGGTAGGGGCCATTTGTGGTTGTATCGATCAACCCATACAAAGAAGGTTATGGCAAAAAAAATTCTAAAATTAAAGGCGTTAGCCAATTTTTGAGAAATTAGAAAGTTCCCAGAAACTGAAAAGTTGAAGAACTTGAGTCAAGCGAAGGTTGAGTTGGTTGAGTAAACAACCTTCAGTCCCATCTTTCTTTTCGAGGACGAAAAGATTTTAAGTGGGGGAGATTATAACAACCCGTATTTTTGAAACCAATTCAAAATTTATTTTTAATTCATTGCCATAGAAATTAAAAATATTAGATGAATTATTTTGAGAATAAACAATTTAAATTTTATTTAAATTGAAGTTAGAACATATAAATTTAAAATATAATTAAAACAATCTTGAAATGGCATGGTAGTTTGAAAATTCGATTTTAAACTTTGAATGAATGTAAAAAATTCAATATAAATCAGAATTCGATAAAACAAGAATCATTGGAACATTTTGAATTGTAATTTTCTAACGAATGTAAGAAATCGAGATTTCACTTCACAAATTGTAAGTTATGTCTAAATTAAAATTTATAAAAGTTGTTATGGAATTATATATATATATATTAAATATTATATATATGGCCCTTAAAAATAGCCATTTTACAAATGACTTCTGTTTTTAATGAAACCACTTCCACTGAGTTCGGAATGTCGTTTAGGTGTTCAAAAACTATAAACATCGATACATTTGGAGTTGGAGAAATTTGGTCTCTTTCATTGGATGTATGACCAAAATATCATTTTTTTTACATATGGACGAATTTGGACTCAAAACCATTTCCATTGAGTTCAAAATGTCGTTTAGGTGATCGAAAAGTATAAACTTCGATATATTTCGAGCTTCGGAGTTTTGGCACTTGGGTTGTGTCTTGGTTTGGCTAAACCTAGCCCACCATATAACCAAAAATAGCCCCTCCTCTTCATTCACTTCCTCACTTCATCAAAATTAGAAAAATGGGGATAGGGAAATTAAAATTCCCTAAACCTAGTTAATCTTAGGAGCTCCAATTCTTGTTAAAATCAAGTGCAAATCAAGTGTAGAAGCTAAGGTAAGATCCTCTTCATCTTTTCCATCTTCTACTACTTATTTCCTCTTTGATTTTTAAGAATTTCTATGACCTAACTTCGAAATTTGTGCATTCATGTTTATATTGAATTTTTTTGATTAATATTGGAAGAGTGGTTGTTATAACTTGTCATTGGATTGATTTCTTGCTTCTAGCAAGCAATGATGAGATCTTTGTGAGTTCTTAGTGTCTATGCTACAAGCTATTAGCTTGTGTAGCGTAATTTAGGTTCATTTAGAGTTATGTAATTGGTTAGAGATGTATACACTTTCCAGTTCATTCTTGTGAGTTTCAAAAAATTGAAAATTATTATTAGAATTATCCATACAATCTAATTCATATGCTATGAGTTGTTTAGGCAGTATTGTGAAGCTCCGTTGTTGCACCCGCAAGTTCTAAGACTACACAATTCGCTTAAATCGTATTTGATTGCCTTGGTTTAATGATATGTTCATTTTAGAACTTAAAATCAAAACCATTGCAAATCTCTAGTATGAATGTTTGTCATGTGAATTCAGTGTTATGAGATGATTCAGCGAGTTATAGAAGCCTCATTTGCATGTATATAACATCAAAGGCCTTCCGAGCATGTTTTCAAGGCAAAAATGCTATAAAAAAAGGGGGTTTAACAGCCCTTCGGCCATTAACGACCGAGCAGAAGGCCTTCCCTCGGCCATTAATGGGAGAACAGGAAATAAAATTAAAAAATTAAATCTTAAAATGATCATAACTTTTCATATGAACTCGGAATTAAGCGAAACAAGATGCGTTGGAACCTTCTTGATGAGAGCTTACATGAAACTACTTTGGAGTGATTTGGAGCTCATGAGAATTTTTGGTGGAGATAAAAGTCCGAAGTAAACAATCAAATGTTTATCGTTTTTCAATGATTTCAAAACCTATCAAGGTGAGAACTCTTTCACTCAAATCTTTTGTACAGTTATTTATCTTTATAAATGAGTATATATTTATTGTCTGTGATTGCAATATTTGTTTGATGATTGGTGGATGTTTACAGATTTAATCCTATTATTATTAAACTGTAGAAAAATTCACATGGATTGTGATTTAAACCTACGCGGGTATAGGGACGATAATTTTACACATTGCCCAAGTATGCAAATAATAATAATTGGATGTTGATTGAAACCCCATACGGGTCTGGGGACGATAATAACTTCACACATCTCGCTTGTGTTTAGTTGTATGTCAACCGATTGATTGGCAAACTGTTATAAGTATTATTTAACTATTTAATGATTATATAGTTGCTAATTGCACTCTGGATGTGAATTGAAAGTTTAATAGTTGTTCATTACAATTTTTGAATACATGCGATGTATGGAATCCATATAAATAAAATTATATGGTGATTGATTGAGTCGGATTCCAATTAAGAGATAACGAATATTTCAACATAATATTCAGTGAAGAATCAAAATATGATTTTGATGTCCGATTTTGGATGGACACAAAAATATTGAAATAATTTTTGGATGAAATACTCGAAGTTTGAAAAGAGAAAGGATACTTTTACCTGAATAAAGTGGTTAACAACTAGAATAAAGAATTGATATGGTTTTAATATAACCAGATTTTTTTCAATGCATGAATTAGAAAGGATTTGGATGGAAATAATCTCTGGAATATTTTGACATTGGATTACGTGATTATACGGATATCGTCGAGGAATTTGTAAGATATAGATATCATTATTCCCAATATGATATCTATTGGTTTCAGAATCTGATATTGAATATAAGTCGATATGATTTCAATTCAAAGCCTTGTATTTAATATCAAATGGTAATTTGGGTTTGTCATGAATGGTGTCTTTAATAATACTCTTCTAAAACCTAGTTGAGAAAAAGAATAATTCATTTAACTTAGATTTAATGAAGTTTTCCAGTTAATAAATATAATTGGAATTAAATGGTAGTTGATTTTGGGTTCATTGTGAACTGTGTTTTAAATGACACTAGTTCTTAAACCCAATTAACCATGAAGATATTATTGGAGTTTGTAAATCTTTTAACTAAGATTTAAGTGAATTTAATGTTTTTCCAATCCGATATATTAAATTGGAATTGAGTGGAACTCGATTTAGTGATAATTGAAATGAGCTTCTGTGAAGAAAGACCGTTACTATATATGGAATTTAAAAAGGTATTGTCGTTATTCCACTTATAGTATAAGTTTGATACAGAAATTTATATCGACTATATACTATTATGATTTCCATGAAGGTTCCATTTTAATGGAAGATGATTTTGGGTTTATCGTGAATTGTGTTTTACATGACATCAGTTCTTTAACCCAAGTAAAGACAGGATTTAGTTCCTAAATTTGAATAGTCATTAAGAAATGATTTTTGGGATTTAAACTAAGTGGAGTTTTAATGAACCTTTAATTAGACTAAAATGTGAATGAAGTAATTAAATTTATCATATTCAAGAAATGATCGAGATAGCGAGTACCACCAGTTTTACTCCATGAGGTATTTAAATTTTTAACTAGATTTGAAACGAGAAATGGAAATTAAATTTACCAGTAACACAATATGTGTTAAATATGGAGCACTACTCTACGCCATAGATGGCCTATCACAACGAAAATGCATGGTGTTGCTAGCTACAATGTAGCAATTTCTATGCTATTATTTGTCTACTGCAATGCGCAGTAAATGTATTAGCATAATATCAGCATGTGTTGCAGTAGCCTCATGAATAAAATTATCTATCCGCGTCAACATGATCCAACGGTCCAGGTTAGCGATCCACGTGAAGAAATGTTTAGTCCAGATTAGCAATCCGCGCATAAAATAATGTCCAGGGCAGGAAGCAAAAACAAAGGGGGGAAACTAAATTTTTTTTGAAAATTTCAATTGCACTTTACAAAAGTACTCCACTGCTCAACCTCTAACACACTCACTCTCAGGTTCAATTAGGGCTAAAAGTTCTAGTTTACGAGCTTGATTAGGTTTCGAGTAGGGAAGTTTCGAGTTCAAGTTCAATTAGGTCTTCAATTGGGGTTCGTCTTGGGTTTCAGATTTCAGTTAGGGTTTCAATTTAATCTGCTGCTTCAGGTATAACTCAATGAATATTTCAATTTTTTATGATTTGATTGTTGTGTTGCGTAATGTACTGCTTTACTTGTACCTAATTTACTACTTTAAGGTATCACTCAATGAACAATGAGGAAAAACTATGGGCAGAACTTCCTTCCACCTAGCAAAGAGAAAAACATGGCTTCTTAATTTCATGTTTTTGTAGTCCAAGGCCCTTACAAATTGTGTGAATCGGAGATCGTATATAGACAAACACTGCTGGTATGTATTTTTGCTTATTTTTATGGTTAGCTGTGGTATGCTTCAGAATTCTTACAATTTCCGCTTGGTGAAGCATCAGTCTAATTCTTACAATTCTGTAGTTCAATGCTGGTATGTAACTTACCATGTACAAGGATGATGCTTCAGTAATGAACTACAGAATTTTAAGAATTTAATTTTCTCTTTATTCAGTAATGATCGTGTCAGATCGTAATTGGTGCAATGGTTGAGTTTGTACTTGAACGAGTCATGGCATGTCTAAATTTTTAGTGCCTCAGGCATTCTGTTGCATTCCTTCATATCGTAAATGCTTTGAACAAGCTGAGTCATTGCATCAATTTTCAACTGAGCCATAGATTGTGAAATGCAATTCTGTGCAGAAAAGCAACTCTGACCATAGTTTGTGCTGAATTGTCTTTGTGCTGAAGTGCAAGTCAGTTATACTATGGCCATAGTTTGTGCTGAAATGCAACTGAGGCATGCATGTCTTCCATTTTGTGTTGCAATGTAAATAAGGCATTGCATCAATTTGTAGCCGAGGCATGCATGACTTTGGTTGTGCTGAAATGCATTAGTTGTACTAAAGGATTTTGCTGAAAAGCATGACTATTGAAACTGCTTTATTTTGCAGGTGAAGGAGGCAGTAGAGAGGTGCTGAATGCACTGGAGGCTCAAGCTTTATTAATTTGAAACTGTTTTAGTTTGATGTAAACATGAATTTAGTACTGGCTGTGTTTTTAAGTACTCTGTAAAACTGAATTTATTGGCATTTTTTGTTATTCTGTAGTTGACTAACTGGTATTTGTGTTATTGGTTATTAATTTGAAACGAAAAGTTGTTTATTAATTTCAGTGTGTGATGGTAATTTCTGTTATGTTGCAGTATGTTATATAATGATGCAATAGCTATGATATAATGTTGCAGTATGCAGTGTTAAATGTTGCCGTAGCTATGATATAGTGTTGCCATAAATTTACATAAATGTGGGCCCGACAACAGGATTCCGTGAACCCGTCTACAGAATTTAGGGGCGTAACAGGATTCCGTGATCCCGGGATTCAGAATTTAGTGGGCCCCACATTTATGTAAATTTAGTGCCTGTAGCAACACCTGTAGCGATGTTACCTTAGGATAGCAAAGTCATTGCTTTTGACTCTAAGGCAACGAAGCAAAAGGCAACCCCAAATAAATGTTGTCAGAGATCATTTTTGGCCTATACCAACATTATTTTGCAATTCCTGCATCACTTCTCCGGGGTTGCTGTATGCAATTTATGGCGTAGCTAGTTTTGCTCCATGGGATAAATAGGTAGGGATTGGCATAACAAAATAAATGATTATTTCAGTAAGGTTTGATAATCCCAACTAGTTGATAAACCTTAATTGGGTTAAAGTTGAGAAAGGATAAAATAAAATCTTTTGTAATGATTTCCAAGAATATTTTACTTAAAGAATATTCTGAATTGGAATGAGGTGTATCATGTGTTTTTATAGTACTTGATTATAAGATACATGAGTCACTTGGAAAGACTGGGTTTAACCCATTCTGAATAACTGATACGACGATTAAAAGTCGAAGTTATTGAAGATGGTGGTTGAAGACCGGCGATCTTTACATCGAATGGATTACTACTGATGCCCTGGATTTGTGTAGCTCCCATGAAGAGATTATAGTGGTAGTTGTCCAGACGTACTTGGTGATTGCCGGATATGCGAGGACCTTTCTCTTGTATTGGACATATGGGATGAGGAATAAGGTGCCTCCGGTTTCGTTCAGACCCAGAACGGACTTGCAAATGGATTGTATGTCTGACATTGTTTTCTTCTTGCTGTATTCATTACTACTTGGTGGCTCAGAATTTATTCTCTTGCTTAACACCTTTCTCTGAGACGTACGAGTTTAGAGGTTATATATTGGTAGAAATCAATGATATGGTATGTCTAATAATGCGGCATGCTGAGTTGCACTGATCTAAGCTTTTATTGAAAAGCAGAGCTTGGCGGATGATGATCAAAGCATAGCTTTAATTAGCTTAGCTTTGTGTAGTGTTAATTCGCGAGCCTCACGCACTTGTATAATGGTGAACTGATGGTTAGATAATTATACTTTTGAGATGAGGATAAATGACAACTTTTAGGGTTGTCATGCATTCGTTAAACCGAGATATGTTGGATGTGGTCGCTCCACACCTAGTAGGGGTATGGCTTATACCTGATTCCCAAAAGGATAGAGTAAGCGATACTTGTTTCCTGGATATTGTGTGGACGTGCATTACGCTGTTTTCCCAAAGCCTTGGACGTAAGCCGTGGAGTATTACACTACATGGTCGATCTTTCGAATCAGTAGCCATCATGATGGAAATCAAACTTTCCAATACGTGTTTTGCGGCTTTTGTTATATACTTATATGGTGACATAATAGGATGGGGTATTATGCCGTATAGGATTGATACATTTATTTTCGAAATTGATTTCTACGCTATGCACTTATAATAATAAAAGATAAATTTTGCATATCAAGAATATTATGCTATTATAAGTAAAACTCTATCTTTCGGCTTGCGTTGCATTGTGTGATGGGACCTGAGTCATATAATAGCTTTATTTTTCTTTTATTTAGCATTGCAAGTCTTATTTTATGGCATTTGTTGGAATATACCCATTTCGTGTCATACGGCGTGGCCCCGCGATTTACCTAACTTTAAAATAAAGTTAATAACAGTTTTAGTTCCTCACACCAGTCCCATGCCTGTCTCGGAGTTTGCTGTTTTCACCTAAACTTTGGGATGCCCATATTTTCCACATGAGGAGGTAGTAGTCTTGGTTTTCACAAATATTTATTTTCACATGATCCTGGATTACGGGTGGAGCTATATATGGAATGCTTTATTTTCGTGTATTTCTTTAAGCGGTGGCAGCTATTTTCCGCTGCACATTATATATATATATTGTATTTTTTAATCTCAGATATTTTTCCGCTATAAATTATTTATTTGTACTCTGATATCTTTTACTATGATATAAATTGTTGTAATAGCAATGAAATGTTCTCATGTTTGTGTTATGATGTGTTGTGTTCCCATTGAATATACAGTACCGTAATTCCTTTATAAACTGGAGGGCTATCAGAGGGCACTCCATATAAAATAGTACAAGACAAAGTCGTAATGGGCTCGTATATGGCATGTGACAAGGCATGCAAGGAAAGCCAGGGTGGATTCACCATTTGTAGATCCGGACTGGTGGTAATGCATAGTAGCGACAACCGCACACCTCGAGAGACACACCCATAATAAAATCGGAGGGAGGCCACCAAACACATCGCAAAAGTAATCGATCGGTATTGAAGAGGTGCATTCGATGGGAGGTATGACCTCACTTGGTCTCGGCATAGCCCCTGTTTTAGTCACATCAAGTTGTCTCAAGGTAGTCAGGGTCTCGTAATTAATATGAAATATATAATAGAGTCGATCGCTATCCATCCTACTTCATTCTGGAACTCCACCATGTACATTGTTGTTAAAGTGGTTTTCGGTATTGTCATAGAGTATGACAATAGCCGATCCCGATATCTTTAACAACCAATTGTTTAAATTTTTCACATTGTGGCCATTATTTTATAAATCATTTTATAAAATATTTTATACAAAAATTCATATTCGAATTTGAAATCAAACTTAAATATCTAACTTTGATTATATTATAATTTGAAAACAACTCATTTAAGTTGCTTTAAAAAAAATCAATTTGGAAATCATATCGTAAAGATCAAATATAGTATAAACATTACTATACTATTTAACTTCGATTATATTTAAATTCCGAAAGATTTCACATAACTATTTCAAATCAAAGTCGACTTATACAAAATCATGTCACAAATTCCATTTAAATCAATACTAAACTACTTAATTTCAATCGTATTTAGCATGATTTGTATTTGTCAAAATTCAAGTTCAAAACAATTTCAAATGATTCGATTTTACCTTTTTTTAAAAATCGTTTCAATTCGATTCATAAATTCAAACAATTTGGTTCGAGTTCAGAATAGACAATTCAAATAAAAACATTATATTTCAAGTTAAACAAATTATATAACCTAGTTTTTGCTTTTTATAAGGATTCATTCGAGTCGATTCAAAATCTCAAATCACTTAGGTTTAAATTCAATTTTGATACACTTCAAATCGAAGACTTATATTTCAGTTTAAACCAAATCATATCATATATTATAACCCGAGTCAAACCATTCAAATTCTTTATAAATTCGAATCAGAGCCTTATATTCAATTAAAACAATTTATATGATTCAAAGCCATTCTTAAAAATCGATTTAACAAATTTCTAAATTAAAACCAAATGATTTATAAAATCGATTCTACATATATAAATGTTATATACTCAAATCTGCATTCAGTCGATTAAAATCGGATTTCATTTCATATCAATTATAAATTCAAATAAAATCAATTTTCAAGATTCACGTTTATTTCTTATAAAAGTTCAATATTCAAACCAATTCGAGTTTTTATTCATTTGATTTATAATAGAATTCATTTTCATATCCATTATAGGTTCAAAATTCATTCCATAAATTTGGAAATTCAAATTCAGAAAAAAATTCACAATTCATGTTCATCTCGCATAAGTTAATATCGACTCGAATTTATATTCATATCGTATATCAGTTCATTCATTAAATCAAGTATCATCGTGTAATGACCCGCATTTGCGGAGGTATTATAATTAATTTATTTAATCATATAAATAGTGATATAGTGAATTAAATGGTCGTGGAATTCAATAATGATGAATATTTAATTAAAATAATAAATTAAATAATATATTTAATTCTGAAATAATCAGAATTGGTTGAAATGACGATATGGTGTGAACCAGACCATCTATGATATTTAATTCAGCTTGGAATTGAATTTGAATAACGAATATATTTAAATAACGGCAGTTTGAACGTATAATTATAATATAATTATAATCGAGCTTGAAATGGCGTTGTAGTTCGTAAGTTCGCGATTCGAACTTCAACTAAATGTACAGGATACGTTTTAAACTGGATTTCTGTGAAATAAGAAACTTATGGAGCTGGTGGAGTATATATTTCTAGTGGAAGAGAAAAATTAGGATTTTGTCGTGTAGATTTTGAGATATGTCAAAATCAAATTTTAAAATAGTCGCTATAGAATAGTTTATCAACCGTAACGGTTTATTCGATATAACTAGAGATCGGGTTTGAATTTAGACAAGGTTCTTTTGAGACATAACGATATTTTAATTTTTAGAATTTTTCTGTAATTTTTAATTAATTAAATACGCGACTTTTTATTTGGAGTATTTTGCACCCTGTTTTAATATTGTTGGATTTCACAATATGAGTTGAACTACCGATATTCTTTTATTCTTGGGACCCTAGAACCTTCCTTGACATGACTCTAATTTTATTTTTGTCGTTAGCATCTTAGATGTAAACATAATTTTATGAAGTAGGGGGTTCGAAACTTTATAATTTAAATAATATATCTTGGTCCATTTCTTTTATAAGGAGTATGTTTTGCGGCCAAAATTGAAAGGCGTGGCCAATGGATATCCTCCGCTACCCTAAATAAATACGTTTAACTAATAACCTTATTCCAAAAAAGAAAACAAGCCGCCAGTCCATTTTCTGGAAATAGAAAATTGCTCCTTCATAATTCAAAAGAAAATCATAGAAAAATCCTTAAATCTCGAAACGAGTTTTATCGAGGTGCTCTGGCTGTAAGCTTCCCGTTGATGTCGTTTTTTCTATACTTGACATTATCCTAGCGAACTCGGGAAGGAGGGCGAGTTGTATTTAATGGCGACTGTGTGATTGCGATGGACAAGAGAAGGAAGGGGTGGCCAAGGTGGCGTCGTCACGGTTGAGGCTGAAGCTAAGGCAGTGAGGTTGGTTGCTGTTTTCTGGTTATCGATTTGTAGGTCTAAACTAAAACTCGGGTTTCAACAGTATCATTAATACTGTGTTTTGACCGGGTAGGTGACGAGTGGCAGGAGATCAAGGTGCTGGGGTGGATGAAGATAGAAGATGGCTTGGTTGAACTCGGGTGGCAGGGGAGACGTGAATGTGTTTGGGAGAGCTCGAGTGAGTTGGTCAGTGGGAAACAACGTAAGTCTCTTGAGACAAGGGAGTAGGGAAGTGAGCAATGAAAAGGAGGATTTTACTGGAGCTTGTGAAAGTCAGGGTAGAACTGGAAGCAGATTTATTATGTAAAATAACAATGCAGACAAGGCGTTGGGGTTTGCAAAGTTGTGGTCATTTTTGTTGGCAGGAAGGAATGCTGGAAGCAGTTATAAGAATGGGAAGAGGAGACTATATGGAATGGAGCGGGGTAGGTTTGTTTCGATGGTGGACAGATGAAAATCATGGGTATTAAAAGGGGTATGGACCGGTTAAATGGAAGCCCAGTTTGAAAAATCAAAAAGGAAAAAAATGAAAAGAAAAAAATGGTTCCTTGCGTAAGAACTTAAGACGGAAGGGTATAACTACAAGCGGGGAAGCAGTAGAAATGTTGAGGCAGTGATAATGTGAAAATGGGCCAGTTTAAATATGGTAAGGCCTGATTCAATAATAACTCAACTTTAAATTATCTTATTAATAAAGGGTAATGCTTATAACTTATTCGGGCGTCATCAGAAATTCGAAAATTTGGTACCATTGGGATTGTATGGATGCAAGCAACGCTGTGGAACTGGTTAGAAGTGATGTGGAGCTTATCTGGATTTACGCTAGAAAAACGTCTATTGTGAATTTCAATGACAGTAATTGTTATTTAACGATGAACTGCCAATGTGAGTAAATCTCACTAACTCTGAACAGTTTATAATTTCATGTTGTACTTTTAGAACTGTTAAATATTGGCTGATTGACTGTGTGTTTACTGTTTGATTGAACTGCTAGTCAGTTAGCTGAATTTCTATATTGATTCTGTTTAACAGAATATATCATATGAAACTGAAAGTGATGTTGATTTTATTGTGTAACATCTGTGGATGCAGGGAAACAGGTTGGAGGAATCCAACTGGATTCCTCAACATTTATTTTACTGTGATACATATATTGTGATATATGATGTGATATATAATCTGTTATTGATTATGTGTGTTTGGACGATATTTATCATCGTTATATGGTATGTTAAATACCATAAGAAATACTGGATATGGGAAAGGGGATTTTCAAAGTGTATTTTGAAAATGAATTATTTATATAAAATCGATGGATTTTATATAGAAAAGGAAAAGGATTTTTATAAAAGAATTATTTATAAAATCAAAGGATAAGTTATAATAAAAGGAAATCATTTGTAAAGTGAAGTACCGTTACTAAAAGTAAATCTTTATAAATGAATAGTTTATTCGAAAAGGAGTTAATCGAATTAGTTATTCGAATAAAATAAAGGAAGTTATCGAATAAAGTTAAAAGGAGGTATTCGAATATAGTTTAGCCAAAAGGAGTTATTCGATCAGAATTCATCGAATAGAATTAATTGATTAGAGTTAATCAAATAGAGTTAATCAGTTAGGGTTAACCAGTTAGAGTTAATTGGTTAGAGTAAATCAATTAGGTTAAACCGTAGAGTTAAACCAGTTAGAGTTTATCAGTTAGAGTCAAACCAATTAGAGTAAATCAATTAGGTTAAACCATAGAGTTAAACCAGTTAAAGTTAATCAGTTAGGGTTAACCAGTTAGAGTTAATTGGTTAGAGTAAATCAATTAGGTTAAACCGTAGAGTTATACCAGTTAGAGTTTATCAGTTAGAGTCAAACCAATTAAAGTAAATCAATTAGGTTAAACCGTAGAGTTAAACCAGTTAGAGTTTATCAGTTAGAGTCAAACCAATTAGAGTAAATCAATAGAGTTAAATCTAACTAGAAGTTATTCAATTGGAGTTAATCGAAATTAGTTTATTCGAATAGAGTTAAACACATAAGAGTTATCGAATTAGTTATTCGAAAGGAGTTAAGTAAGGAGTGAAGTAAAAAGAATAAATCGAGTAGAGTTAAATAAATAGAGTTAATCCAATATAGTTTATTCGAAGAAAAGTTTTCAAATCGAGTTATTCGTAAAAGAGATTTATCGAATATAGTTATTCGAAGGGAGAAGTTATCGAATAGAGATGTATTCGAACGAGAGTAACGTAAGGAAGTGTTAATGGGTTAAATATGAACTTAACCTATTTCGAGATTTGAAATATTGTTCAGTTAAGATCTGAGAGGTAATTATACCCCAACTTGATTGGCTTCGTTTTTTTATTTAGAAATGGTTAAGGTTTGAGAGTGAAAGTGATAGTGATATGTAGATAAACAAAAGGAAATGTTTTCCAGTGTTAATAACATATATTTTCTAAACATTGAAAATGAGGAGATATATATATATATATATATGATTGATGATTGATCGATAGAATTTCCATTTGGAAATAATATCGTTGTTTGCACACCTGTTTTTCTTCGATAGTTAAATCACAGACTATCGAAGTTTTGACCATTTTAATGTTGTTAATATGGAGAGACCGATTGGATTATTATCCAAACAACCACTCTGTATTGGCATAAGCATTGCGAATCATATATGCCAAAGGAAATTGAAGATGGAGTTATGCAAGGGCTATCCTGTTTACAGAATAGTGCCTTCGGTTCATCCTGTTCCAGGATGACTTGTATGGACGGATGTCTGACAGAGTATTTCCAGACGATCACGTATATTGATTTCTCCAACCGTACCAAGAGTGGAAGCGAGGAAGGAAACTTCTTTAGCTAACACATAATGTATGGTAGAGGACTTCAATCGGTGATTTGATGGATTTGACGATGTGGCATTCGAAGTGAATCTGGTGTGATGATAAAGCGTAACTTCTAGCCTCACCAACCGGTAAATGACAGAAATCTGGCAGGCAGCATGGCTAAGTTGGTCGCACCAAAGTAGGGTGTATAATCACCTGATCTAGAGTTTCATTTACTTCTAAAAATCTATTGTTGGTACTGTCCCATTCGGGAAACGGTTGTTGATCCCAACCGTTGGTAATATACATTCGATACGCTCAAGTGAAATGAGTGGTCGGTCATGTATGGCCGGGTTGCAAGATGTTCTAGTTGAACCCAATGTATTCCTTTCTAGAGGTACACTAGCGAAAGGTGGTTCCAAACCTTGTCATAGTTGGAAATCCATTACCCAATACGTGCTTGCGGTTTTGATTGTATACTATATATGTAGAACGTGAGATGAAAGCATTTCTGCTAGATGATTATTATATTGTGTTCATAGACATTATTATAATATCAAAAGGTTTTTGATATAAAGATAATTTGGATTCTCATAAGGGAAAAACCCGTTCCGTTATACGACATGGTCTTATGAGATATCGATTACCTGCTTAAACTGTTTTTAACTTTTTACTCATACCAGTCCCATCACTGACTCGGAGTTTATTTGTTTGTTTCCCTAAACTCTTGGGTGCCTAAATTTGTACGGGCAATCAAGTAGTCAGGATTTACAGATATACTGGAAGAGCTTGGAGCAGGAGGCTTCAGGATTATATAGCTATAGTTATTTCCGCTGTGTTATAAGTGTTGTACTTTGATAATGATGTATATTCAAGTACAGATGTATATTTCAAGTTATGTTATATATATTATATGTTATTCGTTCCGTTGTGAGATTCGTGTTACTCTGATGTTGTGTTCTTCTTCTTCTTCTATTCTAAGTTTCTATCTTATCTATCCTCACCCTCTAATTTCTTTCATTAATAACCGGTATTTTTCGATATTTGGTTAGTCATCATTGAGTTTATGGTGATAACCAAAGTCGTCAAAAACCCGGGTCATTATAGTTGGTATCAAAGCTTAAGGTTAAGTGAATTACCTTGGCTCTGTGGCGTAACTCGGTAGAGATAGGGTTAGTAATACCCTAGATTGAGTTGAGTGCATATATACGAGTGAACGTATTTGTTATTGATATAAAAATTTGTTTTATATCGTGGAGATTTATTGGTTGAGTCGTTTATGAGTTCTGGTCGATCAGTTTGATCCACTGTATCGGTAGGAGTTTATAAACACTTGAATACGATGGGTCGACACGATATGTTTTGAAAAGAGGGTAAATTAAAATAAGTTTACCCAAGGTATATCTTGATATTGAGAAGATATATATATCAAAATTATAATATATTGGATATATTGGTTGTTATTATTATCGAGTAAAGATTTATAAATTAAATGGTTATGTAAATAACCAATTAGAATTCATGTAAGTGAAATACGTGAAATCAAATGAGTTAAATCTGAAATTTAAACCAGAAATTGAATTAAAATTCTGGAAAAATGGATAAGTGTTTGTAAATGGATTTGGATTAAAAATAAGGAAAATTTAAGATCTTGGGAGATTTTAAATTGTTTTACAAGCAGTGTGAATTATATTTTGAAATGAATTTCAAAGTGGCAATGTTTAGAAATGGTTTTATAGTATTGAACTCACTTCGATCGCTGGAAAATAGATTCTGATGATGACAGCTGCATCATCAGTATTCATTTTCGAGTTGTAAGTGACGAATTACTACCAAAGATACTGTTTTGAATTTGTTTTGGGAAAGACAAGTTGTGTTGAATTTCAAAATGGGATTTAAAATATAGAATTTGAATTTTTAAATAGATTTGAAATATTAACTTGTTTTAAAAGAAATAAAACGAGAAGTTCCTTTATAAACGAAGTTTATAATAGTTCTTCTATAAACGAAGTTATAAATGAAGTGAAAAGAATTATCATTGGATAATTCGGAAATAAAAATACAAGTGTGAAATTGAAAGGGAAATCTATTTTCCAAAAGTAGAAATATCGATTTCAAAAGGAATTGAAATCGAGACTTATTTAAAGAATAAATAAAGAAAGTTTGAAAAGGAATTTGAATAAAGGAAGTTCAAACATAAAATTTAAATAAGCAAAATTCAAATGAGATTTGAATAAAGAAGATTTAAATAATGGAAAATTGAATATAGAATTCATATAGAGTAATAATAGGATTTGAATATATAAATTCAAAGGGAGTTTGAATACATGAAATTCAATGGAATTGATATAGAGTTTGAATATAGAAATTCAAAGGGAGTTTGAATATATGAAATTCAATGGAATTGAAATAGAGTTTGAATATAGCAATTCAAATAGAGTTTGAATATAGAAATTCAAATGGAATTCAAATATAGAATTTGATTATAGAAAATATAAAGGAATTCAAATATAGGATTTGAATATCGAAGGTGAAATGGAATTTGAATATATAACTAAAATATAGGATTTAAATATATAGAATTTGAATATAGAATTCAAATGGAATTTAAAATATAGAATTTGAATAGAATTTGAATATATAGAAGTTGAATAATAGAAGTGATATAAAATTTGAATAGAAATTGAATAGAATTAACTAAGTCGAAGAGGAATTAGTTAATCGAGTTTTGAATTTGAAGTTGAACTTTGAAAGGTGAATTGGATTTGTAAATGGATATTCGAAATCGAATATAGAACTTAAATTTGAAAGTTGGATTCAAATTAGTTAATAAGCAAGTTAAAATATATTTGAACATGTCATGTTCAAATATAAAAGTGAAATAGACTAAAGAGTTAATTTACAAATTTATTAACAAATTGAGTTAAAACGATCAGGTATAGTTAAAATAGATTGGGTGGGTATAAATATACATGAGATAGGTATGGATAAGGTATGAAGGTATATAAATTGAACGCTCGACGAAAAGGTATGTATTTAATTCATATTTGAGATTTTATGCGCCGTATCGGCTAGCCACTTGGCTTTTTCTTTTTTCTTTTGGATTGGTGAGGGCCATGGGACGCTATTTGAAATATCCCGATGCCCCTAGTACAAAGAAGGTTATGGCGAATTTTTCCGGGAATTTAAGGATTTAGAATATTTTTTAAGATAATTTGATAGTTAGAAATCAACGTATCGATATATATATATATAGAAGTCGATAAGGAAACGAACTTAGAAATAGAATAGTAAAATAAAAAAAAAGAATACTAGGAATAAAATATCTTAAGGATAGAAAGAGCAAGTGTATACGTGTTTAAAAGTGAATAAGTAGTTGTATGGTATTGATTATTCGAGTAAGTAGTCATATCTGTTTTGACGTTATAAATGTTATTCAGTCAAGGTCTAAGGGGTAGTTATACCCCAACTTGATTGATTTCATTATTAACAAATAAATAGTAAGATTTCAGGCTCGAAGATCAATGTTGAATATAGTATTTGGGTTGTTGTAACGATGTTTTACACATCATGCGTTTTAACCCAAATAAGTGTAAGCTTGGAAATAATAAAGAATATTTCCTAAGTATAGAAATAAAAGAGATCGGAAAAGAGATAAGTAATTGGAATATTTTCCAATTATAAATAACATATATTTTCTAAAGTTTAGAAAATAAAGGAAGGCGATATTCGGAAATGTTTTCCAAATAACGTAAAAGGCCAGTATGGTTATTGAAAATATTTGGTTAACAAATATTGATAAAGAAATAGAGAAGTGATTTAACTAATGGAATATTAATCAAGGGCTCAGTGACATGTTCAAAAGGAAAAATTGATTTTTGAAAAGAGTAAACTGTTTAAAAACTCCCAGGGAAAGACTGTTTGAATTAAAAACAAATTTAATTTGTGAAAGCAAATTTGAATTAAAGTAAATACAGTATAGTAGTAACTGAGATTGAATTAGAATAATATCAAGACAAATTGGATTGTGAGATTCAAATTTGAAGTTTAATGTGATAATCAAGTTAAGATTTGGGAATCGAGAAGAAACTCGAGTTTGAAATGAAATTCGACTTAGGTATAAGCAAATGGTTGAAATTGTGGATAAAAGCAGATTGGAATTTGATTGGGATGACCCTTGTATCCGCTGAATTGATAACAGGTGGAAAGGATATAATGATATACCCGACAAAAAGGCACAAGTTTATAGTTCGTTAGATATAAGATTTATAAGCCGAATTGGCAAGCCGCTTGGCTGTTTGATTTTCTTTTGGGTTGGAGATAGCCCAGAAGGGCGAGTGGTGATTTGACGTATTGACCAGTACAAAGGAGGTGCTGGCGAAATTTTTCGAAAAGTTAAGGAGTTAGAGAATTTTTGGAAATTTTCGTTGATAATAATTAATAAATAATTTAATTGAATTTAAATTGGTTCAGTTGAAACTGAAGTTAAGAAGTGAACAAATATGTTTTAACCAGTCGATAGGGTCGTTCTCTACCTTAGCAATTTTGAGGACGAAATTATTTTAAGTGGGGAAGATTGTGATGACCCGCATTTGAAGAGGTATTATAATTAATTTATTTAATTATATAAATAGTGATATAGTGAATTAAATGGTCGTGGAATTCAATGATGATGAATATTAATTAAAATAATAAATTAAATAATATATTTAATTCTGAAATAATCAGAATTGGCTGAAATGACAATATGGTGTGAACCAGATCATCGGTGATATTTAATTCAGCTTGGAATTGAATTTGAATAACGAATATATTTAAATAACGGCAGTTTGAACGTATAATTATAATCGAGCGCGAAATGGCGCTGTAGTTCGTAAGTTGGCGATTCGAACTTCAACTGAATGTACAGGATACATTTTAAGCCGGATTTCTGTGAAACAAGAAACGTATGGAGCTGGTGGAGTATATCTTTCTAGTGGAAGAGAAAAATCAGGATTTCATCGTGTAGAATTTGAGATATGTCCAAATCAAATTTTAAAATAGTCGTTATAGAATCGTTTATCGAACGTAACGGTTTATTCGATATAACTAGAGATCGGGTTTGAATTTAGAAAAGGTTCTCTTGGGACATAACGATAATTTCATTTTTAGAATTTTTCTGTAATTTTTAATTAATTAAATACGCGACTTTTTATTTGGAGTATTTTGCACCCTGTATTAATATTGTTGGATTTCACAATATGAGTTGAACTACCGATATTCTTTTATTCGTGGGACCCTAGAACCTTGCTTGACATGACTGTAATTTTATTTCTGTTGTTAGCATCTCAGATGTAAACATAATTTTATGAAGTAGGGTGTTCGAAACTTTATAATTTAAATAATATATCTTGGTCCATTTCTTTTATAAGGAGTATGTTTTGCGGCCAAAATTGAAAGGTGTGGCCAATTGATATCCACCGCCACCCTAAATAAATACGTTCAACTAATAACCTAATTCCAAAACAGAAAACAAGCCGCCAGTCCATTTTCTGGAAAACGAAAATCGCTCCTTCATAATTCAAAAGAAAATCGTAGAAAAATCCTTAAATCTCGAAACGAGTTTTATCGAGATGCTCAGGCTGTAAGCTTCCCGTTGATGCCCTTTTTGCTACACTCGACGTCACCCTGGCGAACTCGGGAAGGAGGGCGAGTTGTATTTAATGGCGATTGTGTGATTGCGATGGACTAGAGAAGGAAGGGGTGGCCAAGGCGGGGTCGTCAAGGTTGGAGGCTGAAGCTAAGGCAGTAGGGTTGGTTGTTGTTTTCTGGTTATCGATTTATGTGTCTAAACTAAAACTCGGGTTTCAATAGTATCATTAATACCGTGTTTTGACCGGGTAGGTGACAAGTGGCAGGAGATCAAGGCTCTAGGGTGGATGAAGATAGCAGATGGCCAGGTTGAACTCGGGTGGCAGGGAGACGTGATTGTGTTTAGGAGAGCTCGAGTGAGTTGGTCAGTGGCAAACAACGTGAAGCTATGGAGACAAGGGAGTAGGGAAGTGAACAATGAAAAGGAGGATTTTTCTGGAGCTTGCGAAAGTCAGTGTAGAACTGGAAGCAGGTTTATTACGTAAAATAACACTGCAGACAAGGCGCTTGGGGTTTGCAAAGTTGTGGTCATTTTTGTTGGCATGAAGGAATACTGGAAGCAGTTGTAAGAATGGGAAGAGGAGACTACACGGAATGGAGTGGGGTAGGTTTGTTTCGATGGTGGACAGATGAAAATCGTGGGTATTAAAAGGGGTATGGACCGGTTGAATGGAAGCCCAGTTTGAAGAATCAAAAAGGAAAAAAATGAAAACAAAAACAAAAATGGTTGCTTGCGTAAGAACTTAAGACGGAAGGGTATAACTACAAGCGGGGAAGCAGTAGCAAAGTTGAGGCAGTGATAATGTGAAAATGGGCCAGTTTAAATATGGTAAGGCCCGATTCAGTAATAACTCAAGTTTAAATTATCTTATTAATAAAGGGTAATGCTTATAACTTATTCGGGCGTCATCAGAAATTTGAATGTTTGGTACCATTGGGATTGTATGGACGCAAGCAACGCTGTAGAACTGGTTAGAAGTGATGTAGAGCTTGTCTGGATTTACGACAGAATAACGTCTGTTCTGAATTTCAATGACCGTAATCGTTATGTAACGATGAACTGCCAATGTGAGTAAATCTCACTAACTCTGAACAATTTATAATTTCATGTCGTATTTTTAGAACTGTTAAATATTGGCTGATTGACTATGTGTTGGCTGTCTGATTGAACTGCTAGTCAGTTAGTTGAATTTCTATATTGATTCTGTTTAACTGAATATATCATATAGAACTGAAAGTGATGTTGATTTTTTTGTGTAACATCTGTGGATGCAGGGAAACAGGTTGGAACTGGATTCCTCAACATTTATTTTACTGTGATTCATATATTGTGATATATGATGTGATATATAATATGTTGTTGATTATGTGTGTTTGGACGATATTTATCGTTGTTATATGGTATGTTAAATACCATAAGAAATAATGGATATGGGAAAGGGGATTTTCAAAGTGTATTTTGAAAATGAATTATTTATATGAAATCAATGGATTTTATATAGAAAAGGAAAAGGATTTTTATAAAGGAAATATTTATAAAATCAAAGGATAAGTTAGAATAAAAGGAAATCATTTGTAAAGTGAAGAACCGTTACTAAAAGTAAATCTTTATAAATGAATAGTTTATTCGAAAAGGAGTTAATCGAATTAGTTATTCGAATAGAATAAAGGAAGTTATCGAATAAAGTTAAAAGGAGGTATTCAAATATAGTTTAGCAAAAGGAGTTATTCGATCAGAATTCATCGAATAGAATCAATTGATTAGATTTAATCAAACAGAGTTAATTAGTTAGGGTTAACCAGTTAGAGTTAATTGGTTAGAGTAAATCAATTAGGTTAAACCGTAAAGTTAGACCAGTTAGAGTTTATCAGTTAGAGTCAAACCAATTAGAGTAAATTAATTAGGTTAAACCGTAGAGTTAAACCAGTTAGAGTTAATCAGTTAGGGTTAACCAGTTAGAGTTAATTGGTTAGAGTAAATCAATTAGGTTAAACCATAGAGTTAAACTAGTTAGAGTTTATCAGTTAGAGTCAAACCAATTAAAGTAAATCAATTAGGTTAAACCGTAGAGTTAAACTAGTTAGATTCAAACCGATTAGAGTAAATCAATAGAGTTAAATCGAACTAGAAGTTATTAAAATGGAGTTAATCGAATTTAGTTTATTTGAATAGAGTTAAACACATAAGAGTTATCGAAATAGTTATTCGAGAGGAGTTAAGTAAGGAGTGAAGTAAAAAGAATAAATCTATTAGAGTTAAATAAATAGAGTTAATCGAATATAGTTTATTCGAAGAAAGGTTTTCAATCGAGTTATTCGTAAAAGAGATTTATCGAATATAGTTATTCGAAGGGAGAAGTTATCGAATAGAGATTTATTCGAACGAGAGTTACGTAAGGAAGTGTTAAAGTGTGACGATCCCAAAATCCGTGTGATGGTATTAAGGATAATCATTGGAATATAGCACATCAATCATCATAGCAGAGTACAGAGAATAGCAAAAACAATAAATAGAATAATTTTACATAGATATGACAACGGAATCATAACATGCAACAATATCAGAATAGCACAACGTAGGATATAACTTAGTAAATAAAAGGGAAATGATCAGTCACCATCGCCAGAGGCGGAATATATATACATGCAGTGAGACATAATAAGGGTATCAGTCTACATCGCCGAAGGCGGTACATATACATACGATAATAAGTACTGGAAGTAAAACAGTCTGCATCGCCCATGGCGGAATAATAATATAAATACAATAATGGTGGAAAATTTCAAAGTCATCTCGGTGAAGTCAGCCTCGCCATGAGCCAAAAGTGCACTCCATACTACTGTGCTGAGCCAAAAACAACCTGTCACCTGTGAACTAGCCTGCCCGTGTGAAAATAAGGGAACCCGCGTTTGCAAAGTGAAACAAACAACGAGTCGGTCCGAAATCCGGTAGGCTTTACAACCATCCCTTCATCCTCCAGTACAGTAGGTAAAACCTACCGTGGCTCACAATGGTCCCCCAATCCCTTGTTTTACGGCGACCCTCTCGAGTCTCGCGCCTACTGGCGAACCAACGCTCTAAACTACGACATGTAGGAGTAAGAGTCTCCTGTTCGCCACCAAACCGCGAAGCGAGAACCCCCTATCATGCGTACCCGGCCTACTCAGGGCCAACAGCAAGGACTGGTATGAAAAATCTACTTAACAGTTTAAACAACAGTAATAAGCAAATCATAGGACCACGCCACTTTCGCGGAACGGGTTTACTCCAGTGATTGCTGGTGCATTTTAAACAAAGTAAATTCTTTAAAACAACGCGATGCTTTTAAAAAGAATGAAGCCATTATAAGACTCAAGTCTCATCATTCAATGCAACGCAAGCCGGAGGATAGAGTTTTACCTTATAATGGCCAAATATGCTTAATACGTGTAAAGAAAAATCATTTGATATTATTACTAGTGCATATATGTTTCAAAAACAAATATCATCATAACAATCAATCATAGACGGCATAAATGCCTCATACCACTATGTCACCATACTAGTTCTACAGTCAAATCTGTTATTTCGTATTGGAAATTGGATTTCCGTCATGAGTCGAGGCAAGGGGCAAGCTCCTCTCCGCTTTGAGACACTCTAGCAAATGCCTCAGGACTACACACTCTGGGTAACCCCTGGATCTTCAGGGCCGGTCCTCTCTTACGTTTGAGGATTAGTTACTCCTGAATACACATTTCCCGGTCCTTACAGACCTAAAATCGAGGCGCCTCTCATTCCAACAACCACATAGGTGAAAAGTAGATATAAATGTCAGGGCTGGTAGGTCACTAACACCACCATAGCTAGAAAGAAATGTCGTGCTCTCCCTGTAGTCCTTATCCCATTTTTAACTCATACTGAGGTGTGAGGCTCGCGAATCCACGCTATACACAAAGCCAGGCTACGTAGGCCATGCTTTGATCATCAAACACAAGACTTTGCTTTGCAACAGAAGCCTTGATCACAGCATCTTGGCATGCCACATAGGCAATCCACTCCATTCGACTGATTTCTATCGATATATAACCTCTGAGCTCGTACGTCTCAGAGAAGGGCGTTAAGCAAAAGAATAAATTCTTCACCGCCAAACAGATATATATTTAACAGAGATCAATCAGTATAGAACAAAATCCAATATCAGACACACAGTCCATTTACAAGTCCGTTATGGGTCTGAACGAAACCGGAGGCGTCAAATTCCTCGTATATCCGTACAATCAACACATACGTTTAGACGGCTACTACTTCCGTTCCTTCACGGTAGCTACTCCAATCAGGAACCTCAGCAGCGCCCATCCAACCGATACGAAGATCGTCGGTCTTGAATCGTCTTTGTATTTTCCAATTCGAATCGTTCGATAAATTATTTGAAATGAGGGTTAGCTCGGCCTTTTCAAATAATTCACGTAATTAGAATTCAAATCAATTCTTTCCATGGTTATATTATTCGACATTCATATTTCAGTTCTTTAGTGTTATTTTTGTGTCAAACACATACAACCATCAAATATCAAGCAGATCAAGCCAAATTGGTTTATTTCCAATCTATGTTGCTTATAATATTTTATAACTATTTTTCGCCATTTTTATTTATTTAAAAATGGCCATATTTAATTAAACGACATTTCAGGTCGTGCCGTGGCACTTGCGCTGTTTTTCCCCTAATTTGTTTTACACATATCAGAAATTCTAGCCGTTGGATTTCTACAAAGTCCATATCACTGGGAAGATATTCCCAAAGAGAACCCAACGGTTCCAGTTTCATGAAAATCCGACGGTCGGATTTTCCACACTAGTCGTTTGAAGTTACGGTTTCAAAATTCGAACTACAGCGTCGTTATTCGATTTAATTTAATTATAATTATATTTATATATAAATATAAATGATTCTGGCGCTGTTTTTCTTCAGATTTGAATTAAACATTCCAGACAATCCAACCGTTGGATTTTTACAAGGTTGGTGCCGTTGGAAAGATATTTCCAAGGCGAGCCCAGCGGTTGCGGTTTCGGGAAAATCCGATGATCGGATTTCTCGTACTAATCAATTCAAATTACGATTCCAAAACACGAGCTGCACGGCTTCGATTCCTTTCAAATCTATTTATATTTATATATATAAATATAGTTCATTCCTTTCTTTCAAATATAGTTCATTCATTTATTTCAACATCGTTTTCACTTCAAATATTTCACTAACACCTTAATATTTCGAAAAATTTCGCCATAACCTCTTTTGTACGGGAAGGGATTTGGAAATTTATTGGGCCGTGTTAGGTACCCAATAAATCCTATAAAGCATCCACATATTTATAGTGATATATTCTGGTGTTTACAGGGGAGCGTGTATAGATAATAACTCCAAAGAATAAATTCTCGTCACACTGTCAAGCCTGAGGGAGCGTGTATTTTTAATTACTCCAGAGGATAAATCCTCGTCACCTCGTCCCGTGTGGGAATAAATAGTCCATGTGCCGTATCTGTAATAACCCGGAAATGCGAGCCAGTTTAAAATTTTTATTTTGGCAATTTTAGCGAATTTTGAATATTTAAAATAGATTATTTTAAATAATATCGACGAGAAATTTATTTTGAATATAATTCGAACGTATATATTTATACGCGTCGTCGTTAGAATATAAATATTTATATATAATTATAAATAGAATTGAAAATGGCGCGGTAGTTCGATAATTCGATTTCAAACTTCAATTGAATGTACCGGGTGCAAAACAATCCGGATTTTGGCAAAACCAAAAATAATAGGATCTATATAAAGATATCTTTCCAACGAATCTGAAAAATCGAAATTTCATAGCGGAAATCAAAAGTTATGCCCAGTTGAAGATTCAGAATAGTCGCTATGTAATTTATACATGGCCCAAAAAGTCAAATTTTGCATGCGGATGAATTTGGACTCGAAACCACTTCCATTGAGTTCAAAATGTCGTTTAGAACTCCGAAAAGAATAAGCTTCGATATATTCCGATATCCGGAATAGTGGCTATGGGCTGGAGTTGTTCGGTTAACAATACATAGCCCTTATAAAGTGAAATTTTGCATACGAGCTCAGAATTCGACGAGATAAATTTTAATGGATTCACAATGACAAATCATTGTTGAGTTCCAAATGGCGCGTCGAACGGAGTTAGTATGTGGCCGTGCGAGCTGAAACAGTTCCGGGTAAAGCGAGCAGTCATTTTACAAAGGAACATTATTGATACGACCTCAGAATTCGATTTCGTTTTTTTCTGAATTTGTATGGTCCAATAATGGTTAAATCCAAGAGGGCATGATTTTTGGTGTTAGTGTATGAGCGTGTGAGAAGAAAAGGTGCGCCAAAATCGCAATTTTAGAGCTTATCTGAGCATTTTTGTGATTTTTTTTGAATGGTCAAACGAACTCGGAATTCGACGAAACTTGTTTCGTTGGACTCGTCTTCACGTCTACTATCTCGTGTCCGAAATCCGCGGCCATCGGAGATTGCTAGCGTTCAGGCGATACGCGAGAAACTAGCATATAATCACTTTTACTTCATTTTTCTCTTCATAATTTCATTTCTCTCTTCCTCTTCAAAAAACTCAAAAATGGAGTCTCGTCCACCACCACCGCTGCCCCTCCTCCCACCGCCACCACCGGCCTCCGGCGAGCCACCGCACCCCCTCCTCCTCTTCTTCCTCTCTCTCTCCTCCTCTTTCTCTCTTCCAATCGCAAACCCTACGAGCCAACCACCACCACCGCGGCCACCACCTCCACCACCGCCGACCACCAGTGGACTCCCCATGTCCAATCAGGTACGGCGCCCCCCTATGGCCAGCCAACTCTGGCCGTGGGCCCCTCCTCCTCAAAAATCATATTTTTCACAAAATCCCGTTTTGCAAATAACACCTTGTCACCATTTCGCGAATAACTCTCAAACCGTGCGTTTTTGGCCAAAGTCCCTCTAGACCAAAGTTGTAGAGCACGAAATTCTCTTCGATTTGGCTATATGGAAATCGTGTTTTGGAGTTCGGAGCTGCTCGGAAAACGCATTCGAAGTCTGCTGTTCAAAAGCTGAAAAAATCGTGTACTTTTGCGAATTCCGGTGAATTGGAGCATTTTTGGCAAAAAGTCTCTTTGGCGAAAGTTGTCCGGAATGGCGCGTTTAAGCTAGAAAAAAAGATGGTGTGAAGATTGAAGCTCGTTTGCAAATTCTAGGACCCGAACAGCAAATCCGAGCGTTAGAAAAAAAGTGAGTTTTCTCCATTTTAAAGCTTCTACAGTTTTTGACATATGAAGTAAATAAAAATATGATCTTTATATTATAGAGAGAATAAAAATCCGATTTTTAACTTACAAAAGATATAAAGATAAGATTTTTATATAATGTAGATAATAAAAATGTGATTTTTATATATGTAGTGACTACGGGCAGTGAAAGTGACAAAAGGCGAGGACGATAAGATTTTCTACATAAGAAGAGTCGAGATGATTGGATTAGCTAGTTGGTGAGAATTTCTCACTCTTCAATTTCTTTTTCTAGTTATATATATACTATGATGCAGACGGTGTTTAGTAGCATCCGACACAATCGTCCACATACTATGGACTTGTTTGTTTGGTTGTGTAGTTGGTTAGATTATTTGGTTTGAATTGACTTGTTTGGTCAAATGGAATGGATTTGATTGATGTGTGAATGGCGTGGGCCTTCACTAGACCGGGGATAAGGCTAGGACTCGTCCCGTTTCTAGTATTGTGTCGTTATGCCGCCGAAATTTTCTAAAATAAGTTAGAAAAAAATAAAGACATCATTTTATTTAATAAATGAACTGAATAGAATATTTTAATAGGTTGAATAAAATGTTTTATCGTTAAAAAAAATATTTTTTAACGTGAATGTGAATAAATAAATATTCATTTACAAACCAGACGGTTTGTTTATGTACACCTATTTGAAGGACACTGATTGGAACGATAAATTTTACACATCGCCCAACTGCATAAATAAAAAAAATCTGTGTTTGATTGTTTGAAACCCCACACGGGTATTGGGATAAAATACAGCATACACTAACCCCAATAATTAGTTGTATGTTGATCGATTGATTGACAAGCTGTCATAAGCGTTAGATATCTATATTTGATGCTTATACAGTGTAGTGCACATTGGATGATGGTTGATTATTTATAGTTGCTATTATATACATGTGTTGTATGGAATCCATATAATTAATTTATATGGTAATTGATTGGGCCTCATTCCAATTGGGAAAATAAAGAATATTATAAAATAAAAGTTCATGTGTTGACTGTACTCATCCGTTGAGATTAGTCATGTGTTGAACGAAATATTTTAACAATAAAATTTATATCTTTATCATATATAAAATTAGAAACTAACTGGAAAATAGATAAGATGAGTGGTCTCCTGGATGTTGATCTGATGTTGGTTTCGGCCTTCGGGGTTAATATTTAGGAGATCGTTCTCTTACCAATTTACGATTGGAGTCTGATTTGAAATCAAACGATAGATACCATAGTTTTTATAAAATATATTAAATAACAGAAATAGTCACACGTGGACGGTACTCATTCGTTGAGATTAGTCATGTGTTGACAAAAATATAGATTCATGTATTTAATACGATTAATAATCATTTATTGAATAGAATAACGGAATTATTGAAATATATAAAGCCGTGTTGATTAGAGATGCGCCATTTTGACGCGAACGATATTTATATCGATTATATTCATTTTTATTGAATTGAATTGAATATATAACGAATTCGAATAGAATTGAATAGAAAACGAATTCGAACTGAATTGAATATAAAACAAAATTGAATTGAAATGAATTTTAAAACGAATTTATAAGGAAAAATTCAATTTGGATTTAAATTGGAAATGAAAGTTGAAATGTTTTGAAACGAATTTAAACTATTCATAAAGTTTGTTTTAAATAGTAATCGACTAAATATATATTATATATATAATATAATGGCCTGAACAGAACGCGCCGCGCCGCGGCAGTTCGCGAATTTCGACCATTGACTTCGAACGGACATTACGGGAGATCCGACCGTCCGATTCTCCTAAAACTGGAACCGTTGGGTTCGTATCGAAAAGAGCTTTCTAACGAATATTAGAAATTTGAAATCTAATGGTTGGATTTGGAGATACGTCCAAATCAAATTTGAAAATGGTCGCTGTAAGTGTAGTTCGATGGCCGTTGAAGGAAATCGACTGTACGGGCCTTGATAAAATTATTAAAATAGAAATATTTTGTGTAGAACCATAAGAAATGATTTGGGAAAAATTAGGATGAAAACCCAATATTTGAAAAGATAAAAATAGATATTTATCGAAATGAACTATTTTTGAAATAAAATTAAAACCCATTTATTTTTAAATAAATAGATTGGATTTGAAATGGGTTGTAAATAGAATTGATTTGTGGGTTTATCGTGAAGGGTGTTTTACATGACACTTGTTCTTTAACCCGGCAAATAAATAGAATGTGATTTGGGTTTATCGTGAATTGTGTTTTAAATAACACAAGTTCTTTAACCCAGTAAAAGGAGTTTTAATGAATCCACAATTAGATTGAAATGTGAATTGATAATCCGAATTATCAAATTTAGAAAAGGAGCGAGGATGGAGTATTACTAGTTTTACTCCAAAGCGATAGTTAAATCTTTAATTAGATTTGAACGTGAAATGGTAAGTAATTTTACCGATAACACCACGGTGTTAGATATGGAGTATCACCAGTTTTGCTTCATGGGATGAATAGGTTGGAATTGGGAAATAAAATAAATAATTACTTCGGTGTGGTTCGCTAATCTTGACTAGTTTGGAAAACCATAATTTGGTTTGAAATGACATCCAAAGGAAGATTAAAGGATAAATTATAAAGAATTTATCTTGGATAAAATTAATGGGAACATTTCCCTAAGAATTGAAATTTAGAAACTAGCTGTAGGTTAGTTAAGAAGAATGGTTTCCTGGATATTGATCTGATGTTGGTTTCGGCCTTCGGGGTTAATATTTGGGAAATTGTTCTCTTGCTAATTTGCGGTTAGTGGCTGCTTAATTGGAATGAGGCGTATGTTGTGGTTGTGTAACATTTGTTTTTAATATACGCGGGTAGTTCGGAAAGGCCGGGTTTATACCCATTCTGAATAACCGATTCGACGATATGTCGAAGATGAAGACGGTGGTTGAAGACCGGAAGTCTTCACATCGTTTGGGTGATTACTGATGATCTTGATTGGGTTGTACACCCAAGATGAGGGAATCAGTTGGTTGTCGTCCAGACGTACTTGGAGATGGATGGATATGCGAGGAAAGTGCCTCCGGTTTCGTTCAGACCCAGAACGAACTTGTAAATGGATTGTGTGTCTGACATTGGATTTTATTCTGTGTTGATTGATTTCTGTTAAATATATATCTGTTTGGCGGCGGAGAATTTATTCTCTTGCTTAACGCCCTTCTCTGAGATGTACGAGCTTAGAGGTTATATATCGATAGATATCAATCGCATGGCATGAATTGCCTGTGTGGCACGCTGAGTTGGGTAGATCAAGGCTTCTGTTGAAAAGCAAAGTCTTGTGGTTGATGATCAAAGCACGGCCTACGTCGCAGCTTTGAGTATAACGTGAATTCGCGAGCCTCACACCTCGGTATGAGTCAAAAAACAGGATACGGACTGCAGGGAGAGCACGACGTTTCTTTCTAGCTTTGGTGGTGTCAGTGACTTACCAGCCCTGACATTTATATACTTTTCACCTTTGTGGTTGTTGGATGAGGCGCCTCGATTTTAGGTCTGTAAGGACCGGGAAACGTGTGTTCAGGAATTGCCAATCCTCTAACGTAAGTGAGGACCGGCCCTGAAGATCCAGGGTTGCCCAGAGTGCGTAGCCCTGAGACATTTGCTAGAGTGTCTCGAACGCAGAGAGCAGCTTTCCCCTTGCCTTGACTCATGACGGAAATCCAATTTCCAATATGTGTATTTCGGTTTTATTTGTAGAGCCTAGTATGGCGACATAGTGGTATGGGGCACTTATGCCGTCTATGATTTATATTTATGATTGAAAATGTTTTGACACTATACACTTATTATAGTATCAAATGATTTGTTTTAAACGTACCAAGCATGTTTGGCTGTTATAAGGTAAAACCCTATCCTCCGGCTTGCGTTGCATTGTGTGATGGGACCTGGGTCTTATAATAGCTTCATTTTTCGAAAAAGCGTTGCGTTGTCTTTTCTATGCACTGGTATTCTTGGGAGGAAACCCGTTCCGTGTTATACGGCATGGTCCCTTGAATTACTCTCTTTTTAAAGTAAAGTTTTAAATAACTGTTTTAGTTCTCACACCAGTCACATGACTGACCTGGAGTTTATTGTTTTAACCTAAACTCTGGGTGCCCTTATTTTCGACGCGGGCAGCCATTAGTTTTGGTTTTGCAGATTTATATTCACAGGATCCTGATTTACACCTGGGACGATGCTCGGAAATCTCTGTATCCGTGTATTATTTTCAGTTGTGTTTTGTATTATTTTTCCGCTGATATGTAATTTATTGTAATCTCTGATATTTTTCGAATGTATTTTAATCATTCATACTCTGTATATTCTTGTATTCTGATGGAATTGTTGTAATAACAATGAAATGTTCTTCCACCTGCGTTCTTTTGTGTGTTGTTCTCCAAGTATCCGCTCTTTCCTTCACGGGGAAGTAACGGGTCTTTATAGTGATATCAGAGCTTTGGTTTACAGGGCTCGAGAACAAGACACATTAGAACCATACGAAAGAATTCATCAGATATTGGATTAGTAATATCCAATTAGAATGACTCGTTAGAGATAGGATCAGTAGTATCCTAGAACGAGTGTGAAGAGTATATTTTTCAAATGAAAACAATTTTGTTTTGAAAATTTAAACCATTTTATACGTATTTGAATATTTATTTATATTGAATTTGGACAATCTAGTATATATAGATTTTGCATATACGCGTCATGAACGTATATCCGAAGTTTTAATATATTAGATAGATATAGAATCACATTCTAGTCGCGCGGAGATGGTACTGATGATATCACATGCATCATCAGTATTTATGTTCGTGTTTCCAAGGTGAGATATCTATATATTTCCATTAGACTGGTGTGAGAACCAAAACTTATATAGATAGATTCATTTGATTTGATTTGGCACCAAAACATGATTTTTGACTATATATCAAAATTATGAATTTGAAACGTTAAATTCACTAATTGATTGATGATTGTGTTGTTTGTTTATTTGTTTGACAATTTTGAACCATTATGCCTAATTGAATCAAATATTGAATTGTATTGAAAGTTGGTCGCATTTGCTTGCATATACATATACTTACATTGAACAGGTAATAGCAAGGAGGCTAGAGCAGAGAATAAAATTTGTTTGCCCGACAAATAGGTACATTTTTACTAATAATTTACTGTTTTGTTTGAAAGATGATGATTTTATAAGCCTATTGGCTAGCCGCTTGGCTTTTCCATTTTCTTTTTGAGATCAGAAGGCCTATATGGAAATTTCGGGATTTTCCCGTGCTCCCCGTACAAAGGAGGTTATGGCGAAATTTTTCGAAAATTTAGGGTGTTAGCCAAATTTTTGAAAATTTTGAAAAGTTCTCTGAAACTGAAAAGTTGAAGAACTTAAGCCGTAATCAAAATAGAGAAAGTTGAGTTGATAGTTAAACAACTTTCGGCTTCGTTCCTTTTCGGGGACGAAAAGTATTAAGTGGGGGAGATTGTAATAACCCGGAAATTCGAGCCAGTTTAAAATTTTTATTTTGGCAATTTTAGCGAATTTTGAAGATTTAAAATAGATTATTTTAAATAATATCGACGAGAAATTTATTTTTAATATAATTCGAACGTATATATTTATACGCTTCGTCGTTAGAATATAAATATTTATATATAATTATAAATAGAATTGAAAATGGCGCGGTAGTTCGATAATTCGATTTCAAACTTCAATTGAATGTACCGGGTGCAAAACAATCCGGATTTTGGCGAAACCAAAAATAATAGGATCTATATGAAGATATCTTTCCAACGAATCTGAAAAATCGAAATTTCATAGCGGAAATCAAAAGTTATGCCCAGTTGAAGATTCAGAATAGTCGCTATGTAAATTATATATGGCCCAAAAAGTCAAATTTTGCATACTGATGAATTTGGACTCGAAACCACTTCCATTGAGTTCAAAATGCCGTTTAGAACTCCGAAAATTATAAGCTTCGATATATTCCGATATCCGAAATAGTGGCTATGGGCTGGAGTTGTTCTGTTAACAATACATAGCCCTTAAAAAGTGAAATTTTGCATACGAGCTCAGAATTCGACGAGATAAATTTTTATGGATTCACAATGACAAATCATTGTTGAGTTCCAAATGGCGCGTCGAACGGAGTTAGTATGTGGCCGTGCGAGCTGAAACAGTTCCGTATAAAGCGAGCAGTCATTTTACAAAGGAACATTATTGATACGACCTCAGAATTCGATTTCGTTTTTTTTCTGGATTCGTATGGTCCAATAATGATTAAATCCAAGAGGGCATGATTTTTGGTGTTAGTGTGTGAGCGTGCGAGAAGAAAAGGTGCGCCAAAATCACATTTTTAGAGCTTATCTGAGCATTTTTGTGATTTTTTTTGAATGGTCAAACGAACTCGAAATTCGACGAAACTTGTTTCGTTGGACTCGTCTTCATGTCTACTATCTCGTGTCCGAAATCCGCGGCCATCGGAGATCGCTAGCGTTCAGGCGATACGCGAGAAACTTGCATATAATCACTTTTACTCCATTTTTCTCTTCATAATTTCATTTCTCTCTTCCTCTTCAAAAAACTCAAAAATGGAGTCTCCTCCACCACCACCGCTGCCCCTCCTCCCACCGCCACCACCGGCCTCCGGCGAGCCGCCGCACCCCCTCCTCCTCCTCCTCTTCCTCCTCTCTCTCCTCTTCTTTCTCTCTTCCAATCGCAAACCCTACGAGCCAACCACCACCACCGCGGCCACCACGGCCACCACCTCGACCACCGCCGACTACCAGCGGACTCCCCATGTCCAATCAGGTCCGGCGCCCCGCAATGGCCACCCAACTCCGGCCGTGGGCCCCTCCTCCTCAAAAATCACATTTTTCACAAAATCACGTTTTGCAAATAACACCCTGTCACCATTTCGCGAATAACTCCCAAACCGTGCGTTTTTGGCCAAAGTCCCTCTAGACCAAAATTGTAGAGCACGAAATTCTCTTCGATTTGGCTATATGGAAGTCGTGTTTTGGAGTTCGGAGCTGCTCGGAAAACGCGTTCGAAGTCTGCTGTTCAAAAGCTGAAAAAATCGTGTATTTTTGCGAATTCCGGTGAATTGGAGCATTTTTGGCAAAAAGTCTATTAGGCGAAAGTAGTCCGGAATGGAGCGTTTAAGCTAAAAAAAAGATGATGTGAAGATTGAAGCTCGTTTGCAAAATCTAGGACCCGAACAGCGAATCTGGGCATTAGAAAAAAAATGAGTTTTCTCCATTTTAAAGCTTCTACAGTTTTTGACATATGAAGTAAATAAAAATATGATCTTTATATTATAGAGAGAATAAATATCCGATTTTTAACTTACAAAAGATATAAAGATAAGATTTTTATATAATGTAGATAATAAAAATGTGATTTTTATATATGTAGTGACTACAGGCAGTGAAAGTGACAAAAGGCAAGGACGACAAGATTTTCTACATAAGAAGAGTCGAGATGATTGGATTAGCTAGTTGGTGAGAATTTCTCATTCTTCAATTTCTTTTTCTAGTTATATATATATATATATATATATATATATATACTAGGATGTAGACGGTGTTTAGTAGCACCCGACACAATCGTCCACAGTCCATGGACTTGTATGTTTGGTTGTCTAGTTGGTTAGATTATTTGGTTTGAATTGAGTTGTTTGGTGAAATGGAATGGATTTGATTGATGTGTGAATGCCGTGGGCCTTCACTAGACCGGGGATAAGGCTAGGCCTCGTCCCATTTCTAGTATCGTGCCGTTATGCCGCCGAAATTTTCTAAAATAAGTTAGAAAAAAATAAAGACATCATTTTATTTAATAAATGAACTGAATAGAATATTTTCATAGGTTGAATAAAATGTTTTATCGTTGAAAAATAATAATTTTTAACGTGAATGTGAATAAATAAATATTCATTTACAAACCGGACGGTTGTTTATGTACATCTATTTGAAGGACACTGATTGGGACGATAAATTTTACACATCGCCCAACTGCACAAATAAAAAAAAAAATCTGTGTTTGATTGTTTGAAACCCCACACGGGTATTGGGATAAAATACAGCATACACTAACCCCAATAATTAGTTGTATGTTGATTGATTGATTGACAGGCTATCATAAGCGTTAGATATCTACAATTGATGCTTATACAGTGTAGTGCACATTGGATGATGGTTAATTATTTATAGTTGCTATTATATACATGTGTTGTACGGAATCCATATAATTAACTTTATATGGTAATTGATTGGGCCTCATTCCAATTGGGAAAATAAAGAATATTATAAAATAAAGGTTCATGTGTTGACTGTACTCATCCGTTGAGATTAGTCATGTGTTGAACGAAATAGTTTAACAATAAAGTTTATATCTTTATCATATATAAAATTAGAAACTAACTGGAAAATAGATAAGATGAGTGGTCTCCTGGATGTTGATCTGATGTTGGTTTCGGCCTTTGGGGTTAATATTTAGGAGATCGTTCTCTTACCAATTTACGATTGGAGTCGGATTTAAAATCAAACGATAGATACCATAATTTTTATAAAATATATTAAATAACAAAAATAGTCACACGTGGACGGTACTCATTCGTTGAGATTAGTCATGTGTTGACAAAAATATAGATTCATGTATTGAATAGGATTAATATTCATTTGTTGAATAGAATAACGGAATTATTGAAATATATAAAGCCGTGTTGATTAGAGATGTGCTATTTTGACGCGAACGATATTTATATCGATTATATTCATTTTTATTGAATTGAATTGAATATATAACGAATTCGAATAGAATTGAATAGAAAACAAATTCGAACTGAATTAAATATAAAACGAAATTGAATTGAAATGAATTTTAAAACGAATTTATAAGGAAAAATTCAATTTTGATTTAAATTGGAAATGAAAGTTGAAATGTTTTGAAACGAATTTAAACTATTCATAAAGTTTGTTTTAAATAGTAATCGACTAAATATATATTATATATTTTATATATATAATATAATGGCCTGAATAGAACGCGCTGCGCCGCGGCAGTTCGCGAATTTCGACCATTGACTTCGAACGGACATTACGGGAGATCCGACCGTCAGATTCTCCTAAAACCAGACCGTTGGGTTCGTATCGAAAAGAGCTTTCTAACGAATATTAGAAATTTGAAATCTAATGGTTGGATTTGGAGATACGTCCAAATCAAATTTAAAAAAGGTCGTTGTAAGTGCAGTTCGATGGCCGTTGAAGGAAATCGACTGTACGGGCCTTGATAAAATTATTAAAATAGAAATATTTTGTGTAGAATCATAAGAAATGATTTGAGAAAAATTAGGATGAAAACCCCATATTTGAAAAGATAAAAATAGATCTTTATCGAAATGAACTAGTTTTGAAATAAAATTAAAACCCATTTATTTTTAAATAAATAGATTGGATTTGAAATGGGTTGTAAATAGAATTGATTTGTGGGTTTATCGTGAAGGGTGTTTTACATGACACTTGTTCTTTAAACCGGTAAATAAATAGAATGTGATTTGGGTTTATCGTGAACTGTGTTTTAAATAACACTAGTTCTTTAACCCAGTAAAAGGAGTTTTAATGAATCCGCAATTAGATTGAAATGTGAATTGATAATCTGAATTATCAAATTTGGAAAATGAGCGAGGATGGAGTATTACCAGTTTTGCTCCAAAGCGATAGTTAAATCTTTAATTAGATTTGAACGTGAAATGGTAATTAATTTTACCGATAACACCACGGTGTTAGATATGGAGTATCACCAGTTTTGCTTCATGGGATGAATAGGTTGGGATTGGGAAATAAATAATTACTTTGGTGTGGTTCGCTAATCTCGACTAGTTTGGAAAACCATAATTTGGTTTGAAATGACATCCAAAGGAAGATTAAAGGATAAATTCTAAAGAATTTATCTTGGATAAAATTAATGGGAACCTTTCACTAAGAATTGAAATTTAGAAACTAGTTGTAGGTTAGTTAAGAAGAATGGTTTCCTGGATATTGATCTGATGTTGGTTTCGGCCTTCGGGGTTAATATTTGGGAAATTGTTCTCTTGCAAATTTGCGGTTAGTGGCTGCTTAATTGGAATGAGGCGTATGTTGTGTTTGTGTAACATTTGTTTTTAATATACGCGGGTTGTTCGGAAAGGCCGGGTTTATACCCATTCTGAATGACCGATTCGACGATATGTCGAAGATGAAGACGGTGGTTGAAGACCGGAAGTCTTCACATCGTTTGTGTGATTACTGATGTTCTTGATTGGGCTGTACACCCAAGATGAGGGAATCAGTTGGTTGTCGTCCAGACGTACTTGGAGATGGATGGATATGCGAGGAAAGTGCCTCCGGTTTCGTTCAGACCCAGAACTAACTTGTAAATGTATTGTGTGTCTGACATTGGATTTTATTCTATGTTGATTGATTTCTGTTAAATATATATCTGTTTGGCGGTGGAGAATTTATTCTCTTGCTTAACGCCCTTCTCTGAGACGTAGGAGCTTAGAGGTTATATATCGATAGATATCAATCGCATGGCATGAATTGCCTGTGTGGCACGCTGAGTTGCATAGATCAAGGCTTCTGTTGAAAAGCAAAGTCTTGTGGTTGATGATCAAAGCACGGCCTACGTGGCAGCTTTGAGTATAACATGAATTCGCGAGCCTCACACCTCGGTATGAGTCAAAAACGGGATACGGACTGCAGGGAGAGCACGACGTTTCTTTCTAGATTTGGCTATGTCAGTGACTTACCAGCCCTGACATTTATATACTTTTCACCTTTGTGGTTGTTTGATGAGGCGCCTCGATTTTAGGTCTGTAAGGACCGGGAAACGTGTGTTCAGGAATTGCCAATCCTCTAACGTAAGTGAGGACCGGCCCTGAAGATCCAGGGTTGCCCAGAGTGCGTAGCCCTGAGACATTTGCTAGAGTATCTCGAACGCAGAGAGGAACTTTCCCCTTGCCTCAACTCATGACGGAAATCCAATTTCCAATACGTGTATTTCGGTTTTATTTGTAGAGCCTAGTATGGCGACATAGTGGTATGGGACACTTATGCCGTCTATGATTTATATTTATGATTGAAAATGTTTTGACACTATACACTTATTATAGTATCAAATGATTTGTTTTAAACGTACCAAACATGTTTGGCTGTTATAAGGTAAAACCCTATCCTCCGGCTTGCGTTGCATTGTGTGATGGGACCTGGGTCTTATAATAGCTTCATTTTTCGAAAAAGCATTGCGTTGTCTTTTCTATGCACTGGTATTCTTGGGAGGAAACCCGTTCCATGTTATACGGCGTGGTCCCTTGAATTACTCTCTTTTTAAAGTAAAGTTTTAAATAACTGTTTTAGTTCTCACACCAGTCACATGACTGACCTGTAGTTTATTGTTTTAACCTAAACTCTGGGTGCCCTTATTTTCGACACGGGCAGCTAGTAGTTTTGGTTTTGCAGATTTATATTCACAGGATCCTGATTTACAGCTGGGACGATGCTCGGAAAGCTCTGTATCTGTGTATTATTTTCAGTTGTGTTTTGTATTATTTTTCCGCTGATATGTAATTTATTGTAATCTCTGATATTTATCGAATGTATTTTATTCATTCATACTCTGTATATTCTTGTATTCTGATGGAATTGTTGTAATAACAATGAAATGTTCTTCCGTCTGCGTTCTTTGGTGTGTTGTTCTCAAAGTATCCGCTCTTTCCTTCATGGGGAAGTAACGGGTCCTCACAGTATCTAATGACTAGAGAGACGTGATTATTGTCAACTCCAGACCCATGTGGGGTTTTTATTAATCTGACAATTTATCGTTATATTTTATATAGTTCGTATCTGTCATCAGTTCAACCTGTAGTATAAAATCATCGCCATACAAGCCTCTCGCTCGTATGGTAAATCTTCCACCTCGTCACACAAGCTCCAAATGCTTATGTGGAATATGATGAAGTATGCCTATCGTCAAGGAGTATGCCATGTAGTGTAGTTCAAAATTAATTGTTACTATCCTATGGCGATGTTTATTATTTCACACAGAATAACCAGCACTCCGCATCCAATGGCATTCACAGGAGTTGATATAAAAATAAAATTGCGTAGCCAACTCATCAAGGCTTACCTATTTGTCGGGCACGCAAATAATTTCTTTACTCTACAGCTAATCCATTTTCCCTATTCAACACATGTATATATATGCAGAACAAAGCTAATAATAATATTTCTAGCAAACTAATATTTATTTCAACACGTGTGTATTTTTATCAAAGCGTATACATGATAAAAGAAATATTTTTATCATCAAAAATACTTATTCAACACGTGAATGTTTTTAACACTTCATATTCACAATAAAAATGTAGTTTTTATTGTCTATTCATTTTATTTTAAAATACGATAACATTCAACACGTGAATTTCAATTCAACACATGAATATTCTCTATAGTTTTTATATATATAAAAATGTGATTTTTATCGTTAAAACTATTTGTTTAAAATTCGAATAATATTCAACACATGAATTTCAACTCGACAAACGAATTTCAATTCAACACATGAATATTCTCTATAGTTTATATATATATAAAAATGTGATTTTTATCGTTAAATCTATTTGTTTAAAATACGAATAATATTCAACACATGAATTTCAACTCGACGAACGAATTTCAATTCAACACATGAATATTCTCTATAGTTTATATATATGTAAAAATTTGATTTTTATCGTTAAATCTATTTGTTTAAAATACGAATAATATTCAACACATGAATTTCAACTCGATGAACGAATTTCAATTCAACACATGAATATTCTCTATAGTTTATATATATATATATATAAAAATGTGCTTTTTATCATTAAATCTATTTGTTTAAAATACGAATAATATTCAACACATGAATTTCAACTCGACGAACGAATTTCAATTCAACACATGAATATTGGTTTCAACATAGGTAATTAATTTCAACAAGTGAAAATTATTCTAACACATGAATATTTCAGAAAATTTCGGCAGCATAACGGCAGGGTAATTAAAACCGGCACCGTCCCTAGTACGGCTCCTCGCACTACCTTAAAACCTCGCAGTTTTTGACAATGGGGATCATGCATCTAGTTCGCACGCAGGCGGCATGATTTATTTTCATTTCCACAATCCTATTCTAATTTGTTTCAACCACAAGAGGGTATTTTTCAACCACAAAGGTATTTTTCAACCACAATATCAACCACAAACAATTATTTCCAACCATTCGTCATACCATATAATATCACGCCAATCATAAGCAATAAATATCGTCCATGGTCTGTGGACGAGGGGAGTATATATATAGATATATATTATTTCTATAATTCACTTGCATTTCATCACAATTCAAAGCATATATGTTTCATACAACGCTTGTATAATTTATACATTTCTAATATAACTTATACAACACATGTACATGAGGTATACAATGCGTATATAATTTACACTTCGCTTATATAATTTATGCAACACGATTCTATTCACACAATTTAGTTTAGATTCCTCACATTGGTTTTTGAAGTGCTAAAAATCATATGAAGATCAGAAAAATCCGCGGCTTCTGCTAAATGGTAGAGAGCCTCCCTGCGGTCCCGATGTTTCATGTTTCATCGAATTTCATTAACACATTAAAAAGATATGATTTTTCAAAGTTTTGCAACACTTAAAAGTGTTATTTTCAATTCAGAAATTTAAAGCAGATAACTTTTCAAACCTTCAAAACTAGGTCTTTAATTTTCGATCAATCCGTGCTGTTTCGTCTCGATCGGATGCTGCGATGTCGAAGAGCTTCGAGCAGGCTTCCCAGCGCCTGTGGTGGCAGCGAACTCGGCGGCTCCAGGGACGATCGGCGGCGCTCCAAAAGTTGTAACTTTCTCGCTGGAATTCGACGTCTATAGGGGATGGTTTCAGTCGAGGCTTGGTTTGATTGAAAGAGGGGAGGAAGACGATCAGAAAAGCCAACTGAGGCGGTGGCGAAATCGCCTGTGGCGGCGGCGATCGAGCTGGGAAGATTCGAACGGTTGCGTCGTTCGTTTCACAGGTTTGACCGACTTTTTTCAGATGAGAGAGAAATGAAGATATTTTCTACTATATTAAATTTTTAAATTCCTATAATATCCTTTCTAGCCAACGTACACCAATTTCAACCCAACGACTGTCGCCCCTAGCTAAATACCCCCATTCCGGACACAATGGGATATGTTCCGTTGGCCAATTCGACTGTTACAGTCAGTTATTTTTCAAATTAAAGTATAAAACATTTAATATTCAATTTGAACGTACATTTCAATTTTCCAGGGCTACAAACTGAATCGAAAAATTCCAGAAAAATAAATCTAGCTTTGTTTTGACGATACAGTCCCAACAAAACCAATTTCGTCGAATTCTGAGCTCGTATGCAAAATGTCCATTTTCAGGTCGACCCATTTTAACAGAAATTGACCAATCACATTTTCTTTTGCCCCACTCACATACTAGCTTCAAAGATTATGAAATTTGAAACCTAGCAATAGTTTGACATCCCGGATCCAACAAAAGTGGTTTCGTCGAATTCCGAGGTCGTACGAAAAATATCTATTTTCAAGGGCTATGTATTCTATATAGCGACCTTTCTGAAAATTCATTTGGCCATAACTTTTGATTCCAGTTATGAAACTTCGATTTTTCAAATTCGTTAGAAAGGTATCCGTAAACAGATTTAAATATTTTTGGTTTCGCTAAAATCTGTTATATTTTCCTCCCGGTACAGTTAGACAAAGTTTGTATTCAAATTCTCAAACTGCCTCACTATTCCCAATTCATTATTTTATTGAAATATGCTATTTCAATTATTCAAATTTTTTGACAATAACCAATTTTAAAAATTTTAAATTGGTTCACATTTTCTGGGTTATTACATAAAGGGTTAAAGATGAACTTAACCTATTTCGAGATTTGAAATGTTGTTCAGTTAAGGTCTGAGAGGTAATTATACCCCAACTTGATTGGCTTCGTTTTTTCATTTAGAAATGGTTAAGGTTCGAGAGTGAAAGTGATAGTGATATGTAGATAAACAAAAGGAAATGTTTTCCAGTTTTAATAACATATATTTTCTAAACATAGAAAATAAGGATATATATATATATATGTGATTGATGATTGATCGATAGAATTTCCATTTGGAAATAATATCGTTGTTTGCACGCCTGTTTTTCTTCGATAGTTAAATCACAGACTATTGAAGTTTTGACCATTTTAACGTTGTTAATATGGAGAGACCGGTTGGATTATTATCCAAAGAACCACTCTGTATTGGCATAAGCGTTGCAAATCATATATGCCAAAGGAAATTGAAGACGGAGTTATGCAAGGGCTATCCTGTTTACAGAATAGTGCCTTTGGTTCGTCCTGTTCCTGGATGACTTGTATGGACGAATGTCTGACAGAGTATTTCCAGACGATCACGTATATTGATTTCTCCAACCGTACCAAGAGTGGAAGCGAAGAAGAAAAATTCTTTAGCTAACACATAATGTATGGTTGAGGACTTCAATCGGTGATTTGATGGATTTGACGATGTGGCATTCGAAGTGAATCTGGTGTGATGATAAAGAGGAACTTCTAGCCTCATCAACCGGTAAATGACAGAAATCGGGCAAGCAGCATGGCTAAGTCGGTCGCACCAAAGTAGGGTGTATAACCACCTGATCTAGAGTTTCATTTACTTCTAAAAATCTATTGTTGATGTTGTCCCATTCGGGAAACGATAGCTGATCCCAACCGTTGGTGATATACATTCGATACACTCAAGCGAAATGAGTGGTCGGTCATGTGTGGCCGGGTTGCAAGATGTTCTTGTTGAATCCAGTGTATTCCTTTCTAGAGGTACACTAGCGAAAGTTGGTTCCATACCTTGTCATAGTTGGAAATCCATTACCCAATACGTGCTTGCGGTTTTGATTGTATACTATATATGTAGAACGTGAGATGAAAGCGTTTCTGCTAGATGATTATTATATTGTGTTGATAGACATTATTATAATATCAAAAGGTTTTTGATATAAAGATAATTTGGATTCTCATAAGGGAAAAACCCGTTCCGTTATACGGCGTGGTCTTATTAGATATCAATTACCTACTTAAACTGTTTTTAACTATTTTACACATACCAGTCCCATGACTGACCCGGAGTTTATTTGTTTGTTTCCCTAAACTCTTGGGTGCCTAAATTTGTACGGACAGTCAAGTAGTCAGGATTTACAGATATACTGGAAGAGCTTGGAGCAGGAGGCTTCAGGATATATAGCTATAGTTATTTCCGCTGTGTTGTAAGTGTTGTACTTTGATAATGATGTATATTCAAGTACAGATGTATATTCCAAGTTATTTTATATATATTATATGTTATTCGTTCCGCTGTGAGATTCGTGTTACTCTGATGTTGTGTTCTTCTTCTTCTTCTATTCTAAGTTTCTATCTTATCTATTCTCACCCTATAATTTCTTTCATTAATGACCGGTATTTTTCGACGTTTGGTTAGTCATGATTGAGTTTATGGCGATAACCAAAGTCGTCAAAAACCCGGGTCAATACACATTGCATAAATTTAAATCTTTAAAGTCGAATTTAGATCGCGGCAACCTTAACTCATCCATCTATTAGTTCATTTTTGAAGTTTGGAAAGTATATATAAGAGAAATTTTAACTTTGAAAAATATATATACAAGTTTATAAAATTCTAAAATTAATTAGAAAATAGATTAAACATATACAAGTTTAAAATAATATAGAAATAGGTTTAAAAGAAATATTTATTATATAAAAGTCTAAAATGCTTATATAACCAAATTATATGGTTTAAAATAAATAAAATTATAAGTAAAATCTTAAATAAGTATTTAAATCTATATTTACCCATAAAAATCATTTTTAAAACATATAATTTAGAATTTATAAAATTTAGGTTTTAAAATTTTTAAAATAAAAATATAAAATCTTAAGTTATTATTTTAAAATTAAAATTTTCAAATCATTTTACTTCGAAAACATGACTAGCGGTGTCCATATACAGCTTTCTACCCTATGGTCACGTGACAACCCACATCCGTTAATGTCACTCACTAAGGGAATGCATTAAGTTATGTGAAGCGTTATAGGTAAGTAGACACAGAATATTACAAGACAGATATAAATAAGATAGCAGTGAAATTTCAAATTTTTATTTCAAACATAAATCATCACATCGTGGTTCAAAATACCGTAAGTCACAAAAACTGAGACTGCCCGCCCCGCACCAACCGACATTTACTCCAAAAGTGCGTTGTACACATGTCCAGTTAGCACGGGACGGTCGTCAGAAGGAAAGGGAAGAAGGAAATGAACTAACAAGGAACCTGTAGAATGTCTCACAGCGCATAGGATAAAATATAATAACTACATACTTGACATAAAACAGGTGAGACAGTGCATAAGTTGAAAATAAACTAACATAGCAGCGGAAAATCCAATTACAGCTTATGATCCAAAGCCAACATTATTACAACTTTTTCAAACTGTCTCAAAAAGGAAAAGCAAGATTAAGGAAGGTACACTGCTAATGCCTAAGAAGCGACCACCAACGACACAGGGAGAATATCTATATATCATACGTGGAAGCCTCCTGCTCGCCTCCGAATCAGCTACCCGCGCATAACCAGCTAACTGGTCTCTAGTCTGCTCGTGTGAGCACCCAGAGTAATAAGAGGAGACATAAAACTCTGGGTTAGACATAAAGCCTGGTATGAGCGATAAGCATCTAAACAGAACAATAACAGGTAGACTATAACATACCTGAACTTGGACCTGCAACCAAAGAGTTAGCACTACATACTGTACAACACTCTAAGGTACCACAAACATATGGTGTAAAGAAACGGTGGTGGGGGTGTGCATGTCATAGTGATGGCAAACAATCAAGCATAGCAACCATCCTCACATCTCTCACTCAGTGCGTAACGCATATGATATTCACTACTTCGATCACCTCAATACTTTGCTATGATCACCTTGCCCCATGAAGTCATAAATGGCTTCACTGCACTAATACATAGCCACTAATCCTTCGCTATGTCCACTTGCCCCATCGAGTTATTCACCCCATCTGCGCTGGCTCATAGCCTTACCAATCCTTTACTATGTCCACTTGCCCCATGGAGTTATTCACCCCATATGCGCTGGCTCATAGTCTTACTACGATCACTTTGCCCCTCGAGTCATAATGACTCTACTGCACTGATAACGTAGTCTTGCTACCATCACCTTGCCCCTCGAGTCATAATGACTCTACTGCACTGATAAGTAGCCCATCATCCATTTTCAGTGGTGAATCGAAGTTATGAACGTTGACAACTCCTTAGCACACGTCCCGCAGCAAAGCCCAACCATGAAGTGAACTCATCGGTTCCCAACTGGATCCTGAGCTCTAACTTCCCATATTGGACTACCTTTGCATCTCGGGTTATTGGTCAATATTGGACCGAGTCGGGTTCCCCTTCTAGCCATCGGTTCGGGTCGGGTCCTCTACTTTGAATTGGTTCGGTTCATGGTCTTCCTCTAGTAACGGTTCGGTTTGGGTTCACAACGTTGCATCGGTTCGAGTCGGGTGTCCCACTTTGGGTCGGGTCGGGTTGCCATCTCCCATCCAGTTCGTGCTCCAGCTCCGATCAGCTCCCCTCGTCCTTCGTTTACTCCGATCCGATCCCCTCCTTTAGTCGATCCGATCCCAATTCAACTAGCATGGCCTTCCTTTTTTCCAGGTTTCTCAAGTGCCAAGTTCCGATCCGATCGAATCCCTTGCCCAGTTCACTTATCCGACCCGAGCCCCCATATCCGATCCGATTCGATTCAAAACCTGCACTTTTCCTGAAACTTTTCCAGTGGGTGTTTTACGCCATTCGATGACGTTTTCGACCATTCTAACTATTGTAATCAATCACAAAGCATACCATACAGTCATAGCAACACATAGAAGTGACCTCAAACACCAAAACATCAACATGATAGGTTAAAATGGATCAAACATAGCCAAAACCCCATATTATCGCTTAAGCATGTATGAACATAACTAATGATAGGTTTAGTAAAACTTTACCAAATTAACCCAAACTCATATCAGAGGTCTAAAAAATTATTTCGAATTTTATAAGAATTTTTCTAGAATTTTATCATGTTTAAATTTGCTAATTAACACTAATTACCCTTAATTAGCCATAATTAGTGAGGAACTATGCAAATCACTCACCTTAGCCACAAATTAAACTTAAATCTAAAATAAATCTCTGATTTGATGCGAATCCCAATGCTAAGCAGTAGCTCCAATGTTGAATTGGTGTAGATCTCCCTTGATTTGATGTTGCTAAGCTTAATCCTTGGTTAGAAGATGATTTGGAGGTGATTTAGAGTTTGGAGGCCATTTTTAGGGTTTCTTGGAGGTAAGTCGAGGCTAGAAAACTGAAATAGGATGATTCTCTAACTCTTTTCAGCCTCCCCATAAACCTAATCCCGAAATGAGTTATGGGCCTATTCACTAATCACCCTATTTCGCCCGGTTAAGTAGTTTTTCACCTTCCAAACCTTATTTCAGCCATACCTCCTAAACGGTAAGTCCGTTTGGCTATTATGACCACTCTACGGAAAGGTAAACCATCAAACGAATCTAATGGAAGTGGTTTCAAGTCAAAATTCCTTTCCAATCAAAAGTTATGGCCGAAACAAGATCAGCTAGGGGCAAAATGGTCATTTAAAAATCGACAAAAATCATGAATATGGAAAATGACTCTATTGGTTGTTTCCCAAAGTTACATGACCATAGGACTTCATATGGGAAAGAAATAAATATTCTACGATCCTCCGATGCGTAGAATGCGGGTTGTTACATTCTCCCCCCCCCCCCCTTTTAGAAATTTCGCCCCCGAAATTCCCTAACCAAAACACACAAAAGGGTCCCGCATGCCTATCAATCATAAAACAACAATCAAACATGCAAAACAAGCAAAACAAGTCTATCCTAGCATGCGGAATAACTAAATTACGAAGTAAATCTTACCAGGCAAAGAGTTCTGGATACGTCTTTGTAATGCTCTCCTCTGTCTCCCAAGTACAGTCATTCTCGTTCTCGCTCCATTGAACCTTGACTAACTTCACCGCCTTCCTTCGAAGTTGCTTCGTATCATGCTCCACAATACGAATCGGCTTGCGGTTCCCAACCGCCTCAGGTTCTACTTCGAAGTCCTCTAACTGATCAGGTGAAATAGTCATATCTGAGTCGTGAACGAACTTCCTTAGTTGGGAAACATGAAATACATTGTGAACTCCCGCCATCTTTTCTGGTAAGTCAACTCTATATGCCAAATTCCCGACTAGTTCAAGAACTGGGAATGGACCAACAAATCTTGGTGCTAACTTGCCTCTCCTGCCAAATCGTATCACGCTCTTCAACGGAGAAATCTTGATAAACACCAAGTCACCAATGGAGAATTTTAAATCTCTTCTCCTCTTATCAGCATAACTCTTCTGCCTATCTTGGGCAGCTTTCATTCGTTGTTGAATGGCCTTAATCTTATCCGAGGTTTCTCTTACCACATCTGGTCCAAGTATAAACCTCTTACCGGTCTCTATCCAACACGATTGTGAGCTGCACGGTCTTCCGTACAAAGCTTCATATGGAGCCATACCGATACTGGATTGGTAGCTATTATTATATGCAAACTCTACTAGGTGCAAACGGTCATCCCATGATCCACCAAAATCCAATATACAAGCTCTCAAGAGATCTTCCAATATTCGATTCACCCTCTCCGTCTGACCGTCGGTCTGAGGATGATATGAGGTACTGAGATGTAATTCTGACCCTAGAGCCTCTTATAAGCTTTTCCAAAACCCACTAGTAAACAACGGGTCTCGGTCACTCACAATTCTTTTAGGTACTCCATGAAATCTCACTACCCACTTCATATACAGTTCTGCTAACTTAGCTGCCGTTCTGGTCGATTTGACTGGTATAAATCTTGCACTCTTGGTCAATCGATCCACAATTACCCAAATGCTATCATATCCCGATCTAGTCCTAGGTAAACCATCGATGAAATCCATCGATACTTGCTCCCATTTCCATTCGGGAATTTCTAATGGTTGCAACAAACCACTAGGCTTCTTTTGCTTGGCTTTAACTAGCTGGCAATTCATGCATTTGGATATAAACTTCCCAACGTCTCTTTTCATCCCTTCCCAGTAGTAAGTCTGCTTCATGTCTCGATACATCTTATTACCACCGGGATGTATAGTCAGTTTTGAGTGATGACATTCTCTAAGCACTTCATCTCTCAAACCATTCACGTTGGGTACAACTAGTCTCCATTCTTTCTAAGCCATCCATCTCGATCAAGCCCATACAAATTCATCTCCTCACCGTCGATGTTCATCTCTAACTTGGAGATGATTTCCAATAGATTAGGATCGTCCCTCTAGTTAGAACCAATCCGCTCTATCAAAGTGGGTCTGATCGCCAAACTAGCTAGCATGACTGGATCCAATTCGCACTTTGGTCTGAAATCAAACCCCGCGATATACTCTAGTTGCTTCCATTCAAGAAACATAGCCCCTAAACTGGCATGTCTCCTACTCAAGGCATCGGCTACCGCATTACCTTTCCCAGGTGTGTACGCGATATCAAAATCATACGAAGCCAAGAACTCTAACCATCTCTGCTGACGGAGATTCAGATCTTTCTGAGAGAAGAGATACTTTAATGATTTATGATCGGTAAACAACTCAAATCTTTCTCCCAAGAGATAGTGTCTCCACATCTTCAGCGCAAACACGATCACTACTAATTCCAAATCATGGGTAGGATACTTCTTCTCATGCGGCTTTAGCCGCCGACTAGCAAAAGCCACCACCCTACCTCCTTGCATCAACACAGCACCTAGTCCGGTACCACAAGCATCCATGTATACCGTCATTTCTTTATTCCCTTTAGGAATGACTAATACTGGTGCATGCGTCAACCTTTCCTTTAGACTCTTGAATACATTCTCACACACTCCGTCCCAGACGAAGGACTGATTCTTCTTAGTCAACTGAGTCAACGGTGCTGCTATCTTGGAGAAGTCCTGGATAAACTTACGATAATATCCAGCTAATCCCAAGAAACTTCTTATATCTGTTGCATTCTTGGGCGTAGGCCAATCCTGTACCGTAGCCACCTTCGCAGGGTCCACGGCAATACCATTCTCTGAAACAACATGGCCCAAGAATCTCACTTCCCTTCTCCAAAAGTGACACTTAGAGAATTTTGCTTTCAATTGGTGTTTCCTCAACACCTCCATCACTTTCCTCAAGTGTCCCTTGTGTTCCTCCTCTATCCTTGAGTAAACAAGGATATCATCTACGAACACAAGAACAAACTTATTCAACTGATCTATGAATACTCGATTCATAAGATCTACAAAGTAGGCTGGTGCATTGGTCAAACCAAATGGCATGACCAACCACTCATAGAATCCAGACGGCGTCCTAAATGCCGTTTTCGGAACACTCTCATCCGCTACTCGGAGCTGATGAAATCCTGTCGCGAGGTCCAACTGGGAGAACACTCTTGCTCCTTCTAGTTGATCAAACAAATCATCTATCCGCGGTAGAGGATACTTATTCTTCCTCGTTACCTTTTTCAACTCGCGATAGTCCACACACAAACGAAGAGAACCATCTGCCTTAGTGGCAAACACAACTGGTGCTCCCCACTCAGAGACACTTCTTCTAATAAATCCCTTCTTTAAAAGATTGCTGACTTGCACCCCGAGCTCTCGCTGCTATCTTGGTGCCATGCGATGAAGTGGCATCACTATAGGTCTGGTATCTTTCACTAAATCAATACGGAACTCAATCTCTCGGTGTGGTGGAAGCCCGGTCACCTCCTCGAAGACCTCCGGATATTGGCCAACCACGGGCACATCTGACAACTCATCCTGTGGGATGTCGAGGGAATTTACAAAACTAGCCATTACCCGACCACTAGGTAGACTACCAAACACTACCCTCCGCCCATCATCCGCCCTAACTGTCACCAAAAAGCCCTCATAGTCTACCACCACCCCGTATCTTTGGAGCCAATCGACTCCCAATATAATGCCATACCCCGTAAAGCCCAAAACAAAGCAATCACAAACAAACATACATCCATGACTCGATAAGACCAAATTTCGGCAAATCATACTAAGGCTAGTCGAACCACCAATCGGGTTCGTCACAACCAATGGTCTATCTACTATCTCGGGTTCCAGTCCCAACCTATCTACCAGGTCACTAGATATGAAGGAATGGGAAGCCCCAGTATCAAACAAAACTCGAACTGGTACATCATAAATAGAAAGCATACCTTGAATAACGACATTCTTTCCTTTCTCCGCCACAGTTGGGTCATTCGACGAAGAAGGAACATCATCAATAGCATATGCTTTCACAATCTGCTTCTTCTTAAGAGGTTGCGGACACTTATCCTTGAAATGTCCCACTTGACCACAGTTGAAGCACTTCTTATCCGCTGTCTTGACCCGACAATCTTCGGCATAATGGCCCTTCTTACCACAGCTGAAGCACTCAACATCTTTCTTGCCCTTTTTCTGGCCATCCTTAGCTTGGTTCTGCTTCCTCTTGTTCCGAGAGTTACTCTTGCCTCCACCGCTTGCTTGCAGCTTTGGCCCTTCTGCAGATGCAACCTCAGTTTTTGGCTTAGGTTAAAGACTTTCTGATCTCAAAGCTTTCCCCACAATCGATTCAAAAGTCTCATCGATATGGTTGATAAGCCTTTCCCCCAAGTATCCATCCAAACCAGTAATGAACTTCTCATTCTTCTTCTCAGGAGTATCGATAAGAGATAGTCCATGCTTAGACAAAGTGTCGAACTCAGCAATATAGTCAGAGACTGCCCAACCACTCTGCTTGAGTTCCAAGAATCTCTTAAACAACACTGACTTCTGGGCAGCTGGAATGAACTTCTCGCTAAAGCGAGCCTTGAACTGATCCCAAGTAACCTTATCTTCTGGAGTAGCTGTTTTAATGGCATTCCACCAATTCATCGATCGCCCTTGCAGCTGACGGGACGCTACCCTTCTCTTCATCGCATCCTCAATACCCAAGTCATCGAAGATACGATCACAGCTATCCAACCAATCCTGAACATCTGTGGCTGACTCCGTTCCATGGAACGTCTTCCCACCAAGGTTAGTGTAATCCTTGCATAACTTGGCGAAATCGACCCTAGGCGCCTGCACTATTGGACCACCACCAATTCCGGGATTGGGAACTGCCCCTTACACCTCCCTAAGCATGTCTCTCATGAGGTCAGTAAACATCGCCCTCATGTCAGCAGCATTCCCATTATTGGCTCCACTACCAGCACCTCTAACATATCAGCTCATCGTCAATCTGTAAAAGGGGAAACGATTGACGACCCCATAGTGGTGCTAGTGCAGTACGACTTCATTATTATACTATTAATAGTATATATATATATAGCTTTTGAAAACCAAAGTAATCACAAATACGCGCTCTCATATACATACTATCTCTCCCTAGTGTCTTTCCCTAGGTATACTACGCAAGCTAGAGCTCTGATACCAAATGAGACGGCTCGCCCCACACCAACCGACATTTACTCCAAAAGTGCGTTGTACACATGTCCAGTTAGCACGGGACGGTCGTCAGAAGGAAAGGGAAGAAGGAAATGAACTAACAAGGAAGCTATAGAATGTCTCATAGCACATAGGATAAAATATAATAACTACATACTTGACATAAAACAGGCGAGACAGTGCATAAGTTGAAAATAAACTAACATAGCAGCGGAAAATCCAATTACAGCTTATGATCCAAAGCCAACATTATTACAACTTTTTCAAACTGTCTCAAAAAGGAAAAGCAAGATAAAGGAAGGTACACTACTAATGACCAAGTAGCGACCACCAACGACACAGGGAGAATATCTATATATCATACGTGGAAGCCTCCTGCTCGCCTCCGAATCAGCTACTCGCGCATCACCAGCTAACCTGTCTCTAGTCTGCTCGTGTGAGAACCCAGAGTAATAAGAGGAGACATAAAACTCTGGGTCAGACATAAAGCCGGGTATGAGTGATGAGCATCTAAACAGAACAATAACAGGTAGACTAAAACATACCTGAACCTGGACCTGCAACCAAATAGTTAGCTTTGCATACCGTACAACACTCTAAGGTGCCACTAACATATGGTGTAAAGATACGGGGGTGGGGGTGTGCATGTCATAGTGATGGCAAACAATCAAACATAGCAACCATTCTCACATCTCTCACTCAGTGCATAAAGCATACGATATTCACTACTTCGATCACCGCAATATGATCACATTGCCCCATGAAGTCATAAATGGCTTCACTGCACTGATACATAGCCACTAATCCTTCGCTATGTCCACTTGCCCCATGGAGTTATTCACCCCATCTGCGCTGGCTCATAGCCTTACCAATCCTTTACTATGTCCACTAGCCCCATGGAGTTATTCACCCCATCTGCGCTGGCTCATAGTCTTACTACGATCACTTTGCCCCTCGAGTCATAATGACTCTACGGCACTGATAACGTAGTCTTGCTACCATCACCTTAACCCTCGAGTCATAATGACTCTACTGCACTGATAAGTAGCCCATCATCCATTTTCAGTGGTGAATCGAAGTTATGAACATCGACAACTCCTTAACACACGTCCCGCAGCAAAGCCCAACCATGACGTGAACTCATCGGTTCCCAACTGGATCCTAAGTTCTAACTTCCCATATTGGACTACCTTTGCATCTCGGGTTATTGGTCAATACTGGATCGGGTCGGGTTCCCTTTCTAGCCATCGGTTCGGGTCGGCTCCTCTACTTTGAATTGGTTCGGTTCGTGGTCTTACTCTGGTAGCGGTTCGGTTCGGGTTCACAATGTTGCATCGGTTCGGGTTGTGTGAAAACCCGTAACTTCCCCGTAAAGGAAAGCGTCGGATAATTCGAGAACAAACCACAACAAAACACATACAGAAGAACGTTTCATTGTATATTACAACAATGCATCAGAATACACGAATATACAGAGTATAAATGAATATTACACAGAAATATCAGAGATTTAATTACATTTAAATACATAGCAGCGGAAAAATAATACAATACACAACTAGAATGAGATATACGGATACAAAGCTTTCCGGATATCGTTCCAGCTGTAAACCAGGATCCTGTGAATATAAATCTGCAAAACCAAAACTACTAGCTACCCGTGTCAAAATAAGGGCACCCAGAGTTTAGGTTAAAACAATAAACTCCAGGTCAGTCATATGACTGGTGTGAGAACTAAAACAGTTATTAATCTTTATTTTAAATCATTAGGTAAATCAAGGGACCACGCCGTATAACACGGAACGGGTTTCCTCCCAAGAATACCAGTGCATAAAACAAACAGCGCAATGCTAAATAAAGAAAAATGAAGCTGTTATAAGACCCAGGTCCCATCACACAATGCAACGCAGCCGAGGATAGGGTTTTCCCTTATAACAGCCAAAGAATGCTTGATACGGTTAAAACAAATCGTTTGATACTATTATAAGTGCATAGTGCATAAAACAACTTCAAATCATAAGTATCAATCATAGGCGGCATGAGCGCCCCATCCCACTATGTCACCATACTAGGTTCTACAATTAAAACCGCAAATGTCACGTATTTGGAAATTGGATTTCCGTCTATGAACCGAGGCAAAAGATAGTCCTCAACCGATTCGAGACTGCCTAGCCCGAGCCTCAGGATCAGAGCTCGAGTGACCCTTGGATCCTCAGGGCCAGTCCACCGATGTGGATTAAACTTAAACCCTGAACATGCGTTTCCCCGCTCTATGGGGCGTAAACGAGCCAACTAAATGACTCCATCGGTTCGAGAACGACCGATCAATCCGAGGCGCCTCGCAACAGCAACAACCACATAAGTCAAACTCGTCAGGGCGTGTAAAACCACTGACGCCACTTCTAGCTAGGAAGAAACGCATGCCCTCCCTGACGTCCTCTCCCGTTTTTGGTTCATACCGGGTGTGAAACTCGCGAATCAAACGTTACACAAAGCTACGCCACAAAGGCCTTGCTTTGATCATCACCACAAGACTTTGCTTTTCAACAGAAGCCTCGATCAATTGCCACTTAGGCATGCCACACAGGCAATTCACTCCATGCGTTTGATATCCATCAATATATAACCCCTGAGCTCGTACGTCTCAGAGAAGGGCGTTAAGCAAGAGAATAAATTCTCCGCCGCCAAACAGATATATATTTAATAGAGATCAATCACACGGACTAAAATCCAATGTCAGACACACAGTCCATTTACAAGACCGTTCTGGGTCTGAACGAAACCGGAGGCACCTAGTACCTCGCATATCCATCGATCTCCAAGTACGTCTGGACGATCACTAACTGTTTCCATCTTCTTGGGTGTACAGCCCAATCATGATCATCAGTAATTACCCAAACGACGTGAAGACCTCCGGTCTTCGACCATCGTCTTCATCTTCGACTTATCGTCGTATCAGTTATTCAGAATGGGATAAACCCGGACTTTCCGAATAACTCGCGTATATTTTAAATAAGTGTTACACAAACACAACATACGCCTCATTCCAATTCATTAGTCACTAACCGTAAATTAATCAAGAGAATAATTCCCCAAATATTAACCCCGAAGGCCGAAACCAACATCAGATCAATATTCAGAAAACCATTCTGTTTGGCTAACCGACAGTCAATTCCTAAATTTCACATTCATAGGGAAAGGTTCCCATTGATTTTATCTAAGGTAAATTCTTTAATTTATTCTTTAATCTATTTTTGAATATCAATTCAAACTAGTCGGGATTAACGAACCTTGCCGAAGTAATCATTTGTTTTAATTTCCCAATCCCAACCTATTCATTCCATGAAGTAAAACTGGTAATACTTCATATCTAACACCACGGTGTTATCGGTAAATTCCATTACCATTTCACGTTCAAATCTAATTAAAGATTTAACTATCGCCTGGAGTAAAACTGGTGATACTCCATTCTCGATCTTTTCAATTTAATTAAAGATTCATTAAAACTCCACTTAGTTTTAATATTTCTCTGGGTTAAAGAATCAGTGTCATTTAAAACACGGTTCACGATAAACCCAAAATCACATTCCATTAATTATCGGGTTAAAGAACGAGTGTTATTTAAAACACTGTTCACGATAAACCCAAAAATCAATATCAATTCAATTTCAATTAAATATTATTTAATTGGTACACTTCATTAAATCTAAATAAAAAGATTTAATCTTTTCTCAACTGGGTTCAAGAACAGTGTTAGTGAAGACACCATTCACGACAAACCCAAATCACATTCGATATTCAATACAAGGCTCTGAATAGAAAATATATCGGCTTATATTCAATATCGAATTCTACGACTAACAAATGTCGTATTGGAAATAACGATATAAATATATATCTTTCAAATTTCCATAACAACACCTGTATAATCACGAATTCCAACATCGAAATATTCCGAAGACAATTTCGATTCAAATCCACTCCAATGCAATCATTGGAAATTCTGGTTATTTTTAAAACCCTTTTCAAATTCAATTTAATTATTTAAAAATAAATAGAATTATATTTCTAGTTCAAAACTAGTTCATTTCGATAAAAATCTATTTTTATCTTTTCAAATATGGAGTTTTTCATCCCAAATCTTTCTAAATCATTTCTTATGATTTTACACAAATTATTACTATTTTTAATAATTTTATCAAAGCCCGTACAGTCGATTTCCATCAATGGCCATCGAACTGCACCTATAGCGACCTTTTTCAAATTTGATTTGGACATAATTCCAAATCCAACCGTTAGATTTCTAATTTCTAATATCCGTTAGAAAGCTCTTTTCGATACGAACCCAACGGTTCCGGTTTTAGGAGAACCCGACAGTCGGATCTCCCGCAATGTCCGTTTGAAATAAATGGTCTAAATTCACGAACTGCCGCGGCGCGGCGCGTTCTTTTCAGGCCATTATATTATATATATAATATATATATATATATAATATATTTCGTCGATTTCTATTTAAAACGAATTATATAAATAGTTTTAAATTCGTTTCAAAAGCAATTTCAACTTCCGTTTCAATTCAAATCAAAATTGAATTCTTCTCTATAAATTCGTTTTAAAATTCATTTCTATTCAATTCAAGTTTCAAATTCAAATCAATTCCATTTGAATTCATTTCAATTTGCTTTCAATTCAATTTGAATTCGTTTTCAATTCATTTCGAAATCGTTTTCAATTCAATTCATTTCGAAATCGTTTTCAATTCAATTCATTTCGAAATCGTTTTCAATTCAATTCATTTCGAAATCGTTTTCAATTCAATTCATTTCGAAATCGTTTTCAATTCAATTCATTTCGAAATCGTTTTCAATTCAATTTATTTCGAAATCGTTTTCAATTCAATTCATTTCGAAATCGTTGATCTCGAAATCACTTTTCAATATTCATTTTAAAATGAATAAAATCGATATAAATATCGATCACGTCAAAATGGCGTCAATCTAATCAACACGGCTTCATAATTTCTATTTTCAAATTTTCTTTATTTTTCAAATTGGAATGAGGCCCAATCAACTACCATATAAAATTAATTATATGGATTTCCATACAACACATGTATATAATAGCATTGAAAAATAATCAACCATCAACCAAAGTGCACTACACTGTATAAGCATCAAATATAGATATTCAACGCTTATAACAGCCTGTCAATCAATCGATCGACATATTTAATCAATCAGGATGAGTGAACTTCAAATTTCATCCCAACACCCGTGTGGGGTTTCAAACAATCAAACACAGATTTTATTTGTGCAGTTGGGCGATGTGTAAAATTTATCGTCCCAATCAATGTCATTCAAATAAGTGTACATAAACAAACCGTCTGGTTTGTAAATGAATATTTATTTATTCACATTCACGTTAAAAATTATATTTTTAACGATAAAACATTTTATTCCAACTTATGAATTTCTATTCAATTCATTTATTCAATAAAAATGATATTTTTATTTTTCTAACATATTTTAGAAAATTTCGGCGGCATAACGGCACGATACTAGAAACGGGACAAGGCCTAGCCTTATCCCCAGTCTAGCGAAGGCCCACGCCATTCACAAATCAATTTCAATCAATCTCCAATTCAACATTACGAATAAATCAATCACCCAACATTCAACTAAACAAACAAGTCCATGGTCTGTGGACGGGTGTCGGGTGCTTCTAATAAGCACCGTCTGCATCCTAGTATATATATATATAACACTAGAAAAATTAAATTGAAAGGTGAGAAATTCTCACATATAGCTATCCAAACATCTTGACTCTTCTTTGATAGAAATCTTCATTGTTTTCGCATCTTCGTCAGCTTCGTCGTCCGTAGCCACTACATATATAAAAATCGAATTTTTACTTCGCTATTCAATATATAAAAATCCATTTTTCTATCGAAGTTCAATATATAAAAATTCTATTTTTCTATCGAAGTTCAATATAGATAAAAATTATATTTTTTCCTATCGAAGTTCAATATAGATAAAAATTATATTTTTATCACGCTATTTTCCACCTAAAGAATTCGCCTTTTCTAAAATAAAGATTTCACCTTTTCAAAAATAAAGATTTCACCTTTAAAAAGTCACCACTTTATTTCAACGTATATATTATAAAAATCAGATTTTTATTTCGCTACATATACCAAGATGATATTTTTATATTCTCTATCCTATAAAGATTATATTTTTAATACTTTAAAAATATAAAAATCATATTTTTACTCTACTATTCAATATATAAAAATCGAATTTTTATTCTACTAAAAAATCTTATCATTATATTTTGCTTTCTAAAACAAAATATAATTTTCTTTCAAAACACATGTATATTTTCTCCTTTCAAAACAATGTTTCTTTTATATAGAAAATCCTCCTTTTGAAACAATATATATCCATATATAATTTTTGATCTTCGTGACTCAAAATGTCATCTTTATATGATAAAAATATCATTTTTATCATATTATAAAAATATAATCTTTTAACTTATAAAGTTTAAATCTTTTCAAAAGTTAGTTTTTAAACTTTTCAAAAATCAGTTTTAAAATCAGTTTTAAAATCATTTTTAAAATCATTTTTCAAAATCAGTTTTTAACATTAAACAAAAATCAGTTTTTAACATTAAACAAAAATCATATTTTTTTTCTTATACAAAAATCGTATTTTACTTTTCCAAACATTGTATAATTTATTTTTCAAGATCAATGTATATTATATTTTTTCAGGATCAATTCTATTTTAAAACAATGTTATTTCTTAAAACTGCATTTTATATATTCAAAACTGAATTTTATACTTTCAAAAAAACTGCATTTTATATATTCAAAACTGAATTTTATACTTTCAAAAAAACTGCATTTTATATATTCAAAACTTAGTTAATTAAAATAGTGATTAATTAATTTAATTAAAATTAATAACACTTAGGAAATCGTTACCCTTTCTCTAATCCCTCTTCTTCGTTCTGCTGCCACGATGAACCCAAAGTCGATTTCAAGAACCTCCAGAAGCACGCATCCCCACACCCTATGACAACGATCCGCCACCACCATTTGAACGCCCCTTCTGTCGCCACCCCTCCAGACCAGAGCCACCCTGATCGAAGCCTCAACTTCGTCTGAAAACCGCGATGAACAGTGAGCCTTCGTGGCGAAAATCCAACCTCCACAGAACACGAGAGCATATCACCACCGTTGGCTTGCGGGAGTTCGATGAGCTCTTCATTTTGCAATTTAGGGTTTTTGAAATGGTGGAGGGAATTGGAAGATCGAAGAGGGAGAAGTATGGAGTGGGTCGCCCGTCGGTTTCGAATAGAACGGCGGCTCCAGATTTAATTAGGGTTAGGGTTTAAAGTTTGGCCTTATATAAATATTTTTATTATTATTTAATTCATTAAAGTAGGTTTTTGCGTATGAACTCGAAACCAAACCCAACGACTGTCGCCCCTAGCTAATTACCCCCATCCCAGACACAATGGAATATGTTTCGTTAGCCAATTCGACTGTTACAGTCAGTTATTCTTCAAATTAAAATATAAAACATTTAATTTGAGTTTTAAACGTATATTTTAATTTGCCGGGGCCACATACTGATTCGGAAAATTATGAAATTTAAAACCTAGCAATAATTTGACATCCCGGACCCAATAAAACTGGTTTCGTCGAAATCCGAGGTCATTTGCAAAATGTCCATTTTTAAGGGCCTGAATTCCATAGCGACTATTCAGAATTTTCAGCTGGACATATCTCTCAATTTTTAAAGTGAAATCTCAGTTTCTTACATCCGTTAGAAAGATATTATCAATTAGATCCTAATGTTTTTGGTTTCACTAAAATCCGGTTTGTTTTGCACCCGGTACATTCAATTGAAGTTTGAAATCGAATTATCGAACTACCGCGCCATTTTCAATTCTATTTATAATTATATATAAATATTTATATTCTAACGACGACGTATATAATATATACGTCGAATTATATTCAAAATAAATTTTCTCGTCGATATTATTTAAAATAATCTATTTTAAAATATTCAAAATTCGCTAAAATTGCCAAAATAAAAATTTCAAACTGGCTCGCATTTTACGAGTTGTTACAATCTCCCCCACTTAAAACTTTTCGTCCCCGAAAAGGAACAAAGTCGAAAGTGGTTTGATTAATCAGCACTACGCTCGATTTGGCTTCCATTCTCCAACTTTTCAGTTTCTGAGAATTTTCAAAATTTCAAAAATTTGGCTAACACCCTAAATTTCCGAAAAATTTCGCCATAACCTCCCCTGCAATGGGAGCATCGGGGAATTTCAAATAGCTTCCCCGGTCCTTCAGATCTCAAAAAGAAAAAGAAAAAGCCAAGCGGCTAGCCAATAGGCTCACAAAATCATCATCACCCAAACAAAACAGGAAATTATGTAGTAAACATGTACCTATTTGTCGGGCAAACAAATTTTATTCTCTGCTCTAGCCTCCTTGCTATGACCTGTTCAATGATATATATGTATATGCAAGCAAATGCAACCAATTTTCAATACAATCCAATATTTGATTCAATTAGGCTAAATGGTTCAAAATTAGCAAACGAATGAACAAACAACACAAACATCAATCAATTAGTGAATTTAACGTTTCAAATTCATAATTTTGATATATATACAAAAATCTTGTTTTTGATGCCAAATCACAACAATAGGCCTTACCTAATTTTTGGTTCTCACACCAGTCAATAGGAAATATATAGAAATCTCACCTTCGTCACTCGAATATAAACACTGATGATGAGGCCTCATCATCTGAATCATCTCCGGGCGACTAGAGTGTGATTCTATATCTATCCAGTATATTAAAATTTCGAATACACGCGGATCAGACGTATACGCAAAATCTATATATACTGGATTGTCCACATCAATATAAATAGGTAATCAAATACGAATAATTGATTTAAATTTTCAAAACAAAATTTGTTTTCACGTTAAAAATATACTCTTCACACTCGTTCTAGGATACTACTGATCCCATCTCTAACGAGTCATTCTAATTGGATATTACTAATCCAATATCTGATGAATTCTTTCGTAGGGTTCTAATGTGTCTTGTTCTCTGAGCATTGTAAACCAAAGCTCTGATACCAACTGTGAAAACCCGTAACTTCCCCGTAAAGGAAAGCGTCGGATAATTCGAGAACAAACCACAACATAACACATACAGAAGAACGTTTCATTGTATATTACAACAATGCATCAGAATACACGAATATACAGAGTATAAATGAATATTACACAGAAATATCAGAGATTTAATTACATTTAAATACATAGCAGCGGAAAAATAATACAATACACAACTAGAATGAGATATACGGATACAAAGCTTTCCGGATATCGTTCCAGCTGTAAACCAGGATCCTGTGAATATAAATCTGCAAAACCAAAACTACTAGCTGCCCGTGTCAAAATAAGGGCACCCAGAGTTTAGGTTAAAACAATAAACTCCAGGTCAGTCATATGACTGGTGTGAGAACTAAAACAGTTATTAATCTTTATTTTAAATCATTAGGTAAATCAAGGGACCACGCCGTATAACACGGAACGGGTTTCCTCCCAAGAATACCAGTGCATAAAACAAACAGCGCAATGCTAAATAAAGAAAAATGAAGCTGTTATAAGACCCAGGTCCCATCACACAATGCAACGCAGCCGAGGATAGGGTTTTCCCTTATAACAGCCAAAGAATGCTTGATACGGTCAAAACAAATCGTTTGATACTATTATAAGTGCATAGTGCATAAAACAACTTCAAATCATAAGTATCAATCATAGGCGGCATGAGCGCCCCATCCCACTATGTCACCATACTAGGTTCTACAATTAAAACCGCAAATGTCACATATTTGGAAATTGGATTTCCGTCTATGAACCGAGGCAAAAGATAGTCCTCAACCGATTCGAGACTGCCTAGCCCGAGCCTCAGGATCAGAGCTCGAGTGACCCTTGGATCCTCAGGGCCAGTCCACCGATGTGGATTAAACTTAAACCCTGAACATGCGTTTCCCCGCCCTATGGGGCGTAAACGAGCCAAATAAATGACTCCATCGGTTCGAGAACGACCGATCAATCCGAGGCGCCTCGCAACATCAACAACCACATAAGTCAAACTCGTCAGGGCGTGTAAAACCATTGACGCCACTTCTAGCTAGGAAGAAACGCATGCCCTCCCTGACGTCCTCTCCCGTTTTTGGTTCATACCGGGTGTGAAACTCGCGAATCAAACGTTACACAAAGCTACGCCACAAAGGCCTTGCTTTGATCATCACCACAAGACTTTGCTTTTCAACAGAAGCCTCGATCAATTGCCACTTAGGCATGCCACACAGGCAATTCACTCCATGCGTTTGATATCCATCAATATATAACCCCTGAGCTCGTACGTCTCAGAGAAAGGCGTTAAGCAAGAGAATAAATTCTCCGCCGCCAAACAGATATATATTTAATAGAGATCAATCACACGGACTAAAATCCAATGTCAGACACACAGTCCATTTACAAGTCCGTTCTGGGTCTGAACGAAACCGGAGGCACCTAGTACCTCGCATATCCATCGATCTCCAAGTACGTCTGGACGATCACTAACTGTTTCCATCTTCTTGGGTGTACAGCCCAATCAAGATCATCAGTAATTACCCAAACGACGTGAAGACCTCCGGTCTTCGACCATCGTCTTCATCTTCGACTTATCGTCGTATCAGTTATTCAGAATGGGATAAACCCGGACTTTCCGAATAACTCGCGTATATTTTAAATAAGTGTTACACAAACACAACATACGCCTCATTCCAATTCATTAGTCACTAACCGTAAATTAATCAAGAGAATAATTCCCCAAATATTAACCCCGAAGGCCGAAACCAACATCAGATCAATATTCAGAAAACCATTCTGTTTGGCTAACCGACAGTCAATTCCTAAATTTCACATTCATAGGGAAAGGTTCCCATTGATTTTATCAAAGATAAATTCTTTAATTTATTCTTTAATCTATTTTTGAATATCAATTCAAACTAGTCGGGATTAACGAACCTTGCCGAAGTAATCATTTGTTTTAATTTCCCAATCCCAACCTATTCATTCCATGAAGTAAAACTGGTAATACTTCATATCTAACACCACGGTGTTATTGGTAAATTCCATTACCATTTCACGTTCAAATCTAATTAAAGATTTAACTATCACCTGGAGTAAAACTGGTGATACTCCATTCTCGATCTTTTCAATCTAATTAAAGATTCATTAAAACTCCACTTAGTTTTAATATTTCTCTGGGTTAAAGAATCAGTGTCATTTAAAACACGGTTCACGATAAACCCAAAATCACATTCCATTAATTATCTTGTTAAAGAACGAGTGTTATTTAAAACACTGTTCACGATAAACCCAAAAATCAATATCAATTCAATTTCAATTAAATATTATTTAATTGGTACACTTCATTAAATCTAAATAAAAAGATTTAATCTTTTCTCAACTGGGTTCAAGAACAGTGTTAGTGAAGACACCATTCACGACAAACCCAAATCACATTCGATATTCAATACAAGGCTCTGAATAGAAAATATATCGGCTTATATTCAATATCGAATTCTACGACTAACAAATGTCGTATTGGAAATAACGATATAAATATATATCTTTCAAATTTCCATAACAACACCTGTATAATCACGAATTCCAACATCGAAATATTCCGAAGACAATTTCGATTCAAATCCACTCCAATGCAATCATTGGAAATTCTGGTTATTTTTAAAACCCTTTTCAAATTCAATTTATTTATTTAAAAATAAATAGAATTATATTTCTAGTTCAAAACTAGTTCATTTCGATAAAAATCTATTTTTATCTTTTCAAATATGGAGTTTTTCATCCCAAATCTTTCTAAATCATTTCTTATGATTTTACACAAATTATTACTATTTTTAATAATTTTATCAAGGCCCGTACAGTCGATTTCCATCAATGGCCATCGAACTGCACCTATAGCGACCTTTTTCAAATTTGATTTGGACATAATTCCAAATCCAACCGTTAGATTTCTAATTTCTAATATCCGTTAGAAAGCTCTTTTCGATACGAACCCAACGGTTCCGGTTTTAGGAGAATCCGACGGTCGGATCTCCCGCAATGTCCGTTTGAAATAAATGGTCGAAATTCACGAACTGCCGCGGCGCGGCGCGTTCTATTCAGGCCATTATATTATATATATATAATATATATATAATATATTTCGTCGATTTCTATTTAAAACGAATTATATAAGTAGTTTTAAATTCGTTTCAAAAGCAATTTCAACTTCCGTTTCAATTCAAATCAAAATTGAATTCTTCTCTATAAATTCGTTTTAAAATTCATTTCTATTCAATTCAAGTTTCAATTCCATTTGAATTCATTTCAATTTGCTTTCAATTCAATTTGAATTCGTTTTCAATTCATTTCGAAATCGTTTTCAATTCAGTTCATTTCGAAATCGTTTTCAATTCAATTCATTTCGAAATCGTTTTCAATTCAATTCATTTCGAAATCGTTTTCAATTCAATTCATTTCGAAATCGTTTTCAATTCAATTCATTTCGAAATCGTTTTCAATTCAATTCATTTCGAAATCGTTTTCAATTCAATTCATTTCGAAATCGTTTTCAATTCAATTCATTTCGAAATCGTTTTCAATTCAATTTATTTCGAAATCGTTTTCAATTCAATTCATTTCGAAATCGTTGATCTCGAAATCACTTTTCAATATTCATTTTAAAATGAATAAAATCGATATAAATATCGATCACGTCAAAATGGCGTCAATCTAATCAACACAGCTTCATAATTTCTATTTTCAAATTTTCTTTATTTTTCAAATTGGAATGAGGCCCAATCAACTACCATATAAAATTAATTATATGGATTTCCATACAACACATGTATATAATAGCATTGAAAAATAATCAACCATCAACCAAAGTGCACTACACTGTATAAGCATCAAATATAGATATTCAACGCTTATAACAGCCTGTCAATCAATCGATCGACATATTTAATCAATCAGGATGAGTGAACTTCAAATTTCATCCCAACACCCGTGTGGGGTTTCAAACAATCAAACACAGATTTTATTTGTGCAGTTGGGCGATGTGTAAAATTTATCGTCCCAATCAATGTCATTCAAATAAGTGTACATAAACAAACCGTCTGGTTTGTAAATGAATATTTATTTATTCACATTCACGTTAAAAATTATATTTTTAACGATAAAACATTTTATTCCAACTTATGAATTTCTATTCAATTCATTTATTCAATAAAAATGATATTTTTATTTTTCTAACATATTTTAGAAAATTTCGGCGGCATAACGGCACGATACTAGAAACGGGACAAGGCCTAGCCTTATCCCCAGTCTAGCGAAGGCCCACGCCATTCACAAATCAATTTCAATCAATCTCCAATTCAACATTACGAATAAATCAATCACCCAACATTCAACTAAACAAACAAGTCCATGGTCTGTGGACGGGTGTCGGGTGCTTCTAATAAGCACCGTCTGCATCCTAGTATATATATATATAACACTAGAAAAATTAAATTGAAAGGTGAGAAATTCTCACATATAGCTATCCAAACATCTTGACTCTTCTTTGATAGAAATCTTCATTGTTTTCGCATCTTCGTCAGCTTCGTCGTCCGTAGCCACTACATATATAAAAATCGAATTTTTACTTCGCTATTCAATATATAAAAATCCATTTTTCTATCGAAGTTCAATATATAAAAATTCTATTTTTCTATCGAAGTTCAATATAGATAAAAATTATATTTTTTCCTATCGAAGTTCAATATAGATAAAAATTATATTTTTATCACGCTATTTTCCACCTAAAGAATTCGCCTTTTCTAAAATAAAGATTTCACCTTTTCAAAAATAAAGATTTCACCTTTAAAAAGTCACCACTTTATTTCAACGTATATATTATAAAAATCAGATTTTTATTTCGCTACATATACCAAGATGATATTTTTATATTCTCTATCCTATAAAGATTATATTTTTAATACTTTAAAAATATAAAAATCATATTTTTACTCTACTATTCAATATATAAAAATCGAATTTTTATTCTACTAAAAATTCTTATCATTATATTTTGCTTTCTAAAACAAAATATAATTTTCTTTCAAAACACATGTATATTTTCTCCTTTCAAAACAATGTTTCTTTTATATAGAAAATCCTCCTTTTGAAACAATATATATCCATATATAATTTTTGATCTTCGTGACTAAAAATGTCATCTTTATATGATAAAAATATCATTTTTATCATATTATAAAAATATAATCTTTTAACTTATAAAGTTTAAATCTTTTCAAAAGTTAGTTTTTAAACTTTTCAAAAATCAGTTTTAAAATCATTTTTAAAATCATTTTTCAAAATCAGTTTTTAACATTAAACAAAAATCAGTTTTTAACATTAAACAAAAATCATATTTTTTTCTTATACAAAAATCGTATTTTACTTTTCCAAACATTGTATAATTTATTTTTCAAGATCAATGTATATTATATTTTTTCAGGATCAATTCTATTTTAAAACAATGTTATTTCTTAAAACTGAATTTTATATATTCAAAACTGAATTTTATACTTTCAAAAAAACTGCATTTATATATTCAAAACTGAATTATATACTTTCAAAAAAACTGCATTTTATATATTCAAAACTTAGTTAATTAAAATAGTGATTAATTAATTTAATTAAAATTAATAACACTTAGGAAATCGTTACCCTTTCTCTAATCCCTCTTCTTCGTTCTGCTGCCACGATGAACCCAAAGTCGATTTCAAGAACCTCCAGAAGCACGCATCCCCACACCCTCTGACAACGATCCGCCACCACCATTTGAACGCCCCTTCTGTCGCCACCCCTCCAGAACAGAGCCACCCTGATCGAAGCCTCAACTTCGTCTGAAAACCGCGATGAACAGTGAGCCTTCGTGGCGAAAATCCAACCTCCACAGAACACGAGAGCATATCACCACCGTTGGCCTGCGGGAGTTCGATGAGCTCTTCATTTTGCAATTTAGGGTTTTTGAAATGGTGGAGGGGATTGGAAGATCGAAGAGGGAGAAGTATGGAATGGGTCGCCCGTCGGTTTCGAATAGAACGGCGGCTCCAGATTTAATTAGGGTTAGGGATTAAAGTTTGGCCTTATATAAATATTTTTATTATTATTTAATTCATTAAAGTAGGTTTTTGCGTATGAACTCAAAACCAAACCCAACGACTGTCGCCCCTAGCTAATTACCCCCATCCCAGACACAATGGAATATGTTTCGTTAGCCAATTCGACTGTTACAGTCAGTTATTCTTCAAATTAAAATATAAAACATTTAATTTGAGTTTTAAACGTATATTTTAATTTGCCGGGGCCACATACTGATTCGGAAAATTATGAAATTTAAAACCTAGCAATAATTTGACATCCCGGACCCAATAAAACTGGTTTCGTCGAAATCCGAGGTCATTTGCAAAATGTCCATTTTTAAGGGCCTGAATTCCATAGCGACTATTCAGAATTTTCAGCTGGACATATCTCTCAATTTTTAAAGTGAAATCTCAGTTTCTTACATCCGTTAGAAAGATATTATCAATTAGATCCTAATGTTTTTGGTTTCACTAAAATCCGGTTTGTTTTGCACCCGGTACATTCAATTGAAGTTTGAAATCGAATTATCGAACTACCGCGCCATTTTCAATTCTATTTATAATTATATATAAATATTTATATTCTAACGACGACGTATATAATATATACGTCGAATTATATTCAAAATAAATTTTCTCGTCGATATTATTTAAAATAATCTATTTTAAAATATTCAAAATTCGCTAAAATTGCCAAAATAAAAATTTCAAACTGGCTCGCATTTTACGGGTTGTTACAGGTTGGGTGTCCCACTTCGGGTCGGGTCGGGTTGTTATCTCCCATCCAGTTCGTGCTCCAGCTCCAATCAGCTCCCCTCGTCCTTCGTTTACTCCGATTCGATCCCCCTCCTTTAGCCGATCCGATATAGTTCAACTAGCATGGCCTTCCTTTTTGCCAGGTTTCTCAAGTGCCAAGTTCTGATCCGATCGAATCCCTTGCCCAGTTCACTTATCCGACCCGAGCCCCCATATTCGATCCGATCCGATTCAAAACCTGCACTTTTTCTGAAACTTTTCCAACGGGTGTTTTACGCCATTCGACGAAGTTTTCGACCATTCTAACTATTGTAATCAATCACAAAGTATACCATACAGTCATAGCAACACATAGAAGTGACCTCAAACACAAAAACATCAACATGATAGGTTAAAATGGATCAAACGTAGCCAAAACCCCATATTATCCCTTAAGCATGTATGAACATAACTAATGATAGGATTAGTAAAACTTAACCAAATTAACCCAAACTCACATCAGAGTTCTAAAACATTATTTCGAATTTTATAAGTATTTTTCCAGAATTTTATCATGTTTAAATTCGCTAATTAACACTAATTACCCTTAATTAGCCATAATTAGTGAGGAACTATGCAAATCACTCACCTTAGCCACAAATAAAACTTAAATCTGAAATAAATCTCTGATTTGATGCGAATCCCAATGCTAAACAGCAGCTCCAATGTTGATTTGGTGTAGATCTCCCTTGATTTGATGTTGCTAAGCTTAATCCTTAGTTAGAAGATGATTTGGAGGTGATTTAGAGTTTGGAGGCCATTTTTAGGGTTTCTTGGAGGTAAGTGGAGGCTAGAGAACTGAAATGGGATGATTCTCTAACTCTTTTCAGCCTCCCCATAACCCTAATCCCAAAATGGGTTATGGGCCTATTCACTAATCACCCTATTTGGCCCGGTTAAGCAGTTTTTCACCTTCCAAACTTTATTTTAGCCATACCTCCGAAACAGTAAGTCCGTTTGGCTATTATGACCACTCTACGGAAATGTAAACCATCAAACGAATCTAATGGAAGTGGTTTCAGGTCAAAATTCCTTTCCAATCAAAAGTTATGACCGAATCAAGATCAGCTAGGGGCAAAATGGTCATTTAAAAATCGACAAAAATCATGAACATGGGAAATGACTCTAATGGTTGTTTCCCAAAGTTACATGACCATACGACTTCATATGGGAAAGAAATAAATATTCTACGATCCTCCGATGCGTAGAATGCGGGTTGTTACAAAAACCATTACAATAAGATAACTATTGTCTTGTACCATTAGAGTACATAAATATGTAAAAAAAACATAATTCCCCAAAAAGAGCTAAGCCATAGTTAGGAGAAGAACTTTAGCTATACTTCTAAAAGCAGCTCCGACAAGATGATAACCGAGTCTTGACTAAGCCTTAAAATTCCCTCCCTGCGAACCCGGGAGGTGAAACATAAGAAAGAAGAGGAAAAAAAAGGGTCAAACATAAAGTCTGGGGAGTCCAGTTAGTTTTAGCAAGTAAATAAGTAAAAGTAGCACGATAAGCATATAATTAAGAGAGAGATAACTACATAAAGGCAGGTATGACAAGGTAACCAGGATAGGTTGTGTATGCTTCTAATGATTACTCTGCACCATTACTGGTATGACTAGAATGAAATGATCCCTCCCACTATAAGCTGGTAGACTTAGGCATACGTCCGAGTGTACCCTAACTACTACCCTAATCGATTGGCTCCCTAATCCACGTAGATACTCTGTGTCGGCCCCACCGTAGGATGTATCGCGTCCTAAAGTGGAAACCCCTCGCCGATATACAAAGCCCCATATCTATAGGTGTCATGGTCGTCTTATCCCCTTCTACCCGGCTCATGCATGCACATGGCCTGGTCGGTTTGTGCCGCCCACACCGTCCTTCACGTTTGGATCTCTTACAATCAGTTCAGTAAGCGTGCCTCTTCTCCAACCTGATTCAGAGTATTATATTTGATACCTACTCCGGGTTACTGACCGAAATAGGTCCCACACAATATGATACAAGCTCTCCTCCTTGTCTTTTATCCCCCATTAAGTTTTCCACAGGTTATATTTACCCTAAAAGGTGTCTTACTTATATAACCCCAATCTTTCTACCGATTTTGCTTACCTATATGTGTCTTTGATACATAACCCCCAATCAGTTAAGCCTCGTGGGACTATATCAAATATTACCCACCAAACTCTGATATACTAACTTTACCCTTCCATTGTTCAGCCAAATTTACTTAACCCCTATTTATATTCACTAAATCCCTATGGATTCAACTAGGTTAAGTATTTTAATTCATTACTATGTCCATTTATGGTTTATCTTGGGTTAGACCTCCCACATTAGGCCTACGGCTTGAAGATGCTGGATATGCCGGTCGGGTCCAGGCAGACTTATTCCACAAGTTGAGCTTAACCTCATGTCTTTGCCCGTCTTGTATTTGTGCACTTGGACCTCTCACATTAGGTTGAACATTAGTGGTTGCTGGATATGCCGGTTGGGTCTGGTTAGACTTCTTCAACTAATCCAACCTAACCTCGTGTCATAAGTGCAATCACAATTTCTAATTGTAATCATAGGCATTTCATTCTTATCTAATTTTACCTATGTCATTATAGATTAAAGGTTTCATGCCCCTTTTTCCTCAACTATGTTCATAGTGAATTATATGTCTATATTCATATACATTAACCAAGTTATGCCAATTCTAAAATTTTCCCACGTTCCCTAACTAATGCATTCACATAATTTTGGCAGCATGCCTAGGCTAGAAAGTAGCCTAGTCATGATCAATAGAAAGGGAAAGGTGATGGGAAGATGACAGTAGTGATTATTCTAACATAACCGGCATAAACATATACTCGCATGGCGATAAGGTGAACATATAAGCATAAATCCACTGAAATGGTGACAGTTTACTAGTTTTATCATAGCAAAGATGTTAAGATAAGCATGACAAGATCTAAATATTAATTTAGATGTCCAACATGTTCAGATCTAATATAATAAGCACAAGGAGATCTAAATAATAAGCTAGATTGGATTAATAATTTAGATGTTCACATAATTCAAATCCAATAGTTAAAAGTAGATCTAACACAAATAAAGTTTAAGATACACATCATAGGATGTCACAGAAGTTACAATAGATCCGACTAGATAAAGATTTAGATCCAAGCTATAACTTATTTAGAATGTCATATGTTCACAATTTACAATGGATCTAGTACAATTTAGTCACAGGAACAAATCCAAACTATAGTCATATCATGTTTACTTTTAAATATTTAAATCTAAAAGCAACTAAGAACTCATAGTGTTTGGATTAGAAAATAGTTATAGAAAAGAAGCTTATTGAGATGCAGATCTACACTTGAATCTCTAATTAGTTTGCTTTAGTTGATTGTTGTAGAAGATGATTAGGTTCAGTTTAGTAACCGGCAGAGTTTGGCCTCCATGGATTCTCAATGAAGAAAACAAGAGAAATGGACCTCTATGTATAACAACCAGCCTCCAGAAAACCGAATGCCACCTCATCCCTAGAGGGGTCGATCCCCCCCTTTATGTGGGTCGACACCCCTGCTTTGAGGTCGACACCCCTGGGGCGGGAACTTTGCCGCCAACGGATTTTTCAAATTTTGAACTAAAATTTAATTTTCTGGACCCTATATATGTATATGTGTGTATATATATATAACTATCTTGCACATATGCAAACTTCAAACCTTCATAACTTCTTCATTCTGTGTCCACTTTACGCAAACCAAATAGTTATCCTTAACAGAATTTCGAGACGGACGTAATGGGGCAGTCTGTTTCCCTTAATTATAAATATTAAATTAATATTATTTAATTTATCCTCTTCTAGTGTTGTTAAAATTACGGGGTGTTACATTCCCCCCTAATTAAAGGATTTCGTCCCGAATTCTCTAAGTTGAGAAAAATGTAGATCCTATCATCCATCACCCATCTACTCAGTCATCAATGACTAGTATCCATTGTCCTTAAAGACTTCTAATGCTTGTATGAATATATGCAAAGGTGTGTGTATATGTCTCAATACTAATGCAAAGATTAGGCGGTCTACAGATTCAGTCGACCTCCTTAATGCAATGTATCTTGGTTCCTTGAATCCAATATGTATGCAAATAATCCTACTATAACACGTAAGTTTTATATGTGTGCACACTCATTCATCCAAATGCAACATCCGTACGCTAAAACAACCATTTTCACCCATTAAAAGGAAATAAAAATTTACACACATCCATATGCAGCATGAGAGTGATTGAGCCGATCTAGTGCCTAATGTGTGTGTATATGCATCCATAGGCAACCACTAGCAAATACTTACATCTATTAGCATCCATCAAACATAACATGTCTCAAACACATGTTTACATCCATAGGATTCCTATCTAAAGGTCGAGAATACTATTGATAGGATATAATCAAATGGTAGAAGCAAGCATAGATAAAACTTTGGAAAAGGAGTTAAGAACATACCCTCGAAAAGAAAAGTGTACAAAGCATGAATCTTGCCTTCGGTCTCCAAAGTTGCATCCTCTGGTTATCTCCCCATTGAACCTTTATAAGCTTGATTTCTTTATTGCGTAGCTTCTTAACTTCTGATCCAAGAATACGGGTAGGGATTCGTCAGACTGTCGCCTGCCATTCCTTCTAATTCTTCCAATGTGCTTGGCTCAACAACTTCCGCGGTGTCATGCAAACACTTCTGCAGATGCGAAGCATGGAAAACATCATGAACACCAGATATATTTTCTGGAAGCTTTACTCCATAGGCCATTTGGCCAATCCTCTCAGTTATGGGAAATGGTCCCACAAACCTAGGTTCCAACTTTCCTACCGATCCGAAGCGAACCGCAATCCTCAGAGGTGATACTTTGATAAAAACTAAGTCTCCCACTTCAAATTCGATGTCAGTCCTTATCTTGTCTACAATCTTGAGTGGTCTTCATTTGTCATCGAATAAGATCAATTTTCTCGGACGTTTCTCTAACCATATTAGGTCCAAGTAATAATCTTTCTATAGATTCCCACCAGAAAGTTGATGATCTACAGGGTCGTTCGTATATTGCTTCGAAGGGTGCCATGCCGATGCTAGCTTGATAACTATTGTTATAGGCAAACTCTACTAAAGAAAGGTGTTGCTCCCAAGTCCCTCCGAAGTCTAGGATACACAACCTTAAAAGATCCTCTAGAATTCTGTTCACCCTCTCCGTTTGCCCATCGGTCTGAGGATGATAAGCAGTGCTCAAACACAACTGTGTACCTAATGCTTCTTCCAAGCTCCTCCAAAATTCACTGGTAAAGATGGGGTCACGATCGCTTACGATGCTGGAAGGTACTCTATGAAGACGAACTATCTCACGAACATAAATTGATGCCAACCATGATTATTTCCTCTTACTCCTGACTGGAATGAAATGAGCACTCTTAGTCAATCTGTCCACTACTACCCAAATACTGGTGTTGCCTTTCTTTGACCTAGGCTACCCATCTATGAAGTCCATGGAGATGCTCTCCCATTTCCACTATGGAACCTTCAATGGATGAAGTAAACCACCGGGCTTCTTTTTCTCAGCTTTAACTTACTAGCAAACTAAACATCGAGAAACAAACTCTACCACGTCTTTCTTCATCCCGGTCCAAAAGAAAACCCTCTTCATGTCTTTGTACATCTTATCACCTCCTAGATCCATAGTCATCTTAGAACGGTGTGCTTCTTCTATGACTGCCTTTATCAAGCTTCTAGTTTGAGGAACACAAAGACTTCCATCTTATCGCAACCAACCCTTTTCATCTATGGAATATCTGCTGAGGTGACTAGAAGTCTCCCCTCTTATGAGTTTGTCCATGATATCTAAAATTTGTCGGTCACATTGCTGCGAAGCTCCTATCTGATCCATAAGAGTTGGTCGTAGCTCTAGCGATGCAAAAAAAATCAGGCAAAATATCAATGAAGGATCTTAAGTCAAAAGTTGATATGAACTCCAAGCTCTTCATTTCCAAGAATAGAGGAATTAAAGCCATCTTCTGCCTACTTAGTGCGTCGGCCACCACATTACCCTTGCCGGGGATATAAGCGATTTCAAAGTCATAAGAAGCTAGGAACTCCATCCACCTTTGTTGCCTTAAATTAAGAACCTTCTGTGAGAACAGATACTTGAGAGATTTATGATCGGTGTATAACTCGAACTTCTCTCCAAGTAAGTAATGACGTCGCGCCTTTATTGCGAATACTATGGCAGAACTCTAAATCATGGGTGGGGTAGTTCTTCTCATGAACTTTCAACTGTCTACCCCCATAACACACCACTTTTCCTTCTTGCACCAGAACTGCACCAAGCCCTGTACCACATGCATCGGTGTAAACCGTAAACCCTTTGTTCCTATCGGGGAAAGTCAAGACTGGGGCTATTGTCAGAGCCCTCCTTAAACTTTGGCAAGCAACATCACAATCTATATCCCATGAAAATGTCAAGTTCTTCTTTGTCAGCCTGGTGAGAGGGGATGATATCTTTGCGAAATCCTTAATGAATTTCCTATGATAACTTGCCAATCCAAGAAACCTCCTCACCTTTGTTGCATTTTTAGGAATCTGCCAATCTTGCACCGCAATTAACTTCGCGGGATCCACTTCTATCACTTCGTTGGAGACTACATGCCCTAAGAATCTTACCTCTTTTCTCCAAAAATGGAATTTGGAATACTTTGCCTTAAGCTGATGCTCACAGAGAGTTTTCAAAACTTCGCTCAAATGTTGGGCATGCTCTTCTTCGCTTTTGCGGAAGATCAAGATATCATCAACAAAAGCCATGAAAATTTTATTTAGAAACTCCCGAAACACCCTACTCATCAGATCGACAAAATAGACGGGTACATTCGTCAGCCCAAAAGGCATAACTAGTCATTCAAAGAAACCATACGGAATTCTAAAAGTCGTTTTGTCTATACTGTCCTCAACCACCCTCAACTGATGAAACCCCATAGCTAAGTCTAATTGAGATAATACCGAGGCACCAACAAGCTGGTCAAATAAGTCATCTATCCTCGGAATTGGATGCCTATTCTTCTTTGTGAGTTTGTTCAACTCTCTATAGTCCACACACAAACGAAACGAACCATCCGCCTTATTTGTGAATACAATTGGAGCACCCCATTTAGATATGTTTCTCCTAATAAACCCTTTTTCAAATAGCTCCCCTACTTGTATGCTAAGCTCCCTCCTTTCCCTCGGAGCCATATGACGCACTGGTTATGCAACTGGCTTTGCATAGTCCACCAGATATATACAAAAATCGAACTCGCGCCTCGAAGGTAAACCCCGTACCTTATCAAAAATATCGGAATAATCTCGGACTACCAGAACAGATTGCAAATCATCTATGGATGCATCAAGAGACTCTAGGAAGCTAAGCATAACAGACCCTTGGGGGTTGCAAGAAATCTCAAGGGTTGTCCCAAGGCACGTCAAAAGTCTAAGGACCCTCCTTTCACATTCTAGAATGACACCATACGTGGTTAGCCAGTCCATACCTAGAATCAACCCATAGCCCATGAACCCGAGCATATATGCGTCACATTCAAATTCGATGCCTAACACAGATACTCCCAAACCCCAACAAATCATGGACAAATGAGCCTATCCACCAATGGGGTTTGATAAAACTATGGGATCCATTACCATACTAGTATTTTAGTGTAGAGATTCAACCAGAGAACATATATAAATGAATGTGAAGTGTTAGAATCAAAAAGTGTTCTAATAGAATGATTCGAAAGAGAAATTAAGCCTTCCACAGAAATTTTTCTACCTCTGTCAGGAGCACTGATCCTGAGAGCATGCACCTGCTCTCCAGTTGTTCCTGCCCTCTGACCTTGTACCTGTTTCTTCAGGCACTCCCTAGCAATGTTTCCGACCTCTCCGCAATTGAAGAAAGAATTCTTCTTTATTTACAGTCCTTCAACAAGTGGCCCTCCCATCCACAACTGTGGCACTTTCTCTTATCCTTTGCCTTGTCACTCTTTCCACCCTTCTTCTCTTGCTGTGGCTGCTGTTGCTGTTGTTGTTATTGCTGTTGTTGTCCTTTCTTGGGCCATATTTTCTTGTTTGTTTCCTCATCTTTGACCTCTTTCTTTTCTCCCTTTTCTTCCTCATGCATCAAGGACATATCAACAAGCCTTTCAAAGGTTGCTCCTTTGGAATATGGGACATAACTATCCCATGAAGGAATACATTCAGCCCTTTAGCCAACCACAAAGCTTTCTTATGCGGAGTATCCACCAATTCTAGTCTAAATCTTTCCAGTAAGTTGAATTTGTTCACATACTCTTTAACAGTCAAGTTTCCTTGTTTGAGTGCTAAGAACCTCTACATCTGCATGCTCTTCTCAACTTGTGAAAGAAATTTCATCTCAAATCTCTATCTAAAGTCATCCAAAGTTTTCACCGGATGGACAGCTTGGGTTACCTCCCACCAAAATGAAGCTTCATCCTTCAGTAGCCAAGCAGCTAACTAAATCTCCCTTCGATTCTCTACTTCAAAGATTACAAACAAGTCCTCGGTCTCCTTGAGCCAGCTCCTTGCCTCCATAAATGTCTCGGTTCCATGGAATGGCTTCCCTCCCATTGCACAGTAATCTTTGCAGATCCTAGAAAAGTTGCCCGCACGTAGAGGAGGAGGAGGAACAACGGCTGCAGATGGGGGTGGAACGTTTCCTTGGCCTTCTACAGGCGCCGTGGCCTCCAGATACCTACGGAACCATCCTGGTATCGTAACGCCCTCCATGATATTGGGCTCCCCAGACATGCTGAAAAAGAAAAGGAAGGGGATTCAGATGAGGGATAGAAAGACAATACTTATTGTTTTTGGGGAATGTTTTTCAAAATAGAATTTTCTTCTTGAAAATGATTTCTTTTAAAACCTTCTTGAAAATGGTTTTCAAAAACTTTTATCTAATCTGGTAACCTTCAGCTCTGATACCAAGTGTGACACCCCACATCCACAAATGTTACTCGCTATGGGAATGCATTAAGTTCCGTGAAGCATTATAGGTAAACAGACACAAAATATTACAAGATAGATATAAATAAGATAGAAGTGGAATTTGAAATTTTTATTTCAGACATAAATCATCACATCGTGGTTCAAAATACCATAAGTCACAAAAATCATTACAATAAGATAACTGCTGTCTTATACCATCAAAGTACATAAATATGTAAAAAAAACATAATTCCCCCAAAAGAGCTAAGCTTTAGTAAAGAGAAGTACTTGAGCTATACTTCCAAAAGCAGCTCCGACAAGATGATAACTGAGTCTTGGCTAAGCCTGAGAATTCCCTCCCTACGAACCGGCGGGGAGGGGGGACGAAAGAAAGAAGAGAAAACAAAAAGGGTCAGACATAAAGTCTGGCGAGTCCAGTTACTTTTAGCAAGTAAATAAATACAAGTGGCATGACATGCATATAAATTGGATAAGAGAGAGAATCTCTGAGAGATAACTACATAAAGGAAGGTATGACAAGGTAACCGGTATAGGGTGTGTATGCTTCTAATGATTACTGTGCACCATTACTAGTATGACCAGAATGAAATGATCCCTTCGACTATAAGCTGGTAGACTTAGGCATACATTCGAGTGTACCCTAACTGCTACCCTAATCGATCGGCTCTCTAATCCGTGTAGATACTCTGTGTCGTAGCCACTGTATGATGTATCACGTCCTAAAGTGGCAACACCTTGCTGATATGCACAGTCCCGTATCTACAGGTGTCACAGTCATCTTATCCCCTTCTGCCCGACTCATGCAAGCATATGGCCCGGTCGGTTTGCACCGCCCACACCATCCTTTACGTTTGGATCTCTTACAATCAGTTCAGTAAGTGTTCCCCTTCTCCGACCCATTTCAAAGTATTCTATTCGATACGTACTCTGGGTTACTGACTGAAATGGGCCCCACACAATATGATACAAGCTCTCCCCCTTGTCTTGTATCCCCCCACTAGGTTTTCCACAGGTTATAATTACCCTAAAAGGTGTCTTACTTGTATAACCCGAATCTTTCTACCGGTTATGCTTACCTATAGGTGTCTTTAGTACATAACCCCCAATTGGTTAAGTCTTATTGGCCTATATCAAAAATTACCCACCCAACTCCGATATACTAACTTAACCCTTCGATTCAACCACATTTACTTAACCCCTATTTATATTCACACAATCCCAACTAGGTTAAGTATTTCAATTCATTACCTATCCATTTATGGCTTATATTGGGCTAAACCTCCCACATTAGGCCTACGGCTTGTGAACGCTGTATATGCCGGTCGGGTCCGGGCAGACTTATTCCACAAGTTGGGCCTAACCTCATGTCTTATCCCGTCTCGTATTCGTGCACTTAGACCTCTCATGTTAGGTTCAACATTAGTGGTTACTGGATATGCTGGTTGGGTCCGGGTAGACTTCCACCACTAATGCAACCTAGCCTAGTGTCATAAGTGCAATTACAATTTCTAGTTGTAATCCTAGGCATTTCAATCTTATCCAATTTTACCTATGTCATTATAGGTTATAGGTTACATGCCCCTTTTTCCCCAATTATGTTCATAGTGAATTATATTTCCATATTCATATTCATTAAGCAAGTTGTGCTAGTTCTAATATTTTCGCCCGTTCCCTAACTAATGCACTCACATAATTTTAGCGGCATGCCTAGGCTACAAAGTAGCCTAGTCAAAATTAATTAAAAGGGAATGGTGATGGGAAGATGACGATAGTGATTATTCAAACATAACTAGCATAAACATATACTAACATGATGTTAAGGTGAACGTACAAGCATAGACCCACTGAAATGGTGATAGTTAACTAGTTTTATCATAACAAAGATGTTAAAATAAGCATGACAAAATCTAAATATTAATTTAGATGTCCAACAGGTTCAGATCTAATATGATAAGAACAAAGAGAACGAAATAATAAGCTAGATTTGAATAATAATTTAGATGTCCACATAATTCAGATCTAATAGTTAATAGTAGATCTGACACAAATAAGGTTTAACATCCGCATCATAGGATGTCACAGAAGGTAAAGTAGATCTGACTAGATAGAGATTTAGATCCAAGCTATAACCAATTCAGAATGTCATATGTTCACAATTTTTAATGGATCAATATAATTTAGTCACAGGAACAAATCCAAACTATAGTCATATCAGGTTTACTTTTAAATATTTAAATCTTAAAGCAAATAAGAAATCACAGTGTTTGGATTAGAAAATAGAACTAGAAAAGAAGCGTATTGAGATGCAGATCTACGCTTGAATCTCTAATTGGTTTGCTTTAGTTTATTATTATAGAGGAAAATTCGGTTCAGTTCGGTCACTTGCAGAGTTTGGCCTCCATGGATTCTCAATGAAGAAAATAAGAGAAATGTACCTCTATATATAACTGCCAGCCTCTAGAAAACCGAATGTCACTTCAGCCTTAGCGGGGTCAACCCCCCTTTATGGGGTCGAACCCCCCTTATGGGGTCGACAACCCTGCTTTAGGGTCGAAACGCATAGGGAGGGAACTTTGCCACCAATGGATTTTTCGAATTTTGAACAGAAATCTGATTTTCTGGACCATATATATAACTATATTACGCGTATACAAACTTCGAACCTTCATAACTTCTTCATACAGTGTTCGTTTCACGCAAACCAAATGTCTATCTTGACCAGAATTTTGAACAGACATAATGGCGCAGTCCCTTTCCCTTAATTCTGAATATTAAATTAATTATTATTTAATTTTTCCTCTTCTGGTGTTCTTAAAATAACGGGGTGTTACAGGTCAAGTGATATGGATATTTATCATTTCAACCCGCAATTTATAAAATTTCTACGGGCCCATCATTTCAACCCGCAACCCAAATTCAATAAAAATCGTTCAGGTCTATCATTTCAACCCATAACGGTTTTCCCCAATCTAAAGTCCATTCGGGTATGTATCTTTGCAACCCTTAGTGATATTTCCTAAACTAGGGATATGGACAACATAACAGATCATCATACAGCATCAATAATATCATAAGTCATATATCATCAGTGCACTTACGTGTCCTATAAATATAACGTGTCATGTATGAAAAAAGTATATATCAAGTAAACCATTTCTACTAGTAATCTGTATATTTCACAACAGTTCATTTATGCTGATCTAACATCCATGAAACAATGTAGGTCAAGTTTGAGGAAAATTCACATTTCGTCGCACAGATTAGATAAACGGATGAACATAGAATTGAAATGACGATATCTGGCATAACTCGGAATGAATTCAACTAGGTAACCACTCAAAATATATTTATTTTAACAAGAGAAGGTTAGGAGATTTCTCAATGGATCAGTTTGGCTATTGGATTTTTCTAGGAACGGGTTTCAAACTCAACACCACACAACACAACACATTCGCATGCTCGCACAACACTCTACACAGACATATACAACTTAACTCTTATTTTTTCAATGAAAATTATCTTATCTTAAGTAAAATATATGTAAAAAATATTCTTAATAGTTCAATGGCTACAAATTTCACCAAATATATGTTCGTCATGCTTAAATTCCTAACATATATGGCTCATCAAAGAAAACAATGCCATGGTAATACTTGATCATTTTCCACAGTTACACAAAAATAAATATAAATCATAGTCATTTGAAAACAATCAGGAGCACAAAGCATGTGTTGCTGAACATCTCGACTACATTTAACCAACATATAATACCAATAAACTATCACACACACGCATGTAACGAAACTCAGGTGGGCGGAGCTCGGTTTCCAGGTGGCTGGTCGGGTTAGCTCGGCTTACAAATGGATAGGGTAGAAGTAGAGGTCACAGTGAAGGGAAAGTCGAGCTACAGTGTGTCACGGCAGCAGGGTTTCGGGTTTCGGGCGGTGAGTCAGCGGGTTCGGATGCAAAGGGCTAGGAGGCACGGTACCTAAGACTAGTTCAGGTCGGAGTGGGGCTGCGGGTTAGGGTCTCTTGGGTTCAGGAAGAAGCAGTTGCATCACGACGGCTACGGGAAAAGGCATTGTGGCCTGGACGTGGGCGAGCTGGTCGGAAGAGATGCATGTTGGGGGTAATGGAAAGAAGAAAGGTGATGGGAAGAATTATGTGGTGGGAAGAAATAAAGGAGTAGGAGGTGGGAAAAATTGAAAATGGAAAGAAAATGGGAATGGCTATGGAAATAATAATATGTATGGGATTGGAAGATGCTTCTATCCCCTTTTATTCTCGAAGCAACAGCTTAAAACTTGTGAAAGTTCATATGAAAGGTTGCCCCTTTATTTTCCATTTCACGAAGATACGGATTACACTTTTTAAAAGGCATTTAGAAATAAAAATGAGTGGTTTATTTAAAAAAAAAAAGATCAAAAGGCATTTTGCAATAGATAGGGAGAGTAACGCCATACATGTTTTCAAAATAAGAAGCCCATTTGCTAAGCTTTGTAAACTTTTTAACGCATGAAGTTGAGACAATATGCATGCATTTTTCGTACAACAACATGGATGCAACGTTATAGAATTTGCAGTGTCATGATGCTCCATTTAAAAACGCATTACTGACCCCCTTTAAACGTAAAATTCGGATAGGAAAAGAATTAAATGGAGGTCAAAACGTCAGATTTTCGTAAAACGAATTTCACTTTTGAATTCGTGACAACAAACAAAATATTTTTCATGTATGTCCGAACTGGTTTCAGAGAGAATTTAAATTCGCTAAAATTTGAACTGTTATGCGCAGCTCTGCACTGAAAATTGAGCGATTGACAAACATCCAAATTTTCCAACGAAATTTTCATAGTTGCCACATCTCATTATACGTATTTCAAATTCCAAATTTCTATTACGAAAAACCATAGAATATTTACAAAATAAAAATTCGTTTAAGTCAAAATTTAAATTGTTAAAAATAGTGGGTTGTTACACTCTCCCCCACTCAAAACTTTTCGTCCTTGAAAAGGAACGAGATGGGGAATTGATAAATAACTTGAATACATTTTATATCAGAAGTTAAAATATTTTCAAACATTTCAAAATAGTTTAAGTGTTCACTCGACGTTTCGATTGGCGATATATATCTATCCCACTTTCGAAACATGAAAACAAATATCGATGATGCCGCGGTCATCATCAAAATTATTTTCAAGCGACTAAAGTATGTGTAACACCCTGCATTTTTTAAATGTAATTGCAGAATGTACATATAGATATGCACATAAACTTAATTAAGAATGAATTAATAAATACATACATTGATGGTGCATTTATAATAAAAGAAATAAATGCAGAATAAAATGAAGAAGATAAATCAGAGAATGTATAGCGAGCAATTAATTAATAAATATTAATTGCATAAAAATGAGGAAGATGTATGTGTGTGTATATATACACACACATGACGATTAAAAGTTTATTAACTACAAGATAAAAAGTTGAACAATAAATTAATGCATATTGTTACATGGATAGCAATAGGAAAAGGGAACGCTATAAATTGAGTGCATAAAGATAGAATGCATTAATAGTAAATTGCAATGAGTAAATAAAATTAAACGAAAAAGGTAAACTATATCCAAAAATATATATAAAAGGGAAATTTAATTGCACAAAAGAAATAATGGCATATATGGCGGAGCAATTAATAAAGAGAGAATGTAAATAAAATGGATGCGTTAAAGGTAGTATATCAACACATTAATAAGAGAGTAAGCAATAAGTGCAAGAGGCTTAGTGTGAAAGCAATTTAATTAAAAAGCGTTTTAGTGTGAAAAGGGTTTAATAAGAGGTCTAATTGGAAGGATATTTTAAAAAAAGAATTAGTTAATATAATTAATTTGAGAAAGTTATATTTGGAATAAAATAAAGAATTGTTTGCGTACAAAAGCTTAGCATATGCATAAGAGTTGAATGCAAACAAATATGATTTAGATTAAGGACTGCGCACGAACAAAAGAAATGTTTGAAATTTTATTTATGTGCAAGAATTATATGTAGTATAAATAAATCAAATTTCAAATCAAGATGAGAAAAGAAGGACACCCTTGCGCGTGGACACATGGGTGCAATGCACCCTGGGCAATTCTGGAATGTTCTTTTCCTTGAGTGAGGTAGTTGGTTTAGATGGGCTTTAAATTAGATCTAAAGGACGAAGTTCATTTAGCACGCCTATTAATAAGATGGTAAGGTTTACCTTTATCCTCATAATTTTTGAGGTGACGCCAAAACTCTACCCTTTTCTCTTCTTCTCCAAACCTATTCTAAAAATAAAAATTAGATCTAGGCCTTTTCTTCTTCAAAGTTTGAGATAAGAATTTAGATCCACGATATATGCGCCTAGATTTACGCTATATGTGATGTAAGATCTGAGTCTGATCTATTTTAGTTCCTCTTCTCTTTTCTACTTCTTTTCTCTTTCTTTTTAGGGTTAATTTACAGATCCGTGGTTATTTAGGTCCTAAATTCAGTTAGGAAAACCATAGAAGAATAGATCTGGGTCAAATCCATAATTTGGGAAGTTTACGAGGTGAGTGGATTTAAGCCATATTATTTTAGATAATGGTATATTACCGTTTAGCATTCCCCATTTTGACGAATTGAAATATGATATGTTAAGATGCCTAAACATATGCTAATAATGATTAAAGTGGTGCAAATGACATGTGGGAATGATTAGCATGATATAACGTCAAATTGTTAAAATGAATAATTCATATATTGAATCAGTTGAAATGTTGGAATGTTTACATGTTATAATATTAATTTAAACATGTGAGAAAAATTAATATATTGGACTAGTTGGAATGCTAAGAAGTTTACATGTAAATTTGTCCCAATTATATATAGGGAATAATTGGAGTAAGTATATGATTATATGGATTCATGTTAACATAGAATTGTATGATTAAATAAATATGGGTTTGGGGCATCGACCAAATTATGTTTAAAGATCTTAAATTGGATCATAAGTATAAAAAAATGATTTGGGCACAAATGGGATCTTATGTAAAATATGAAATAATATGAATTTTGACATAAATCCAACGTGAATATAATTGGGTAAATGGGCATGAGCACCTATATAGACATAGGTACGATTAATTGATTAATAATGAATGCCTAGTGTTACAGTTAGAAATTGTAATTGTACTTATGATACGAGGTTAGGTTGAATTAGTGGTGAAAGTCTACCCGGAACCGACCAGCATATCGAGCAACCACTAATGTTGAACGTTATGTGAGAGGTCTAAGTGCGCAAGTATGAGATGGTCTGTGACACGAGGTTAGGCCCAATTTGTGGAAGAAGTATGCCCGGACTCAACCGGCATATCCAGCATCCACAAGTTGTAGGCCTAATGTGGGAGGTCTAGCCTATTATAAACCATAAATGGACATGGTAATGAATTGGACTACTTAACCTAATCTAATCCATAGGGATTGTATTAATACGAACTAAAGTTAGGCTTAAATAAAATTGGTTAGACAGTTGGTGGGCTAAGCAAATCAGAGGGGGTGGGTAATATTTATGTATAGGCCCTCAAACTTAGCCCGATAAAGTTATGTAATTAAAGACACCTCATGGTATACATAACCGGTAGAAATAATAAAGTTATGTAATTAAAGACACCTTTTAGGGTAAGAATAACATGTAGAAGTAATAGAATTTAGACATGCATAATAAACTGATAAGGAAATGGGATAGCTGGTGAAACGAGATAAGAGTCACTTAATTGCAAATTAAGTAATCAGATAAGAGGAAAACCTGAAACCATTTGAGAAAAGGGGAAAATATACGAAATATAAGAAGTTGTGCTTAATTATAAATTAAGCAACCTATAAGCTTGGAAATCTGATACCTGTTGATAATAATGGATAGGCTTATCCTAGGGACAAGGGGAAATTATGACATAGGTAATAATAAATGGATAGTGAAACTTGTTCATGGGCCTTAGTTAATAGAACTAAGTTTGTAAGTAAACAACAATAAGTTGTATTGACGATGTAAAGTGGAATTATGATTAAATGAGAAAAAATGAGGAAAACTTATGAAATAAATTATATTTAATCATAATGGTAAGTCACATGTTAACGGGAAAACATGTGAATTGAGATATACTTTATTACAGATTAAGTAAAACATGTTATTGTAGTCAAACAAGGATATAATAGAGATTGTGGATTACAGACTTTGGGCTATAATCTAGAGAATAACATGTTGGAAGCTTGTTAATAAACTTAAATGGTTTAAGTTATATGACTGAAATTAATAAGCAAGAAAAACTTGATAATTTGAATAAAAATACAATATGAAAGGGAATAACCAAGTTAACTAGAAACCAGATGAGGTGAGGCAAGCGCGTAAAAGAATGTTTAGACATAAGGTCTAACAACATATTGAATTGAGGCACTTGAACCAGTCCGCAAGTTTGAGGGTGAATAACCCAATGGGGTAGATCATCGTGGTGTTACAAGGCACGAGGGGAGAGTACATTCATCTGATTGTTTTGACGGCTCCGAAGGACTGGAACTAGAAGCACGCGGCTTCCTGGGATACGTAAGGTGCTCCTAGTAGTCCTCTATGCGGTGACAAATGACTTAGGTTGTACTCACAGAGGTTGGGTCTGCGCGTAACTACTAGGTGAGTAGTCCTTGATTGCAGAAGTAGCTATGCAGTCAGAATACTGTAACTCGGTGACACCAGGGTGATTCGATGGTTGCCTCAATGGGGAGGTGGAGGGTCAAGACCAAGGATAGTAGATCATCGAATACCCGTCATCGACAGCTAGTGGAATGCGAAAAGGCTAGAGCTAAACCCAAGATACCATTTCACCCTTCACTATCGGGGTAAGGGGTTGAGGGGAGATGCCACATGGATGTTTATATTGTTTGCGTAGGGGTAGTCGTCGCTTAGCTCTTGTAGTCTTTACAAGTTGAGAGTAGGGCTAAGGTAGGGCCATAGCCACCATGAAAACAGACTCTAGGTATATCTGTATATAGAGGCTCTTTAAAGACAGGCCTGTAAGGATATGGAATAGCTCCTCACCGAGTTCGGTGTTTCTTTTATCGCCCTGCCATGGAACTTGATGCACATTAGAGGACGTGCAATTGAGGCATTGAGCTACAGTTGAAGATATGTACGATGGATAGTCTAGATACATGCACGTCGGCTCTAGGCGGTGTATCGTAGACTTAAGGGCATTACTCCGGTAAGAATTTTGATTCGAAAAAAGGTGGCAGTCTATACATTTGTATAGCATAGTAATGACAGATATATGTGGAACGTAACATTGTATATAGAGATCCGTACATCACAACGGCTTAGGATGAGGGACTGCGTATATTTCAATGGTGTTACGTTAGAGACCATGCGAGTGGGGTACCATGGGGTGTACCTTAATATTGGGGGTAGCTACATATATGCTATACATGGTTAATCCACTGGAAGTAAATGGGTACGATGTGTGTGTAAGCCTTGAGTGTTGATAGCCCAAGTAACCTAATAAATTAGATAATATGATTCAATGGTATATGTAGGATTATCCAAAGTGTATAGTTTAAATCCAATCAGCAGAACTTGTGTTCTGACCACCTTCTCATAACATACTCGCAGGTTAGATTTGTGGCAGGGACATGATAGCTTTGGATACTGGTATGGCAGTATTCATAATACGGTAAGGCTATGTTTTGATTATACTATATTTTATCCATTTCGTTGTGAGATATTTTCTGAGCTCTGACATATTTTATGTCTCTGTCTTTTCTGCAGGATACCAAGGCAAACCAATCCGAGTTTTGATGGATTGGAATTTTGAAGAAAAAAATCGGTCTGTCCAAATTGGGGTTGTCACATCTGGTATCAGAGCTTAAGTTTAGGATTCCTATATAAATATTGAGTGAACATATTTGTATTTTTAAAATATAAATATTATATATATATATATATACCTAGATCCGTAGAGAGACCCACTAAATAGAAAGTGCGTAATATGGTTAGAACTGGGATACTTGTTTTGTACACTAAAAGAATGAATAAGGAAATCTGAGACCCTTAGGTAATTCGGGTGGAGAGTGTACGATATACTTTATATGGAAGGAAAGTAATTCCCATATGATTAGTATTTTGGGTTAGTGGGTTTGGCAGTAAAACCTTATAGATTGGAAAATGTTAGAAAGAGAAAAATGGATAGGAATATATATAGTAGAGAGAACTTATATTGGGGAATGTCTAGGAAAGCCTAGAAAATTGGAAACCCGCTTTGAGTCTAACCCTATTGTTAACTTTAAAAACTTGAGATTATAAAAGTTTTGGGAAAAGGGTTTATGGTGTTTTCAAGTTTTAATCTTAAAAGTTATAGTTTCAAAATATGTAAAGAAGTACATATTGCGTTTTAAAGTAAAATTCTCTTAGTAAAAGGTGCATATTATAGAGCATGTATAGCTCGCTAGTTTTCTTGTTATATTTCATAACAAGAAGTCTTATAAAAGAAAGATTTTAAATCTCTATTCTTATGACAACCCTTTTTGATAATTTATTTTAAGATAATTTGTGGGTGGGTAAAATAAGTTATAGAAAATAAGAATAGAGTGGATTTTGGCACCTTGTAGTAAGAGACTAAACCGACCTTATAGATGAGAACAAGTCGTAAACCCGATGGAGAAAATAGTTGTCCGTATCTACTCCAGTTTTGTGATTTAAAAAATGATGATTTACATTTTTAAGACCACATGTTTTTATGGTTTGGAAAAAGAAAGTTTTCATGAGGAAAATAAAGTTTTGGCACTTTTAATTTTTGGAAGGAAAAGGGCCAAACCATGTTTTAAAAAGTATAGAGTAGGTAAGGGTTAGTACCTAGGGAAGATGGGAAAAGTTTTGCAGCTATGAAGCAGATAGCTAGAATTATCTTGGAATAATAGCGAGTTCCTGTAGAATGCGCAAGCACTGAAAAGCTTAAAAAAACAATAAATTAAGTGAAGCAACAAAACATGACGAGAAGGGAAAATGAAAATTTAAAAAAAAGATGAATACAAATGAAAATTTTCCAAGATAAGTTGAAAAAGAAAAAGGAGTTTTCTTATGTAGTTGTGCTTGGATAGGAAAATAGGGAATCTTTATAGAGTAGTTACATAAAATCCAAGTACAATTAGAAAAGGTACATAAAAGAAAAATGGAAGATGTGAATTTTTCTGTTTTATACCTTTTTGTAACATAAGAAATCGATGTTCGAAAATTAGATTTTTCTAAAAATTTGAAATTTAATGATGGTTGGTAGGGTTTTGGATGTAACAATTAGATGAACTATGCACTTATTCTGTAAGAGTGTGGGAAAATTTGGATGAAAAGCTATTTTGACTTTCAAAATATTGCATTCATATAGAGCTTCCAGTATATTTAGGATGTGAGCATCATGTTTTAAAAGAATTTTTGAAAAGTTGACATACATATAGGAGGTACCACTTAGGCATACATGCATTACCGTGATGTATTTCACTCTGCACATGTGCACAATGTTTGCAAAAATTGGATGCACACATGATGAGTGGATATTATGCGTGGGATTATCTATTTTACCCATTTCAAATTTCGGGGAAGAAATTTCCTAAGGGTGGAAGAATGTAACAACCCGCATTTTTTAATGCAATTACAAAATGTACATATAGATACGTGCATAAACATAATTAAGAATGAATTAATAAAAATATACGTTGATGGTGCATTTATAATAAAAGAAATAAATTCAGAATAAAAAGAACAAGTTAAATCAGAGAATGTAGAGTGAGCAATTAATTAATAAATATTAATTGCATAAGAATAAGGAAGATGTGTTTATATATACACATGACAATTAAAAGTTTAATGCTTGCAAGATAAAAAGTTGAACAATAAATTAATGCATATTGGCACATGGATAGCAATAGGAAAAAGGAACATTATAAATTGAGTGCATAAAGATAGAATGCATGTAAAGACCCGGAAATCCCCGCCCTTTGGATCGACCATAAACCAGACAACCCTGATTCAAAGAGTCAGAAATCTCCGAATACTTTAACTTTGGGCATACAACACATCAGAACAACAACACAGACTTTTATAACATCAATAATATATGTTACATCAGAGTACAGAATATCAGAGTACATTAAAACATAATACAGCGGAAGATACATTTACAATAAATTAAATATAGTGCAGCAGAACTAATCTCAGCGGAAGGCCATCAATATTCTGTACACAGCTTCGGGCTTCAATCCAGGATCCTGCTTAACTATATCTGCAAACAAAGGCTACTCGACTGCCCGTGTGAAAAGAGGGCACCCGAGTTTGCAAAGCGAAACAAACTACAGGTCAGTCGTGGGACTAGTGTGAGAAATCTTAACTTAACTTATCTAATAAGAAGGCAAATCAACGGACCACGCCGCTAACGCGGAACGGGTTTACTCCATTGGAATGCCAGTGCATAAAATAAGTAAATCGTCAAATAACGCAATGCCTTTTAGAAAATGAAACCATTATAAGACCCAGGCCCCGTCACATAATGCAACGCAAACCGGAGGATAGGGTTTTACCTTATAATGCTCAAAAGATGCTTGATACGTAAAAACGATATTATTAGTGTGTGTGTGTGTATATAAAAAACATTTCAAATATAATATCAATCCTAGACGGCATAGCTACCATCTACTATGTCGCCATACTAGTTGTACAATCAAAGCCGCAAGGGGCGTATTGGAAATTGGGTTTCCATCATGAGTCAAGGCTAGGGAGGAGCTCCTGACCGATTCGAGACACTCAGCAATGTCTCAGGATTCGGACGCTGGCGAACCCTTGGATACAGCAGGGCCGGTCCACAAATACTTTAGTGGATTAGTTATGCCTGAACACACGCTTCTCGATCCTATTGGACCTACAAATCAGCCGAGGGCGACCGATAAGAATAAACCGAGGCCTCACAAAAATTCCATTAACCACATAAGCAAATGTCGAGCCGTGTTAAAGCCCAACACCACTTCTAGCTAGAAAGAAACGTGTGCACTCCCTGCGTTCCCTTCTCCCATTTTAGACTCAACCGGTGTGTGAGGCTCGAGAAGTCACGATATACACAAAGCTATGCCTAAATAGGCTATGCTTTGATCATCAACCACAAGGCCTTCTTTTCAACAAAGCCTTGATCATTTGCATCTTAGCATGACACATTGTCAGACCTTACCATATCATTGATCATCTACCAATATATATATAACCTCTAAGCTCATACGTCTTAGAGAAGGGTGATAAGTAAAGAATAAATCCTTCACCACAAAGCAGAAATATATAATCAGTAGCGTTCAACAAATACAGTAGAAAGGAATACAATGTCAGGCACACGATCCATTTACAAGTCCGTTCTGGGTCTGAACGAAACCGAAGGCATCATACCTCGCATATCCGAACAATCAACAATACGTCCGGACAACTACCACTTTATCCCAGTCCTGGGACCGACCCAGTCCAGAGCATCAGTAGTCCTCATCCATTCAATGTGAGGATCGTCGGTCTTCAACCATCGTCTTTATCTTCGACTCTTCATCGTCGTGATAAATATTCGGAATGGGTTAAACTCGGTCTTTCCGAATAATTCGCATATTTTATAATTAAAAGCCAAATGCTATAAAAACACATCCAACGTCTCATTCCAATTCAGAACATTCTTTTTAAATAGAATATTCATATTATTAGGGAAAAATTCCCACTAATTTTATCAAATATAAATTCTTTTAAAATTTACCTTTTATCATCTTTTAAAGATGCATTAAACTCCAATGTGGGTTTAATATCAATATCATTATTACAACTTAAGAAATAAGTCTTGTCTTTAATTTGGGTTAAAGAATCAATGTCACTTAAAACATTGTTCACGATAAACCGAAAATCGTCTTCCATTAATTATGAAAATTTTACAGAAATCAAATCAACAAATAATCGATATAAATTTCCGTATCAGACCAATAATATAAATGGAATAACGACAAGGCCTTTTAAATTCCATATGTATTATCAGTCTTCTTTTACAGAAACTTATCTCGAATATTATCAAATCGAATTCCCATTCAATTCCAATTTAATTTATATTAGATTGGAAAACTAAACTTTGGAATATTGTTTTTAATATCTTGATAAAAAGATTTATAAATTCTAAATCACATTTCAATGTAAATTGGGTTAAAGAACAATGTCGTTTAAAACATATTTCACGATAAACCCAATTCACATACCTTTATTTTCCAATTACTAAATACAAGTGAAATTCTAAAATCTTAATTAAAAGATTTATTCTTAAATACGGGGTTTAAGAACAGTGTTATTTAAGACACCACTCACGACAACCCAAAATCTAATTCATTTATTTAATTCCAATGAAATATTATTTAATTGGAAGACTTTATTAAATATTAATTATAAAAGATTTATCCTAATTAATAACTAGTTTTACCTTAATAGAAATATATTTTTATGTTTTGTCCATCCAAGGACGGACAGAGAAATCATCATTTCATTATTATAAAATATCCTTTATAGTACAGTATTCTTTATTTAAAAGGTATTTATTTTACAATGTTCTTTATTCCAAATATTCCTTATTTAAAAGATATTCTTTATTTTAAAGAAATCCTAAATTGGAATGCGACTCAATCATTTACCATATAACTTTAGTTACATGGATTTCATACATTGAATGTATATAACTGTAGTGATAATATAATCATCAAACATCCAATAACAACTAGGGTGCACTTCATAACTGTGTGAGCATTAAAATGAGATAATAACGCTCATCGCAGCATGTCGATCTATCAATCGACATACAATTAAATATTAGGATGAGTGTATATCAACTTTCATTTCATCCCAACACCCGTGTGGGGTTTTCAACCAACAAACAATTCGTATAAATAAATGATTGGTTAAAGAAGTTAACCAATTTAATACTACTAACATGTTGATGAAAATGAAATAATATGTTATTTATTTCTAAGGCCGAATAAAAATGTATTTTTATTCTTATAATTTTCCTATACATTTCTAAGGTCACATAATCTGTAATTTATTTGTATGACATTATTGGGATGACAACTAAAAGATAAGTTTAATTGTTTATATAAAATCTAACACATAAAAATGTGTATTTAAAGTTGCATACAAAATTCTAAAGTACGCATTAACATATACTTTAACTCACTTACACATTCAAAAGTGTGTCTTGATCAAAAATATGATCCTTATATTCAAATATAATTTCTAATGTAAGTTTGCAAATAGAATGATCTATATATTTACTTATGAATTCTATTTCATGTTATGCAAAAATAAAAATAATTATTCTATTTACATACAAGTTTTATTTCAACAAAATGTACAAGAAATGACACATCCCTCTTGAGGTAAAAAAAAACTATTTAAAAAAAATGCTGTTTGTGTTTAACTCTTTTATTTTAATCAAAAATGTAATTTTTGTTTTATTCTAAATCTAATTAACCAAAATGTAACTTTTGTTCAACTGTTATATTTTGACAAAATGAATATATTGGTTCAATTAACCTATTCGGGTCAGACAAAAAAAATAATGACTTTGTTTGTCGACAAATCTATTTCGACAAACAAATAAAAGTGAGGTATTTGTTTAATTGACAATTTTAATCAAACAAATAAAGGTGATATATTTGTTTTGCCAAACTTATGTGCCAAAATGATCAGGTTTGTTTTTAACAAGTATAAATTGACAAAAGTGAATAATTGGGTTTCAACTAGCATAGATTATCAAAAGTGAACATTTGGTTCCAACTATATAGATTATCAAAAGTGAATATTTTGTATTCAAATCTAATTTAACATACCAGTGCTATATTTTGTTTCATTTTTTTAATTTAGACAAAAATGAGTATTTTTGTCTGCTTCTACTTTAATGATAAAAATATGAAAAACATTTCCATTCATTCTTTTAAAGTGATAAAAAGGACTCTTTTATTCCACATAAAATATTAGACAAAATGACTCTTTTATTTCATATAAAATTAAGATAAAAATGTAATTCTAAAATCTATTCTTTTTATGGTCCTCTAAATAGCAATAAAACGAAAACATTAATTCTTACTATTTTTGCTACAGCTACAATGTAACTAAATGTAAATCTTATCTTTTATTTAGGTCTGAAATATGAAAAAGGTAACTCTTACTTTGAGAGTACAATGAAATCTTTAGTTCATTTTTTATTTGCAATAAAGAATACAAATAAAAATGCACTTTCAAAACCATACTTTATTCATATCAAAAATGTAAACCAAAGGTGTAACTTAAATTTTGATGTTTTGTTTGCATGTAGAATTGCAAACAAAAATAAAACCTTTATTTTAATGTTTTATTTGCAACAAGGAATGTAAATAAATAAATAAATAATGTAACTTTTGTTTATAGCTTATTTGAAAATATGGAATGCAAATAAAAGAACCAATTTTATTTCCAATGATCTTGTTTTAACAAAAATGTTACTGTCGTTTCAAAAATCAGGTTTTGATAAAAATATGATTTTCAATTCAATAATCAAGTTTAGATAAAAGTGATATTTTCAATTCCATAATATAGTTTTGATAAAAGTGTGATTTTTATTCACTAATCAAGTTCAAATTAAAATGTGATTTTTATTTCATATATCAAGTTTTTAACAAAATGTATATTTAAGTGAAATGAAACAAAAGAAAAGAACAAAACTTATTTTCACAGCATATTTACATTAGTGAATATAAATAAAAGAACAAATTTTAATTTCAAGGTATGTTTGCATTAAAAATGCAAATAAAAGAATGTAAATTTTATTTTCAATATATGTGTTTGCATTGGTGAGTGCAAATGAAAGAATAATTTGTTTTCAATATATATTTGCATTGGTAAATGCAAATAAAAGAATAATTTATATTTTAAAGGACATTACATTAAAGTAGGTGATTTTTATTTTAATGTATATTTCTGTTCTAATATGATATGTTAAAACTGAATGACAATTTATTCTAATTGTCTTATTTAAACCAAAACATGAAAGTGAAAATATTGTTTTTAATTTACACTTCAAATTTTGGCACACATGAATATAAAACATTATATATACGATAATAGATGATATTTTAGTATACACATAATTCTAGCAAACACAATCAGTCGTACATCACCGTCACAACACAACCATCGTGGAAATAAATGCATACATACAACATGAATCTCATACTGAATGAATATATAAACTAATAAAATAAATAATTATTTTTTTAAAAAATTTAAAAATAGATATCTTACCGAATAGATTTCGATTCAGTATAGATCAGATCTGAATTTTCCTTAATTTTCAGCTATCTCTGTTTCAGATCTGGTATGTCCTGTTGTGTAGATCTCTTCAATACGGTTCTAACACAATTTGTTTCGCGAATTTCTGATAAAATTCGATCGAGTTATGGCCATTCAAACATTAATAACATAATTTAAATTAATTAAGTAATTAATTAAAGTTAATTACTCTATTAAACAAAATAGGCCACCCTCTCTTCCTTCTTCTTCTTTGTTACCTTCAGGAACTCCGAACCCATCCCGTTGCCTGGAACCTCCACCCACGCACAACACTACACCCCACCATTCATCGATCCACGACCACCACTCCAAAGCCCGCGCCGACCCCTGCTAACACCCAGACGTGGACCCCACTCGGCCCTCACCACCGCCCAGAAAACCGTGCCGAAGTCCGCCCCTTCCTTCGCCAATTCCGGCCTCTACAGTCATCTAAATCCCATCACATCCGTATGGAATCGTAGCTTAGGAGATTCTCTTTGATTCGAGTATTGAATTGGGTTTTAATTCGAATGGATTGTGGAGAAATTAATGGTTGAATTTAGGAGCTTATCTGCCGTTCAAGAAAAGGATACGGCGGCTGGAGTATGGGGTATTAGGGTCAGCGTATTTAGGTGGTATTTATAGCGTATTTTTATTTTTATTTAATTTATTCAAAAATTCCAATTTATCAATACGAACACCAAATCAAACCCAACGAGTCTCGCCCCCAGCCAAATACCCCCGTCCCGGACACAATGGAACAGGTTTCGTAACCCAATTCGACTGTTACGATATGTTTTTCTTTAAATAAATATTTAATTCCTTTATTAAAATAATTTCATCTTACATTTAAATTCACCGGGGCCACATACGACCTCTAAAAATTCCAAAAAAATTATTTCTGGCTTTATTATGACGATACGGTTCTAACGAAACTAATTTCGTCGAATTCTGAGACCGTTTGAAAAATGGCTATTTTTCAGTCGATTAAAATTGACCGAAATGGTCAAAACACATTTTCTTTTGCCACGCTCACATATTAATTCGAAAAATTATGAAAATTGAAACCTAGCAATAATTTGACATTCCGGTTCCAACAAAAGTGGTTTCGTCGAAAACGGAGGTCGTTTGAAAATTGACTATTTTCATGGCCAATATATTATATTAAAATATATATAAATTCTACAGCGACTTTTCTAAAATTTGAACTAGCCATAACTTTTGATTTTTAAAAATGAAATTTCAATTTTTCAGATTCGTTAGAAAGATATGGTCAAACAGATTTAAATATTTTTGGTTTCACTGAATTCTGATTTATTTTGAATCCTGTGCATCCAGTTAAAGTTTAAATTCAAAATTCCAAACTACCGCGCTAGTTTTAAATACTTTTATAATTAAATTTAAATTTATTCATTTTAACTTCGATTAAAATAAATTTTTAGCCATTACTAGTTAAATAAATTATTTTATATTCTCCAAATTCATTAAAATTTTCTAAAATAAAAATTTTAAATTGGTTCAGAATTTGCGGGTTGTTACAATCTTCCCCACTTAAAATCTTTTCGTCCTCGAAAAGGAAATGGAGCTAAAAGTTGTTTATTTAATTAATTTAATTTTCATTCTTTTATTGTTAAATAATTTTATTAGTCAAATTTAATAGCCACACAACACAATCATCAATCAATTAGTTGATTAAAATTTTAAAATATATAACTTTAATAAATTCAAAAATCATATTTTCTAAAATCAAATTGTATACATATAATAACAAGTACGTTAGTTATAAACTTTTTACTCTGACTCATTCTAGGGCATTACTAACCCCATCTCTAATGAGTTTTCTCATTCTAGGATACTGCTGATCCTATCTCTAATGAGTATTCTTATTGGATATTACTAATCCAACCTCTGATGAGTCTCTTGTTCAGTTCTAATGAGATGCAACCCAAAGATTTGAGCTAACCTCGCTCTGATACCACATTTCGACCATAAACCACACAACCCTGATTCAAAGAGTTAGAAATCTCTGAATGCTTTAACTTTGAGCATACAACACATCAGAACAACAACACATACTTTTATAACATCAATAATATATGTTACATCAGAGTACAGAATATCAGAGTACATTAAAACATAATACAGCGGAAGATACATTTACAATAAATTAAATATAGTGCAGCGGAACTAATCTCAGCGGAAGCAATCAATATTCTGTACACAGCTTCAGGCTTCAATCCAGGATCCTGCTTACCTATATCTGCAAACAAAGGCTACTCGACTGCCCGTGTGAAAAGAGGGCATCCGTGTTTGCAAAGTGAAACAAACTACAGGTCAATCGTGAGACTGGTGTGAGAATCTTAACTTAACTTATCTAATAAGAAGGCAAATCATCGGACCACGCCGCTAACGCGTAACGGGTTTACTCCATTGGATTACCAGTGCATAAAATAAGTAAATCATCAAATAACGCAATGCATTTTAGAAAAATGAAACCATTATAAGACCCAGGTCCCATCACACAATGCAACGCAAACCGAAGGATAGGGTTTTACCTTATAATGGTCAAAAGATGCTTGATACGTAAAAACGATATTATTAGTGTGTGTGTGTGTATATATATATATATATATAACATTTCAAATATAATATCAATCCTAGACGGCATAGCTACCATCTACTATGTCGCCATACTAGTTATACAATCAAAGCCGCAAGGGGCGTATTGGAAATTGGGTTTCCATCATGAGTCAAGGCTAGGGAGGAGCTCCTGACCGATTCGAGACACTCTAGCAATGTCTCAGGATTCGGACGCTGGCGAACCCTTGGATACAGCAGGGCCGGTCCACAAATACTTTAGTGGATTAGTTAGGCCTGAACACACGCTTCCCGATCCTATTGGACCTACAAATCAGCCGAGGGCGAACGATAAGAATAAACCGAGGCCTCGCAAAAATTCCATCAACCACATAAGCAAATGTCGGGCCATGTTAAAGCCCAACACCACTTCTAGCTAGAAAGAAACGTGTGCACTCCCTGCGTTCCCTTCTTCCGTTTTAGACTTAACCGGTGTGTGAGGCTCGAGAAGTCACGATATACACAACGCTATGCCTAAATAGGCTATGCTTTGATCATCAACCACAAGGCCTGCTTTTCAACAAAGCCTTGATCATTTGCATCTTAGCATGACACATTTTCAGACCTTACCATATCATTGATCATCTACCAATATATATATATAACCTCTAAGCTCATACGTCTTAGAGAAGGGTGATAAGTAAAGAATAAATCCTTCACCACCAAGCATAAATATATAATCAGTAGAATTCAACAAATACAGTAGAAAGGAATACAATGTCAGGCACACGATCCACTTACAAGTCTGTTATGGGTCTGAACGAAACCGAAGGCATCATACCTCGCATATCCGAACAATCAACAATACATCCGGACAACTACCAATTTATCCTAGTCCTAGGAGCGACCCAGTCCAGAGCATCAGTAGTCCTCATCCATTCGATGTGAAGATCGTCGGTCTTCAACCATCGTCTTCATCTTCGACTCTTCATCGTCGTGATAAATATTTTGAATGGGTTAAACCCGGTCTTTCCAAATAATTCGCGTATTTTATAATTAAAAGTCAAATGCTATAAAAACACATCCAACGTCTCATTCCAATTCAGAACATTCTTTTTAAATAGAATATTCATATTATTAGGGAAAAATTCCCACTAATTTTATCAAATATAAATTCTTTAAAATTTACCTTTTATCATCTTTTAAAGATGCATTAAACTCCAATGTGGGTTTAATATCAAAATCATTATTACAACTTGAGAAATAAGTCTTGTCTTTAATTTGGGTTAAAGAGTCAATGTCACTTAAAACATTGTTTATGATAAACCCAAAATCGTCTTCCATTAATTATGGAAATTTTACAGAAATCAAATCAATGAATAATCGATATAAATTTCCGTATCAGACCAATAATATAAATGGAATAACGGCAAGGCCTTTTAAATTCCATATGTATTATCAGTCTTCTTTTACAGAAACTTATCTCGAATATTATCAAATCGAATTCACATTCAATTCCAATTTAATTTATATTAGATTGGAAAACTAAACTTTGGAATATTCTTTTTAATATCTTGATAAAAAGATTTATAAATTCTAAATCACATTTCAATGTAAATTGGGTTCAAGAACAAATGTCGTTTAAAACATATTTCACGATAAACGCAATTCACATACCTTTATATTCCAATTTCTAAATACAAGTGAAATTCTAAAATCTTAGTTAAAAGATTTATTCTTAAATACGGGTTTAAGAACAGTGTTATTTAAGACACCATTCACGACAACCCAAAATCTAATTCATTTATTTAATTCCAATGAAATATTATTTAATTGGAAGACTTCATTAAATCTTAATTATAAAAGATTTATCCTAATTAATAACTAGTTTTACCTTAATAGAAATATATTTTTATCTTTTGTCCATCCAAGGACGAACAGAGAAATCATTTCATTATTATAAAATATCCTTTATAGTACAATATTCTTTATTTAAAAGGTATTTATTTTACAATGTTCTTTATTCCAAATATTCCTTATTTAAAAGATATTCTTTATTTTAAAGAAATCCTAAATTGGAATGCGACTCAATCATTTACCATATAAATTTAGTTACATGGATTCATACATTGATTGTATATAACTGTTGTGATAAAATAATCATCAAACATCCAATAACAACCAGGGTGCACTTCATAACTGTGTGAGCATTAAAATGAGATAATAACGCTCATCACAGCATGTCGATCTATCGATCGACATACAATTAAATATTGGGATGAGTGTATATCAACTTTCATTTCATCCCAACACCCGTGTGGGGTTTTCAACCAACAAACAATTCATATAAATAAATGATTGGTTAAAGAAGTTAACCAATTTAATACTACTAACATGTTGACGAAAATGAAATAACATGTTATTTATTTCTAAGGCCGAATAAAAATGTATTTTTATTCTTATAATTTTCCTATACATTTTTCTAAGGTCACATAATCTGTAATTTATGACATTATTGGGATGACAACTAAAAGATAAGTTTAATTGTTTATATAAAATCTAACACATAAAAATGTGTATTTAAAGTTGCATACAAAATTCTAAAGTACGCATTAACATATACGTTAACTCACTTACACATTCAAAAGTGTGTCTTGATCAAAAATATGATCCTTATATTCAAATATAATTTCTAATGTAAGTTTGCAAATAGAATGATCTATATATTTACTTATGAATTCTATTTCATGTTATGCAAAAATAAAAATAATTATTCTATTTACATACAAGTTTTATTTCAACAAAATGTACAAGAAATGACACATCCCTCTTGAGGTAAAACAAACCTATTTAAAAAAAAATTGCTATTTGTGTTTAACTCTTTTATTTCAATCAAAAATTTAATTTTTGTTTATTCTAAATCTAATTAACCAAAATGTAACTTTTTTCAACTGTTATATTTTGACAAAATGAATATATTGGTTCAATTAACCTATTCAGTTCAGGCAATAAAAATAATGACTTTGTTTGTCGACAAATCTATTTCGACAGACAAATAAAACTGAGGTGTTTGTTTAATCGACAATTTTAATCAAACAAATAAAGGTGATATATTTGTTTTACCAAACTTATGTGCCAAAATGACCAGGTTTGTTTTTAACAAGTATAAATTGACAAAAGTGAATAATTGGGTTTCAACTAGCATAGATTATCAAAAGTGAACAATTGGTTCCAACTATATAGATTATCAAAAGTGAATATTTTGTATTCAATTCTAATTTATCATACCAGTGCTATATTTTGTTTCGTTTTTTTAATTCAGACATAAATGAGTATTTTTGTCTGCTTCTACTTTAATGATAAAAATATGACAAACATTTCCAATTCATTCTTTTAAAGTGATAAGAAGGACTCTTTTATTCCACATAAAATATTAGACAAAATGACTCTTTTATTTCATATAAAATTAAGATAAAAATGTAATTCTAAAATCTATTCTTTTTATGGTCCTCTAAATAGCAATAAAACGAAAACATTAATTCTTACTATTTTTGCTACAGCTAGAATGTAACTAAATGTAAATCCTTTCTTTTATTTAGGTCTGAAATGTGAAAAAGGTAACTCTTACTTTGAGAGTACAATGAAATCTTTAATTCATGTTTTATTTGCAATAAAGAATACAAATAAAAATGCACTTTCAAAGCCATACTTTATTCATATCAAAAATGTAAACCAAAGGTGTAACTTACATTTTGATGTTTTGTTTGCATGTAGAATTGCAAACAAAAATGAAACCTTTATTTTAATGTTTTATTTGCAACAAGGAATGTAAATAAATAAATAAATAATGTTACTTTTATTTATAGCTTATTTGAAAATAAGGAATGCAAATAAAAGAACCAATTTTATTTCCAATGATCTTGTTTTAACAAAAATGTTACTATCATTTCAAAAATCAGGTTTTGATAAAAATGTGATTTTCAATTCAATAATCAAGTTTAGATAAAAGTGATATTTTCAATTTCATAATACAGTTTTGATAAAAGTGTGATTTTTATTCACTAATTGTAACACCCCACCTATGCTAGGATCAATCACAAAGGGAATGCACTAGCTTTTGTGGAGCATTATCTAGGTAAACATACACAGAAATATTACAAGACAGAACATATAAAACAGCGGAAGAGGAACCAAATTTCATTGTTTTAAAATCTAGAAAGTTCTAAAGCCTTCTACATCAAAATGCTATTAAATCCATTACATCGAAATCTGTCTTGCAGTAGTAAAGAAGCATAAAACCATAGTTATAAATCATTCCCCAATGTAACACCCCACGTCCATTAATGTCACTCACAAAGGGAATGCATTAACTTCCATGGAGGTTATAAGTGAATATAGAACAGAAAAATTACAACAAGACAGATAATAAATAGTACTTGGAAATCTAAAACTTCATTTTATTGCAGTGGAAATTAAACATGTTTGTTACATCATAAAACCATAGATCATAACCAAGTACAATATCCATCTTCATAAAAACAAAATACATAATCCCATTACATAAATAGTCATTAAAAAGATAACAAGCTAGACTTTACTTCAACAGTCCAAGCTTTCCAAAGAGAGATGAAGCAATTCAATCAAACTCCACTAGAGCTGGGCCCAACCTAAGGACCTGGAGGGGGAAAAAGGATAGAAATAGAGGGGTCAGACATAAAGTCTGGCGAGTATGATAATTCTAACAATACTATTATCAAAATAACTAGACTAAGGCATAAGCTAGAAGACAAGTAAATGTCTATGAACTCTTAGGAAGATAAAGATAGCGTTTAAGATAAAGTTAAAGATAACGGTAAAGGCACACCTAATTACTAACGAATGATTACTACACTGTACCGCACATTACTACACTGCACCACACCAGTCACCCTATTGTTTGATCCCACTTGCTTCACACAGAAACTTTATAAATAGCCTTACGTACCCCTAGCTGACTACATAGGTGCCGTCTGCCCCTATCTCCACTAGGTGTACCCCACTACCCACTTTCGATCGGCTCCCTACTCTTAGATACCCGTACTGGCCCCATAGTGGGGTGTATCACTCCCCTATAGTAGCAACCCCATACAACTTGAGAATGCACGGCTTATACCTACATGATGCAACAACGTCTTACCTACCAGCCCGGGTCCACACACGCATACGAAACCCGTTGGACTTGCGTTGCCACCGCTCCCTTTTTGGCCTCTTACAGTCGAACCCAGCATGCGTGTCCCGTCCTCGACTTGGGTCGAGCCCACAAAGATACGTTTTGGATACTGGTCGAAATAGGCCCCTATAGGCTACTCACCTAAGCTTGTCACTAGTATATCCCACTTAACCCTCTTAGTCATGTTCATTTACATGTGTGTTTGGTTAAGTCTTACTAATCGTATTTCACATGCCACTAAGGGAACCCCCTAGATTCCTCATGCCACCCAAGGCACCTACTTAACCCCCATGTCTCACCTTACATGTTTATCTGGTTAAGTATTTCTTAATTCTTTCAGGCCATGACCTCATAAAGACCTCTCACATTAGACTGGCATTTATGGCAGCTGGATTTGCCGGGCGGGTCCGGGCAGTCTTACACAATAAAAGAGTCTAACCTCGTGTCTTTACAACTGTTATGCTTTAGTTTAGGCCTAGGACCTCTCACATTGGGCTGACATTTGTGACCACTGGATTTGCCGGGCGGGTCCGGGCGGGTTTACGTCACAAACGAGTCCAACCTCGTGTCCTAAGCATTGATTAACACTTAAAATCTTTTACCCCAGTTTTAATAATTCCCTATTCAATTTATTAATTAAGTCAACTTTTAATGATGTCCATAATTGACTCAATTATGGCCATCCACTTATGGCATGCAAAATCATATCAATTGCACCCCAACTTTTTAATATTAAATCCTTAATATTACACCTACCCCCACGTTTATACGTTCGCTTATTCAACGCATAATATAGGCTAGACTTGTATAGTCTAACACCTAGCACAAAGATAAATTATCACAACATAAAGACAATTAAAATAAATCTAATCATAATAGGGGTGAAACATGCATAAACTACACATGTTAAGGATCAAAAGGTGTCAACATGTTAAATGTCTCAATTTATATGATATGATCATAGCCCAAATCTATACATAAACTTGCATATGGGGTTTTTAGGCAACATAATGATGGTGTGAACTAGCATAGGATATCACATATGTCATAGCATAATTCTAGATGTCATAATAGATGTCTTGGTATATGTTCATAACTTTTCTAATCAATCTAACTTGCATATGTGACTTGTCATATAGATCAACATAACCCAAACATGATTATTTAATTAATATGAACTAACTAGCATAGATGGTAACATCATGGCCTTTTTAACATGTATGATTCATCACAACTTAGCATAGAAAATTTCAACATACATAACATCATCATAGCATGATTTACAACATATAAGATATCATCATCACATAACATTGGATTTACAATATACATGATAGCAAAAGGGGTTTACAACAACATATATGATAATTCACATCATCTACTCATAATCCATTCATAACTCAACCTAATTAAAATGATAATAATCTTGTTAAGATCATCATACTCACAATTTAGAGAAGAAAAGAGAGAGTTTTGCTATGCTTTAGGGTTGAGAGAATTAGAATTAGCTTTTCTTCCTTCTTAGTTGGCGGCGGCTCCATTGATTTCCATGGCGACGGTAACTATTCTATTTTAATTAGGTTTAGGTTTAGCATTAGGATGTATTTATAGGTGTAGGAAGTTATTTAGGACCATTAGATTAACCCTGAACCATGAGAACCAATCAAATGCAAAATCTGCATTTGAGCGAATCGGCCCATTGGTTGACAGCCAAACACCCTGGATTAACCCCTAGTCGACCCAGCGAGGCTCGGGTCGACCTCAAAAATGGGCTGGTTCGGTTATTCCCCCTCCCAATTCGTTGTTTTGAACTTTTTCGCATATTTTTTTTAATATATATATATCAATATATATATATTTCTCTGCGCAACCCATTTCACTTAATTCTTTTCTAAAAATTAAGTATACTTTAATTTGTGAATTTTAATGTTATAAAATTACGGGGTGTTACACCCAATAAAGAAGCAAAGCAAGCCATAGCCAAGAGCAATCCAAGCCTTCATGAAATAACCTTGGAGCTCGGTAAGATCCGAACTAAGCTGTGTTCCCACCCTGCGAACCTTGGGGGGGGAGGGGGGAACGGAAGAAAAGGAGGCGAAACAAACTGGGTCAGTCATAAAGACTGAGTAAGTCCTAGTGACTTTCAGCATAAAAACAGGTAAAGATAATATGGCATGAATAAACTGAAAGTAAACTTAAGCATGATGACAAGATAAGCTATAGGCACGATAACTAAGAATAGCATCATTGGATAACATTGCAAGGTTCCCATTCAGGACGAACAAAATATAGTTTCGCGAGATTTCTATCAAGCATCGCAAGATTTCTCTGCTTCACCATTAAAATGATATCTATTTTCTCTGATTTCCTAAATTCTTTGCACCAACTGTACTAGTATCCCAACCCGCATCATCCTTTCCATGTATATGTACAGTTCCTTGCCGTATATCGTACGGGTTTCATCATGTATTTCTATACTACTTCAACGTAGTGCCACCATTCTTGAAATCGTTGGGACCGCCACTCTTGTTCTGGCTACGTTTCCTTATCATGAGCTATCGCGTGTTTAACTAGGATTTATGCCACCTAGGACCACTAGGGATTATGCTACCTATTGAACCTTTACTAGATTCATTTAGGGTTTATGCCACCTAAGACCACTAGGGATTATGCTACCTAACGAATTCCACGTAACGATCTATTAATCGATCGGCTCCCTACAAGTCCTAGCTCGTTCATGTGTCTGTGTCATACGACCCAATCACGAAATGTAGTCACCTGTGCTAGGTCCACCATAGGGTGTATCAAGCCCTATGGTGCCAACCATTGACACGAATCAAGCATGCACAGATAAACCTACTGATGCCCAATTCCTGCTTTTTCTGCTCCGGAGTGTGTGCACGCCGGCACTCCGTTAGAACCTACACTGGCGCACCCACACAGCTGTCGTTCTGGTCGCTTACAATCAGCCCAGTAATCATGCCCCACGCTGCCTAGTTCCAGGGTACCATGATACATCTAGTGGGTTACTGCTGAAACAGACCGCGTAACTTGGGTTTCCATCAAGTAGGTTAAGTATTGTCACTTAAATTCGAGACTTAACCCCATCGGTCTAGCATGTCAAGTTGGTTAAGTGTTGTCATTCAAGTTCGTGACTTAACCCGTCTACGTGTCATGTCAAATTGGCTAAGTGTTGTCGTTTAAGTTCATGACTTAGCCCTACGAATCATGTGAGGACCCGTTACTTCCCCATGAGGGAAAGAGCGGATACTTTGAGAACAACACACAAATGAACACAGACGAGAGAACATTTCATTGCTATTACAACAATTCCATCAGATACAAGAATATACAGAGTATAAATGAATAAATTACATTCGATAAATATCAAAGATTACAATAAATTACATAGCAGCGGAAAAATAATACAAAACAAAACTAAAGGTGATATACGGATACAGAGCTTTCCGGATATCATTCCAGCTGTAAACCAGGATCCTGTGAATATAAATCTGCAAAACCAAAACTACTAGCTGCCCGTGTAAAAAATAAGGGCACCCAGAGTTTAGGTTAAAACAATAAACTTCAGGTCAGTCATGTGACTGGTGTGAGAACTAAAACAGTTATTTAAACTTTACTTTAAAAGAGAGTAATTCAAAGGACCACGCCGTATGACACGGAACGGGTTTCCTCCCAAGAATACCAGTGCATATAGATAAACAACGCAATGCTTTTTCGAAAAATGAAGCTATTATAAGACCCAGGTCCCATCACACAATGCAACGCAAGCCGGAGGATAGGGTTTTACCTTATAATAGCCAAACATGCTTGGTACGTTTAAAACAAATCATTTGATACTATAATAAGTGTATAGTGTCAAAACAATTTCAATCATAAATATAAATCATAGACGGCATAGCAACCCATGCTACTATGTCGCCATACTAGGCTCTACAAATAAAACCGAAATATCTCGTATTGGAAATTGGATTTTCGTCATGAGTCGAGGCAAGGGGCAAGCTCCTCTCCGCGTTCGAGACACTCTAGCAAATGCCTCAGGACTACACACTCTGGGCAATCCTGGGATCCTCCAAGGCCGGTCCTCACTTACGTTAGAGGATTGGCAATTCCTGAACACACGTTTCCTGGCCCTATAGGACCTATAATCGAGGCGCCTCGCATCCAAACCACAAAGGTGAAAAGTATATAAATGTCAGGGCTGGTAGGTCACTGACACCACCTATAGCTAGAAAGAAACGTCGTGCACTCCTTGGGTCCTCATCCCGTTTTTGACTCATACCGAGGTGTGAGGCTCGCGAATTCACGTTATACACAAAGCTGCCATGTAGGCCGTGCTTTGATCATCAACCACAAGACTCTGCTTTTCAACAAAAGCCTTGATCATTGCATCTTAGCGTGCCACACAGGCAATTCATGCCATGCGACTGATGTACATCGATATACAACCTCTGAGCTCGTACGTCTCAGAGAAGGGCGTTAAGCAAAAGAATAAATTCTCCGCCGCCAAACAGATGTATATTTAATAGAAATCAATCAACACAGAATAAAATCCAATGTCAGACACACAATCCATTTACAAGTCCATTCTGGGTCTGAACGAAACCGGAGGCACTTTCCTCGCATATCCACCCATCTCCAGGTACGTCTGGACGACCACCAACTATTTCCATCCTCTTGGGTGTACAGCCCAATCAAGATCGTCAGTAATTATCCAAACGATGTGAAGACTTCCGGTCTTTAACCACCGTCTTCATCTTCGACACATCGTCGAATCGATTATTCAGAATGGGTGTAAACCCGGCCTTTCCGAACAACCCGCGTATATTAAAAACAAATGTTACACAAACACAACATACGCCTCATTCCAACAACCACATTTTTAGGGAAAGGTTCCCATTAATTTTATCCAAGATACATCCTTTAAAATTTATCCTTTAATCTTCCTTTGGATGTCGTTTCAAACCAAATTATGGTTTTCTAAACTAGTCGAGATTAGCGAACCACACCGAAGTAATTATTTATTTTATTTCCCAATCCCAACCTATTCATCCCATGAAGCAAAACTGGTAATACTCCATGTCTAACACCGTGGTTTTATCGGTAAGATTAATTACCATTTCACGTTCAAATCTAATTAAAGATTTAACTACCGCTTTGGAGCAAAACTGGTGATACTCCATTTTCGCTCATTTCAATATTTGATAATTTAGATTATCAATTCACATTTCAATCTAATTGTAGATTCATTAAAACTCTTTTTTCTGGGTTAAAGAACTAATGTCATTTAAAACACAGTTCACGACAAACCCAAATCACATTCTATTTATTATAGGGTTAAAGAACAAGTGTTGTTTAATACACTGTTCACGATAAACCCATTTCAAATCCAATTCAATATATTAGAAATTCCGATTATTTAAAACCCCTTTTTAAATCTAATTTATTTATTTAAAAATAATTGGGTTTTAAATTTAGTTCAAAACTAGTTCATTTCGATAAAAATCCATTTTTATCTTTTCAAATATGGAGTTTTTCGTCCTAATTTTTCTCAAATCATTTCTTATGATTTTACACAAATTATTGATATTTTTAATAATTTTATCAAGGCCCGTACAGTCGATTTCCATCAACGGCCATCGAACTGCACTTACAACGACCTTTTTCAAATTTGATTTGGACGTATCTCTAAATCCAACCGTTGGATTTAAAATTTCTAATATTCGTTAGAAAGCTCTTTTCGATACGAACCCAACGGTTCCGGTTTTAGGAGAATCCGACGGTCGGATCTCCCGTAATGTCCGTTTGAAATAAATGGTCGAAATTCACGAACTACCGCGGCGCGTTCTATTCAGGCCATTATATTATATATATAATATATATAATATATATTTCGTCGATTTCTATTTAAAACGGATTTTATAAATAGTTTTGAATTCGTTTCAAAAACAATTTCAACCTTTATTTCAATTCAAATTAAAATTGAATTTTTCCTTATAAATTCGTTTTAAAATTCATTTCTATTCAATTCAAATTTCAATTCAATTTGATTTCACTTCAATTCGTTTTCAATTTGAATTCGTTTTCAATTCAATTCGAATTGGTTTTATATTCAATTCATTTCGAAATCGTTTCATATTCAATTCATTTCGAAACCGTTTCAAATTCAATTCATTTCGAATTCGTTTCATATTCAATTCATTTCGAAATTGTTTCATATTCAATTCATTTCGAAATCGTTTCATATTCAATTCATTTCGAAATCGTTTTAAAATATTCGATTTCGAAATCACTTTTCAACATTCGTTTTTAAATGAATAAAATCGATATAAATATCGTTCACGTCAAAATGGCGTCAATCTAATCAACACGGCTTCATATATTCCTTCATTCTATTCAACAAATGAATATTTATTTTTGTCAACACACGACTAATCTCAACGAATGAGTACTGTCCACGTGTGACTATTTTTGTTAAATTATTTCGTTAAACACATGACTAATCTCACGAATGAGTACAGTCAACACATGAACCTTTACTTTATAGTGATAAAAATATAAAATTTATTGTTAAAATATTACGTTCAACACATGACTAATCTCACGAATGAGTACAATCAACACATGAACCTTTACTTTATAATATTCTTTATCTTCTAAATTGGAATGAGGCCCAATCAATCACCATATAATATTAATTATATGGATTTTCATACATCACACGTATATAATAGCATTGAAAAATAATCAACCATCAACCAAAGTGCACTACACTGTATAAGCATCAAATATAGATATTCAACGCTTATAACAGCCTGTCAATCAATCGATCGACATATTTAATCAATCAGGATGAGTGAACTTCAAATTTCATCCCAACACCCGTGTGGGGTATCAAACAATCAGACACAGATTTTATTTGTGCAGTTGGGCGATGTGTAAAATTTATCGTCCCAATCAATGTCCTTCAAATAGGTGTACATAAACAAACCGTCCGGTTTGTAAATGAATATTTTATTTTATTCACTTTCACGTTAAAAATTATATTTTTTTAACGATAAAATATTTTATTTCAACACATGAATTTCTATTCAGTTCATTTACACAATAAAAATGATATTTTTATTTTTCTAACATATTTTAGAAAATTTCGGTGGCATAACGGCATGATACTTGAAACGGGACGAGGCCTAGCCTTATCCCCGGTCTAGTGAAGGCCCACGCCATTCACATATCAATCAAATTCACCAAACAACCAAATTCAAATCAAATCATCTAACTAATTTATGCAACCAAACAAACAAGTCCATGGTCTGTGGACGATTGTGTCGGGTGCTACTAAGCACCGTCTGCATCCTAGTATATATATATAACTAGAAAAGAAATTGAAGAGTGAAAAATTCTCACCAATAGCTATCCAACTTCACGACACTTCATTGATAGAAATCTTCATTGCCCGTATTCTCTACATATGTAAAAATAGAATTTTCACTTCGCTATTCAATATATAAAAATCAAATTTTTATTATACTATTCAATATATAAAAATCGAATTTTTACTATGAAGACTTCGCCTTTTCTAATTTAAAGATTTCGCCTTTTCAAATATAAAGATTTCATTTTTTCAAATATAAAGATTTCATTTTTTTCAAATATAAAGATTTCGTTTTTAATACTTTAAAAAAATATAAAAATCATATTTTTACATCTTCTACTTAATAAAGATTATATTTTTAATACTTTAAAAATATAAAAATCATATTTTTAAAATATTATTTTTCTCTTCATAAAAATTATAGCTTTCTTAAAATAAAAATCACTCCTTTCTCCATTTAAAAAACTCGTCTTTTCTATTTTAAAAATCTCGTCTTTTTTATTTTAAAAATCTAATCTATTCCATTCAAACAATAAAGATCCAATTTTTATCGGCCATTTATATGAATAAAAATCTAATTCATTTACTGATTTTAAATAACCTAATAACTTTATGATAAAACAAATAAATAAATAAAATGGACTTACTGTATTCAACTGGAAAAGGAGGGGAGGAGGGTGGGTCTACTGTCAATCTTCGATGGCAAAGGGGGCGGCGCAGGAGGCGGATTCTGGTGTCGAGGTGGTGGGTCGGAGGCGTGGGGCAGTCTAGGGGGTGGCGCGGCTTCATCAGAGAAAGGGGGCGGAGCGAGGAAGAACGGGGCAGGGAAGGAAGAGAACTAGCGGAGGGAGAGCGGGGCCAGGGGAGGAGCTCCTCCGCCGGAGCGCCGGCGGCGCAGAGGCGACGCGCCCTCCTGGAGGCGCGGCTCCGATCGCTAGGGCACAGCCCTTTTTTTTAATTCTGTTTGATTCGAACTGAAGAAAGATAAAAAAGGGGGGCAGAACGAAAGATAAGGGAGGGAGGGTTTTAAATTTTAATTTATTTAATTTCTTATTTTAATTACAAAAAGTTGACTTTTACATACGACCTCTAAACGAGGCCCACCGCCTGTCGTCCATAGCTAATTACCCCCATTCCGAACACAATGGGATATGTATCGTAAGCTGATTCGACTGTTTCGATCAGTTTCCGTTAAAATCAACATATAACTCTATATATTGAATTTGAACGCGCATTACAATTTACCGGGGTCACATACGAACTCTATAAATTGCAGAAAAATATTTTCTAGCTTCGTATTAACGATACAGTCCTAACAAAACTAGTTTCGTCGAATTCTGAGGCCGTTGGAAAAATGGTCATTTTCCAGTCGATTAAAATCAACTAAAACTGGTTAAACGCGTTTCCCTTCGCCACGCTCACATATTGATTCGAAAAATTATGAAATTTGGAATCTAGCAATTATTTGACACTGCGGATCCAACAAAAGTGGTTTTGTCGAAATCCGAGGTCGCTTGCAAAATGTCAATTTTTATGGGCCTGAATTCCATAGCGACTATTCAGAATATTCAACTGGACACATCTTTTGATTCCCGCTATGAAATTTTGATTTTTCGGATTCATTGGAAAGATATTATCAATTAGATCCTAATGTTTTTGGTTTCACTAAAATCCGATTTGTTTTGCACCCGGTACATTAAATTGAAGTTTGAAATCGAATTTTCGAACAACTGCGCCATTTTCAATTCTATTAATAATTATAAATAAAATTTATATTCTAACGACGACGTATATAATATATACGTTCGAATTATATATTCAAAATAAATTTCTCGTCGATATTATTTAAAATAATTCATTTTAAATATTCAAAATTCATTAAAATTGCCAAAATAAAAATTTTAAACTGGCTCAGATTTTCCCGGTTATTACAAATCATGTGTCAAGTTGGTTAAGTATATTCAAGCGGTTCATGACTTAACCCAATCAAGTCATTGTGTCAAATTGGTTAAGTATATTCAAGCGGTTCAGGACTTAACCCTATCAAGTCATCGTGTCAGATTGGTTAAGTATATTCAAGCCGTTCAGGACTTAACCTTATCAAATCATCGTGTTAAATTGGTTAAGTATATTCAAGTGGTTCATGACTTAACCCTATCAAATCATCGTGTTAAATTGGTTAAGTATATTTAAGTGGTTCATGACTTAACCCTATCATATGGCATTAATTCATTAATGCACTTCAACCTATCACATTAGACTAACTTTTGTGGTTACTGGATTTTCCCGGCGGTTCCGGGCAGATTTACACCACAACATAGTCTAACCTCGGGTTTTACGTGCGATATGACCAACTACCCACATTGGATCCTATTGTTTGCAGCCACTAGATTTGACGGGCGGTTCCGGGCAAATTTACACTGCAAACTCAACCCAACCTCGAGTTGGCCATTTTCAAGTTTCTCTAATTGTCATGCCCACATTCAATTTTTCATGTCAAAATTCATGTCGAGTTTCCATGTCATGTTTCATGTCAAATCGTGTCATGTTTTCAAGGCAAGTTTCATATCAAGTCGATGTCAGGTTCCTGTCCATATCTAGGTTCAAGTTATAACAACGTTCGTTTTTCAAGTTTTGCTTATTATCGAGTTCATAATTCATGTTCATAACCAATTCATGTTTTGCCTAATCTACCCAAATCTTATTCCCTTCGCACGTGAACGTGAATCGATCTCTACTACAAATAAATCCAAATCTCGAAATAGAGGGAATAGCATCAAAACTATGATAGGCAAAAGGGACTAGCATAAAGCAATAAAAGGGGTTACAAGACTAGCATGACATAACTTGAGATAATTGGTTACAACATCACTGGCATATAGGATTTCAAATCTAGCAAGATAAGGTGATAGTCATGGTAAACGCTGACATAAAAGAGTAGGCATGCAAAGGTAAGCCAAATACAAGAAAAATGCAATGGTCTTGGTGTACATAATAGTGAATAAACTAAGCAAGTCGCACCATTGGTATGAGATCCAACAAACTGCGAATTCGGTATACAATATGGGTTTTAATCAACTATAATAGTCCCAGGTAATTAACCCCGATAGTCATAGTCATGGTCATAGGTAGAAATCTCATAATTAAGAATCCTAAGTGATTAATAACAATAGTCATGGTTAATTATCCAAAATAGTTCTAGGCAATAGTCATAGGCAATTAACAGTAATAGTTTCAAGGTCATGGTCATAGATAATGGCCTTATGTTCATAATCATAGATAATAATTCTCATAGTCAAGAGTCATAGTTGATTAGCTACAATTGTCCTTCTCATAGTCATAGGCAACAGCCTTACGTTCACCGTCATTGGCATAGGCATAGTCTTATTAGTCATAGGCAGTCTTATGTTCACCGTCATAGTCATAGGCATAGTCATATTAGTCATAGGAAGTCTTATTTTCTCAGTCATAGTCCTTGTCCATTAACAATAGTTTCAACGTCATAGGCATGTTAAGGTTATAGACACGCGAGAGTTTGATTTACAACATGAATAGGTCCAAAGCAATATTCACGAAAGTCAAGATCCAAGATGAACAAGAATAGATACGAATCAATTACCATACATAGATCCAATTCCAATTTACAACATGGATATTAAGTTTACAGATTTTATATAAAAGTAACTTGAACTTACAGTGCGTGGATCGAGAATTAGAAAGCAGAATTTGATTGTTGAATCTCTATTTGATCGATTGTGTTCCAATTGAAATCCCCCAATTTGCAAATCCCTAAGCGTAGTCTTGATGGAGAAGGAGCAGTCCTTTTTCTTTCTTTTTATCTTATTATTTTGATTATCTTAGAAGCAGCATAAGGACAGAAAGAAATGGTGTGGAGAAGATGAGGCTAGGGGCTGTTTATATAGGGTTAGGCAGACGAATCTAGTCAGAAAACGAGCCTAAATACATCAGAATGCATCTGGTGCAGAAAAGTGGTTCGAGAGGTAGGTCGACCCCCAGGTCGACACTATGGTCGACCTGTTCCCTAGGAGGTCGACACTATGGTCGACCTGGTCCCTGGGCGGGAATTTTCCCTCCCAGCCTATTCTGAGGTTTGAATTCGAATTTCGAATTCGAATTTCGAGCTGTTTTTGATTCTGAAAATCCCTGAAACTTCGGAGGGTCATATCTCCCTCATACGGACTCCAATTTTCGAAAACTCGGACTATATTTCATGTAAAATTTCGAGATGAATGCATTGGCGCAACCGGTTTCCCTTGATTCTTGTTTTAAAAATTAATTCTGCCTTGATTTCTTGTTTTAACATATTATAAAAATATGGGTTGTTACACTAATCAAGTTCAAATAAAAATGTGATTTTCATTTCATATATCAAGTTATTTACAAAATGTATATTTGAGTGAATGGAAACAAAAGAAAAGAACAAAACTTATTTTCACTGCATATTTACATTAGTGAATATAAATAAAAGAACAAATTTTAATTTCAAGGTATGTTTGCATTTAAAAATGCAAATAAAAGAATGTAAATTTTATTTTCAATATATGTGTTTGCATTGGTGAGTGCAAATGAAAGAATTATTTGTTTTCAATATATATTTGCATTGGTAAATGCAAATAAAAGAATAATTTCTATTTTAATGGACATTTCATTAAAGTAGGTGATTTTTATTTTAATGTATATTTCTGTTCTAATATGATATGTTAAAACAGAATGATAATTTATTCTAATTGTCTTATTTAAACCAAAACATGAAAGTGAAAATATTGTTTTTAATTTACACTTCAAATTTTGGCACACATGAATATAAAACATTATATATACGATAATAGATGATATTTTAGTATACACATAATTCTAGCAAACACATCAATCGTACATCACCATCACAAGACAACCATCATGGAAATAAATGTATACATACAACATGAATCTTATATTGAATGAATATATAAACTAATAAAATAATTTTTTTTAAATTTAAAAATAGATATCTCACCGAATAGATTTCGATTCAGTATAGGTCAGATCTAAATTTTCCTAAATTTTCAGCTGCTTTGTTTCAGATCTGTTCTGTCCTGTTGTGTAGATCTCTTCAATACGGTTCTAACGCAATTTGTTTCGCGAATTTCTGATAAAATTCGATCGAGTTATGGCCATTCAAACATTAATAACATAATTGAAATTAATTAAGTAATTAATTAAAGTTAATTACTCTATTAAACAAAATAGGCAGCCCTCTCTTCCTTCTTCTTCTTCGTTACCTTCAAGAACACCGAACCCATCCCGTCGCCTGGAACCTCCACCCACACACGGCGCTACACCCCACCGTTCATCGATCCACGACCACCACTCCAAAGCCCGCGCTGACCCCTGCTAACGTCCAGACGTGGACCTCAATCGGCCCTCACCACCGCCCAGAAAACCGTGCCGAAGTCTGCCCCTTCCTTCGCCAATTCCGTGCTCTACAGTCACGTAAATCCCATCACATCTGTATGGAATCTTAGCTTCGGAGATTCTCTTCGATTCGAGTATTGAATTGGGTTTTAATTCGAATGGGTTGTGGAAAAATTAATGGTTGTATTTGGGAGCTTTTCTGCCGTTCAAGAAAAGGATATGGCGGCTGGAGTATGGGGTATTAGGGTTAGCATATTTAGGTGGTATTTATAGCGTATTTTTATTTTTATTTAATTTATTTAATTCAAAAATTCCAATTTATCAATACGAACACCAAATCAAACCCAACGAGTGTCGCCCCTACCCAAATACCCCCGTCTCGGACACAATGGAACAGGTTTCGTAACCCAATTCGACTGTTACAATATGTTTTTCCTTAAATTAATATTTAATTCCTTCATTAGATTAATTTCATCATACATTTAAATTCACCGGGGCCACATACGACCTCTAAAAATTCCAGAAAAAAATATTTCTGGCTTTGTTATGACGATACGGTTCTAACTAAACTAATTTCATCGAAATCTGAGACCGTTTGAAAAATGGCCATTTTTCAGTCGATTAAAATTGACAGAAATGGTCAAAACACATTTTCTTTTGCCACGCTCACATATTAATTCGAAAAATTCTAAAAATTGAAACCTAGCAATAATTTGACATTCCGGTTCCAACAAAAGTGGTTTCGTCGAAAATGGAGGTCGTTTGAAAATTGACTATTTTCAAGGCCAATATATAATATTAAAATATATATAAATTCTACAGCGACTTTTCTAAATTTTGAACTAGCCATAACTTTTGATTTTAAAAAATGAAATTTCAATTTTTCAGATTCGTTAGAAAGATATGGTCAAACAGATTTAAATATTTTTGGTTTCACTGAATTCTGATTTATTTTGAAGCCTGTGCATCCAGTTAAAGTTTAAATTCAAAATTTCAAACTACCGCGCTAGTTTTAACTCCTTTTCATAATTAAATTTAAATTTATTCGTTTTAACTTCGATTAAAATAAATTTTTAGCCATCACTATTTAAATAAATTATTTTATATTCTACAAATTCATTAAAATTTTCTAAAATAAAATTTTTAAATTGGTTCAGAATTTGCGAGTTGTTACAATGCATTAATGGTAAATTGCAATGAATAAATAAAATTAAAGGAAAAAGGTAAACTGCATCCAAAAATATTTATAAATGGGAAATTTAATTGCACAAAAGAAACAATGGCAGATATGGCGGAGCAATTAATAAAGAGAGAATGTAAATAAAATGGGTGCGTTAAATATATTATATCAACACACGAATAAGAGAGTAAGCAATCAGTGCAAGCGGCTTAGCGTTAAAGCAGTTTAACTAAAATATGGTTTAGTGTGAAAAGAGTTTAATAAGAGGTTTAATAGGAAGGATGTTTAAAAAAATAAAATTAATTGATGTAATTAATTTGAGAAAGTTAGATTTGGAATAAAATAAAGAATTGTTCGCATGCAAAATCTTAGCATACGCATAAGAGTTGAATGCAAATAAATATGATATAGATTAAGGATTGTGCACGAACAAAAGGAATGTTTGAAATTTGATTTATGTGCAAGAATTATAGGTAGTATAAATAAATCAAGTTTCAAATCAAGAAGAGAAAAAAAAAAGACACCCCTACGCGTGGGCACATGGGTGCAGTGCATCCTGGGCAATTCTGGAATGTTCTTTTTCTTGAGTGAGGTGGTTGGTTCAGATGGGCTTTAAATTAGATCTAAAGGACCAAGTTCATTTAGCATGCATATAAACAAGATGGTAAGATTTACCTTCATCCTCATAATTTCTGAGGTAACGCCAAAACTCTTCCCTTTTCTATTCTTCTCCAAACCTATTCTAAAAATAAAAATTAGGTCTAGGCCTCTTCTACTTCAAAGTTTGAGATAAGAATTTAGATCTATGATATATGTGCCTAGATTTACGCTACGTGTGAGGTAAGATCTGAATCTGATCTATTTTAGTTCCTCTTCTTTTTTCTTCTTCGTTTCTCTTTCTTTTTGGGGTAATTTATAGATCCGTCATTATTTAGGTCCTAAATTCAGTTAGGAAAACCCTGGAAGAATAGATCTGGATCAGATCCAGAATTTGGGAAGCTTACGAGGTGAGTGGATTTAAGCCATATTAATTTAGATAATGGTATAATACCGTTTAGCATTCCCCACTATGACGAATTGGAATATGATATGTTAAGATGCCAAAAAATATGCTAATAATGATTAAAGTGGTGCAAATGACATGTGGGAATGATTATCATGATATAACATGAAATTGTTAATGTGAATAATTCATATATTGAATCAATTGAAATGTTGAAATGTTTACATGTTGTAATATTAATTAGAACATGTCGGAAAAATTCATATACTGGATTAGTTGGAATGCTAAAAAGTTTACATGTAAATTTGTCCCAATTATATACAGTGAATAATTGGAGTAAGTATATGATTATATGGATTCTTATTAACATAGAATTGAGTAAATAAATACGGGTTTGGGGCATCGACCAAGTATGTTTAAAGATCTTAAATTGGATCATAAGTATAAAAAAAATGATTTGGGCGCAAATGGGATCTTATGTAAAATATGAATTGGCATAATTTGAATAATATGGATTTGGTCATAAATCCATCATGAATATAATTGGGTAAATGGGCATAAGCACCTATAAAGACATAGGTATGATTAACTGATTAATAATGAATGCCTAGGGCTACAATTAGACATTGTAATTGTACTTATGACATGAGGTTTGGTTGCATTAATGGTGGAAGTCTGCTCGGACCCGACCGGCATATCTAGCAACCACTTATGTTGAACCTAATATGATAGGTCTATGTGCACAAATGCGAGATGGGCTATGACACGAAGTTAGTCCCATCTTGTGGAAGAAGTCTACCCGGACCCGACCAACACATCCAGCATCCACAAGTTGTAGGCCTAATGTGGGAGGTCTAGCCGATTATAAACCATAAATGGACATGGTAATGAATTGGACCACTTAACCTAACCTAATCCATAAGGATTGTATGAATATCAACTAAAGTTAGGGTTAAGTGAAATTGGTTGGACAGTGGGTGGGCTAAGTAAATTGGAGGGTTAGGTAATATTTACATATAGGCCCGCAAACTTAGCCCGATAAAGTTATGTAATTAAAGACACCTAGTGGTATACATAACCGATAGAAATAATAAAGTTATGTAATTAAAGTCATCTTTTAGGGAAATCATAACTTGTATAAAAAAGATAACTGGTGAAATAAGATAACTGGCGAAATGAGATAAGGGACACTTAATTGTAAATTAAGTAATCAGAAAAGGGGAAAACCTGAAACTAGTCGAGAAAAGGGGAAAAAATTATGAAATATAAGAAGTTGTACTTAATTATAAATTAAGCAACGTGCAAGCTTGGAAGTTTGAAACCCATTGATAAGAATGGATACGCTTTTCCTAGGGACAAGGGGAAATTATGACATAGGTAATAATAAATCGGTAGATAAACTTGTTAATGGGCCTTAGTTAATAGAACTAAATTTATAAGTAAACAACGATAAATTGTATTGATGATGTAAAGTGGAATTATGATTAAATGAGAAAGAATGAGGAAAACTTATGAAATAAGTTATATTTAGTCATAAATGGTAAGTGACATGTTAATAGGAAAACATATGAATCGAGATATACTTAATTACATAAGTAAATCATGTTATTGTAATCAAACAAGAACATAAAAGAGATTGTGGATTACAGACTTTGGGCCACAATGTAGAGAAGAACATGTTGAAAGCTTGTTAATAAACTTAAATGGGTTAAGTTATTTGACTGAAATTAATAAGCAAGAGAAACTTGGTAATTTAGAATAAGAATTCAATATGAAAAGGAATAACCAAGTTAATTGGAAACCTGATGAGGTGAGGCAAGCGCGTAAAAGAATGTTTAGACATATGGTCTAACATCATATTAAATTGAGGTGCTTGGACCAGTCCACAAGTTTGAGGGTGACTAACCCAATGGGGTAGATCATCGTGGTGTTATAAGGCACGAGGGGAGCGTACATTCATTTGATTGTTCAGACGGCTCCAAAGGAGTGGAAGTGGAAGAACGCGGCTTCCTGAGGTACGTAAGGTGCTCCTAGTAGTCCTCTGTGCGATGACAGATGACTTAGGCTATACTCACAGAGGTTGGGTCTGCGTGTAACTACTTGGCGGGTGGGCCTTGACTGCAGAACTAGATTTGCAGTCAGAATACTGTGACGCGGTGACAGCAGGGCAATTCGGCAATTTCCTCAATGGCGAGGCGGAGGGTCAAGACCTAGGATAGTAGATCGTCAGATACCCCTCATCGACAGCCAGTGGTATGCGAAAAGACTAGAGCTAAACCCAAGGTACCATTTCACCCTTCACTATCGGGGTCAGGGGTTGAGAGGAGACACCACATGGATGTTTAGATTGTTTGCATAGGGGCAGTTGCTTAGCTCTTGTAGTCTTTACTAGTTGAGGGAGGGGCTAACGTGGGGCCATAGCCACTGCGAAAACAGACCCTAGGTATATCTGTATATAGTGGCTCTTTAAAGACGGGCCTGTACAAATATGGAGAAGCTCCCGACCAAGTTTCATGTTTCTTGTATCGCCCTGCCATTGAACTCGGTGCACATTAGAGGATGTGCGATTGAGGCATCGAGCTGCAATTGAAGATATGTTTGGTGGACAATCTAGATACATGCATGTCGGCTCTAGGTGGTGTATCGTAGACTTGAGGGAATTATTGTGGTATGAATTCTGATTCGAAAAAAGGTGGCAGTACGTACGTTTGCGTAGTATAGTAATGACAAATATATGCGGAACGTAACATTGTTATATAGAGATCCGTACGTCACTACAGCGTAGGATAAGGGACTGCGTATACTTCGATGGTGTTATGGTAGAGACCATGTGAGTGGGATACCATTGGGTGTACCATAATATTGGGGGTAGTTACATATATGATATATTAGTTTAATCCACTAGGAAGTAAATGGGTATGACGTGTGTGCAAGCCTTGAGTGCTGATAACCCAAGTAACCTAATAAATAAGATAATATGATTGAACAATACATGTTGGATTATCCAAAGTGTATAGTTTAGATCCAGTCACCAGAACTTGTGTTCTGACCCCCTCCTCATAACATACTCGCAGGTTAGATTTGTGGTAGAGACATGATAGCATTGAATATTGGTCAGGCAGCATTAATAATACGGTAAGGCTATGTTTTGATTATACTATATTTTATCCATTCCGCTATAAGATATTTTCTAAGCTCTGACATATTTTAGGTCTTTGTCTTTTCTGTAGGATACCAGAGCAAACCAATCTGAGTTTCGATGGATTGGAATTTTGAAAGAAAAAAAACCAGTCTGTCGAAATTGGGTTTGTCACAGTACGACTCTATATCTATCATGTAGTTATAGGATTTAACATATATGTTGATCAGACGTATACTTAAATTACTAAGTATTCGACAAGCCAAATTTAACGTTAGGTAAATACTCAAAACATCTTTATATATTTAAACATAATGTATACCGATTTTTTAAATCATATATTATAAATAATATATTTCAAATAATTAAAATTTTAAGTAAGGGAGAATTATATCTCTCTCCCACTAATTTATTTATTAAAATTCAACCTCAATCCCTAATAAATATACAAATAATAGTATTATTAAATCAAATACATAACAATATTATTCTATACTATGCGTAAAGATTTTCAAATCCATATTAACGATATTTAAAACTTGTATAATCCGTAAGTTTAACATATATATACATCACAAATTAAAATCTTCATAAACAAATTTAAATTTATAAGTTCCTATATATACACACATACATTTATAAACTATACCGTTTTAGATTTCAACTGAGATAAAATCATTTTATTACAAAATCTGCATCTTTATATCTTATTCAAAATATATAGTTTATAAATTATAAAATCTTAAAATACCAAATCTTTTCAAATATTAGTATTACCAAACAAAATGTTATTTGCAAATATTTATCTTCCATAAATATATGTGAATATTTCAATATGCATCAAGAAAATCTTATATTATAATACCTTTCAAAATACTTATTTCAAACCATCATTTAATAAGAACGAACTTGCTAGAAAATCTATACTCTTCTTCTACTTCTTAACTTGTTATAGATAAGGATAAGTTATAGAATTCGAGTTAAGGGATGAATTAACGGAAGAACCAAATAAAAGAGGATCTATGAAGAGAGATGGATTCAAATTGAAAGGAAATTTCAGAAAGACTTAAATATTAAATAAAAAATTTATTTCGAGAATATTTGTTTAAGAACACTTTTAAACAATTTTAAAGACTAAATTTTTTACTTTCAACTTACGTTCTCCCTCAAGAAGGATTCTGCCAATAATTCCACTCATTCTAGGGTATCGCTACCCTATCTCTAATCAGCTTTTACCCCATATGCTAAAGCTTTGATAAACCAAAGCTCTAATGTCACTTGAAATGACCCGCCATTTTGACCGTGCTGAATCGACAAAAAAAACATGTCAAACTTGAACCATCCAAAATGACAAATTATTATTAGCTTTTGAGGTAAATAAAATAAATCACAAATCACAGACACAGATATATAGTTATATGATATCTCGCAGCGGAAATAACTAATACAATAGTAGTACATGAAGCTACTAAATAGAATTTTACAACAGAGTTTACATGAGTAATGCAACAGAAGTCTAATGCAATAAATAAATGATAACAGTCTGAAACAGAATGACAGAACTAAGGGGATGGCTGGAGCAACTAATCAACATGTAACAACCAGGAAATTCTGAACCAACTTAAAAAAATATTTTAGCAATTTTAATGGATTTTAATATTTAGAATAATTTACTTTAAATAGTAACAACGAAAAATTTATTTAAATCGAAGTTAGAATGAATAATTTTATTTTAATTATATTACGAGCCTGGAATGATGCGGTAGTTTGAAAATTCGATTTCAAATTTCAAATGAATGTACAGGATTCAAAATAAAGCGGATTTCAGTAAAACCCAAAATGTTTAAATCTGTTTAAAAATATCAATTCAACGAATCTGAAAAATTTAAATTTCATAACGGGAAACAAAAGCAATGCCCAGTTTAAAATTTAGAATAGTCGCAACGGAATTTATATATATTTTTAATTATTAAAAATAGTCATTTTACCAACGACCTCCATTTTCGAAGAAACCACTTTTGTTGGATCCGGAATATCAAATTATTTTTAGATTCCAATTTAAATAATTTTTGAATTAATATGTGCAGTAAATGAAAATGTGTTTGGTCAATTTCAATTGAATTGGATCAACCAAAAAATGGCCATTTTTCAAATGGTCTCCAAAATCGATGAAATTAGTTTTTTAGGACCGTATCGTCTAAACAAAGCTAGAAATAATTTTTTTGTAATTTTTGTAGTTAGTATATGGCCCCGGTAAATTAAAATGTACGTTTAAATTAAATAAATATTAATTTATATTTTAATCTTGATAAAACCTATTGAAACGGTCGAATTTGGCTTACGAAACATATCCCATTGTGTTCAGAATGTGGTATTTAGCTAGGGGCGACAGTCGTTGGGTTTGATTTGGAGTTCGAATGTGAAATTCACTTTTTTTAGAATTTAATTGAATGAAATATTATAAAATAATTAGTATAAAAAGCACACCAACTAAACACTAATCCCAATACATTTTTGAGCTACAACAAACCAAATTCAATGGCCATTCTCATCCAAAATAAATCCTCTAAATTATCCCAAATCTTCATAAAGTAGAACACGAATTATAGACGGAAATTGAGGAGAATTCTATGCTTGTTAATTTCGTATGGAGTTCATCGTTACTGGCTTGGTATTATAGGATCAATTCGAGCTAAAAGTCTGTTCGTTCGAAGGCTATTTCAGGCTTCCAGCGACGACCGAACTTTCCGCCGCTCTGGCCAGAGGTGGCACACCTCAAGACCGACAGCGTGGCAACCTTGGATTGAAGTCCAGCACGATGTATAAAGTGCGGTTCTAAATCCTAGACGATGAAGATGGTGTAGCTTGATTCCACAATGACATGGGGAAGAATACAGTGAAGAGAGAGAAGAAGCACGGTCCTAGGATCAAGATTTGAATGGTTGATTTGAATTTGTTTAAATTATATATAATAAAATCAGGAATTGTTAAATGTAAATTGAATTGTTTTTAAAATCTAAAATTTTAAAATTTATTTTTTTACTGAGTTAGAATTTATAAAAAAATATCATTGTTTTAAAATAAACATATCATTGTTTTGAAAATAAATATATCATTGTTTTGAAAATAAACATATCAGTGTTTTGAAAATAAAAATATACATTGTTTTTGTAAATAAAATGAACATTGTTTTTGTAAGTAAATTATAAATTATTCTGTGTAAATTTACAATATAATAACATTGTTATAAAAATGAATTTTTTTTATAAAGAAATAGATTAAAATAAAAATATGGTTTTTTTATATAACATGGATTAAAATCAAGATTTTTAATATACATACAGCGTTAAACACATTGCGAAGGAACTGTCTGGAAACAAAGCGGAATCCAAATAGTACCAGAAATTCAGAAATACATACTGACAGAGTGGAAACGAAGGTTGAACTCCTCACTAAAATTTCTGCACTGTTATTTATCTATTTTCATAACTGAAAAATATATATAAAATTTCAAGTTTAGATTTTTATCAGTTTAATCATTATAAACTGTATACAGTGCTTGTTAGATCATCTTCCTAATCCACAAACCATGGACGATTTAAATTGACTGTACTGTGTGTTGTTTGTGTTGTTGAAATGTTAAACACATTAAAAATAATGTTAATATTAATAGGATAGTGATATTTAAGTATTAAATATTAATTTATAATTTGAACAGTGAAAACTGGTTGAAATTAATTAACCAATGATTTATTTAAATAAATTGTTTTTGTTTGAAAACCCAACACGGGTATTGGGATGATATTTGACATATAGTTGTCCCAATATTTAGTTGTATGTCAATCAATGGATTGATAGTCTGTGATGAGCGTTATTTATTTATTTTAACGCTCACGCAGTTGTAAAGTTCACTTTGGATGTGATTAGACTGTTTGACGATTATTTATCATTATTTTTGCATACATGTGCTGTATGAAATCCATATAACCAAAATTATATGGTAATTGATTGAGTCGCATTACGATTCAGAATATAAAGAATATTTTAAAATAAATAATCATTTAAAATAAAGAATATTTTAAAATAAAATGTTGAAACAATAAAAATTACATTTTTATTGAATGTAAAAAATATGAAAAATACTCATATATGAAACGAAAAGTGTTTGAAACAATTCAATTTTGTGGAATGTACAAAATATGAAAAATATTCATATAAGAAATGAAAATTGTTTGAAGCAATAATATTTATATTTTTATTGTATGTACCAAATACTCATTGTTTGTAGAAAAAGGTTTAACAATAAAAATTCACATTTTTATTATGTATAAGAAATAGGTAAAATGATCATTGTTTTGAAAAAAGAAAGAAGAAAAGAAAAGTTAACAATAAAAAATTTACTTTTTTATTGTTTATGATGCAAAATGATTATGGTTTGAGATAGAAACATTTAACAATTAAAAGTTGACATTTTTACCATATATAAATAAAAAGACTCAAGTTTAATAAAATTGCGTTTACATTAAAAATAATAAATTGTTAATGTAAAGAATGAATCATTAAAAAGATTCAATGTTGATAATTCAATGTTTACATTAAAATAATCATTAAAAATTACCTTTCAATGTAAAGAAATATTTTCAATGTAAAGAAACATTTTCAAATAAAAGAAACATTTTCAATGTAAAGAAACATTTTCAATGCAAAGAAACAGTTTAATGTAAAGAACATTTTAATGTAAAAGGTCATTTTAATATAAAGAATATTTTTAAATTAAGGATATTTCAAAATATTGAATATTTTAAAATAATATTCAGTAAAGAATAAAATGATGATTTTGATTTCCGATTTTAGATGGATACAAAAATATAAAAATATGAAGTCGGGTTAGGTATAGAAACGTCGTTTTAACCCAAACGGGTTTATCTATCGATTTTATTCATTTTATAATGAATATCGAAGAGAAGCAAATTCAAAATATAATATTTTGAAAATATTATCATTTTATTATTATAATGATATAAAATATTCAATTTTGATTTAAAATTGAAAAAGAAGTTAAAATCGTTTTAAAACAAATTTATAAAATACGTTTAAATGGAAATCACCGAAATATATATATATAATATATTATATATATTTAGTGGCCTGAACAGAACGCGTCGCGCAGCAACCATTCACGAATTTCGACCATTAACTTCAAATTGATGTAACGGGAGAACCGACCACCAGATTCACCTAAAATTGGAACCGTTGGGTTTGTATCGAAAAGAGATTTCCAATGAATATAAGATGTTTGAAATCTAACGGTTGGATTTGAAATTAGGTCCAAATCAAATTTGAAAAAGGTCACTATGGATGCAGTTCGGTGGCCGTTATTGGAAACCAACTATACGGGCCTTGATAAAATTATTAAAAATATGGAAAAATTATGTAAAATCATAATAAGTGATTTGGAAGAAAATTTTCATAATTGTAAAGATAAAAATATATTTTTATCGAAATGAACTTTTATTAACTAGAATAAAAATCCAATTAATTATTATTTAATTGGAATTAAAGAGAATAAATTGGATTTTGGGTTGTCGTGAATGGTGTCTTTAATAACATTGTTCTTAAACCCCGATTGGAAAAGAATAAATCTTTTAAATAATATTTAATGAAGTTTTTCAATTAATATTTAATTAGAATTAAATAGAGTATAATTTTGGAATTTATAAATCTTGTAATTAAGATTATTAGAGTTTCCAATTATATTTAGTAATTGGAATAAAATGAAATGTGAATTGGGCTTATTGTGAACTATGTTTTTAACGACATTTGTTCTTTAACCCGATTTACAGTGAAAATATAATTTTGGAAAGAATAAATCTTTTAATTAAGATTATTAGAGTTTCCAATTATATTTAGTAATTGGAATAAAATGAAATGTGAATTGGGTTTATTGTGAACTGTGTTTTTAACGACATTCGTCCTTTAACCCGATTTATAGTGACAATATAGTTTTGGAATACCGTTGTTAAGACTTAAATGGAAATTTTCCAAACTAAAGTTTTCCAATTTAATATATTAAATTGGAATTGAATGGAATTAAATTCGGTAATAATCGTGATGAGCTTCTGTGAATGAAGACCGTTGCTATACATGGAATTTAAAAGGCTTTGTTGCTATTCCATTTATATTTTTGGTCTGACACGGGAATTTGTATCGATTATATACTGTTGTGATTTCCGTGTAGGTTCCATTTTGGTGGAAGATGATTTTGGGTTTATCGTGAAATGTTTTTAAATAACATTTGTTCTTTCACCCAGTTAAAGATAAGATTAATTTCTTAAATGTGAATAATCATTAAGCAATGATTTTTGAGATTAAAACTAAATTAGGGTTTTAATGAATCTCAAATTATATTAATATGTGAATATTTTATTAAAAATATTCTGAATTGGAATGAGGCGTATGGTGTGTTTTTATAGCACTTGAATATAAAATACGCGAATTATTCGGAAAGACCGGGTTTAATCAATTCTGAATAATTTCTACGATGATTATGAGTTGAGGATGAAGACGGTGGTTGAAGACCGGAGTTCTTCACATCGTTTGGGTGATTACTTATGTCTTGGTTGGGTCGTACACCCAAGACAAGGTAATTAGTGGTGATCGTCCAAACGTACTTGGAGATTGATGGGTATGCGAGGACCTCTCTCCTGTATTGGGAATATGGTACGAGGAATAAGGTGCCTCCGGTTTCGTTTAGACCCAGAACGGACTTATAAATGGATGGTATGTCTGATGTTGTATTCCCTTATGCTGTATTCGTTGATCTCTACTAAATATATATCTGTTTGATAGTGGAGAATTCATTCTCTTGCATAACACCCTTCTCTGAGACGTACAAGCTTAGAGGTTTATTGGCAGAAATCAATGGTATGGTATGGACTGAAAATGTGGCATGCTAAGATGCAAATGATTAAGGCTTTTTTTGAAAAGCAAAGTCTTGTGGATGATGATCAAAGCACAGCTTATTTAGGCAAAACTTTGTGTATAGCGTTACTTCGCGAGCCTCACACCACAGTATGAACCAGAAACGGGCGAAGGACCCTAGGGAAATGGACATATGTTAGTTTATAGCTAGGAGTAACGTCATGGTATGAATCCCAGACTATTTACTCATGTGGATGTTGCCTATTACTTGATGTATAGAGAGGCACCTCGGATATATATATAGATATTCTAGTCGACATTACTGACCAGATTATTTTGTGCCCTATAGGGCTGGCTAACATATAGTTTATGGTATTGCCAATCATCGACGTCTGCCCGGCCCCGGCTCTTCCAAGGGCTCACCTGAGTCTGAGTCCTGAGGCACGGGCTAGAGTGTCTCGAATTCGGTAAGGACTATCTCTTGCCTTGGTTCATAGATGGAACTCCAACTTCCATTATGACATCATGCGGTTTTGATTGTAGAACTAGTGTGTCGACATGATATATGGTACCCATGCCGCCTATGATTGATACATTTATATTCGAAGTTGATTTCTTCACTTATATTAATAATAAATGATGAAATTTCCTGTATCAAGCATTTTTTGTTATTATAAGGGAAAACTCTATCCTTCGACTTGTGTTGCATTGTATGATGGGACCTGAGTCTTATAATTGCTTCATTTTTTCAAAAAGCATTGCGTTGTTTTCTTTTAAACTAGGGTTCATGTGGAGTAAACCCGTTCCGTGTTATACGGCATGGTCCCGTGATTTACCTAACTTTAAAATCAAGCTAATAACTGTTTTAGTTCTCACACCAGCCCCATGACTAACCTGGAGTTTATTCTTTAAACCTAAACTCTGGGTGCCCATATTTTCCACATGGGCAGCTAGTCGTTTTGGTTTTGCAGATATTATATTCACAGGATCCTGGTTTTCTCCTATATTCGGAAAGCTCTATATCCATGTATTTCTTTCAGTTGTATTTTGTATTATTTTTCTGCTGCTATTAAATGTAATTTAAATCTCTGATATTGTATTTCCAATGTGTAATATTTATTCATACTCTGGAATATTGTTGCACTCTGATGTAATTGTTGTAATAACAATTAAATGTTCTTCTGTTTGTGTTCTGATTTGTCGTGTTCTCAATTCAATCCAGGCTTTCATTTACGGGGAAATTTGGGTCGTTTCATTTGGTATCAGAGCTTTGGTTTACAGAACTCGAGAACAAGACACATTAGAACGGAACGAGAGAATTCATCAGAGATTGGATTAGTAATATCCAATAAGAAAGACTTGTTAGAGATGGGATAAGTAGCATCCCAGAAAGAGTGTGAGGAGTATTAATTTTTAAAATAAAAATAAATTTAGTTTTTAAAATTTTATCTTAAAATACATATTTGAGTATATTATTTTATTTTAATTTGGACAATCGAGTATATGAGATTTTGAATATATGCGTAATTAATGGATATTCGAAGTTTTAATATACTGGATAGATATAGAATCACACTACAGTCGCCCGGAGATGATTCTGATGATTGAGTACTCATCATCAGAGTATATGTTCGAGTTTCGGAAGTGGTATATCTATATATTTCCATTGAATGGTGTGAGAACCAAAATACGGATAGGGTTTATTGTTATGACTTGGCATCAAAAATATGATTTTTGACTATATATAAAAGTTATATATTTTTGAAAAGTTAATCACCTAATTGATTGGTGGTTGTGATGTTTGATAATTAGTTTAATTAATTAAAATATTGGAATGATAATTAATTTAACCAATATGAGAAAGAATGATAAATTTAGCCAAATTGAATTTAATATTGAGCTGAATTGAAAATTGATTTGAATTGAAAGTTGAGTTGGTTAGTTGAACAACTTTCAACTCCGTTCCTTTTCGAGGACGAAAAGATTTTAAGTGGGGGAGATTGTAACAACCCTGAAATTCTGAACCAATTTTAAAGAAAATTATTTTAGAAATTTTAATGGATTTTAATATTTAGAATAATTTATTTTGAATAATAACGGCGAAAATTTTATTTAAATCGAAGTTAGAATGAATAATTTTATTTTAATTATATTACGAGCCTGAAATGGCGCAGTAACTTGAAAATTCGATTTCAAATTTCAAATGAATGTACAGGATTCAATATAAAGCGGATTTACGTAAAACCAAAAATATTTAAATCTGTTTAAAAATATCTTTCCAACGAATCTAAAAATTTAAAATTTCATAATGGGAATCAAAAGTTATCCCTAGTTCAAAATTCAAAATAGTTGGCATGTAATTTATATATATGTTTTAATATTAAAAATAGTCATTTTACCAACAACCTTCGTTTTCGACAAAACCACTTTTGTTGGATCCGGGATGTCAAATTATTGTTAGATTCCAATTTTCATAATTTTTGAAATTAATATGTGAGCGTAGTAAATTAAAACATGTTTTGTCAATTTTAGTTAAATTGGATCGACCAGAAAATCGCCATTTTTCAAACGATCTCCAAATTCAACAAAATTATTTTTGTTAGGACCGTATCGTCAAAACAAAGCTAGAAATAATTTTCTGTAATTTTTGGAGTCAATATATGGCACTGGTAAATTAAAATGTATGTTTAAATTAAATATATATTAATTTATATTTTAATTTCGACAAAAACCTATCGAAACATTCGAATTTGGCTTATGAAACATATCCCATTGTCTTCGAAATGGGGTTATTTAGCTAGGGGCAACAGTCATTGGGTTTGATTTGGAGTTCGAATGTGAAATTCATTTTTTTTAGAATTTAATGGAATAAAATATTATAAAATAATTAGTATAAAAATCCCGCCACCTAAACCCTAATCCCGGTACATTTTTAAGCCGCCACAAACCAAATTCAATGGCCATTCTCATCCAAAATAAATCCACCAAATTATCCCAAATCTTTATGAATTAGAACACGAATTATAGGCGGAAATTGAGGAGATTTCCATGCTTGTTAATTTCGTATGGAGTTGATCATTACTGGCTTGGTATTCTAGGAGAAATTCGAGCTAAAAGTCTGGTTGTTTGAAGGCCATTTCAGGTCGTCAGCGACGACCGAACTCGTCGCCGCTCTGGCCAGGGGTGGCACACCTCAAGGCTGACAGCGTGGCAACCTTGGAATGAAGTCCAGCGCGGTGGATAAAGTGCGGTTCTAAACCCTAGATAGTGAAGATGGTGCGGATTAATTCAACAATCAATTGGGAAAGAATATGAAAAAGAGGGAGAAGAAACACGGTCCTAGGATCAAGATTTGAACGGTGGATTTGAATTTGTTTAAATTATGCAAGATAAAATCTGAAATTGTAAAATGTAAATTGAATTGTTTTTAAAATCTGAAATTTTAAATGTTATTTTTTAATGAGTTAGAATTTATAAAAAATATCATTGTTGTAAAATAAACATATCATTGTTTTGAAAATAAACATATCATTGTTTTGAAAATAAACATATCATTGTTTTGGAAATAAACATATTATTGTTTTGAATATAAACATATCATTGTTTTGAATATAAACATATACATTGTTTTTGTTAATAAAATGAACATTGTTTTTGTAAGTAAAATATAAATTATTTTGTGTAAATTTTCAATATAATAACATTGTTATAAAAATGAAATTTTATGAAGAAATAGCTTAAAATAAAAATGTGGTTTTTATATAACATGGATTGAAAATATGATTTTTAATATACATACCGCGTGAAACAGATTGCAATGGAACTGTATGGAAACAAAGCAGAATCCAAACCATACCAGAAATTCATAAATATACACTGACGCAGTGGAAACAAAGGTGAGAACTCCTCACTAAAATTTCTACACTGTTATTTATCTATTTTCATAAATGAAAAATATATAGAATTGCTAGTTTAGATTTTTATCAGTTTAATCATTATAAACTGTATACAATGCTTATTAGATCACCTTTCTCGTCCACAATTGGACGATTTAAATTGACTACATTATGTGTTGTTTGTGTTGTTGAAATGTTTAACACATTATAAATAATGTTAATATTAATAGGATAGTGAATTTTAAATTATAAATATTCATTTATAATTTGAACAGTGAAAACTGGTTAAATTTATTAACCAATGATTTATTTAAATAAATTGCTGTTGGTTGAAAACCCAACACGGGTATTGGGATGATATTTGACATACAGTTGTCCCAATATTTAGTTGTATGTCAATCGATGGATTGATAGTCTGTGATGAGCTTTATTTATTTATTTTAACGCTCACGCAGTTGTAAAGTTCACTTTGGATGTGATTAGACTGTTTGATGAATATTTATCATTATTTTTGCATACATTCGATGTATGAAATCCATATAAACAAAACTATATGGTAATTGATTGAGTCGCATTCTGATTCAGAATATAAATAATATTTTAAAATAAAGAATCTTTTAAAATAAAGAATATTTTAAAATAAAATGTCGAAACAACAAAAATTACATTTTTATTGAATATACAAAATATGAAAAATACTCATATATGAAACGAAAAGTGTTTGAAACACTAAAAATTTCTTTTTTGTGGAATGTACAAAATATGAAAAATATTCATATAAGAAATGAAAATTGTTTGAAGCAATAATATTTATATTTTAATTGTATGTACCAAGTACTCATTGTTTGTAGAAAAAGGTTTAATAGTGAAAATTCACATCTTTATTGTGTATAAGAAATAGGTAAAGTGATCATTGTTTTTATAAAAGAAAAAAAGAAAAGTTAACAATAAAAATTTACATTTTTATTGTTTATAAGGAATGATGTAAAATGATTATGGTTTGAGATAGAAAGATTTAACAATTAAAAGTTTACATTATTATTGTATATAAATAAAAAGATTCAAATTTGATAAAATCGCGTTTACATTAAAATATTACATTGTTAATGTAAAGAATGAATCATTAAAAAGATTAAATGTTGACAATTCAATGTTTACATTAAAATGATCATTAAAAATTACTTTTCAGTGTAAAGAAACATTTTCAATGTAAAGAAACATTTTCAAATAAAAGAAACATTTTCAATGTAAAGAAACATTTTCAATGTAAAAAAACATTTTAATGTAAAGAACATTTTAATGTAAAAGGTCATTTTAATATAAAAAATATTTTTAAACAAAGTATATTTTAAAATAACGAATATTTTAAAATAATATTTAGTAAAGAATAAAATGATGATTTTGATGTCCGATTTTAGATGGATACTAAAATATAAAAATATGAAGCCGGGTTAAGTGTAGAAACGCCATTTTAAACCAAATGGGTTTATCGATCGATTTTATTCATTTTATAATGAATATCGAAGAGAAGTGATTTCAAAATATAATATTTTGAAAATATTATCATTTTATTATTATAATGATATAGAATATTCAATTTTGATTAAAAATTGAAAAAGAAGTTAAAATCGTTTTAAAATGAATTTATAAAATACGTTTTAAATTGAAATCGCCGAAATATATATAATTTATATTATATATATTTAATGGCCTAAATAGAACGCGCCGCACAGCGACCGTTCGCCAATTTCAACCATTAAATTCAAATGGATGTAATGGGAGATCCGACCATCGGATTCTCCTAAAACCGGAACAGTTTGGTTCGTATCGAAAAGAGCTTCCAAATGAATATAAGAAGTTTGAAATCTAACGGTTGGTTTTGAAATTATGTCCAAATTTAATTTGAAAAAGGTCGCTATGGATGCAGTTCGGTGGCCATTATTGGAAACCGAACGTACGGGCCTCGGTAAAATTAGTAAAAATATGGAAAAATTATGTAAAATCATAATAAGTGATTTGGAAAGGTTTATTTGAAAATTTCCATATATGAAAAGTTAAAAATATATTTTTATCGAAATGAACTAGTTATTAACTAGAATAAAAATCCAATTAATTAATATTTATTTGGAATTAAAGAGAATAAATTGGATTTTGGGTTGTCGTGAACGGTGTCTTTTATAACATTGTTATTAAACCCCGATTAGAAAAGAATAAATCCTTTTAATAAGATTTAATGATGTTTTTCAATTAATATTTAATTGGAATTAAATAGAATATAATTTTGGAATTTATAAATCTTTTAAGTAAGATTATTAGAGTTTCCAATTATATTTAGTAATTGGAATAAAATGAAATGTGAATTGGGTTTATTGTGAACTGTGTTTTTAACGACATTTGTTCTTTAACCCGATTTACAGTGAAAATATAATTTTGGAAAGAATAAATCTTTTAATTAAGATTATTAGATTTTCCAATTATATTTAGTAATTGGAATAAAATGAAATGTGAATTGGGTTTATTGTGAACTGTGTTTTTAACGACATTCATTCTTTAACCTGATTTACAGTGAAAATATAATTTTTGAATTTATAAGTATGTTGTTAAGATTTAAATGGAAATTTTCCAAACTAAAATTTTCCAATTTAATATATTAAATTGGAATTGAATGGAATTCGATTCGGTAATAATCGAGATGAGCTTCTGTGAATGAAGACCATTGTTGTATAAGGAATTTAAAAGGCTTTGTCGTTATTCCATTTATATTTTTGGTCTGACATGGGAATTTTTATCGATTATATACTGTTGTGATTTCCGTGTTGGTTCCATTTTGATGGTAGATGATTTTGAGTTTATCGTGAATAATTTTTTTAAATAACATTTGTTCATTAACATAGTTAAAGATAAGATTAATTTCTTAAATGTGAAAAATCACTAAGCAATGATTTTTGAGATTAGACTGAATTAGGGTTTTAATGAATCTTAAATTAGATTAATAATGTGAATATTTTATTAAAAATATTCTGAATTGGAATGAGGCGTATGGTGTGTTTTTATAGCACTTGATAATAAAATATGCGAATTATTTGGAAAGACCGGGTTTAACCCATTCTGAATATTTTCTACGACGATTAAGAGTCGAAGATGAAGACGGTGGTTGAAAACAGGAGTTCTTCACATTGTTTGGGTGATTATTGATGTCTTTATTGGGCCGTACACCCAAGACAAGGTAGTAAGTGGTGATCATCCAAACGTACTTGGATATCGACGGGTATGCGAGGAGCTCTCTCCTGTATTGGACATATGGGACGAGGAATAAGGTGCCTTCGGTTTCGTTCAGAACCAGAACCGACTTGTAAATGGATGGTATGTCTAGCGTTGTATTCCTTTATGTTGTATTCGTTGATCTCTACTATATATATATATATATATGTGTGTGTGTGTGTGTGTGTGTGTGTGTGTGTGTGTGTGTGTGTTTAGTGGCGGAGAATTCATTCTATTGCTTAACAACCTTCTCTGAGACGTACGAGCTTAGAGGTTATATATTAGCATACATCAATGGTATGGTATGGACTGACAATTTGGCATGCTAAGATGCAAATGATCAAGGCTTTTGTTGAAAAGCAGAGTCTTGTGGATGATGATCAAAGCACAACTTATTTAGGCATAGATTTGTGTATAGCGTTACTTCGCGAGCCTCACACCCCGGTATGAACCAGAAACGGGAGAAAGCCCCAAGTGAAATGGACATATGTTAGTTTCTAGCTAGGAGTAACGTCATGGTATGGAGCCCAGACTGTTTAATCATGTGAATGTTGCTTATTACTTGATGGATAGAGAGGCGCCTCAGATATATATATATATATATATATATATATATATATATATATATTGAGTTTACCCAATTTCAAAAATATATATATATATTGATATTCTGGTCAACATTACTGACCAGATTATTTTATGCCCCATAGGGCTGGCAAACATATAGTTTACGGTATTGCCAATCATCGATGGATGACCGACCCTGGCGCTTCCTAGGGCTCACCTAAGTCTGAGTCCTGAGGCACGGGCTAGAGTGTCTCGAATTCGGTAAGGACTATCTCTTTCCTTGGTTCATGGATGGAAATCCAACTTCCAATACGACATCATGCGGTTTTGATTGTAGAACTAGTATGGCGACATGATATATGGTACCCATACCGCCTATGATTGATACATTTATATTCGAAGTTGATTTTTCACTTATAGTAATAATAAAAGATGAAATTTCACGTATCAAGCATTTTTCGCTATTATAAGGGAAAACTCTATCCTCCGGCTTGCGTTGCATTTTGTGATGGGACCTGAGTCTTATAATAGCTTCATTTTTTCAAAAAGCATTGCGTTATTTTCTTTTAAACTAGGGAACATGTGGAGTAAACCCGTTCCGTGTTATACGGCGTGGTCCCATGATTTACCCAACTTTAAAATCAAGCTAATAACTAATTTTGTTCTCACACCGGTCCCATGATTAACCTGGAGTTTATTATTTTAACCTAAACTCTAGGTGCCCATATTTTCCATATGGGCCGGTAGTGGTTTTGGTTTGTAGATATTATATTCATAGGATCCTGGTTTACAGCTGAAGCGATATTTCGAAAGCTCTGTATCCGTGTATTTCTTTCAGTCGTATTTTGTATTATTTTTCCACTGCTATTTAAATGTAATTTAAATTTCTGATATTGTATTTCCAATGTGTAATATTTATTCATACTCTGGAATATTCTTGCAGTCTGATGTAATTGTTGTAATAACAATAAAATGTTCTTCTGTTTGTATTCTGATTTGTCGTGTTCGCAATTCAATCCGGGCTTTCCTTTACGGGGAAGTTTGGGTCGTTTCACAACAGGTAGATATAGATGAGTAAAAAATCCGATATAAGCTCCAAACTCCTAGAGTGAATCTCGAAAATTGGAATACTCGATCTTACCTGAGCAATAATGTAAAACGAAACAACTCGGATCAGGACTAACATTCTCATGGAAGTAAATCAACTCAAATGAAATGTTCGATGAAATGTAATCAGTAACTTAATGGATGTATGGGATCACCATCCTCTAAGGATCTGCCAAACTAATACTATATAGTATAATATGTTATATACAATAGTGTCAATCAGTAAAGTAAAGTATCTAAATAGCGTAAGCGAGATTACCATTATTACCCTTAAACCGTTTATATATTCCCGTAATATATACAGTACCCTAATTCCTCCGTAAATTGGAGGGTTATCAGAGGGAACTCCATATAAAACAATAAAAAACAATGTTGTAGTGGGCTCGTATAAGGCATGTGACAAGGCACACAAGGAATGCCAGGGTGGATTCACCGTTTGAAGATCCAGACTGGTGGTAACTCATAACAGCGACTAACGCCCACCTCAAGACACGCTCCCATAATCAAATCGGAGGATGTCCACCAAACACATCACAAAAGTCTCGAAGAAGTGAACTGTTTAGAAGGTATGATCTCACTTGGTGTCAACGTAGCTCTTATTTTAGTCACGCCATGTTCACTCAAGGTAGTCAGGGTCTCGTAATTAATATGAAATAGAAAATAGAGCTGATCGCCATCCATCCTATTTCATTCTAGAACTCCACCGCATACACAGTTTGTGACGATCTCAAAACTTCATACGACAAAATTAAGGATAATCATTGAAATATAACACATTAATCATCATTAGAAGAGAACAGATAATAGCATAAACAGAAAATTAAATAATTTACATCAATATGACAGTGGAATCATAACATGTAACAACATTAGAGTAGCACAATGTAGGATACAACTTAGTGCATAAAAGTAAATGATCAATCCACATCGAGATCACTGGTACATATACATCATAAATACATAATAGGAGTAAATCTGTCTACATTGCGATAAGCGGAAATCATATATATATATATATATATATATATATATATATATATATATTACTCATGGCGGAATATCACATAGCCAAAATACTAAGAAGTCAAATCATCGCCATACAAGCAAAAAGATGCACTGCATGCTGTAGTGCAAAACCCAAAATATATCCTGCTACCTGTCACTAGGCTTCCCGTGTGAAAATAAGGGCAACCGAGTTTGCAAAGTGAAACAAACTACGAGTCGGTCATGGGATTGGTATGAGAAATCTACTTACTTGGATAAACAACCAGAACAAGACAAATCATCGGACCACGCCACTTTCGCGGAACTGGTTTACTCCAGTGATTGCCAGTGCATTAAACAAGGTAAATTATTTAAACAACGTAATGCTTTTTATAAAAATGCAGCGATTATAAGACCTAAGTCCCATCATACAATGCAATGCAAACCGGAGGATACCTTATAATGACCAAAATATGCTTCATATGTGTAAAGCAAAATCATTCGATATTATTACTAGTGCATATATGTTTAAAAAGCAAATTCAATCATAAATATCAATCCTAGGCGGCATAAGTGCCCCATACCACTATGTCGCCATATATAAGTTACAATCAAATCCGTGATTTCCTATTGGAGATTTGGATTCTGTCATGAGTAGAGGCAATGGGTAAGCTCCTCACCGCTTCGAGACACTCTAGCAAATGCCCCAGGACTACACACACTGGGTAGCCCTTGGAATCGGTTGGGCCGGTCCACACTTACATTAGTGGTAGTTATTCCTAAACACACATTTTTCGGTCCTATCGAAAATATATATTGAGGCGCCTCGCATTCCAACATCCACAAAGGTATAATAAGCAATGATGTCAGGGCTAGTAAGATGTTGACACCACCCATAGCTAGAAAGAAACGTCGTGTTCTCCCAGCGGTCCTTATCCCGTTTTTAACTCATACCGAGGTGTGAGGCGCGTGAATCAACATTATACACAAAGCTACGCTATAAAGCCGTGCTTTGATCATCAACCACAGAACTATGCTTTTCAACAACAGCCTTGATCATTGCATCTTTGCAAGCCACGTTGTCAATCCACACCATACCACTGATGTCTACCGATATACAACCTTTGAGCTCGTACGTCTTAGAGAAGGGCATAACGCAAGAGAATAAATTCCCTACGTCTACACAGATGTATATTTACTATAGATCAACGAATACAGCACAGAATACATGTCAGACACACATACATTTACAAGTCCGTTCTGGGTCTAAATGTAACGACCCGGAAAATCTGAACCAATTTAAAAAATTTAAATTGGCTATTTTAGTGGATTTTAAATATGTAAAATAAATATTTTAAATAACAGCAATGAAAAGGGAGTTTGAATCGACATTTGAAAACGAATATAATTAATTCTAATTATAAACCAGGCCTGAAACGGCGCGGCAGTTTCAGAATTTGAATTCAAACTTTGACAGACTGTCCCGGGTGCAAAACAAAACAATTTGAGTGGAACCAAAAATATTTAAATCTGTTAGTGAATAACTTTCTAACGAATCTGAAAATTGAAGTTTCATAGCGGAAATCAAAAGTTATGGCCAAATGAATTTTCAGAAAGGTCGCTATAGAAATTATATCGCCCTTGAAAATAGACATTTTGCATACGACCTCGGATGTGACGGCCCGCCCCGCACCAACCGACATTTACTCCAAAAGTGCGCTGTACACATGTCCAGTTAGCACGGAACGGGTCATGAGAAGGAAAAGAAAGAAGAAAATGAACATACAAGGAACCTGTAGAATGTCTCACAGCGCATAGGACAAAATATAATAATAACATACTTGACATAAAACAGGAGAGACAGTGCATAAACTGAAAATCAGAACTAAACATCATAGCAGCGGAAATCCAAAAATGCAGCTTATTACAACTTTCAAACTGTCTCAAAGCAAAAGCAAGATAAATGAGGTACACTACTAATGCCCAAGTAGCGACCACAAACGACATAGGGAGAATGTGTATATATATCATACGTGGAAGCCTCCTGCCCGCCTCCGAATCAGCTACTCGCGCATCACCAGGTAACCTGTCTCTAGTCTGCTCGTGTGAGCACGCAGAGTAATAAGAGGAGACATAAAACTCTGGGTCAGACATAAAGCCTGGTATGAGCGATAAGCATCTAAAGTGAACAATAACAGGTAGACTAAAACATACCTGAACCTGGACCTGCAACCAAAGAGTTAGCACTACATACTGTACAACTCTCTGAGGTATCATATCAATCAATATAAAGATACGGAGGTGGGGGAGGTGTGCATGTCATAATGATGGCAAACAATCAAGCATAGCATCCATCCTCACATCTCTCACTCAGTGCGTAAAGTATACGATATTCACCACTTCGATCACCCAACATACCTTGCTACGATCACTTTGCCCCATGAAGTCATAAATGGCTTCACTGCACTGATAACGTAGCCACAAATCCTTTGCTATGTCCACTTTGCCCCATGGAGTCTCAAGAACCCCACTGCACTGGCTCATAGCCTTACTAATCCTTACTATGTCCACTTGCCCCATGGAGTTATTCACCCCATCTGCGCTGGCTCATAGTCTTACTACGCATCACCTTGCCCCTCGGGTCATAATGACCCTACTGCACTGATAACGTAGTCTTGCTACCATCACTTTGCCCCTCAGGTCATAATGACCCTACTACACTGATAAGTAGCCATCACTCCTTTTTAGTGGTGAATAGAAGTTATGAACGTCGACAACTCCTTAGCACACGTCCCGCAGCAAAGCCCAACCATGAAGTGAACTCATTGGTTCCCAACTGGTTCCGGGATCCTGAGCTCTAACTTCCATTTGGACTACCTTTGCATCTCGGGTTATTGGTCATCACCATCGAATCGGATCGGATCAGCCTTCACATTCTTCATCGGATCGGATCGGCCTTAGGCATTCGGATCGGGTCGCACCTCATGCATCGGATCGGGTCGTGATCCTCCAGGTGATCGGATCGTCATTGCGGTCCCCTTTCTATTTGCCTCGGATTGTGCTCTCCTCCTTGGTTCGGATCGTGATACCCCATACGGATCGGATCGCGCCCCTCCAGCTCGTGGTTCTCTCCTGGTTCGGATCGTCGTCTCGCTGTGCATCCGATCGCGGATGCTGCTTTCCTCTTGTTCGGATCGTGATATGAAGCACGAGTGGATCGGATCGGGTAGCAGTTCACGATTGTTGCTCGTGGGCCTTGCGCAGATGGTTCGGTTCGGAGGGGATGACTCGACTCGTGGGGATGTCCCACGATCGCATAGGGCGATCCGATCGTCCCTCAATCCCCTATGCGATCCGAATCCCTGCACCTTGTCCAGCGAGCTGTTTACGCCATTCGACGGCGTTTTTGACCATTCTAACTATTCTAATCAATCATAAAGCATACCATACAGTCATAGCAACATACATAATCAACCATAAACATCAAAACATCAATATGATAAGTAGAAATGGATCAAACATACCCAAAATCCCATATTTTCCCCTTAAGCATGTTTAGGTGAAACTAATGATAGGATTAACAAAACTTAACCAAATTAACCCAAATTCATATCAGAGGTCTAAAACATCATTCCGAATTTTATAAACATTTTTCCAGAATTTTATCATGTTTAAATTCGCTAATTAACACTAATCACCCCTAATTAGCCATAATTAGTGCAAAACTATGCAAATCACTCACCTTAGCCACAAAATAAACTAAGATCTGAAATAAATCTCTGATTTGATGTAAATCTCAATGCCAAACAGCAGCTCCTAAGTTGCTTTAGTGAAGATCTTCCTTGAATAGGGGTTGCTAAGCCAAATCCTTGACCAAAAGATGATTTGGAGGTGATTTAGAGGTTGGAGGCCATTTTTGGGGAACCTTGGTGATAAGTGGAGGCTAGAAAACTGAAATGGAATGATTCTCCATCTCATTTCACCCTCCCATAACCCTAATCCCGAAATGGGTTATGGGCCTACTCACTAATCACCCGATTTAACCCGGTTAAGCAGTTTTTCACCCTCCAAACCTTGTTTCAGCCATATCTCCCAAACGGTAAGTCCGTTTGACTATTATGACCACTCTACGGAAAGAGAAACCATCAAACGAATAAAATGGAAGTGTTTTCAGGTCAAAATTCCTTTCCAATCAAAAGTTATGGCCAAAACAATACCAACTAGGGGCAAAATGGTCATTTAAAAATCGACAAAAATCATGAACATGGGAAATGACTCAAATGGATGTTCCCCAAAGTTACATGACCATACAACTTCACGTGGGAAAGAAATAAATATTCTACAATCCTATGATGTGTAGAATACGGGTTGTTACACTCTCCACCCCTTAAGAAATTTCGCCCCCGAAATTCCCTAATGAAAACACATACAAAGGTCCCGCATGCCTATCAATCATAAAACAAGCATCAACCATGCAAAACAAGCAAAACAAGTCTATCCTATCATGCGGAATAACTAAATCGCAAAATAAATCTTACCAGGCAAAGAGTCCTGGAAATGCCTTCCTAATGCTCTCCTCTGTCTCCCAAGTACAATCATTCTCGTCCTCGCCCCACTGAACCTTGACTAGCTTCACCGACTTCCTTCGAAGTTGCTTTGTATCGTGCCCCACAATACGAATCGGCTTGCGGTTCCCAACCGCCTCGGGTTCTACTTCGAAGTCCTCTAACTGATCAGGTGAAATAGTCACATCTGTGTCGTGAACGAACTTCCTTAGTTGGGAAACATGAAATACATCGTGAACTCCCGCCATTTTCTCTGGTAAGCCAACTCTATACGCCAAATTCCCGACTAATTCAAGAACGGGGAACGGGCCAACAAATCTTGGTGCCAACTTGCCTCTCCTGCCAAATCGTATCACGCTCTTCAACGGAGAGATCTTAACAAACACCAAATTACCAACGGAGAATTTCAAATCTCTTCTCCTCTTATCAGCATAACTCTTCTGCCTATCTTGGGCAGCTTTCATTCGTTGCTGAATGATCTTAATCTTATCTGAAGTTTCTCTCACCACATCTGGTCCAAGCACAAACTTCTCGCCAGTCTCTATCCAACATGATGGTGAGTTGCACGGTCTTCCGTACAAAGCTTCATATGGAGCCATACCGATACTGGATTGGTAGCTATTATTATATGCAAACTCTACTAGATGCAAATGGTCATCCCATGATCCACCAAAATCCAATATACAAGCTCTCAAGAGATCTTCCAATATACGATTCACCCTCTCCGTTTGACCGTCGGTCTGAGGATGATATGCGGTACTGAGATGTAATCCTGACCCTAGAGCCTCTTGTAAGCTCTTCCAAAACCCACTAGTGAACAACGGGTCTCGGTCACTCACAATGCTTTTGGGTACTCCATGAAATCTCACTACCCACTTCATATACAATTCTGCCAACTTGGCTGCTGTCCTGGTCGATTTGACTGGTATAAATATTGCGCTCTTAGTCAATCGATCCACAATTACCCAAATGCTATCATGTCCCGATCTAGTCCTTGGTAAACCATTGATGAAATCCATCGAAACTTGTTCCCATTTCCATTCGGGAATTTCTAATGGTTGCAACAACCCACTAGGCTTCTTTTGTTCGGCTTTAACTAGCCGGCAATTCATGCATTTGGATATAAACTTCCCAACGTCTCTTTTCATCCCTTCCCAGTAGTAAGTCTGTCTCATGTCTCGATACATCTTATTACCACCGGGATGTATAGTCAGTTTTGAGTGATGACATTCTCTAAGTACTTCATCTCTCAAACCATTCACGTTGGGCACAACTAGTCTTCCATTCTTCCGAAACCATCCATCTCGATCAAGCCCATACACATTCATCTCCTCATCGGTACCCATCTCTAACTTGGAGACGATTTCTAATAAATTAGGATCGTCCCTCTGGCTAGAACCAATCCGCTCTATCAAAGTGGGTCTGATCGTCAAACTAGCAAGCATAACTGGATCCAACTCGCACTTTGGTCTGAAATCAAACCCCGCGATAAACTCCACTTGCTTCCATTCAAGAAACATTGCCCCTAAGCTGGCATGTCTCCCACTCAAGGCATCGGCTACTGCATTACCTTTCCCAGGTGTGTATGCGATATCAAAATCATACGAAGCCAAGAACTCTAACCATCTCTGCTGACGGAGATTCAGATCTTTCTGAGAGAAGAGATACTTTAACGATTTATGATCGGTAAACAACCCAAATCTTTCTCCTAAGAGATAGTGTCTCAATATCTTCAGCGCAAATACAATCGCTGCCAATTCCAAATCATGGGTAGGATACTTCTTCTCATGCGGCTTTAGCTGTCGACTAGCATAAGCTACAACACTACCTCCTTGCATCAATACTGCACCCAGTCCGGTACCACAAGCATCCGTGTATACCGTCATCTCTTCATTCCCTTTAGGAATGACTAACACTGGCGCACGCGTCAACCTCTCCTTTAGACTTTTGAAGGCATCCTCACACACTCCATCCCAGACGAAGGACTGGTTCTTCTTAGTCAACTGAGTCAACGGTGCTGCTATCTTGGAGAAGTCCTGGATAAACTTACGATAATATCCGGCTAATCCCAAGAAACTTCTTACATCTGTAGCATTCTTGGGCGTAGGCCAATCCTGTACCGTAGCCACCTTCACAGGGTCCACGGCAATACCACACTCTGAAACAACAAGACCCAAGAATCTTACTTCCCTTCTCCAAAAATGACACTTAGAGAATTTCGCTTTCAATTGGTGTTTCCTCAACACCTCCATCACTATCCTCAAGTGCCCCTTGTGTTCCTCCTCTGTCCTTGAATAAATAAGGATATCATCCACGAACACAAGAACAAACTTATTCAACTGATCTCTGAATATTCGATTCATAAGATCCACAAAATAGGCTGGTGCATTGGTCAACCCAAACGGCATGACCAACCACTCATAAAATCCAGACGGCGTCCTAAATGCCGTTTTCGGAACACTCTCATCCGCTACTCGAAGCTGATGAAATCCTGTCGCGAGGTCCAACTGGGAGAACACTCTTGCTCCTTCTAGCTGATCAAACAAATCATCTATCCGCAGTATAGGATACTTATTCTTCCTCGTCACCTTATTCAACTCGCGATAGTCCACACACAAACGAAGGGAACCATCTGCCTTAGTGGCAAACACAACTGGTGCTCCCCACTCGGAGACACTCCTTCTAATCAATCCCTTCTTCAAAAGATTGCTGACTTGCACCCCGAGCTCTCGCTGCTCCTTTGGTGCCATACGACGAAGTGGCATTACTATAGGTCTGGCATCTTTCACTAAATCAATACGGAACTCAATCTCTCAGTGTGGTGGAAGCCCGTTCACCTCCTCGAAGACGTCCGGATACTGGCCAACCACGGGCACATCTGACAACTCATCCTGCGGGATGTCGAGGGAATTCACAAAACTAGCCATAACCCCATCACTAGGTAGACTACCAAACACTACCCTCCGCCCATCATCCGCCCTAACTGTCACCAAAAAGCCCTCACAGTCTACCACCACCCCGTATCTTTGGAGCCAATCGACTCCCAATATAATGCCATACCCAGTAAAGCCCAAAACAAAGCAATCACATACAAACATACATCCATGACTCGATAAGACCAAATTCCTGCAAATCATACTAAGGCTAGTCGAATAACCAATCGGGTTCGTCACAACCAATGGTCTATCGACTATCACGGGTTCCAGTCCCAACCTATCTACCAGGTCACTAGATATGAAGGAACGGAAAGCCCCAGTATCAAACAAAACTCGAACTGGTACATCATAAATAGAAAGCATACCTTGTATAACAACATTCTTTCCTTTCTCCGCCGCAGTTGGGGCATTCGACGAAGAAGGAATAGCATCAAGAGCATACGCTTTCACAATCTGCTTCTCCTTAAGAGGTTGCGGACACTTGTCCTTCTGATGTCCCACTTGACCACAGTTGTAGCACTTCCTTTCCGCTGGCTTGGCCCGACATTCTTTAGCATAATGGCCTTTCTTTCCACAGCTGAAGCACTCAACATCCTTCTTGCTCTTTTTCTGGCCACTCTTAGATTGGTCCTGCTTCATCTTATTCTGAGAGCTATTCTTGCCTCCACCGCCTGCTTGCGACTTTGGCCCTTCTGCAGATGCAGCCTCAATCTTTGACTTAGGGTAAAGGCTCTCTGATCTCAAAGCTTTCCCCACGATCGATTCAAAAGTCTCATCGATGTGGTTGATAAGCCTTTCCCCCAAGTACCCATCCAAACCAACAATGAACTTCTCATTCTTCTTCTCAGGAGTATCAATGAGAGACAGTCCGTACTTCGACAAAGTGTCGAACTCAACAATATAATCAGAAACTGCCCTCCCATTCTGCTTGAGTTCCAAGAACCTCTTGAACAACACTGACTTCTGGGCAGCTGGAATGAACTTCTCACTAAAGCGAGCCTTGAACTGAACCCAAGTAACCTGGTCCTCTGGAGTAGCTGTTCTAATAGCATTCCACCAATTCATCGCTCGCCCTTGCAGCTGACGAGACGCTAGCCTTCTCTTCATCGCATCCTCAAGACCCAAATCATCGAAGATACGGTCGCAGCTATCCATCCAATCTTGAACATCTGTGGCCGACTCCGTTCCGTGGAACGGCTTCCCACCAAGATTAGTGTAATCTTTGCATAACTTGGAGAAATCGACCCTAGGCGCCTGCACTACTGGGCCAACACCAGCTCCGGGATTGGGAACTGCCCCTTGCACCTCTCTAATCATGTCTCTCATGAGGTTGGTAAACATCGCCCTCATGTCAGCGGCATTCCCATTATTGGCCCCTCTACCGGTACCTCTAACATATCGGCTCATCGTCAATCTGTAAAAGGGAAACGATTAACGACCCCATAGTGGTACTAGTGCAGTGCAACTTCATTCTTATACTACTAATAGTATATATGTACATAGCTTTTGAAAACCAAAGTAATCACAAATACGCGCTCTCATATACGTACTAACTCTCCCTAGTGACTTTCCCTAGGTTAACTACGCAACCTAGAGCTCTGATACCAAGTGTGACAGCCCGCCCCGCACCAACCGACATTTACTCCAAAAGTGCGCTGTACACATGTCCAGTTAGCACGGAACGGGTCATGAGAAGGAAAAGAAAAAAGAAAATGAACATACAAGGAACCTATAGAATGTCTCACAGCGCATAGGACAAAATATAATTATAACATACTTGACATAAAACAGGAGAGACAGTGCATAAGCTGAAAATCAGAACTAAACATCATAGCAGCGGAAATCCAAAAATACGGCTTATTACAACTTTCAAACTGTCTCAAAGCAAAAGCAAGATAAATGAGGTACACTACTAATGCCCAAGTAGCGACCACCAACGACACAGGGAGAATGTGTATATATATCATACGTGGAAGCCTCCTGCCCGCCTCAGAATCAGCTACTCGCGCATCACCAGTTAACCTGTCTCTAGTCTGCTCGTGTGAGCACCCAGAGTAATAAGAGGAGACATAAAACTCTGGGTCAGACATAAAGCCTGGTATGAGCAATAAGAATCTAAAGTGAACAATAACAGGTAGACTAAAACATACCTGAACCTGGACCTGCAACCAAAGAGTTAGCACTACATACTGTACAACACTCTGAGGTATCATATCAATCAATATAAAGATACGGAGGTGGGGGAGGTGTGCATGTCATAATGATGGCAAACAATCAAGCATAACATCCATCCTCACATCTCTCACTCAGTGCGTAAAGTATACGATATTCACCACTTCGATCACCCAACATACCTTGTTACGATCACTTTGCCCCATGAAGTCATAAATGGCTTCACTGCACTGATAACGTAGCCACAAATCCTTCGCTATTTCCACTTTGCCCCATGGAGTCTCAAGAACCCCACTGCACTGGCTCATAGCCTTACTAATCCTTACTATATTCACTTGCCCCATGGAGTTATTCACCCCATCTGCGCTGGCTCATAGTCTTACTACGCATCACCTTGCCCCTCGGGTCATAATGACCCTACTGCACTGATAACGTAGTCTTGCTACCATCACTTTGCCCCTCAGGTCATAATGACCCTACTGCACTGATAAGTAGCCATCACTCCTTTTTAGTGGTGAATCGAAGTTATGAACGTCGACATCTCCTTAGCACACGTCCCGCAGCAAAGCCCAACCATGAAGTGAACTCATTGGTTCCCAACTGGTTCCGAGATCCTGAGCTCTAACTTCCATTTGGACTACCTTTGCATCTCGGGTTATTGGTCATCAACATCGAATCGGATCGGATCAGCCTTCACATTCTTCATCGGATCGGATCGGCCTTAGGCATTCGGATCGGGTCGCACCTCATGCATCGGATCGGGTCGTGATCCTCCAGGTGATCGGATCGTCATTGCGGTCCCCTTTCTATTTGCCTCGGATCGTGCTCTCCTCCTTGGTTCGGATCGTGATACCCTATATGGATCGGATCGCTACCCTATATGGATCGGATCGCGCCCCTCCAGCTCGTGGTTCTCTCCTGGTTCGGATCGTCGTCTCGCTGTGCATCAGATCACGGATGCTGCTTTCCTCTTGTTCGGATCGTGATATGAAGCACGAGTGGATCGGATCGGGTAGAAGTTCACGATTGTTGCTCGTGGGCCTTGCGCAGATGGTTCGGTTCGGACGGGATGACTCAACTCGTGGGGATGTCCCACGATCCCATAGGGAGATCCGATCGTCCCTCAATCCCCTATGCGATCCGAATCCCTGCACCTTGTCCAGCGAGCTGTTTACGCCATTCGACGGCGTTTTCGACCATTCTAACTATTCTAATTAATCACAAAGCATACCATACAGTCATAGCAACATACATAATCAACCACAAACATCAAAACATCAATATGATAAGTAGAAATGGATCAAACATACCCAAAATCCCATATTTTCCCCTTAAGCATGTTTAGGTGAAACTAATGATAGGATTAACAAAACTTAACCAAATTAACCCAAATTCATATCAGAGGTCTAAAACATCATTCCGAATTTTATAAACATTTTTCCAGAATTTTATCATGTTTAAATTCGCTAATTAACACTAATCACCCCTAATTAGCCATAATTAGTGCAAAACTATGCAAATCACTCACCTTAGCCACAAAATAAACTAAGATATGAAATAAATCTCTGATTTGATGTGAATCTCAATGCCAAACAGTAGCTCCTAAGTTGCTTTAGTGAAGATCTTCCTTGATTAGGGGTTGCTAAGCCAAATCCTTGACCAAAAGATGATTTGGAGGTGATTTAGAGGTTGGAGGCCATTTTTGGGGAACCTTGGTGATAAGTGGAGGCTAGAAAACTGAAATGGAATGATTCTCCGTCTCATTTCAGCCCTCCCATAACCCTAATCCCGAAATGGGTTATGGGCCTCCTCACTAATCACCCGATTTGGCCCGGTTAAGCAGTTTTTCACCCTCCAAACCTTGTTTCATCCATATCTCCCAAACGGTAAGTCCGTTTGACTATTATGACCACTCTACGGAAATAGAAACCATCAAACGAATTAAATGGAAGTGGTTTCAGGTCAAAATTCCTTTCTATTCAAAAGTTATGGCCAAAACAGTACCAACTATGGGCAAAATGGTTATTTAAAAATCGACAAAAATCATGAACATGGGAAATGACTCAAATGGATGTTCCCCAAAGTTACATGACCATACAACTTCACGTGGGAAAGAAATAAATATTCTACAATCCTATGTTGTGTAGAATACGGGTTGTTACATCGGAATTTGACAAAACCACTTTTGTTGGATCTGGGATGTCAAATTATTGCTAAGTTTCAAATTTCATAATTTTTGAAGCTAGTATGTGAGCGTGGCAAAGGAAAATGTGTTTTTGTCAATTACATTTAAAATGGATCGACCAGAAAAGGGCCATTTTGCAAACGGTCTCAGAATTCGATGAAACTAGTTTTGTTGGGACCGTATCGTCAAAACATAGCTAGATTTATTTTTCTAGAATTTTTGGGATCAGTATGTGGCCCCGGCAAATTGAAATGTACGTTCAAATTAAATATTGAATGTTTTACATTTTAATTTGAAGAAAAACTGACTCAAACAGTCGATTGGGCCTACGAAACATATCCCATTGTGTTCGGAATGGGCGTATTTAGCTAGAGACGACAGCCGTTGGGTTTGGACTGGAGTCCGTTGGAGATAAGGGGTATTTTTAAAATTTAAAAATATATAAATATAAGAATTTTCCCATTGGTCCACCCTATTTTCTCTCTCCCCGTCGTCACGCCCAAAAGCTCCAGATCGATGGCGGAAAACCGCTCCTCCATTCCCCCTCATTTTTCGATCGATCTAAGAAGAATTAGCCCCGCCTCCAGTTGGGTTTTTTGTTCGTCTCACTCCCCTCTTCAAATCAATATAGAGTTTGGAATTTTTCGTGGCCTGTGGAGCTCGAATCGAGCTCGAGAACAACCGACGTTTGGACCACCACAGGCGACAACAGGGGCCATCGAACTGGCCCACACCCCCACGCGCGTGAAGCTCTCTCCTCCCCCTTCGACGCTGCACCGCCCGATCCTCACATCATTGCACGGATTTGTCGAAAATCTGAAACCTAGTTTTGAACAGGTTTGAAAAGTTACGGCTGTGTATATTTTGAACTGTATTTACACTTTTAAGAGTTGCAAACTTTGAAAAATCGTATCTTTATCATGTGTTGACCAAATTCGATGAAACAGGAAACATCGTGACAGTGTGGACGTCTTCTACATTCTAGAAGAGATCACATATTTTTCTGAGCCTTCTGCTATTTTTGGTGGAGTGGAACCCAATATGAGATTTCTAAATTATAAACGATATGGAAAACGACACTGTATAAATTATATAGTCGATGTATGAGTTATATAAGCGTTGTACACCTCTTGTATAAGCGTTGTATAAGTTGTACGTTCGATATATAAGTTATATATGCGTTGTAAAAATTATATATGTGTTGAATAGAATTGAAATGCTTATATATAAATATATATAAATATATATATACGCCCCTCGTCCACAAACCATGGACGATATTTATAAATTGTGATTGGTGTGAAAATTGATTGATAACGAATGGTTGATTAGAATTGTTTGTGGTTGAAATTGATTGATTGTGATTGAAAAATACCCGCTTGTGGTTGAGAAATATTTGGTTGGAACCACATAGGATTAGTTTGTGGAAATGAAAAAAATATACATGCCGCCTGCGTGCAAACTAGATGCATGATTCCCCATTGTCAAAAGCTGCGAGGCTTTAAGGTAGAGCGAGGAGCCGTACTAGGGACGGCCCCGGTTTTAACTACCCTGCCGTTATGCTGCAGAAATTTCAAATAATATTCATGTGTTAGAATTATTTTCCTGTGTTGGAACTATATTCGTGTGTTGAATAGAAAACCTTCATGTGTTGAATTGAAATTCATTCGTTGAATAGAAATTCATGTGTTGAATGGTATTCATGTTTTAACAATAAAAATCACCTTTTCATCTATATATATAAACTATAGAAAACCTTCATGTGTTGAATTGAAATTCATTCGTTGAATAGAAATTCATGTGTTGAATGGTATTCGTGTTTTAAATATAAAAATCACCTTTTTATCTATATATATAAACTATAGAAAACCTTCATGTATTGAATTGAAATTCATTCGTTGAATTGAAATTCATGTGTTGAATGGTGTTCGTGTTTTGAATAAATTGTTTTAACAATAAAAATCACCTTTTTATCTATATATATAAACTATAGAAAACCTTCACGTGTTGAATCGAAATTCATTCATTGATTTGAAATTCATGTGTTGAATGATATTCATATTTTGAAATAAATTGTTTTATAATAAAAATCATATTTTTATCATCTATATGAACTATATAAAATAGTCGTGTTTTGAAATAAATTGTTTTACATTAAAAATCACATTTTTATTATATACATGAATTGTTAAAAATAGTGAAGTGTTGAAATAGAAGACAGTTAGATAAAAATATCATTTTTATCAAATGTATGAAAATCATATAGTTTTGAAATCGAAGAATCGATATATATATATATATATATATATATATATATATATAGAATTGAAATATATCGAATAACGAAGCTGCAGTTCGTATTTTGAAACCGTGATTTCAAACGATTAGTGCGGGAGATCCGACCATCGGATTTTCTCGAAACCACAACCGTTGGGTTCGCTTTGGAAATATCTTTCCAACGGCACCAACTTTATAAAAATCCAACGGTTGGATTATCCGGAATGTTTAATTCAAATCTGAAGAAAAACAGCGCCAGAATTGATTATATATATATATATATAATTAAATTAAATCGAATAACGATGCTGCAGTTCGTATTTTGAAATCGAAACTTCAAACGATTAGTGCGGGAGATCCGACCATCGGATTTTCCCGAAACTGGAACCGTTGGATTCATTTTGAAAAGATCTTTCTAATAATGTAAATTTTTTGAAGATCCAACGGTTAGATTTTCAGATATGCGTAAATTAAATCTGAAGAAAAACAGCGCCACGACCGCGTTATGGCCCGAAGCGTCGTTTTGAATAAATTGGCTATTCTAAAATAAATAAAAATAGCGATAAATCGTTATAAAATATTATAAACGATATGGATGTGAAATTTAGAAACTAACTGAAGGTTGGCTAAGTCGAATGGTTTCCTGGGTGTTAATCTGATGTTGGTTTCGGCCTTCGGGGTTAATATTTGGGAAATCATTCTCTTACTGATTTACGGTTAGCGACTAATGAATTGAAATGATGCGTATGTATGTTTGTGTTGCACTTGTTTATTATATACGCGAGTTGCTCAGAAAGACCGGGTTTATCCCATTCTGAATAACTAAATCGACGATAAGAAATCGAAGATGAAGACGGTGGTTGAAGACCGGAAATCTACACCTCGTTTGGATGGTAACTGATGTCCTGATTGGGAGGCATCCCAAAATATGGATAACGAGTGGTGATCGTCTAGACGTACGTGGAGATCGATGGGTTTGCGAGGTATATAGTGCCTCCGATTTCGTTCCGACCCAGAACGGACTTGTGAATGGATTGTGTGTCTGACATTGGAATTTATTCTATGTGACTGATAACCATCAGTTGCATGGTGTGAATCACCTGTGTGACATGCTAAGATGTAGTGATCAGGGCTTCTGTTGAAAAGCAAAGTCTTGTTATTGATGATCAAAGCACCGCCTGTGTGGCGTAGCTTTGTGTATAACGTGAATTCGCGAGCCTCACACCCCGGTATGAACCAGAAACGGGAGGAGGACCTCAGGGAGGGCATGCGTTTCTTTCTAGCTAGGAGTTGTGTCAGTGTTTTTACACGGCCTGACATTTTACTTATGTGGATGATGGATAGCGAGGCGCCTCAGAAATATCGGTCGATCTGGGACCGATGGAGTCATTCGTTGGCTCATTTACGCCCCATAGGGCGGGGAAACGCAGTGTTCAGGAATTTTAATCCACATCGGTGGACCGGCCCTGACGATCCAAGGGTCGATGCGCTCTGACTCTGAGCCTCGGGCTAGAGAGTCTCGAAGTCGGTAAGGACTATCTTTTGCCTTGGTTCATGACGGAAATCCAATTTCCAAATACGTGACTGTGCGGTTTTGATTGTATACCTATATATGGCGACATAGTGGTATGGGGCATTAATGTCGTCTATGATTGATAGTTATGATTTAAAATTGTTTTTAAAACATATAAACGCTAGTAATAATATCAAATGCTTTTGTTTTATTCGTATCAAGCATATTTTGGCCATTATAAGGTAAAAACTCTATCCTCCAGTTTGCATTGCATTGTGTGATGGGAACTGAGTCTTATAATGGCTTCATTTTTATAAAAAGCATTGCGATGTTTAAAAGAATTGTTTGTTTTAAAGCACTGGCAATCCAATGGAGTAAATCCGTTCCGCGAAAGTGGCGTGGTCCTGTGATTAGCCATATTTTAAATATGTTTAGTAGATTTCTCATACCAGTCCCATGACTGACTCGTAGTTTGTTTAACTTTCAAACTCGGGTGCCCATCTTTCTACACGAGCAGCCTTGTATTCAGCTTTTATCTGGCTCTTTCTGGATAGCTGGAGCTGAAGATGGATTCTTCATTTATCTCTTTTTATGCTGTTCAACTCCTATTGTACATATTATGTTTGTTTTCCGCTGTAGACATTTATGTATAGCTGAACTGTATTTGTACTAAGTATGATCCTGTATACTGTGTAACTCTGATGATTACATTTATCCAGTGTATTATTTGTTCATTATCTGGTGTATTTAATTATTATGTTATGCTGTTATCTGTTTCTGTTTTATATTCCAAAGACAACCCTTGTCACCGTCAGTACGGGATTTGGGGACGTCACACTAAATGAAACCGGAGGCACCTTATTCCTGCTCCCGTATGTCTAATATAGGAGAGAGGCCCTCGCATATCCGGACGATCAACAAGTACATCTAGACCACTACCACTGTAACCTCATCAAGGGAGCTACCCATCTCGAAGCCATCAATAGTAATCTACACGATGTGAAGATCACCGGTCTTGCACCGTCTTCATATCTTCGACATTCATTCATCGATCAATTATTTGAAACGAGCATTAACTCGGCCTTTTCAAATAATTCACATATATTAGAATTCAAATCAATTCGGTCCATGGTTAAATTATTCAACATCCACATTTCTGTTCTTTATATAATTTTTAATGTCAAACATATTCAACCATCACATATCAAGCAAACCCAGTAGAATTGGTTTATTTCCATTCCATATCGCCTATAATATTTTATAACGATATGTTGCAATTTTTATTTATTTAAAAATAGTGCCATTTAACTAAACGACGTTTCAGGCCATAATGTGGCCCTTGCGTTGTTTTTCTCTAATTTTGATTTACACATTTCTTAAAATCTAACCGTCGTATCTTACCAAAGTTGATTCCATTAGAAAGATCTCTCCAAAGCGAACCCAATGGTTCCGGTTTCGGGAGAATTCGACGATCGGATCTCTCGATATAACCGTTTAAAGTTACGATTTCAGAATATGAACAACAGCGTCATTATTCGTTTTATTTAATATAATATATATATATATAATTCACTCTGGCACTATTTTCATTCATATTTGAATTCAACATTTCACACAATCCAACCGTTGGATTTTAACAAACTTTATATCGTTGGAAAGATTTTTTCAAAGCGAACCCAACGGTTTCGGGGAAATCCAATAGTCGGATTTCTCTATATAATCGTTTAAAATTACGATTCCAAAACACAAACTATAGTTGTTCGTTTATTTAATTTATATATATATATATATATATAATTCACTCGACGATTTCCATATCGTTTTTCACTTCAAATATTTCACTAACGCATTTAAATTTTGGAAAATTTCGCCATAACCTCCTTTGTACGGGGAGGGGTTTGGAAATTTATTGCATCGTATTAGGCACCCAATAAATCCTAAAAAGAATGCACATATTTATAGTGATATATTCCGGTGTCCATAGGGGAGTGTGTATAGATTATAACTCCAGAGAATAAGTTCTCGTCACCCTATAAATAGTTTTTGCGCCTTAATGACTAGAGAGACATGTTTATTGTCATCTCTAGACCCTTGTGTGGTTTTTTTATTATTTGGAAATTTATCGCTATATTTAATATAGTCCATATTAGTCTTCAGTTCAAACTGAAATATAGTCATCGCCATACAAGCCTCCCGCTTGTATGGTAAATCTTCCACCTCGTCACATAAGCTCCAAATGCTTATGTGGTATGTGATATGATATGCTATCTTCAAGAAGTATGCCATGAAATGTAGTTCAAATTTAATTGTTACTATCCTATGGCAACGTTTGTTATTTCACGCAGAACAACCAGCACTCCGCATCCATTGGCATTCACAGGAGTTTATATAATAATAAAATTGTGTAGCTAACTTATTAAGGCTTTCCTATTTGTCGGGCACGCAAATATATTCTTTACTCTACAGCTAATCCATATTCTCGTTCAACACATGTATATATATGTAGAACTAAACTAAGAGTAATATTTCTAGCGAATAAATGTTTGTTTCAATACACGGTTATTTTTGACACTTCATACATAGGATAAAAATGATACTTTTGGCAAATAAAAATATGTTTCAACACATGTGTATTTTTACCAGGTCGTGTTCATGATAAAAATGATATTTCTATCATTAAAAATATTTATTCCACACATGAATGTTTTTAGCACTTCATGTTCACAATAAAATGTAAATTTTATTGTTCAATCCTTTCATTCAACACATGAATTCTTCTCAGCACATGAATATTTTAAATAGTTCATACATATGATAAAAATACATGAAAATAATTCATTCAACACATGAATATAATTCAATACATGAAAATAATTCAAACACACACACACACACACACACATATATATATATATATATATATATATATATATATTACCGAAAATTTCGGTAGTATAACGGTAGGGGGTTAAAAACTGGCAGTGTCCCGAGTACGGCTCCTCGCACTACCTTAGGCCTCGCGGCATTCCATAAGGGGCTTATCTAAATTATCTAAGATCAATTTCATATCATATGAATTTTCCATAATAATTCCCATTGTTTCAACCACAAACAATTTCTCTCAACCACAAACAATTATTCCAACCATTCGCATTTCAACTAATTTTCAACCATTCGCATTATCAATTAATTTCACGCCAATCACAATCAATTTATATCGTCTATGTTCTATGGACGAGGGGAGTGTATATATATATATTTCATTTCAATTTCAACACATATATGATTTTTACAATACGTGTACAATTTATACATCGCTCATATAACTTATACAACGCTCATACATGTGGTGTACAACACATATATAATTTATATTTCGCTCATATAATTTATACAACGCATTTCCATCCCATATTGAATTTAGATGTCTCACATTGATTTTAATCATTTTGAAATTTGTAGCGAGCTGGGAACACGTTCTAGCTTCTTCTAGAATGTAGATGATGGGGCTACGAGTCCGATGTTTCCTATTTCATCGAATTTTTTCAACATAGCAAAAAGATATGATTTTTTATTTGAAAATCATAAATAGCAACACATAAAACTGTTATATTATATTTAAAAACCCACTGTCGTATACCTTCTGAAATAGCTCGAAACTAGGTTTCGATTTCTCGCCAAATCCGTGAAGTTTGGCCTCGATCAGGTTGCGCTACCTCGAAGAGGGTTGAGAGGCGCACAAAACTAGGGCGGAGTGGTTCAACTCGGTGGCGGAGCTGGGGAGTATCGGCGGTTCGAAGTCGGAACCTTTGAGCAGGTGGTTCTCTCGATTGGAGCGACGAGAGGTGGTGCTACTGGTCTTGATTTGAAGAGGGGAGGAAGTACTTCAGAAAGTTGAACGGGGGCAGTGGGTTTTGATGAACGGATTTGCGGTAAAGTGGCCGGGAAGAAAGCATTGGGGTTTCGCCGTTGATCGGGGGTTACAGGGAGGTTTTCTGAAATTTTTTATAATTTTAGTTAATGAATGAAAATTTTCTATTCGCCAATTAGGGATTTCTCCAAACGAACTCGAATCCAAACCCAATGACTGTTGTCCCTAGCTAAATCCCCCATTCCAAACACAATGGAATATGTTTCGTCAGCCCATTCGACTGTTACAGTCAGTTATTCTTCAAATTAAAATACAAAACATTCAAATTTGGATTTGAACGCACATTTTAATTTGCCGGGGCCACATACTGATTCTAAAAATTCCCGAAAAATAAATCTAGCTATGTTGGAATGATACAGTCCCAACAAAACTAATTTCGTCGAATTCTGAGACCATTTGAAAAATGGCCATTTTTGGTCTATCCAATTTGACTGAAATCAACCAAACACATTTTCCTTTGCCAGGCTCACATATTAATTCCAAAAATTATGGAATTCGAAACTTAGCAATAAATTGACATCCCTAATCCAACAAAATTGGTTTCGTCCAAAACAGAGGTCGTTTGCAAAATGTCAATTTTCAAGGGCTATATTCATTCTTTAGCGATCATTCTGAATTTTCAACTAGCCATAACTTTTGATTCCCACTATGAAATTTTGATTTTTCAGATTTGTCAGAAAGATATTCTTAAACAGATTTAAATATTTTTGGTTCTGCTAAAATCCGTTATATTTTACATCATGTATGTTCACTCAAAGTTCAAATTCAAAATTTTAAACCGCCGCACTATTTCTAACTTATTATTTAATTGAAATATTTTATTTCAATTACTCCAAATTAATTAAAATAACCAAATTAAAATTTTTAATTTGGCTCTTATTTTCCAGGTTATTATAATCTCCTCCACTTAAAACTTTTCGTCCCAGAAAAGGAAACAGCAGCAAAGTAGGAAACAAAACGGAAATGCAAAGTATTGTAAATGTACCTTGCACCGGAGTTAGTCAGAGATGTCCACTCTGCATTTGGGATAAGCTTACTTAATGATTTCTTCTGTCTCTCAAGTAAAGTCTATAGGATCTCCACTGCACTTTAACTAAATGAACCTTCTTGTTCCTTAGCTCCTTACTATCTTTGCCAATAATCTTTATCGTCTCTCTTCTAACTGCTAATTCTGGAGTAATTTCGAAGTCCTGTTGTGCTGCTTCTTCTACAACAAGATCTGGATCATGCACATGTTTTCTAAGTTGAGAGACATGAAACACATTATGTACTTCAGGCAACCAATCTGGTAATTGAACCCTATAAATGAGAGTTCCAACTCGTTCAAGTATAGGAAAGGGACCAATAAATTTGGGTGCCAACTTCCCAGTTTTACCGAATCTGATTACTCCTCTCATCGGAGAAACTCTCAAATAAACGTAATCACCAATAGAAAATGATAAATTTCTTCTTCTAGAATCAGCATAACTTTTCTGTCGGCTTTGAGCCGTTTGTAATCATTTCTTGATGAAATCGACTTTGTCTGAAGCTTCGCGAATCATGTCGGGTCCCAACACAAGTCTATTGCTAGGTTCTACCCAACATGCGGGAGATCTGCACGGTCTACCGTATAATGCTTCGATTGGTGACATTTTCAAGCTTGCTTGATAGCTGTTGTTGTATGAGAACTCTGCCAAATGCAGATGGTCTTCCCATGATCCGCCAAAGTCAATAATGCAAGCCCGAAGTAAATCTTCTAGAATACGGTTCACCCTCTCAGTTTGGCCATCTGTCTGAGGGTGATATGCTGTGCTTAGGTTCAGCTTTGTCCCTAGTTCTACTTGAACTACCTCCTAGAATTTTCTAGTAAATAATGGATATCTATCACTGACTATGCATATCGGCATTCCATGTAGCATAACAATGTCCGTGAGATAAATCTACGCTAGACTTTGAGTGGTTCTATTGGATCTGACGGGTATGAAATGGGCGGTCTTCGTGAAACGATCTACGATCACACAAATACTGTAATTTCCTTTCCTGTTTTGGGGTAAACCATCTATGAAATTCATGGAAATTTTCTCCCACTTCCAATTTGGAATTTCCAACGGTTGCAACAATCCGATAAGTTTCTGTTGGTCGCTTTTGAATAGTTGGCAAGTAGAGCACCGGCTAACATATAAAGAAATGTCCCTCTTTAGTGCCTTCCACCAGAATGTGCACTTAAGATCGTTGTATATTTTACTTACTCCAAGACGAATGCAAAGTTAGGACTTATGACATTCATTAAGCACTTCTCTTTCAAGCTCACAGATGTCGGGGACACAGATTCTTCCTTTTAATCTCAGAACTCCCTCACTATCTACTTGGAAACTAGAGACTTCACCTTTTTGAATTCTTTTGATCATCTCCTTAACAAAATTATCATCTTTCTGAAGAACGGCGATCTTGTCGATTAATGAAGGCATAATAATAAGGTTGGCGATGATTGCGGTTTTTCTGCTAAGCGCATTCATTACCACATTGGCTTTTACTGGCGTATACAGGAAATCTAAATCATATGCTGTAAGAAATTCTAGCCAACGCTGTTGTCTCATATTCAAGTCTTTCTGTGTGAACAAATACTTCAATGGTTGATGATCAGCATATAATTAAAATTTCTCACCCAGTAGATAGTGCCTCCATATTTTCATAGCAAACACGATGGCTAATAATTCAAAATCATGAGTTGCATAATTCTTCTCATGTGGCTTCAACTGACGGCTAGCATAAGCAACTACTTGGCCTCTTTGCATTAATACTGCACCAAGACCTCTAATCGAAGCATCCGTCCAAACCGTCAAATCCTGGTTGCCATCGATAATTGTTAGTACTGGAGCTCTCGTCAATTTTAATTTCAGTTCCTGGAAAGCTTCCTGACATTCGGAAGTCCACGTAAATATTTCGTGCTTCTTTGTAATTTGGTTAATGAACCGGATGTCTTCGAAAAATCCTTAATGAATTTCCGATAATAACTAGCTAATCCAAGAAAACTTCAGACTTCCGTCGGTGTAGTACGCTGCTTCCATTCCTGAATTGCCGTAATTTTGCTTGGATCTATAGAAATTCCTTCCTTTGACACGACATGGCCAAGGAACTTCACTTCCTCTTGCCAGAAGATACATTTAGAGAATTTGGCTTTGAAGACGTTCTTTCTCAGAATCCCCAACACTTGTTCTAAATGTTTTTCATGCTCGCTTTCTGACTTAGAGTAGATTAAAATATCATCGATGAATACCAGAACAAATTTATTCAGGACTTCTCTGAACACTCTATTCATCAGATCGACGAAGTATGCTAGAGCGTTGCATAAGCCGAACGACATTACTAGCCACTCATAAAATATGTCTGGACCCCTGAAAGTTGTCAAAGGAACACACTCTTCGGCAACTCTCAGTTGATGGAAACCTATAGCTAGGTCCATTCTGGGAAATACTCGTGCTTCATTCAATTGATCCAACAAATCATCAATGCGGGTTAATGTGTATTTGTTCTTGAGTGTCTGCTTGTTGAGGTCTCGGTAATCAGCACACAAACGGAGCGTACCGTCTGGCTTAGGAACAAACACTACAGCGACACCCCAACTAGAAAAGCTAGGTCTGATCTGACCTTTCCATAGCAGTTGACGAGTTTTATCGTCTAATTCTTCTTTTTCTTTTAGAGTCATTCTTCGGATTGCATGCACTACTGGCCTAGAATTCGGAATTAGATAGATCCTGAATTCAATTTCCCTTTGCGGAGGTAAGCTTTCGACTTCTTCGAACACATCTGCATAGTATTTAATGACAGGAATATTCTCTAACAAAGTGGGAATAACTTCCAGCGCAGACCAAAATTCTTTTCTATTAGGATCTGAATCCGAGCCTTGGCATGGTATAGTAATATACCCCAACTTTGTTTCAATTGTAATTACCCTCTCGGCACATTTCACTTCGGCCTCGTAGTTGGTTAACCAGTCCAGTCCAAGTATAATATTGAATTTGAAAAAAATTAGGACAACCAATTTGAAACGGAATCGGTATCGAGAAAAAGAGATAGGCACTTTACAATATGAACTGAGAATAGTAGAACCTCTTATCGGATTGTAAAACCTTACCGATTCTTTAAGTTTTCTTATTTTTAACTTTAACTTTTTAACAGTGTTACTTGCAATAAAACTTTGTGATGCACCAGTGTCAAATAGTATAGAAACAGTAATATTTTAAATAGTAAGGGTACCTCCCAAAAGATCAGGTTTACCTATCCCACCACTAATGGCTGGCGGATTCGCCCCTTTGTACACATGTGCAACCTGTGAATTCTTCAACAAAGGACAGTTCCTTCTGATGTGCCCAGTCTGATGGCAGTTGTAACACTAAACAGGTTTGCGGGGGGTCTGCCTCGAGATGGGTTGGTTGGTCTCCTGTCGCTTTGGAACGGTGCACACATTAGAGTAATGGCTAGCTTGACCGCAGTTGTAGCAGCTTCCTCTGGGTGGCCTATTTGCTTGTGGCTTGGCATTAGCTGCTGTGTTGCTGGATTCGGGCTGATTTTCTGAAGTCTTGCGCTTGCTTCCTGCCTGATTCATTGTACGGTCTATTTGCATGTCCCTCTTATCTAGGCTCTCGTAATTGCAAGCCACCATCTCGGCGAATGTAAGGTTAACATGACTCATTGCCCTATCCTGATGTTTGCGTTGAAGTCCATGAATGAACCTCTTATCCTTTGCCTTCACAGTCTGAACAAGCTCCGGAGCATAGTGTGATAGCTGAGTGAACTTATTGAGGTAGTCCTGGATGGTGCAATCTCCCTGCCGGAGATTGGCAAATTCATCATGCAAGCGCTCCATCTCTTGCTCTGGAATGAACTTCTCTTTGAACAATGTTTTGAATTCATTCAATGTCATCTCTACCTCTTCCTCATTAAAGGTGACGGCGTCCTACCAGAGTTGGGCCTCGTCCTGTAATAGCCAAGCGCCCATAAAGTTTTTCCTCTGATCCTCTAGACCCATGCCTCTGAAGATCTTCTCACAAGTGTTCAACCAGCCCAAGGCTTCAATTGCAGTTCCAGTGCCCGAAAATTGCTTGCCCGCAGATTCCTATACGTCTTTCCCACTCGGTCTGACTCAAACAGTCGAGGGGGTTGCGATGGCCATGGCTGAACCAAAGGCTCTGGGACAGCGGGGATATTCCCTCGCCCTCCGCCTTGGCCTCCTCGGCCTGCTCAACCTCTAGCTGCATCTGCTCGAGTAGCCATCTAGTCAAGTTTTGTACAAGAAAGAAAAGAGTCAAGCTCACAGAAATGATAATTTTAAGATACAGTAAAAGCAGAAGAATATACGAAAAGACAACGATGTACTGATCAAGTTATTTTGCTATTCTGCTTAGCTCATTCTAGGACATTACTAATCTTATCTCTAATGAGCTACTCGTCTTAGAACACTACTGATTTTATCTTGATGAGGTGTTTAATGTGTTAAATTCCAGAACTAAAATTAACCAAAGCTCTGATACCACCTGTGACGATCTCAAAACTCCGTACGACAGAATTAAGGATAATCATTGGAATGTAACACATTAATCATCATTAGCAGAGAACAAATAATAGCATAAGCAGAAAATAAAATAATCTACATCAATATGATAGTGGAATCATAATATGTAACAACATCAAAGCAGCACAATGTAGGATACAACTTAGTACATAAAAGTAAATGATCAGTCCACATCGAGATCACGGGTACATATACATCATAAACACATATTAGGAGTAAATCTGTCTACATCGTGATAAGCGGAAATCATATACATATAGTACTAATGGCGGAATATCATATAGCCAAAATATTGAGAAGTCAAGTGCTCGCCATACAAGCCAAAAGATGCACTCCATGTTGTAGTGAAAAAGACAAAATATATCCTGCTACCTGTCACTAGGCTGCCCGTGTGAAAATAAGGGCACCCAAGTTTGCAAAGTGATACAAACTACGAGTCGGTCATGGGACTGGTATGAGAAATCTACTTACTTGGATAAACAATAATAACAAGACAAATCATCGGACCACGCCACTTTCGCGGAACGGGTTTACTCCAGTGATTGCCAGTGCATTAAACAAGGTAAATTATTTAAACAACGTAATGCTTTTTATAAAAATGCAGCCATTATAAGACCCAAGTCCCATCATACAATGCAACACAAACCAGAGGATAGGGTTTTACCTTATAATGACCAAAATATGCTTGATACGTGTAAAGACAAATCATTTGATATTATTACTAGTGCATATATGTTTCAAAAGCAAATTCAACCATAAATATCAATCCTAGGTGGCATAAGTGCCACATACCACTATATCGCCATATATAAGTTACAATCAAATCTGTGATTTCATATTGGAGATTTGGATTCCATCATGAGTCGAGGCAAGGGGCAAGCTCCTCACCGCTTCAAGACACTCTAGCAAATGCCTAGGACTACACACTCTAGGTAGCCCTTGGAATCGGCTAGGCCAGTCCACACTTACGTTAGTCGATTAGTTATTCATGAAAACACGTTTCCCGGTCCTATCGGACCTATATATCCAGATGCCTCGCATTCCAACATCCACAAAGGTATAGTAAGCAACGATGTCAAGGATAGCAAGTCGCGGACACCACCCATAGCTAGAAAGAAACATCTTGTTCTCCCAGTGGTCATTATCCCGTTAATGACAGCCATGCTTTGATCATCAACCACAGGACTCTGCTTTTCAACAATAACATTGATCATTGCATCTTTGCATGTCACGTTGTCAATCCACACCATACCGCTGATGTCTACCGATATACAACCTCTAAGTTTGTACGTCCCAGAGAAGGGCGTTAAGCAAGAGAATAAATTCTCCGCCGCCAAACGGATGTATATTTAGTAGAGATCAATGAATACAGCAAAGTATACACATCAGACACACATCCATTTACAAGTCTGTTCTGGGTCTGAATGAAACCGGAGGCACCTTATTCCTGCTCCTGTATGTCCAATACAGGAGAGAGGCCCTTACATATCTAGACGATCAGCAAGTACATCTAGACCACTACCACTATAACCTCATCAAGGGAGCTACACATAATGAAGGCATCAGTAGTAATCTACACGATGTGAAGATCACCGGTCTTGCACCGTCTTCATATCTTCGACATTCATTCGTCAATCAATTATTTGAAATGAGCATTAACTCCGCCTTCTTAAATAACGTATATTAGAATTCAAATCAATTCGGTCCATGGTTAAATTATTCGACATCCACATATCAAGCAAACCCAGTAGAATTGGTTTATTTCCATTCCATATCGCCTATAATATTTTATAATGATATATCGCTATTTTTATTTATTTAAAAATAACGCCATTTAATTAAACGACGTTTCATGCCATAACGTGGCCCTAATGCTGTTTTTCTATAATTTTGATTTACACATTTTTTAAAATCTAACCGTCGGATCTTAACAAAGTTGATTCCATTGAAAAGATCTCTCCAAAGCGAACCCAACTGTTTCGGTTTCGGGAGAATTCGACGGTCGGATCTCTCGACATAACCGTTTAAAGTTACGATTTCAAAATATGAACTGCAATGTCGTTATTCGTTTTATTTAATTTATATATATATATATATATATATATAAATAATTCATTTTGGCGCTCTTTTCATTCAGGTTTGAATTCAACATTTCACACAATCCAACCGATGGATTTTAACAAACTTTATATCGTTAGAAAGATTTTTCGAAAGCGAATCCAACGGTTTCGGTTTCGGGGGAATTCGATGGTCGGATTTCTCTATATAATCGTTTAAAATTATGATTCCAGAACACAAACTATAGCTTCGCGATTCGTTTATTTAATTTATATATATATATATATATATATATAATTCATTCGACGATTTCCATATCATTTTTCACTTCAAATATTTCACTAACGCCTTTAAATTTTGGAAAATTTCTCCATAACCTTCTTTGTACGGGGAGGGGTTTCGAAATTTATTAGGCCGTATTAGGCACCCAATAAATCCTAAAAAGCATGCACATATTTATAGTGATATATTCCGGTGTCCACAGGGGAGTGTGTATAGATTATAACTCCAGAGAATAAATTCTCATCACCCTATAAATGGTTTTTGTGCCTTAATGACTAGAGAGACATGTTTATTGTCATATCTAGACCCATGTGGTTTTTTTTTATTATCTAGCAATTTATCGTTATATTTTGTATAGTCCATATCAGTCTTCAGTTCAACCTGAAATATAGTCATCGCCATACAAGCCTCTCGCTTGTATGGTAAATTTTCCATCTCGTCACATGAGCTCCAAATGCTTATGAAACCCCCCACCTCCGTCAGGGTCACTCACAAAGGGAATGCCTTAACTTTGGTGGAGCATTATAGGTAAAAGACAAAGATAATATACAAGACAGACATATATAAGCAGCGGAAAAACCAATTTTGTTTCATACGTTGTTCATAACAAAACATTACAGCAAAATGTCTCAAAACAACTTCCAAATCACTACATCAAAATCTCTATCTTGATTATTACATAAAGAAGCATAAAACATAAATAAAATTGCATAAATCCCCAAGTGGTAGTGTGTCCAAAGCCATAGCCAAAGATAAGAGGTTCCAAGCCATACATCACAGAGTTGTCAAGCTTGGAAAAATAACGGTCCAAATTAAGCTGAGCTATTCCCTCCCTGGCAACCTGAGGGGAGGACGGAAGAAAAGAGAGCGAAAGAAAAATGGGTCAGACATAAGTCTGGTAATTATGATTATTCAACATGTAAACTGTTAAGAGAACCATGACATGAATAAATTGGACGCAGGACAATAACAAAGAAATAAGGTAACATGGGATAAGGTAAGATAAACAAGGCAAGATAAACTAATCATACTATCGCACTCATATCCATATTTTCTGCACCTACTTGATATTTCAACCATAATCATGAGTTCAAACCCAGTGATCCCTTTTCATTGATCGGCTCCTACTCGCACGCATTTACTACTTGTGTCATACGGCCCCGCTCGATTGTAGATACCTATGCTGGTCCCACCATGGGGTGTATCAAATCCTATAGTGGCAACCCGACACGATTCAATATGCAAAGTGTATAACTATTGATGCATAGTTCCTACTTTTTCCACTCCGGAGTACGTGCACGCCCGCACTCTATCGGAACCTACACTGACGCACCAACCGCCGTTGTTTTGACCACTTATAATTAGCCCAGTAATCGTGCCCCACCCTACCTAGTTCAAGGTACCATGATACATCTATGTAGGTTACTGCTGAAATGGGTCCCCATTACTAGGTTTTCCTAATCAACATGCTAAATTGGTTAAGTGTCCAAGTTAACCTGACCCCACCCATCAGTTTAGTTAACATGTTGAATTGGTTAAGTGTTGCCTTAATTAGCTTAACCCTACCATTCCTGACTTAGCTTTAATTCATTCATTAAAGCACCAAGCACTCACATTAGACTTGTATTGTTGTGGTTATGGGATGTGCCGGTCGGGTCCGGGCAGTTTTACACCGCAACTCAGTCTAACCTCGGGTTCTTTTAGGCTCGATGCACTAGCCTCTCACATTAGATATATATTGTTACGGTTGCTGGATGTGCCAGGCAGCTCCAGGCCATCTTACACCGTAACTCAATCTAACATCGGGTTAGACATATATGTCTTTTCTAAATTTTCATATTTACCTTTTTATATTTATATGTAAATTATTGTCATTCAAGTCAAGCCCCACTTTCCCTTTAAATAAAATTCATAATTTTAGGTATAAAAATTTATACCACTTTATGCCATAAAACATATACATGTTTATGAGCCAAATATGCCAATTATGTGTACTTTCATGATTTTCCCCAACGTTACCCCCGTTAAACGTTCACATAAGTCACATAAAATGTTGGGATCGCTGCATAACCTAACTCATACACAAAAGGGGAAAAAGAGGAACATGTAATATTCCAACATCATAAAAAAAAATGGATCTAACTATACATGTGGCATAAAACAATATACATCTAATTATGAACTTGCAAATTTAGATCTACTCAACATGAATCGTAAAATAGGGATTTTACATATAACTACATAAACTTAAATTAGGCATGTAGTTGTGAACTTGCTAATTTAGTTGGATCAAATTTAGCATAAACCTAATCATATTAGCATGTAGTTTTGGTCATATATGTGATCATGGTTGAACTTGCATAAACCTAGTAAAATTCCCAAATTGACATAGAACATATAGGTGTCATTACCAAATCATACAACATGAAATGTCATCGCCAAATTATACAACATGGTATGTCATCGCCAAATTACACAACATGATATGCCATTGCCAAATTATACAACATAATATGTCATCCCTTATTTATTCAACATGATATGTCATTGCCAAAGTATACATCATAATATGTCGTCGCTAAATTACACAACATATATGTCATTGCCAAATTATACAACATATGGATTCATTGCCACGCATTTAACATTTACCATCAAATTACATACAACATGATCACAAACTTAATCATGATAAGAGTCATAGTCTTAATCAATTCAGTTTTAACAAAAAGGATAAGCATAAATTTACATTAGGTGTTGTTCTACATCCAGTTATTTAGTCATGATTCTAATATCATTTAGTTCTAAATGATAACTGGACTTACAAAAAGGAGACTAGTCTTGTGTTCTGGGATCTGTATTCTGAAATTGAAAAGCTCTCCTTTGTTGTAGACGTTGAATTATCTTAGTTGAATTAGATTTGATTGGTAATTCCTAACTTCCTTTCAAGTTGAAGGAGAATGGCGACTACTCTAGGTTGAGTACTGACAACATGACGGTCTTAGGAATACTTTTGTGTGGCTTAGGGTTTAGATTTAGGGTGCTTATATAGAAGTTTGATTTGATAGGAGCCGTCAGATCAACCTAGGGTCAATCAAAGCCATTCAAACCTAAGAGAACTAACTAGAATTCGCCACACAAGCCCTTATGACTCAGAAATCATCACACAAAGAAACACGTCAGTTTTTCAGATTTGGACCGAGAGGGAGGTCGACCCCCAGGTCGACCCCCTGGTCGACCTGTATGGGGGGAGGTTGACCCCCTGGTCGACCTCCTGGTCGACCTGGCCTTGTGCGGGAAAATTCTCGCCCAGCACGCTTCTGCTTCCGATTTCAAAATTTTAATTTTCTAAACATTAATCTGAATTATTAATTTAAATTCTTGAATCTTCTGAAAGTCATAACTCCTTCATACGTAGTCCGATTTACGCAAACTTGGACTCTATCTCAAGCAGAATTCCGAGACGAACGCAATGGCATAACCCGTTTCCCTTAATTCTCACATTTTTAATTAATTATTCTTTAATTTGTTAATTTAATTTTTACATAAAATACGGGGTGTTACAACATATGTGGTATGTGATAGGATATGCTATCTTCAAGAAGTATGCCATGTAATGTAGTTCAAATTTAATTGTTACTATCCTATGGCAATGTTTATTATTTCACACAGAACAACCGCACTCCGCATCCAATGGCATTCACAGGAGTTTATACAATAATAAAACTGCGTAGCCAACTCATTAAGGCTTACCTATTTGTTGGGCACACAAATATATTCTTTACTCTACAGCTAATCCATATTTCTGTTCAACACATGTATATATATGCAGAACTAAACTAAGAGTAATACTTCTAGAAAATAAATGTTTGCTTCAGTACGTGGTTATTTTTGACACTTCATACATAGGATAAAAATGATATTTTTGGCGAATAAAAATATGTTTCAACACGTGTATTTTTAGCGGGTCGAATTCATGATAAAAATGATACTTCTATCATTAAAAATATTTATTCCCTGAATGTTTTTAGCACTTCATGTTCACAATAAAATGTAAATTTTATTGTTCAATCCTTTCATTCAACACATGAATTCTTTTCAACACATGAATATTTTAAATAGTTCATACATATGATAAAAATGTTATTTTAAAAGTTAAAATAATTTATTTAAAACACTAATATTTTATTTACTCCATATCTATGATAAAAATGTTATTTTTGAAGTTAAAATAATTTATTCAACACATGAATGTCATCTAACGTATGAATATCTCAACATATGAATATCTCATACATGCACACTTCATATACTTTGCACTCATAAAAAAATGTGATTTTTATTATCTAAACAATTCATTCAACATATGAATATAATTCAATACTTGAAAATAATTCAAACACATAAATATTACTGAAAATTTTGGCAGCATAACAGTAGGGGGTTAAAAACCGGCACCGTCCCGAGTACGGCTCCTCGCACTACCTTAGGCCTCGCGGCGTTCCATAAGGGTCTTAACTAAATGATCTAAGATCAATTTCATATCATATGAATTTTCCACAATAATTCCCATTGTTTCAACCACAAACAATTTTCTTAACCACAAACAATTATTCCAACCATTCACATTTCAACTAATTTTCAACCATTTACATTATCAGTTAATTTCACGCCAATCACAATCAATTTATATAGTCCATGGTCTGTGTACGAGGGGAGTGTGTGTGTGTATATATTTCATTTCCATTTCAACATATATATGATTTTTACAATGCGTGTACAATTTATACATCGCTCATATAACTTATACAACGCTCATACATGTGGTGTACAACGCATATATAATTTATATTTCGCTCATATAATTTATATAACGCATTTCCATTCCATATTGAATTTAGATGTCTCACATTGATTTTAATCCTTCTGAAATTTGTAGCGAGCTCGGAACATGTTCTGGCTTATTCTAGAATGTAGATAATGTTGTCACGAGTCCAATATTTCCTGTTTCATCAAATTTCGTCAACATAGCAAAAAGATATGATTTTTTATTTGAAAATCATAAATAGCAACACATAAAAGAGTTATATTCTATTTAAAAACCCACTGATGTATACCTTCTGGAATAGCTCGAAACTAGGTTTCAATTTCTCGCCAAATCCGTGAAGTTTGGCCTCGATCAGGTTGCGCTACCTATAAGAGGGTTGAGAGGCGTGAAAAACTAGGGTGGAGTGGTTCAGTTTGGTGGTGGGTCTAGGTAGTATCGGCGGTTCGAAGTCAGAACCTTTGAGCATGTGGTTCTCTCGATGGGGGCGACGAGAGGTGGTGCTACTGGTCTTGATTTGAAGAGGAGAGGAAGTACTTCAGAAAGTTAAACGGGGGATTTGGGTTTGATGAACGGATTTGCGGGAAAGTGGCCGAGAAGAAAGGAATGGGGTTTCTCCATTGATCGAGGGTTACGAGGGGGTTTCTAAATATTTTTATAATTTTAAATAATGAACGAAAATTTTCTATTCACCGATATATATATATATATATATTTAAAAAATCTGGGTTTTCTCCAAACGAACTCCAATCCAAACCAACGACTATCGTCCCTAGCTAAATACCCCATTCCAAACACAATGGAATATGTTTCGTCAGCCCATTCGACTGTTACAGTCAGTTATTCTTCAAATTAAAATATAAAACATTCAAAATTGGATTTGAACGTACATTTTAATTCGCCAGGGCGACATACTAAATCTAAAAATTCGCAAAAAATAAATCTAGCAATTTTGGGATGATACGGTCCCAACAAAACTGATTTCGTCGAATTCTGAGACCATTTGAAAAATGGCCATTTTCTGGTCGATCCAATTCTACTAAAATCAACCAAACACATTTTCCATTGCCATACTCACATATTAATTCCAAAAATTATGGAATTTGAAATCTAGCAATAAATTGACATCCCGGATCCTGCAAAAGTGTTTTCGTCGAAAATGGAGGTCGTTTGCAAAATGTCAATCTTCAAGGGTTATATTCATTCTATAACGACCATTCTGAATATTCAACTGGCCATAAATTTTGATTCCCGCTGTGAAATTTCAATTTTTCAGATTCGTTAGAAAGAAATTCTTAAATAGATTTAAATATTTTTAGGTTCGCTAAAATCCATTATATTTTGCATCCTGTACGTTTAGTCAAAGTTCAAATTCAAAATTTTTAACTGCCGCACTATTTCTAACTTGTTATTTAATTGAAATATTTTATTTCAATTACTCCAAATTCATTAAATAACCAAATTAAAAATTTTAAATTGGCTTGTATTTTCCTGGTTGTTACACAGTTGTTAAGGTGGTTTTTGGTATTGGAAGATTGTCTGACAGTGGTTAATCCCGGTCTCTTTAACAACCAATCGTTTACATTTTTCACACCATGGCCATTATTTTATAAATCACTTTATAAAATAGTTTATACGAAATTTCATATTCAAATTTGAAAGCAAACCTAAATATCTAACTTCGATTATATTTAAATTTGAAAACAACTCACTTAAATCGCTTCAAACAAATAGATTTGGAAATCATATCGTAAATGTAACAACCTAGAAATTCTGAACCAATTTAAAAATTTTATTTTAGAAATTTTAGTGGATTTTAGACATTTAAATCAGTTTATTTTAAATAATAACGATGAATAAGTTTATTTAAATCGATGTTAGAATGAATTTTTTTTAATTTAATTATAAAATGAGTTAGAAATAGCGTGGTAGTTTGAAAATTTGAATTTGAACTTTGACTGACTGTACAGAATTCAAAATAAATCGGATTTCAGTAAAACCAAAAATATTTAAATCTATTTAAAAATATCTTTCCAAGAATCCGAAAATTTGAAATTTCATAGCGGGAATCAAAAGTTATGCCCAGTTTAAAATTCAGAATAGTCGCTATGGAATTTATATATATATATATATATTAAAAATAGCCATTTTGCAAACGACCTCCGATTTTTTTGAAACCACTTTTGTTGGAACCGGAATGTCAAATTATTGCTAGATTTCAATTTTCATAATTTTTAGAATTAATATGTGAGCATGGAAAAAGAAAACGTGTTTTGTCAATTTCAGTCTAATTCGATCGACTAGAAAATGGCCATTTTTCGAACAGTCTTGGAATTTGACAAAATTAGTTTCGTTAGGACCATATCATCAAAACATAACTAGAAATAATTTTTCTGTAATTTTTAGAGTCCGTATGTGGCCCTAGTGAATTTAAATGTAAGATTGAATTAATTAAATAAATGATTTAAATATTAAATTAAATAAAATAGGCTGAAGACGTTCGTTTGGGCTGGCGGGAGCTAGCCCATTGCGTCCGGAACGGGGGCATTTGGGTAGGGATAACTTTTGCTGGGTTGAGATTGGAACTAATAAGGATAAACGGGCTAAAACCATTAATTTAGATAATTAATATTATAATATTTTAAATAACATGACAAAGCAAACCCTAATCTCCTAAAACAAGTCGTCGCCTTCATCATAAAATCAATAGCCGTAGAGCTCCCAAAAGAAATCGTAAATTGTGCCTAAACTACACCAAATTATCTAAGGATTCTTAAGAGAAAATGGTGGAGGGATTCGAGGGCTTTCATCCTATACGGATATGATCGGAAACTTTGGAGAAATCTGAGAGTTCTCTGGGCTTAAAGTGATCGGTTTCAAGGCTTGTTCCTGTGCCACTGAAAGGTGCGAGTTCAGATCTATTGGAGCTGGAGGATGGAGGTAGGAAGCACTTCACGGTGATAGGTCATGATCGACGTCGAAGTGTCTCATGGTGCGTGCGTGGTGGCGGATCGAAGTGGAGCTGATGGCTTCGAACATTTAAAGGCTACGGGAAGATGAAGATTAGGGTAGAATGAGATTTTTATTAATTTAATTATCCTAAGTTGTTTATTAATGTAATTAACGATTAAAAACATCATATCTTTTTATCAGATGATCAGAATCGAATGATTTTCGAGGCATTGGAATCAGAAAAATGAGATCTACGCGATGAAATAGACCAGATCTGAAACGGAGCACTATAAAAATTCAAACAAAAATCAACGTGATATTTCTATTTTAAAATAAAATTAATTATTTACTTCACTATGAAATTTATATTTATTCTATATAAAACTCATGTTGATGTTGTGTATATATTTATTTCAATGTTGATTTTTTTATGATTGCGATGAATCACTAAATCGATTTGTGTGTCTCATGTTTGTTATGAAATAGATAAAACAAATATATCATGTTAGAAATGAGATAGGTTCAAACAAAATTATAATTGTTATTAGATTATTGTAATTAGCATTTGCGTTAATTATAAAATTAGATTCATTGTTACTAGATTGTTGTAATTAACACTCATGTTAATTATAAAATTACATTCAAATAATATTATCATTTGTTTATTAGACGGTGGTAATTAACATTTATGTTAATTAGGGAATTAGATTCAAGGAGTAGATAAAAACATTCATGTTTTTCAAATTTAATAGAAGGAAATAAAGATGTTCATTTTTATCAAATTTAAAATAATGAAGTTAAAACATACATTTTTATCATTTAAAAAGAGTGAAACTAGATCATACATTCTTGGTCAATTAAAAAGAATGAGACAAAATATTCTTTTTTGCCATTTAAAGAGAATAGACCAAAAATATTCATTTTTCTCATTTAAAAAGATGAAACAAGAATATACATTTTTTGTTATTAAAAAGAATTAGAAACAAAAGAGTCATTCCATTTTTATTTTCAATTAGTTACAAAGATTGGAATTGGAATAAAAGATTTCATTTTTATTTCCAATTAGTTACAATGAAATAGAGTTGAGATTTAAAAGTAACATTTTTATTGTCATTTTATATACAATAAAAAAGGTGTATGTTAAAAATGTAACGAACAGGGATTTCCGGCCCTGGAAATCGACATTAATACCTTTACTATAACTCATGCCGACCTTCCGAACACCGAAAACACTGGACGTTATTAGAAAGAATTTAGAGGGTGAGATAAGAAAGAAAGAAATATTAGAATAGAAGAAGAAGAAGGAACACCACAACACAGAATCTGAGTCTCACATCGCAGCGGAACAAAATATAATATAGAAATAAATCTTTACTGAGAGCTTTAAAATACTTACAATCATCAGAGTACAACACACATCTGGATAGTTTTGATAATCTGTCCTCATATATATAATCACACAGCGGAATATCATTCGTCAGAACATCTTCAGCTCGTCTCTGGACTTCTCAGTACCTGATAACCTGAACCTGCACACCTCGGCCTAACCCGAGCATTTACAAAACACCGGGTCAGTCTGGTGAACCAGAGTAAGAAAAACTCACACAGCATTAAGGTATCACACAACTTGATTTTAAAGTAAAAATCCTTTCGAAAGAAAAGGATAATCGTAAGACCGATCCACACATAAACACGGACGGTTTTTACCTTACGATAACCCAAAACATCTTTTGAAATCATAGATTGATCTGATATTATGATAATGTCTAGATACAGATAATTAGCAAATCTAGAGGAACAATTGCATCTCACGCTCCTCGTATATAGTATACAATCGAAAACCGCGGGCGCTTATTGGATATTGGATTTCCAACTTGACAAGGTATGGGACCACCTTCCGCACGTGTATCTCTAGAGGCGAATACACAGGGTTCAACAAGAACGTCTTGCAACCCGGCCCTCACATGACCAACCACTCATTTCGCTTGAGTGTATCGAATGTATATCACCAACGGATGGACTCAAACCACCGTTCCCGAATGGGAAGAATCGATATAATAAGAAACAAAAAGGAATTTCTCTAGATAGGTGATCATACACCCTAATGGGAGCGACCCACATAGCCGTGCTGCCTGCCCGATTATTTGTCATCTCCTGGTTGATGAGGCTTGAGGTCAGAACACATCTGGCCATCATACACTTTGAATGCCACATCGTCAGATCCGCCAGATCACAGTGATTGACATCCACAAAAATACTCTAGTTTATTTGGATAGAGAATAACAAATTCTCCGCCATCAACCATAGTACGTCTGGAGAAATCAACGCATGTAATTCCTTTGGAAATACTCTGTCAGACATCCGTCCGTACAAGTCATCCAGGAATAGGATGAACCGAAGGTACTCTCCTACTACATCCAAGGAATCACCCTACAGATCAGCAGCGAGAAGTCCTTGAAATCCGTAGAACCCAACCACGACAGAACCACAGTTTATCTCTGGGAGCTAATCAGAGATTATTAGCAGTTCTTCCGTTTAATGAAGATCCACGGTCTTCAATGCTCCATCTCGACCGTCTTCTGATATCTCCACGTATTTGTTGGTCGGAATGGTTTTCGAATATAAATTTGATCCCGGTCTTTCCGTACCAACAAGCGTGTTGCACAGATTTGATAGTCGGTGATTTAATTATCAAAATAACAGTGTTTCAATCATGACAATCCAACGGATTCACTAGTTCAGCATTCAGCACCACTTGGCCTTTTAGTTAAACAAATGTAAATTCAAACTCTTAAATCTTTCGATATTATAAATAAGGTTCTCACGCTTCTTATTTTACATAAGATTATTTTTAAACAAAATCTCTTTTAACACTTAGGAAAAACTTATATCGTATTCAATTTCTATTTTCACTTGGAAATCAATTCACTTATTACTCGAAAACAACGTTACGAAATATCTTTCAGTTCAATACTTGAAAAAAAAACCAATGCTTATCTATAAAATAAATCTATTTCAATATGCAGCTTTACATTGCCTTTTAAACTCGTGAATATCATTATAATTTACACAATCCTCTTTCATTTCCATTTTTACCTTGAAATCCTTATTTTATATATTTCCAAATTTCTACCAAAATGTTGCGTCATTATTTCTCTAGTGAATAATAAATTTTACTAACCTCTTTTACCATTACAACTAATATCATCCTCAGATAAACCTGAAGTCGTTCAAGTTGGGGTATTTTAATTACCTCTCAGACCTTGATCAACAACGTTCATATCTTCAGATGGATACCAGTCGTAATCCCAACACCAGTATTTCATTCTAATCCCAATACAAATACCAATGAACTATTTTATTCAAAATATGGTTTCATAAACCTGCTTACCTCTTTTGAACACTCTTTCTCGAATATACCCATTTTTCTAATTTCAATAATTAAGAACTCTATAAAACACCACTTTTTAACTATACCTTTTGAAAACAATTTCATTTTACAATTCGGATTATTTTTCAAATCCTATGATCCACTACTACTACTAAATTCGTTTTCATCAATTTCTTTTCAAATCCATCCAACCATTTCTCGCTTTGAGATTCTCATTTCAATTCCCACTTTTACCTAATCTCATTTTTTACATAACGTTAATTTAGAATTTACGACCCAACATCTCAAACCCCTTCTATTTGACTCCGGTTTATCATAAAACTCTTTTGTCTAAATTTCGTTTTACTTAATTCAAATAATTAAGTAGCATTTATTTTAAGCTGCCCTGTTCGCTTAAAATTCTCTTTATCATTTCGTTATAAAACTCAGGTTTAGAATAAATCCTGATCATAAACTTCTTTCACCAAATTCATTTGGATTTCTTTTAAACTTCGATTACCTTTTAAATGGGTCTCAATTCAAAAGTAATTCTCTAAATTATTATTAATTAAAATAATTATTTACTTTGTAAAATCAATTTATAATTATCTATAAAAATAAATGTCTATTTTCTCTTAATAAAGTTTATTCAAGATATATATTTCAAAATCTATCTCCAGTTATAAAATAAATTTTTTTAACGTAATCCCTATCGACTCACCCGACGGTGAATTAATATAAACAAAACGATTTACTTTTAGGCCATTCACTGCCGATTACTCAACCAATATAGCCCATTGGTTAAAACACAACACATGTTGACTTTTCAATCAATGATCATTACTAAATCAATAACCCAGTCATAATAGTTCACATATGAAAATATGAAAACATATAATATATTTGAGGAATCCGGTTGGATCCCTCCAACCTGTTCTTCTCTGCATACACGGTTATCTCCACACAGTTCAAAACAATTCAAACAGATCAAACAATTCAAACAGGTCAAACAATTCAAACCATTAAACACGTTTATTTTATAAACGTGACCAATAAGGTAAGTTACCTTTATTGGAACCAATCGTTAGAATAACGAGTTGGTATTTCACTGAAATTAAACACAGTTTAATTTCATTAGTTAAATCAGCAAATAAATATCTAATTAGCAAACCGTCAACCATTGGCAAGCAGAGCACACAAAATAAAAACCCAATTTATATAAAATATAAATGGGAAAACTGAGTGAGTTCAACTCACCTTGATCTGATTTGCAGTCAGTTCTAATTAAATTAAACAGGTGTCTAATTTAACTAGAAATTCCAATATGTTCCATCTTTGTCCAGCATAGTCCCAGAATGTTGTATTCAACAGTACGGTTCCAACGACTCCTGTTGATTCAATTCTGATAGCATGGACATGAATTATAATTAATATGAGTTTATGGTTTCTACGACTTATTCTAACAATTTATTTCCTTGAATTAAAAATTAACTATAAATAATTACTTTGTATAAAAATCACGGCTCTTCCTCTTGTCCTTGTCTTCACATTTTCACATTTCCTGAAGGTCTATAACTCACGTATGCACTACGCCTGCGATAACACTATAAATTAACTCAATTTTAGTTCAATATTCATTAATTCTAAATTAAAAATTAATCCCAAATCTGTGTTATAATTAAAAAAGATTACTTTAATTTATTCTTGATAAAACCCTCAGGCCTGATTCCCGATGTCTTCATTTGTACAAATAGTGGCAATTTAAAACAATATCATGTCAACTCACTGCTTCATAGGAAAACGAGACTTGGCTCCTTTCCTGTAATGAAAAAGAATGTGTGTTCTTAGTTGGTTATTATCATCTAATTAGATTTTATTTAAATTGATTACTTTCAAACTAGTTCTGAAACAAATCCGGCCTTCTTCCACTTGCCTTCACGATCAAGCCTTTTCTTCCTGTCTCGTTCAAAACCTGTTGAACTGAACTAATGAGCCTTTAATGCATAATAACTCCTTAATTAGCCATAATTATAAACTAATTACTGTTTTCCAAAACTTAGGCCATTTATTCTTCTTCCATATCACGCATCAACGGTGATAACAGATAATCAAACCCTCCCATCAGCAGATTACCGCGGCCAACAACCATCACCGGAACTCCATCGAGTCTGACCAGACAAGGCGCCACCTCATCAGCATCCTGCGCTGCCAAAACATGTGTAGCTTGACTGCTCCCCTTGCCTAGGATCCTCCTCCGAACGACAGTGGCTTCGAGGCCAAAACAGGCCATCACACAGCTAAACAGATGATCACCACCGATCCAATCAAAGGCTTCCCTAAGTATAGCACTTACCTAGTTGAACGATTTCGATTTAATCAGTGGAAGGGAAGGAAATTGGAGTAAGAGATCGGAAAGTGTAGTTCGATCATAACAGAAAGGGGCGGCTTGTTTTTGTTGACTTTCGATTAGGGTTTGACCTTTAAACAGGTGTATTTATATTGAAGCAAAACGTGGGGCTGAAGTTTTCGTGGCGATCACGGTTTAGAAGTGTGGAGCGCAAGTAAACAGAAAATAGTGGGAAGTAGGGAAGGCTTATACGGTGATATAAATTATTATTTTATGAAACTTCATGGTGAAGTAACTCTTAAAAATCCCTACAACGATTTCTGTTTAATGATAAAATTGCTAATCTTGGTGTAAAAAGATATTCTGGATCCAATCGGACAAGTTTCGTCGAAATCCGAGGTTGTATGAAAAAAATTTCTCTATAAAACCAGAAATAAACAAGCGTTTAATTTTTCCACGATCACCAGATAAATCAAATCAACTTGAAACCTTGCAATCCTATAATAATTCTTCAATACGAACCCAACGACACCAGTTTCGTCGCACTCTGAGACTATTTCCCCGGTAGGTTACTTTTACGCGCACCCCGATGTCATTTTAGATGCCAAATTACCCGGTCTTTAAAAATAACAAACTATATACCTATCCTGGCTCTAATCGAGGATACAAACTCAACGGAATTGGTTTCGTGGCTTAATTCGATCGTCTGCTCAAGTTACACTCAAAAATCCCTTTATTAATTTTATTATGCGCTATAGAAATTTACTGGGCGTTTACGGCTGCCGTGGCCACATACGACATCAGTTTGCCACGCCATTTAACAACGTACAATAATTTAACGATACGGTCCCAATGAAACTGATTTGGTCGAAATCCGAGCCTGTTTGCAAAATGGCCATTTTAAAGGTCGATATTTAAATAACGATTTTCACAGCGACTATTTCAAAATTTGATTTGGCCATAACTTCAAATCTATAACACGAAATCTGGATTTTTCTCTTTTATATGAAAATTATAATCAATACAGTCCCAACGTTTCTTGTTTCACAGAAATCCGACTTATATCGGATCCTGTATATTCATTTGAAGTTCAAAACTCCAAATTACGAACTGCACGCCATTTTCAAGCTTGATTTATAATATATATGAATATATATCGTTCAACTTCGTTTTAAATAGCGATTTAAATATTAAAATCCATTTAATTTTCAAATAAAATATTTAAAACCAATTTAAATATTCAGATTCAAAGGGTCGAAAAACACGGGTCGTTACATTCTTCCCCCCTTAAAATAATTTCGTCCTCGAAATTGCTAAAGTAAGAAAGAACGTTGCAAATCAATTAATTTCCAAATCCAATTTATTTTTAAATCAAAAACCATTATATTATAATAAATATAAATTTTCAAAAATATCAAAAATTTTCTAACATCTTAAATTCCCGGAAAAATTCGGTAGATTCTCCCCTGCACGGAGTGACATTTGCGATATCGCATGAACAAATAATATGTATTCATCGACCAACGGTCAGAAAACAAAAAAAATCAAAACCCCAAAATTTTATATTTCGCATAGGCGTACCTTTACGAGCGTTATTGAGCATACTGGCTCAACGTTTATGCGATTTACTCAACCAATATCAGTCTGCCTAGCCATCTGGCATCTGTACACAACTCAATTCACATATCAGTAACAGATATATGAAATTCTTAAGTAATATTCACGAATCAACTAGTATAACTATACCAGTTCAAAAATCAAACAGATAGTATCAATTCACTATCAAATACAGGGTTAAATCATCTATTTCAAATCATGTGCAGTTCCAGCCCAGATTTTATATTATACTGGAATTTATTCTTTAGTTTATAATTTATTTAGTTCCAATAAATTCGTTGATTATTTCTATTCAAACAAACCAATAACAAACAATTCACAATCACAACCAATACATGACCAAATCAACCAAATCAATTGAATTTATATTCAACATCGATATTTTACTTTGGTTTCACAGATTTGATTATTATTTATTCATGAAATTTTCAATTTCCAAATCTGTTTTATTTAATTTAATTTCAATATCATTCTTTACTTTAATTCCACTTAACAAAGTTAAGTTTCAATTCCAATTTTCAATCCGATTTGAATTCCATTCAAATCGATCAAATACACTAATATCTCAATAATTTGATCAAATTATTTCCTTTATATACAAAAATATAATTTGGGTAAAATTATTTCATTTACCCTCTTCTCAAAACAATACTGTATCGATGGTTAGTTCTATGCTTCTCAACACTTGAACCGATCAACCAACACAATACAAAACATTTGTATATAAAATTTACAAATACGCTCTCATATATATATGTACACTCAGTCTCGATCTAGGGTATTACTAACCCCATCTCTATCGAGTTACACCACAGAGCCAAGGTTATAACTAAACCAATAGCTCTGATACCACGGTAATGAACAGGGATTTCCGGCCCTGGAAATCGACATAAATACCTTTACCGTAACTCATGCCGACCTTCCGAACACAGAAAACACTGGACGTTATTAGAAAGAATTTAGAGGGTGAGATAAGAAAGAAAGAAATATTAGAATAATAGAAGAAGAAGGAACACCACAACACAGAATCTGAGTCACACATCGCAGCGAAACAAAATATAATATAGAAATAAATCTTTACTGAGAGCTTTAAAATACTTACAATCATCAGAGTACAACACAAATCTGGACAGTTTTGATAATCTGTCCTCATACATATAATCACATAGCGGAATATCATTCGTCTGAACATCTTCAGCTCTTCTCTGGACTTCTCAGTACCTGATAACCTGAACCTGTACACCTCGGCCTAACCCGAGCATTTACAAAACACTGGGTCAGTCTGGTGAACCAGATTGAGAAAAACTCACACAGCATTAAGGTATCACACAACTTGATTTTAAAGTAAAAATCCTTTCGAAAGAAAAGGATAATTGTAAGACCGATCCACACATAAACACGGACGGTTTTTACCTTACGATAACCCAAAACATCTTTTGAAATCATAGATTGATATGATATTATGATAATGTCTAGATACAGATAATTAGCAAATCTAGAGGAACGCTTGCATCTCACGCTCCTCGTATATAGTATACAATTGAAAACCGCGGGCGCTTATTGGATATTGGATTTCCAACTTGACAAGGTATGGGACCACCTTCCGCACGTGTATCTCTAGAGGCGAATACAGGGTTCAACAAGAACGTCTTGCAACCCGGCCCTCATATGACCGACCACTCATTTCGCTTGAGTGTATCGAATGTATATCACCAACGGATGGACTCAAACCACCATTCCCGAATGGGAAGAATCGATAGAATAAGAAACAAAAGGAATTTCTCTAGATAGGTGATTATACACCCTAATGGGAGCGACCCGCATAGCCATGCTGCCTGCCCGATTTTTTGTCATCTCCTGGTTGATGAGGCTTGAGGTCAGAACACATCTGGCCATCATACACTTTGAATGCCACATCGTCAGATCCGCTAGATCACAGTGATTGACATCCACAAAAATACTCTAGTTTATTTGGCTAGAGAATAACCATTTCTCCGCCATCAACCATAGTACGTTTGGAGAAATCAACGCATATAATTCCTTTGGAAATACTCCTTCAGACATCCGTCCATACAAGTCATCCAGGAACAGGATGAACCGAAGGTACTCTCCTACTACATCCAAGGAATCACCCTACATGTAACAACCCGTATTTCGATAACATGTTAAAACGAGAATCAAAGCAGAATTTAATTTTAAGTTCTGAATCAAGTAAAACGGGTTATGCCATTGCATTCGTCTCGGAAAAATACGCGAAATAGAGTCCGAGTTTTCGAAAATCGGAGTCCGTATGACCCGATTAAGGCCCAACGAAGTTTTCAGAAAATTTCAACGTAAAGACAGATTTCAAATTGAAGTTTGAATTTGGAAATTTGGGCCTGTTTGGGCCAGGCGGGAAAATTCCCGCCAGAACACCCAAGTCGACAGCCCTGTCGACTTGGGAGTCAACTTGGTTGGACCCAAGTCGACAGCCCTGTCGACTTGGCTGTCGACTTGGTCCAGCCGGGCAGTTTTGCCTGGTGCACCATTTTGGGTTTGTGTTGAGTTTGGGGGCCAGATTCAGTTTTAAGGGCTGAGATTGTAACTTGGGTTTAATCCTATGGCCTAAAACACTTGCCTAATCTATAAATAAGACCCTAACCTAACCCTAAATCATCATTATTCATTCATACAACTAAACTATGGCAAAATTTTACCTCTCATGGCCTCCACTCTCTTCATAAAATTTCTAAATTGTTTCTATGAGAGATTTTCCATGCATACAAGTGTTTTCAAGCTTGTATGAGTGTCATTAGCTTGCATTCAAGTCAAGTTTCTATATTTGCATCATAAAGCAAGGGTTTTGGTTATTTTGGCTCAAGGGTTTTTATGTTAGAGCTTGCATTCTGGGTCTATTTGATTGCATAAGGGCTTTGTCATATCTTTTGTGCCTTCATAGCAATGTAAGCCCTTTCCCTACTCTTAGATATTAACTAAGAAGTTAAATGTTCATGTTGCAAGTTTGGGTTTGATCATTGAGAATGATACATGCTATCATGTCATGCAAGTTTATGAAGTCATTATCTTGATCTTGTGAGCTAAAAGCTACAACCTTTATGTTGAAATGTTGCACTATGCAACATGAGAACCGTCATAACCTTTATGTCAACTTGCATATGAAGTCATAACCCTTATATGATGATATATGCGAGTTACTAGTCATCATTCCATGTCTTTTGTCACCATGATTCGCTTATGTGCCAAGTTTGGGTTTATGCATGTTTTGAGGCTTAAGAATGCAACATGCAAGTTATTGAACACATTTGTGCCTCATTTGCCACCATGATTAACATGTGGCTTAATATCCATTTTTGTCATGCCTTTGACAAGTTCCTTCTTTGAATCCATTATGCGAGTTTAAAAGCGTTGGGGTCACATTATGGGAAAACATAATGACATGAACATGATTTGGGTAAATGGGTATAAACATGACAACATGTAACGTTAAATATGACATGTGTTTATACTTGAAAACATGACTTGAAATATAACATGGAAGTTGACATGTAAGTATGCTTGAAACATAAGCTTGGGAATTTACCTATTAAGTTAGGTCTACCCTTTGGGAATTTACCTATTAAGTTAGGTCTACCCAAATGCTTGAAAAACTTGTAATATGTTTTGGAAACATAATGGACATGACACTTAAAAAATATAAGTGTGACCAACTCGAGGTTGGGTTGAGTTTGCAACATAAAGCTACCCGGAACCGACCGGCCTAACTAGTAGTTGCAAACAATAGGACCCAATGTGAGAAGTTGGTCATGTTGTGCTTGAACCCGAGGTTAGACCAAGTTGTGGTGTAAAGCTACCCGGAACCGACTGGCTTAACTAGTAACCACAACAAAGTCTAATGTGAGAGGTTGAGGTGCATTAAGTAATTAATGCCACATGATAGGGTTAAGTTAATTTGATTAATGACTCTTAACCAAATATGACATGGACAATTGGGTTAAGTAATTTGATTAGGCTAATGATACTTAACAAAACATGACAAGGTTGGGTAGGTTAAGTAACTTGATTTGCCTAATGACACTTAACCATTTTTATACGACTAGTGGACGGGGTTAAGTTAACCAACACTTAATCAATCCAACACGATAATTTGGGAAGGTTAAGTAAGTTTTCTTAATGACACTTAACCGAAAAATACAGTTAATGGATGGGGTTAAGATTAGACTCAACTAGTCTAAACATGGAGATCAGATGGGGTTAAGTTAGCCTAGACTTAATTAATCCCACTTGGTCGTTTAATGGGGTTAAGTTAAACACTTAACTAATCTAACATGATGATTTGAGGTGGTTAAGTGACCTATACTTAACCAATCTAACTCGTGAATTTATTGAGGTTAAGTTAACCCATACTTAACCAATCTAGCGTGAAAACATGATAAGGCTAAGTTACCATTCGCTTAAATACGCTTGACCGATTTGACTCAGTAATTTGATAGGGTCAAGTTAATATATACTTAACCAACTTGAGCATGGTTTGTAGGGTTAAGTCTTGAACTTGGATACTTAGCCAATTTTGACATGATTTGTAGACGGGTTAAGTCATGAACTTAAGTGACACTTAACCCATTATTATTTCTGAGGATTAGGTGGATAACCGTAGTTAACAAGGATAACGGGAATGAGGCTAAGTGGTAAACCTTAGTTGAAGAATAACTAAGTAATGATTCTTAGTCAAGGAAATTTAGACCAGTTCCTAGATAGATGAGTAACCTGATACGGTAGGTCATCGTTTAAGTATACGAGTAGGAGCAAGTATCTGATTTAGATAAAGGCTCCAGCGAACTGGGTAACGAAGCAGCGACTTCGGGGAACGTGAGGATATTCTTGGTATCCCTCTGTGAGCTGCCAGGTGATCATACTAGGCTCATGAGAGGTTAAGGTCTGCGTTAGAAGAACCAAGTGTATGCCTTGGTTGCTATTCGAGCGACCTAAAGACGGGGATGGATAGGGGATAGTCGACGATACACGGTCGTGCCCTAGATAGCATTTCGTCAGGCTACCTACCATCTTTGGTCAAGCGTGTACGTACGGATAGGTAGAGAACACCCAAAAGACCATAATTGCTATCTAATTATGGTTGCGGTAAGGATAGGATTGTGGGTTGGCCAGTAGTGTGTTCTCGTACAGGATTTATCCTGTCTTGTCTTTCGCTAGTTGAGGGAGTGGTCTCGTGGGACCATGGCCACGTATAGAAAAACAGACCTTAGCATCTGCATCGGCAGATAAATCGAAAGCTCCCGACCGAGTCCTGTATTTCCTGACCTGCCCTGTGACAGGACTCGGATGGCACGATGTGATACATGTGCATACAGTCATGGAAAAATGATTCACGATGAATGCGTGGGAAAAAGGGCGCGGTTGACGGTTAGCGTAAATCCTAGTGGCCCTGGGTGGTTGAACCAAAACCGAGATACGAAAACGTGAAATAGGTACGCATAATCCCTAGTAGTCCTAGGTAGCATAAGTCCTAGTTGTACAAACAACGATTCATGTTGAAAGACCCTAGTTAGATATAGGGTGACAATCCAAAACGATCTTAAGGATCATGGAACTATGTTAAAGTAGTATAGAATCTCATGGGAAAGCCCGTATGGCCTACGGCAAGGGACTGAACATTTACATGGAATAAAACATACGAGTTGAGTAACCTATATATGCGATATATTAGGTTGACATGGACCATTACACGACTTTCGAGTAAGGGTCATTCATGGTTAACACATGATACGGTGGGGATACTAGTACGGTAGGTGCAGAGCTAAAAGACAGGATAGATACCATGGGATGTTATGCGTGATAGATATCTTGGGGGATATTATACTTGACAGGAACTTGACGATGGGATACCTTGTTTTATCTTGACACCGTAATTTATCATGACCCATTAGTTTATCTGAGTTCAGTAGTTCATCCTGTTATTTTGATTTAGCTTATCTATCTTGTCATCATGCTTATGTTCATCTCAGTTTCTCATGTCAGTTAACTTTACCAGTTTTTATGCTGATAGTAGATAGGGCTTACTCAGTCTTTTTGACTGACCCGTTTTGTTTCGCCTCTTTTCTTCCGTTTCCCCCCCAGGTTACAGGGAGGAAATACTGTTGTTTAGTTCGGACTTCTTCTGCTTGAAGGTCATCATGGATGGCTTGGACTTTACTTGGCTATGGCTACTTTACTGTTTTTACTTGGGGAATAATTTATGAAAATGTTTTTATGCTTCTTTATTATTGCAAGACAGGTTTTGATGTACTCTAATGTAAAAGGCTTTAGACCTTATTTATTTATGTTATGAAAGTTCCATTTTACTTCTGCTATTTTATATGTTCTGTCTTGTGATATTTCTGTGCATGTTTACCAATAATGCCCCTCTAAAGCTAGTGCATTCCTTTGTGAGTGACCCTAGCGGAGGCGGGGTGTTACACGTGGTATCAGAGCAGACGGTTACCAGACTGGGCAAAAGTTTTTAAAGACCTTCTGAAAACTATTTGAAAATCGTTTACAAAGAAGCATTTTTCAAGAAAATTATCTTTTAAAAGAAAAAGGCTATTCCCCAAAGGCCATTAGCACTCTCCTTGTTTCCTTAATTGAATCTCTTTTCCTTTTCTTTCCTCCATCTGTAGTCACAGTGGTTTTAACTGCGACTAGTCTTTTCTATCAACGAAAGTGCTTTCCATACGATGGAGGTGGTTCTCGAGAGACCAGTGGCCGCGTTATAAGAAAGGATAGTGAGAAGGAGGATAAAGGATACGAGCTTAAGGATGAGCAACTTATTGGCATGACTCAGTCCTCAAAGGAGGGAGAGAGATGAACAATGAAACCCATGACGAGAGGGTACCTTTGGCATGGTAAAACGGGGCGGATAGTTAAGTATTATGGGACAAGGACAAGATCATCGGGAGGGCAATAGTATGCTCTCATTTCTAGGGTACCTCGGAAGGAGGGTAACGATCTTGTTAAAGGTTTAGCTCTTCTTCTCTATCATCCCGTTAGGACTTTGTTTTGATCATCGTATCATTTAAGTCTGCTTCGATAGTTGAGTCTCTGCACCTTAAGTACTAGCGTAATAGAGAATCCCATTTTTGTCTCAAAGTCCTATTGGAGAATCAGTCCATTTATACATGACTTGTTTGGATTTGAGAATGTCTATGCCAAGTGTTGAGTTTGGAAATAATGCTTATGTTTATAAGCTATGGATGGATTCTAGGGGTGAAGTGGTTATCCAGTAGGGAGTGCCACTCTCGGTTTTGATAGGAGGGTAGTTAGACCTTTTGACTAGTCTTGGTAATACCCTCGAAGTATCGTGTAACTTTTTTTGAGGTTCTGTCATGACTAGTTACTTAGAATCCCTTGATGCCTTTATTGGAAATTTGAAGCCCGATCGAGGAGTGTTCGCCGATAAGACGGATGGTTTACTTCATTTATGCATGGGTCATAGAGATCACCCTAGTAAGTGCGCTTGATAACCTGGTTGACATCTGTTTACTTTCAAGAGAAAGTTCTTCTACAGGGAATACCTTATAGTATGTAAACGAGATCCAAGATTCATTAGTGAATTTTGGAAAGCTTGCATGAGATCAAGAGTACGCAGTCATGTTTGCGACAAGTATTCTAGAAAAAGGATAAGTGCAAGTGGAACGAGAGGCGACGAAGAAATGAGTTCCAGCTCATGTTATGGAAACAGGAAAAATAAAGAGCTAGGAAACCATGAAGTTAAAGGTTGGTTAAAGCACAATGGAATTAAGTTCACGGAAATACGACTTTGATGGTCAAAGACTAGATACGCGCATGATATCTCTTTTTGGGAGTATATCCTTGATCCCTGTTTTCTGTAGAGCTTACTTGTAGGCTATCTTTTGTGGACATCTTCTTGGTCCTATTTTCTGTTACAAACCCCGTAAGGAGTTTGACTTGTTTATCTTCTCGACCCTATTCCGGGGAATCCTAGGTAGAACCCTATGGATGTAAACATGTATTTGAAACATGTTATGATTGATATGGTTGCAAGTGGTTGCAAGTGGTTGCTCGTGGATGCGCGAATACACATTAGATACTAGCTCGACTCGGTCACATTTCATATTGCATATGCACCAGTATTTATACTTGTTTATGGATGAAATCGAATGTATTATCATGCGGTTGTTGCATATGAATGAATGATTGTGCACGCATATAGTATCTATATGACAAGGATTATTTGCATACATGTTGGATTTATGGCACTATACATATTTTGCATTAGAAAGATTATTCAGGCCTGATCATTAGCATTAGCTAAGGAACATGTACACACACGTTTTGCATATATTCATACAGCATTAGAAATCATCTAAGGACAATGGTTGCTTGTGGATGATGTTTTGAGTAGATGAATGATGGATGATAGGATATGTTCTTCCTAACTTGGAGATTTCGGGGACGAAATCCTAAAAGGTGGGGAGAATGTAACAACCCGTATTTCGATAACATGTTAAAACGAGAATCAAAGCATAATTTAATTTTAAATTCTGAATCAAGTAAAACGGGCTATGCCATTGCGTTTGTCTCGGAAAAATACGCGAAATAGAGTCCGAGTTTTCGAAAATCGGAGTCCGTATGACCCGATTAAGGCCCAACGAAGTTTTCAGAAAATTTCAACATAAAGACAGATTTCAAATTGAAGTTTGAATTTGGAAATTTGGGCCTGTTTGGGCCAGGCGGGAAAATTCCCGCCAGAACACCCAAGTCGACAGCCCTGTCGACTTGGTTGGACCCAAGTCGACAGCCCTGTCGACTTGGCTGTCGACTTGGTCCAGCCGGGCAGTTCTGCCTGGTGCACCATTTTGGGTTTGTGTTGAGTTTGGGAGCCAGATTCGGTTTTAAGGGCTGAGATTGTAACTTGGGTTTAATCCTATGGCCAAAAACACTTGCCTAATCTATAAATAAGACCCTAACCTAACCCTAAATCATCATTATTCATTCATACAACTAAACTATGGCAAATTTTTACCTCTCATGGCCTCCACTCTCTTCATAAAATTTCTAAATTGTTTATATGAGAGATTTTCCATGCATACAAGTGTTTTCAAGCTTGTTTGAGTGTCATTAGCTTGCATTCAAGTCAAGTTTCTATATTTGCATCATAAAGCAAGGGTTTTGATCATTTTGGCTCAAGGGTTTTTATGTTAGAGCTTGCATTTTGGGTCTATTTGATTGCATAAGGGCTTTGTCATATCTTTTGTGCCTTTATAGCAATGTAAGCCCTTTCCCTACTCTTAGATATTAACTATGAAGTTAAATGTTCATGTTGCAAGTTTGGGTTTGATCATTTCGAATGATACATGCTATCATGTCATGCAAGTTTATGAAGTCATTATCTTGATCTTGTGAGCTAAAAGCTACAATCTTTATGTTGAAATGTTGCACTATGCAACATGAGAACCTTCATAACCTTTATGTCAACTTGCATATGAAGTCATAACCCTTATATGATGATATATGCGAGTTACTAGTCATCATTCCATGTCTTTTGTCACCATGATTCGCTTATGTGCCAAGTTTGGGTTTATGCATGTTTTGAGGCTTAAGAATGCAACATGCAAGTTAATGAACACATTTGTGCCTCATTTGCCACCATGATTAACATGTGGCTTAATATCCATTTTTGTCATGCCTTTGACAAGTTCTTTCTTTGAATCCATTATGCGAGTTTAAAAGCGTTGGGGTCACATTATGGGAAAACATAATGACATGAACAAGATTTGGGTAAGTGGGTATAAACATGACAACATGTAACGTTAAATATGACATGTTTTTATACTTGAAAACATGACTTGAAATATAACATGGAAGTTGACATGTAAGTATGCTTGAAACATAAGCTTGGGAATTTACCTATTAAGTTAGGTCTACCCTTTGGGAATTTACCTATTAAGTTAGGTCTACCCAAATGCTTGAAAAACTTGTAATATGTTTTGGAAACATAATGGACATGACACTTAAAAAATATAAGTGTGACCAACTCGAGGTTGGGTTGAGTTTGCAACATAAAGCTACCCGGAACCGACCGGCCTAACTAGTAGTTGCAAACAATAGGACCCAATGTGAGAAGTTGGTCATGTTGTGCTTGAACCCGAGGTTAGACCAAGTTGTGGTGTAAAGCTACCCGAAACCGACCGGCTTAACTAGTAACCACAACAAAGTCTAATGTGAGAGGTTGAGGTGCATTAATTAATTAATGCCACATGATAGGGTTAAGTTAATTTGATTAATGACTCTTAACCAAATATGACATGGACAAATGGGTTAAGTAATTTGATTAGGCTAATGATACTTAACAAAACATGACAAGGTTGGGTAGGTTAAGTAACTTGATTTGCCTAATGACACTTAACCATTTTTATACGACTAGTGGACGGGGTTAAGTTAACCAACACTTAATCAATCCAACACGATAATTTGGGAAGGTTAAGTAAGTTTTCTTAATGACACTTAACCGAAAAATACAGTTAATGGATGGGGTTAAGATTAGACTCAACTAGTCTAAACATGGAGATCGGATGGGGTTAAGTTAGCCTAGACTTAATTAATCCCACTTGGCCGTTTAATGGGGTTAAGTTAAACACTTAACTAATCTAACATGATGATTTGAGGTGGTTAAGTGACCTATACTTAACCAATCTAACTCGTGAATTTATTGAGGTTAAGTTAACCCATACTTAACCAATCTAGCGTGAAAACATGATAAGGCTAAGTCACGAATCGCTTAAATACGCTTGACCGATTTGACTTAGTAATTTGATAGGGTCAAGTTAATATATACTTAACCAACTTGAGCATGGTTTGTAGGGTGAAGTCTTGAACTTGGATACTTAGCCAATTTTGACATGATTTGTAGACGGGTTAAGTCATGAACTTAAGTGACACTTAACCCATTATGTAAACCCTAGTTCTGAGGATTAGGTGGATAACCGTAGTTAACAAGGATAACGGGAATGAGGCTAAGTGGTAAACCTTAGTTGAAGAATAACTAAGTGATGATTCTTAGTTAAGGAAATTTAGACCAGTTCATAGATAGATGAGTAACCTGATACGGTAGGTCATCGTTTAAGTATACGAGTAGGAGCAAGTATCTGATTTAGATAAAGGCTCCAGCGAACTGGGTAACGAAGCAGCGGCTTCGGGGAACGTGAGGATCTTCTTGGTATCCCTCAGTGAGCTACCAGGTGATCATACTAGGCTCATGAGAGGTTAAGGTCTGCGTTAGAAGAACCAAGAGTATGCCTTGGTTGCTATTCGAGCGACCTAAAGACGGGGATGGATAGGGGATAGTCGACGATACACGGTCGTGCCCTAGATAGCATTTCGTCAGGCTACCTACCATCTTTGGTCAAGCGTGTACGTACGGAAAGGCAGAGAACACCCAAAAGACCATAATTGCTATCTAATTATGGTTGCGGTAAGGCTAGGATTGTGGGTTGGCCAGTAGTGTGTTCTCGTACAGGATTTATCCTGTCTTGTCTTTCGCTAGTTGAGGGAGTGGTCTCGTGGGACCATAGCCACGTATAGAAAAACAGACCTTAGCATCTGCATCGGCAGATAAATCGAAAGCTCCCAACCGAGTCCTGTATTTCCTGACCTACCCTGTGACAGGACTCGGATGGCACGATGTGATACATGTGCATACAGTCATGGAAAAACGATTCACGATGAATGCGTGGGAAAAAGGGCGCGGTTGACGGTTAGCATAAATCCTAGCGGCCCTGGGTGGTTGAACCAAAACCGAGATACGAAAACGTGCAATAGGTAAGCATAATCCCTAGTAGTCCTAGGTAGCATAAGTCCTAGTTGTACAAACAATGATTCATGTCGAAAGACCCTAGTTAGATATAGGGTGACAATCCAAAACGATCTTAAGGATCATGGAACTATGTTAAAGTAGTATAGAATCTCATAGGAAAGCCCGTATGGCCTACAGCAAGGGACTGAACATTTACATGGAATAAAACATACGAGTTGAGTAACCTATATATGCGATATATTAGGTTGACATGGACCATTACACGACTTTCGAGTAAGGGTCATTCATGGTTAACACATGATACGGTGGGGATACTAGTACGGTAGGTGCAGAGCTAAAAGACAGGATAGATACCATGGGATGTTATACGTGATAGATATCTTGGGGGATATTATACTTGACAGGAACTTGACGATGGGATACCTTGTTTTATCTTGACACCATAATTTATCATGACCCCTTAGTTTATCTGAGTTCAGTAATTCATCCTGTTATTTTGATTTAGCTTATCTATCTTGTCATCATGCTTATGTTCATCTCAGTTTCTCATGTCAGTTAACTTTACCAGTTTTTATGCTGATAGTAGATAGGGCTTACTCAGTCTTTTTGACTGACCCGTTTTGTTTCGCCTCTTTTCTTCCATTTCCCCCAGGTTACAGGGAGAAAATACTGTTGTTTAGTTTGGACTTCTTCTGCTTGAAGGTCATCATGGATGGCTTGGACTTTACTTGGCTATGGCTACTTTACTGTTTTCACTTGGGGAATAATTTATGAAAATGTTTTTATGCTTCTTTATTATTGCAAGACAGGTTTTGATGTACTCTGATGTAAAAGGCTTTAGACCTTATTTATTTATGTTATGAAAGTTCCATTTTACTTCTGCTATTTTATATGTTCTGTCTTGTGATATTTCTGTGCATGTTTACCAATAATGCCCCTCTAAAGCTAGTGCATTCCTTTGCGAGTGACCCTAGCGGAGGCGGGGTGTTACACTACAGGTCAGTAGCGAGAAATCCTTGAAATTCGTAGAACCCAACCACGACAGAACCACAGTATATCTCCAGGAGCTAATCAGAGATTATTAGCAGTTCTTCCGTTTAATGAAGATCCACGGTCTTCAATGCTCCATCTCGACCATCTTCTGATATCTCCACTTATTTGTTGGTCGGAATGGTTTTCGAATATAAATTCGATCCCGGTCTTTCCGTACCAACAAGCGTGTTGCACAGATTTGATAGTCGGTGATTTAACTATCAAAATAACAGTGTTTCAATCATGACAATCCAATGGATTCACTAGTTCGGTATTCAGCACCACTTGGCCTTTTAGTTAAACAAATGTAAATTCAAACTCTTAAATCTTTCGATATTATAAATATAGTTCTCACACTTCTTATTTTACATAAGATTATTCTTAAACAAAATCTCTTTTAACACTTAGGAAAATCTTATATCGTATTCAATTTCTATTTTCACTTGGAAATCAATTCGCTTATTACTCGAAAACAACGTTACGAAATATCTTTCAGTTCAATACTTGAAAAAAATAACCAACGCTTATCTATAAATAAATCTATTTCAATACGCATCTTTACATTGCCTTTTAACCTCGTGAATATCGTTATAATTTACACAATCCTCTTTCATTTCCATTTTTACCTTGAAATCCTTATTTTATATATTTCCAAATTTCTACCAAAATGTTGCGTCATTATTTCTCTAGTGAAATAATAAATTTTACTAACCTCTTTTACCATTACAACTAATATCATCCTCAGATAATCCTGAAGTCGTTCAAGTTGGGGTATTTTAATTACCTCTCAGACCTTGATCAACAACGTTCATATCTTCAGATGGATACCAGTCGTAATCCCAACACCGATATTTCATTCTAATCCCAATACAGATACCATTGAACTATTTTATTCAAAATATGGTTTCATAAAACTTGCTTACCTCTTTTGAACACTCTTTCTCGACTATACCTATTTTTCTTAATTCAATAATTAAGAACTCTATACAACACCACTTTTTAACTTTACCTTTTGAAAACAATTTCATTTTACAATTCGGATTTGTTTACAAATCCTATGATCCACTACAACTACTAAATTCGTTTTCATAAATTTCTTTTCAAATCAATCCAACCATTTCTCGCTTTGAGATTCTCATTTCAGTTCCAACTTTTACCTAATCTCATTTTTTTACATAACATTAATTTAGAATTTATGACCCAACATCTCAAACCCCTTCTATATGACTCCAGTTTATCATAAAACTCTTTTGTCTAAATTTCCTTTTACTTAATTCAAATAATTAAGTAGCATTTATTTTAAGCTGCCCTGTTTGCTTAAAATTCTCTTTATCATTTCGTTATAAAACTCAGGTTTAGAATAAATCATGATCATAAACTTCTTTCACCAAATTCATTTGGATTTCTTTTAAACTTCGATTACCTTTTAAATGGGTCTCAATTCAAAAGTAATTCTCTAAATTATTATTGATTAAAATAATTATTTACTTTGTAAAATCAATTTATAATTATCTATAAAAATAAATGTCTATTTCCTCTTATTAAAGTTTTATTCAAGATATATATTTCAAAATCTATCTCCAGTTATAAAATAAATTTTTTTAACGCCATCCATATCGACTCACCCGACGGTGAATTAATATAAATAAAAGGATTTACTTTTAGGCCATTTACTGCCGATTACTCAACCAATATAGCCCATTGGTTAAAACACAACACATGTTGACTTTTCAATCAATGATCATTACTAAATCAATAACCCAGTCATAACAGTTCACATATGAAAATATGAAAATATATAATATATTTGAGGAATCCGGTTGGATCCCTCCAACCTGTTCTTCTCTGCATACACGGTTATCTCCACACAGTTCAAAACAATTCAAACAGATCAAACAGGTCAAACAATTCAAACTATTAAACACGTTTATTTTATAAACGTGACCAATAAGGTAAGTTACCTTTATTGGAACCAATCGTTAGAATAACGAGTTGGTATTTCACTGAAATTAAACACAGTTTAATTTCATCAGTTAAATCAGCAAATAAATATCTAATTAGCAAATAGTCAACCATTGGCAAGCAGAGCACACAAAATAAAAACCCAATTTATATAAAATATAAATGGAAAAACTGAGTGAGTTCAACTCACCTTCATCTGATTTGCAGTCAGTTCTAGTTAAATTAAACAGGTGTCTAATTTAACTAGAAATTCCAATATGTTCCATCTTTGTCCAGCATAGTCCCAGATTGTTGTATTCAACAGTACGGTTCCAACGACTCCTGTTGATTCAATTCTGATAGCATGGACATGAATTATAATTAATATGAGTTTATGGTTTCTACGACTTATTCTAACAATTTATTTCCTTAAATTAAAAATTAACTATAACTAATTACTTTGTATAAAAATCACGGCTCTTCCTCTTGTCCTTGTCTTCACATTTTCACATTTCCTGAAGGACTGTAACTCACTTATGCACTACGCCTGCGATAACACTATAAATTAACTCAATTTTAGTTCAATATTCATTAATTCTAAATTAAAAATTAATCCCAAATCTGTGTTATAATTAAAAAAATTACTTTAATTTATTCTTGATAAAACCCTCAGGCCTGATTCCTGATGTCTTCATTTGTACAAATAGTGGCAATTTAAAACAATATCAGGTCAACTCACTACTTCACAGGAAGACGAGACTCGGCTCCTTTCCTGTAATGAAAAAGAATGTGTGTTCTTAGTTGGTTATTATCATCTAATTAGATTTTATTTAAATTAATTACTTTCAAACTAGTTCTGAAACAAATCCGGCCTTCTTCCACTTGCCTTCACGATCAAGCCTTTTCTTCCTATCTCGTTCAAAACCTGTTGAACTGAACTAATGAGCCTTTAATGCATAATAACTCCTTAATTAGCCATAATTATAAACTAATTACTGTTTTCCAAAACTTAGGCCATTTATTCTTCTTCCATATCACGCATCAACGGTGATAACAGATAATCAAACCCTCCCATCAGCAGATTACCGCGGCCAACAACCATCACCGGAACTCCATCGAGTCTGGCCAGACAAGGCGCCACCTCATCAGCATCCTGCGCCGCCAAATCACGTGTAGCTCGACTGCTCCCCTTGCCTAGGATCCTCCTCCGAACGACAGTGGCTTCGAGGCCAAAACAGGCCATCACACAGCTAAACAGATGATCACCACCGATCCAATCAAAGGCTTCCCTAAGTATATCACTTACCTAGTTGAACGATTTCGATTTAATCCGTGGGAGGGAAGGAAATTGGATGAGGAGATCGGAAAGTGTAGTTCGTTCATAACAGAAAGGGACGGCTGGTTTTTGTTGACTTTCGATTAGGGTTTGACCTTTAAATAGGTGTATTTATATTGAAGCAAAACGCGGGGCTGAAGTTTTCGTGGCGATCACGGTTTAGTAGTGTGGAGCGCAAGTAAACAGAAAGTAGTGAGAAGTAGGGAAGGCTTATACGGTGATATGAATTATTATTTTATGAAACTTCATGGTGAAGTAACTCTTAAAAATCCCTACAACGATTTCTGTTTACTGATAAAAATGCTAATCTTGGTGTAAAAAGATATTCTGGATCCAATGGGACAAGTTTTATAGCTGCCGTAGCCACATACGACATCGGTTTTCCACGCCATTTAACACCGTACAATAATTTTATGATACGGTCCCAATGAAACTGATTTCGTCGAAATCCGAGCCTGTTTGCAAAATGGCCATTTTAAAGGTCGATATTTAAATAAGATTTTCACAGCGATTATTTCAAAATTTGATTTGGCCATAACTTCAAATCTATAACACGAAATCTGGATTTTTCTCTTTTATATGAAAATTATGATCAATACGGTCCCAACGTTTCTCGTTTCACAGAAATCCGACTTATATCAGATCCTTTATATTCATTTGAAGTTCAAAACTCCAAATTACGAACTGCACGCCATTTTCAAGCTCGATTTATAATATATATGAATATATATCGTTCAACTTCGTTTTAAATAGCGATTTAAATATTAAAATCCATTTATTTTTCAAATAAAATATTTAAAACCAATTTAAATATTCAGATTCAAAGGGTCGAAAAACACGGGTCGTTACAAAAAAGTAACATTTTTATTGTCATTTTATATGCAATAAAAAGAATGGATTTGCAGTAACATTTTATTTGTCAATTTAGTTACAATAAAAAGGATAGATTTAAAAGTAACATTTTTATTTTCGAGTTAGTTACAATAAAAAGAATTGATACAAAAGAACATTTTTATTTGTCACTTTGGTTGTAATGAAAAGAATAGATTTTAAAGTTGCATTTTTATTTACATTTTATTTGCAATAAAAGTAGAAGAGTTGGAAGTATCACTTTTGTTGTCATTTTATATGAAATAAAAATAGTCATTTTTGTCAAATATGTTAGTTGAAGTAAAAATAATATTTTTATCAAAACATGATTATTGAAATAAAAATATAGATTTTTGTCAAAACATGTAAATTGAAATAAAAGTTATTATTTGTGTCAAAGCATGTTATTGAAAAAAATTTAACATTTGTGTCAAAAAGATTAGAATAAGAAGTATAGAATAAAAGGATTAAAATAAAAAGATAAAAAGGTTGTCGGCTTTGCTTAATAATTTAGCAAATTAACATTACCATTTTGTCGCATTAGATTTAGCAAAACAAACATTGTCATTTTTGTCGCATTAGATTTGTCAAAACAAATATTTTCAATTTGTCGCATTAGAATTGTTAAACGAACATTAGCATCTTTGTCAATATAGAATAGTCAAACAAAAATATTCATTTTTGTCAATATAGAATTGTTAAAAACAAAAATATTCATTTTTGGTCATTATAGCATAATTGGACAAAAACATTCATTTTTGTCAATTTGTATAGTTGAAATAAAATTTGTCACTTTTGTCAAAATGTAACCGTTGAAACGAATTTGCCATTTTTTGTCAAAATATAATGGTTAAAAACAAAAATTACATTTTTGTCAAATAGATTTGTCTTATGACAATAATATCGTTTTTGTAAAATAAAATTTGTAAATAAATTAAATTACCATTTTTATTTGTTTGTTTGAATAGAAAAATGTAAACAAACAAACACGTCACTTTTATTTGTTTTGTCGAATTAAAATTGCCGACAAAACAAAGTTATCATTTTTATTGTTTTGTTGAAATAGATTTGTCAATAAAACAAAGTTAGTATCTTTATTGTTTTGTCAAAATAGATCAGTTGAATCAAGGCATATATTTTTGTCAAAATATACACTTTTGTCAAGATAGATTAGTTGAATCAAAATACACATTTTTGTCAAAATGAACATTTTTTGGCCAAATGGATTGGTTGAACCAAAATAGTTATTTTTGTCAAAATATAATAGTTGAAACAAAAATTACATTTTGTTAAACATGATGGTTGAAAAGAAAATTTTCATTTTTGTTGATTAGATTTAAAATGAAATAAAAATAACATTTTTGCTAAATAAAAGAGTTAAACACAAATAGCATTTTTGTTAAATAGATATGTGCTACAACAAAAATATTCACTTTGTTGAAATAGAATTGTCAACAAAATGGATGTATCACTTTCTATACATTTTGTTGAAATATAATTTATATGCATATATAAGAATCATTTTTACTTGCATAACATACATTAGAATTTATACACAAATATAAGAATCATATTATCAGTCTAAATATACATTAAAACTGTATGTAAATTGAAGTGATATTTTATTGTTAAATTATACAAATAAAAGAAAATAGGAATTATCTTTTATTTGTCATCAGCAATAAGGTCATTTGAATAAATTATAGTTCATTAGACATTAGAAATGTATAGGGAAATTATACGAGTAAAATATATTTTTATTCGGCACTAGGAATAATAACATGTTTGTTCATTATAGTCAACATGTTAGCAGAATTAAAAAGGGTTAAATTCATTAACCTATCATTTATTTATATAAACTGTGTTGGCTGAAAACCCCACACGGGTATTGGGATGATATTTGACCTACACTAGTCCCAATATTTAGTTGAATGTCAATTGAAAGATTGACAGACTGTGATGAGCATTACTATTTCATTTTAGTGCTCACACAGTTGTGAACTTCACTCTGGATGTTGAATGGATGGTTTGATGATTATTTATCATTTGTTTTCATATAGATATGATGTATGAAATCCATATAACCGAAATTATATGGTAAATGATTGAGTCGCATTCCGATTCAGAATATCTTTTAAATAAAGAATATTTTAAATAAAGAATATCTTTTAATATAAAGAATATTTTAAATTAAAGGACACTGTAATATAAAGAATATTTTTACATAAAGAAACTTTCAATATAAAGAATATTTTTAAATAACGAATATTTTAGTATATTATTCAATGAAGAATAAAATAATGATTTCTATGTCCGTTTTTGGATGGACAGTAGATAAAAATATATTTCTATAGAAATGAACTAGTTATCAACTAGAATAAATCTTTTAAACTAAGATTTAAGGATGCCTTCTAATTAATTAATATTTAATTGGAATTAAATAAAAGAGTGGATATTTGGGTTGTCGGGGGATGGTGTCTTAAATAACATTGTTCTTAAACCCTGTATTAAAGAGTAAATCTTTTAACTAAGATTATTAGAGTTTTCCAATTATATTTAATAATGGAAATAGAATGATCTTGGGTTTACCGTGAACTGTGTTTTTAAACGACATTTGTTCTTTAACCCAATTAGCAGTGAAAATATAATTTGGAGTTTATAAATATCTTTATTAAAATTTAAAAATGAATTTTCTAAAGTCAAGTTTTTTGATTTAATATATTAAATTGGAATTGAATGGAAGTTCGATTTGATAATAATCGAGATAGGCTTCTATAAAAGAAGACGGTTACTATATATGAAATTTAAAAGGCATTGCCGTTATTCCATTTATATTATTAGTCCGATACGGAAATTTATATCGGTCATACATTGATTTGATTTCTATGAAAATTCCATATTTAATGGAAGATGATTTTGGGTTATCGTGAACAATGTTTTTAAATGACATTAATTCTTTAACCCAGTTAAGGTCAAGATTAATTTCTTAAAATTGAATAATCATAAAGTAATGATTTTTGATATTAAAACTGAATTGGAGTTTTAATGAATCTATAATAAGAAGATTAAAGAATTAATTTAAAAGAATTTATCTTCGATAAATTGATGGGATCATTTCCCTATTGATATGAATATTTTATTAAAAGAATATTCTAAATTGGAATGAGCCGTATGATGTATCTTTATAGTACTTGATTTTAATTATAAAAATATGAGAGTTATTCGGAAAGACTGGGTTTAACCCAATCTGAATAATCACTATGACGATTAAAGTCAAAAACATTGAAGATGGTGGATGAAAACCGGCTGTTTTCACATCGAATTGTAACAACCCGAAAATCTGGGCCAGTTTAAAATTTTTATTTTGGCAATTTTAGCGAATTTTGATTATTTAAAATGAATTATTTTAAATAATATCGACGAGAAAATTTCTTTTGAATAAAATTCAATCAAATATAGTTATATAGATCGACAATAGAGTATAAATAATTATATATAATTATAAAAGGAATTGAAAATGGCGCGGTAGTTCGAAAATTCGATTTCAAATTTCAAATGAACATACCGGGTGCAAAACAATCCAGATTTTAGTGAAACCAAAGATAATAGGATCTATTTGATAATATCTTTCCAACGAATTCGAATAATCGAAATTTCATAGCGGGAATCAAAAGATATGTCCAGTTGAAAATTCTGAATAGTCGCTATAGAATTCAGGCCCTTAAAAATAGCCATTTTGCAAACGACGTCGGATTTCGACGAAACCACTTTTGTTGGATCCGTGATGTCAAATTATTGCCAGGTTTCAAATTTCATAATTTTTCAAATCAATATGTGAGCATGGCAAAGGAAAACGCGTTTGACCTGTTTCAGTTGATTTTAATCGACTGGAAATTGGCCATTTTTCCAACGGTCTCAGAATTCGACGAAACTAGTTTTGTTAGGACCGTATCGTCAATACGAAGCTAGAAAATATTTTTCAGAAATTTTTCTAGTTAGTATGTGACCCCGGTAATTTGAAATGTACGTTTAAAATTCAATATAATGATTTAAATGTAAATTCAACGGAAACTGATTGTAACTATCGAATCAGCTTGCGATGCATATCCCATTGTGTTCGGAATGGGGGTAAAACGCTATGGACCACAGGCGGTGGCCCTCGTTTTGAGGTCGTATGTGAAAGTCAACTTTATGCAATTAAATTAATTAATAAAATAAAAAAATATAATATCTCCCTCCCTTTCATCTTTCTGCCCCCCCCCCCCCCCCCGATTTCATTAAACAGAAAGAAAAAGAAAAAAAAAAGAAAAAAAATCAAATCGCCTCCCCCCTCCCCTTCGTCGACGGCGCCGCCACCAGGGGGGGGACCGCCGCCCTTCTCCCCTCTGCTCCGCCAACCTCCTACCTCGTGACGCCCTCCTCTTCTCCTCCTCAAATCGCGACGAAACCCCCCCTCCCGTCGCTTTCACCTGCCGCAGCCCCCCTAACCTCCTACCTCGCGAACCCCCCCAGCTTCGTCGATTAACGCGCCACCGCCCTCCCCGTCACCACTACCGCCGAGCTGCTCCACGCCAGGGCGCCTCCGACGAGTCCCTCTCCTCTTCCAGTCAACGACAACAATGAATTCGCCCCCCTGAAAGATGCAGTATGTTTCTCTTACTTTTAATTTAGTTTAAATTAGTTTAAAAACTGATTTTTGGTTTAGTTTAAAAACTGATTTTTGGTTTACTTTAAAAAGACTGAATTTTTATATGTTAACAAGTATGAATTTTTATATGTTAAAAAGACTGAATTTTTATATGTTAACAAGAAACGATTTTTATATATTGAACATCGAAGTAAAAATTTGATTTTTATATATTGAACATCGAAGTAAAAATGTGATTTTTATATATTGAACATCGAAGTAAAAATATGATTTTTATATATTGAACATCGAAGTAAAAATATGATTTTTATATATTGAATAGCGAAGTAAAAATTCGATTTTTACATATGTTGTGGCTACGGGCGAAGAAAGTGATTAGAGACGAGAACAGTGAAGATTTCCTGCATTAGAAGTGCCGTGGAGTTAGGATAGCTATCGGTGAGAATTTCTCACCTTTCAATTTCTTTTTCAAGTTATATATATATACTAGGATGCAGACGGTGCTTAGTAGCACCCGACACAATCGTCCACAGACCATGGACTTGTTTGTTTGGTTGCATAGATTAGTTAGATTATTTGAGCTGAATTTGACTGTTGTGTGAATTGAAATTGATTTGATTGATGTGTGAATGGCGTGGGCCTTCACTAGACCGGGGATAAGGCTAGGCCTTGTCCCGTTTCTAGTATCGTGCCCTTATGCCGCCGAAATTTTCAAAAAAAATAAGTTAGAAAAATAAAGATAACATTTTATTTGATAAATGAACCGAATAGAATATTCATAGTTTGAATAAAATATTTTGGTCGTTAAAAATATAATTTTTAACGTGAATGTGAATAAATAAATATTCATTTACAAACCGGAAGGTTTGTTTATGTACACATATTTGAAGGACATTGATTGGGACGATAAATTTTACACATCGCCCAACTGCACAAATAAAACCTGTGTTTGTTTGTTTGAAACCCCACACGGGTGTTGGGATGAAATTTGAAGTTCACTCATCCTGATTGATTAAATATGTCGATCGATTGATTGACAGGGTGTCATAAGCATTATATATCTATATTTAATGCTTATACAGTGTAGTGCACTTTGGTTGATGGTTGATTAGTTTTCAATGCTATTATATACGTGTGATGTATGAAAATCCATATAATTAACATTATATGGTGATTGATTGGGCCTCATTCCAATTTAGAAAATAAAGAACAATATAATATAAATGTTCATGTGTTGACTGTACTCATCCGTTGAGATTAGTCATGTGTTGAACGAAATATTTTAATAATAAAATTTGCATCTTTATCAATATAAAATAAAGGTTCATGTGTTGACTGTACTCATCCGTTGAGATTAGTCATGTGTTGAACGAAATATTTTAATAATAAAATTTGCATCTTTATCAATATAAAATAAAGGTTCATGTGTTGACTGTACTCATCCGTTGAGGTCAGTCATGTGTTGAACGAAATAATTTAACAAAAATAGTCACACGTGGACAGTACTCATTCGTTGAGATTAGTCGTGTGTTGATCAAAATAAATATTCATTTGTTGAATAGAATATTTGAAAATAAAAATATATGAAGCCGTGTTGGTTAGATTGACGCCATTTTGACGTGAACGATATCTATATCGATTTTTTTCATTTTAAAATGAATATTGAAAAGTGATTTCGAAAACGCATATTTTGAAATGAAATTTGAATCAAATTGAATAGAAAACGAATTCGAATTGAATATATAACGAATTGAATTCGAATTGATTATAAAACGAATTTGATTTCCATTGAATATATAATGAATTTGATTCAAATAGAAAACGGAAATGAATTGAATTGAAAATGAAATTTGAATCAAATTGAATAGAAAACGAATTCGAATTGAATATATAACGAATAGAATTCGAATTGATTATAAAACGAATTTGATTTCCATTGAATATATAATGAATTTGATTCAAATAGAAAACGGAAATGAATTGAATTGAAAACGAAATTTGAAATGAATTGAATTGAAAATGATTTCGAAATGAATTGAATAGAAAACCAATTTGAATTGAATCGAATAGAAAACGACTTTGAAACCGAATTGAATTGAAAACGAATTCAAATTGAATTGAATGCGAATTGAAATGAATTCAAATTGAATCGAAATTTGAATTAAATAGAAATGAATTTTAAAACGAATTTATAAAGAAAAATTCAATTTTGATTTGAATTGAAATGGAAGTTGAAATTGCTTTTGAAACGAATTTAAAACTATTTATATAATTCGTTTTAAATAGAAATCGACGAAATATATATTATATATATAATATAATGGCCTGAATAGAACGCGCCGCGCCGCGGCAGTTCGTGAATTTCGACCATTTATTTCAAACGGACATTACGGGAGATCCGACCGTCGGATTCTCCTAAAACCGGAACCGTTGGGTTCGTATCGAAAAGAGCTTTCTAACGAATATTAGAAATTTGAAATCTAACAGTTGGATTTGGAGTTACGTCCAAATCAAATTTGAAAAAGGTCGCTGTAAGTGCAGTTCGATGGACATTGATGGAAATCGACTGTACGGGCCTTGATAAAATTATTAAAAATAGTAATAATTTGTGTAAAATCATAAGAAATGATTTGGGAAAAATTGGGATGAAAAACTCCATATTTGAAAAGATAAAAATAGATTTTTATCGAAATGAACTGGGTTTGAACTAGAATTATAATTCTATTTATTTTTAAATAAATAAATTGAATTTAAAAAGGGTTTTAAAAATAACCAGAATATCCAATGATTGCATTGGAGTGGATTTGAATCGACATTGTCCTCGGAATATTTCGATGTTGGAATTCGTGATTATACAGGTGTTGTTATGGAAATTTGAAAGATATATATTTATATCGTTATTTCCAATACGACATTTGTTAGTCGTAGAATTTGATATTGAATATAAGCCGATATATTTTCTATTCAGAGCCTTGTATTGAATATCGAATGTGATTTGGGTTTATCGTGAATGGTGTCTTCACTAACACTGTTCTTGAACCCAGTTGAGAAATGATTAAATCTTTTTATTTAGATTTAATGAAAGGTACCAATTAAATAATATTTAATTGGAATTGAATTGATATTGATTTTTGGGTTTATCGTGGACAGTGTTTTAAATAACACTCGTTCTTTAACCCGATAATTAATGAATGTGATTTTGGGTTTATCATGAACTGTGTTTTAAATGACACTGATTCTTTAACCCAGTTAAAGATTAAAACTAAGTGGAGTTTTAATGAATCTTTAATTAGATTGAAAAGATCGAAAATGGAGTACCACCAGTTTTGCTCCAGGCGATAGTTAAATCTTTAATTAGATTTGAACGTGAAATGGTAATTGAATTTACCGATAACACCGTGGTGTTAGATATGAAGTATAACCAGTTTTACTTCATGGGATGAATAGGTTGGGATTGAGAAATTAAAACAAATGATTACTTCGGTAAGGTTCGCTAATCCCGACTAGTTTGAATTGATATTCAAAAATAGATTAAAGGATAAATTCAAGAAATTTATATTGGATAAAATTAATGGGAACCTTTCCCTATGAATGTGAAATTTAGAAACTAACTGTCGGTTAGCTAAGCAGAATGGTTTTCTGGATATTGATTTGATGTTGGTTTCGACCTTCGGGGTTAATATTTGGGGAATTATTCTCTTGATTAATTTACGGTTAGTGACTGATGAATTGGAATGAGGCGTATGTTGTGTTTGTGTAACACTTATTTAAAATATACGCGAGTTATTCGGGAAGACCGGGTTTATCCCATTCTGAATAACTGATACGACGATAAGTCGAAGATGAAGACGATGGTCGAAGACCGGAGGTCTTCACGTCGTTTGGGTGATTACTGATGATCTTGATTGGGCTGTACACCCAAGAAGATGGAAACAGTTGGTGATCGTCCAGACGTACTTGGAGATCGAAGGATATGCGGGGTACTAGGTGCCTCCGGTTTCGTTCAGACCCAGAACGGATTTGTAAATGGACTGTGTGTCTGACATTGGATTTTAGTCCGTGCGATTGATCTCTATTAAATATATATCTGTTTGGCGGCGGAGAATTTATTCTCTTGCTTAACGCCCTTCTCTGAGACGTACAAGCTCAGGGGTTATATATTGATGGATATCAAACGCATGGAGTGAATTGCCTGTGTGGCATGCCTAAGTGGCAAATGATCGAGGCTTCTGTTGAAAAGCAAAGTCTTGTGGTTGATGATCGAAGCACGGCCTTCGTGGCGTAGCTTTGTGTAACGTTTACTTCGCGAGTTTCACACCCGGTATAAACCAAAAACGGGAGACGGACCTCAGGGAGGGCATGCGTTTCTTTCTAGTTAGAAGTGGCGTCAGTGGTTTTACACGCCTTGACGACTTTGACTTATGTGGTTGTTGCTGTTGCGAGGCGCCTCGATTATATCGGTTTCGGCCGATGCATTCTGGTCGGCTGACGGGCCAGGCTTACGCCCCAAAGGGCGGGGAAACGCAGTGTTCAGGAATTTTAATCCACATCGATGGACCGGCCCTGACGATCCAAAGGCTTGACAGAGTACTTGCCTGAGGCTTGTGCTAGACAGTCTCGAATCGGTTGAGGACTATCTGTTGCCTCGGTTCATAGATGGAAATCCAACTTCCAAATACGTCACATTTGCGGTTTGGATTGTAAACTTATATATGGAGACATGATATATGGTTCCCATGCCGCCTATGATTGATACTTATGATTTGAAGTTGTTTTATACACTATGCACTTATAATAGTATCAAATGATTTGTTTTAAACGTATCAAGCATTCTTTGGCTGTTATAAGGGAAAACCCTATCCCCCGGCTTGCGTTGCATTGTGTGATAGGACCGGGGTCTTATAACAGCTTCATTTTTCTTTATTTAGCATTGCGCTGTTGCTTTATGCACTGGTATTCTTGGGAGGAAATCCGTTCCGTGCTATACGGCGTGGTCCCTTGATTTACCTAACTTTGAAAATAAAGATTTATAACTGTTTTAGTTCTCACACCAGTCACATGACTGACCTGGAGTTTATTGTCTTAACCTAAACTCTGGGTGCCCTTATTTTGACACGGGCAGCTAGTAGTTTTGGTTTTGCAGATTTATATTCACAGGATCCTGGTTTACAGCTGGAATGATATCCGGAAAGCTTTGTATCCGTATATCTCTTCTAGTTGTGTATTGTATTATTTTCCGCTACGATGTATTTAAATGTAATTTAAATCTCTGATATTTCTGTGTAATATTCATTTATACTCTGTATATTCTTGTAATCTGGTGCATTGTTGTAATATACAATGAAATGTTCTTCCGTATGCGTCCTGTTGTGGCTTGTTCTCGAACTATCTGCCGCTTTCCTTTACGGGGAAGTTACGGGTTTTTACAGTTGGTATCAGAGCTTTGGTTTACAAAGCTCAGAGAACAAGGCACGTTAGAACCATATGAAAGAATTCATCAGATATTGGATTAGTAATATCCAATTAGAACGACTCGTTAGAGATGAGATCCGTAGTATCCTAGAACGAGTGAGAAGAGTATATTTTTAAAATGAAAACAAATTTTGTTTTAAAAATTTAAATCGTTCTATACGTATTTGGTTATTTATTTATATTGATGTGGACAATCCAGTATATATAGATTTTGCGTATACGTCTGATCCACGTGTATTCGAAATTTTAATATACTGGATAGATATAGAATTACACTCTAATCGCCCGGAGATGATTTTGATGATGGAGCTCCATCATTAGAATTTAGGTTCGAGTGACGAAAGTGGGCTTTCTATATATTTCCTATTGACTGGTGTGAGAACCAAAATTAGATAGGACCTATTGTTGTGATTTGGCATCAAAAATCTGATTTTTTTTTTTTTTTGACTATGTATCAAAGTTATGAGTTTTGAAAAGCTAATCAACTAATGGATTGATGTTTGTGTTGTTTGTTTATTTGTTTAGTAATTTTGAACCATTATGCCTAATTGAATCAAATTTTGAATTGTATTGAAAATTAGTCGCATTTGCTTGCATATATATGTACTTACTTTGAACAGGTCATAGCAAGGAGGCTAGAGCAGAGAATAAAATTTGTTTGCCCGACAAATAGGTACATGTTTACTACATAATTTACTGTTTTGTTTGGGTGATGATGATTTTATGAGCCTATTGGCTAGCCGCTTGGTTTTTTCTTTTTCTTTTTGAGATCCAAAGGACCGGGGAAGCTATTTGAGATTTACCGATGCTCCCATTGCAGGGGAGGTTATGGCGAAATTTTTCGAAAATTTAGGGTGTTAGCCAAATTTTTGAATTTTTGAAAATTCTCAGAAACTGAAAAATTGGAGAATGGAAGCCAGATCGAACGTAGAGTTGATTAATCAAACCACTTTCGACTTTGTTCCTTTTCGGGGACGAAAAGTTTTAAGTGGGGGAGATTGTAACAATCCGAAAATCTGGGCCAGTTTAAAATTTTTATTTTGGCAATTTTAGCGAATTTTGATTATTTAAAATGAATTATTTTAAATAATATCGACGAGAAAATTTCTTTTGAATAAAATTAAATCGTATATAGTTATATAGATCGACGATAGAGTATAAATAATTATATATAATTATATATAATTATAAAAGGAATTGAAAATGGCGCGGTAGTTCGAAAATTCGATTTCAAATTTCAAATGAACATACCGGGTGCAAAACAATCCAGATTTTAGTGAAACCAAAGATAATAGGATCTATTTGATAATATCTTTCCAACGAATTCAAATAATCGAAATTTCATAGCGGGAATCAAAAGATATGTCCAGTTGAAAATTCTGAATAGTCGCTATAGAATTCAGGCCCTTAAAAATAACCATTTTGCAAACGACCACGGATTTCGACGAAACCACTTTTGTTGGATCCGTGATGTCAAATTATTGCTAGGTTTCAAATTTCATAATTTTTCGAATCAATATGTGAGCGTGGCAAAGGAAAACGCGTTTGACCAGTTTTAGTTGATTTTAATCGACTGGAAATTGGCCATTTTTCCAACCGTCTCAGAATTCGACGAAACTAGTTTTGTTAGGACCGTATCATCAATACGAAGCTAGAAAATATTTTTCAGGAATTTTTCTAGTTAGTATGTGACCCCGGTAATTTGAAATGTACGTTTAAAATTCAATATAATGATTTAAATGTAAAATCAACGGAAACTGATTGTAACTATCGAATCAGCTTGCGATGCATATCCCATTGTGTTCGGAATGGGGGTAAAACGCTATGGACCACAGGCGGTGGCCCTCGTTTTGAGGTCGTATGTGAAAGTTAACTTTATGCAATTAAATTAATTAATAAAAAAATTAAAATATCTCCCTCCCTTTCATCTTTCTGCCCCCCCCCCCCCCCCCGATTTCATTAAACAGAAAGAAAAAGAAAAAGAAAAAAGAAAAAAAATCAAATCGCCTCCCCCCTTCGTCGACGGCGCCGCCACCAGGGGGGACCGCCGCCCTTCTCCCCTCTGCTCCGCCAACCTCCTACTTTGTGACGCCCTCCTCTTCTCCTCCTCAAATCGCGACGAAACCTCCCCTCCCGTCACTTTCACCTGCCGCAGCCCCCCCCAACCTCCTACCTCGCGAACCCCCCCCCCCCATCTTCGTCGATTAACGCGCCACCCTCTCCCCGTCACCACTACCGCCGAGCTGCTCCACGCCAGGGCGCCTCCGACGAGTCCCTCTAATCTTCCAGTCAACGACAACAATGAATTCGCCCCCCCTGAAAGATGCAGTATGTTTCTCTTACTTTTAATTTAGTTTAAATTAGTTTAAAAACTGATTTTTGGTTTAGTTTAAAAACTGATTTTTGGTTTACTTTAAAAAGACTGAATTTTTATATGTTAACAAGTATGAATTTTTATATGATAAAAAGACTGAATTTTTATATGTTAACAAGAAATGATTTTTATATATTGAACATCGAAGTAAAAATTTGATTTTTATATATTGAACATCGAAGTAAAAATGTGATTTTTATATATTGAACATCGAAGTAAAAATATGATTTTTATATATTGAACATCGAAGTAAAAATATGATTTTTATATATTGAATAGCGAAGTAAAAATTCGATTTTTACATATGTAGTGGCTACGGGCGAAAAAAGTGATTAGAGACGAGAACAGTGAAGATTTCCTGCATTAGAAGTGTCGTGGAGTTAGGATAGCTATTGGTGAGAATTTCTCACCTTTCAATTTCTTTTTCAAGTTATATATATATATACTAGGATGCAGGCGGTGCTTAGTAGCACCCGACACAATCGTCCACAGACCATGGACTTGTTTGTTTGGTTGCATAGATTAGTTAGATTATTTGAGCTGAATTTGACTGTTGTGTGAATTGAAATTGATTTGATTGATGTGTGAATGGCGTGGGCCTTCACTAGACCGGGGATAAGGCTAGGCCTTGTCCCGTTTCTAGTATCGTGCCGTTATGCCGCCGAAATTTTCAAAAAAAAATAAGTTAGAAAAATAAAGATAACATTTTATTTGATAAATGAACCGAATAGAATATTCATAGTTTGAATAAAATATTTTGGTCGTTAAAAATATAATTTTTAACGTGAATGTGAATAAATAAATATTCATTTACAAACCGGACGGTTTGTTTATGTACACCTATTTGAAGGACATTGATTGGGACGATAAATTTTACACATCGTCCAACTGCACAAATAAAACCTGTGTTTGTTTGTTTGAAACCCCACACGGGTGTTGGGATGAAATTTGAAGTTCACTCATCCTGATTGATTAAATATGTCGATCGATTGATTGAAAGGTTGTCATAAGCGTTATATATCTATATTTAATGCTTATATAGTGTAGTGCACTTTGGTTGATGGTTGATTATTTTTCAATGCTATTATATACGTGTGATGTATGAAAATCCATATAATTAACATTATATGGTGATTGATTGGGCCTCATTCCAATTTAGAAAATAAAGAACAATATAATATAAATGTTTATGTGTTGACTGTACTCATCCGTTGAGATTAGTCATGTGTTGAACGAAATATTTTAATAATAAAATTTGCATCTTTATCAATATAAAATAAAGGTTCATGTGTTGACTGTACTCATTCGTTGAGATTTGTCATGTGTTGAACGATATATTTTAATAATAAAATCTGCATCTTTATCAATATAAAATAAAGGTTCATGTGTTGACTGTACTCATCCGTTGAGGTCAGTCATGTGTTGAACGAAATAATTTAACAAAAATAGTCACACGTGGACAGTACTCATTCGTTGAGATTAGTCGTGTGTTGACAAAAATAAATATTCATTTGTTGAATAGAATATTTGAAAATAAAAATATATGAAGCCGTGTTGGTTAGATTGACGCCATTTTTACGTGAACGATATCTATATCGATTTTATTCATTTTAAAATGAATATTGAAAAGTGATTTCGAAAACGCATATTTTGAAATTAAATTTGAATCAAATTGAATAGAAAACGAATTCGAATTGAATATATAACGAATTGAATTCGAATTGATTATAAAACGAATTTGATTTCCATTGAATATATAATGAATTTGATTCAAATAGAAAACGGAAATGAATTGAATTGAAAATGAAATTTGAATCAAATTGAATAGAAAACGAATTCGAATTGAATATATAACGAATTGAATTCGAATTGACTATAAAACGAATTTGATTTCCATTGAATATATAATGAATTTGATTCAAATAGAAAACGGAAATGAATTGAATTGAAAACGAAATTTGAAATGAATTGAATTGAAAACGATTTCGAAATGAATTGAATAGAAAACCAATTTGAATTGAATCGAATAGAAAACGACTTTGAAACTGAATTGAATTGAAAACGAATCCAAATTGAATTGAATGCGAATTGAAATGAATTCAAATTGAATCGAAATTTGAATTGAATAGAAATGAATTTTAAAACGAATTTATAAAGAAGAATTCAATTTTGATTTGAATTGAAATGGAAGTTGAAATTGCTTTTGAAACGAATTTAAAACTATTTATATAATTCGTTTTAAATAGAAATCGACGAAATATATATTATATATATATAATATAATGGCCTGAATAGAACGCGTCGCGCCGCGGCAGTTCGTGAATTTCGACCATTTATTTCAAACGGACATTACGGGAGATCCGACCGTCGGATTCTCCTAAAACCGGAACCGCTGGGTTCGTATCGAAAAGGTCTTTCTAACGAATATTAGAAATTTTAAATCTAACGGTTGGATTTGGAGTTACGTCCAAATCAAATTTGAACAAGGTCGTTGTAAGTGCAGTTCGATGGCCATTGATGGAAATCGACTGTACGGGCCTTGATAAAATTATTAAAAATAGTAATAATTTGTGTAAAATCATAAGAAATGATTTGGGAAAAATTGGGATGAAAAACTCCATATTTGAAAAGATAAAAATAGATTTTTATCGAAATGAACTGGGTTTGAACTAGAATTATAATTCTATTTATTTTTAAATAAATAAATTGAATTTAAAAAGGGTTTTAAAAATAACCAGAATATCCAATGATTGCATTGGAGTGGATTTGAATCGAAATTGTCTTCGGAATATTTCGAAGTTGGAATTCGTGATTATACAGGTGTTGTTATGGAAATTTGAAAGATATATATTTATATCGTTATTTCCAATACGACATTTGTTTGTCGTAGAATTTGATATTGAATATAAGCCGATATATTTTCTATTCAGAGCCTTGTATTGAATATCGAATGTGATTTGGGTTTATCGTGAATGGTGTCTTCACTAACACTGTTCTTGAACCCAGTAGAGAAATGATTAAATCTTTTTATTTAGATTTAATGAAAGGTACCAATTAAATAATATTTAATTGGAATTGAATTGATATTGATTTTTGGGTTTATCATGGACAGTGTTTTAAATAACACTCGTTCTTTAACCCGATAATTAATGAATGTGATTTTGGGTTTATCGTGAACTGTGTTTTAAATGACACTGATTCTTTAACCCAGTTAAAGATTAAAACTAAGTGGAGTTTTAATGAATCTTTAATTAGATTGAAAAGATCGAAAATGGAGTACCACCAGTTTTGCTCCAGGCGATAGTTAAATCTTTAATTAGATTTGAATGTGAAATGGTAATTGAATTTACCGATAACACCGTGGTGTTAGATATGAAGTATAACCAGTTTTACTTCATGGGATGAATAGGTTGGGATTGAGAAATTAAAATAAATGATTACTTCGGTAAGGTTCGCTAATCCCGACTAGTTTGAATTGATATTCAAAAATAGAATAAAGGATAAATTCAAGAAATTTATCTTGGATAAAATTAATGGGAACCTTTCCATATGAATGTGAAATTTAGAAACTAACTGTCGGTTAGCTAAGCAGAATGGTTTTCTGGATATTGATCTGATGTTGGTTTCGGCCTTCGGGGTTAATATTTGGGGAATTATTCTCTTGATTAATTTACGGTTAGTGACTGATGAATTGGAATGAGGCGTATGTTGTGTTTGTGTAACACTTATTTAAAATATACGCGAGTTATTCGGGAAGACCGGGTTTATCCCATTCTGAATAACTGATACGACGATAAGTCGAAGATGAAGACGATGGTCGAAGACCGGAGGTCTTCACGTCGTTTGGGTGATTACTGATGATCTTGATTGGGCTGTACACCCAAGAAGATGGAAACAGTTGGTGATCGTCCAGACGTACTTGGAGATCGAAGGATATGCGGGGTACTAGGTGCCTCCGGTTTCGTTCAGACCCAGAACGGACTTGTAAATGGACTGTGTGTCTGACATTGTATTTTAGTCCGTGCGATTGATCTCTATTAAATATATATCTGTTTGGCGGCGGAGAATTTATTCTCTTGCTTAACGCCCTTCTCTGAGACGTACGAGCTCAGGGGTTATATATTGATGGATATCAAACGCATGGAGTGAATTGCATGTGTGGCATGCCTAAGTGGCAAATGATCGAGGCTTCTGTTGAAAAGCAAAGTCTTGTGGTTGATGATCGAAGCACGGCCTTCGTGGCGTAGCTTTGTGTAACGTTTACTTCACGAGTTTCACACCCGGTATGAACCAAAAACGGGAGACGGACCTCAGGGAGGGCATGCGTTTCTTTCTAGTTAGAAGTGGCGTCAGTGGTTTTACACGCCCTGACGAGTTTGACTTATGTGGTTGTTGCTGTTGCGAGGCGCCTCGGTTATATCGGTTTCGGCCGATGCATTCTGGTCGGCTGACGGGCCAGGCTTACGCCCCAAAGGGCGGGGAAACGCAGTGTTCAGGAATTTTAATCCACATCGGTGGACCGACCCTGACGATCCAAAGGCTTGACAGAGTACTTGCCTGAGGCTCGGGCTAGACAGTCTCAAATCGGTTGAGGACTATCTTTTGCCTCGGTTCATAGATGGAAATCCAAATTCCAAATACGTGACATTTGCGGTTTTGATTGTGAACTTATATATGGCGACATGATATATGGTACCCATGCCGCCTATGATTGATACTTATGATTTGAAGTTGTTTTATACACTATGCACTTATAATAGTATCAAATGATTTGTTTTAAACGTATCAAGCATCCTTTGGCTGTTATAAGGTAAAAACTCTATCCTCCGGCTTGCGTTGCTTTGTGTGATGGGACCTTAGTCTTATAATAGCTTCGTTGTTCTTTACTTAGCATTGCGCTGTTGTTTTTATGCACTGGTATTCTTGGGAGGAAACCCGTTCCGTGTTATACGGCGTGGTCCCTTGATTTACCTAACTTTGAAAATAAAGATTTATAACTGTTTTAGTTCTCACACCAGTCACATGACTGACCTGGAGTTTATTGTTTTAACCTAAACTCTGGGTGCCCTTATTTTGACATGGGCAGCTAGTAGTTTTGGTTTTGCAGATTTATATTCACAGGATCCTGGTTTACAGCTGGAATGATATCTAGAAAGCTTTGTATCCGTATATCTCTTCTAGTTGTGTATTGTATTATTTTCCGCTGCGATGTATTTAAATGTAATTTAAATATCTGATATTTCTGTGTAATATTCATTTATACTCTGTATATTCTTGTAATCTGGTGCATTGTTGTAATATACAATGAAATGTTCTTCCGTATGCGTCCTGTTGTGGCTTGTTCTCGAACTATCTGCCGCTTTCCTTTACGGGGAAGTTACGGGTTTTTACACGAATGGACGTCTACTGATGCCTGGCATTGACTAGCTACCATTAAAGGGTTAAAAGTGGTAGTTTGTCCGGACGTACTTGTTGATTGTCCGGATATGCGAGCACCTCACTTCCGTATTGGACATACGGGACGAGGAATAAGGCGTCTCCGGTTCAGACCCAGAACAGACTTGTAAATGGATGTGTGTCTGACATTGGATTACATTCCATGTAATTAAATTGATTTCTATTTAATATATATATGTGGTGGTGGAGAATTTATTCTCTTGCTTAACACCCTTCTCTGAGACGCACGAGCTCAGAGGTTATATATTGGTAGTTATCGATTGCATGGCGTGGATTTTCAATGTGGCACGCCAAGATGCAAATGATCAAGGCTTTTGTTGGAAAGCAGAGCCTTGTGGATAATAATCAAAGCATTGCCTATTTAGGCATAACTTTGTGTATAGCATGACTTCGCGAGCCTCACACCCCGGTAAGAGTCAGAAGCGGAGCAAGGGAACGCAGGCAGCCCCGATATTTTACTTATGTGGATGATGGAATTTTCAAGGACTCGGATTTATCGGTCGCCAATGGCCATATTATATGTTCAATAGGACCGGGAAGCATGTGTTCAGGAATTGTCAATCCACTAAAGTATTTGTGGATTGGCCCCGCTATATCCAAGGGTTCGCCAGCGTCCGAATCCTGAGACATTGCTAGAGTGTCTCGAATCGGTAAGGAGATCGTTCCTAGCCTTGACCCCAATTTCCAATACGACACCATGCAGTTTTGATTGTAGAACTAGTATGGAGACATACTAGAATGGGGTACTATGTCGTCTATGATTGATACATTATGATTGGAATTGTTTTGAAACATATATACACTAATAATATCAAATCAATTTTATCGTATCATGCACTTTTGAACATTATAAGGTAAAACTCTATCCTCCGGCTTGCGTTGCATTGTGTGATGGGACCTGAGTCTTATAATGGTTTCATTTTTCTAAAAAGCATTGCGTTGTTTATTGATTTACTTTATTTCATGCACTGGCAATCCAATGGAGTAAACCTGTTCCATGTTAGCGGTGTGGTCCTGTGATTAGCCCTATTACTAGTTAAGTTAAGTAAAGATTTCTAGTACCAGTCCCATGACTGACCCATAGTTTGTATCATTTTGCAAACACGAGTGCCCTATTTTCTACACGAGCAGTCGAGTAGCTTATTTCACAGATATATTGAGTAGGATTCTGGATCGTAGCTTAGAGTTATGTCCAGAGCATTGGTATTCTTCCGCTGTGTTAATTTAATTGTTCCGCTGCAGTGTATTACATTTATTGTAATTTAATTTTCCGCTGTATTATTATATTCGATGTACTCTTATATATTCTGTACTCTGATGTAAGATTATTATGATGTAATAAAAGTCCTCTGTTATATGTTCTGATGTGTTGTGTTCCCAGAGTTAACGTATTCGGATTTTGAACGGTTCTGGTCGATTTTAGATCGATTAGGTCCTGGCTGTAACAACCCGGAAAATTAGAACCAATTTAAAATTTTTATTTTGGCAATTTTAGAGAATTTTGGGTATTTAAAATGATTATTTTAAATAGTAACAACGAGAAATTTATTTTGATTAGAATTAGAACATATATATTTATTTGAATGGAAGTTAGAATATAAATATTAATTTTATTTATAAAAGGAATTGGAAATGGCGCGGTAGTTTGAAAATTCGATTTCAAATTTCAAATGAATGTACATGATTCAAAATAAACCAGATTTTAATGAAACCAAAAATATTTGAATCTATTTGAAAATATCTTTCCAACGAATCCGAAAAATTGAAATTTCATAGCTGGAATAAAAAGTTACGCCTAGTTGAAAATTCAGAATAGTCGTTATGGAATTTTAGCACTTAAAATGGAAATTTTGCAAATGACCTCCGTTTTTGACGAGACCACTTTTGGTGGATCCGAGATGTCAAATTATTGCTAGATTCCAATTTTCATAATTTTTGGGATCAATATGTGAGCGTGGCAAAAGAAAACGTGTTTTGAGAGTTTAAGTCAATTTGGATCGACCAGAAATTGGCCATTTTTCAAACGGTCTCCAAATTTGACGAAATTAGTTTTGTTAAGACCGTATCATCAAAACATAGCAAGATTTATTTTTCTGGAATTTTTAGGGTTCGTATGTGACCCTAGTAAATGGAAATGGGCGCTCAAATTCAGTATATAGATTTATAATTTGATTTTGACGGAAATTGATCGAAATAATCGAATCGGCTTACGGTACATATCCCATAGTGTTCAGAATTGGGATAATTAGTTAGGGGCGACAGTCGTTTGGTTTCGTTTGGAGTTTGAATGGAAAGTCAACTTTAATGGAGAATTAAATTAAATTAAATAATTAAATTATATATTATTATAACTCTATACCCTCCTCTCTCTCTCTCTCTCTTCATTTTCGATCAGAAATAAATAAATAAATAACTGTCGTGCCTCGATACGTCCCCCTTCTTCCAGCCTCCGTAGCCTCCATGCCGCCCACCTCGCCCAGCCGTTCGTCGCTCCACCTCCAACTCCCCTCCGACGATCGTCGCACCTGTCAATAGCCCCCCCTCCTTTCCAAATAGAGCAGTCCCTCCCCAAATCCGATCCAAACCTTCCACTACCGAGAAAAGGCCCGCCACCGCCACCGAATCACCACCGCTGGTCTGGCGCCTCCCCCTTTGACACCTTCATTAGATGCTTCGCCATCCCCACCTCCTAAAACTTCCTGTAAGTTTTTTCTATTTATTTTTGTTTTATTCTATGTAATTACTTTTATAAGTTTAAAAATAAGATTTTTTTCATTTAATTTTATTTTATATATGTAGAGCATGGAGTATATTTTTAGATATTAATATTCATAGCATAGTAAAAATGTTATTTTTATATGTATAGTAGCAAAAAAAAATCTGATTTTTATATGTTGGAATAGCGATTAAAAATATGATTTTTATATGTTGGAATAGTGATTAAAAATCTGATTTTTATATGTTTGAATAGTGATTAAAGAAGTGATTTTTAAAGAGATAAAGATTTGATTTTTAATGCATGAAAGATCTAATTTTGAATAATGAAAAGGACTAGATTTTTAAAAGCAAAAAGATTTGATTTTTAAAAATGAAAAGGTAAGATAAAAATTCAATTTTTATATATGTTGTAGCAAGATAAAAAAATTCGATCTTTATATCAGAAGTGAAGGTATAAAAATATAATTTTTATATAGAAAGATGCATTGTAAAAATATATGATTTTTATATATGAAGTGCCGTTATAAAAATGTGATTTTTAAAATAAACATCATATTAAAATGCGATTTTTAATATGAATAGCTGGAAAAGATCGCATTGGAATTTTTGGCAAATCCGAACCGTTCAAAAATAAAGAATGGAGAAGTGGAAACCCAAGGTGAGGACTCCTCACTATAATTTTCTTTGTTCAGTAATTTTTTATGTAACTGCATATATGAATTGTTCCCCGTCGTCCACAAACCATGCACAAGTTGTTTGATTGTTTGGTTTGGTTGATTGGATTGTTTGGTTAAATTTGGTTTGGGAAATGAAATGGAACTGATTAGATTGGTATGTGTATGGTGCAGGCCATTATTAGACTAGGGATAAGGCAAGGCCTTACTCCGTTTTTAGTATCACGCCGTTACGCCGCTAAAATTTTCTAAAATACGTTAGAATAATAAAAATATCATTTTTATTGTATAAATGAACTGAATAGAGTATTCATATGTTGAATAAAGTATTTTGTCGTAAAAATATTATTTTTAACGTTGATATGAATAAAATAAATATTCATTTACAAATCAGACGATTTGTTTATGAACACCCATTTTACTGATATGGATTGGGACGATATATTTTACACATTGCCCAACTGCACAAATAATATTCAATGTTTGTGGATTGAAACCCCATACGGGTGTTGGGAAGATATTTGACGTACACTAATCCCAATTGTTTATTGGTATGTCAATTGATTGGTTAACAGTAAAACACCCTACCTCCGTTAAGGCCGCTCACAAAGGGAATGCCTTAACTTCGGTGGAGCATTTTAGGAAAAAGATGCAGATAAATTACAAGACAGACAAATAAAGCAGCGGAAATAAAGTCATTTTATAAACAATGTGGTTCAGTCAAAATTTTACAATAGTTATCCCAATCATACTTAAAAGTAATACATAGAACTTCTATCTTGATTTAAAAACTTCCAAATATAAAAGAAGCATAAAAATAACAATGATATTCCCCAAAAAAGCATGAACCAGCCATAGTAGTGGAAGAGAGAGTCCAAAGCAATACATCAACTATCTTCGAGCTTGGAAAGAAAACTGAGCTAAGTGGTAACATTTCCTCCCTATGAACCGTGGAGGGGGGAACGGAAGAAAAGAGGCGAAACAAAACTAGGTCAGACATAATTCTGGTAAGTCCAGTGACTATTTAGCATGTAAACAAGAAAAAGGATTATGACATGAATAAAATGAACCTAGGACAGCACCCTAGAAATAAGATAATAAGACTGAGCATAAGACAATACTGTGATAACAAGGATAACAAGATAACATAAGATTAGAACAAGATATGACAAGGCAAGATAAACTGAATGCACTTCTACTCTTTCTCTTCTTCGCTACTACCTTGTTATTCTGATTGCTATATTTCTGCACCACCTAACTAATGTCCCGACTAGTAATCTATATAAAATGATAATATGATAACGTGATCCCAATCCCTGCACTTGTGGTAGCCTTCAGGTGTACATCTATTGTGAGGATTCCACCTCAATCTGCCTAATTGCCATGAATGTATTAGATATACCCTTACTACCCTATCGATCGGCAGCCTACTTGTATTAATTTCTCTTGTGTCTGTGTCAATCGGCCCTCTCTTGCATGTGGATACCCTGTGCTGGTCCCACCATAAGGTGTATCAATCCTTATGATAGCAACCCGACATGATTCAAGATGCACAGTGTATAACTACTGGTACCCAGTGCCTGCTTTTTACCACTCCGGAGTATGTGCACACCCATAAAACTGTTGGAACCTACACTGACGTACTCCCTACCATTGTTTTGACTGCTTATAATCATCCTAGTAATCGTGCCCCACCCTGCCTAGTTCAGGGTACCATGATACATCTATGTGGGTTACTGCTGAAATGGGTCCCCGTTACAAGGGCTTCCTACTGGTTACGTTTGTAGGCCTATATTTACTAATATTACCCACCAACCCGATGTGTACTTAACCCTCCCACTGATTCAAGCATGTTTATATAATGGTTAAGTTTTGTGGGCCTATATTTACGAATATTACCCACCAACCCGATATGTACTTAACCCTCCCACACATTATGTCATATGGGTTAAGTGTTGTCCATTCATGTTAACTTAACCTACCCATTCATCGTGTCATGTTGGTTAAGTGTATCTTATTAACTTAACCCCATTCGTTCATCAAGTTATATTGTTCAAGTGTTTCACATTAACTTAACCCTAGTCATTCATGTTACATTGGTTAAGTGTCATTAATCAATTCTAGTTACTTAACCCACTTAATTGTGATGTTACTTTGGTTAAGTGTTGCCTTCTTGTGTTAACTTAACCCTACAAATCAAGTCATATTGGTTAAGTGTTTCCCTCTTGTTTTTAACTTAACCTTACCACAAATCAAGTTATATTGGTTAAGTGTTGCCCTCTTGTTTTAACTTAACCTTACCATAAATCAAGTTATATTGGTTAAGTGTTTCTTATTACTTAACCCTACCCATTCATCATGCTATACAGGTTAAGTGTTTCCTATTAACTTAACCCTAGTCATTCATCTTGTTATATTGGTTAAGTGTTTCTCATTAACTTAACCCTAGTCATTCATCTTGTTATATTGGTTAAGTGTTTCTCATTAACTTAACCCTAGTCATTTCTTAGCATGCCTTGTTCATTAGCATTAATTGATTTATTAATGCACCAACCTCTCACATTAGATATGTGTTATTGCGGTTACTGGATGTGCCAGGTGGTCCCGGGCAGTTTTACAACACAACTCAATCTAACCTCGGGTTTTTCTTGGGCATGATGCACTAACCTCTCACATTATATAGGTGTTGTTGTGGTTACTGAATGTGTCGGGCGGTTCCGGGCAGTTTTACACCACAACTCAATCTAACCTTGGGTTAGACATGTTCATCTTTATTTTGCACATTTACCTTACATATTTATCTGTAAATTATCCATAATTATTGCCATTCAAGTCATGCCCCATTTACCCACTTAATAATGTTCAAAAATTTTAGTATATAAATTATATGATTTTTATGCTACTAATCATTCATCTATTTATGGGCCAAATTATGCCAATAATAATCATTTCAAAGATTTTCCCAACGTTACCCCCATCATACGTTCGCAAAATTCACATAGAATGTTAGGCTCATAACTTAGCCTAACTTATATATAAAAGGGTAAAAAGGGGGCATGTACTATTCACACAACATAAAATAATAAGGATTTAACTAAAGATGTGTCATGTAAATGTGGCATAAAATAATGAACTTGCATTTTTGGATCCAACTAACATGAGTCTTTAAGCATATGAAATTACCCAAATCTATCTAGGCATGTAAATGTAAACTTTTATTTTGGGTCCAATAAACATAAACCTTAAGCATATAGAATTACACAAGTTCAACTAGACATGTGAATCTGAACTTATTAACTTGGATCTAATAAACATGAATCTTAAACATATGGAATTACATAGGTTCAACTAAACATGTAAATATGGACTTTTATTTTGGATCTAATTTTCATAGATCTAAATGTAGATCTAAACATAATACATGTCTTGGCCTAACAAATTGCATGTAACATAACATGAATAAACCTCCAATTTTACATGATTGGTTTACATCAACATAATAACAAAATAGCCTAACAACTTGCATGTAACATAACATGAATAAGTCACCAAACTTTACATAATACATGATTGGTTTAACACCAACATAATAACCACAATAGTCTCATAAGCACATACGATAGAATCGTTACAAGAATAGGCATGAATCAACATCATCATTATCTTACAACTAGGAATAACGCTAGTTTTCACTTTATTACAAATCATAACTTTTTAATCCTTCACATCTAAATAATAACAGGAGTTACAAACAAAAGAAATTCTTATTTTCTGGGATCTGTTTTATGAATTTGAAAAGCAATCCCTTGAAGAAGTCTATCAATTTTCTAAGTTAGTTTTGATTCGTAGCTTTTAACTTGCTTTCTAATTGAAGAAGAAATGGTGGCTAGGCTAGAACGGTCATGGACAACATGGTGGCTCCTTGGAATGAATTTGCGTGATTTAGGGTTTGAGGATTAGGGTTGCTTATGTCGAAGTCGAGGATTAATTCTAGCCTTTGGATATTAGGTTTTTAATCTGTATCGTACACCTAGTGCTGAGTCAGCAAATGTATTATATATATTAATAACCTTCTATTTTTCTTCCCTTAAATTAATATGAATTGAACTTAAACATCTAGTTGCATGTTTTCTCCGATTAGCGTGTTATTCTTAATTGATGTTAATTAACATGTCCTTATTTTTTTATTGTTAATTAACATAAGTGACCAATTTACTATATTCCTCAAATTAACATATCCTGTTTAATGTTAATTGACGTAAGTGACAAATTAGCATAAGCATTTATACAAATTAAGATTAATTACATGGTTTCCTAACAATACCCTATTAACATGTTTACAGTGCCAAATAACATGCTTTTACAAATAACATAAATGCCTAATTAACATATTTTCTTTAATTAATATTAATTAATATGGATGACAATTTAGCACAAACACTTATACACACTAAGGTCAATTACATGTTTTTCAATCAATGCCATATTAACACACATCTACAACTTAATTTCAATCTATTCATGTTTACATATTCCTCCTTTACTGCATACATTAATTGCCCATATATATAAATATCTATTTATATATATACACACACTGATTCATAAATTCTAATATTGACAACTAATGCAAATTGATTGCTTACCTATTTTAAAAAGTGGAAATCGAGTGTATAATTTAATTCCCTTTTTTTTCCACTTTCCTCGTAACATACAAAGTCAATGCATAATGAAGTTAAATACATATATATCTATTTATACATGCATGAATCTTTCTTTTTACTGCATGCATCCACACATTTCCTTCCAATTTTTGTATTAATTGCATATATATATTCATTTTTTTTCTTTTATTTTTCTTCATTAATTAATTAACCCTTTAATTAATTATCTTTACGGTATAGTATATCTAATTTCGGGGTGTTACATTCTCCCCTACTTAAAGGATTTCGTCCCCGAAATCTTCAAGTTAAGAAGAATGTTACCATCCTACCAACCACAACCATTTATTCGTCAATTTTACCCAAGCACCCATTGTCCTTAGGAGAATTCTAATGCTTGTATGAACATATGCATAAGTTAGTGTATATGTTCCTATATCCTAATGCAGAAATCAGGCGATCCACTGATTCAGTTGACCTCCTTAATGCAATATATGTCTGTGCCATGTATCCAATATATATGCAAAAGAATCCTAATGATACATATAAATTCTATATGTGTGCACACCCACCACCAATATGCAACATCCATGTGATGAGCCAACCATATTGCATCCATAAAAATGCACACATCCATATGCAATATGTTAGTGATTGAGCTGATCTAGTTCCTAATGTGTGTATATGCATACACGAGCAACCACTAGCAACCACTAGCAACCACTTGCAACCACCAATCATAACATGTTTCAAACACATGTTTACATCCATTGGCTTCTACCTAAGGATCAAAGATATGACCTAGAGTATATACCTAAAAAGATAGAAACAAACATGCATAGAACTCCGAAAAAAAGAGATCAAGGATATACCCTCAAGAAAAAGGGTATGATGTGCGTGTCTTATCTTCAGTCTCCCACGTCGTGTCTTCTTGAGATCGACTCCACTATACCTTAACTAATTTAACTTCACAGTTGCGAAGCTTCTTGACCTCCATTTCCAAAACTCACTAGTAAAGATAGGACCTCGATCAATTACTATGCTAGAGGGTATCCAATGTAGTCGAACTATCTTTCCAAGATAAACAGATGTTAACCATGATACCAAGTGTATATACTAAGATGATTAGAGGTCTCTCCTCTACTTACCTTATCCATCATGTTACAAATCTAAGGGTCTAAAGCTAAAGGTTGTTATGTACTTTTTACCTCCCTTAAGGTCAGTCTTTTTCTACTTAGAGCGCCTACCACAACCATTTATCTCTCACGCAAACCATCCTAGTCTAACTCGACATCCCTCAAGTACAAGCCCCAAAGTCCAAAACCAATATCAGAAAAGTACCCAAGGAATACCTTCTCCGAATTTGGATGATCTACGTGAGATGATACCAGCAAAACAATCAAACAATTGAGCACTTAACCGACTCTGGCTATGCTCACCAATCTTGCTCCAAAACTATCGTTGATCGCATAACAGGTTTTGCATTGTCAACTAGATATATGCGGAAGTCTATCTCGAGTTTTGGGGGAAAACACCTAACCTTATCAAAAACATCTACGTACTCATAGACCATTCTAACGGATCGCAAATCGCCGATAGATGTATCAAGTGATTCTAGGTAGCTAAGCTTAACTAATCCCCTTAGGATCGCACGAAGTCTCGAGTGTATTCCCGAGGAAAGTAAAAAGTCTAACAACCCTCCTTTCATAATTACTAGCTAACCAACTCATGCTTAGAATCAACCCATAGCCCATGAATCAAAAACATAAGCATTATACTTAAACTCAATCCTTAATATAGCTATTCTCAAATTCTTACAAACCAAAGATAAATGAGCCGAACCACTAATTGGATTTGAGACAATAATGGGATCTTCTACTATACAAGTACTAAGGTGTAGAGACTCAACTATGGAAGCAGATATAAACGAATGTGAGGCGCTATAATAAAAAAGAGTACTACCAGGATGATCAAAAAGATAAACTAAGCTCTACCTCTCTCTCAGATACACTGGCGGTGAGAGCATGCACTTGCCCTCTTGAAAATCCTATCCTTTGTACTTGCCCTTGTCCTTAATTATATGACCCGTTATACCATAATAAAGACACTTCCTCTTATTTTAGGTTTTACTATTCTTTCCTCTTACACCTCTTTCTTTTTATCTTCTTTGTGAACCAAGTCCGTATCCAAGTGTTACTCATCCTTGGGTTGTGCTCTATAGCCAAACTCCTTTATTCTCATCTTTAGCATCCTTGTGTAACATGTTGACAAGTCTCTCGAAAGCTGCCTCCATTGCACGAAAAATTCTACAAATCTCGAAAGAAAATTAGCCATAGGTGAAACTATGCGACTATAGATGGAAGTTAGGCGCTTATTTCCCTTTGACAAGTGTCGTAGTCTCATCAAGCCTACGAAACCATGTCGGGATGAGGTTACCTCCCAGAAAGCCAGGAGCACCGGAGACTCAGGAAAGAAGGGAACAAAGATTCAAACAGAGGATCAAAAGATAGTGCATATCGCATTGGGGAATATGCCTTTAAAACAAAACTTTTCTTTTGAAAATTCTTCTTTTAAAACCGTTTTGAAAATAATTTTTCAAATCTTTTATTTGATCCGGTAACCTTTAACTCTGATACCAAGTGAAATGCTCCACCTCCATTAAGGTCACTCACAAAGGGAACGCCTTAACTTCGGTGAAGCATTTTAGGTAAAAGATGCAGATAAATTAAAAGACAGACAAATAAAGAAGTGGAAAATAAAGTCATTTGATAAACAATGTGGTTCAGTTAAGCTTTTACAATAGTTATCTGTGACGGCAAGGAATTTCGCTCGATCTGAATCAGTCGTTAAACCGATCTAGCACGTTCGAAACCCCTGGTCGTTTGAGAATAGGACAAATCAGAATGCAAACAAAAGAACATTTCATTGTTATTACAACAATTCCATCAGAATACAAGAACATACAGAGTATAAATGAATAAATTACATTCGATAAATATCAGATATTACAATAAATTACATAGCAGCGGAAGATAATACAAAGCAGAACTGAAGGTGATATACAGATACAGAGCTTTCCGGATATCATTCCAGCTGTAAACTAGGATCCTGTGAATATAAATCTGCAAAACCAAAACTACTAGCTGCCCATGCAGAAAATAGGGGCACCCAGAGTTTAGGTTAAAATAATAAACTCCAGGTCAGTCATGTGACTGGTGTGAGAACTAAAACAGTTATTAATATTGGTTTTAAAGTTAGGTAAATCAAGGGACCACGCCGTATAACACGGAACGGGTTTCCTCCCAAGAATTCCAGTGCATAGAACAAACAGCGCAATGCTAAATAAAGAAAAATGAAGCTGTTATAAGACCCAGGTCCCATCATACAATGCAACGCAAGCCGGAGGATAGGGTTTTCTCTTATAACAGCCAAAGCATGCATGATACGTTTAAAACACATTATTTGATACTATTATAGGTGTATAGTGTCAAAACAATTTCAATCATAAATATCAATCATAAGCGGCATAGCTACCATCTACTATGTCGCCATACTAGTTCTACAATCAAAACTGCAATACACATATTGGAAATTGGATTTCCGTCATGAGTCAAGGCAAGGGGCAAGCTCCTCTCCGCTTCGAGACACTCTAGTAAATGCCTCAGGACTACACACTCTGAGTAACCCTGGGATCCTCCAAGATCGGTCCTCTCTTACGTTTGAGGATTAGTTATTTCTGAACACACATTTCCCGGCCCTATAGGACCTATAATCGAGGCGCCTCGCATCCAAACCACAAAGGTGAAAAGTATATAAATGTCAGGGCTGGTAGGTCACTGACACCACCCATAGCTAGAAAGAAACATCGTGCACTCCTTGGGTCCTCATCCCGTTTTTGACTCATACCGAGGTGTGAGGCTCGCGAATCCACGCTATACACAAAGCTGCCACAGGCCGTGCTTTAATCATCAACCACATGACTTTGCTTTTCAACAGAAGCCTTGATCCATGCAACTCAGCATGCCACACAGGCAATTCATGCCATGCGATTGATATCTATCGATATATAACCTCTAAGCTCGTATGTCTCAGAGAAGGGCGTTAAGCAAGAGAATGAATTCTCCGCCGCCAAAGAGATATATATTTAACAGAAATCAATCAACATAGAATAAAATCCAATGTCAGACACACAATCCATTTACAAGTTCGTTCTGGGTCTGAACGAAACCGGAGGCACTTTCCTCGCATATCCATCCATCTCCAAGTATGTCTGGATGACCACCAACTGATTCCCTCATCTTCGGTGTACAGTCCAATCAAGATCATCAGTAATCACCCAAATGATGTGAAGACTTCCGGTCTTCAACCACCGTCTTCATCTTCGACATATTGTCGAATTGGTTATTCAGAATGGGTATAAACCCGGCCTTTCCGAACAACCCGCGTATATTAAAAACAAATGTTACACAAACACAACATACGCCTCATTCCAATTCATTAGTCACTAACTGTAAATCAGTAAGAGAGCAAAACCCCCAAATATTAACCCCAAAGGCCGAAACCAACATTAGATCAATACCCAGGAAACCATTCTTCTTAACCAACCTACAGCTAATTTCTAAATTTCACATTCTTAGGGGAAAGTTCCCATTAATTTTATCCAAGATAAATTCTTTAAAATTTACTCTTGAATCTTACTTTAGATGTCATTTTAAACCAAATTATGGTTTTCCAAACTAGTCGGGATTAGCGAACCACACCGAAGTAATTATTTATTTTATTTCCGAATCCCAACCTATTCATCCCATTAAGTAAAACTGGTAATACTCCATATCTAACACAACGGTGTTATCGGTAAAATTAATTACCATTTCCCGTTCAAATCTAATTAAAGATTTAACTATCGCTTTGGAGCAAAACTGGTGCTACTCCATTCTCGCTCATTGCCCAATATGATAATTTAGATTATCAATTCATATTTCAATCTAATTGCAGATTCATTAAAACTTCTTTTTCTGGGTCAAAGAACAAGTGTCATTTAAAACACAATTCACGATAAACCCAAATCAATTCTATTTAAACCCATTTCAAATCCAGTTTATTTATTTAAAAATAAATGGGTTTTAATTTCAGTTCAAAACTAGTTCATTTCGATAAAAATCTATTTTTATCTTTTCAAATATGGAGTTTTTCATCCCAATTTTTCCCAAATCATTTCTTATGATCTTACACAAATTATTGATATTTTTAATAATTTTATCAAGGCCCGTACAGTCGATTTCCATCAACGGCCATCGAACTGCACTTACAACGACCTTTTCCAAATTTGATTTGGACGTATCTCCAAATCCAACCGTTAGATTTCAAATTTCTAATATTAGTTAGAAAGCTCTTTTCGGTACGAACCCAACGGTTCCGGTTTTAGGAGAATCCGACGGTCGGATCTCCCGTAATGTCCGTTTGAAGTTAATGGTCGAAATTCACGAACTGCCGCGGCGCGGCGCGTTCTATTCAGGCCATTATATTATATGTATAATATATATAATATATATTTCGTCGATTTCTATTTAAAACGAATTTTATAAATCATTTTAAATTCGTTTCAAAAACAATTTCAACTTCCATTTCAATTTAAATTAAAATTGAATTTTTTCCTTATAAATTCGTTTTAAAATTCAATTATATTCAATTTAAATTTCAATTCAATTTGAATTCATTTCAATTCATTTTCAATTCAATTCGAATTCGTTTTCAATTCAATTCGAATTTGTTTTCAATTCAATTCGAATTGGTTTTCAATTCAATTCAATTCGAATTGGTTTTATATTCAATCCAAATTGGTCTTCTATTCGATTCAATTCAAATTGGTTTTCTATTCTATTCAATTCAAATTGGTTTTCTATTTTATTCAATTCAAAATGGTTTTCTATTCGATTCAATTCAAATTGGTTTTCTATTCGATTCAATTCAAATTGGTTTTCTATTCGATTCAATTCAAATTGGTTTTCTATTCGATTCAATTCAAATTGGTTTTCTATTCGATTCAATTCAGATTGGTTTTCTATTCGATTCAATTCAAATTGGTCTTCTGTTCTATTCAATTCAAATTGGTTTTCTATTCTATTCAATTCAAATTGGTTTTCTATTCGATTCAATTCAAATTCGTTTTCTTTTCAATTTAATTCAAATTCATTTTCTATTCAATTCAATTCGAATTCGTTTTCAATTCAAATCAAATTCGTTTTCAATTCAATTCAATTCGGTTTTCTACTCGATTCAATTCAAATTGGTTTTCTATTCGGTTCATTTATTAAATAAAATGATATCTTTATTTTTCTAACTTATTTTAGAAAATTTCGGCGGCATAACGGCGCGATACTAGAAACGGGACAAGGCCTAGCCTTATCCCCGGTCTAGTGAAGGCCCACGCCATTCACACATCAATCAAATCCATTCCATTTCACCAAACAATTCAATTCAAAGCAAATAATCTAACCAAATACACAACCAAACATTTAAACAAACAAGCCATCCATGGTCTGTGGATGACGAGTGTCGGGTGCTACTAAACACCGTCTACATCCTAGTATATATATATATATATATATATATATATATATATATAACTAGAAAAATAAATCGAAAGGTAAGAAGTTCTCACCCATAGCTATCCCAATCCCACGACTCTTCATTTGGAGAAATTTTCATCGTTCTCGCCTTTTGTCATCTTCGTTGCCCGTATTCTCTACATATGTAAAAATCGAATTTTTACTTTACTATTCAATACATAAAAATCGAATTTTTACTTCGCTATTCAATATATAAAATTCGAATTTTTACTTCGCTATTCAATATATAAAAATCACATTTTTCCTTTGCTATTCAATATATGAAAATCGCATTTTTACTTCGCTATTCAATATATAAAAATCGCATTTTTACTTTGCTATTCAATATATAAAAATCGAATTTTTACTTCGCTACTTAATATATAAAAATCGCATTTTTACTTTGCTATTCAATATATAAAAATCACATTTTTTTCCTATATCAAAAATCATTTCTTTTCAAGACTAAAAATCTCGTCTTTTCATCATTAAAAATCTTGCCTTTCCACCTTAAAAATCTAAACTTTCTATTATACAAATCATAGCTTTACCTTATTAAAAATCGTATTTTTACCTTATTAAAAATCGTATTTTTACCTCAATAAACTCTAATCCTTTATAACTTCAAAATCTAATCTTTTTATCAGAGAAAAATCAAATCCTTTCATTAGAGAAAAATCAAATTTTTAAACCAAATAAAATCAAAACTTTGTAGTAGTAAAAATCGTATCTTTTATATTTCAAAACTCTCAACTCTATTAAATTAAAAATCTAAACTCAATAAAAATTAAAGCTCTGAAATTAATAACATAGAAAAAATCAGATTTTAACCTATGCAAAAAAAACTGACAAGGAAATTTAATTTAAAAAAACTTACATTGCCAAAAATCGAGTCTTTTTCGTAGGGGGAAAGGAAAGGGGGTTGTGCCGAGGTGGTGTGGCCCGTTCAGGCGATCGCAGCACCGGTGGCAGGCGTCAAGGGGCGTCGCAGCTTGGTTCTTCGATTTGGGGGGGGGGGGGGGGAAGCTTGCTGATGTGAGGCAAATCGCGAGGAGGGGGTGCTTGCTGACGCGAGGCAAATCGCGAGGGGGGGGGGGTCTTGATCGGAAGCAGGGGGAAAGGGGGGGCTGTGGGCCACGGCGGCGGCTAGTGTTCAGGCTTCTTTGGGGGGTGCGGTTTGGAGGGGGAGGAAGAGGAGGGGGCGGCATGTGGTGGCTGCGCCGCCCTGGGGCGCGGCGGCTCATCGAGGGGAGCGGCGGCATCGATCGCGTCCCCCCCTTCTGTTTTTTTTTTTTGTAAAATGAAATCGGGGGGGGGGGGGGGCAGAGGAGTTTAAGGGGAGAGGGAAGATATTTTTTTATTTTTTTATTTAATTTGCAAAAAGTTGACTTTTACATACGACCTCTAAACTAGGCCAACCGCCTGTCGTCCATAGCGTATTACCCCCATTCCGAACACAATGGGATATGTATCGTAAGCTGATTCGATCGTTTTGATCACTTTCCGTTAAAATCAACATGTAACTCTATATATTAAATTTGAACGCGCATTTCAATTTACCGGGGTCACATACTAACTCTATAAATTCTAGAAAAATATTTTTTAGCTTCATATTGACGATACGGTCCTAACAAAACTAGTTTCGTCGAATTCTGAGACCGTTGGAAAAATGGTCAATTTCCAGTCGATTAAAATCAACTGAAACTGGTCAAACACGTTTTCTTTTGCCACGCTCACATATTGATTCGAAAAATTATGAAATTTGGAATCTAGCAATAATTTAACACTGCGGATCCAACAAAAGTGGTTTCGTCGAAATCCGAGGTCGTTTGCAAAATTCCCATTTTTAAGGGCCTGAATTCCATAGCGACTATTCAGAATTTTCAACTGGACATATCTTTTGATTCCCGCAATGAAATTTTGATTTTTCTGATTCGTTGGAAAGATATTATCAATTAGATCCTATTATTTTTGATTTCACTAAAATCCGGATTGTTTTGCACCCGATACATTCAATTGAAGTTTGAAATCGAATTATCGAACTACCGCGCCATTTTCAATTCTATTTATAATTATTTATATTCTAACGACGACGTATATAGTATATACGTTCTAAATATATTCAAAATAGATTTCTCGTCGATATTATTTAAAATAATTCATTTTAAATATTCAAAATTCGCTAAAAGCCAAAATAAAAATTTTAAACTGGCTCAGATTTTCCGGGTTATTACAATCTCCCCCACTTAAAACTTTTCGTCCCCGAAAAGGAACAAAGTCGAAAGTGGTTTGATCAATCAACTCTACGTTCGATCTGGCTTCCATTCTCCAACTTTTCAGTTTCTGAGAATTTTCAAATTTTCAAAAATTTGGCTAACACCCTAAATTTTCAAAAAAAATTCGCCATAACCTCCCCTGCACCGGGAGCCATGGGAAAATCCCGAAATTGCCATACAGGCGTTCTGATCTCAAAAAGAAAAAGCCAAGCGGGTAGCCAATAGGCTCATAAAATCATCATCACCCAAACAAAACAGTAAATTATGATAAACATGTACATATTTGTCGGGCAAACAAATTTTATTCTCTGGCTCTAGCCTCCTTGTTATGACCTGTTCAATGTAAGCACTTAAATATGCAAGCAAATGCGACTAATTTCCAATACATTTCAATATTTGATTCAATTAGGCATAAATGGTTAAAATTATCAAACAAATAAACAACCAACTCAAACATCAATCAATTAGTGGATTAGAGTTTCAAATTCGTAATTTTAATATATATACAAAAATCATGTTTTTGATGCCAATTCACAACAATGTGTTCTAGTTATATAAGTTTTGGTTCTCCCACCAGTCTAATGGAAATATATTGAAATCACACCTTCGAAACACGAAAATAAATACTGGTGATGGCGCGCCATCATCAGAATCATGTCCGGGCGACTAGAATGTGATTCTACATCTATCTAATATATTAAAACTTCGAATATACGTTCATGACGCATATATGCAAAACCTTTATATACTAGATTGTCCAAATTCATGATAAATAAATAATCAAATACATTTAAAATGGTTTAAATTTCAAAACAAAATTGTTTTCATTTGAAAAATATACTCTTCACACTCGTTCTTGGATACTACTGATCCTATCTCTAACGAGTCATTCTAATTAGATATTACTAATCCAATATCTGATGAATTCTTTCGTATGGTTCTAATGTGTCTTGTTCTCGAGCTCTGTAAACCAAAGCTCTGATACCAAATGTGACTACAAGGAATTTCGCTCGATCTGAATCAGTCATTAAACTGATCTAGACCGTTCGAAACCCCTGGTCGTTTGAGAACAGGACAAATCAGAACGCAAACAGAAGAACATTTCATTGTTATTACAACAATTCCATCATAATACAAGAATATACAGAGTATAAATGAATAAATTACATTCGATAAATATCAGAGATTATAATAAATTAAATAGCAGCGGAAAATAATACAAAGCACAACTGAAGGTGATATACGGATACAGAGCTTTACGGATATCATTCCAGCTGTAAACCAGGATCCTGTGAATATAAATCTACAAAACCAAAACTACTAGCTGCCCGTGCGGAAAATAGGGGCACCCAGAGTTTAGGTTAAAACAATAAACTCCAGGTCAGTCATGTGACTAGTGTGAGAACTATAACAGTTATTAATATTGGTTTTAAAGTTAGGTAAATCAAGGGACCACGCCGTATAACACGAAACGGGTTTCCTTCCAAGAATACCAGTGCATAGAACAAACAACGCAATGCTAAATAAAGAAAAATGAAGCTGTTATAAGACCCAGGTCCCATCACACAATGAAACGCAAGCCGGAGGATAGGATTTTCCCTTATAATAGCCAAAGCATGCTTGATACGTTTAAAACACATTATTTGATACTATTATATGTGTATAGTGTCAAAACAATTGCAATCATAAATATCAATCATAGGCGGCATAGCTACCATCTACTATGTCTCCATACTAGTTCTACAATCAAAACCGCAATACACGTATTGGAAATTGAATTTCCGTCATGAATCGAGGCAAGGGGCAATCTCCTCTCCGCTTCGAGACACTCTAGCAAATGCCTCAAGACTACACACTCTGCGTAACCCTGGGATCCTCCAAGACCGGTCCTCTCTTACGTTTGAGGATTAGTTATTCCTGAACACATGTTTCCCGGCCCAATAGGACCTATAATCGAGGCGCCTCGCATCCAAACCACAAAGGTGAAAAGTATATAAATGTCAGGGCTGGTAGGTCACTGACACCACCCATAGCTAGAAAGAAACGTCGTACACTCCTTGGGTCCTCATCCCGTTTTTGACTCATACCGAGGTGTGAGGCTCGCGAATCCACGCTATACACAAAGCTGCCACGTAGACCGTGCTTTGATCATCAACCACATGACTTTGCTTTTCAACAGAAGCCTTGATCCATGCAACTCAGCATGCCACACAGGCAATTCATGCCATGCGATTGATATCTATCGATATATAACCTCTAAGCTCGTATGTCTCAGAGAAGGGCGTTAAGCAAGAGAATGAATTCTCCGCCGCCAAAGAGATATATATTTAACAGAAATCAATCAACATAGAATAAAATCCAATGTCAGACACACAATCCATTTACAAGTTCGTTCTGGGTCTGAACGAAACCGGAGGCACTTTCCTCGCATATCCATCCATCTCCAAGTATGTCTGGATGACCACCAACTGATTCCCTCATCTTCGGTGTACAGTCCAATCAAGATCATCAGTAATCACCCAAATGATGTGAAGACTTCCGGTCTTCAACCACCGTCTTCATCTTCGACATATCGTCGAATCGGTTATTCAGAATGTGTATAAACCCGGCCTTTCCGAACAACCCGCGTATATTAAAAACAAATGTTACACAAACACAACATACGCCTCATTCCAATTCATTAGTCACTAACCTTAAATCAGTAAGAGAGCAATCCCCCAAATATTAACCCCGAAGGCCGAAACCAACATCAGATCAGTACCCAGGAAACCATTCTTCTTAACCAACCTACAGCTAATTTCTAAATTTCACATTCTTAGGGGAAAGTTCCCATTAATTTTATCCAAGATAAATTCTTTAAAATTTACTATTGAATCTTCCTTTAGATGTCATTTTAAACCAAATTATGGTTTTCCAATCTAGTCGGGATTAGTGAACCACACCGAAGTAATTATTTATTTTATTTCCCAATCCCAACCTATTCATCCCATGAAGTAAAACTGGTAATACTCCATATCTAACACCACGGTGTTATCGGTAAAATTAATTACGATTTCCCGTTCAAATCTAATTAAAGATTTAACTATCGCTTTGGAGCAAAACTGGTGATACTCCATTCTCGCTCATTGCCCAATATGATAATTTAGATTATCAATTCATATTTCAATCTAATTGCAGATTCATTAAAACTTCTTTTTCTGGGTTAAAGAACTAGTGTCATTTAAAAAACAATTCACGATAAACCCAAATCAATTCTATTTAAACCCATTTCAAATCCAGTTTATTTATTTAAAAATAAATGGGTTTTAATTTCAGTTCAAAACTATTTCATTTCGATAAAAATCTATTTTTATCTTTTCAAATATGGAGTTTTTCATCCCAATTTTCCCTAAATCATTTCTTATGATTTTACACAAATTATTGATATTTTTAATAATTTTATCAAGGCCCGTACAGTCGATTTCCATCAACGGCCATCGAACTGCACTTACAGCGACCTTATCCAAATTTGATTTGGACGTATCTCCAAATCCAACCGTTAGATTTCAAATTTCTAATACTCGTTAGAAAGCTTTTTTCGGTACGAACCCAACGGTTCCAGTTTTAGGAGAATCCGATGGTCGGATCTCCCGTAATGTCCGTTCGAATTTAATGGTCGAAATTCACGAACTGCCGCGGCGCGGCGCGTTCTATTCAGGCCATTATATTATATATATAATATATATAATACATATTTCGTCGATTTCTATTTAAAACGAATTTTATAAATCGTTTTAAATTCGTTTTAAAATTCAATTCAAATTTCAATTCAATTTGAATTCATTTCAATTCTTTCTCAATTCAATTCGAATTCGTTTTCAATTCAATTCGAATTGGTTTTCAATTCAATTCAATTCGAATTCGTTTTATATTCAATCCAAATTGGTCTTCTATTCGATTCAATTCAAATTGGTTTTCTATTCTATTCAATTCAAATTGGTTTTCTATTCTATTCAATTCAAATTTGTTTTCTATTCGATTCAATTCAAATTGGTTTTCTATTCGATTCAATTCAAATTGGTTTTCTATTCGATTCAATTCCAATTGGTTTTCTATTCGATTCAATTCAAATTGGTTTTCTATTCGATTCAATTCAGATTGGTTTTCTATTCGATTCAATTCAAATTGGTCTTCTGTTCTATTCAATTCAAATTGGTTTTCAATTCTATTCAATTCAAATTGGTTTTCTATTCGATTCAATTCAAATTCGTTTTCTATTCAATTTAATTCAAATTCGTTTTCTATTCAATTCGTTTTCTATTCAATTCAATTCGAATTCGTTTTCAATTCAAATCAAATTCGTTTTCAATTCAAATAAATTTGGTTTTCTATTCGATTCAATTCAAATTGGTTTTATATTCGGTTCATTTATTAAATAAAATGATATCTTTATTTTTCTAACATATTTTAGAAAATTTCGGCGGCATAACGGCGCGATACTAGAAACGGGACAAGGCCTAGCCTTATCCCCGGTCTAGTGAAGCCCACGCCATTCACACATCAATCAAATCCATTCCATTTCACCAAACAATTCAATTCAAACCAAATAATATAACCAACTATACAACCAAACAATTTAAACAAACAAGCCATCCATGGTCTGTGGATGACGGGTGTCGGGTGCTACTAAACACCGTCTGCATCCTAGTATATATATATATAACTAGAAAAGAAATTGAAAGGTGAGAAGTTTCTCACCGATAGCTATCCCAATCCCATGACTCTTCATTTGGAGAAATTTTCATCGTTCTCGCCTTTTGTCATCTTCGTTGCCCGTATTCTCTACATATATAAAAATCGAATTTTTACTTTACTATTCAATACATAAAATCGAATTTTTACTTCGCTATTCAATATATAAAAAATCAGAATTTTTACTTCGCTATTCAATATATAAAAATCGCATTTTTACTTTGCTATTCAATATATAAAAATCGCATTTTTACTTCGCTATTCAATATATAAAAATCGTATTTTTACTTTGCTATTCAATATATAAAACTTGAATTTTTACTTCGCTACTTAATATATAAAAATCGCATTTTTACTTTACTACTCAATATATAAAAATCACATTTTTTCTTATATCAAAATCATTTCTTTTCAAGACTAAAAATCTCATCTTTTCATCATTAAAAATCTCGCCTTTCCACCTTAAAATCTAAACTTTCTATTATACAAATCATAGCTTTACCTTATTAAAAATCGTATTTTTACCTTATTAAAAATCATATTTTTACCTCATTAAAATCTAATCCTTTATAACTTCAAAATCTAATCTTTTTATCAGAGAAAAATCAAATCCTTTCATTAGAGAAAAATCAAAATTTTAAACCAAATAAAATCAAAACTTTGTAGTCGTAAAAATCTTATCTTTTATATTTCAAAACTCCCAACTCTATTAAATTAAAAATCTAAACTCTATAAAAATTAAAGCTCTGAACTTAATGACATAGAAAAAAAATCAGATTTTAACCTATGCAAAAAAAAACTGAAAAGGAAATTTAATTTAAAAAAAACTTACATTGCCAAAAATCGAGTCTTTTTCGTATGGGGAGAGGAAAGAGCGCTGTGCCGAGGTGGTGTGGCTCGTTCAGGCGATCGCAGCACCAGTGGCAGGCGTCAAGGGGCGTCACAGCTTGGTTCTTCGATTTGGGGGGGGGGAGGGGGGGCGGGGGATGCTTGCTGACGCGAGGCAAATCGCGCGGGGGGGGGGGGGGGTGCTTGCTGACGCGAGGCAAATCGCGAGGGGGGTCTCGATCGGCAGCAGGGGGAAGGGGGGCTGTGGGTCACGGCGGCGGCTAGGGTTCGGGCTTCTTTGGGGGGTGCGGTTTGGCAGAGCAGGGCTGGAGGAGGAGGGGAAGAAGAGGAGGGGGGCGGCATGTGGTGGCTGCGCCGCATTGGGGCGCGGCGGCTCATCGGGGGGGGGGGGGCATCGATCGCGTCCCCCCTTCTGTTTCTTTTTTTCTGTAAAATATAATCTGGGGGGGGGGGGGGTGGGCGGGGGCAGAGGAGTTTAAGGGGAGAGGGAAGATTTTTTTATTTAATTATTTAATTTGCAAAAAGTTGACTTTTACATACGACCTCTAAATGAGGCCCACCGCCTGTCGTCCATAGCGTATTACCCCCATTCCGAACACAATGGGATATGTATCGTAAGCTGATTCGATCGTTTCGATCAGTTTCCGTTAAAATCAACATGTAACTCTATATATTAAATTTGAATGCGCATTTCAATTTATCGGGGTCACATACTAACTCTATAAATTCCAGAAAAATATTTTTTAGCTTCGTATTGACGATACGGTCCTAACAAAACTAGTTTCGTCGAATTCTGAGACCGTTGGAAAAATAGCCAATTTCCAGTCGATTAAAATCAACTAAAACTGGTCAAACACGTTTTCTTTTGCCACGCTCACATATTGATTCGAAAAATTATGAAATTTGGAATCTAGCAATAATTTAACACTGCGGATCCAACAAAAGTGGTTTCGTCGAAATCCGAGGTCGTTTGCAAAATTCCCATTTTTAAGGGCCTGAATTCCATAGCGACTATTCAGAATTTTCAACTGGACATATCTTTTGATTCCCGCTATGAAATTTTGATTTTTCTGATTCGTTGGAAAGATATTATCAATTAGATCATATTATTTTTGGTTTCACTAAAATCCGGATTGTTTTGCACCCGATACATTCAATTGAATTTTGAAATCGAATTATCGAACTACCGCGCCATTTTCAATTCTATTTTTAATTATTTATATTCTAACGACGACGTATATAATATATACGTTCTAAATATATTCAAAATAGATTTCTCGTCGATATTATTTAAAATAATTCATTTTAAATATTCAAAATTCGCTAAAATTGCCAAAATAAAAATTTTAAACTGGCTCAGATTTTCCGGGTTATTACATTATCTCAATCATACTTAAAAGTGATACATAGAACTTCTATCTTTATTTAAAAACATCCAAATATAAAATAAGCATAAAAATAACAATGATATTCCCAAATAAAGCATGAACCAGCCATTGTAGTGGAAGAGAGAGTCCAAAGCAGTACATCAACTATCTTCGAGTGTGGAAAGAAAACTGAGCTAAGTGGTAACATTTCCTTCCTGTGAACCTGGGGGAGGAGGGGGGGAATGGAAGTAAAGAGGGAAACAAAACTAGGTCCGACATAAGTCTGGTAAGTCCAGTGACTATTTAGCATGTAAACAAGAAAAAGGATTATGACATGAATAAACTGAACCTAGGACAACACCCTAGAAATAAGATAATAAGACTGAGTATAAGACAATACCGTGATAACAAGGGTAACAAGTTAACATAGGATTAGTGTAACGACCCAGAAAATCTGAACCAATTTAAAAATTTTAAATTGGCTAAAATAATGGATTTTAAATATTTAAAATAAATATTTTAAGTAATGGCAATGAAAACTGAGTTAAAATCGACATTTGAAAACCAATATAATTAATTATAATTATATATAGAATTGAAAATAGCGCGGTAGTTCGATAATTCGATTTCAAACTTCAATTGAATATACCGGGTGCAAAACAATCCGGATCTTAGTGAAACCAAAAATAATGGAATCTAATTGATGATATCTTTCCAATGAATCTTACCAATCTAAATTTGATAGCGGGAATCAAAAGATATATCCAGTTGAAAATTCTGAATAGTCGCTATGGAATTCAGGCCCTTAAAAATGGACATTTTGGAAATGACCTCGGATTTCGACGAAACCACTTTTGTTGGATCCGCAGTGTCAAGTTATTGTTAGCTTTCAAATCTCATAATTTTTCGAATCAATATGTGAGCGTGGCAAAGGAAAACGCGTTTGACCAGTTTCAGTTGATTTTAATCGACTGGAAATTGGCCATTTTTCAAACGGTCTCAGAATTCGACGAAACTAGTTTTGTTAGGACCGTATCGTCAATACGAAGCTAGAAAATATTTTTCCAGAATTTTTCTAGTTAGTATGTGACCCCAGTAATTTGAAATGTGCGTTTAAAATTCAATATAGTGATTTAAATAAAAATTCAAAAGGAAACTGATTGCAACGATCAAATCAGCTTGCGATACATATCCCATTGTGTTCGGAATGGGGGTAAAACGCTATGGGCGACAGGCGGTGGGCCTCGTTTCGAGGTCGTATGAAAAAGTCAACCTTTTTGCAAAAATAGAAATAATTAAATAAAATAATATAATTTCCCTCGCCTTATCCTTCGTACTGCCCCCCCCCCCACCCCCCCCCCCGTTCATTTCGATTACAACCAGAAAGAAAAAAAAAAACCTAGAACTATCGAGCAGCCCCCCCCCCCCTCAGGCGAACGCCGCCGACGAAGACGTCGCGCCACCGCACCCCTCTTTCTCCAGCACCCCCTCCTCCATTCGAACCGCGGCTACCCAAAGACCCCCCCTTCTTCGAGTTCAAACCCCTGCCGCACCTCCCCGACTCACCGCCGTGCCCTAGCCTTCCACCGCCGACCGCACCACCACTCCGCCCCCTCGAAGCCACCTCCGACGACCCCCCCCCCCTCTGTAAGTTTTCTTTTATTTATTTATTTATTTATTTTATTTTTGTTTTAATTCTGATTTTATTTACTTAAGAAAAGAATGCTGTTTTTTTTTAGTTTAAATACCGTTTGTTTTTTTTAGGTTTTAAAACCGATTTTTAAAAAGAATGTAAAACTGTTTTTTTTTAAGAATTCAAAACTGATTTTAAAAGCAATTAAAAACTGATTTTTAATAAAAAGAAAAACTGATTTTAAAAGCAATTAAAAAACTGATTTTTAATAAAAAGAAAAACTGATTTTAAAAGCAATTAAAAACTGATTTTTATAGGAAGTTAAAACTGATTTTTATATAAAGTTAAAACTGATTTTTATAGGAAGTTAAAACTGATTTTTATAGGAAGTTAAAACTGATTTTTATAGGAAGTTAAAACTGATTTTTATATAAAGTTAAAACTGATTTTTATAGGAAGTTAAAACTGATTTTTATATAAAGTTAAAACTGATTTTTATAGGAAGTTAAAACTGATTTTTATATAAAGTTAAAACTGATTTTTATAGGAAGTTAAAACTGATTTTTATAGGAAGTTAAAACTGATTTTTATAAGAGTTTAAAACTGATTTTATTTTAAATTTTAAAAGAAAAAAGGTTTGAATTTTAAAAGAAAAAAGATTTAAACTTTAAACAGAAAAAGATTAGAACTTTAGAAAAAAAATATAAAGATCATATTTTTAAAATAGAAAAGAGCAGATTTTTAGAATGGAAACGATCCTATTTTTTAAAATAGAAAAGACGGGATTTTTATTAAGTAAAAGAAGTAAGATATGAAAATTTATATTCGTAAAGCAATAAAAATATAATTTTTACATCATAGAAATATTAAAAATATAATCTTCATATATTGAATAGCGAAGTCAAAATTCGATTTTTATTTATTGAATAACATAGTAAAAATTCGATTTTTACATATGTAGAGAATACGGGCGAAAGCGACAGAAAGGCGAAGATTTCTCTAAGGAAGTGTCGTGCAGTTGGATAGCTATTGGTGAGATTTCTGATTTAAAAATATTATATTTGTGTGAAAATAAAAGTGAATTGCTATATATAATATATATATATATATATATCTACGCCCCTCGTCCACAAACCATGGACGATATTTATTGATTGAAATTGTTGTGAAAATTGATTGATAGAGAATGATTGTTTGGGATTGTTTGTGATTGATATTGGTTGATGGTGGTTGAAAAATACCCATTTGTGGTTGTGAAATATTTGGCTGAAACCACATAGTATTAGTTTGTGGAAATGAAATAAATATATACATGCCGCCTGCGTGCGAATTAGATGCATGATCCCCATTGTCAAAAACCGCGAGGTTTTAAGGTAGAGCGAGGAGCCGTACTAGGGACGGTCCCGGTATAACTACCCTGCCGTTATGCTGCCGAAATTTTGAATAATATTCGTGTGTTTGAATTATTTTCATATGCTTAAACTATATTTATTCATCGTATAGAAAACATTCATGTGTTGAATTGATATTCATTCGTTGATTAGAAATTCATGTGTTGAATGGTATTCATATTTTGAAATAAATTGTTTGATAATAAAAAATCACCTTCTATCGACTATATGAACTGTGTAAAATAGTCTCGTTTTAAAAGAAATTGTTTTATGATAAAAATCCCATTTTTACCACCTATATGAACTATATAGAAAAATAGTGTTTTGAAATGAATTGTTTTACAATAAAAATCACATTTTTATTGTATGCAGAAATCGTTGAAATGTGAAGTGTTAAAAATAGCCATTTTTCAAAATAAACATATATAAGTTGAAATATTCATTAATTAGCTAATGAAATGATTTGCACCTATTTATGTAACATTAGAATGAATGGTGTTTTTAAACCGAATGGAAATCAAATATGAAGTCGAATAGAAAATGATAAATGATATGAACTGTGTATATGCGTACATACATATTCATTGAACAGGTTATAGCAAAGGGGCTAGAGAAGAGGAATAAAATTTTGTGCCCGACAAATAGGTACACATTTACTACTTTGTTTGGGTGATGATTTTATGAGCCTGTTGGCTAGCCGCTTGGCTTTTTCTTTTTCTTTTTGAGATTAGAAGGACCGGGAACGCTATTTGCAATTTCCCGATGCTCCCGGTGCAGGGGAGGTTATGGCGAAATTTTCCAAAAATTTAAGGTGTTAGAAAATTTTTTGAAGTGAAAACGATATTGAAATCATTGAATGAACTATATTTATATAAATATAAATAAAATTAAAACGAAACGAGGCCGTGCAGTTCGTATTTTGAAACCGTGATTTCAAACGACTAGTGCGGGAAATCCGACCATTGGATTTTCCCGAAACCTCAACCGTCGGGTTCGCCTTGGAAATATCTTCCCAACGGCACCAACTTTGTAGAAATCCAACGGTTGGATTGTCTGGAATGTTTAATTCAAATCTGAAGAAAAACAGCGCCAGAAGCGATTATATTTATATATATATATAATTATATATTTAATCGAATAACGACGTTGCAGTTCGTATTTTGAAATCGAAAATTCAAACGATTGTACCGGGAGATCCGACCGTCGGATTTTCCCGAAACTGGAACCGTTGGATTCGTTTTGAAAAGTCTTTTCTAATGATGTAAATTTTGCGAAGATCCAACGGTTAGATTTTCAGATATGTGTAAATCAAATCTGAAGAAAAATAGCGCCACGGCCGCGTTATGGCCCGAAGCGTCGTTTTGAATAAATTGGCTATTTTAAAATAAATAAAAATAGCGATAAATAGTTATAAAATATCATAAGCAATGTGGAATGGAAATAAACTGAATTTGCTTGATTTATGTGATATTTGATGGTTGAATGTGTTTGGTGTGAAAATTACATTAAAGAACAAAATTGGTGTTGTCGAATAATTTAACCATTGAAATAAATCGAATTGAAATTCTAAATATACGTGAATTATTTGAGAAGGCAGAGTTAATTCTCATTTCAAATAATTGACCAACGATTGAAAGTCGAAGATGAAGACGGTGGTCGAAGACCGGAGATCTTCACCTCGTTTGGATGGTAACCGAGGTCCTGATTGGGAGGCATCCCGAAATATGGATAATGAGTGGTGATCGTCCAGACGTACGTGGTGATCGATGGGTTTGCGAGGTATTTAGTGCCTCCGGTTTCGTTCAGACCCAGAACGGACTTGTAAATGGACTGTGTGTCCGACATTGGATTTTATTCTGTGTTGATTGATCTCTGTTAAATATACATCTGTTTGGCGGCGGAGAACTTATTCTTTTGCTTAACGCCCTTCTCTGAGACGTACGAGCTCAGAGGTTGTATATCGATGGACATCAATCGCATGGCGTGAATTGCCTGTGTGGCATGCTAAGATGCAGTGATCAGGGCTTCTGTTGAAAAGCAAAGTCTTGTGGTGATGATCAAAGCACCGCCTGTGTGGCGTAGCTTTGTGCATAACGTGAATTCGCGAACCTCACACCCTGGTATGAACCTAAAACGGGAGAAGGACCTCAGGGAGGGCATGCGTTTCTTTCTAGCTAGGGTGGTGTCAGCGACCTACCAGCCCTGACATTTATATACTTTTCACCTATGTGGTTGTTGCTGTTGCGAGGCGCCTCGGTTTGATCGGACGATCCGGGTCCGTTGGAGTCATTCGTTGGCTCGTTTGCGCCCCAAAGGGCGGGGAGACGTATTGTTCAGGTATAATAATCCACATCGGTGGACCGGCCCTGACGATCCAGGGGGCAGTTGCGGCTGTTCCTGAGACATGGTAGGCTAGATTGTCTCGAATTCGGTAAGGACTATCTTTTGCCTTGGTTCATGACGGAAATCCAATTTCCAAATACGTGATCGTGCGGTTTCAATTGTATATATATATTTGGCGACATAGTGGCATGGGACGCTCATGTCGTCTATGATTGATAGTTATGATTTGAAATTGTTTTCAAAACATATAAACACTAGGAATAATATCAAATGCCTTTGTTTTATTCGTATCAAGCATATTTTGGCCATTATAAGGTAAAACTCTATCCTCCGGTTTGCGTTGCATTGTGTGATGGGAACTGAGTCTTATAATGGCTTCATTTTTATAAAAAGCATAACGATGTTTAAAAGAAAGATTTGTTTTAAAAGCATTGGCGATCCAATGGAGTAAACCCGTTCCACGAAAGTGGCGTGGTCCTGTGATTAGCCAATTATATATATGTGTTGAGTGGATTTCTCATACCAGTCCCATGACTGACTCGTAGTTTGTTTCACTTTCAAACTCGGGTGCCCCTTTTTCTACACGGGCAGCCTTGTATTCAGGTTTGGCTGGTTCTTTCTGGATAGCTGGAGCTGAAGATGGATTCTATCATTTATTTCTTTTTATGCTGTTCAGCTCCTATTGTACATATTTTGTTTATTTCCGCTATAGACATTTATGTATAGCTGAACTGTATTATTACTAAGTAAGATCCTGTATTCTGTGTAACTCTGATGATTACTTTTATCCAGTATATTCTATTGTTCATTTCATGGTGTATTTATTTAATTCTGTTCTGCTATTATCTGTTTCTGTGTTATATTCCAAAGATAAGCTTGTTTCCGTGAGAACGAGAAATCGGGTCGTCTCATCGTGGTATCAGAGCTTTGGTTAAGCTTAGTTCTGGAATATAACATTTGAACGAACTCGTCAGAAATAGAACCAGTAGTGTTCTAGGACGGGTAACTCTATACAGATAGGATCAGTAATATCCTAGTATGAGTAAAGCAGAATGAAATTACACCTCGATAGACACATTTACATTCAAGTATTTGTCTCTATATTTTAAAATACCTTTTCTGTGACCTGACACTTGATCTGCTATTTGCAGAAGTACTAGAAAATGAGTGCCAGAAACAGAAGAAGTAATACTGACCCGGATATAGAAGCTCTATATATGAAATATAGAAATCTGGGTGGAAAACCCTTTTCGGGTGAAGAAGCAATTATGAAGACACAAGCTTGGATTCGTTCGGCTGAGAAAATCTTCGAAGCATTAAAGCTTAGAGATGACCAGAAAAGATTATTGGCCTCCTGGGCTCTCAAAGATGAAGCTTTATTCTGGTGGGATTCAGTTATCAAAGGTAATCCATAAGGTGATATCACCTGGGACAGATTCAAAGTGATTTTCTTAGAAAGATTTACTCCTCCCGAAGCGACGGATTATGTGATGAATTTTCTTATCTAATACAAGGTGATATGACCATTCCCGAATATCATAAGAAATTCAATGAACTTTCTCACTTTGCTCCTCATCTAATTCAAAATCCGAAGAGGAAAAATATGAGATTTATTCACGGGCTTCAAAGGAAATACCAGAATAAAGTATTGGGGCATGTAAAGCTTCCTTTTTCAGAAATGATTTATATGGCTTATCAATATGAAGATCTCCATAAGAAAGGAATGTTATGCGACGAAGAAGAAATCAGCTCTAGCAGCAAAAGAAAATTTGAGGCTGATAGCCCAGAGACAGGTGAGCAGCCTGAGGCTAGTACGAAGGCTGAAGTCAAAAAGAGGCCGAAGATCAATCAGAAAAGGGTAAAGGCAGTCGTATGTCTAAAGTGCAATCAGCAAGGGCATTCGATGAGAAATTGTAGATCTTCGGATAGACGAAAGGGTGATGGGTCTAAATCCGGGATGAATTTTCAAGAAAATAGCAAATGCAATCTCTGCCATCAGGCTGGTCACGTAAAGCAAGATTGCTGGCAGTTGAAAAAGACTGAAATAGTTCAAGTGAATGAAGAGGCAGAAACTTCTGAGCCCTCAGCTATTCAGGAAAGGGCAGATGTTTTAGAAGGCACGCTTACTGTCAAAAACATTCCAGTCAAAGTACTGTTTGACACAGGCGCGTCACGAAGTTTCATTCCCAAAGATGCAGCTAAGAAACTGGATTTGAATTTGAAAAAGCTCAAGGAACCAATGACTGTTCAGAATCCGGTTGGGGGTTCCATCGATCTCAGTTGGATTTGTAGAGTGCCAGTTTCTTTCTCTCGTTATCGGTTCCCTACCATCGCGGCCGTTATGAATTTTAAAGAGTTTGATCTTATCTTAGGGTTAGATTGGTTGACCAAATATGAAGCTGAAGTTAAATGCGCCGACAGAGTCGTAAAGGCGAGGATTAAATCAGGCGATTATATAACCATTCCCTGTGAAGGTCAGAATGCTAATAGAAAAGACTTCTGGGCAGCTCTGAATGTTTCTCCAGCCCAAATTGAAAAGGTCCCTGAAGTCACAGAGAATATTCCTGACCTCATCAAAGACATTCCTGTCATCAAAAAATATGCGGATGTGTTCGAAGAAGTTGTTCGCTTACCTCCGCAGAGAGAAATAGATTTCAAGATTGCTTTAATTCCGAATGCAAGGCCAGTAGTTCATGCTATTCGAAGAATGTCCTTGAAAGAGAAGGAAGAATTAGACAATCAAACACGACAGCTAGTATGGAAGGGTCTGATCAAGCCTAGTTTCTCTGATTGGGGTGCAGCAGTGGTATTTGTCCCAAAATCTGACGGTACTCTACGTCTATGTGTGGATTATCGAGATCTGAACAAACAGACAATAAAGAACAAATATCCATTGCCGCGAATAGATGATTTGTTAGATCGATTAAATGGAGCACAAGTATTTTCAAGAATGGACCTAGCTACAGGTTTCCATCAACTTCGAATTGCCGAAGAGTGTGTTCCAATGACAGCGTTCAGAGGCCCCGACTTATTCTATGAGTGGTTAGTAATGCCGTTCGGCTTATGTAACGCTCCAGCTTACTTCGTCGATCTGATGAATAGAGTGTTTAGAGGAGTTTTGAATAAATTTGTTCAGGTTTTTATTGATGATATTCTAATCTTCTCTAAATCAAAGGCCGAACATGAAAAGCATCTGGAACAGGTTCTAGAAATTCTGAGGCGGAATGTATTAAAAGCAAAGTTTTCCAAATGTATATTCTGGCAAGATGAAGTGAAATTTCTGGGCCATGTAGTATCGAAAGAAGGAATCGCTGTGGATCCAAGTAAAATCACCGCTATTCAGAATTGGAAGCAACCCAGCACCCCCACTGAAGTCCGTAGTTTTCTCGGATTGGCTAACTATTACCGGAAGTTCGTTAAAAACTTTTCGAAGATTTCTGGCCACTTAACGAAGCTTACAAAGAAGCATTCTAAATTTAAATGGACTCAAGAGAGTGAGGAAGCTTTCGAAGAGCTAAAGTTGAGATTAACAACTGCTCCAGTGCTAACCATCATCGATGGCAACCAAGATTTGAAAGTCTGGACTGATGCTTCTAGAGAAGGCCTTGGCGCCGTGTTAATGCAAAGAGGTCAAGTAATTGCTTATGCTAGCCGTCAACTGAAGCCACACGAGAAAAACTATGTAACTCATGATCTTGAGTTATTGGCTATCATATTCTCTTTGAAAATCTGGAGACACTATCTTCTGGGCGAGAGATTTGAACTGTTTACAGATCACCAGTCGTTAAAGTATCTGTTCACTCAGAAGGACTTGAATTTGAGGCAGCAACGTTGGCTGGAGTGTCTTGCAGCATATGACTTTGAAATTATATATACTCCAGGGAAAGCCAATGTCGTGGCTGATGCGTTAAGCCGAAATAATGAAATGATCGCTAGTTTCATCATTGCGACCTCGTTGATTGATAAGATATCGGCTCTCCAAGAAGACGACCAATTTATCAAAGGAATAAGTCAGCGAATTCGTGAGGGCAATGCTTCGTATTTCCAGCTAGACAGCGAAGGGATTCTGAGGTTAGAAGGGTGAATTTGCGTTCCAGATATTCCTGAACTCAGAAGGGACGTACTGGATGAATGTCACAAATCTAAGCTCAGTATCCATCCGGGTGTGAATAAAATGTATAACGATATCAAACGCACATTCTGGTGGAAGTCGTTAAAAAGAGACATCTCAATATATGTTAGTCGATGCCCTACTTGCCAGCTAGTCAAAAGTGACCAACAGAAATTGGCTGGATTGTTACAACCACTAGAAGTTCCTGGTTGGAAGTGGGAACATATTTCGATGGATTTCATTGATGGTCTGCCCAGAACCAGAAAAGGGAATGACAGTATTTGGGTGATCGTAGATCGTTTCACGAAGACCGCCCATTTTATACCTGTCAGATCAAACAGAACTGCTCAGAGTCTGGCGTAGATATACTTCAGGGAGATAGTCAGACTACATGGAGTGCCGCTCAGCATAGTAAGTGATAGAGATACGATATTTACTAGTAAATTCTGGGAGGCATTTCAAGTCGAACTGGGAACGAAGTTAAACATGAGCACCGCTTATCACCCTCGGACAGACGGTCAGACTGAGAGGGTGAATCGCATTTTAGAAGATCTATTGCGGGCTTGTATTCTAGATTTCGGTGGATCATGGGAAGACCATCTGCATTTGGCTGAATTCTCTTATAACAACAGCTACCAGGCGAGTCTGACAATGTCGCCATTCGAAGCATTGTACGGCAGACCGTGCCGATCTCCTGCTTGTTGGGTCGAGCCTGGAAATAGACTTGTGTTAGGGCCTGATATGATTCGAGAAGCTGCCGACAAAGTCGATTTTATTAAGAAGCGATTACTCGCCGCTCAAAGCCGACAAAAGAGCTATGCCGATAGAAGAAGAAGAGATATATCCTTTGAAGTTGGCGACTATGTATATTTGAAAGTATCGCCGATGAGAGGAGTTATCCGGTTCGGTAAAACTGGAAAGTTGGCACCCAAATTCATAGGTCCGTTTCCTATTCTGGAACGGATCGGAACTCTCGCTTATAGGGTCAAACTGCCTGACTGGTTGCCTGGAGTGCATGATGTATTTCATATATCTCAACTTCGAAAGCACGTTCATGATCCAGACTTGATCGTGGAAGAAGCAGCTCAGCAGGATATTGAAATTACTCCAGAATTGGCCGTGAGACGTGAGCCGCTAAAGATTATCGGCAAAGAAACCAAAGAGCTGAGGAACAAGAAAGTTCACTTAGTCAAAGTGCAATGGAGTGGAGATCCGCGAGATTGTACTTGGGAAACTGAGGAGAGCATTCAGAAAGCTTATCCCAGATGCCGAGTAGATATCTCTGATTGACTCCGGTGCAAGGTACATTTACCATACTTTGCATTACCATTTAATTCTCTATTCTGTTGCTATTTTCTTCCCATGGATGTGCACTATTTATTCTATACTCTGAAGGTTAAAAACAATTGGATTGGTCGTTGTGTTGTGTGTGATCGTAGATTTATCAAACCACTTTCGACTTTGTTCCTTTTCGAGGACGAAAAGGTTTAAGTGGGGGAGATTGTAACGACCCAGAAAATCTGAACCAATTAAAAATTTTTAAATTGGCTAAAATAATGGATTTTAAATATTTAAAATAAATATTTTAAGTAATGGCAATGAAAACTGAGTTAAAATCGACATTTGAAAACCAATATAATTAGTTATAATTATATATAGAATTGAAAATAGCGCGGTAGTTCGATAATTCGATTTCAAACTTCAATTGAATATACCGGGTGCAAAACAATCCGGATCTTAGTGAAACCAAAAATAATGGAATCTAATTGATGATATCTTTCCAATGAATCTGACCAATCGAAATTTGATAGCGGGAATCAAAAGATATGTCCAGTTGAAAATTCTGAATAGTTGCTATGGAATTCAGGCCCTTAAAAATGGACATTTTGGAAATGACCTCGGATTTCGACGAAACCACTTTTGTTGGATCCGCAGTGTCAAGTTATTGTTAGGTTTCAAATCTCATAATTTTTCGAATCAATATGTGAGCGTGGCAAAGGAAAACGCGTTTGACCAGTTTCAGTTGATTTTAATCGACTGGAAATTGGCCATTTTTCAAACGGTCTCAGAATTCGACGAAACTAGTTTTGTTAGGACCGTATCGTCAATACGAAGCTAGAAAATATTTTTCTAGAATTTTTCTAGTTAGTATGTGACCCCAGTAATTTGAAATGTGCGTTTAAAATTCAATATAGTGATTTAAATGAAAATTCAAAAGGAAACTGATTGCAACGATCAAATCAGCTTGCGATACTTATCCCATTGTGTTCGGAATGGGAGTAAAACGCTATGGGCGACAGGCGGTGGGCCTCGTTTCGAGGTCGTATGAAAAAGTCAACCTTTTTGCAAAAATAGAAATAATTAAATAAAAAAATAAAATAATATAATTTCCCTCCCCTTATCCTTCGTACTGCCCCCCCCACCCCCGTTCATTTCGATTACAACCAGAAAGAAAAAAAAAAAAACCTAGAACTATCGAGCAGCCGCCCCCCCCCCCCCTCCCCCTCAGGCGAACGCCGCCGACGAAGACATCGCGCCACCGCACCCCTCGTTCTCCAGCACCCCCCTCCTCCATTCGAACCGCGGCTACCCAAAGACCCCCCCTTCTTCGAGTTCAAACCCCTGCCGCACCTCCCCGGGTCACCGCCGTGCCCTAGCCTTCCACCGCCGACCGCACCACCACTCCGCCCCCTCGAAGCCACCTCCGACGACCCCCCCCCTCTGTAAGTTTTCTTTTATTTTATTTATTTATTTTATTTTTGTTTTAATTCTGATTTTATTTACTTAAGAAAAGAATGCTGTTTTTTTTTTAGTTTAAATACCGTTTATTTTTTTTAGGTTTTAAAACCGATTTTTAAAAAGAATGTAAAACTGTTTTTTTTTTTTAAGAATTCAAAACTGATTTTAAAAGAAATTAAAAACTGATTTTTAATAAAAAGAAAAACTGATTTTAAAAGCAATTAAAAACTGATTTTTAATAAAAAGAAAAACAGATTTTAAAAGCAATTAAAAACTGATTTTTATAGGAAGTTAAAACTGATTTTTATATAAAGTTAAAACTGATTTTTATAGGAAGTTAAAACTGATTTTTATAGGAAGTTAAAACTGATTTTTATATAAAGTTAAAACTGATTTTTATAGGAAGTTAAAACTGATTTTTATATAAAGTTAAAACTGATTTTTATAGGAAGTTAAAACTGATTTTTATAGGAAGTTAAAACTGATTTTTATAGGAAGTTAAAACTGATTTTTATATAAAGTTAAAACTGATTTTTATATAAAGTTAAAACTGATTTTTATAGGAAGTTAAAACTGATTTTTATAGGAAGTTAAAACTGATTTTTATAAGAGTTTAAAACTGATTTTATTTTAAATTTTAAAAGAAAAAAGGTTTGAATTTAAAAAAAAAAAAGATTTAAACTTTAAATAGAAAAAGATTAGAACTTTAGAAAAAAAATATAAAGATCATATTTTTAAAATAGAAAAGAGCAGATTTTTAGAATGGAAAAGATCCTATTTTTTAAAATAGAAAAGACGGGATTTTTATTAAGTAAAAGAAGTAAGATATGAAAATTTATATTCTTAAAGCAATAAAAATATAATTTTTACATCATAGAAATATTAAAAATATAATCTTTATATATTGAATAGCGAAGTCAAAATTCAATTTTTATTTATTGAATAACATAGTAAAAATTCGATTTTTACATATGTAGAGAATACGGGCGAAAGCGACAGAAAGGCGAAGATTTCTCTAAGGAAGTGTCGTGCAGTTGGATAGCTATTGGTGAGATTTCTGATTTAAAAATATTATATTTGTGTGAAAATAAAAGTGAATTGCTATATATAATATATATATATATCTACGCCCCTCGTCCACAAACCATGGACGATATTTATTGATTGAAATTGTTGTGAAAATTGATTGATAGAGAATGATTGTTTGGGATTGTTTGTGATTGATATTGGTTGATGGTGGTTGAAAAATACCCATTTGTGGTTGTGAAATATTTGGTTGAAACCACATAGGATTAGTTTGTGGAAATGAAATAAATATATACATGCCGCCTGCGTGCGAATTAGATGCATGATCCCCATTGTCAAAAACCGCGAGGTTTTAAGGTAGAGCGAGGAGCCGTACTAGGGACGGTCCCGGTTTAACTACCCTGCCGTTATGCTGCCGAAATTTTGAATAATATTCGTGTGTTTGAATTATTTTCATATGCTTAAACTATATTTATTCATCGAATAGAAAACATTCATGTGTTGAATTGATATTCATTCGTTGATTAGAAATTCATGTGTTGAATGGTATTCATATTTTGAAATAAATTGTTTGATAATAAAAAATCACCTTTTATCGACTATATGAACTGTGTAAAATAATCTCGTTTTAAAAGAAATTGTTTTATGATAAAAATCCCATTTTTATCACCTATATGAACTATATAGAAAAATAGTGTTTTGAAATGAATTGTTTTACAATAAAAATCACATTTTTATTGTATGCAGAAATCGTTGAAATGTGAAGTGTTAAAAATAGTCATTTGTTCAAAATAAACATATATAAGTTGAAATATTCATTAATTAGCTAATGAAATGATTTGCACCTATTTATGTAACATTAGAATGAATGGTGTTTTTAAACCGAATAGAAATCAAATATGAAGTCGAATAGAAAATGATAAATGATATGAACTGTGTATATGTGTACATACATATTCATTGAACAGGTTATAGCAAAGGGGCTAGAGAAGAGGAATAAAATTTTGTGCCCGACAAATAGGTACACATTTACTGCTTTGTTTGGGTGATAATTTTATGAGCCTGTTGGCTAGCCGCTTGGCTTTTTCTTTTTCTTTTTGAGATTAGAAGGACCGGGAACGCTATTGGCGATTTCCCGATGCTACCGGTGCAGGGGAGGTTATGGCGAAATTTTCCAAAAATTTAAGGTGTTAGAAATTTTTTTGAAGTGAAAACGATATTGAAATCATTGAATGAACTATATTTATATAAATATATAAATATAAATAAAATTAAAACGAAACGAGGCCGTGCAGTTCGTATTTTGAAACCGTGATTTCAAACGACTAGTGCGGGAAATCCGACCATTGGATTTTCCCGAAACCTCAACCGTCGGGTTCGCCTTGGAAATATCTTCCCAACGGCACCAACTTTGTAGAAATCCAACGGTTGGATTGTCTGGAATGTTTAATTCAAATCTGAAGAAAAACAGCGCCAGAAGCGATTATATTTATATATATATATATATAAATATAATTATATATTTAATCGAATAACGACGTTGCAGTTCGTATTTTGAAATCGAAAATTCAAACGATTGTACCGGGAGATCCGACCGTCGGATTTTCCCGAAACTGGAACCGTTGGATTCGTTTTGAAAAGACCTTTCTAATGATGTAAATTTTGCGAAGATCCAACGGTTAGATTTTCAGATATGTGTAAATCAAATCTGAAGAAAAACAGCGCCACGGCCGCGTTATGGCCCGAAGCGTCGTTTTGAATAAATTGGCTATTTTAAAATAAATAAAAATAGCGATAAATAATTATAAAATATCATAAGCAATGCGGAATGGAAATAAACTGAATTTGCTTGATTTATGTGATATTTGATGGTTGAATGTGTTTGGTGTGAAAATTACATTAAAGAACAAAATTGGTGTTGTCGAATAATTTAACCATTGAAATAAATCGAATTGAAATTCTAAATATACGTGAATTATTTGAGAAGGCCGAGTTAATTCTCATTTCAAATAATTGACCGACGATTGAAAGTCGAAGATGAAGACGGTGGTCGAAGACCGGAGATCTTCACCTCGTTTGGATGGTAACCGAGGTCCTGATTGGGAGGCATCCCGAAATATGGATAATGAGTGGTGATCGTCCAGACGTACGTGGTGATCGATGGGTTTGCGAGGTATTTAGTGCCTCCGGTTTCGTTCAGACCCAGAACGGACTTGTAAATGGACTGTGTGTCCGACATTGGATTTTATTCTGTGTTGATTGATCTCTGTTAAATATACATCTGTTTGGCGGCGGAGAACTTATTCTTTTGCTTAACGCCCTTCTCTGAGACGTACGAGCTCAGAGGTTGTATATCGATGGACATCAATCGCATGGCGTGAATTGCCTGTGTGGCATGCTAAGATGCAGTGATCAGGGCTTCTGTTGAAAAGCAAAGTCTTGTGGTGATGATCAAAGCACCGCCTGTGTGGCGTAGCTTTGTGTATAACGTGAATTCGCGAACCTCACACCCCGGTATGAACCAAAAACGGGAGAAGGACCTCAGGGAGGGCATGCGTTTCTTTCTAGCTAGGGTGGTGTCAGCGACCTACCAGCCCTGACATTTATATACTTTTCACCTATGTGGTTGTTTCTGTTGCGAGGCGCCTCGGTTTGATCGGACGATCCGGGTCCGATGGAGTCATTCGTTGGCTCGTTTGCGCCCCAAAAGGCGGGGAGACGTATTGTTCAGGTATAATAATTCACATCGGTGGACCGGCCCTGACGATCCAGGGGGCAGTTGCGGCTGTTCCTGAGACATGGTAGGCTAGATTGTCTCGAATTCGGTAGGGACTATCTTTTGCCTTGGTTCATGATAGAAATCCAATTTCCAAATACGTGATCGTGCGGTTTCAATTGTATATATATATTTGGCGACATAGTGGCATGGGACGCTCATGTCGTCTATGATTGATAGTTATGATTTGAAATTGTTTTCAAAACATATAAACACTAGGAATAATATCAAATGCCTTTGTTTTATTCGTATCAAGCATATTTTGGCCATTATAAGGTAAAACTCTATCCTCCGGTTTGCGTTGCATTGTGTGATGGGAACTGAGTCTTATAATGGCTTCATTTTTATAAAAAGCATAACGATGTTTAAAAGAAAGATTTGTTTTAAAAGCACTGGCGATCCAATGGAGTAAACCCGTTCCACGAAAGTGGCGTGGTCCTGTGATTAGCCAATTATATATATGTGTTGAGTGGATTTCTCATACCAGTCCCATGACTAACTCGTAGTTTGTTTCACTTTCAAACTCGGGTGCCCCTTTTTCTACACGGGCAGCCTTGTATTCAGGTTTGGCTGGTTCTTTCTGGATAGCTGGAGCTGAAGATGGATTCTATCATTTATTTCTTTTTATGTTGTTCAGCTCCTATTGTACATATTTTGTTTATTTCCGCTGTAGACATTTATGTACAGCTGAACTGTATTTGTACTAAGTAAGATCCTGTATTCTGTGTAACTCTGATGATTACTTTTATCCAGTATATTCTATTGTTCATTTCATGGTGTATTTATTTAATTTTGTTCTGCTATTATCTGTTTCTGTGTTATATTCCAAAGATAACCTTGTTTCCGTGAGAACGGGAAATCGGGTCGTCTCAATTAGGACAAGATATGACAAGGCAAGATAAACTGAATGCGCTTCTACTCTTTCTCTTCTTCGCTACTACCTTGTTATTCTGATTGCTATATTTCTGCACCACCTAACTAGTGTCCCAACTAGTAATCTGTATAAAATGATAATATGATAATGTGATCCCAATCCCCGCAATTGTGGTAGCCTTCAGGTGTACATCTATTATGAGGATTCCACCTCAATATGCCTAATTACCATGAATGTATTAGATGTACCCTTACTACACTATCGATCGACTCCCTACTTGTATTAATTTCTCTTGTGTCTATGCCAATCGGCCATCTCTTGCGTGTAGATACCCTGTGCTGGTCCCACCATAAGGTGTATCAATCCTTTTGATAGCAACCCGACACGATTCAAGATGCACAGTGTTTAACTACTAGTACCCAGTGCCTGTTTTTTCCCACTTCTGAGTACGTGCACACCCGTAAACCGTCAAAACCTACACTAACGTACCCCATGCCGCTGATTTGACCGCTTATAATCAGCCCAGTAATCGTGCACCACCCTGCCTAGTTCAGGGTACCATGATACATCTATGTGGGTTACTGTTGAAATGGGTCCCCTTTACTTGGGTTTCCTACTGGTTAAGTTTGTGGGCCTATATTTACTAATATTACCCACCAACCCGATGTGTACTTAACCCTCCCACTAATTCAAGCATGTTTATTTAATGGTTAATTTTTGTGGGCCTATATTTACTAACATTTCCCACCATCCCAAAAGGTACTTAACCCTCCCACACATTATGTCGTATGGGTTAAGTGTTGTCCATTCATGTTAACATAACCTACCCACTCATCGTGTCATGTTGGTTAAGTGTTTCTTATTAACTTAACCCCATTCGTTCATCAAGTTATATTAGTCAAGTGTTTCTCATTAACTTAACCCTAGTTATTCATGTTATATTGGTTAAGTGTCATCAATCAATTCAAGTTACTTAATCAACCTACTTGTCATGTTACTTTGGTTAAGTGTTGCCTTCTTGTGTTAACTTAACCCTACCACAAATCAAGTCATATTGGTTAAGTGTTTCACTCTTGTTTTAACGTAACTTTACCACAAATCAAGTTATATTGGTTAAGTGTTTCCCTATTGTTTTAACTTAACCTTACCACAAATAAAGTTATATTGGTTAAGTGTTTCTTATTATTTAACCCTACCCATTCATCATGCTATACTGGTTAAGTGTTTCCTATAAACTTAACCCTATTCATTCATCTTGTTATATTGGTTAAGTGTTTCTCATTAACTTAACCCTAGTCATTCATCTTGTTATATTGGTTAAGTGTTTCTCATTAACTTAACCCTAGTCATTTCTTAGCATGTCTTGTTCATTAGCATTAATTGATTTATTAATGCATCAACCTCTCACATAAGAAATGTGTTGTTGTGGTTACTGGATGTGCCGGGCGATTCCGGGTAGTTTTACACCACAACTCAATCTAACCTCAGGTATTTCTTGGGAATGATGCACTAACCTCTAACATTAGATAGGTGTTGTTGTGGTTACTGGATGTGCCAGGCGGTTCCGACCAGTTTTACACCACAACACAATCTAACCTCGGGTTAGGCATGTTCATCTTTAATTTACACATTTACCTTAAATATTTATATGTAAATTTTCCATAATTATTGCCATTCAAGTTATGCCCCATTTACCCACTAAATCAGGTTCATAATTTTTGGTATATAAATTATACTATTTTATGCCACTAACCATTCATCTATTTATGGGCCAAATTATGCCAATTATAATAATTTCTAAGGTTTTACCAACGTTACCCCTGTCATACGTTCGCAAAATTCACACAGAATGTTAGGCTCGTAACTTAGCCTAACTTATATACAAAAAAGGAAAGAAAGGAGCATGTACCATTAACACAACATAAAATAATAAGGATCTAACTAAACATGTGTCATGTAAATGTGGCATAAAATAATGAACTTGCATTTTTGGATCCAACTAACATGAGTCTTTAAGCATATGAAATTACCCAAATCCAACTAAGCATGTAAATGTAAACTTTTTTTTTGGGCCTAATAAACATAAACCATAAGCATATAGAATTACACAAGTTCAACTAGACATGTGAATGTGAACTTAATAACTTGGATCTAATAAACATGAATCTTAAACATATGGAATTACACAGGTTCAACTAAACATGTAAATATGGACTTTTATTTTGGATCTAATTTTCATAGATCTAAATGTAGATCTAAACATAATACATGTCTTGGCCTAACAAATTGCATGTAACATAACATGAATAAGTCACCAATTTTACATGATTGGTTTACATCAACATAATAACCACAATAGCCTAACAACTTGCATGTAACATAACATGAATAAGTCACCAAACTTTACATAATACATGATTGGTTTAGCACCAACATAATAACCACAATGGTCTCATAAGCACATACGATAGAATTGTTACATGAATAAGCATGAATCAGCATCATCATTATCTTACAACTAGGAATAACGCTCGTTTTCACTTTATTACAAATCATAACTTTTTAATCGTTCACATCTAAATAATAACAGGACTTACAAACAAAAGAAATTCTTGTTTCCGGGATCTGTTTTCTGAATTTGAAAAGCAATCCCTTCAAGAAGACTATCAATTCTCTATGTTAGTTTTGATTCGTAGCTTTTAACTTGCTTTCTAATTAAAGAAGAAATGGTGGCAAGGCTAGAACGGTCATGGACAACATGGTGGCTCCTTGGAATGAATTTGTGTGATTTAGGGTTTGAGGATTATGGTTGCTTATATAGAAGTCTAGGATTAATTCTAGCCTTTGGATATTAGGTTTCTGATCTGTATCGTACACCATTTGCTGAGTCAGCAAATATTTTTTGTATATTAATGACCTTCTAATTTTCTTCCCTAAAATTAATATGAATTGAACTTAAACATCTAATTGCATGTTTTATCCCACTAGCGTGTTCTTCTTAATTGATGTCAATTAACATGTCCTTATTTTTTTATTGTTAATTAACATAAGCGACTAATTTACTATATTCCTCAAATTAACATATTCTGTTTAATATTAATTGACATAAGTGACAAATTAGCAAAAGCATTTATACAAATTAATATTAATAACATGGTTTCCTAACAATACCCTATAAACGTGTTTACAATTTGATGTCAAATAACATGATTTTACAAATGAACATAAATGCCTAATTAACATATTTTCTTTAATTAATATCAATTAATATGGATGACAAATTAGCACAAACACATATACAAACTAAGGTCAATTACATGTTTTTCAATCAATGCCATATTAACACGCATCTACAAATTAATTTCAATCTATTCATGTTTACATATTCCTCCTTTACTGTATACATTAATTGCCCATATATATAAATATCTATTTTTATATATACGCACCTATTCATAAATTCTAATATTGAGAACTAATGCAAATTTATTGCTTACCTATTTCAAAAAGTGGAAATTGAGTATATAATTTAATTCCCTTTTTTTTCTACTTTCCTCGTAACAGAAAAAGTCAGTGCATAAGGAAGTTACATACATACATATATATATATCTATTTATACATGCATAAATCTTTCTTTTTACTGCATGAATCCACACATTTCCTTCCACTTTTTGTATTAATTGCATATATATATATATATATATATGTATATGTATATGTATATATATATATTCTTTTTTTTCTTTTCTTCCTTCATTAATTAATTAACCCTTTAATTAATTATCTTTACGGTATAGTATATCTAATTATGGGGTGTTACAGACAGGCTGTTGTAAGCATTAAATATTCATATTTAATGCTTATGTAGTGTAGAATGCACGCTGGATGATGGTTGACAGTGTTTGATTATTGTTATATACATTTGTGTATGAAATCCATATATATCACATTATATGGTAATTGACCATGTCTGATTCCATTTCAAAAAGAAAGAATATTTTAAAATAACGAATATTTTAAAATAATTAATATTTTTAAACAATATTCAGTAAAAGAATCAAAATATGATTTTGATGTCCGATTTGGGATGGACACGAATATATTTAAATATATAAAGCCGTGTTGATAAGATTAACGCCATTTTGACATAAACGATATTTATATCAATTTTATTCATTTTTATAATGAATATCACAAAGGAATTGATTTCAAAATACAATGTTTTGAAAATACTATTATTTATAAATCGATGATATGAAATATTCAATTTTGATTTAAAATTGAATATGAAGTTGAAATCGTTTTGAAAATGAATTTAAAATGATTTATAAAATATGTTTTGAAAGGAAATTGATGAAATATATATAATATATATATTACATATATATAATGGCCTGAATAGAAAGCGCCGCGCAACGGCGGTTCGCGAATTTCGACCATTGACGTCGAACGGATATTAAGGGAGATCCGACCGTCGGATTCTCCAAAAACCGGAACTGTTGGGTTCGTATCGAAAAGAGCTTTCCAAAGAACATTAGAGATTTGAAATCTAACAGTTGAATTTGGAATTATGTCCAAATAAAATATGGAAAAGGTCGTTGTAAGCGCAGTTCGATGACCGTTTATGGAATCGACTGTACGGGCCTTGATAAAATTATTTAAAATATCAATAATTAGTGTAAAATCATAAGAAATGATTTGGAAAGAATTGGGATGAAAAATCCATATATGAAAGGATAAAAAATTTTCTTATTGAAAAGAACTAGTTATGAACTAGATTTATAATCCAATATTTTTAAAATAAATAAATTGGATTTGAAATGGTTTTAAAAATAACTGGAATTTCCAATATATGAATTGGAATGGATTTGAATCGAAATTATCTTTGGAATATTTCTATATTGGATTCCGTGATTATACAGACATTGTGGAGGAATTTGGAAGATATGTATATCGTTATTCCAATACGATATTCGTTGATGTCAGAATTAGATATTGAATATAAGCCGATATATTTTCTATTCAGAGTCTTGTATTTAATATCAAATGGGATGTTGGGTTTGTCATGAACGGTGTCTTCACAAACACTATTCTTAAACCCATTTGAGAAAAGATTAAATGTTTTATTAAGATTTATTGAAGTTACCAATTAATTAATATTTTATTAGAATGGAATTGAATTGGATTTTTGGGTTTATCATGAACGGTGTTTTAAATAACACTTGTTCTTTAACCCGATTAACAATGGAATGATATTTTGGGTTTGTCGTGAATGGTATCTTTGATAATATTGTTCTTAAACCCAATGGAGTTAGGAAAATTAAAAACTAACTGGAGATCAGCTAAGTTGAATGGTTTTCTGGGTATTCATCTGATGTTGGTTTCGGCCTTTGGGATTAATACTTAGGGAGTTGTTATCTTACTAATTTATGGTTGGAGACTGATGGAATGTGATTTTGGGTTTATCGTGAACCGTATTTTAAATGGCATTGGTTATTTGACCCAGTTAAAGATAAGATAAATTTCTTAGCTTTGAATAATCATTGATATTGATTTTTGTGAAGACTAAAACTATATAGAGTTTTAATGAATCTTTGATTAGATTAAAAAGTGAATGTGATAATTAAAATTACCAATTCAAGAAAATGATCGAAAATGTTGTGCCACCAGTTTTGCTCCAGGCGATAGTTAAATCTTTAGTTAGATTTGAATGTGAAATGGTAATTAATTTTACCGATAACAACGTGATGTTAAATATGAAGTATTATCAGTTTTGCTTCACGGGATGAATAGGTTGGGATTGGGAAATTATACAAACAATTACTTCGGTAAGGTTCGCTAATCCCGACTAGTTTGGATAAACCATAATTTTTTTGAATTGATATCCAAAGGAAGATTAAAGAATTTATTTTTGATAAAATTAATGGGAACCTTTCCCAAAGTATATGCATATTTGGGTAAAGAAATATTCTGGATTGGAATGAGGCGTATGTTGTGTTTTTATAGCACTTGTCTATTATATACGCGAGTTATTCAGAAAGACCGGGTTTGTCCCATTCTGAATAACTGATTCGATGATATGTCGAGGATGAAGACGGTGGTTGAAGACTGGAGATCTTCACATCGTTTGGATGATTACTGATGTCTTGATTGGTTTGTACACTTAATACGTGGTAATAATGGTGTTCGTCCAAACATACTTGGAGATCAATGGATATGCGAGGACCTCTTTCCTGTATTGGACATGCGGGATGAGGAATAAGGTGCCTCCGGTTTTGTTCAGACCCAAAATGAACTTGTAAATGGATGTGTGTCTGACATCGGATTTCATTCTGTGGGATTGATAGACATCGGTTGCATAGCGTGAATTGTCTGTGTGGCATGCTGAGATGCAAATGATCAAGGCTTCTGTTGAAAAGCAGAGTCTTGTGGTTGATGATCAAAGCATGACTTTAATATAGCATAGCTTTGTGTAGCTTTAATTCGCGAGCCTTACACCCCGATGTGAACTAGAAACTGGAGAGTACTTCAGGGAGGACATGCGTTTCCTTCTAGCTAGGAGTGGTATTATGGTTATGCAAGCCCTAACGTTTTACTTATGTGGATGATGGATAGCAAGGAGCCTCTATTATATCGGTCGTTCCGGGGCAGATGGTTTGGATGGGATATGACCAGTTTACGCCCCACAAGGCAGGGAAACACAATGTTCAGGCATTTTAATCCACATCGAGTGGACCGGCCCTGACGATCCAAGGGACCACCTGTGTTTGGGTCCTGAGACATGGGCTAGATTGTCTCGAAGAGGTAAGGACGATCCCTTGCCTTGGTTCGCAGATGGAAATCCAACTTCCAATATGACATTTTGCAGTTTTGATTGTAGAGCCTAGCATGGCGACATAGTGGGATGAGGCACTCATGCCGTCTATGATAGATACATTTGTATTTGAAATTGTTTTGACACTATACACTTATACTAAAAGTAAAATATGAAATTTCACACACCAAGTATTTTTGGCTATTATAAGGTAAAAACTCTATCCTCCAGCTTGTGTTGCATTGTGTGATGGGACCTGAGTCTTATAATAGCTTCATTGTTCTTTACTTAGCATTGCGCTGTTTTTTTAATGCACTAGTATTCTTTGGAGGAACCCTTTCCATGTTATACGGCGTGTTCCTTTGATATACCAAACTTTAAAATCAGATTAATAATTGTTTTATTTCTCACACCAGTCACATGATTGACCTGGAGTTTATTGTTTTAACCTAAACTCTGTGTGCCCCTATTTTCTACACGGGTAATGTAACACCCTATATTTTTCTATGAATATTAATAGATGAATTAAAAGAATACTTAATTTTAAAAGTGAGAATTAAGTAAAACAGACTATACCATTTGCGTTCGTCTCAAAATTATGGTCAAGATGGACCCAAAGTTTGCATTAAACGGATAATGTATGAGGAAGTTATGGACCTTGGAAGTTTGTATACATATAAGGGAAATGTAACACCCCACCTCCACTAGGATCACTCCTTAGAATGTACTAGCTTTGGAGGGGCGTTATTGTGAAGGTAAACATGCACAGAGATATCGCAAGACAAGAATATATGAAAATAAATATAAGTAAAGCAGCGGTAGCAGATAAAAACCCATCATCATCATCTCAGAAAACCCACATAGTCAAGTACATAATATCAAAATGTCATGATCCAAAATACAACATAAGTCTAGATACGTGATAACAAAATACATGGTAAAACATCAGTACTAATCCCCAGAAATAAAAGATAAGCCACAGCTAGCTCAGATCCATACATGAGCTATCCAACAAGCAAGCCAAAGATCCACTAAGCAGATGTAGCCCCTCCCTGAGAACCTGTGGGGGGGGGGGGAACGGAAGAAAAGAAGCGAAAGAAAACGGGTCAGTCAAAAAGACTGGTAAGCCCTACTATGATCAATCTGTAAACTAATAAAGTTAACAGCATGATGGAAACTGAGATGAACATACTGGCAATAGCTAAAGGTGACATCACATAGATGAGATCAAACTTTGCACCACAGTGTACTAGCAAACCCACAAAACAGATCTTGATCCCTTCGCCCAAACTTTGGCCCAATAACATGAAGTGACCTTAGTATAAGGTCCAGCCCAACGGTCTAGTCGATCGGCTCCCTATAAACCTAACACGTCAAGTGTTGGTGTCCATACGGCCCACATGGATGTAGTCAGACTGTGCTGGGTCCACCTTCGGGTGTATCAAGCCCTAAGGTGTCAACCCCAGACACCTAAGCAATAATGCACAGTCTAAGCCTACTGGTACCCGTGCCTCGAGTTTGTCCAACATCGGACTACGTGCACGTCCGTAGCCCGCCGGACCCGCACCGCTGTACCACTCAGCCGTCGCTTTGGTCGCTTACATCAGTCCAGTAATCGTGCCCCGCCCTAACCTAGCTGTAGGGTTGTAGTGATACCAAACTGGGATTACTGCTGGAACAGACCACGTTGCTAGGGTTTCTAAGAGGGTTAAGTGTGGTTTTAACCCCTCACTAATCATGGATTAAATTAGTTAAGTGTGACCACTAAACCCCATCTAATCCTCGCATCCCCATTATTGGTTAAGTATTAGTGGGCCATGACTTAACTCTAATCATGAGGCATTAATTACTTAACGCACCCAACCTCTCACATTAGACATCCGTGGTTACCTGGGAAGATTTACACCACGTCTAGGTCTAACCTCGGGTCTTATGGTGCACATGACCAACTACCCACATTAGACCCCACGTTGTGGTTACCTGGGAAGATTTACACCACAACTAGGTCTAACCTCGAGTTGGCCATATCATGTTATCTAATGTCATGTCCACTTTAGAACATATTTACAAGTTAACATATACTTGGGTAGACCTAACTTAATAGGTAAATTCCCAAGGGGTAGACCTAACTTAATAGGTAAATTCCCAATCTTTTAGTTTCATGTATTTTTAAGTTTACCCAAACCCTCCGAACGTCATTATCTTGCTTACATATTCGTCATAACGCATAAGGGTATAAAAGGTAACTTGGCATAACATACATGATGAACTTCACATATCATAATAAACATGCATACATGTTAAACTTGCAAATCATGTCATAGTGAACTCGCATAAACATGCATAGCTTATTAAATGTGCATAACATGGTAAGGTGAACTTGCATAAGCATGCATAATCCATTAAACTTGCATAACATGGTAAGGTGAACTTGCATAAGCATGCATAATCCATTAAACTTGCATAACATGGTAAGATGAACTTGCATAAACATTCATAACCCATGAAACATGTAGAACATGGCATAATAAACTCGCATAAGCATGCATAACTTGTGAAACATGTAAAACATGGCATAGGAATCTCGCATAAGCATGCATAACTTATGAAACATGTAAAACATGGCATAGTGAGTTCGCATAAGCATGCATAATCAAATAAACTCACATAAATCTCAACTTTCACCACATATTAACTTTAGAGTTTGTAAAGTGAAGGTAAGAGGGCTTACAAATATAAACAAGTCACAAATCCACCAAATAAGATGAAGAAGCCCTTTTAAAAACCCAAGACAAAGCTTCAAATAAGAAAACCCTTTTGCAAAACCCCAAAATCACAAACTTAGCAAATCAAACTTGCAACTTAATGAAGTATGCAAGTTATTAAGCATTCATACAACATAGAAAAGGTTGTATGATCATCATATCTTCATAGGATTAGACTTTGAGGAAGGTGGAGGCTAGGGATTTTTAGGTGGAGGCCATTTGAGGATTCAAATTGACATAGTTTAGTTGCTAGATTGATTAATGAGGCTTTAGGGTAGGATTAGGGGTATATTTATAGAAGATTAGAGTGTTTTTAGCCCTAGGATTAACCCTAGATTAGTTTAGGCCCGTCAGATCTTGGAACTCTCCAGAACCAAGCCACAAGACCCAACCCAAATCAGAAATGGTGCACCAGGCTAAACTGCCCGGGCACCCCCTGTCGACAGGGCTGTCGACAGGGCTGTCGACACCCTGGGGGCCCTGTCGACATGCCTGTCGACATGGGGCCCCTGGCGGGAATTTTCCCGCCTGACCCCGATTAGCCCTAATCCCTGCTTTTTAATTCGAAATTTAAATCTGTTCTTAGCATAGAAATTTCTGAAAACTTCAATGGGCCTTAACTGGGTCATACGGACTCCGATTTTCGAAAACTCGGACTCTATTTCGCGTATTTTTCTGAGACGAACGCAATGGCATAGCCCGTTTCCCCTGATTCTGATTTTTGAATTAAATTCTGCCTCAATTTATGTTATAACAGTTTATTGAAAATACGGGTTGTTACATTCTCCCCTCCTTAAAGGATTTCGTCCCGGAAATCTTCAAGTTAGGAAGAACATATCCTACCATCCAACATCCATCTACTCAAAGCATCATCCACGAGCAACCATTGTCCTTAACGGATTCTAAATGCTGTATGAACATATGCAAAAGTGTGTGTATATGTACTTATCTAATGCAAAGATCGATGCAAAATATGTTAGTGAAATGTATCCATATGTATGCAAATCCCTAACATAATGTATACTATCTACATGCGTGCTCAATCATACATCCATATGCAACATCCATGTGATTGCATACAAATTTCATCCAAGAATAAGCATAAACACTCATGCACATGCAATATGAGGAGTGTGTGAGCCGATCCAGTGCCTAATGTGTATCATGCATCCACGAGTAACCACTTGCAAACACTTGCAACCACTCGCAACCATCAAACATAACATGTTTCAAACACATGTTTCATCCAAAGGGTTTCTACCTAAGGTTCTCATGACACGATTTGCACGATGACTAGATAAACATGGATAGCAAAGAGAAAGATATGCTAAACAAAGAAAAGAGGTTGAGAGTGTACCCTCAAAAAGGAATGGATAAAGCCCACGCATCTTCTCCTCGGTTTCCCAAGTTGCGTCTTCTTCGGCTTCACCCCATTGAACTTTCACTAACCTGACCTCACGATTTCTTAGCTTCTTGGTCTCTGTCCCCAAGATACGAATCGGAGCTCTCCTTAAAGTTGCTTCTTTCTCTACTTCCACGTCTTCCAGGATGCCAGGTTCAACCACCTCAGCGGACTCATGCAGGCACTTTCGGAGATGCGAGACATGAAAGACATTATGCACTCCGGACAACTTTTCGGGCAATTGCACTCTATAAGCCATCTTCCCAATTCTCTCTATGATAGGGAAGGGTCCAACAAATCTCGGTGCTAGCTTCCCAACAGCTCCAAATCGGACCACATTCCGCAAAGGAGAAACCTTTACGAAGACCTTGTCCCCAACCTCAAACTCCAAATCGGATCTCCGCTTATCAGCATAGGATTTCTGCCGGTCTTGGGCCGCTTTCATCCGTTTTCTAATCAACTCGACCTTCTCGGATGTATCCCTAATCATGTCGGGTCCAAGTATAAGCTTATCCGTGGACTCCCACCAACATGTAGGTGACTTGCACGGCCTCCCATATAAAGCCTCAAATGGTGCCATCCCTATGCTCGCCTGATAACTGTTATTATATGCAAACTCAACAAGAGGAAGATGGTCTTCCCAAGCACCACCAAAATCCAGAATGCAAAGCCTCAACAAGTCCTCAAGTACCCTATTCACCCTTTCTGTTTGGCCGTCTGTTTGTGGGTGATAGGCCGTACTCAGGTTCAACCTTGTGCCCATAGCCTCCTGCAAACTGTTCCAGAACTGACTAGTAAAGATGGGGTCTCGGTCACTGACTATGCTGGAAGGGACTCAATGTAGTCGCACTATCTCACGAAGATATACTGATGCTAGTCCAGATGCGGTCCTTTTGCTCTTCACTGGGATAAAATGAGCACTCTTCGTGAGCCTATCCACAATGACCCATATGCTCGTATTCCCCTTCCTGGTCCTTGGAAGCCCATCAATAAAGTCCATAGAAATGCTCTCCCACTTCCATAGCGGGACCTCTAGCGGATGTAGTAGCCCACCGGGCTTCTTCGACTCAGCTTTTACTCTCTGACAAATAACACATCTCGAGACAAACTCCGCCACATCCTTCTTCATTCCAGGCCAGAAGAAAACGCGCTTCATGTCCTTATACATCTCATCACCACCTGGATGTATAGTCATCTTGGAGCGATGTGCTTCCTCAAGAACTTTCCTCACCAAGTCTTCTACCATCGGAACACAAAGCCTTCCGTCTCTCCTCAGCCGACCCTTATCGTCTATAGAATATCGAGCAAGGTGACTAGATGTCTCCACTCGAGCCAGCTTGTCCATGATCTCAATTATCTGAGGGTCTTCCTTCTGTGAAGCCCCGACTTGATCCAGAAGGGTAGGCCTGAGCTCTAGAGATGCCAAAGAACCGGTCATCCTCTCAACTGTCAAAGAAAAATCAAAGGTTGCTAAGAACTCTAAATTCTTCATCTCAACAAATAGAGGACTTAGTGTCAACCTTTTCCTACTCAACGCATCCGCTACAACATTCCCCTTGCCAGAGGTATAGGATATCTCAAAATCATAGGAAGCCAAGAATTCCATCCATCTCTGCTGCCTTAAGTTCAGATCCTTCTGCGAAAAGAGATACTTCAAAGACTTATGATCAGTATATAGCTCAAATCTCTCTCCCAGAAGATAATGACGCCATGCTTTGAGCGCATATACAATCGTTGCCAGCTCTAGATCATGAGTGGGATAATTCCTCTCATGCACCTTAAGTTGCCTCCCACCAAAACATATAACTCTGCCCTCTTGCATCAGAACGGCGCCCAATCCCGTGCCACAAGCATCAGTGTACATGGTAAATATCTTGCCACCATCAGGTAAGGCTAGAACTGGTGCTGAGGTGAGGGCTCTCTTGGGCCTTTGAAAAGCAAGCTCACAATCCTTATCCCAAGCAAAGACTAAGTTCTTCTTCGTCAACTTAGTAAGAGGAGCGGATATCTTCGCGAAGTCCTTGATGAACTTCCGGTAAAAACCCGCAAGACCCAGAAAGCTTCTCACCTCGGTTGCATTCCTTGGAGTCTTCCAATCCTGAACTGCAACCACCTTAGCGGGATCAACCGCTAAGCCTTGCTTGGATACGATATGCCCAAGAAATCTGACTTCCCTTCTCCAAAAATGGCACTTGGAGAACTTGGCTTTTAACTGGTGTGCTCTGAGCGTATCCATCACTTCTACTAGGTGCCTCGCATGCTCTTCTTCATCCTTGGAGAAGACTAGAATATCATCCACAAAGACCACGACAAACTTATTCAAGAACTCCCGAAACACCCTACTCATCAAATCCACAAAATACGCGGGTGCATTCGTCAAACCGAACGACATAACAAGCCATTCAAAGAATCCATCTGGAGTTCTGAATGCAGTCTTGTCGATACTATCTTCAGCCACTCTGAGCTGATGAAAACCCGTAGCAAGATCAAGCTGAGAGAAAACAGAAGCACCAACAAGTTGATCAAAGAGATCGTCGATCCTCGGTAACGGGTGTCTGTTCTTCTTAGTCAGCTTATTCAATTCTCTATAATCCACACAGAGCCGAAGAGAACCATCTGCCTTAGTTGCAAACACCACAGGCGCTCCCCATTCGGATATACTCCTTCTGATGAAGTTCTTCTCAAGCAATTCTTTCACTTGCTTGCTCAGCTCCCGTCTCTCACGCGGAGCCATATGCCGAACGGGCAAAGAAACAGGCTTAGCATTATCTACCAGATAGATGCGAAAATCAATCTCTTGTTTAGGGGGCAACCCCTTGACTTCTTCAAAAACGTCTGGATAATCTCGGACCACCCTTACAGACTGAAGGGCCTCCTCTGATGAGTCGAGAGATTCTAGATAGCATAACATGACGGGATTCTTCGGATTGCATGAAATCTCTAAGGTGTTGCCCAGGCGAGTCACAAGCCTTACAACCCTATGCTCACAATCCAGAATGGCTCCATATCTGGACAGCCAATCCATGCCCAAGATCAATCCGTATCCCCTGAAACCAAGAACATACGCACTACACAAGAACTCTACGCTGAGTATAGAAATCCTCAGATCCTCACATATCATAGATAGATGAGCAGAACCCCCAATGGGATTCGAAACACAAACGGGATCATCCACTAAGCTAGTACTAAGGTGCAAGCTATCAACAAGATCAGATGAAATAAAGCTATGTGATGCACCAGAATCAAACAAGGTACGCACTGGAAGATCAGAGATATAAACAAGGTTCTCAACAGAAACACTACCTCGCTCGGGAAATGAAGCGGCATTGAGAGCATGAACTTGCCCTCCTGAAGGTCCAGCCTGTCCTTTCTTCTTTGGGCATTCTTTGCTAAAGTGCCCAGTCTCTCCACAAGAAAAGCATCCACCACTAAGCTTCCTTTTCTTCTTCCTGCAATCCTTAGCAAAGTGCCCAGCTATGCCACAGTAATTGCACTTTCCCTTGCCTTTGTTGTTGCCCTTCTTGTTCTTGTTCTGATTCCCCTGGCTGCTTTGACCCCCTTGATTGCCTTTGCCGTGAGAATCAGTCTTCTTTGCTTGAGTATCACTCGACTTGACTTCTTTCTTTCCATCTCCCTGAAGCAGAGCCATGTTGACCAAACTCTCAAAAGTAGCTCCATGCGGAATATGTGACATCGCCAAGCCCTGTAGCGGCTCATTCAACCCCCTAGCAAATCGAAGAGCCTTCTTCTCCGGGGTGTTTACCATATCCAAACCAAAACGGGCCAGCTGATTAAACTTGTTCACATACTCCTTGACAGACATATCACCTTGCTTTAATGCAATGAACTTCTCCATTTGTAAATTCGCCTCAGCTGAAGATAGAAACTTGGTCACAAATCTAGCCCTCAAGTCGGCCCAAGTCTCAACGGGCCTCGTCCCATTGGTGACCTCCCACCAATAGGCCGCCTCCTCCTTCAAAAGCCATACTGTCAATAAGATCTTCCTCTCGTCATCAATCCCAAAGATAGCAAACAAGTCCTCCGTGTCTTTCAGCCAATTCCTAGCTTCAACAAAAGATTCCGTGCCTAGGAAATTCTTGCCTCCCATTGCCTTGAAGTCTTTACAAACCTTTGTAAACTCAATCTGAGGATGCTGAGGGGGAGGAGGAGGAAGAGGAGCCTCAGCAACGGGAGGGGGAGGAACATTAGCAACGGGAGGGGGAATATTAACTGCTGGAGGAGGGGGAGCAGGAACCACCGGAGGAGGGATATTAGGGATAGGATTCTCAACTACAGGAGGAGGAGTGGGAGTAGGGTTGGCGGGACCAGCTGCCGCCCTAGCTTCTAGAAGTCTCCTATACCAGAGTGGTACGTTCACTCCATCTGGGATGTCAAGATTCTCAGCCATACTGAAACGAAAGATAAGATAAGATCAGGTCAAGGGAACGAAGGATAACGCTAATGGCTTTTGGGGATTAGCCTTAAAATAATCTAGACTTTATTTTGGAAAATACTTAGTAGGTTTTTGAAAATAGTTTTTCAAAAAGGGTTTTTTTTTTCAAAAGTTTTGTTCAATCTTGTTAACCTTGTGCTCTGATACCAAATGTAACACCCCACCTCCACTAGGATCACTCCTTAGAATGTACTAGCTTTGGAGGGGCGTTATTGTGAAGGTAAACATGCACAGAGATATCGCAAGACAAGAATATATGAAAATAAATATAAGTAAAGCAGCGGTAGCAGATAAAAACCCATCATCATCATCTCAGAAAACCCACATAGTCAAGTACATAATATCAAAATGTCATGATCCAAAATACAACATAAGTCTAGATACGTGATAACAAAATACATGGTAAAACATCAGTACTAATCCCCAGAAATAAAAGATAAGCCACAGCTAGCTCAGATCCATACATGAGCTATCCAACAAGCAAGCCAAAGATCCACTAAGCAGATGTAGCCCCTCCCTGAGAACCTGTGGGGGGGGGGAACGGAAGAAAAGAAGCGAAAGAAAACGGGTCAGTCAAAAAGACTGGTAAGCCCTACTACGATCAATCTGTAAACTAATAAAGTTAACAGCATGATGGAAACTGAGATGAACATACTGGCAATAGCTAAAGGTGACATCACATAGATGAGATCAAACTTTGCACCACAGTGTACTAGCAAACCCACAAAACAGATCTTGATCCCTTTGCCCAAACTTTGGCCCAATAACATGAAGTGACCTTAGTATAAGGTCCAGCCCAACGGTCTAGTCGATCGGCTCCCTATAAACCTAACACGTCAAGTGTTGGTGTCCATACGGCCCACATGGATGTAGTCAGACTGTGCTGGGTCCACCTTCGGGTGTATCAAGCCCTAAGGTGTCAACCCCAGACACCTAAGCAATAATGCACAGTCTAAGCCTAGAGGTACCCGTGCCTCGAGTTTGTCCAACATCGGACTACGTGCACGTCCGTAGCCCGCCGGACCCGCACCGCTGTACCACTCAGCCGTCGCTTTGGTCGCTTACATCAGTCCAGTAATCGTGCCCCGCCCTAACCTAGCTGTAGGGTTGTAGTGATACCAAACTGGGATTACTGCTGGAACAGACCACGTTGCTAGGGTTTCTAAGAGGGTTAAGTGTGGTTTTAACCCCTCACTAATCATGGATTAAATTAGTTAAGTGTGACCACTTAACCCCATCTAATCCTCGCATCCCCATTATTGGTTAAGTATTAGTGGGCCATGACTTAACTCTAATCATGAGGCATTAATTACTTAACGCACCCAACCTCTCACATTAGACATCCGTGGTTACCTGGGAAGATTTACACCACGTCTAGGTCTAACCTCGGGTCTTATGGTGCACATGACCAACTACCGACATTAGACCCCACGTTGTGGTTACCTGGGAAGATTTACACCACAACTAGGTCTAACCTCGAGTTGGCCATATCATGTTATCTAATGTCATGTCCACTTTAGAACATATTTACAAGTTAACATATACTTGGGTAGACCTAACTTAATAGGTAAATTCCCAAGGGGTAGACCTAACTTAATAGGTAAATTCCCAATCTTTTAGTTTCATGTATTTTTAAGTTTACCCAAACCCTCCGAACGTCATTATCTTGCTTACATATTCGTCATAACGCATAAGGGTATAAAAGGTAACTTGGCATAACATACATGATGAACTTCACATATCATAATAAACATGCATACATGTTAAACTTGCAAATCATGTCATAGTGAACTCGCATAAACATGCATAGCTTATTAAATGTGCATAACATGGTAAGGTGAACTTGCATAAGCATGCATAATCCATTAAACTTGCATAACATGGTAAGGTGAACTTGCATAAGCATGCATAATCCACTAAACTTGCATAACATGGTAAGATGAACTTGCATAAACATTCATAACCCATGAAACATGTAGAACATGGCATAATAAACTCGCATAAGCATGCATAACTTGTGAAACATGTAAAACATGGCATAGGAATCTCGCATAAGCATGCATAACTTATGAAACATGTAAAACATGGCATAGTGAGTTCGCATAAGCATGCATAATCAAATAAACTCACATAAATCTCAACTTTCACCACATATTAACTTTAGAGTTTGTAAAGTGAAGGTAAGAGGGCTTACAAATATAAACAAGTCACAAATCCACCAAATAAGATGAAGAAGCCCTTTTAAAAACCCAAGACAAAGCTTCAAATAAGAAAACCCTTTTGCAAAACCCCAAAATCACAAACTTAGCAAATCAAACTTGCAACTTAATGAAGTATGCAAGTTATTAAGCATTCATACAACATAGAAAAGGTTGTATGATCATCATATCTTCATAGGATTAGACTTTGAGGAAGGTGGAGGCTAGGGATTTTTAGGTGGAGGCCATTTGAGGATTCAAATTGACATAGTTTAGTTGCTAGATTGATTAATGAGGCTTTAGGGTAGGATTAGGGGTATATTTATAGAAGATTAGAGTGTTTTTAGCCCTAGGATTAACCCTAGATTAGTTTAGGCCCGTCAGATCTTGGAACTCTCCAGAACCAAGCCACAAGACCCAACCCAAATCAGAAATGGTGCACCAGGCTAAACTGCCCGGGCACCCCCTGTCGACAGGGCTGTCGACACCCTGGGGGCCCTGTCGACATGGGGCCCCTGGCGGGAATTTTCCCGCCTGACCCCGATTAGCCCTAATCCCTGCTTTTTAATTCGAAATTTAAATCTGTTCTTAGCATAGAAATTTCTGAAAACTTCAATGGGCCTTAACTGGGTCATACGGACTCCGATTTTCGAAAATTCGGACTTTATTTCACGTATTTTTCCGAGACGAACGCAATGGCATAGCCCGTTTCCCCTGATTCTGATTTTTGAATTAAATTCTGCCTCAATTTATGTTATAACAGTTTATTGAAAATACGGGTTGTTACAGGAAATATATGTATATATATATAAATTAAAAAAATAAAAATCAACCTAAAATTCAAGAAAAAAATTTAAAGTAGCGGAAGAGAGAAGGCAAAATGCCAAACCGACCTATTTTATGGGTCGACCCAGCAGGTCTCGGGTGTTTGGAATCGACCCCGTCGGTCTAGAATGGTCTGTGATGAAATTTTGTGTTTTAGGGCTTATGTACCGCACTGTGGTTGGTTGGGTGACATGCCTCTTTGGTTTAAATGGCTCTGATGACTCCTATGCTAATCTAAAGGCCATGGTTTTCCTAACACACCTTTAAATATATATCTAAACCTAAACCCTAATTCTATTATTCACTCTCATGGCGCCTCAATGCCGCCAAACTCTCACCTAAACCTAGCTGCCACTAAAATGTAAATCAAATCAAAAAGTTCTTCATCAACCTAGAGGATTAATCAATATCAAGTTAGAGTTCTTCAACAACAACAAGCGATTCAATTATCTTTTCTAATCCAAACGTTGTAAGTTCAGTTATTTTTAGATTTGAACACCTAAATCTAGTCTTGACATGTAATAAGATGAATTTGAGACTATGCCTGTTTCAAAGTTGTTATTTTGCTTCTATTCTTATTTTCATGATGCTATTATCATCAGTTTATCTTGTTATACATCAATTTTTCATGTTCATGATGATGTTCTTATCAAGTCTTAGCCTTCATGCCTGTGATGATATTTTCATGCCTATTTTCTCTCTGTTCTTATTTTATGCAACTTCTACCTCCCCCTATTTATTTTCTTTTATTGAACCTAGGTTAACTTCGAACCTAGGCTGAAATCGTGAAATACGAACATTTGGAATACGGGGAACATTGGGTATTGCCTATTTGGTTGAGTTTATGGGCATAACATGTTTGGTGGAATTATTGGGCATAATTTGTGATGCATATGGGGTATTATTATTGTAACACCCCGTAATTCTGTAACATTAAGTTTCACAAATTAAAGTATAAATAATTTTTAGAAGAAGAATTAAGGGAAATGGATTAAGCCATTGCGTTCTTCTCGAAATTCTGCTTGGGATAGAGTCCGAGTTTGCGTAAATCGGACACCATATGAAGGAGTTATGACTTTCAGAAGTTTCAGCAAAAATTCAGAACCAGCTCAGAAATTCAAAAATCGCAGAACTGGGCCGGGCAAGAAAATTCCCGCCCAGGCAGGTTGACCTAGAGGTCGACCTACCCCCAGATCTGGGCAGAATTCACATTTTTGAACCTAGACGCGATTTTGGCCCTATACATTGAACAACAGCTATAAAAACACCCCTAGGCCTCATATTTTCTCCTCACAACTTCTCTACGTCTATACTTTGCTCTAAATCTAATTAAAATAAAATAATAAATAAATCTAAGATGAGGTTATGCTGCTCAAGTTTTTCAAGAAGAGATTTAAATCAAGTTAAAGCTTCAAGAAGGGAATCAAAGGCTAATTCAATGGCTTCGAGCGACGCCACGCAAATCGTAGCAAATCGCCTTTTCTAAACCGATCGCTGTAATTTCGGTTATTCCTCAGATTTGAACGTGTAATTGGACTCGTGAATGTAATAAATTAAAATATAGAACTGTACTTATTGGCAAGTTAATTATCTTTGATTCATGCTTATGTCAAATCTAACGTTATCTATGCCTTTGGATCTGATTCTCAATTTCGGCCTAGAACGTATTGTGGCTAATTGCCAATGACAAAGAAACTATTACATATGACTATGACTATAAGACTTTTGCCTAAGACTATGACTATGAAGTTGTTGCCCATGAAACTATCTCCTATGACTATGATTCATGACAAAGGGACTATTACATATGACTATGACTATAAGACTGTCGCTTATGACTATGACTATGATTCATAATTTTGAGACTATTGCATATGATTCATGAATATGAGACTATTACGAAGATTCATGACTATGAGACTACTGCCTATGACATGGATTAAGAAACTATTGTGATTATTCGCCCATGACTATTGTGGTTAATTGCCTATAATTATTATAGTCAGTGACTTATGCCTATTCCCATTAACCTATTAGGTTGTACTTCGAACTGGCATTATGTTGGACCAAATCACCTATGCCTAATTATGTTGGATCTCATTTTTTTGGGTGTAACTTGTCTAGTTTATTCCTATTCACTGTTGTGAACATTGAACCCATTGGATACATTATTTTTGTATTTGGTTCATTCTTTAATGGCCATTCTTTTATGTCAATTCTCGTACTTATCCCATATTCCTTGCTTTGATACTATTAGTATCATTTCATGAGTACATAGAAAAACTTGTGAAATCATGTTATACGTACGATTATGATGCGGGGATTGGGCGTAGGTTAATTAAGTTAATTTGGCATAAAAAATATGTTGGCATAAATCTAAATTGGGTATAACAGTGAATGATTTACATGCGTATTAGACTTGGGCAAAAATTGATAAATTTTAATTGGCCTCAAATTATGTAATTGGCATGTAAACCAAGTTTTTGACGTAAACGATAAATCTAGAATATTAAATCTAGTTCTGACATAAACTGTAAATTGGAATATTAATCTAGATTGGGAATGAATTGAAAACGGGGGAATATTAAATCTAAATTGGTATAAACTGCAAGTTGGGTTAATTGATTGGTAAATAAAGTTTTGGGCATAGAATATAAGTATGTAAATTTGCATGACAGTTGAATACGATCTAGGCTAAATTGGTTTACGAAAAATTTTCATTAATAGTAAATATGTAAATTTATTAAAAGGCGAATATGCTTAACCCGAGGTTAGACTGAGTTGTGGTGTAAAACTGCCTGGAACTGATCGGCGCATCCAGTGACCACAACAATACCTGTCTAATGTGGGTGGTTAGTGCATCAAGCCCAGAAAGACCCAAGGTTAGACTGAGTTGTGGTGTAAACCCGCCCGGAACCGACCGGCACATCTAGTAACCACAACAATATCTGTCTAATGTGAGTGGTTGGTGTTTTAATTAATTAACTAATTAAGGCTCATGAATAAATCAAGCTAGAAATGGTGAGGTTAAGTAATTAGGGAAACACTTAACTGTAATAACATGTTAATTAGGCAAGTGGGTGAGGTTAAGTAAATTTAGAACACTTAACTGTTGTAACATGTTAACTAAGCAGATGATAGGGTTAAGTTAACTGAGGTAACACTTAACAATAATATATAATGACATGTGGTGGGCTTAAGTAATACAAGAGGAAAACACTTAACCAATTATATAACATGATGTATGGGAAGGGTTAAGTTAACACGAGAACAACACTTAACCAATGTAACAAGATTTGAGGTAGGGTCAAGTCAACACCAGAAGGAAAAACTTAACCAGCATGACGTGACAGGTGGATGGGTTATGTTAACTTGAATTGATTAATGACACTTGACCAATGTAACTCGATGAACGAATGGGGTTAAGTTAAATGGGAAACACTTAACCAATATAACCTGATGAATGAACAGGGTTAAGTTAATAAATCACACTTAACCAATTCAACATGATAAGCAAGAGAGGTTGAGTTAATAAGAACCACTTAACCAACACGACTTGATGAGTAGGAGGTTAAGTGCACGTCGGTAGGTGGGTAATATTAGTAAATATAAGCCCACAAAACTTAACCATTAAATAAACATGCTTGAATCCGTGGAAAGGTTAAGTACATCTCGTGTAGGTGGGCAGTATTAGTACATATAGGCCTGCAAATTTAACCGTTAAGAAAACATGCTAGAATCGATGAGAGGGTTAAGTACGTCTCGTATGGGTGGGTAATATTTGTATATATAGGCCCACAAACTTAACCAGCAGGAAACCTTAGTAACGGGGACCCATTTCAGCGGTAACCCTCATAGATGTATCATGGTACCCTAAAACTAGGCAGGGTGGGGCACGTTTACTGGGTTGATTATAAGCGGTCAAAAATAGCGGCTGGGGGTACGTTAGTGTAGGTTCCGACGGTTTACGGGGTGCACGTACTCCGGAGTGGGAAAGCAGGCACTGGGTACCAGTAGTTATACACTGTGCATCTTGAATCGTGTCGGGTCGCTATCATAAGACTTGATACACCTTAAGGTGGGGCCAGCACAGAGTATCTACATGCAAGAGAGGGCCGACTGACACAGACACATGGAAAATTAATACAAAGTAGGTAGTGTAATCCCCAGTTGGACCGAGGTCGCGTAAACCCTGAATCTGAGAAGCGTTCAATAGGTAGCATAAACCCCAGTGGCCCTGGATAGCGTAAACCCTAGTTGAATCTAGTAAGCGCTCGATAGTAAACCCTAGATTAGATCTAAGTAATAAACGGAATCCCCATAATAGAAGCACACCTGAAGGCAACCGCAAATACGGGGATTGGGATCACGTTATCATATGGTCATAAATTACTAGTTTGGACACTAGTTAGGTAGTGCAGAGATATAAAAATCAGTATAAATAGGGTAGTTGCGAAGCAGAGAAGGAGTAGAAGCGTATTCAGTTTATCAGTACATTCAGTTTATCGGTACATTCAGTTTATCTTGCCATATCCCATGCTTATCCCATATTATCTTGTTACTATGGTTTAGTCTTATATTTAGTTTATTCATATCATGACCCTTTTCCTCGTTTAGATGCTAAGAATCGCTGGACTTACCAGACTTTATGTCTGACCTAGTTTTGCTTTCGCCTCTTTTCTTCCATCCCCCCCCCCCAGGTAGTCAGGGAGGGAATAGCTCAGGTTTGTTTGGACCGTTACTCTTTCCAAGTTTGAAGACTCTTTGACGTGTTGCCTTGGACTCTCTCTTCTACTGCTATGGCTGGCTCATGCTTTATTTAGGGAAATCATTTTATGCCTCTTTATTTTTGTAAGCAAGACAAGATACTTTGGTATTGTAAAACAATCTTTATATAAGTTGTTTATCAATGAAATAAAGTTTTATTTATTTGCCGCTGCTTTAATTGTCTGTCTTGTAATTTATCTGCATCTTTTACCTATAATGCTTCACCGAAATTAAGGCATTCCTTTTGTGAGTGACCTTAACGGAGGTGGGGTGTTTCACTTGGTATCAGAGCTGAAGGTTACCAGACCATATAAAAAGATTTGAAAAATTATTTTCAAACGATTTTAAAAGAAGCATTTTCAAAAGAAAAGTATTGTTTTAAAGGCATATTCCCCAAACCCATATGCACTATCTTTTGATCCTCCATTTGAATCCTTGTTTCCTTCTTTCTTAAGTCTTCGGGGCTCCTGGCCTTTTGGGAGGTAACCTCATCGTGGCATGGTTCCGTAGGTTCGACAAGACTACGACACTTGTCAACGGCCAAACAAGTGCCTAACTTCTATCTGTAGCCGTAATTTTCTTTCGAGCTCGGTAGGATTCCCCGTGCGATGGAGGCAGCTTTCGAGAGACATGTCAGTTACATAAAGATGGAAAAGTTGAGAATGAAGGGGTTTGGCTATGGAGCACAACACAAGGATGAAGAACCCATGGATATAGACTTGGTTCACAAAGGAGGGGAGGAAAGGATAGTAAAACCTAAAACAAGAGGAAGTATTTTTATTTTGGTATAATGGGTCGTATAATTAAGGGCAAGGGCAAAGAACAAGGGATAGGATTTTCCGGAAGGCAAGTGCATGCTCTCACTGCCAGCATACCCAAGAGAGAGGCAGTAAGTTTTCGGTTGACAGAGTTTTTCCTTCTTGATTATCCTGTTAGTACTCTTTTTGATTTTAGTGCTTCACATTCGTGTATATCTTCTTCCGTAGTTGAGTCTCTGCACCATAGATATGGTGTAGTAGAGGATCCCATTATAGACTCAAATCCAATTGCTGGTTCGGCCCATTTATTTTTGACTTGTGAGGATTTGAGAATAGCTATATTTATGCTTATGTGTTTGGGCTATGGGTTGATTCTAGGCATTGATTGGTTAGCTAGTAATTATGAAACAAAGGTAGTTAGACTTTCGACTTGCCTTGAGAATACACTTGAGATTTTGTACGATCCTAAGGGATCAGTTTGTCTTAGCTACCTAGAATCACTTTACTTATCTATCGACGATTTTCAATCCGTTGGGGTGGTCCATGAGTATGCAAGATGTTTTGACTAAGGTAGGGGTTTTCCCCCTAAGAACTCGAAACAAACTTCTGCATGTATCTAGATGACACTGCAAAGCCATTTATGTGATGAACGATAATTCTGGAGCGAGATTGGCGAGGATACCCAGAGTCGGTAAAGTGCTCAATTGTTTGGTTGTTTTGTTAGTATCATCTCACATAGATCATCCAAATTCGGAGGAGGTATCTCTTGGGTGCTTGTCTGATATTGGTTTAGGTCTTTGGGTCTTTACTTGAGGGATGTTGAGTTCGACTAGGATGGTTTGCGTGAGAAATAAATGGTTGGGGCTGGCACCCAAAGTTAGACTGAACTTAAGAGAGGTAATAAGCACATAGTAACCATTAGCTTTAGACTCTCAGATTTGCAGCATGATGGATAAGCCAAGTAGAGGAGAGACCTCTAATCATCTTAGGTATATTCACTTGGTATCATGATTAACATATGTTTTTCTCGGAAGGATAGTTCGATTACATTGGATACCCTATTGCATAGTAAGTGAGCGAAATCCTATCTTTACTAGTGGGTTTTGGAAATGGAGGCCAAGAAGCTTTGCGATCGTGAAGTTAAATTAGTTAAGGTACAGTGGAGTGAAACTCAAGAAGATGCGACTTAAAAGACTAAATACCAGATACGCGCATCTTAACCTTTTTGAGGGTATATCCTTGATTCCTCTTTTTCTGTAAAATCTATTTGCATGCTAGTCTTTAGCTTTTAAATATATCCTCTAGGTCCTATCCTCAATCCTTAGGTAGAAGCCTGTAACACCCCACGTCCGTTAGTGTCACTCACAAAGGGAATGCACTAAGTTCTATGGAGCATTTAGGGTAAAAGATGCAGATAAATTACAAGACAGACAGAAATTAAACAACGGAAAATAAAACTTTGCTTTATTGATAAAATAGTTTGTACAATGATTTCTTTACAATATCAGAGTATCATCTGTCTTACAAAATAAAGAAGCATAAAACAACATTTATATTCCCCAATTTTAGCAAGAGCCAGCCATAGCATCTAAGAGGAGAATCCAAGCAAACTTCGACAAATCTTCAAGCTGGGAAAGAGTGGCAGTCCAACTTAACCTGAGCTAAACTATTCCCTCCTTTACTACCTGGGGGGGGATCGGAAGAAAAGAAGACGAAAGAAAAAAAGAGTCAGACATAAAGCCTGAGTAATTTCAGTAACTTCTAGCATGTGAACATGGAAAACAAAACGACATGAATTAACTGAATACAAGATTACACCATGACGATAGGGTCAACAAGATTGGACAAGGTAATCACAAGATATGCTAAGATAAGATAAACTGGATACGCTCTAATACTTTCGCCGCTTCGCTATTTCCTAGTTATACTGATTTCTATATCTCTGCACCACCTATCTAGTGTCCCAACTAGTAACGATAACGTGATCTCAATCCCTGTATTTTCCATTGCCTTCCGGCATACATTCATTATTTATTACCTAGATCAAATCTAGGGTTTTCTATCAAGTGCTTTCTAGATTTAACTAGAGTTTACGCTATCTGCTGAACGCTTCTCGAGTTCAGGGTTTATGCCACCTAGTCCAACTAGGGATTACGCTACCTATCGAACGATGCCCCCAAGTCTAGGACACACTACCTAGAGTGGTATATGTTCCTATACTTCCCCACGCATGTATCGCGAATCGTTATCGCTTGTTTGGATGCACATGTCCTGTAATGTGCGGTCCGAGTCCTGTGTCAGGGCAAATCAAGGAATACAGAACTCGGTCGGGAGCTTTCAGATATCTGCCGATGCAGATGCTAAGGTCTGTTTTTATTCCAGTGGTTATGGTCCCACTTGACCCCTCCCTCAACTAATGAAAGGCACACCTTGTAAAATGAGAACTATACGCCGGCCCCCGGTGACCCACTATCCTATGGCCATCCGCAACCATAACTAGATAGCAAGTATATGGTCTTTCGGAGTTCTCCGCCTTTCCGCTTCACGTATCTCGATTGACTTAAGATGGATGGTAGACGACGAGTTGCTATCACAGGAATACCGTTTGCTCGCCGAATCACATCGGTCCATCCTAGTCTTTAGGTTGCCATGTATTGCAACCAAGGCATACCCCTGGTTCTTCTACGCAGACCTTAACCTCTGTGGGCCCAGGAGAATCATTTGCAGCCTCATAGAGGGATACCAAGAGTACCCTCACGTCCCCTCGAAGCCTCAGGCTTCATAACCCAATTTGTTGGAGCCCTTTTTTTTCCAGACGGACATTCGCTCCTTCCCGTGTTATACTAAGAATTACTACTTAGTTCTACTAACTAAGATTTACAACTTAGTTTCCAGAATCGTTGTTTTCTTAACTAAGGTTTACTACTTAGTTCCCTTTCCCGTCAATTTGGATTGGTTAAGTGTCATTAGTCAATTCAAGACGACTTAACCCTCTTCATTTATCCTGTCAAACTGGTTAAGTGTTATCAGTAATTCATGTTGACTTAACCCCACCACAAACCAAGTTATATTGGTTAAGTATTTCTTATTACTTAACCTTACCCATTCACCCTGTATTGGTTTAGTGTTCCTTTTTAACTTAACCTTGCCCGTCTGTTTTAACTAACCCGTTATTAACGGTTAAGTATTATCCCTTCATGTTTTAGACTTAACCCTATTCCTTTATCAAAATCTGATGGTTAAGTGTTCAAGTTTACTAAACCCTACGGTCTATCCCAGCTAACATATCAAATTGGCTAAGTGTATTATATCTTACTTAACCCCAACCTCTAGCCTAGTTAACATATAAATTTGGCTAAGTGTATTATTTTTACTTAAGCCCTACAAGTCTCGTTTTTCTACCTTGAGTTGGGTTAAGTGTCTCTATGGACTTAGCCCTTCCATTCGAGCTTAACTGTGTTAAGTTGGTTAAGTGTTCTTATGGACTTAACCCTCCCATTCTAGCTTAATTGTATGAACCTAACCCCATCTACCAGTCTTGTTATCATGTTGAGTTTGTTAAGTGCCTTAGTTAACTTAACCCTAGCATTCTTGTTCTAGCTTTAGCTAAATAAATTAAAGCCACGACCACTCACATTAGACAGATATTGTTGTGATTACTAGATGTGCCGGTTGGTTCCGGGCAGGTTTACATCGCAACTCTGTCTAACCTCGGGTTAGGCCTATTCGTGTTTTCTAGTTCAAAGGGTTTTGATAAATTTTCAAATCAGGTTTTGAATGTAACCATCCCGTCCGTCGGATCAGTTAGGGATAGCCAGGGAGAGCATGAAACTTGTATTTTCCAAACCCAAGCCTAGAAACTATCCTCTCTGTCACCCTAGAACTTTCTGGTGTTTCATTAAAAGAGATGTCGTTAGTAAATCTTTAATTTGTCTAGATTAACATTTCCTCATTTAGGACAAATTCTATAAGTAAATTAATCCTAATTTACTTATTTCGCAATTACTCTTTTAATGTAAATTGTCAACATTTATTCTTACGGCCCATTTTCCCCTCTATATCATGTTTATGCTTTTTGGTATGTAAACCATACCAAATGAAGTGTCACTAACCATGATTTTGCTAATCCTAACAATTACTCCCAATTATGGCCAATTTCAAGTTTATGCCAATATACTTATCGAGCCAAATTAGCTAATCCAATTCTGATTTAACATTCTAATTCACGTCAAACTAGACTTATTACTCTAGTTCACTATTCATGTAAATACTAGATTTACACGTCAATACAAGATTCAAATTACACATCTTATAATTCGTGTCAAATTTATCCAATTTGCATTTCTATGAACATGACATAATACATGTTCCCAGTTTATGCCAATTTCCAAGTTTACAACTACGTTTTAGTAAATTTCATATTTTGCCCCAAATCGCATTCCCACCGTTCGTATAATCGTGTTTCAATCTAGATTATAGATAAATCTAGATTCGTAGCAAATAAGGAATGAACCAAAGATGCTATGCAAAAGATAGACATAATAACTGGCATAAAAAGGGTTGAATAATGACGTCGGTTCAAGAACATGGGTAGACCTAACTAAATAGGTAAATTCCCAAGGTCTAAAACCAAGAATAGACAGAATAGAGACAGAGGTTCAAGAACATGGGTAGACCTAACTTAATAGGTAAATTCCCAAGGTCTAAAACCAAGATAACCAAGAATAAACTGAATAGAAAGTCAGGCCTAGATCCAAAATAATGTCAGTTTGTTAAACAACATGGTTTTGTAACTACAATGTCATGGGCATAATAATCTTATATCCATAGTTATAGGCAATAATCCTCACAGTTCAATGAATCACAGTCATAGGCGATGTTCATAGTCATAGGCAACGTTCATAGTCATAGGAAATATTCATAGTCATAGGCAATGTTTTATGTCCCGAAATCAAAGGCTTATGTTCATAGTTCCAAGGCATATGGTTCCAAAGTCCATAGTTTCACCGTCACAGTCTTATTGGTCATCGAATCACAATAGTTCTTAATTAGGTCTAAAGGTACAAGCACTGATTCAAGTAGAAAGATTAGGCATAGTATTTTATCCCTTTAATTTCATGTCCCAAATAAAAACAAAACGTTCAAATCTAAAAATAACTGACTTACAGAGATTAGATTAGAACAGAAAGATGGCGTTGCTAAGAATCGTAGAAAAACAGTCGTTGAAGTCGTTTGGACCTCCTCTTGAATCCTAGCTTGACTTGAACCTCTTCTTGAAAATCTTTTAGCAGCATTTCCTCGTCTTGGTTTATTTTATATATATTACTTTATTTATATATTTTAGAGGAGGAGGAGAAGCCATGTCTAACAAGAATCTTTGAAGCATAAAGGTAGAAAAGAATTGTGAATAGAGGAGAAGACCAGGGCTGTTTATATAGTGTTAGGCGGACGAACTTGGTCAGAAAATGTGACCAAATACAGCAGAACGAACCAGGTACAGAAAGCTGGAAAAAGCGGGCAGGTCGACACCCGTGTCGACTGGGCAGTCGACATGGGGGGGTGGTGTCGACTGTGTAGTCGACACCCCTGTCGACTTGACCTGGGCGGGAATTTCCCCGCCATGCCCCCCGCGCGTTTGAATTCGAATTTAACTCTATTTTTAAACTGTTTTGAACTTGGAATTTTCTGAAAACTTTGACGGGCCATATCTTGGTCATACGGACTCCGATTTTCGAAAACTCAGACTCTATTTCGCGTATTTTTCCGAGATGAACGCAATGGCGTAGCCCATTTCACTTGATTTTGATTTTAACTTTTAATTCTTCCTTGATTTGCGAATCTTAGTGTTACAGAATTACGGGGTGTTACATTCTCCCCCACTTAAAAGGATTTCGTCCCCGAAATCTCCAAGTTAGGAAGAATGTGTCCTACCGTACAATCACCCATCTACTCAACCATTCAATCACAGGCATCCATTGTCTTTAAAAGATTTCTAATGCCTTCATGTTCATATGCATAGTGTGTCTATATGTCTTTATCTAATGCAAAATCAGGCGGTCTACTGATTCAGTTGACCTCCTTAATGCGAATCATGTCAGTGCCATGCGTCCAATCATGTATGCAAGCATCCCTAGTGATGTAAATACTACATGCGTGCACAGCCATTCATCCATATGCAACATCCATATGATAACATATCAAGTTCAACTTACAAACAAATACATATCTGTAAATGCAATATGAAAGCGTCCGAACTTGATCTAGTGCCTAATGCGTATGCATATGCATTCACGAGCAACCATTTGCAACCACTTGCAACCATTCAACCATAACATGTTTCAAATACATGTTTACATCCATTGGCTTCTACCTAAGGATCGATGATACGTCCTAGAGGATATACTTTGGAAAGAGAGAAACAATTATGCGTAAAGCTCCTACAAACAAAAGAAATCAAGGATGCACCCAAGGAAAAAGGGTATGATGCTAGTATCTAGCCTTCTTGAGCTTTACTCCACTGTATCTTAACTAATTTAACTTCACGATTGTGAAGTTTCTGACCTCCATCTCTAAAATAAACAGATGTCAACTATGATACCAAGTGTATGTACTAAGATGATTAGAGGTCTCTCCTCTTAGCTTATCCATCACGCTATAACTATGAGGGTAAAAAGGTCGCTACGCACTTTCTAGAGTGCCTGCCACAACTATTCATTTCTCACGCAAACCACCCTATTCGAACTCGACATTCCTCAAGTACAAGCCCCAAAGGCCTAATCCAATATCAGACAAGCATCCAAGGAATATCTCCTTCGAATTTAGACGACCAACGTGAGATGATATAAGCAAACTCGATAGCTATCCTCAAATCCCTACTAAAAATAGACTGGTCGGACCACCAATTGGATTTGAGACTCTAGTGGGATCTTTCTACTATACAAGTACTATGGTGCAGAGACTCAACTAGGGAAGTGGATATAAACAAATGCGAAGTGCTAAATCCAAAGGAAAGAGTACGAACAGCACAACTAGACTCTGCCAACAGAACTTTACTACCTTTCCCCTAGGTACGCTTGGTGGTGAAAGTATGTACTTGCCCTTCTGAAAATCTTGTTCCTCATTCTTGCCCTTGTCCTTAATTCTATGCCCTATCATACCCTAGTAAAGATACTTCTTCTTGTCTTAAGTTTTACAATTCCTTCCTCCTTTGTGAGCTTAATCTGCATCCATGAATTCCTCATCCTAAGGTTGTGCTCCCTAGCCAAACTCCTCATCCCCTTCCATGTGTAGTCATGTTGACAAATCTCTCGAAAACTGCCTCCATCGTCCGGAAAACCCCATAAGCTTCGAAAGAAAACTGCTCGTAGATGAAACAACTACGGCTATGGATGGAAGCCGGGCACTACTTTGCCCTTCGATGAGGTTACCTCCCAGAAAGCCAGGAGCCCCAGAGACTCAAGAAAGAAGGAGACAAGAATTTAAACAGAGGAAGAGAAGATAGTGCGTATAGCTTTTGGGGAATATGCTTTTAAACAAACCTTTTCCCTTGAAAATGCTTCTTTTAAAAACCGTTTTGAAAATATTTTATTTCAAATCCTTAATCTGATCTGGTAACCTTCATCTCTGATACCGCGTGTAACACCCCACGTCCGTTAGTGTCACTCACAAAGGGAATGCACTAAGTTCTGTGGAGCATTTAGGGTAAAAGATGAAGATAAATTACAAGACAGACAGAAATTAAACAACGAAAAATAAAACTTTGGTTTATTGATAAAATAGTTTGTAAAATGATTTCTTTACAACATCAGAGTATCATCTGTCTTACAAAATAAAGAAGCATAAAACAACATTTATATTCCCCAATTTTAGCAAGAGCCAGCCATAGCATCTGAGAGGAGAATCCAAGCAAACTTCGACAAATCTTCAAGCTGGGAAAGAGTGGCAGTCCAACTGAGCTAAACTATTCCCTCCTTTACTACCTGGGGGGGGGGGGGAACGGAAGAAAAGAAGACGAAAGAAAAACAGAGTCAGACATAAAGCCTGAGCAAGTTCAGTAACTTCTAGCATGTGAACATGGAAAACAAACCGACATGAATTAACTGAATACAAGATTACACCATGACGATAGGGTCAACAAGATTGGACAAGGTAATCACAAGATATGCTAAGATAAGTAAAACTGGATACGCTCTAATACTTTCGCCGCTTCGCTATTTCCTTGTTATACTGATTTCTATATCTCTGCACCACCTATCTAGTGTCCCAACTAGTAACGATAACGTGATCCCAATCCCTGTATTTTCCGTTGCCTTCCGGCATACATTCATTATTTATTACCTAGATCAAATCTAGGGTTTTCTATCAAGTGATTTCTAGATTTAACTAGAGTTTACGCTATCTTCTGAACGCTTCTCGAGTTCAGGGTTTATGCCACCTAGTCCAACTAGGGATTACGCTACCTATCGAACGATGCCCCCAAGTCTAGGACACACTACCTAGAGTGGTATATGTTCCTATACTTCCCCACGCATGTATCGCGAATCGTTATCGCTTGTTTGGATGCACATGTCCTGTAATGTGCGGTCCGAGTCCTGTGACAGGGCAAATCAAGAAATACAGAACTCGGTCGGGAGCTTTCAGATATCTGCCGATGCAGATGCTAAGGTCTGTTTTTATTCCGGTGGCTATGGTCCCACTTGACCCCTCCCTCAACTAATGAAAGGCACACCTTGTAAAATGAGAACTATACGCCGGCCCCCGGTGCCCCACTATCCTATGGCCATCCGCAACCATAACTAGATAGCAAGTATATGGTCTTTTGGAGTTCTCCGCCTTTCCGCTTCACGTATCTCGATTGACTCAAGATGGATGGTAGACGACGAGTTGCTATCACAGGGCTACCGTTTGCTCGCTGAATCACGCCGGTCCATCCTAGTCTTTAGGTTGCCATGTATTGCAACCAAGGCATACCCCTAGTTCTTCTACGCAGACCTTAACCTCTGTGGGCCCAGGAGAATCATCTACAGCCTCACATAGGGATACCAAGAGTACCCTCACGTCCTCTTGAAGCCTCGGGCTTCGTAACCCAATTCGTTGGAGCCCTTTTTTCTCAGATGGACATTCGCTCCTTCCTGTGTTATACTAAGAATTACTACTTAGTTTTACTAACTAAGATTTACCACTTAGTTTCCAGAATCGTTGTTTTCTTAACTAAGGTTTACTACTTAGTTCCCTTTCCAGCCAATTTGGATTGGTTAAGTGTCATTAGCCAATTCAAGCCGACTTAACCCTCTTCATTTATCCTGTCAAATTGGTTAAGTGTTATTAGTAATTCATGTTGACTTAACCCCACCACAAACCAAGTTATATTGGTTAAGTATTTCTTATTACTTAATCTTACCCATTCACCCTGTATTGGTTCAGTGTTCCTTTTTAACTTAACCTTGCTCATCTGTTTTAACTAACCTGTTATTAACAGTTAAGTATTATACCTTCATGTTTTAGACTTAACCCTATTCCTTTATCAAAATCTGATGGTTAAGTGTTCAAGTTTACTTAACCCTACGGTCTAGCCCAGCTAACATATCAAATTGGCTAAGTGTATTAAATCTTACTTAACCCAACCTCTAGCCTAGTTAACATATAAATTTGGCTAAGTGTATTAACTTTACTTAACCCCTACAAGTCTCGTTTTGCTACCTTGAGTTGGGTTAAGTGTCTCTATGGACTTAGCCCTTCCATTCTAGCTTAACTGTGTTAAGTTGTTAAGTGTTCTTATGGACTTAACCCTCCCATTCTAGCTTAACTGTATGAACCTAACCCCACCTACCAGTCTTGTTATCATGTTGAGTTGGTTAAGTGTCTTAGTTAACTTAACCCTAGCATTCTTGTTCTAGCTTTAACTAAATAAATTAAAGCCACGACGACTCACATTAGATAGATATTGTTGCGATTACTGGATGTGTCGGTTGGTTCCGGGTAGGTTTACATCGCAACTCAGTCTAACCTCGGGTTAGGCATATTCGTGTTTTCTAGTTCAAAGGGTTTTGATAAATTTTCAAATCAGGTTTTGAAAGTAACCATCCCGTCCGTCGGATCAGTTAGGGATAGCTAGGGAGAGCAGGAAACTTGTATTTTCCAAACCCAAGCCTAGACACTATCCTCTCTGTCACCCTAGAACTTTCTGGTGTTTCATTAAAAGAGATGTTGTTAGTAAATCTTTAATTTGTCTAGATTAACATTTCCTCATTTAGGACAAATTCTATAAGTAAATTAATCCTAATTTACTTATTTCCCAATTACTCTTTTAATGTAAATTGTCAACATTTATTCTTACGGCCCATTTTCCCCTCTATATCATGTTTATGCTTTTTGGTATGTAAACCATACCAAATGAAGTGTCACTAACCATGATTTTGCTAATCCTGACAATTACTCCCAATTATGGCCAATTTCAAGTATATGTCAATATATTTATCGAGCCCAACTAGCTAATCCAATTCTGATTTAACATTCTAATTCACGTCAAACTAGACTTATTACTCTAGTTCACTATTCATGTTAATACTAGATTTACACGTCAATACAAGATTCAAATTACACATCTTATAATTCATGTCAAATTTATCCAATTTGCATTTCTATGAACATGCCATAATACATGTTCCCAGTTTATGCCTATTTCCAAGTTTATAACTATGTTTTAGTAAATTTCATATTTTGCCCCAAATCGCATTCCCACCGTTCGTATAATCGTGTTTCAATGTAGATTATAGATAAATCTAGATTCGTAGCAAATAGGGAATGAACCAAAGATGCTATGCAAAATATAGACATAATAACTGGCATAAAAAGGGTTGAATAATGACGTCGGTTCAAGAACGTGGGTAGACCTAACTAAATAGGTAAATTCCCAAGGTCTAAAACCAAGAATAGACAGAATAGAGACAGAGGTTCAAGAACATGGGTAGACCTAACTTAATAGGTAAATTCCCAAGGTCTAAAACCAAGATAACCAAGAATAAACTGAATAGAAAGTCAGGCCTAGATCCAAAATAATGTCAGTTTGTTAAACAACATGGTTTTGTAACTACAATGTCATGGGCGTAATAATCTTATATCCATAGTTATAGGCAATAATCCTCATAGTTCAATGAATCACAGTCATAGGCGATGTTCATAGTCATAGGCAACGCTCATAGTCATAGGAAATATTCATAGTCATAGGCAATGTTTTATGTCCCAAAATCAAAGGCTTATGTTCATAGTTCCAAGGCATATGGTTCCAAAGTCCATAGTTTCACCGTCACAGTCTTATTGGTCATCGAATCACAATAGTTCTTAATTAGGTCCAAAGGTACAAGCACTGATTCAAGTAGAAAGATTAGGCATTGTCTTTAATCTCTTTAATTTCATGTCACAAATAAAAACAAAATGTTCAAATCTAAAAATAACTGACTTACAGAGATTAGATTAGAACAGAAAGATGGCGTTGCTAAGATTCGTAGAAAAACAGTCGTTGAAGTCGTTTGGACCTCCTCTTGAATCCTAGCTTGACTTGAACCTCTTCTTGAAAATCTTTTAGCAGAATTTCCTCGTCTTGGTTTATTTTATATATATTATTTTATTTATATATTTTAGAGGAGGAGGAGAAGCCATATCTAACAAGAATCTTTGCAGCATAAAGGTAGAAAAGAATTGTGAATAGAGGAGAAGACCAGGGCTGTTTATATAGTGTTAGGCAGACGAACCTGATCAGAAAATGTGACCAAATACAGCAGAACGAACCAGGTGCAGAAAGCTGGAAAAAGCGGGCAGGTCGACACCCGTGTCGACTGGGCAGTCGACATGGGGGTGGTGTCGACTGTGCAGTCGACACCCCTGTCGACTTGACCTGGGCGGGAATTTTCCCGCCCTGCCCCCCTGCGCGTTTGAATTCGAATTTAACTCTGATTTTAAACTGTTTTGAACTTGGAATTTTCTGAAAACTTTGACGGGCCATATCTTGGTCATACGGACTCCGATTTTCGAAAACTCGGACTCTATTTCGCGTATTTTCCGGAGACGAACGCAATGGCGCAGCCTGTTTCCCTTGATTTTGATTTTAACTTTTAATTCTTCCTTGATTTGTGAATCTTAGTGTTACAGAATTACGGGGTGTTACAAAGCCAATGGATGTAAACATGTGTTTGAGACATGTTATGTTTGGTGGATGCAAGTGGTTGCAAGTGTTTACTAGTGGTTGCTCGTGGATGCATATACACACATAGGGCACTAGATCAGCTCAGTCACTTCCATATTGCATTTGCATACGTGTATTTGTTTATGGATTGAACTTGATGTGTTATCCTGTGGACGTTGCATTTGAGTGAATGGTTGTGCACTCATATAAAAATGATATGTATCGTTAGGATTGCATACATATTGGACGCATGACACTGACATAATTCGCATTAAGGAGGTCAACTGAATCAGTAGACCGCCTGATTTTGCATTAGATAAGGACATATACACACACTATGCATATGAACATGAAAACATTAGAAATCTTTTTAAGGACAATGAATGCCTGTGACTGAATGGTTGAGTAGATGGATGACTGAATGGTAGGACACATTCTTCCTAACTTGAAGATTTGGGGGACGAAATCCTTTAAGGCAGGGAGAATGTAACACCCCATAATTCTGTAACATTAAGTTTCACAAATTAAAGTATAAATAATTTTTGGAAGAAGAATTAAGGGAAATGGGTTAAGCCTTTGCGTTCGTCTCAAAATTCTACTAGAGACAGAGTCCGAGTTTGCGAAAATCGTACACCATATGAAGGAGTTATGACATTCAAAAGTTTCAGCAAAAATTAAGAACCAGCTCAGAAATTCAAAAATCGCAGAACTGGGCTGGGCGGGAAAATTCTCGCCCAGGCAGGTTGACCTAGAGGTCGACCTATCACAAGGGAGGTCAACCTAGAGGTCGACCTACCCCAAGGGAGGTCGACCTGGGGGTCAACCTACCCCCAGATCTGGGCAGAATTCACATTTTTGAACCTAGATGCGATTTTAACCCTATACATTGATAAAACAGCTATAAAAACACCCCTAGGCCTCATATTTTCTCGTCACAACTTCTCTACGTCTATACTCTGCTCTAAATTTAATTAAAATAAAATAATATATAAATCTAAGATGAGGTTATGCTACTCAAGTTATTCAAGGAGAGATTTAAATCAAGTTAAAGCTTCAATAAGGGAATCAAAGGCTAATTCAACGACTTCGAGCAATGCCACGCAAATCATAGCAAATCGCCTTTTCTAAACTGATCGTTGTAAGTTCGGTTATTCCTTAGATTTGAACGTTTAATTGGACTCGTGAATGTAATAAATTAAAATATAGAACTGTACCTATTGGCAAGTTAATTATCTTTGATTCATGCTTATGTCAAATCAAACGTTATCTATGCCTTTGGATCTGATTCTCGATTGTGGCCTAGCAATTATTGTGGTAATTGCCAATGACAAAGAGACTATTACATATGACTATGACTATAAGACTTTTGCCTAAGACTATGACTATGAAGTTGTTGCCCATGTAACTATCGCCTATGACTATGATTCATGACAAAGAGATTATTACATATGACTATGACTATAAGACAGTCGCCTATGACTATGACTATGATTCATAATTTTGAGACTATTGCATATGATTCATGACTATGAGACTATTACCAAGATTCATGACTATGATACTATTGCCTATGACATGGATTAAGAAACTATTGTGATTAGTCGCCCATGACTATTGCGGTTAATTGCCTAAAATTGTTATAGTCGGTGACTTATACTTATTCCCATTAACCAATTATGTTGTACTTCGAACTGGCATTATGTTGGACCAAATCACCTATGCCTAATTATGTTGGATCTCGTTTTTTTGGGTGTAACTTGTTTAGTTTATTCCTATTCACTATTATGTACATCGAACCCATTGGAACCATTATTTTTGTATTTGGTTCATTCTTGCATGGCTATTCTTTTATGTTAATTCTCATGCGTATCCCCTATTCCTTGCTTTGGTACTATTAGTATCATTTCATGAGTACATAGAAAAACTTGTGAAATCATGTTATACGTACGATTATAATGCGGGGATTGGGCGTAGCTTAATTGAGTTAATTTGGCATAATAAATATGTTGGCATAAATCTAAATTGGATACAATAGTGAATGAATTACATGCATATTAGACATGGGCATAAATTGATAAATTTTATTTGGCCGCAAAGTATGTAATTGGCATGTAAACCAAGTTTTGGACGTAAACGGTAAAACTAGAATATTAAATCTAGTTTTGACATAAACTGTAAATTGAAATATTAATCTAGATTAGGCATGAATTGAAAAGGGGGAATATTAAATCTAAATTGGTATAAATTGCAAGTTGGGTTAATTGATTGATAAATCAAGTTTTGGGCATAGAATATAAGTATATAAATTTGCACGACTGTTGAATAAAATCTAGGCTAAATTGATTTGCGGAAAATTTACATTAATAGTAAATTTAGTAAAAGACGAATATGCCTGACCCTAGGTTAGACTGAGTTGTAGTGTAAAACTGCTCGGAACCGACCGTAACATCCAGTGACCACAACAATACCTGTCTAATGTGGGTGGTTAGTGCATCAAGCCCAGAAAGATCCGATGTTAGACTGATTTGTGGTGTAAACCTGCCCGGAACCAACTGGCACATCCAGTAACCACAACAATATCTGTCTAATGTGAGTGGTTGGTGCTTTAATTAATTAATTAAGGCTCATGAATAAATCAATCTAGAAACGGTGAGGTTAAGTAATTAGGGAAACACTTAACCGTAATAACATGTTAACTAGGCAAGTGGGTGAGGTTAAGTAAATTTAGAACACTTAACCGTTGTAACATGTTAATTAAGCAGATGATAGGGTTAAGTTAACTGAGGTAACACCTAACCAACATATATAATGACATGTGGTGGGGTTAAGTAACACAAGAGGAAAACACTTAACCAATTATATAATATGATGTATGGGAAGGGTTAAGTTAACACAAGTACAACACTTAACCAATATAACAAGATTTGAGGTAGGGTCAAGTCAACACAAGAAGGAAACACTTAACCAACATGACATGACGGGTGGATGGGTTAAGTTAACTTGAACTGTTTAATGGCACTTGACCAATGTAACTCGATGAACAAATAGGATTAAGTTAAATGGGAAATACTTAACCAATATAACATGATGAATGAATAGGGTTAAGTTAATAAATCACAATTAACCAATCCAACATGATAAGCAAGAGAGGTTAAGTTAATAAGAAACACTTAACCAACATGACTTGACGAGTAGGAGGTTAAGTACATGTTGGTAGGTGGGTAATATTAGTAAATATAGGCCCACAAAACATAACCATTAAATGAACATGCTTGAATCCGTGGGAAGGTTAAGTATGTCTCGTGTAGGTGGGCAATACTAGTACGTATAGGCCCACAAACTTAACCGCTAAGAAAACATGCTAGAATCGGTGGGAGGGTTAAGTACATCTGTTATGGGTGGGTAATATTTGTATATATAGGCCCACAAACTTAACCAGCAGGAAAACTTAGTAACGGGGACCCATTTCCGCGGTAACCCTCATAGATGTATCATGGTACCCTGAAACTAGGCAGGGTGGGGTACGATTACCGGGCTGATTATAAGCAGTCAAAAATAGTGGCAGGGGGTACGTCAGTGTAGGTTCCGACGGTCTACGTGCGTGCACGTACTCCGGAGTGGGAAAAAGCAGGCACTGGGTACCAGTAGTTATACACTGTGCATCTTGAACTGTGTCGGGTCGCTATCATAAGGCTTGATACACCTTATGGTGGGGCCAGCACAGAGTATCTACATGCAATAGAGGCTCTACTGACAAAGACACATGGAAAATTAATACAAAGAAGGTAGCGTAATCCCTAGTTGCACCTAGGTCGCATAATCCCTGAATCCGAGAAGCGTTCAATAGTTAGCATAAACCCCAGTGGCCCTGGGTAGCGTAAACCCTGGTTGAATCTAGTAAGCGCTCGATAGTAAACCCTAGATTAGATCTATGTAATAAACAAAATCCCCATAATAGAAGCACACCTGAAGGCAACCGCAAGTACGGGGATTGGGATCACGTTATCATATGATCATAGATTACTAGTTTGGACACCAGTTATGTAGTGCAGAGATATAGAAATCAGTATAAATAGGGTAGTTGCGAAGCAAGAAGGAGTAGAAGCGCATTCAGTTTATCAGTACATTCAGTTTATGGGTACATTCAGTTTATCTTGCCATATCCCATGCTTATCCTATATTATCTTGTAACTATGGTTTAGTCTTATATTTAGTTTATTCATGTCATGACCCTTTTCCTCATTTAGATACTAAGAATCACTGGACTTACCAGACTTTATGTCTGACCTAGTTTTGCTTTCGCCTCTTTTCTTCCGTCCCCCCCCCCCCTTAGTTAGTCAGGGAGGGAATAGCTCGGGTTTGTTTGGACCGTTACTCTTTCCAAGCTTGAAGACTCTTTAACGTGTTGCCCTGGACTCTCTCTTCTACTGCTATGGTTGGCTCATGCTTTATTGGGGAAATCGTTTTATGCCTCTTTATTTTTGTAAGCAAGACATGATACTATGGTATTGTAAAACAATCTTTGTACAAGTTGTTTATCAATGAAATAAAGTTTTACTTATTTGTCGCTGCTTTAATTGTCTGTCTTGTAATTTATCTGCATCTTTTACCTATAATGCTCCACCGAAATTAAGGCATTCCTTTTGTGAGTGATCTTAACGGAGGTGGGGTGTTTCAATTATTATTATTATTATTATAATTGCATGTTTGGGTAAATTGGCATGTAAATCAATATTTGGGCATATGTAAACTGAAATATAAATAAATATTTAGGCATATGTAAATTGGCACGTAAATCCATATTTGGGCACATGCAAATTGGCATGTAAATCAATAATTGGACATATGTATATTGGCATGTAATCAATAATTGGGCATATGATAATTGGCATATAAAAATTGGAATTTGGACATAATTGGCAAGTATATAAGTTAATTAAATCTAATGGCCGCCTAAGACACGAGGTTAGATTTGAATTGTGGTGTAAGGCTGCCCGGAACCGCCCTGCACATCCAGCAACCGCAACGACAAAAATCTAATGTGAGAGGTCAAAGGCGAAGATTAGATGGGTAATAATGCCTAACACGAGGTTAGAATGAGTTTGTGGTGTAAGACTGCCCGAAACCGCCCGACACATCCAGCAACCGCAAACAGCACGTCTAATGTGAGAGGTTGGCGCATTGAATGCTTGAACCTGAGGTTGGAATGGGTTTGCGGTGTAAGACTACACGGAACCGCCCGGAAAAATCCAGCTACCGCAAATAAGTCCAATTTGAGAGGTTAATGCATTAATAAATAATTAATGCTAAATAAGCATGTTAAGTATGGTAGGGTTAAGTCAACAAGCAACACTTAACCAATATGACTTGACAAGTGGGTAGGTTAAGTAACTCAACTAGATTAATGACACTTAACCAATATAACATGATGAATGGGTGGGTTAAGTAAACTTGAATTGATTGATTGATGACACTTAAATAATATGGGGATATATGAATAGACCCCACGAAAACCCTAGTAGCAGGACCCTTTTCAGCATTAACCCACATTAGGTAACAACGGGACCCTGAGCTAGGCAGGGTAGGGCACGATTACTGGGCTAATTATAAGCGATCAAAATAGCGGCAGGTGGTATGGCAGTGCAGGTTCCGACGGATTACAGGCATGCACGTAATTCTGACATGGGAATATTTAGACACTTAGTTCCAAGTAGTTATAAAGTTGTGCACTCTAGAACTGTATTTGGTTGCCACCCTAGGAAATGATACACCCTATGGTGGGACCAGCACAGGTATCTACAAGTAGGGGCCGAGTTGATACAAACACACGTGGAACGTTATGAGTACGAGCCGATCAATTAAGATAGGTACGGTGGGGACAGGTAAACTGTCAATATGAGGTGGGACCCTCATCATGAGATATGTACCTATAAAACTATCATGTGGGAAATGGGAATCATTTATCTTGCTTTGTAACAAATGGCATTAGTTGAACACTAGTTAGGTGGTGAAGAGAAATTAGGAATCAGTACGATACCTTATCTTGTTCTAGTCTTATCTTATGCTTGTCTCGTTATCTTGCGATGCTTATTATCATGTTTATGTCTTGTATCCAGTTTATTCATGTCATGATACCTTTACCTATTTACATGCTGAAAGTAATTGGACTTACCAAGCCTTATGTCTGACTATGTTTTTGTTTCTCCTTCTTTCTTTCGTTCCCTCCCCCCTGCCCCGCACCATAGGGAGGGAATACCACCACTTAGTTCGGATTCTTTTCAAGCTCGAAGATTTTGATGTATTGCTTTGGACTCTTTGCTTTACTGCTATGGCGGACTATTGCTTAATTGAGGAATTATGTTATGATATTTTGTATTATGCTTCTTTTGAGAAACAAGACAGATATTTGATGTAATGGGTTTTGATGTTTTAGTGTTATTGTTTGAAACAACCCTTATGAAAGTTTATCCTATTATGCTAATATGGAATAAAAGTTCTAATTGTTTTCTGCTGCTTAATTTCGTCTGTTTTGTAATTTTATCTGTTCTATACTCTTATGAAACCCACTAAAGTTAATGCATTCCCTTAGTGAGTGACCTTAATGGAGGTGGGGTGTTACACGTGGTATCAGAGCTGAAGGTTACCAGAACGGATAAAAGATTTTGAAAACTATTATCAAATGCATATTTTAAAGAAAATATTTTCAAAACCATGATTTAAGGAAGCATTTTCAATGAAAAATATTGTTATTTAAAAAAGGCATATTCCCCAAAGCCATATGCACTATCCTTCTTTTCTTTTTTTTTGAATCATTTCCTTTTTTTTCAGCATGTCTGGGGAACCCGAGATACCTGATGGTGTTCCGATACCCGCTTGGTTTAGACGATACCTGGAGGCTAAGGCCACTGCCATGGGCCCAGCCAACGTTCCTCCTCCTCCTCCTCCCCCAGCTGTTGTCGCTGCTCGCGCATATGCTTTTGCTAAGATTTGTAAGGACTTCCGTGCTATGGGCGGAAAGATCTTTAAAGGGACCGAGATGTTTGTTGAGGCACGGAACTGGCTCAAGTAAACAGAAGAGTTGTTTGCTATCTTTGAAGTGGATGATAGGAGGCAGATACAATTGGCCGCTTGGCTAATGAAGGAAGAAGCCTCTTACTGGTGGGAAGTTACTAGTGCCGAGCAACCAGTTGAGACTTGGGTGGACTTTAGGAGGAGGTTTGATATGAAGCTCCTCTCGCCAGCTGAACAAAGCCTACAGATGGAGAAGTTTATAGCACTCAAACAAGGGAGTATGTCATTCAAGGAATACGTCAACAAATTCAATTTGCTTGCAAGATTTGGGTTGGAGTTGGTAGATACATCGCATAAGAAAGCTTTACGTTTTGCTAGAGGCTTGAATGAACCATTGCATGGTCTAACTATGTCCCATATTCCAATGGGCACAACTTTTAAGAGATTGGTGGACATGGCACTATTACATAAAGAAGATAAGGGTGGGAAAAAAGAAGTGAAGAAGGACGAACCTCAAAACAAGAAGGTGGACAGTAAGAAGGGTGGAAAGAACAACAAGCCACGCGACAAGAGGAAGTGTAACTATTGTGGTATCATTGGCCACACCGCTAAAGACTGTAGAAAGAAGAAGAGGAAGACGGGTGGATGTTTCCATTGTGGCGAGATAGGACATGTGGTTAAGGATTGCCCAAAAAAGCAAGGGAAAGGGGTAGGACCTTCTAGAGGGAAAGTTCATGCTCTCATGGCACCCACTCAAGAGAGAGGTAGAAATATTTCTGTTGAAAGTTTAGTTTTTCTTGCTGATCATCCTATACGCACTCTTTTTTATTTTGGTGCATCACATTCTTTTATATCCGCTTCTATAGTTGAGTCTCTGCACCTTAGTACATGTATGGTAGAGGATCTCATTGTTGTCTCAAATTCGATTGGGGGTTTGGCTCATTTATCTATGATTTGCTTGGATTTGGGAATATCTATACTTAGTGTTGAGTTTCGATGTAATGCATATATTCTTGGTTTCATGGGCTATGGGTTGATTCTAAGGATGGATTGGTTATCCAGAAATGGTGCGATTCTCGATTGTGAAAGGAGGGTAGTTAGAATTTTGACTCGTCTCGTTATTACCCTCGAAATCTCGTGTAACCCCATGGGTTCTGTCATGCCTAGTTACCTAGAATCTCTTTATGCATCTGTTGATAATTTGCAATCTGTTCTAGTAGTCCGTGAGTATCCCGATGTATTTGATGAGGTAAAGGGTTTACCCCCAAAACATGAAATAGATTTCCGCATATACTTGGTTGATAATGCCAAACCAATTGCTTTACCCGTACGACACAAGGTCCTAGGGAAAGGAAGGAGCTTAGTAAACAAGTTAAAGAGTTGCTTGAGAAGGGGTTTATTAGGCGAAGTATTTCTGAATGGGGTGCTCCAGTAGTATTCGCTACTAAGGTGAATGGTTCACTTCGCTTATGTGTGGATTATAGAGAGTTTAACAAGCTAACTAAGAAAAATAGGCACCCACTTCCATGAATAGATGATTTATTTGACCATCTTGTAGGTGCATCAATTTTCTCACAACTAGATTTGGCTATGGGTTTTCATCAGCTAAGAGTGGCTGAGGACAGTATAGACAAGACTTCTTTAAGGACGCCTGACGGTTTCTTTGAATGGCTCGTCATGCCTTTCGATTTGACGAATGCACCCGCCTATTTTGTTGACTTGATGAGTAGGGTGTTTAGGGAGTTCCTTAATAAGTTTGTGGTAGTCTTCGTGGACGACATCTTGATTTTCTCAAAGAATGAGGAAGAACATACTTTGCATTTGAGGGCAGTCATGGATACCCATCGAGCACATCAGCTTAAAGCAAAGTTCTCCAAATGTCACTTTTGGAGAGAAGAAGTAAGGTTTCTAGGACATGTGGTGTCCAAAGACGGGATAGCTATAGACCCTGCAAAAGTAGTTGCTGTGCAAGATTGGAAGATCCCAAAGAATGCAACAGAGGTGCGAAGCTTTCTTGGATTAGCGGGCTATTATAGGAAGTTCAATAAGGACTTTGCGAAGATATCAGCCCCACATACTAGACCGACGAAGAAGAATCTATCCTTTGCTTGGGACATTGATTGTGACATTGCTTTCCAATGATTGAAAATGGCTCTTACAATAGCCCCAGTGTTGACATTTCTAGACGGGAGTAAAATGTTTACAGTATACACGGATGCATGCGATACGAGACTAAGCGCTGTCTTGATGCTAGAAGAGAAGGTAGTAGCTTATGGTGGAAGATAGTTGAAAGTACATGAGAAAAACTATCCAACCCACGATCTAGAGTTAGTTGTCATTGTTTTTGCGCTTAAGTCTTGGCGTCATTATCTCCTAGGTGAGAAGTTTGAATTGTATACTGACCATAAATTGTTGAAGTGCCTTTTCTCGTAGAAAGATCTTAACTTGAGGAAGCAAAGGTGGATGGAGTTCTTAGCATCCTACGATTTCGAGATCGCATATACTCCTGGCAAGGGTAACGTCGTAGTTGATTCCTTAAGTAGGAAGAAGTTGACTTTGAGTCCTATGTTTGTGGAGAGGCAGAGCTTAGAATACTTAGCGGCCTTTGACTTTAGACCCTTTGTCGATTATGTGGATGGTTTGTTAGCATCCTTAGAGGTGACACCTATGCTTTTGGGACGGATTGGAGAGGCCTAGCAAGATGACCCATAGTTGCTTGAGCTAGTAGAAAAGCTTACAGGAGGGGAGTCTTCGAGCCATCTTGGTAGGTATACCCTAGATGACAAGGGTTGGTTACATAGGGACAGGAGACTTTGTGTACCACAAGATGAGAACTTGAAGAGGACGGTTCTTGAGGAAGCCCATCATTCTAAGATGACCATACATCCTGATGGTGACAAGATGTACAAAGACATGAAGCGAGTTTTCTATTGGGCCGGAATGAAGAAGGACGTGGCTGAGTTTGTTTCTAAATGCTTGGTATGTCAGTAGGTCAAGGATGAGCAAAAAAAACCCGGTGGACTTCTTCATCCTCTAGAGGTTCCGTAATGAAAATGGGAGAGTATCTCGACCGACTTTATAGATGGGTTGCTTAGGTCTAGAAGATGCAATATCAGTATTTGGGTGATAGTGGACAGACTTACGAAGAGTGCTCACTTCATTCCTGTTAAGAGAAAGAGGACTGCAACTTCGTTAGCACCTATTTACGTTAGGGAGATAGTTCGTTTGCATGGGGTACCCTCTAGCATAGTAAGCGATCATGATCCTATCTTTACTAGTGACTTTTGGAAAAGTTTGCAAGAAGCCGTAGGGACTCAGTTATGCTTGAGCATGACGTATCATCCTCAGACGGACGGCCAAGAGGGAGAATCAGATTCTAGAAGACCTTTCGAGGCTTTGTATCTTGGACTTTGGAGGGACATGGGAGGACCACCTTCCACTAGTAGAGTTTGCATATAATAACAGCTATCAGTCTAGCATTGGCATAGCACCTTTTGAAGCTTTGTATGGACGACCGTGTATATCACCAACTTGTTGGTGGGAATCAACAGATAAGCTAGTACTTGGGCCAGATATGATTAGAGAGACTTCAGAGAAAGTGGATCTAATTCAAACACATATGAAGCCCGCGCAAGATAGGCAAAAGTCGTATGCTGATAGGAGAAGGACCGACCTTGAGTTCAGCGTTGGAGACATGGTCTTTGTCAAAGTATCACCGTTAAGGAATGTTGTTCACTTTGGGTCAGTAGGGAAGCTAGCACCAAGATTCGTAGGACCGTTTCCTATTACAAAGAGAGTTGGACAGATGGCCTACATAGTAGAGTTTCCAAAGAAGCTTAGTGGTGTACATAACGTGTTTCACGTATCACATTTGAGAAAGTGCTTACATGACACCGCAGAAGTGGTGGAGCCGAGCATACTTGAGGAAGTTGAAGTGGAGCGAGATGCCATGATTAGACGAGCCCCTACGTGCATCCTTGGATCGGAGGTCAAGAGGTTACGCAACAAAGAAGTCAACCTAGTCAAAGTACAATGGGGAAGTGATGAAGGAGACACTACTTGGGAGACGGAAGCTAAGATGCGTACTTTGTATCCTTTTCTCTTTGAGGGTATGTTCTTAATTTCTCCTTTTTCTACCGCTTTATTTATACTTGTTCTATCGTTTAGGATGTCCTCTTAATTATATCATCGACCTTTAGCTAGGAATATCCTATGATTGTAAACATGTGTTTGAGACATGTTATGTTTGGTGGATGCAAGTGGATGCAAGTGGTTGCTAGTGGTTGCTCATGGATGCATTTATACACACACCTTAGGCACTAGATTGGCTCAAGTCACTTTCATATTGCATATGCATATATATGTTTAGTTATGGATGAGATTGAAATTGGACATGTTATCATATGAATGTTGCATATTGATGAATGATTGTGCACTCATGTAGAGGTTATGAAGTACATTAGGAATAATTGCATACATAATTGGACACATGGCACTAAAATAATTAGCATTAAGGAGGTCAACTGAATCAGTAGAATGCCTGATTTTGCATTAGATAAGGAACATATACACGCACACTTTTTCATATGTTCATATAGCATTAGAAATATTTTTTAAGGACAATGGATGCTTGTGAATGATGGTAGAGTAGATGGATGTTGGATAGTAGGATGCATTCTTCTTAACTTAGAGATTTCGGGGATGAAATCCTTTAAGGAGGGGAGAATGTAGCACCCCATATTTTTCTATGAATATTAACAAAAGAATTAAAAGAATACTTAATTTTAAAAGTTAGAATTAAGTGAAACACACTATACCAGTGCGTTCATCTCAAAATTCTGGTTAAGATGGACCCAAAGTTTGCATTAAATGGATAATGTATGAGAAAATAATGGACCTTGGAAGTTTGTATACATATAAGGGAAATATATGTAAATATATAAATTAATAAAATAAAAATCAACCTAAAATTCAAGAAAAAAATTCAAAACAACGGAAGCGGGAAGGCAAAACGCCTAACCAACCGATTTTAAGGGTCGACCCCAGGATCAACTCACGGTGTTTGGAATCGACCCCGTATGGTCGGTGACGGAATTTTGTGTTTTAGGGCTTATGTATCGCACTGTAGTTGGCTGGGTGACATGTCTCTTTGGTTTAGATGGCTCTGATGACTCCTACGCTAATCTAAAGGCCATGGTTTGCCTAAAACACCTATAAATACATATCTAAACATAAACCCTAATTCTATTATTCACTCTCATGGCGCCTCCATGCCGCCAAACTCTCATCTAAACCTAGCCGCCACTAAAACCTAAATCAAATCAAAAAGTTCTTCATCAACCTAGAGGATTAATCAATATCAAGTTAGAGTTCTTCCAAACCAACAAGCGATTCAATTATCTTTTCTAATCCAAATGTTGTAAGTTCAGTTATTTTTAGATTTGAACACCTAAATCTAGTCTTGACATGTAATATGATGAATTTGAGACTATGCCTGATTATATGTTGTTCTTCTTCTTCTATTCTTATTCTCATGATGCTATTATCATCAGTTTATCTTGTTGTACATCGGTTTTTCATGTTCATGATGATGTTCTTATCAAGTCTTAGCCTTCATGCCTGTGATGATATTTTCATGCCTATTGTCTCTCTGTTCTTATTTTATGCAACTTCTATCTCCCTCTATTTATTTTCTTTTATTGAACCTGGGTTAACTTCGAACCTAGGCTGAAATCGCGAAATACGAACGTTTGGAATACGGGGAATATTGGGTATTGCCGATTTGGGTGAATTTATGGGAATAACATGTTTGGTGGAATTATTGGGCATAATTTATTATGGATGTGGGGTATTATTATTATTATAATTGCAAGTTTGGGTAAACTGGCATGTAAATCAATAGTTGAGCATAAGTAAATTGGCATGTAAATCAATATTTGGGCATATGTAAATTGGCATGTAAATCAATATTTGGGCATATGTAAATTGGCACGTAAATCAATAATTGGGCATATGTTAATTGGCACGTAAAATTAGAATTTGGACATAATTGGAAAGTATATATAATTTAATTGAATCTAATGGCCGCCTAAGACACAAGGTTAGATTTGAGTTGTGGTGTAAGGCTGCCCGGAACCGCCCGGCACATCCAGCAACCGCAACGACAAAATCTAATGTGAGAAGTCAAAGGCGAAGATTAGATGGGTAATAATGCATAACACGAGGTTAGAATGAGTTTGTGATGTAAGACTGCCCGGTACTGCCCGGCACATCCAGCAACCGCAAACAGCAAGTCTAATGTGAGAGGTTAGCACATTGAATGCTTGAACCCAAGGTTGGAATGGGTTTGCGGTGTAAGACTGCCCGGAACCGCCCGACACAATCCAGCTACCGCAAATAAGTCCAATGTGAGAGGTTGATGCATTAATAAATAATTAATGCTAAATAAACATGTTAAGTATTGTAGGGTTAAGTCAACATGCAACACTTAACCAATATGACATGACAAGTGGGTGGGTTAAGTAACTTGACTAGATTAACGACACTTAACCAATATAACACGATGAATGGGTGGGTTAAGTAAACTTGAATTGATTGATTGATGACACTTAACCAATATGGGGGGTATACCAATAGACCCTAGGAAAACCCTAGTCGCTGGACCCTTTTCAGCAGTAACCCACATTAGGTATCCACAGGACCCTGAGCTAGGCAGGGTGGGGCACGATTACCGGGCTGATTATAAGCGGTCAAAATAGTGGTAGGTAGTACAGCAGTGCAGGTTCTGTTGGATTATGGGCGTGCATGTAATTCCGGCATGGGAAAATTTAGACACTAAATACCAAGTAGGTATAGGGCTGTGTAGTCTAGAACTGTATCGGGTTGCCACCCTAGGAAAGGATACACCCTATGGTGGGACCAACATAGGTATCTACAAGTAGGGGTCGGTTTGATACAAACACATGCGGAACGTTATGAGTAGGAGCCAATCAATTAAGATAGTACGGTGGGGACAGGTAAACTGTCAATATGAGGTGGCACCCTCATCATGAGATATGTATCTATAAAACTATCATGTGGGAAATGGGGATCACTTATCTTGTTTTGTAACAAATGCATTAATTGAACACTAGTTAGGTGGTGCAGAGAAATTAGGAATCAGTTTGATACCTTATCATGTTCTAATCTTATCTTATGCTTGTCTCGTTATCTTGCGATGCTTATTATCATGGTTATGTCTTTTATCCAGTTTATTCATATCATGATACCTTTACCTATTTACCTGCTGAAAGTCACTGGACTTACCAGGCTTTATGTCTGACTCTGTTTCTATTTTTTCCTTCTTTCTTTCGTTCCCCCTCTAGGTCCACAGGGAGGGAATACCACCGCTTAGTTCAGATTCTTTTCAAGCTCGAAGATTGTGATGTATTGTTTTGGACTCTTTGCTTTACTGCTATGGCTGGCTACTGCTTAAATGGGGAATTATTAATGTTATTTTTTATTATGCTTCTTTTGAGAAACAAGGCATATATTTTATGTAATGGGTTTTGATGTTTTGGTGTTGATGTTTGAAACAACCCTTATGAAAGCTTATTCTATTATGCTACTATGGAATAAAAGTTCTAATTGTTTTCCGCTGCTTAAATTTGTCTGTTTTGTAATTTTATCTATTCTATACACTTATGACCCCCACTAAAGTTAATGCATTCTCTTTGTGAGTGACCTTAATGGAGGCGGGGTGTTACAGGAAGCTAGTAGTTTTTGTTTTGCAGATTTATATTCACAGGATCCTGGTTTACTACTGGAATGATTTTTGGAAAGATCCCTCCGTTTATCTTTTTAGTTATGTTTTGTATTATTTTCCGCTGCATTTTAATTTGTAAATCTCTAGTATTTAGTAAATGTATAATGTTTATTCATACTTTGTATATTCTTGTATTCTGATGTAAATTGTTGTAACAAGCAATGAAATGTTCTTCTGTTTGTGTTCTGATTTGTTGTGTTCTCAAATCAATCCGTTCTTTCTCTTCTCTTCGGAGGCCGGGGAAGTTCGAGTCCTTACAGTACTATCAGAGCTTTGGTTTACAAAGCTCGTAGAACAAGGCACCTTAGAACCAAAGGAAAGAATTCATCAGAGATTTGATTAGTAATATTCAATGAGAATGACTCGTTAGAGATGGGATCAGTAGTATCCTAGAATAAGTCGGAAGAGTGTTGTTTTTTGAATAAAAAGGAAAACAAACTTTATTTTGAAAATTTAAACCTTATCATAAGTATTTGAATATTTTATTTTATTTTAAATTGATTTGGACAATCAAGTATATAAAGATTTTGCATATGTGTCTGATCCACGTGTATTCGAAGTTTTAATATACTTGATAGATATAGAATCACACTCTAGTCGCCCGGAGATGATTCTGATGATTGAAGCTTCATCATCAGAATTTATATTTGAGTTTCAAAAGTGGGATATCTAATATTTCCATTAGATTGGTGTAAGAACGAAAACTAGATAGGGTTTATTGTTGTGATTTGGCATCAAAAATGAATTTTTATATATATAAAAATTATGAATTTGAAACGATAATTAACTAATTGATTGATGGATATGTTGTATGATTATTTGTTATCTAATAGAACCATTATGTGAAAGAACGGTACATATAACCAAATTGTATCGAATATTGAACTGAAATGAAATTTGGTTGAAATTGCATGCATAAACATGTATATACATTGAACAGGTCATAGCAAGGAGGCTAGAGAAGAAGAATAAAATTTTATGCCCGACAAATAGGTACGTGTTTACTAATTTCTTGGGTGATGATGGTTTTATGAGCCGATTGGCTAGCCGCTTGGCTTTTTCTTTTTCTTTCTGAAATGAAGAGGCCTATGTGACGGTTTGGGAATTTTCTCGTTGCTCCCGTACAAAGGAGCTTATGGCGAAATTTTTCGAAAATTTAGGGTGTTAACCAGATTTTTGAAGAATTGAAAATTTCTTAGAAACTGAAGAGTTGAAGAATGAAAGCCAAACTAAAAGTTGACTTGATTAGTTGAACAACTTTCAGCTCCGTTCTTTTTCGAGGACGAAAAGATTTTAAGTGGAGGGGATTGTAACAACCCGGAAAATCATAACAAAATTTAAATTTGTATTTTGGCAATTTTATTGAATTTTGGGTATTTAAAATGATTACTTTAAATAATAACGACGAGAAATTCATTTTGAATAGAATTAGAACGTATATATTTATTTGAATGGATGTTAGAATATAAATATTTATTTTAATTATAAAAGGAATTGGAAATGGCGCGGTAGTTTGAAAATTCGATTTCAAATTTCAAATGAATATACAGGATTCAAAATGAATCAGATTTTAGCGAAACCAAAAATATTTGAATCTATTTGAAAATATCTTCCCATCGAATCCAAAAAATTGAAATTTCATAGCGGGAATAAAAAGTTATGCCCAGTTGAAAATTCAGAATAGTCGCAATGGAATTTTATCCCTTAAAAATGGAAATTTTGAAAACGACCTCCGTTTTCGATGAGACCACTTTTGTTGGATCCAGGATGTCAAATTATTGCTAGATTCCAATTTTCATAATTTTTGGGATCAATATGTGAGCGTTGCAAAAGAAAACGTGTTTTGACAGTTTCATTCAATTTGGATCGACCAGAAAATTAGGGGTGTCAAATGGGTTGGGTTGGGTATAAATGGTTGGTTTAAAATTAGCCCAACCCATTTAACAAAGAAATACACCCAACCCATTATATCCATATAATAAATGGGTCAACCCAACCCAATTCAACAATTTAGTGGGTCAACCCAACCCAACAAATCCATTTGACTAAAATTATTGTAAAAAACATATAAAATGAATATAAATTGTATCGCATAAAATGAAAATATCATGAAAACTGCAATATTTGAACCATCAGTAAAGAACAACTTTATCATTACATAATACAATAGTAACTAAAAATATCATTCAAATTTCAGTCTGCACATCAACATTAGATAACATAATACAATAGTAATTAAAAATATCATTCAAATTTCAGCCTGCACATTAAATTTCAGCCTGTACATCAAATTTCAGATTTGAACACAACTTCACTTTAGCTCCCCATTAAAACTATCACATAAGCCTGCACATTAAACATCAAAATATCATTTCGTTATCAGTTCTACATTTGAGCAGCAAATTGAGATTTAAATTTTATCATAGAAAGCCTTATTAGTCAGTGACATCATTTGACACTAATAAGTGCAAGACACTAATATTATACTCTTTTACATATTTAAAAGCACTGGGACAATATTAATGTACTGGAGTAAACTGTTACATAGAATGTGCAAATATACTAATATTATACTATGAATGAACTATGTACATAGTAGCCATACTATATTAATGCAATGGAACAAGAGTTATCAACTCTACACCAATATAAGCAATTTATGGTACAATTAAGCCCATTCAGTTTATATAACTACTCTACTATGATAATCTAAAGCTGGGCAGCTTTAACAGGAAATAATTATCAGCATATTGAATGTGTTTCAGCAATTCAACTACATTGCCATATTGCCATATTGCAAATAATATATCATGTACTCAATACTAACATATTCGCCAATTAAATTACTACTATTTTAACGGTCAAAGGATAGAGAATAAGATAATTTTTTGAGGAGATTATGTCGCTAATGTGTGTAGATCACACATGCAAAAGTTTATAAAATTCCTATGAGATTATGTGTGACGACCCCACACCCCGATAAGGCGGTGGCAAGGGTAATCTTTGGAATATAACACAGAAACAGATAACAACAGAAATAAATAAATACACCAGATAATGTACAATAGAATACACTGGATAAATATAATCATCAGAGTTACACCGTATATAGGATCATACTTAGTACAAAATACAGTTCAGCTATACATAAATGTCTACAGTGGAAAATAAACATAATATGTACAATAGGAGCTGAACAACTTAAAACGAAATAAATGATAGAATCCATCTTCAGCTCCATCTATCCAGAAAGAGCCTGCTAAAACCTAAATACAAGGCTGCCCATGTAGAAAAAGGGGCACCTGAGTTTGCAAGTGAAACAAACTACGAGTCAGTCATGGGACTGGTATGAGAAATCTACTTAACACACTTTACAATATGGCTAATCACAGGTCCACGCCACTTCCGCGGAACGGGTTTACTCCATTGGATTTCCAGTGCTTTAAAACAAGTAAATCTTTTAAACATCGCAATGCTTTTTATAAAAATGAAGCCATTATAAGACTCAGTTCCCATCACACAATGCAACACAAACCGGATGATAGAGTTTTACCTTATAATGGCCAAAATATGCTTGATACGAGCAAAAAAAATCATTTGATATTATTTCTAGTATATATATGTTTCAAAAACAATTTCAATCATAACTATCAATCATAGACGGCATGGGTACCTTATATCATGTCACCATATATATATATACAATCAAAATCGCACGATGTCGTATTTGGAAATTGGATTTCCGTCATGAACCAAGGCAAAAGATAGTCCTTACCGAATTCGAGACGCTCTAGCCCACCCCTTAGGACCCAGACTCAGGGGGGGCCTTGGATCGTCAGGCCCGATCCACCGATGTGGATTAAAATGCCTGAACACTACATTTCCCCGCCCTATGGGGCATCACTGGTCATATCCGACCTCACCATCGGCTCCGAAAAGACCGAAGCAAACCGAGGCCTCGCTTTCCATCATCCACATAAGTAAAATACCCGTGCGTGCAAAACCCAAAGCACCACTCCTAGCTAGAGGGAAGCGCATGTCCCCCATGATGTCCTTCTCCCGTTTCTGGCTCATACCGGGGTGTGAGGCTCGCGAAACAACGTTATACACAAAGCTATGCCACACAGGCCGTGCTTTGATCATCAACCTCAAGACTTTGCTTTTCAACAGAAGCCTTGATCATCTGCCACTTAGGCATGCCACACAGGCAATGCACTCCATGCAACTGATTTCTATCGGAGTATAACCTCTGAGCTCGTACGTCTCAGAGAAGGGCGTTAAGCAAAAGAATAAATTATCCGCCGCAAAACAGATATATATATTTAATAGAGATCAATCAGCATAGAACAAAATCCAATGTCAGACACACAGTCCATTCACACGTTCGTTCTGGGTCTGAACGAAACCAGAGGCACTCAATACCTCGCATATCCGTACAATCAACAAGCACGTCCGGACGGCTACTACTTCAACCCCTTCAAGGTAGCTACTCCAATCATGAGCATCAGTAGCACTCCTCCATTCGACGTGAAGATCACCGGTCTTGCACCGTCTTCATATCTTCGACTTTCACTCGTCGATCAATTATTTGAAATGAGAATTAACTCGGCCTTTTCAAATAATTCACGTGTATTTAGAATTTCAAATCAATTCATTTCAATGGTTAAATTATTCGATATCACTAATTACGTTCTTTAATGTAAATTTCACGCCAAACACATTCAACCATCAAATCTCACATAAACCGAGCAAATTCAGTTTATTTCCATTCCATATCGTTTATAATATTTTATCGCTATTTATCGCTATTTTTATTTATTTAAAAATAGCTAATTCATTCAAACGACGTTTCAGGCCATAACGCGGCCGAGGTGCTGTTTTTATCCAGATTTGATTTACACATATCTGAAAATCTGACCGTTGGATCTTCACAAATTTTATATCATAAGAAAGATCTTTTCAAAACGAATCCAACGGTTTCAGTTTTGGGAAAATCCGACGGTCGGATCTCCCGCAATAATCATTTGAAGCTACGATTTCAAAATACGAACTACAGCGTCGTTATTCGATTTAATTTAATTACATATATATATATATATATATATAATCGATTCTGGCACTGTTTTTCTTCAGATTTGAATTAAACATTCCAGAATTTCCAACTGTTGGATCTTCACAAAGTTGGTGTCGTTGGAAAGATATTTCCATGGCGAACCCAACAGTTTCGGTTTCGGGAAAATCCGATGCTCGGATCTCCCGCAATAATCGTTTGAAATCACGATTTCAAAATATGAACTGTAGCTTCGTTATTCGATTTAATTTTAATTAAATTTATATATAAATATAAATCTTCCTTCGATTTCAAAACTATATTCACTTCATATATTTGATAAAAATGATATTTTTATCATCAAAAATATTTATTCCACACATCACCATTTTTAACACTTCATATTCACAATAAAAATGTAGAATTTATTGTTTAATCTATATATTCAACACATGAACGTTTTCGACTTCACACATATGATAAAAATATGATTTTTATCGTTCTAGTCCTTTATTCAACACATGAATATTTTCTATAGTTGATATATATAATAAAAATGTGATTTTTATTGTAAAAAAATTTATTTCAAAACATGATTATTTTCTATAGTCTATACATAAGGTAAAAATGTAATTTTTGGTGATAAAACAATTTATTTTTAATACTAATATTCTATATAGGCTATATATAATAAAAATTGTGATTTTTATCTTTCAAATAATTTACTCAACACATGAACTCATTCAACACATGAATTTCTATTCAACACATGAATTTTTATTCAACACACGAATATAGTTTCAACACATGAAAATAATTCTAACACATGAATATTATTGAAAATTTCAGCAGCATAATTGCAGGGTAGTTAAAACTGGGACCGTCCCTAGTACGGCTCCTCGCTCTACCTTAAAACCTCGCGGTTTTTGACAATGGGGATTTCACGCATCTAATTCGCACGCAGGCGAGCATGTTTATTTTTCTTTTCCACAAACTAATCCTATGTGGTTTCATCCCAAAATAATTCTCAACCACAAACAGGTATTTTTCAACCATAATCAATTATTCATGATTTTCACCAAATTCACATCAATCAATAATCCAAACAATATCACAACCAATATATATCGTCCACGGTCTGTGGACAAGGGGAGTGTGTGTGTGCGTGTGTATATATATTCGTATATAAATATATTTCGATTTCACTTCAATAACATTTCAATTTGCCGGGGCCACATACTGATTCTAAAAATTCCCGAAAAATAAATATAGCTATGTTTTGACGGTACGGTCCCAACAAAACTAGTTCCGTCGAATTATGAGATAGTTTGAAAAATGGCCATTTTCTGGTCGATCCAATTTAACTATTATTGACCAAAACACATTTTCCTTTGCCACGCTCACATATTAACTTCAAAAAGTATGAAATTTGAAACCTAGCAATAATTTGACATCCTGGTTCCAACAAAAGTGGTTTCGTTGAATTCTGAGGTCGTATGCAAAATGTCTATTTTCAAGGGCAATATACTCGCTATAGTGACCTTTCTAAAAATTCATTTGGCCATAACTTTTGACTCCTACTATGAAACTTCGATTTTTCAGATTCGTTAGAAAGATATTCACTAACAGATTCAAATATTTTTATTTTCACTAAAATCCGCTTTATTATACACCCAGTACAGTCATTCAAAGTTTGAATTGAAATTTCGAAACTGTCGCGCCATTTCAGGCCTTGTTTATAATTCAAAGTAATTATATTTATTTTCAAAGTCGATTCAAACACAATTTTCGTCGTTATTATTTAAAATATTTATTTTAAATATTTAAAATCCACCAAAATAGCTAATTTAAAATTTTCAGACTAGTTCAGATTTTCTGGGTTGTTACATCATGGATACCATAAAACAAATCGAGCACAAATCGGAAATGCTGAGCAATGGATCCACACACATGTATGCATAAATGCATGTATGATAACACACGCAGACACACATGGAAGCGTTTCACCAAATAATCTTCCAAAGTAAAGCTCTATGATTTTCAGAATTTGACAACTTAAAATCAAACTAAAATTTATGGATACTCTGGCATATGCCATAAAGATTACACCATAAAATCTGGCATAATCAGTCTAGTACCATTACCAATCAGTCATCGATGCATTTGATGCACATATACTAGTACATGTTTTCAGGATAAAGAATGGCCGCTAAAACTGATCCATGTTTTCGGGTTAAGGGATCCCACGGTGCCAGAACGCTTGAATCTTCCAGTCTATGCTGGACCAGAGTCTCGATACTGTCCAGCTCGTGTTTATGAGTACCAATATACATCTCTTTAAAAATTGAGACTTTTCATTTTCACTTTTGTCTAGCAGTTTTTCTTAATAGCTTTTTACTTCATATTGCTATTCATAGCCAGAAAAAATATTTTACCTGTGCATATCCTAAAAAAATAATTTATGTTTCATGTGCATTATTAATATGATGAAATGCTTTACTCTATTATTATTTCGATGTTATTTAGCTGTGAAACTACACTCTTGATGTTTTTCGGTTAAAGAATGGTCGTTGAAACAACAATTAGCAGAGAAAATAAGACTAGCGTAATATGACATGGAAATGATCTTACATATACTTTTACAGCGGGGTAAGAGTACCAACATATACAAACAAAGAGTACAATCTACCATTCAGGAGAGAAAAGAATCTTGAGGAGGGAAAATAGTTTGCAGCAAGAAACTTTGGAAAAGCAACTTTTATAACAAGAATTCAGGAGAAGAAGAATAAAACAATGGATAGCTAAAAAGAAAAAAGAACATAAAGAAGACCTACCATTACTAATTGTACTAAAGATTTTACCCTTTTTGATTGATTTTGAAACAATGTTCGCAATTTCTATGCTATAAAAAATTGAGAAGAAACTCGGTAATGTGTTGAAAAATTCATCCTCAAGCCAATAAACATGTCAGCATGTTCTATGCTTCCATTGAGAGATACAATACTCAAAATATAAATACATATAAGGAACATTATAATGATAACCATATGTAATCTCTCTTTTTTCAAATGTTTACAGTGCTTGCCTATGCAAGAAAGTGCAAGCCATCAAACCAAGACACAACTCAATGAAACATTAGAATATAAGTTCACATAAATTTTATTTAAGAAATAGAGAAAAGTCTGACATAATTACACTTGTTGGCCCATTGTTCTTGTGCAAAATAATAAACATAGGAAGTCAGCGACCAGTTAGCGATGTATGTTTTCAATTTGGACTGAGAAATTCAAAAAAAAATATGGAAGGACATATAGTTTTTTGTTGATTTGACTTTTTTTTAATCTCTTGAGATACGAAAACTTGAGTTAACAAGTTTCTATTTTGCATGGAACTTTTAATCTAGTAGTTTAAAACTGATTTCATCATCCGAGTTTTGCCATTTAACATTTTCTAACCATAATAGGGTAGGTCTGGCAGCCCCTTTTTTTAACTTATCGGGTCCGAGGGAATACAAAACGTTGAGCAATGGCACAGTACATATTTAAATTTTAGTATAAACAAATATCTAACTATCAACTAGAAATGTTGAGAATAACATCATCATGGAACAGCAAGGCAAAATCAGAAATTTAGAACACCACCACAAAAAATACCCGATTACAGTAAAAATTATTTAAAGATGTAACCTAGTCAGATAAAGGTGCTTAATAAAATATTCTATCTATTGACCGCAAATAAGTAGCTTAAATTAAAATTTATAATTACCAAAGTCGGGGAGGACAATTGTAGCTAGCAGGAGGCCGGTCGCGACTTGCAGGAGGTCAGAGGTAGTTACTTGATGTGAAACTGGTTTGAAGGCTGCAAACGAGGAAGCGAGCATTGATCACGGAAACCCTAGAAACTGAAGAGAAATGGTGATGCAGTAGCAACCCTAGCTTTTTTTAAACGATTAGAAGCAGAGATGAGTGGTTAAATTGCTTTAATATTAGGTATAAATTAATGGAAGAAACCTAATTTTTGTTTCATTTTGGGTGGACGAAAGGTCTGGAGGAAGTAATAAAGCGAGGAAGGAATAAAGCACGGAAATGGGCTAAATGGGCAAATCTGAAATAAACGGGCTAGACCCGCCTGAACCAACTAATTAGATGGTTAATTGGGTTTTGCCCAAATAACCCACTTCTATTGATGGGTATGACCCAACCCATTTTTCTTTAGGGTATTTGGGCTGGGTTAATGGGTTGGGTAGCTTTTTGACAGCCCTACAGAAAATGGCCATTTTTCAAACGGTCTCCAAATTTGACGAAATTAGTTTTTTTAGGACCGTATCGTCAAAACATAGCTAGATTTATTTTTCTGGAATTTTTGGGGGTCCATATGTGACCCCAGTAAATGGAAATGCGCGTTCAAATTCAATATATAGATTTATATTTTGATTTTGACGAAAACTGATCAAAATAATCGAATCGTCTTATGATACATATCCTATTGTGTTCAGAATGGGGGTGATTAGCTAGGGACGACAGTCGTTCGGTTTCATTTGGAGTTTGAATGGAAAGTCAACTTTAATGGAGAATTAAATTAAATTAAATAATTAAATTATATATTATTATAACTCTATTCCCCCCTCTCTCTCTCTCTCTCTTCATTTTCGATCAGAAATTAATAAATAAATAAAAACCATCGTGCCTCGATACCTCCCCCCTCTTCCATCCTCCGTCGCCTCCACGCCCCCCACCTCGCCCAGCCGTCCGTCGCTTGACCTCCCCTTCGACGATCGTCGCGCCTATCAATAGCCCCCCCTCCATTCTAAATCGAGTAGTCCCTCCCCAAATCAGATCCAAACCTCCCACCACCGGGAAAAGGGTCGCCCCCGCCACCGAATCACCACCGCTGGTCTGGCGCCTCCCCCTCTGACACCCCCCTTAGATGCTTCGGCATCCCCACCTCCTAAAGCTTCCTCTAAGTTTTTTCTTTTTGTTTTTATTTTGTTATTTTTGTTTATTTTCTCTGTAATTAGTTTTATAAGTTTAAAAATAAGTTTTTTTTATTTAATTTTATTTTATATATGTAGAGCATGGAATTTTATTTTTAGATCATAATATTCATAGCATAGTAAAAATGTTATTTTTATATGTATAGTAGCATAGAAAAAAATATGACTTTTATATGATGGAATAGCGATTAAAAATCTGATTTTTATATGTTGGAATAGCGATTAAAAATCCGATTTTTATATGTTTGAATAGCGATTAAAGAAGTGAGTTTTAAAGAGATAAAGATTTGATTTTTAATGCATGAAAGATTTGATTTTGAATAATGAAAAGTACTAGATATTTAAAAGCGAAAAGATTTGATTTTAAAAATGAAAAGGTAAGATAAAAATTCGATTTTTTATATATGTTGTAGCGAGATAGAAAAATTCGATCTTTATATAAGAAGTAAACGTATAAAAATATAATTTTTATATAGAAAGTAGCGTTGTAAAAATATATGATTTTTATGTATGAAGTGTCATTATAAAAATGTGATTTTTAAAATAAACATCATATTAAAAATGCAATTTATACTATGAACGGCGGGAAAAGATCGTTTTGGAATTTTGGGCAAATCCGAACCGTTCATAAATAGAGAATGGTGGAGTGGAAACCCAAGGTGAGGAATCCTCACTATAATTTTCTTAGTTCAGTTATTTATTATGTAACTGCATATATAAACTATTCCCCGTCATCTACAAACCTTGGACGACTTGTTTGATTGTTTGGTTTGTTTGATTGGATTGTTTGGTTGAATTTGGTTTGGGAAATGAAATGGAATTGATTAGATTGGTATCTGTATGGCGCATACCATTATTAGACTAGTGATAAGGCTAGGCTTTATTCTGTTTTTAATATCACGCCATTATGCCACCAAAATTTTCTAAATATGTTAGAACGATAAAAATATCATTTTTATTATATAAATGATTTGAATAGAATATTCATATGTTGAATAAAATATTTTATCGTTAAAATATAATACTTAACGTTGATATGAATAAAATAAATATTTATTTATAAATAAGATGATTTGTTTATGAACACCCATTTTACTGATATAGATTGGGACGATATATTTTATACATCGCCCTATTGCACAAATAATATTCAGTGTTTGTGGATTGAAACACCACACGGGTGTTGGGATGATATTTGACGTACAATAATCCCAATTGTTTAGTGGTATGTCAATCGATTGGTTGACAGGCTGTTGTAAGCATTAAATATTCATATTTAAAGCTTATCCAGTGTAGAATGCACTCTGGATGATGGTTGACTGTGTTTGTTTATTGTTGTATACATGTGTGTATGAAATCCATATAAATCACATTATATGGTAATTGACTGTGTCTGATTCCAGTTCAGAAAGAATGAATATTTTAAACTAATGAATATTTTAAAATAATGAATATTTTAAAACAATATTCAGTAAAAGAATCAAAATACAATTTTGATGTTCGGTTTGGGATAGACACAAATATATTTAAATATATAAAGCCGTGTTGATTAGATTAACTCCATTTTGACATGAACGATATTTATATCGATTTTATTCATTTTTATAATGAATATCAAAAGGAATTGATTTCAAAATACAATGTTTAGAAAACACTATCATTTATATATCAATGATATGGAATATTCAATTTTGATTTGAAATTGAATATGAAGTTGAAATCGTTTTGAAAACGAATTTAAAACGATTTATAAAATACGTTTTGAAAGGAAATCGACGAAATATATATAATATATATTATATATAATGGCCTGAATAGAACGCGCCGCATAGTGGCGGTTCGCGAATTTCGACCATTAACGTCGAACGGACATTACGGGAGAACCGACCGTCGGATTCTCCTAAAACCGGAACCGTTGGGTTCATACCGAAAAGTGCTTTCCAAAGAATATTAGATATTTGAAATCTAATGATTGGATTTGGAATTATGTCCAAATCAAATTTGTAAAAGGTCGTTGTAAGCGCAGTTTGATGGCCGTTTATGGAAATCAACTGTACGAGCCTTGATAAAATTATTAAAAATACAACAATCAGTGTAAAATCATAAGAAATGATTTGGAAAGAATTGGGATGAAAAATTCCATATTTGAAAGGATAAAAATATATTTTTATCGAAATGAACTAGTTATGAACTAGAATTACAATCCAATGTATTTTAAAATAAACAAATTGGATTTGAAATGGTTTCAAAAATAATCGGAATTTCCAATATATGAATTGGAATGGATTTGAATCGAAATTATCTTCTGAATATTTCGATATTGGATTCCGTGATTATGCGGACATTGTGGGGGAATTTGGAAGATATATATCGTTATTCCAATATGATATTCATTGATGTCAGAATTTGATATTGAATATAAGCCGATATATTTTCTATTCAGAGTCTTGTATTAAATATCAAATAGGATGTTGGGTTTGTCGTGAATGGTGCCTTCACTAACACTGTTCTTAAACCCAGTTGAGAAAAGATTAAATCTCTTATTCAGATTTAATGAAGTTACTAATTAATTAATATTTAATTGGAATGGAATTGAATTGGATTTTTGGGTTTATCGTGAACAGTGTTTTATATAACACTTGTTCTTTAACCCAAATAACAATGGAATGATATTTTGGGTTTGTCGTGAATGGTATCTTTAATAATACTATTCTTAAACCCAATGAAGTTAAGAAAATTAGAAACTAACTAGAGATCAGCTAAGTTTAATGGTTTCCTGGGTATTGATCTGATGTTGGTTTCGGACTTCGGGATTAATACTTAGGGAATTGTTCTCTTACTAATTTACGGTTGGAGACTGATGGAATGTGATTTTGGGTTTATCATGAACCGTGTTTTAAATGACATTGGTTCTTTGACCGAGTTAAAGATAAGATTAATTTCTTAGCTTTGAATAATCATTGATACTGATTTTTGTGAAGATTAAAACTAAATGGAGTTTTAATGAATCTTTGATTAGATCAAAAATTGAATGTGATAATTAAAATTATAAATTCAAGAAAATGATCGAAAAGGGAGTGCCACTAGTTTTGCTCCTGGCGATTGTTAAATCTTTAATTAGATTTGAATGTGAAATAGTAATTAATTTTACCGCTAACACCGTGGTGTTAAATATGAAGTATTACCAGTTTTACTTCATGGGATTAATAGGTTGGGATTAAGAAATTAAACAAATGATTACGTCGGTAAGGTTCGCTAATCCCAACTAGTTTGGATAAACCATAATTTTGTTTGAATTGATATCCAAATGAGGCATATGTTGTGTTTTTATAGCATTCATTTGTTATATACACGAGTTATTCAGAAAGACCGGGTTTATCCAATTCTGAGTAACTAATTCGACAATGTGTTGAGGATGAAGACGGTGGTTAAAGACCGTAGTCTTCACATCATTTGGATGATTACTGATGTCTTGATTAGGCTGTACACCGAAGACGAGGTAATAAGTGGTGATCGTCCAGACGTACATGGAGATCAACGAGTATGCGAGGACACCTCTCCTGTAATGGACATACGGGATGAGGAATGAGGTGCCTCCGGTTTCGTTCATACCTAGAACGAACTTGTAAATGGACGTGTGTTTGACATTGAATTTCACTCTGTGGGATTGATAGACATTAGTTGCATAGCGTGAATTGCATATGTGGCATGCTGAGATGCAAATGATTATGGCTTCTTTTGAAAAGCAGAGTCTTGTGGTTGATGATCAAAGCACGGCTTTAATATAGCATAGCTTTGTGTAGTGTTAACTCGCGAGTCTCACACCCGGTGGGAACCAGAAACGGGAGAGGCCTTCAGGGAGGACATGTTTTTCCTTCTAGCTAGGAGTGGTGTCAGTGTTTTGCAAGCCCTGACGTTTTACTTATGTGGATGATGGATAGCGAGGCGCCTCGGTTATATCAGTCGTTCCAGGGCCGATGATTTGGTCGGGATATGACCAGTTTATGCCCCATAGGGCAGGGAAATGCAGTGTTCAGGCATTTTAATCCACATCGAGTGGACCGGCCCTGATGATCCAAGGGCCCACCTGTGTTTGGGTCCCGAGACATGGTCTAGATTGTCTCGACGTGGTAAGGATGATCCCTTACCTTGGTTCACAGATGGAAATCCAATGTAAAGGCATGGAAATCCAATGTAAAGGCCCGAAAATCCACACCATTTGAGTTGACTAATAACACCCCACGTCCAACCCAAATTGCACAGAAATATGAATCATTATTAGAAAGAAGTTAGAGGATGAGAAATAGAAAGAAAGAAATATTAGAATAGAAGAAAACAAAGAAGACAAATCTCACAGCGGAACGAATAAAATATATTATATAACATAACTTTTGAAATACAAATCGGTAATTTTATATAAATACCATCATCAGAGCACAACAGTTTTTCCTGGAACAGTTATAAACACCTGTTTCCAGATAAAAACATGGTTCACAGCCGAATATATGATAGTCTATAGCTAACTGGTGAAGCCTCCTGCTTCCAGCTCCTCCAAATGAATCTGTAAAATCCCTACTACTTGACTGCCCGTACAAATTTGGGCACCCAAGAGTTTAGGGAAAACAAAAAAAAATAAACTCTGGGTCAGTCATGAGACTGGTGTGAGTAAACTCCAACCATTTGTTTAACTTTCAAAATCCTTTCAAAAGGAAAGATAATAGTAAGACCAGCCCACACATAAACATGGACAGTTTTTACCTTACTATAATCCAAAACACTTTGATACGAAAATCCAGTGATATTATAATAATGTCTACATCAAATAAATAACCAAATAGTAGAACGCTTGCATCTCACGCTCTACGTATATAGTATAAAATCAAAACCGCAGAGTGCTTATTGGAGATTGGATTCCAACTATGACAAGGTATGGGACCACCTTCCGATGATGTATCTCTAGAGGCGAATACACCTGGGTTCAACAAGAACATCTTGCAACCCGGCCCACACATGACCGACCACTCATTTCGCTTGAGTGTATCGAATGTATATCACCAACGGTTGGGATCAACAGACGTTTCCCAAATGGTACAATATCAAATAGAATAAGGAATTAAATGAATCTCTAGATAAGTGATTATACACCCTAATGGGAGCGACCCACAAAGCCATGCTGTCTGCCCGATTTTTGTCATTTCCCGGTTGATGAGGCCTGAGGCTACGATTACTTTCTATTCATTAATAGCACAATCACTTTGAATGCCACATTGTCAGATCCGTTAATACTGATTGATTTGCACAAATATTCTGGATGTTATGCTAAGGGAATAAATCGTTGCAACCATATATATTTATACATACCAACCCATTAGATCATTGGAAATACTTTGTTAGACATTCGTCCATTTACGTTCGTTCTGGGATTGAACGAAACCGAAGGCACAATTTCTACTAATAGAAAAGCCCTTGCACTTTACTCCGTCTTCAATATATTCGGCATACTTGGTTCGCAACGCTTATGCCAATACGGAGTGGTTCTTTGGATAATAATCCAACCGATCTCTCCATATTGACAACGATGGTCAAAAACTTCGATAGTCTGTGATTTAACTATCGGATAAAAGTAAGTGTTTCGATAGTCGATGATTTAACTATCGAAGGAAACAAGTGTTCAATCAACATATCAAACAAATCACTAGGCTCTTTAATTAATATTTCATTAATTAAATCTCTTCTCCATTTCCTTATCAATATTGGCCCTTTACGCTATTTGGAAAAACATTTCCAAATATCGCCCTCCTTTACATTCTGTATTTAGAAAATATATTCCATTTGCAATTGAAAACAATTTCAATCACTTACCTCTTTCCCGACTACTTTAATTATACTCGGGAAATATTTACTTTTATATTCCCAAAATTCCATTACTTAAGTTAAAACGAATGTTGTATAAAACATCGTTACAACAACCCAAAATATTTTATTTAACTAACTCTTTTTCAAACACTTCTCTTCGAGGTTGGATCCTGCTATTTATCAATTAAAAAATGAAATCAATCAAGTTGTGTAAAATTACCTCTTAGACCTTGACTGAAAACATCCTCAACTTCAAAACGGCAAACCACTTACCTCGAATAAACACACTATAAAACCCAATTATTCATTTTTAAAACAATTTATATGGTTCGCTTTTTATTTCTAATTTATAGATTTCCCTTTTTGTTTACAATATTCTATTTTTGATTTCATTTCCTTATCGAATTCTATATATATCGATACATTGATTTCTATCTATCAAATTACCTTAAAAATATTCTAACTCCTTGAATTCCCGGAAAAATTCGCCATAACCTCCCTTGTACCGGGAGTATCGGGATATTTCAAATAGCCACCCATGGCCCTCACCAATCCAAAAGAAAAAGAAAAAGCCAAGCGGCTTGCCGATACGGCGCATAAAATCTCATATATGAATTTAAACATGTACCTTTTTATCGGGAACATAAATTAAAATCTTCATATACTTCATCCCATACCTGTCTAACACATGTTCACCTGTTTTCAATTCAATTCAACTTAATCCAATCGTTTGAATTCAGTTTCGCTCATTTATTCTTTAATTAGCTATTTTGCCTATTTCACTTCTATTTTTGAACATAACATGTTCAAATAAAATATTTATCTTGCTCATAACCAAATTGAATTTCAATTTCAATTCTAGTTTCCTTTTCGATTTTGAATATAAAATTTCAAATCGAATTCACTTATTCAAAGCCAAATATTAATTCAAAATCTCATTAACTAATTACTACTCGGATTAGTTAATTCTATTCAATAGTCAAAAATCTGATTTTTGTTCCAAAAATCAATTCATTACTCCACCTGAGTTCACATATAATCTACAACTCAAATCTGAAATTTTCTAAATAGAAATCCTTTTATAAAATTAAATAAACCGTTATGGTTTTTAAATGGTTATGGCGCTGCTTTTCTAAAAATTCGATTTTTGATATAACTCAAAATATACTGGACAAAATCTAGATTTTTCTCTTCCATTAGAAAACTGTTATCAAATCGGTCCTGACATTTCTTGTTTCAGAGAATTCTGACTTCAATTGAGTTCTGTGTAGTCAATTAAAGTCCGAAAACGCCAACTTATGAACTGCAGCGCTACGGCGAGTTCGTTTTAATTATATTTATATATATAAACGTTTAAAACTTAATTTATAATAAATTCGACTCCATTCCAATATATTTCAATATATATTAAACCAATTTTCCCAATTCATTTCAAAAATTCTGATTTTCTAAAATCATCGATTTTCACTTACTCGGTTATAATTTATTTATACTTCAATTTTCTATATTCAAATTCTATTTCAAATTCTATTTTGAGATTCTATTTCAAGTTCTATTTAAGTTTCTATGTTAAATTTCTATTTCCTTTTACAAATTATAAATCCTTCGGATTTATTTCTATTCTGTTTAAAAATCCACATTTCAAAATATATTTCATCGTCCCCATTTCGAAATGATTTCAAATTTTCTATTTCAAATTCTCCTTTCAATTCTTTTTGAATTATATATTCTAACACCATTATTTAAATTCCATTTGAAGTCTATATTCAAATTCCATATCTAATTCTCTTTGAATTCTACATTCAAAGTCCATATTTAATTTTCTTTGAATTGTCTACATTCAAAGTCCATTTCAGTTTCTCTTATATTCAAATTCTATTTAAATTTCTCATATTCAAATTCTATTTGAATTTCTCTTATTCAAATTTTATACTCACATTAATTTTAAATTTCTATATTCAATTTCTATTTGCAAATTCTATTTTTAAATTCCTACTTGAATCCTGTACTCAAATTCCAAATCAACTCTATTCGAATTCTATATTTAAATTCCATTTCACTTTTATTTTCAAATTCTATATTTTAAATTTCATTCGAATTTTCTTTATTCAAATCCATTTGAATTCCTTTGAATTCAAATTCCATTTGAATTCCTTTAAATTCAAATTCTATTTCAATTCCTTTGAATTCAAATTCTATTTCAATTCCTATATATTCAAATTCTATTCAAATTAATTCGAATTAATCGAATTCAAAATCATAAATCCTTACGGATTTATTTTAGTTCAATTTATATTTTGAACATCAAAATAAATTCAATCGTTTATTTCTTTAAAACGATTTTCCCATTTCTATTTTTAAATTCACATTCGAATTTTAATATTCAAATTATCCAATGATAATTTTTCCCACTACATTTATAAACCTTGTTTATAAATTCAATTCAATCCCCTGAGTTTTCCAATTTACAAACATCGTTTGTAAATTTCAATACTTCCATCTCCTATATATATTTATAACATTGTTTATAATTTGAGTACTTGTTTTATCTATTCAAAACAAGTCAATATTTTAATCCATACGAATTTCAAATTCTATTATTAGAAAAATAGAATTTTCCGTTTAAAATCTCAAAATCTCTTTTACAAAATTTTTATAGATCAACATTCAGGCCCAGTGATAATTAAACATTCAAACCATTCAATTTTCAATCAACAAATCATATATGATAAAATATGTGGAAACAAACAAATAATTATATTTTTGAGGAATCCAGTTGGATCCCTTCAACCTGTTTTCCCTGCATCCACAAATGTTAGTCACATAAGTAATACCAATCCTGCTTCAAGGTAGGATATCGCGGTATAAAAGGGGATCCACTTATATACATGGGCACAGGGTCATCCGCTAATGATACTGCGGGCATCCGCTAATTGTATTGCGGGAAATATCCAGTAACCACAATAAGTCAACAATTCATTCATGCACCCAAACAACCAACAAAATTATTTTTAACGATAAAAATAAATTTAATACAAAACAGTGAGTGAGATTTACTCACCAGGATTTCTATTTTCTCGAATATCCCAATTAATTTCCATGTTATCTCTGCTACGAATCGTCTCGAACAAATCTCTTCGTACCTACGATTTATTTAATTTAATGATTAATATTTATTTAGATTAATGAATAAATAAATTTCTTATATATATATATATATATCTTTTTCCATTTAATTCAAGATTTATATTATCATTACTGATCAAATCTGAATATAATTAAAGATTAAATTAAGACAAATTACAGAAAAAGGAAAAAAATTACCTTAAAAATCCACATTTTGAGTGTTCTAGCTTTACAGAAAAATCCAATTCAAATTACCACTTGACCAAACGATGCCTATGATTTCCCTTATCGCTGCCATCTCGCATGTCATTGAACTGCTTCACCCTCGTTCATTAAACAGACAACTCCATCGAACTCTTCACCGCAGAGACAACGCAACCCCCTTTACACAGTAATGCATTCCAATTCCACCAAAAAACTGATCGAACCCTTCTTCCTACTGTCGCGACACCTAAACCCTCTACCACCTTCGAATCTGAACTGACGATCCTCCTTGGAAGACCTAGCAGCTCTAACAGTTCATCGAGTTCCCCTCTGGCATCCCCGCTTACTGGCGCAACTGACCATCTAACTTCATCGCGAGTTCTGATTTGACCCCAACATCCATCGCGATCCCTTATGAAGCCAATCCCCTCAAGAATCGATCCTCGAACCCACGGTTTTTCCTATCGAATAACCCAAAATTTGTGCTCCTGCTGGTATTGAACTGAGATCAAAGCCCCCAAATTATCAGATTAAGGAAAGGGTTTTTATATTGTTGAACTCAATTTTGATTTTTGAAAAAGGATAAGCCATTTTATTTTCATTTACTGAAGCTTTATTTTTGGATTTTCCAAAAGAAATGAAAGGAGATGGAAGTAGATTTATAATCAATAAGCTGTGGAAACGAAGTATTAGACCTGCGTAGGGTACAGCATAGGTGGTAGGCGAAGTACATTTCATTTAATTCGATTTGAATATACATTAATTCGATTTGAATATACATTAATACGATTTGATTTAAAGAGATTTTTATTCTTTTTAAATAGATATCGACTTGATTCTTCTATTTTATTTCGATCTTATCCATTATAAATATCTCGGGGTTCATAGTTAAAAATCGTGAACCGGTATTTTAGCGTACCGACCGTCATTCAAATGTAATTACACTATTCTGAACTTAACAGAATAGACTATATAATTTAATTCGAACGTATATATAAAATAACCATATTAAATTGAAGTAATATAATTTAAATTCAAAACAAATAAATTTTCTGAAAATAAAATATTTTTATTATCATCTATATTCGAATACAATTAATACTGATCATCTGAATTGTTTTTGTTTTAATTTCTAACTTCGAATTGAATTATTTTAAATTCTCGTATTACGATGATTATCAAAATAAATCGTATTTCGATTATTTAATCGATAACCCGATAAAATACCATTTATATTATAAATTCAATATTTAAAACCATATTAAATATTTACAATAAATCGACCAAAAATCCGGGTCGTTACATCCAACTTCCAATACGACATTTTGCTGTTTTGATAGTAGAGCTTAGTATGGCAACATAGTGGGATGGAGCACTCATGCCATCTATGATTGATACATTTATATTTGAAATTGTTTTGACACTATGCACTAATAGTAATAGTAAAATATGAAATTTCATGTACAAGTATTTTTGGCTATTATAAGGTAAAAACTCTATCCTCCGGCTTGCGTTGCTTTGTGTGATGGACCTTAGTCTTATAATAGCTTCGTTGTTCTTTACTTAGCATTGCGCTGTTGTTTTTATGCACTGGTATTCTTGGGAGGAAACACGTTCCGTGTTATACGGCGTGGTCCCATGATATACCAAATTTTAAAATCAGATTAATAACTATTTTAGTTCTTACACCAGTCACATGACTGACCGGGAGTTTATTGTTTTAACCTAAACTCTTGGTGCCCCTGTTTTCCCTATGGGCATCCAGTAGTCTTGGTTTTGCAGATTTATATTCACAGGATTCTGGTTTGCAGCTGGAATGATATTCGGAAAGCTCTATATCCACTTATCCTTTTCAGTTGTGTTTTGTATTATTTTCCACTGCATTGTAATTTGTAAATCTCTGATATTTTGTAAATGTGTAATGTTTATTCATACTCTGTATATTCTTGTATTCTGATGTAAATTATTGTAATAAGCAATGAAATGTTCTTCTGTTTGTATTCTAATTTGTCATGTTGTCAAAGCAATCCGTTCTTTCTCTTCTCTTCGGAGACTGGGGAAGTTCCGATCCTTACACGGGCAAAATCGGGGTCGTTACCGTAAATATCCCAAAATAATGTACAAACAGTGCTATACTATTTAATTTCGATTATATTTAAATTCCGAAAGTTTTCACATAACTATTTCAATTCAAAGTCGACTTATACAAAATCATGTATCAAATGCCATCTAAATCAATACTAAAATACTTAACTTCAACAATATTTAGCTTGATATGTATTCATCAAAATTCAACTTCAAAACAATTTCAATGGATTTGATTTTTCCTTTTAAAAAAAATCGTTTCATGTTGATTCATAAAATCCAACAATTTGGTTCGAGTTCAATATAGACAATTCAAATCAAAACTTTATATTTCATGTTAAACAAATTATACAATCTAGTTTTTGCTTTTTATAAGGATTCGTTCGAGTCGATTCAAAATCCCAAATCACTTAGGTTCAAATTCAATTTTTATACGCTTCAAATCGAAGTCTTATATTTCAGTTTAAACCAAATCATATATTATAACCAAAATCAAACCATTCAAATTTTTTATAAATTCGAGTCAAGGCCTTATATTCAGTTCAAATAATTTATACAATTCAAAACCATTCTTATAAATCGATTTAACAAATTTCTAAATTCAGACCATATGATTTATAGAATAGATTCTATATATATAAACTTTATATATTCAAATCCGCATTCGGTCAATTAAAATTAAATTTCATTTCATATCAATTATAAATTCAAATAAAAATCAATTTTTTGCAATTCACGTTCATTTTTTAAAAAAGTTCAATATTCAAACCAATTCAAATTCACGTTCTGTTGATTTATAATCAAATTCATTTTCATATCCATTATTGTTTCAAATTCATTCCTTCAATTTGGAAATTCAAATTCAGAAAACAATTTCACAATTCATGTTCGTCTCATATAAGTTTATATCGTTTCGGATTTATATTCATATCTTATATTAGTTCTGTAAAAACCTGGAAAATCAGAACCAATTTAAATTTTTTATTTTGGCAATTATAATGAATTTTGAATATCTAAATTGATTTATTTTAAATAATAATGACTAGGAATTTATTTTGAATAGAATTAGAACATGTATATTTATTTTAATCGACGTTATAATATAAATATTTATTTTAATTATAAAATAAATTGGAAATGGCCCGGTAGTTCGAAAATTTGATTTCAAATTTCAAATGAATGTACAGGATTCAAAATAAACTGGATTTTAGCGAAACCAAAAATATTAGAATCTATTTGAAAATATCTTTCCAACGAATCTGAAAAATCAAAATTTCATAGCGGGAATAAAAAGTTATGCCCAATTGAAAAATCAGAATAGTCGCTATTGAAATGTAGCCCTTAAAAATAGTCATTTTGCAAACGACCTCCGTTTTCGACGAAACGACTTTTGTTGGATTCGAATGTCAAATTATTATTAGATTCCAATTTTCATAATTTTTGGAATCAATATGTGAGTGTGGCAAAAGAAAACATGTTTTGACAATTTTAGTCAATTTGGATCGACCAGAAAATGTCCATTTTTCAAATGGTCTCTGAATTTGACAAACTTGGTTTTGTTAGGATTGAATTGTCAATATTAAGCTAGAAATAATTTTTCTGGAATTTTTGGGGTTCGTATGTGACCCCAATAAATTGAAATGTACGTTTAAAATAGAATATGTAGATTTAAATTTTAAATTTAGCGGAAACTGGTCGTTACAGCCGAATCGGGTTACGATACATATTCCATTGTGTTTGAAATGGGAGTAATTAGCTAGGGGCGACAGTTATTGGGTTCAATTTGTTGTTCGAATGAAAAAGCAACCATTCGGAATTTAATTAAATAAAATATTTATGTTTATAAACACTTATTCCACCCTCTCTCTCCACACTTGGTCAAACCCCCCATTTTCTTTCCATTCATGATCAGAAAAGAAAAAAAGAAATGGAGGAGGATCGCAATCGATCCTACCACCACACCCCTCCAGCAAGGCCGCCGCGACCCCCTCTCCACCTCCAACGACGGGGAGACCCCCTACCGACGGCGAGACCCCCTATCGACGGCGACGCTGCCTTTTTCCCTCTTTTAGCTCCTCCTCAGAACGTTGTGGATCTAATCACTCGCCCCAAACCCGATCTAAGACCGCCGCCCCCTCGTGGGCCCTGCCTCCGCAACGCCGACCACTGGCGCCACCACTGTTGGCCCCAAACCCCCTCCGCCCTCTGATTCTCTCTCCTCCCTACCTATACTACTCCAAACAACCGCACTAACCCCAAACCCACCTGAAAACACTTGCTCCGCTCAATACTCCACCGCACCGATCTCGGGAAGGGATTGTTGCCTCCGCCACTGTCGTAAAAAGCCCGTCGCTACTCTGGTGGAGCATTCCGGAGACGATCGAAAGGTGATTTTTATTATGAAAGGGTTTAGATTAAAACGTTATTTTTATTATATGAATAACAATATAAAGTTGAGAGTTTTGATTATACAAAGTTGATATTTTTGTTCGTATAAATTATAATTTTTATCGTATGGATAGCAAATTAAAGATATGATTTTTATTTAAGGATAAAAATATGATTTCTATTTACAAAAAGATTCGATTTTTGAAAACGGAAAGGTTTGGTTCTTAACGATATAAAAATTTGATCTTTAACATTAGAAAAGTTATAATTTATAGCATTAGAAAAGATTTGATCTTTAGAAGTATAAAAATATGATTTTTATTATATGTATAGCGATATAGAAATATAATTTTTACACTTGAAGTGTTATCATAAAAATGTGATTTTTATGTAAATGGCTTTATATAAAGATTTGATTTTTTGTTATATAAAAATTCGATTTTTAGTTGTGCAGAAATATGATTTTTATATATGTAGCAAAATAAAGACAGGATTTTTAGTGAAGTGAAAATTGCGATTTTTAAATATATAAACATCATATAAAAAATGTGATTTTTAATATGAACAGCATAAAAAAGACTGCATTGGAATGTCAGGCAAATCCCGATTGTTCTGAAATACTGAAATAAAACTGGTAGATTGGATCCCAAAGGTAAAAAATGCTCACTTTAATTTTATTTCTAGTTAAAATATATACTAGGATGCAGACGATGCTTAGCAGCACCTGACACCCGTCGTCCACAGACCATGGACGACTTGTTTGTTTGTTTGATTGTGTTGTAAAAATTGTTTGTGATGTGAAATGGACTGAATAAAATATTCATGTAGTGAAATAAATATTATATGGTTAAAAAGTATAATTTTTAACGTGTATATGAATAAAATAAATTTTCATTTACAAATCGGACGATTTGTTTATGTACACACATTTGACTGATATTGATTGGGACGATAAATTTTACACATCGCCCAACTGCACAAATAAAGTTCATTATATGTTGATTGAAACCTCACACGGGTATTGGGATGATATTGGACATATACTAATCCTAATATTTAGTTGTATGTCAATTGATTGGTTGACAAGCTGTGTAAGCATTGAATATTTATATTTAATGCTTATGCAATGTAGAATGCACTTTGGATGATGGTTGACTGTGCTTGATTATTGTTGTGTACATGTGTTGTCTGAAATCCATATAAATAATATTATATGGCAATTGACTATGTCTGATTCCAGTTCAGAAAGAATGAATATTTTAAAAATAACGATTATTTTAAAATAATGAATATTTTAAAATAATATTTAGTAAAAGACCAAGATCTGATTTTGATGTCCAATTTGGGATGGACAAAAAAATATTTAAATATATAAAGCTGTGTTGAATAGATTAATGCCATTTTGACGTGAACGATATTTATATCGATTTTATTCATGTCTGTAATGAATATCGAAAAGGAAATGATTTCGAAATATAATGTTTTGAAAATACTATCATTTGTATATCGATGATGTGGAATATTCAATTTTGATTGGAAATTGAAAGGAATTGAAATCGTTCTGAAAACGAATTTAAAACGATTTATAAAATACGTTTTAAATGGAAATCAATGAAATATATATATTATATATATATATATAATGGCCTGAATAAAACGCGCCGCGTCGCGGTAGTTCGCGAATTTCGACCATTGACTTCGAATTGACGTTACGGGATATCCGAGCGTCGGATTCTCCAAAAATCAAAACTGTTGGGTTCGTATCGAAAAGAGCTTTCCAACGAATATAAAAGATTTGAAATCTAATGGTTGGATTTGGAATTATGTCCAAATAAAATTTTCAAATGAACTAGTTATGAACTAGAAATATAATCCAATATTTTAAAATAATTAAATTGGATTTGAAATGGTTTTAAAAATAACCAGAATTTCCAATATATGAATTGGAATGGATTTGAATCGAAATTATCTTCGGAATATTTCGATATTGGATTCCGTGATTATACGGACATTGTGGAGGAATTTGGAAGATATATATATATATCGTTATTCCAATACTATATTTGTTGATTTCGGAATTCGATATTGAATATAAGCCGATATATTTTCTATTCAGAGCCTTGTATTTAATATCAAATGGATTTTTAGGTTTGTCTTGGAAGGTGCCTTCACTAACATTGTTCTTAAACCCAGTTGAGAAAAGATTAAATCTTTTATTAAGATTTAATGAAGTTTACCAATTAATTAATATTTAATTGGACTTGAATTGAATTGGATTTTTGGGTTTATCGTGAACGATGTTTTAAATAACACTTGTTCTTTAACCCGGTTAACAATGGAATGTGATTTTGGGTTTGTCGTGAATGGTGTCTTAAATTACACTATTCTTAAACCCGATGTAAAAAGAATAAATCTTTTAATTAAGATTTAAAGAAGAATTACCAATTAATTAACATTTAATCGGAACTGAAAATGGAATGTGAATTGGGTTTATTATGAACTATGTTTTTAACGACATTCGTTCTTTAACCCGATTTGCAGTGAAATGTGATTTGGAATTTATAAATCTTTTTATATATATTTAACGGGAATTTTCCAAAGTAATGTTTTCCAATTTAATATATTAAATTGGAATTGAATGGAGCTCGATTGATAATAATCGAAGTGAACTTCTATGGAGGAAGACAGTTAATACATATGGAATTTAAAAGGCTTTGCCGTTATTCCATTTTGTATTGTTAGTCGGATACAGAAATTGATATCGATTATATATTGATTTGTTTTTCCGTGAATATTCCATAATTAATGGAATGTGATTTGGGTTTATTGTGAACTATGTTTTAAATGACATTAGATCTTTAACCCAATTAAAGGCAGGATTACATGTCTGTCATTGTATTTCGAATTGTATGGTTGATCCCTGCTAAATATATATCTGTTTGGTAGCAGAGAATTTATTCTCTTGCTTAACACCCTTCTCTGAGACATATGAGCTTCAAGGTTATATATCGGTAGAAATCAATAATACGGTGCAGATTGTCGATGCGACATGTTTGTGTTTCCAAAGTTAAATAATCATTAATATTGATTTTTGGGAAGATTAAAACTAAGTAGAGTTTTAATGAATCTTTAATTAGATTGAAATAGGAATTGATAATTTAAATTATCAAATTTGGGAAATGATCGAGAATGGAGTATCACCAGTTTTTCTCCCAGCGATAGTTAAATCTTTAATTAGATTTGAACAGGAAATGGTAATTAAATTTACCGATAAGACCGTGTTGTTAGATATGGAGTATCACCAGTTTTTCTCCATGGGATGAATTGGTTGGGATTGGGAAATTAAACAAATGATTACTTCAGTATGGTGCGCTAATCGCGAATAGTTTTGAAAATCGTAACATGGTTTGAATTAACATCCAAGGGAAAATTAAAGAATAAATTTAAAGAATTTATCTTTGATAAAATTAATGGGAAACTTTCCCAAAGTATACGAATATTTGAATAAAAGAATATTGAGAATTGGAATGAGTCGTATGTTGAGTTTTTTTAGCGCTTGTTTATTATATACGCGAGTTATTCAGAAAGGCCAAGTTTATACCCATTCTGAATAACTGATTCGACAATAATTCGAAGATGAAAACGGTGGTCGAAGACCGGAGATCTTCACATAGTTTGGATGACTACTGATGTCTGGATTGGGTTGTACATCCAAGATGAGGTAACAAGTGGTGATTGTCTAGACGTACTTGGAGATCGATCGATATGCGAGGGCCTCTCTCCTGTATTGGACACATGGGACGAGCAATAAGGTGCCTCCGTTTTCGTTCAGACCCAGAACGAACTTGTAAATGGATGTGTGTCTGACATTGGATTTTATTCTGTGTTGATTCATTTCTATTAAATATATATATTTGATTGGCGGTGGGGAATTTATTCTCTTGCTTAACGCCCATCCCTGAGACGTATGAGCTCAGGGGTTATATATCGATAGATATCAGTCACATGGCATGAATTGCCTGTGTGGCATGCTGAGATGCAGTGATCAAGGCTTTTGTTGAAAAGAAGAGTCCTGTGGTTGATGATCAAAGCATAGCTTTAATATAGCGCTGCATTGTGTATAGTGTTAATTCGCGAGCCTCACACCTCGGTATGAGTCAAAAACGGGATCGTGACTGCTGGGAGTGCCCGACGTTTCTTTCTAGCTATGGGTGGTGTTAGAGTTTTACAAGCCCTGAAAATGTTATATTTTTTACCTATGTGGTTGTTGGAATGCAAGGCGTCACAGATATATCGGTCTCTACGGAGCCGATGGATAGGTTCGATAGGACTGGGAAACGTGTGTTCAGGAATAACCAATCCTCAAACGTAAGGGAGGACTGTCCCTGAAGATCCAAGGGTTACCCAAAGTGTGTAGTCCTGAGACATTTGCTAGAGTGTCTCGAAGCGGTGAGGATCCATCCTTGGCCTTGACTCATGACGGAAATCCAATTTCCAATACGTGACATTTCGATTTTATTTGTAGAACCTAGTATGGCAAAATGATAGATGGTACCAATGCCGCCTATGATTGATACATTTATATTTTAAGCTGATTTCTTCACTTATAGTAATAATTAAAGATTAAATTTTACGTATCAAGCATTATTTGGCTATTATAATGTAAAATCCTATCCTCCAGCTTGCGTTGCATTGTGTGATGTGACATAGGTCTTATAAAAGCTTCATTTTCTTTAATTAGCATTGCGCTGTTTGTTTTATGCATTGGTATTCTTGGGGCTAAACCTATTCCGTCTTATACGACATGGTCCCTTGATTTAACTGACTTTAAATTCAGAGTTAAGAACTGTTTTAGTTCTCACACCATTCACATGACTGACCTGGAGTTTATTGTTTTAACCTAAACTCTGGGTGCCCCTATTTTCCACACGGGAAGCCAGTATTTTTGGTTTTGTAGATTTATATTCACTGGATTCTGGTTTACAACTGAAATGATATTCGGAAAGCTTTGTATCCATGTATCTCTTTCAGTTGTGTTATGTATTATTTTCCGCGGCTATAATGTATTTAAATCTCTGATGTGTAATATTTATTCATACTCTGTATATTCTTGTACTCTGATGTAAATTGTTGTAATAAGCAATGAAATGTTCTATTGTAACAACAAGGAATTTCGCTTGATCCTAATCGATCGTTAAACCGACCAAGACCGTTCGAAACCCCTGATCGTTTTGAGAACACAACAAAACAAAATGCAGACAGAAGAACATTTCATTGCTTATTACAACAATTCCATCAGAATACAAGAATATACAGAGTATAAACAAATATTATACAACAGAAAATATCAGAGATTACAATAAATTACATAGCAGCGGAAAATAATACAATACACAACTGAAGGAGATATACGGATACAAATCTTTCCAGATATCATTCCAGCTGTAAACCAGGATCCTGTGAATATAAATCTGCAAAACCAAAACTACTAGCTGCCTGTGTCAAAATAAGGGCACCCAAAGTTTAGGTTCAAACAATAAACTCCAGGTCAGTCATGGGACTGGTGTGAGAACTAAAACAGTTATTTATCTTTATTTTCAAAGTTAGGTAAATCAAGGGACCACGCCGTATAATACGGAACGAGTTTCCTCCCAAGAACACCAGTGCATAAAACAACAACGCAATGCTAAATAAAGTAAAATGAAGCTATTATAAGACCCAGGTCCCATCACACAATGCAACGCAAGCCGGAGGATAGGGTTTTTACCTTATAATAGCCAAGAATGCTTTATACCTTTAAAACAAATCATTTGATACTATTATAAGTGCATAGTGTATAAAACAACTTCAAATCATAAGTATCAATCATAGACGGCATAAGCGCCCCATCCCACTATGTCGCCATACTAGGCTCTACAAATAAAGCCGCAAAGTCACGTATTTGGAAATTGGATTTCCATCTGTGAATCGAGGCAAAAGATAGTCCTCACCGATTCAAGACTCTCTAGCCCGAGCCTCAGGACCCAGACTCAGGTGGGCCCTTAGATCGTCAGGGCCGGTCCACCGATGTGGAATAAAATGCCTGAACACCGCGTTTCCCCTCCCTTTGAGGCGTAAATGAGCCAACGAATGACTCCATCGGACCCGGATCGTCCGATCTAACTGAGGCGCCTCGCCAAACCAACAACCACATAAGTCAAACTCGCCAGGGCGTGTAAAACCACTGACGCCACTTCTAACTAGAAAGAAACGCATGTCCTCCCTGAGGTCCTCTCCCGTTTTTGGTTCACCACCGGGCTGTGAGGCTCGCGAATTCATGTTACACAAAGCTATGCCACACAGGCGGTGCTTTGATCATCAACCACAAGACTTTGCTTTTCAACAGAAGCCTCAATCAATTGCCACTTAGGCATGTCACACTGGCAATTCACTCCATGCGTTTGATATCCATCAATATATAACCTCTGAGCTCGTACGTCTCAAAGAAGGGCGTTAAGCAAGAGAATAAATTCTCCGCCGCCAAACAGATATATATTTAATAGAAATCAATCACATAGACTAAAATCCAATGTCAGACACACAGTCCATTTACAAGTCCGTTCTGGGTCTGAATGAAACCGGAGGCACCTAGTACCCCGCATATCCATCGATTTCCAAGTACGTCTATACGATCACTAACTTATTCCCTCCTCTTGGGTGTACGGCCCAATCAAGATCATCAGTAATCACCCAAGCGACGTGAAGACCTCCGATCTTCGACCACCGTCTTAATCCTCGACACCACGTCGAATCAGTTATTCAGAATGGGATAAACCCGGTCTTTCTGAATAACTCGCGTATATAATAAAAAAGTGTTACACAAACCCAACATACGCCTCATTCCAATTCAGAATATTCTTTTATTCAAATATTCATACACTTTGGGAAAGGTTCCCATTAATTTTATCAAAGATAAAATTTTTAAATTTATTCTTTAATCTCCTTTCAATATCAATTCAAACTAGTCAGGATTTGCGAACCACACCGAAGTAATCATTTATTTTATTTCCCAATCCCAACCTATTCACCCCATGAAGTAAAACTGGTAATACTTCATATCTAACACCACGGTGTTATCGGTAAATTCAATTACCATTTCACGTTCAAATCTAATTAAAGATTTAACTATCGCCTGGAGTAAAACTGGTAATACTCCATTCTCGATCTTTTCAATCTAAATAAAGATTCATTAAAACTCCACTTAGTTTTAATCTGTAACTGGGTTAAAGAATCAGTGTCATTTAAAACACGGTTCACGATAATCCCAAAAATCAATACCAATTCAATTCCATTTAAATATTATCTAATTGGTACACTTCATTAAATCTAAATAAAAAGATTTAATATTTTTCTCAACTGGGCTTAAGAACAGTATTAATGAAGACACCATTCACGACAAACCCAAATCACATTTGATATTAAATACCAGGCTCTGAATAGAAAATATATCGGCTTTTATTCAATATCAAATTCTATGACCAACAAATATCGTATTGGAAATAACGATATAAACATATCTTTCAAATTCCCATAACAATGCCTGTATCATCACGAAATCCAACATCGAAATATTCCAAGGACAATTTCGATTCAAATCCATTCCAATTTACTTATTGGAAATTCTGGTTATTTTCAAAAACATTTCAAATCTAATTTATTTATTTTAAAAATAAATAGAGTTATAATTCTAGTTCAAAACTAGTTCATTTAGATAAAAATCTATTTTTATCTTTTCAAATATGGAATTTTCCACCCCAATTCTTCCCAAATCATTTCTTATGATTTTACATAAATTATTACTATTTTTAATAATTTTATCGAGGCCCGTACAGTCGATTTCTATCAACGGCCATCGAACTGCACTTACAGCGACCTTTTCCAAATTTGATTTGGACATAATTCCAAATCCAACTGTTAGATTTCTAATTTATAGTATTCGATAGGAAGCTCTTTTCGATACGAACCCAATGGTTCTAGTTTTAGGAGGATCCGACGGTCGGATCTCCCGCAATATCCATTCGAAGTCAATGGTCGAAATTCACGAACTACCGCAGCACGGCGCGTTCTATTCGGGCTATTATATTATATATATAATATATATAATATATACTTCGTCGATTTCCTTTTAAAATGTATTTTATGAATCGTTTTAAATTCGTTTTCGAAACGATTTCAACTTCATTTATAATTCAAATAAAAATTGAATTTTTCCTTATAAATTTGTTTTGAATTCATTTCAAATCGATTTTTAATTCAATTTCAGTTCATTTTCAATTCGATTTCAATTCGAATTCATTTCTATTCAATTTCAATTCAAATTCAATTCTATTCAATTTCAATTCTAATTTCATTTCAAAATATTCGATTTTGAAATCACTTTTCAATATTCATTATAAAAACGAATATAATCGATATAAATATCGTTTACGTCAAAATGGCGTCAATCTAATCAACACGGCTTCATATATTTCTATTTTCAAATATTCTATTTCAAATATTTCTATTCAAATATTTCTATTTCAAATATTCTATTACAAATATTCTATTTCAAATATTTCTTTTTCAAATATTTCTATTTTAACACTGGAATAAGGCCCAATCAATTACCAGAGATTTTATTTCTGTGGATTTTCATACAACGCATGCATATATCAACAATGACAAATAATCAACCATCATCCAAAGTGCATTCTACACTGTATAAGCATCAAATATAAATATTCAGCGCTTATAACAGTTTGTCAATCGATCGATCGACATACAACTAATTATTGGGATTAGTGCATGACATATATCATCCCAATACCCGTGTGGGGTTTTCAAACAATCAAACACAGATTTTATTTGTGCAGTTGTGCGATGTGTAAAATTTATCATCCCAATCAATATCAGTCAAATGTGTGTATATAAGCAAATCGTCCGATTTGTTTATATTTATTTCATTTCCAATACACGTTAAAAATTCTATTTTCAACTGTAATTTTTTTTATTTCATTTCACATCACATCACACAATCAACTACACATCAAATCAAACAAACAAGCATACAAGCCGTCCATGGTCTGTGGACGACGGGTGTCGGGTGCTACTAAACACCGTCTGCATCCTAGTATATATTTTTGACTAGAAATTTAAATTAAAGGTGAGAAGTTCTCACAGAGGGTTCCACTCCGCCGTGCTTTACTGTTGAACTGCTGAATCGTCTGAATCTACTTGAAATTCCAATGCAGTTCTTTTCACGCTGTTCAAATAAAAACTATATTTTTATTGCTTCATTTCAATAAGTAAAAATCATATTTTTATTTCTACTTCATATTTTTTTTCAACGCTCATTTTTGTATAAAAATATATTTTTATATTTCTACTTCATATATAAAGATCGAATTTTTATTTCGCTATCCAGTATATGAAAATAAAATTTTTACTTCATTAAAAATCACTCCTTTTTGTTTTCAAAAATCACTTCTATTCGTTTTCATATTAAACAAAAATCATTCCTTTATAAGGTTTTCAAATCTAAACCCTTTTCTGGATAAAAACCACAACCTTTTTTCGTGTTCATATATATAAAAATCGTATTTTTACCTTATTAAAAATCGTATTTTTACCTTATTAAAAATCATATTTTTGCCTTATTAAAAATCTAATCCTTTCATTATCAAAAATACAAACTTTTCTTTACACTATAAAGTATCCTATCTTCCTATAATGAAAGATCATATTCATATATCAAAGAAAAATCAGTTTCTAAACAAAGAAAAAAAAATCAGTTTTTAAACAATTAAAAATCAGTTTTTAAACAAATAAAAATCATAATTGAAAGTAGAAAAACAAATATATAAAACTTACAGTGTTTTTTTTTTAATTTTTAGGAGGAGGGTCTTCTTCATGAAATGGTGGCGTGGGGGGAGGGGGCTCGGTTTCGCCGGAGTTGGAGCCGGAGCTGGCCACGGCAGAGGTAGGGTCAGGCGTCGGTTCAGTTGGAAATTAGGGTTCGGGGGATCGAACGAAGGGGGGGCTCGGCTGTTAGAGAAGGGGCGCGAGGTGGGGAAGAGGAGGGGGGTCGCAGTGGGGCTCCAAGCAACGGGAGGTGGTCGTCGTCGTTGGGCGATGAGGGGGGGGGGGGGGGGGAGGGCGAGAGAGCGACGGGATCGATAGAAGGTTTTTTTTTTCTTTTTTTTCTGATTTGAGAGGATAAGGGAAAAGGGGGGTATAGATTTATATATTTTTATTTTATTTTATTCCAATAAAAAGTTGACTTCTAATTCGAACTCAAAATTGAGCCCACCGACTGTCGTCCATAGCTAATTACCCCTATTCTGAACACAAATGGGTATGTATCGTAGGCTGATTCGATCGTTTCGATCAATTTTCATCAAAATCAAAATATAACTCTATACATTGAATTTGAACGCGCATTTCAATTTACTGGGGCCACATACTAACTAGAAAACTTCCCAAAAAATATTTTCTAGCTTAGTATTCACGATACGGTCCTAACAAAACTAGTTTCGTCAAATTCCGAAACCTTTTGAAAAATGGCCATTTTCCAGTCGATTAAAATCAACTAAAACTGGTCAAACGCGTTTTCCTTTGCCACGCTCACATATTGATTCGAAAAATTATGAAATTAGAAACCTAGCAATAATTTGACATCACAGATCCAACAAAATTGGTTTCGTCGAAAACCGAGGTCATTTGAAAAATTGCCATTTTTAAGGGTCGAAATTCCATAGCGACTATTTTGAATTTTCAACTGGACATAACTTTTTACCCCCGCTATGAAATTTCAATTTTTCATATTCATTGGAAATATATTCCTAATTAGATTCAAATAATTTTGGATTCAGTAAAATCCGGTTTATTTTGCACCCGGTACATTCATTCGAACTTTGAAATTGAATTATAGAACTACCGCGCCATTTTCAATTCCTTTTATATTTTAAAATAAATATTTGTATTCTAACGACGATCTATATAAATATATTCGTTCGAATTCTATTCAAAATAAATTTCTCGTCGATATTATTTAAAATAATTCATTTTAGATAATCAAAATTCACTAAATTTGCCAATAAAATTTTTAAATTGGCCTAGATTTCCGGGTTATTACAATCTCCCCCACTTAAAACTTTTCATCCCTGAAAAGGAACAAAGCCGAAAGTTGTTTAACAAATCAACTCAACTTTCATTATTTTCCTTACGGTTTAAGTTCTTCAAGTTTTCAGTTTCTAAGAACTTTTCAAATTTTTCAAAAATTTGGCTAACACCCTAAATTTTCGAATTTTTTGCCATAACCTCCTCTGCACCGGGGACTTCGTGATATTTCATATAGCCTCCCATGGCCTTCGTAAATCCAAAAGAAAAATAAAAAAGCCAATCGGCTCACAAAATCATCATCACCCAAACAAAAAAGTAAATTATGGTAAACATGTACCTATTTGTCGGGCAAACAATTTTATTCCTCTTCTCTAGCCTCCTTGCTATGACCTATTCAACGTAAGTACATGTATATGCATGCAAATGCGACTAATTTTCAATACAACTCACTATTTGATCAAATCGGCTATATGGTTAAAATTTTAATTACTCAACCAACAATCAACAACACAATCAGCAATCCATTAGTGAGTTAACTTTTCAAATTCATAACTTTGATATATAGTCAAAAAATCAGATTTTCGATGCCAAATCACAACAATAGGCCCTATCTAATTTTGGTTTTCACACCAGTCAATAGGAAATATATAGAAAGCCCACTTTCGCCACTCGAACATAAATAATGGTAATGTGATCACAATTATCAGTATCATCCCCGGGCGACTAGAGTGTGATTCTATATCTATTCATTATATTAAAACTTCGAATACACGCGGATCAGACGTATATGCAAAATCTTTATATACTGCATTGTCCAAATTCAATACAAATAAATATTAAAATACGTATAATTGAATTAAATTTTCAAAACAAAAATTGTTTTCATTTTAAAAATATACTCTTCACACTCGTTCTAGGATACTACTGATCCCATCTCTAACAAGTCATTTCCATTGGATATTACTAATCCAATTTCTGATGAATCCTTTCGTTCGGTTCTAACATGTCTTGTTCTCTGAGCTTTGTAAATCAAAGCTCTGATACTAAATGTAACAACAAGGAATTTCGCTCGATCCTAATCGATCGTTAAACCGACCAAGACCGTTCGAAACCCCTGATCGTTTTGAGGACACGACAAAATAGAATGTAGACAGAAGAACATTTCATTGCTTATTACAACAATTCCATCAGAATACAAGAATATACAGAGTATAAACAAATATTATGCAACAGAAAAAAAATCAGAGATTACAATAAATTACATAGCAGTGGAAAATAATACAATACACAATTGAAGGAGATATACGGATACAAAGCTTTCCGGATATCACTCCAGCTGTAAACCAGGATCTTGTGAATATAAATCTGCAAAACCAAAACTACTAGCTGCCCGTGTCAAAATAAAGGCACCCAGAGTTTAGGTCCAAACAATAAACTCCAGGTCAATCATGGGACTGGTGTGAGAACTAAAACAGTTATTTATCTTTATTTTCAAAGTTAGGTAAATCAAGGGACCACGCCGTATAACACGGAACGGGTTTCCTCCCAAGAACACCAGTGCATAAAACAACAGCGCAATGCTAAATAAAGTAAAATGAAGCTATTATAAGACCCAGGTCCCATCACACAATGCAACGAAAGACGGAGGATAGGGTTTTTACCTTATAATAGCCAAGAATGCTTTATACCTTTAAATCAAATCATTTGATACTATTATAAGTGCACAGTATATAAAACAACTTCAAATCATAAGTATCAATCATAGACGGCATAAGCGCCCCATCCCACTATGTCGCCATACTAGGCTCTACAAATAAAACCGCAAAGTCACGTATTTGGAAATTGGATTTCCATCTGCGAATCGAGGCAAAAGATAGTCCTCACCGATTCGAGACTCTCTAGCCCGGGCCTCAGGACCCAGACTTAGGTGGGCCCTTAGATCGTCAGGGCCGGTCCACCGATGTGGAATAAAATGCCTGAACAATGCGTTTCCCCGCCCTTTGGGGCGTAAATGAGCCAACGAATGACTCCATCGGACCCGAATCGTCCGATATAACCGAGGCGCCTCGCCACACCAACAACCACATAAGTCAAACTCGCTAGGGCGTATAAAACCACTGACGCCACTTCTAACTAGAAAGAAACGCATGTCCTCCCTGAGGTCCTCTCCCGTTTTTGCTTCACCACCGGGGTGTGAGGCTCGCGAATTCATGTTACACAAAGCTATGCCACACAGGAGGTGCTTTGATCATCAACCACAAGACTTTGCTTTTCAGCAGAAGCCTCGATCAATTTGCACTTAGGCATGCCACACAGGCAATTCACTCCTTGCGTTTGATATCCATCAATATATAGCCTCTGAGCTCGTACGTCTCAGAGAAGGGCATTAAGCAAGAGAATAAATTCTCCGCCGCCAAACAGATATATATTTAATAGAAATCAATCACACAGACTAAAATCCAATGTCAGACACACAGTCCATTTACCAGTCCATTCTTGGTCTGAACGAAACCGGAGGCACCTAGTACCCCGCATATCCATCGATCTCCAAGTACGTCTGGACGATCACTAACTGATTCCCTCCTCCTAGGTTTACGGCCCAATCAAGATCATAGTAATCACCCAAGCGACGTAAAGACCTCCGGTCTTCGACCACCGTCTTCATCCTCGACACCACATCGAATCAGTTATTCAGAATGGGATAAACCCGGTCTTTCTGAATAACTCGCGTATATAATAAACAAGTGTTACACAAACCCAACATATGCCTCATTCCAATTCAGAATATTCTTTTATTCAATATTCATACACTTTGGGAAAGGTTCCCATTAATTTTATCAAAGATAAATTCTTTAAATTTATTCTTTAATCACCTTTCAATATCAATTCAAACTAGTTGGGATTTGCAAACCACACCGAAGTAATCATTTATTTTATTTCCCAATCCCAACCTATTCACCCCATGAAATAAAACCGGTAATACTTCATATCTAACACCACGGTGATATCGGTAAATTCAATTACCATTTCACGTTCAAATCAAATTAAAGATTTAACTATCGCCTGGAGTAAAACTGGTAATACTCCATTCTTGATCTTTTCAATCTAATTAAAGATTCATTAAAACTCCACTTCGTTTTAATCTGTAACTGGGTTAAAGAATCAGTGTCATTTAAAACAAGGTTCACGATAAACCCAAAAATCAATACCAATTCAATTCCAATTAAATATTATTTAATTGGTACACTTCATTAAATCTAAATAAAAAGATTTAATCTTTTTCTCAACTGGGCTTAAGAACAGTGTTAATGAAGGCACCATTCATGACAAACCCAAATCACATTTGATATTAAATACAAGGCTCTGAATAGAAAATATATCGGCTTATATTCAATATCAAATTCTACGACCAACAAATATCGTATTGGAAATAACGATATAAATATATCTTTCAAATTCCCATAACAATACCTGTATCATCACGAAATCCAACATCTAAATATTCCAAAGACAATTTCGATTCAAATCCATTCCAATTCACTTATTGGAAATTCTAGTTATTTTCAAAACCATTTCAAATCCAATTTATTTATTTTAAAAATAAATAGAGTTATAATTCGAGTTCAAAACTAGTTCATTTCGATAAAAATATATTTTTATCTTTTCAAATATGGAATTTTCCACCCAAATTCTTCCCAAATCATTTCTTATGAATTTTACACAAATTATTACTATTTTTAATAATTTTATCAAGGCCCGTACAGTCAATTTCCATCAACGGCCATCGAGCTACACTTACAGCGACCTTTTCCAAATTTGATTTGGACATAATTCTAAATTCAACCGTTAGATTTCTAATTTCTAATATTCGTTAGGAAGCTCTTTTCGATACGAACCCAACGGTTCCAGTTTTATGAGGATCCGACGGTCGGATCTCCCGTAATATCCATTCGAAGTCAATGGTCGAAATTCATGAACTACCGCAGTGTGGCGCGTTCTATTCAGGCCATTATATTATATATAATATATATACTTCATCTATTTCCTTTTAAAACGTATTTTATGAATCGTTTTAAATTCGTTTTCGAAATGATTTCAACTTCATTTCAATTCAAATCAAAATTGAATGTTTCCTTATAAATTCGTTTTGAATTCATTTCAAATTGATTTCAATTCAAACCGATTTTTAATTCAATTTCAGTTTATTTTCAATTCGAATTCATTTCTATTCAATTTCAATTCGAATTCAATTCTATTCAATTTCAATTCTAAATTCATTTCAAAATATTCGAATTTGAAATCACTTTCCAATATTCATTATAAAAACGAATATAATCGATATAAATATCGTTTACGTCAAAATGGCGTCAATCTAATCAACACGGCTTCATATATTTCTATTTTCAAATATTCTATTTCAAATATTTCTATTCAAATATTTCTATTTCAAATATCCTATTTCAAATATTCTATTTCAAATATTTCTTTTTCAAATATTTCTATTTTAAAACTGGAATGAGGCCCAATCAATTACCATAGATTTTATTTCTCTGGATTTTCATGCAACGCATGTATATATCAACAATGACAAATAATCAACCATCATCCAAACTGCATTCTACACTTTATAAGCATCAAATATAAATATTCAGCGCTTATAACAGTTTGTCAATCGATCGATCGACATACAACTAATTATTGGGATTAGTGCATGTCATATATTATCCCAATACCCGTGTGGGGTTTTCAAACAAAAAAACACAGATTTTATTTGTGCAGTTGGGCGATGTGTAAAATTTATCGTCCTAATCAATATCAGTCAAATGTGTGTATATAAACAAATCGTCCAATTTGTTTACATTTATTTCATTTCCAATACACGTTAAAAATTCTATTTTCAACTATAATTTTTTTTATTTCATTTCACATCACATTACACAATCAAATACACATCAAATCAAACAAACAAGCATACAAGCCATCCATGGTCTGTGAACGACGGGTGTCGGGTGCTACTAAACACCGTTTGCATCTTAGTATTTATTTTTAACTAGAAATTTAAATTAAAGGTGAGAAGTTCTCACAGAGGGTTCCACTCCGCCGTGCTTTACTGTTGAACTGCTGAATCGTCTGAATCTGCTTGAAATTCCAATGCAGTTCTTTTCACGCTGTACAAATAAAAATTATATTTTTATTGCTTCATTTCAATAAATAAAAATCATATTTTTATTTCTACTTCATATTTTTTTTCAACGCTCATTTTTATATAAAAAATATATTTTTACATTTCTACTTCATATATAAAGATCGAATTTTTACTTCGCTATCCAACATATAAAAGTCAAATTTTTACTTCATTAAAAATCAATCCTTTTTGTTTTCAAAAATCACTTCTATTCGTTTTCATATTAAACAAAAATCATTCCTTTATATGGTTTTCAAATCTAAACCCTTTTATGGATAAAAACCACAACCTTTTGTCATGTTCATATATATAAAAATCGTATTTTTACCTTATTAAAAATCGTATTTTTACCTTATTAAAAATCGTATTTTTACCTTATTAAAAATCATATTTTTGCCTTATTAAAAATCGTATTTTTACCTTATTAAAAATCTAATCCTTTCATTATCAAAAATCCAAACTTTTCTTTACATTATAAAATATCCTATGTTCCTATAATGAAAGATCATATTCATATATCAAAGAAAAATCAGTTTCTAAACAAAGAAAAAAAATCAGTTTTTAAACAAATAAAAATCATAACTAAAAGTAGAAAAACAAATATATAAAACTTACAGTGTTTTTTTTTATGTTTAGGAGGAGGGGCTTCTTCATGAACTGGTGGCGGGGGGGGGGGGGGCTAGGTTTCGCCAGATTTGGAGCCGGAGCTGGCCGCGGCAAAGGTGGGGTCAGGCGTCGGTTCAGGTGAAAACTAGGGTTCGGGGGATCGAACGAAGGGGGGGCTCGGCTGTTAGAGAAGGGGCGCGAGGTGGAGAAGAGGAGGGGGGTCGCGGTGGGGCGACAGGCGAGGGGAGGTGGTCGTCGCCATTGGGCGACGAGGGGGGCGACAGAGCGATGGGATCGAGAGAAGGTTTTTTTTCTTTTTTTTCTGATTTGAGAGGATAAGGGAAAAGGGGGGGTATAGATTTATATATTTTTATTTTATTCCAATAAAAAGTTGACTTTTAATTCGAACTCAAAATTGAGCCCACCGACTGTCGGCCATAGCTAATTACCCCCATTCCGAACACAATGGGATATGTATCGTAGGCTGATTCGATTGTTTCGATCAGTTTTCATCAAAATCAAAATATAACTCTATATATTGAATTTGAATGCGCATTTCAATTTACTGGGGCCACATACTAACTAGAAAAATTCCCGAAAAATATTTTCAAGCTTCGTATTCACGATACGGTCCAAACAAAACTAGTTTCGTCGAATTCTGAGACTGTTTGAATGGTCATTTTCCAGTCGATTTAAATCAACTGAAACTGGTCAAACACGTTTTCCTTTTCCACGCTCACATATTGATTCGAAAAATTATGAAATATGAAACCTAGCAATAATTTGACATCTCAGATCCAAAAAAGTGGTTTCGTCGAAAACCGAGGTCATTGCAAAATGGCCATTTTTAAGGGCTGAAATTCCATAGCGACTATTTTGAATTTTCAACTGGACATAACTTTTTGCCCCCGCTATGAAATTTCAATTTTTCTGGTTCATTGGAAAGATATTACCAATTAGAATCAAATATTTTTGGTTTCACTAAAATCCAGTTTATTTTGCACCCGGTACATTCATTCGAACTTTGAAATCGAATTATCGAACTACCGCGCCATTTTCAATTCCTTTTATATTTTAAAATAAATATTATATTCTAATGACGCTCTATATAAATATATACGTTCGAATTCTATTCAAAATAAATTTCTCGTCGATATTATTTAAAATAATTCATTTTTAATAATCAAAATTCGCTAAAATTGCCAAAATAAAAATTTTAAATTGGTCTAGGTTTCCAGGTTATTACATCTATTGTTTGTGTTCTGATTTGTCGTGTCCACAACACAATCCAGGCTTTCCTTTACCGGGAAGTTCGGGTCGTGTCAAGTTCAATCGTTAAATCATTTATCGTTGCATAAATTTATTCAAATTGCAACAACCTTAAATCATCCATCTTTTAGTTTATTATTTAATTTTGTAAAATATATACATAAAAGAAATTTTAACATTGAAAAATATATATGTAAGTTTATAGAATTCTAAAATTAAATAGATAATAGATTACAAACATATACAAGTTTATAATAATATAAAAATAGGTTTAAAAGAAATATTTATTATATAAAAAGTTTAAAATACTTATATAATCAAATTATATGGTTTAAAATAAACAAAATTATAAGTAAAATCTTAAATAAGTACTTAAATCTATATTTACTCATAAAAATCATTTTTAAAACATATAATTTAAAATTTATAAAATTTAAGTTCTAAAATCTTTAAAATATAAATATAAAATCTTAAGTTATTATTTTAAAATCAAATTTCCAAATCATTTTACTTCGAAAACATGACCAGTGGTGTTCGTATATAGTTTTCTAGCCTATGGTCAAGTGATACGGATATTTATCATTTCATCCCGCAATTTATAAAATTTCTTCAAGTCAATCATTTCAACCTGCAATCCCAAATTCAATAAAAATCATTCAGGTCTATCATTTCAACTCATAACAATTTTTCCCTAATCTAAAGTCCGTTCGGGTATGTATCATTTCAATCCTTATTGATTTTTCCTAAACTAGGGATATCAACAACATAACAAATCATCGTATAGCATCAATCACATCATAAGTCATATATCATCAGTGCACTTACATGTTATGTATGACAGGTGTACATGTCAAGTAAACAATTTGTACTAGTAATCCTATACATTTCACTACAGTTCATTTATGCCGATCTAACATCCATGAAACAATGTAGGTCGAGTGTGAGATAAACTCATCTTTCGTGGAAGAAATTGGAGAAAGCAAACGGATGAGGAAAAATTGAAGCGACGATATCTGGCATGACTCGGAATGAATTCAACTCGATAACCACTCAAAATATATTTATTTTAATAAGAGAAAGTTAGGGGGTCTCTCAATGGATCGGTTCGGCTATTGGATTTTCTGGGAACGGGCTTCGAACTCAACACCACACACCGCAACACATCGGCACGCTCGCACAACACTCTACACAAGCACATTCAACTTAAATCTTTATTTTTCAATGAAAATTATCGTATCTTAAGTAAAATATATGTAAAAATGTTCCTAATAGTTCAATGGCTACAAATTTTACTTAACATATGTTCGCCATTGTAACAACCTAGAATTTTGCAACCAATTTAAAAAATTTATTTTATCAATTTTAATGGATTTTAAATGTTTAAAATAATTTATTTTAAATAATAACGATTAAAAATTTATTTAAATCAAATTTATAACGAATATATTTATTTTAATTATATAAGGAGTCAGAAATAGCATGGTAGTTTGAAAATTTGAATTTGAATTTTGATTGAATATATAAGATTCAAAATAAATCGTATTTTGGTGAAACCAAAAATATTTAAATCTGTTGAATAATATCTTTCCAATGAATTTGAAAAATTGAAATTTCATAGTGGGAATAAAAAGTTATGATCAATTGAATTTTCAGAATAGACGCTATGGAATTTAATATATTACATGACCCTTAAAATAGCCATTTTGCAAACGACCTACGTTTTCAACGAAACCACTTTAGTTGGATCCGGAATGTCAAATTACTATAAGATTTTAATTTTCACAATTTTTGGAATTAATATATGAGCGCAGTAAATATAAATGTGTTTTGCCAATTTTTGTCAACTTGGATCGACCAGAAAATGGCCATTTTTCAAACGGTCTCCAAAATTCGACGAAATTATTATTTTTGGATCGTATCATCTAAACATAGCTATATTTATTTTGTGGAATTTTTGGAGTTAGTATGTGGCCCCGGTAAATTAAAATGTACGATCAAATTAAATAATTAAATTTTTTATATTTTAATTTAAAGAAAAATGGGCTGAATCGATCAAACGGGCTAATGAGACCTAGTTCGTTATGTCCGGAATAGGGGTATTTGGCAGAGACGACACTCATTGGGTTTGATTTGGAGTACGTGTTATTAAAACCTAATTTTTGAATTAAAATTGAATTAAAAATAAAATCATTATTTTATTATAAATACCCAAACAACTAGAAAACCTAATCTCGTTTTATCAGCCACCACCCTATTTCAATGGCTGATACCATCCCATGTTAATAATCAATAATCTTCCTATCGGATCAATGAATTCCCAAATAACTAAAGGCAAAATTAAAGAGCTCTTCAAGCTCGACAAGATCAACGACGGTGATCGAAGTTGGTGGAGCCTGGTGGCCGTTTTCTAGCTTTAAAATTGGTCGGTTCTTGGGGTTTTCGGGAGCGAGATGGCGCTCGAGTTCGCCATGATCAATAGCGATGGAGGGAGGGGTCGAAGGGCTTGGCGGCGGTGACGACGGATCGGGGCCCGGTGGCGTTGGCTGACGTGCGTGAACAATTGGAGGGAGGCGACTTTGGGTTATGGCTTTGAACAGATAACAAGAAGAAAAGGAGAATAAAAGACGTGCGGCTACATTTATTCTTGGATTAAAGTTAAGAAACCTTAATTAAATTTGTTAATTAATTATAAATTAAAATGTATTAATATTCAAAATATCATTTCTTTCTCATATTACATCAGAATTCTACAATTTCAAAGTTGTCGGGATCCTCTCAACAAACTCTACATTTTTGAAAAGACGAGAATAGATTTGGAACTAGTCATCGGACGCAAAGTAGTAAAATTAAAGTGAGATCTCTAATTTAAATCAAATTTAATTATTGTTTTCGATGTGAAATCTACATGTATTCGATATTAAAATTCATGTGTGTGATGTAGGAGATTAGATTTGGTTGTTTGTGGTTGAAATGAATTTATTGGATTGAATTGTGTAGATCTAGAATTTGTTTATAAGACTAAAATAATACTTTATTGTATATATGAAATTAAAGATATTCATTGTTTTAAAATGGAATAAGTTTACAATAAAAATTTACATTTTTATTGTATATAGAAATGTTCGTTGTTTTAAAATGGAATAAGTTAACAATAAAACTCACATTTTTATTGAATGTACAAAATATGAAAAATATTCATATTTGAAATGAAAAGTGTTTGAAACAATAAAAATCACATTTTTATTGAATGTAGAAATATGAAAAATATTCATGGTTTGAAATAGAAAAGTTAAACGATAAAAATTCACATTTTTATTATGTATTAAAAATAATCATTATTTTAAATGAAAATATGTTAACATGCAAATTCACATTTTTATTGTGTATTAAAAATGATCATTATTTGGGATGAAAATATGTTAACAATAAAAATTTTTACATTTTTATTGTATATTAGAAAAGATCAAAAAGATCAAAGTTTAATTAGAATATGTTAACATTAAAATCTACATTTTTAATGTGAAAAGGAATCATTAGAAAGGTTCAAGTTTGGATAAAAATATGTTAATATTAAAATTTACGTTCTTAATGTAAAAAGAGTCGTTAAATGATTCAAGTAGGAAAAGCATGTTTTGTTAAATATGTTGTGTTAGATCAAAACATTAATCATGGGCATGTTAGCGAAGTTAGGACATTAATCATATGTTGAAAATATATTTTGCCAAATAAATGTGTCATCTAGTTAGAATATATTTTTGTTAATTAAAAATGCCTTATATTTAGAATCATATTATGTTAATTAAAAATATCATTTTTTTAGAACCATGTTATGTTAATTAAAAATAGCATTTTGTTAGAATCATATTATGTTAATTAAAAATGTCATTTTGTTATAATCATATTATGTAAATTAAAAATGTCATTTTAGTTAGAAATGTTATTTTAAATAAAAATGTCATTTATTTAGAATCTTGTTGTGTTACATAAAAATTGTCATTTATTTAGATTATATTCATGATACATAAAAATGTCAATCCATCAGAAATTGTTCATGATACATAAAAATGTCAATCTATTAGAAATTGTTCATGTTACATAAAAATATAAACCTATTAGAAATTGTTCATGTTACCTAAAAATGTCATTCTATTAGGATATATTCATGTTACATTAAAATGTCATTTTAGAAAATGTCATGTAAAAATAAAAATGTCATTATGTTAGAGAATGTTATGTTGAAACGAAAATATGTCAATCATATAATTTACATTTTTTTAGTCCATGTAGAAATGATTGAAATGGTCATTAGTTAGAAATACAAAAATATGTTAAAGATTAAAACATTATCATTATTATGTTAGCAATATTAGAAAATTGGTCGTATGTTAAAAATATGATGTGTGCTAGATTAAAACGTTATCATAATAATGTTGATATTAATGTGGTAGTTGAAATTGAGTTATAAATATCCAATCATAATTTTAAACTATGAAAATTTTCTAAATAGATAGTAATTTAAATGAATTATAATAGGTTAAATTTATTAACCAATGATGTGTTTAAATAAACTATTGTTGTCAGAAAACTCCACATGGGTATTGGGGTGATATTTGACATACACTAGCCCCAATATTTAGTTGTATGTCAATCAATGGATTGACAGTCTGTGATGAGCGTTATTCGTTTATTTTAATGCTCACACAGTTGTAAAATTTCACTCTGGATGTGAATGGATTGTGTAATGATTATTTATCATTATTGTTATATACATGCGATGAATGAAATACATGTAATTGAAATTATATGGTAACTGATTAAGTCGCATTCCGACTCAGAATGTTTTAAATAAAGAATATTCAAAAATAAAGAATCTTTTGAAATAAAGAATATTTTAAAATAGAGAGTATTTTAAAATAAATTTAGTAAAAATAAAATTATGATTTTTATGTCCATCTTTCGATGGACACAGAAATATAAAAATATGAAGCCGGGTTAATTATAGAAACGTCATTTTTTACCCAAATGGGATTAACGATCAATTTTGTTCATTTTAAAATGAATATCGAAAAGAAATGATTTCAAAATCTAGTATTTTGAAAATATAAATATTATTATTTTAATATGATAAAGATATAAAATATTCAATTTTGATTTAAAATTGAAATGATGTTGGAATCTTGAAAATAAATTTATAAACAATTTTTAAAATACAATTTAAATGGAAATTGACGAAATATATATAATACATATATTATATATATTTAGTGGCCTGAATAGAAAGCGTCGCGCAGCGATCGTTCGCGAATTCCGACCATTAACTTCAAATTGATGTAACGAGAGATCCGACCGTCGGATTCTCCTTAAACCGGAATCGTTGGGTTCGTATCGATAAGAGCTTTCCAATGAATATGAGAGTTTTGAAATCTAATGGTTAGATTTGGAATTATGTCCAAATCAAATTTGAAAAAGGTCGCTATGGATGCAGTTCGGTGGCCGTTATTGGAAACCGACTGTATGGGCCTTGATAAAATTATTAAAAATATGAAAAAATTATGTAAAATCATAATTAATAATATGGAAAGATTTTGGATGAAAAATTCCATCTTTTCAAAGATATTTGTTTTTTGAAATGAACTAGTTATTAACTAGAATAAACCTTTAAATTACGATCTAATGAAGCTTTTCAGTTAATTAATATTAAATTGGAATTAAATAAAATAAATTGGATTTTTGGGTTTGTCGTGAATGGTGTCTTAAATAACACCGTTCTTAAACCCCGTATGAAAAGAATAAATATTTTAATTAAGATTATTAGAGTTTCCAATTATTTTTAGTAATTGGAATAAAGTGAAATGTGAATTGGGTTTATCGTGAACCGTGTTTTAAACGACATTTGTTCTTTAACCCAATTAATAGTGAAAACATAATTTGGAATTTGTAAATCTTTTTATTAAGATTAGAATGGAAATTTTCCAAAGTAAAGTTTTCCAATTTAATAGAAGAAATTGGAATTGAATGGAGTTCGATTTAATAATAATCGAGATGAGCTTCTGCAAAAGAAGACCGTTATTACATATGGAATTTAAAAGGCTTTGCCGTTATTCCATTTATATTATTAGTCTGATACAGAATTTTATATCGATTATATTTTGATTTGATTTCTGTGAAAATTCCATGTTTAATGGAAGATGATTTTGGATTTATCATGAACTGTGTTTTAAATGACATTTGTTCTTTAACCCAGTTAAAGACAAGGTTAATTTCTTAAAGTTGAATAATCATAAAGTAATGATTTTTAATACTAAAACCAAATTGGAGTTTTATTGAATCTTTGAAAAGAAGATTAAAGAATAAATTTAAAAGAATTTATGTTTGATAAAATTTATGGGAACCTTTCCCTAGTAATGTGAATATTTTATTAAAAGAATATTTTGAATTGGAATGAGGCATATGATGTGTTTCTATAGCACTTAATTATTGATTATAAAGTGCGCGAGTTATTCGGAAAGACCTGATTCAACCTATTCTGAATAATTACTACGACGATTAAAAGTTGAAGACGAAGTTGGTGGTTGAAGACCGGAGGTCTTCACATAGTTTGGATGATTACTGATGTCTTGATTGGGAGGCATCCCAAGACAAGGTAATAAGTGGTGATCGTCCAGACGTACTTGGATATCGATAGATATGCGAGAACTTCTCTCTTGTATTGGACATATGGGACGAGGACTAAGGTGTCTTCGGTTTCATTCAGACCCATAACCGACTTGTAAATGGACGGTATGTCTGACATTGTATTCCTTTATGCTGTATTCGTTGATCTCTACTAAATATTTGTCTGTTTGGTGGCAGAGAATCTATTCTCTTGCTTAACACCCTTCTCTGAGAGGTACGAGCTTAGAGGTTATATATTGGTAGAAATCAATGGTATGATATGGATTGACAATGTGGCATGAAAAGATGCAAATGATCAAGGCTTTTGTTGAAAAGCAGAGCTTTGTGGTTGGTGATCAAAGCATGGCTTTAGTTAGCACAGCTTTGTGTATAGAGATACTTCGCGAGCCTCACACCTAGGTATGAACCAGAAATGAGAGAAGGATGGCAGGGAGGATATGCGTTTCTTTCTAGCTAGAAGTGGTGTCATGGTATGGAGCCCAGACATTTTACTTATGTGGATGATGAAATGAGGCGCCTCGGATTTGAGTCCCTAGTGGCTCTTTATTTACGCCCCATAGGGCGGGGAAACGTATTGTTCAGCATAACTAATCCACTAAAGTATTTGTGGTCCGACCTTGCTGCTCTTAGGTGCAGTTGCGGCTGTATCCTGAGGCTTGGGCTAGAGAGTCTCGAATTCGGTAAGGACGATCCCTTTCCTTGGTTCATGATGGAAATCCAACTTCCGGTATGACACGATACAGTTTTGATTGTATAACTAGTATGGCGTCATAGTATATGGTAGCTATGCCATCAATGATTGATACATTATGTTTAAAATGTTTTTGAAACATATATACACTAATAATAATATCAAATATGTTTTATCGTATCAAGCATTTTTGACCATTATAAAGTAAAACTCTATCCTCCGGTTTGTGTTGCATTCTGTGATGGGACTTGAGTCTTATAACGGTATCATTTTTCTAAAAAGCATAATGTTGTTTAACGATTTACTTTATTTCTTGCACTAGCAATCCAATGGGGTAAACCCATTCAGCGTTAGCAGTGTGGTCCTATGATTAGCCTTATTTTTATTAGATAAGTTAAGTAAGATTTCTCATACCAGTTCCATGACTGACTCATAGTTTGTTTCACTTTGCAAACTCGGGTGCCCTCTTTTCCACACGGCCATTCGAGTGGCTTGTTTTGCAGAAATCTATTTATTAGGTAGGATTATATATCTAAGCATAAAGCTATAGCCAAAGCAATGATAGTCTTCCGCTAAATTGTGTTAAGTTTATTGTAAATTAATCTTTCGCTATATTATTATTTATTCGATGTACTATGATATTCTGTACTATGATGTTGCATTATTATGATGTAATAAAATTCTTTTGTTATTTGTTCTAATGTGATGTGTGCCAAAGTTAGTGTATCCGGCGATTTCTCGCGAGGGGGATTTTCGAGTCATTACATGTGGTATCAGAGCTTTGGTTAACTCAAATCTTTGGGGTACAACACGTTAGAACTGAACCGAAGACTCATCAGAGGTAGGATTAGAAATATCCTATATAAGAATACTCATTAGAGATAGGATCAGTAGTATCCTAGAATGAGGAAAACTCGTTATGGGTGGGGAAGAAATGCCCTAAAATGAGTCGAGAGTGACAAGTTTATAATTAACTTATTTATGGTTATATATATAATCCGATCTTAGAAAATATGATTTTTAAAAATATAGAAGTCATATATATTTAAAAAGCTAATCAACTAATTGATTGATAATTGTGTTGTGTGATTATTAGTTCAACTAATAAAATTATGGAAACCAATAAAAGAATGAAAGTTGAGTAGGTTAAATAAACAACTTTCAGCTCCGTTCCTTTTTTAGGATGAAAAGATTTCAAGTGAGGGAGATTGTAACATGGAATTTTGGAACCAACTTAAAGTTTTTATTTTAGAAATTTTAATGGATTTTAAATGTTTAAATTAATTTATTTTAAATAATGACAATTAAAAATTTATTTAAATCGAAGTTAGAACGAATATATTTATTTTAATTATATAAGGAGTTAGAAATAGCACTGCAGTTTGAAAATTTGAATTTAAACTTTGATTGAATGTACAGGATTAAAAATAAATCGGATTTTCGTGAAACCAAAAATATTTAAACCTATTTAATAATATCTTTCCAGCGAATCTGAAAAATTGAAATTTCATAGCGAGAATAAAAAGTTATGGTCAGTTGAATATTCAGAATAGTCGTTATGGAATTTAATATAATATATGGCCCTTAAAATTAGCCATTTTGCAAATGACATCCGTTTTCGACGAGACCACTTTGGTCGGATCCGGAATGTCAAATTATTGCAAGTTTTCAATTTTCGTAGTTTTTGGAATTAATATGTGAGCGTAGTAAATATAAACGAGTTTTTCCAATTTTAGTCAATTTGGATCGATAGAATATGACCATTTTTCAAACAGTCTCCAAATTCGACGAAATTAATTTGTTAGGTGTAATAACCCGGAAATCTGAGCCAATTTAAAATTTTTATTTTGGCAATTTTAGTGAATTTTGATTATTTAAAATGAATTATTTTAAATAGTAACAACAAAAAATATATTTTGAATAAATTAGAACGTATATATTTATATACGTCGTCATTGGAATATAAATATTTATTTTAAATTATAAAAGGAATTGAAAATGGCACGGTAGTTCGATAATTCGATTTCAAAGTTCAAACGAATGTACCGGGTGCAAATTAAACCGAATTTTAGTGAAACCAAATTTTTTTAAATCTATTTGAAAATACCTTTCCAACGAATCCGAAAAATTGAAATTTCATAGCGGGGATGAAAAGTTACGCCCAGTTGAAAATTCAGAATAGTCGTTATGGAATTCTGGCCCTTAAAAATGGGAATTTTGCAAACGACCTCGGTTTTCGATGAAACCACTTTTGTTGGATCCGTGATGTCTAGTTATTGCTAGGTTTCAAATTTCATAATTTTTCGAATCAATATGTGAGCGTGGCAAAGGGAAATGTGCTTGACCAGTTTTAGTTGATTTTGATCGACTGGAAAATGGCCATTTTTCAAACGGTCTCAGAATTTGACGAAATTAGTTTTGTTGGGACCGTATCGTCAATACGAAGCTAGAAAATATTTTCCGAGAATTTTTTAGAGTACATATGTGGCCCCAGTAAATTGAAATGTGCGTTCAAATTCAATATATAGAGTTATATATTGATTTTGACGAAAACTGATCGAAACGATCGAATCAGCTAACGATACATATCCCATTGTATCCGTAATGGGGGTAATTAGCTATGGACGATAGGCCGTGGGTTCGATTTCGAGTTTGAAAATAAAAGTTACTTTTTGAAATTAAATAAGTAAATAAATTAAAAATAAAATACCCCTCTCTCCTCCTTATTTACTCTCAGCCCCCTTTATCGTTGAAATTGATTTTCAGAAAGAAAAAGAATAAAAAACATCATCGCGCCCTAGCGCGACGACCTTCCACCGCCGCCAAGGCGGGCGCCACCGCCTCTGACCCCCTCTCTCTTCACTCCCGCTCTCCTTCCCCCTCTAGATTTAAGCGCCGCGCCCCTTTTGGAAACCCTAATCACCCAAAGCCGCCGACGCACCACCCTCCGCATCCCCTTCAGCCCAAAACCGCGCCACCGCTCTCCTCTGTCTCTTCCCCCTCTTCTCTAGTTGACCGACGCAGGCCCCAATGCCACCAGTCTCTCCCACCGATCTCAAACCGCAGCGACAATGGACTGGAGCTCGCCGGAGTTGAAGACGAGGGCATGGGTTAGAGCCTGGGTTCAAACATGAAGAAAAAGGGAGTGAGTAATTCAAATTGTGTTCCTTTCAAATTTTCTAAAATAATATTGATATAAAAATCTAATTTTTAATATGAAATCGAATTTATAAAAATGTAATTTTTTTTTGAAAGAAAATAACATGGATCTATTTTCAGTTTATAACAAATAAAAATGTTAGATATTTATAAATGATAAGAAATGATTTTCATAGTAAAAAGAAATGGTTTTTATGCATACAAAGATACGATCTTTAGTCTGTAAAGTTATGATTTTTAATATAAAGATTTGATTTTTAGATATAAGTAAAAATTTGATTTTTATATATTGAATAGCGAAGTAAAAATTCGATTTTTATATATGTAGTGAATACGGATGATGAAAGTGATAAAAGAAGGAACGGCGAAGACTTCTACATTTGAAGAGTCGTGGCGTTCGGTTTAGCTAGTTGGTGAGAACTTCTCACTTTTAATTTAATTTTCTAGTTAAAATATATACTAGGTTGCAGATGGTGTTTAGTAGCACCCGACACCCGTCGTCCACACACCATGGATGGCTTGTATGCTTATTTGTTTGATTTTGATGTGTAGTTGATTGTGTGATGTGATGTGAAATGAAATAAAATATTTTACTGTGGAAAATATTTTATAGTTAAAAATATAATTTTTAACGTGTATATGAAATGAATATTTATAAACAAATCGACGAATTTTTTATATACACACATTTGACTAATATTGATTGGGACGATAAATTTTACACATTGCCCAACTGCATAAATAAAATCTGTATTTGATTATTTGAAACCCCACACGGGTATTGGGGTGATATATGACCTACACTAATCCCAATAATTAGTTGTATGTCGATCGATTGATTAACAGACTGTTATAAGCGTTGAATATTTATATTTGATGCTTATACAATGTAGAATGCACTTTGGATGATGGTTGATTATTTGTCATTGTTGATATATACATGTGTTGTAGAAAATCTGTATAATTAACACTATATGGTAATTGATTGGGCTTCATTTCAATTTGGAAAATAAGAAAATAATTTCATGTGTTGAATAAAAGCCGTGTTGATTAGATTGACGCCATTTTGAAGTGAACGATATTTATATCGATTTTATTCATTTTATAATGAATACCGAAAGTGATTCCAAAATCGAATATTTTGAAATGAAATTTGAATTAAATTGAATTAAAACGAATTAGAATTCGAATTGAATTGAAAATAAAATGAATTCGAATCGAATTGAAATTGTATGGAAATCAATTTGAAATGAATTCGAATAGAAATGAATTCGAATTGAAATTGAATATAAATTGAATTCGGATTGAAATCGAATAGAAATGAATTCGAATTAAAATTGAATTGAATTGAAGACGAACTGAAATTGAATTAAAAATCGATTTGAATTGAAATCAATTTGAAATGAATTTAAAACGAATTTATAAGAAAAAAAATTCAATTTTGATTTGAATTTGAAAAGGAAGTTGAAATCGTTTTGAAAACGAATTTAAAACGATTTATAAAATACGATTTAAAAGAAAATTGACAAAATATATATAATATATATATTATATATATAATGGCCTGAATAGAATGCCTCACGCCGCGGCAGTTCGCGAATTTCGACCATTGACTTCGAATGGACATTGCAGGAGATCCGACCGTCGGATTCTCCTAAAACCGGAACCGTTGGGTTCGTATCAAAAAGAGCTTTCTAATGAATATTAGAGATTTGAAATCTAACGGTCGGATTTGGAATTATGTCCAAATCAAATTGGGAAAAGGTCGATGTAAGTGCAGTTCTATGGCTGTTGATGGAAATCGACTGTACGGGCCTTGATAAAATTATTAAAAAAAAAATAATTTGTGTAAAATCATAAGAAATGATTTGTGAAGAATTGGGATGAAAAACTCCATATTTGAAAAGATAAAAATAGATTTATATCGAAATGAACCAGTTTTGAACTAAAATAATAATTTATTTATTTTTAAAATAAATAAATTGGATTTGAAACGGTTTTGAAAATATCCAGAATTTCCAATATTTGATTTGGAATGGATTTGAATCGAAATTGTCTATGGAATATTTTGATGTTGGATTTCGTGATTATACAGATATTGTTATGGAAATTTGAAAGATATATTTATATCGTTATTTCCAATACGATATTTGTTGGTCGTAGAATTTGATATTGAATATAAGCCGATATATTTTCTATTCAGAGCCTTGTATTTAATATCAAATGTGATTTGGGTTTGTCGTGAATGGTGTCTTCACTAAGACTGTTCTTGAACCCAGTTGAGAAAAAGATTAAATCTTTTTATTTGGATTTAATAAAGTGTACCAATTAAATGTTATTTAATTGGAAGTGAATTTGAATTGATTTTTGGGTTTATCGTGAACGGCGTTTCAAATAACACTTGTTCTTTGACCCGATAATTAATGGAATGTGATTTTTAAATGACACTGATTCTTTAACCCAGTTAAGGATTAAAACTAAGTGCAGTTTTAATGAATCTTTAATTAGATTGAAAAGATCGAGAATGGAGTATCACCAGTTTTACTCCATGCGATAGTTAAATCTTTAATTAGATTTGAACGTGAAATGGTAATTGAATTTACCGATAACACCGTGGTGTTAGATATGAAGTATTACCAGTTTTACTTCATGGGATGAATAGGTTGGGATTGGGAAATAAATGATTAATTTAGTGTGGTTCGCTAAACCCGTCTATTTTGAATTGATATTCAAAGAAGATTAAAGAATAAATTTAAAGAATTTATCTTTGATAAAATTAATGGGAACCTTTCCCAAAGTATAAGAATATTTGAATAAAAGAATATTCTTAATTGGAATGAGACGTATGTTGTGTTTGTGTAACATTTGTTTATTATATACGCGAGTTATTCAGAAAGACCGGGTCTATCCCATTCTGAATAACTGATTCGACGTGGTGTTAAAGATGAAGACGGTGATTGAAGACCGGAGGTTTTCACGTCGTTTGGATAATTACTGATGATCTTGATTGGGTCGTACACCCAAGAGGAGAGAATCAGTTGGTGATCGTCCAGACATACTTGGAGATCGATGGATATGCGGGGTACTAGGTGCCTCCGGTTATGTTCAGACCCAGAACGAACTTGCAAATGGACTGTGTGTCTGACATTGCATTTCAGTCTGTGTGATTGATTTCTATTAAATATATATCGGTTTGGCGGCGGAGAATTTATTCTCTTGCTTAACGCCCTTCTCTGAGACGTACAAGCTTTGGGGTTATATATTGATGGATATCCATCTCATGGAATGAATTGCCTGTGTGGCATGCCTAAGTGGCAATGGATCAAGGCTTCTGTTGAAAAGCAAAGTCTTGTGGTTGATGATCAAAGCACGGTCTGTGTGGTGTAGCTTTGTGTAACATTGATTCATGAGCCTCACACCCCGGTGGTGAACCAGAAACGGGAGAGGACCTCAAGGAGGACATGCGTTTCTTTCTAGTTAGAAGTGGCATCAATGGTTTTACACGCTCTGACGAGTTTGGCTTATGTGGTTGTTGCTATTGCGAGGTGCCTCGGTTTGATCGGACGATCCGGGTCCGATGGAGTCATTCATTGGCTCATTTACACCCCAAAGGGCGGGGAAACGCAGTGTTCAGGCATAGTAATCCACATCGGTGGACCGGCACTGAAGATCCAAGGGGCAGTTGCGGTTGTTCCTGAGGGGCGGGCTAGAGCGTCTCGAATCGGTAGAGGACTATCTTTTGCCTCGGTTCACAGATGGAAATCCAATTTCCAAATACGTGATTTTGCGATTTTAATTGTAGAACTAGTATGGTGACATGATATATGGTACCCATGACATCTACGATTGATACTTATCATTTGAAGTTGTTTTATACACTATGCACTTATAGTAGTGTCAAATGATTTGTTTTAAATGTACTAAGCATGTTTGGCTATTATAAGAGAAAACCCTATCCCCTGGCTTGCGTTGCATTGTGTGATAGGACCTGGGTCTTACAATAGCTTCATTTTTTCAAAAATGTTGCGTTGTTTTGTTATATGCACTGGTATTCTTGGGAGGAAACCCGTTCCGTGTTATACGACGTGGTCCCTTGATATATCTGATTTAAAGTAAAGTTTTAAATAACTGTTTTAGTTCTCACACCAGTCCCTTGACTAACTTGGAAATTATTGTTTTGACCTAAACTCTGGGTGCCATCATTTTGACACGGCCAGCTAGTAGTTTTGGATTTGCAGATTTATATTCACGGGATTCTGATTTACAGCTAGAACGATAGTTGGAAAGCTCTGTATCCGTGTATTACTTCTAGTTGTGTTTTGTATTATTTTCCGCTGCTATGTAATTTATTGTAATCTCTGATATTTGGTAAATGTGTAATATTGATTTATACTCTGTATATTCTTGTATTCTGATGGAATTGTTGTAATAAGCAATGAAATGTTCTTCCGTCTGCGTTCTGATTCGTTGTGTTCTCAAAACAATCTGGCGTTTCGAACGGTCTGGGTCGGTTTAGCGACTGATTCGGATTGAGCGAAATTCCTTTTCGTCACAGTTGGTATCTGAGCTTTGGTTTACAAAGCTCTGAGAATAAGACTTGTTAGAACCAAATGAAAGAATTCATCAGAGATTGGATTAGTAATATCCAATAAGAATGACTCGTTAGAGATGGGATCGGTAGTATCCTAGAACGAGTGTGAGGAGTATATATTTAAAATGAAAACAAATTTTGTTTTGAAATTTAAATCGTATTATGCATATTTGAATAATTAATTTTAAATTGATTTGGACAATCTAGTATATGAAGATTTTGCATATACGCCTAGCTAGCGTGTATACGAAGTCCCAAATATACTGGATAGATATAGAATCACACTCTAGTCTCCTGGAGGTGATTCTAATGATTGATGCATCGTCATCAGAGTTGATATTCGAGTGACGAAGGTGGGATTTCTATATATTTTCAATTGACTGGTGTGAGAACCAAAATTAGATAGGGCCTATTGTTGTGATTTGGCATGAAAAATGTGATTTTTGACTATATATCAAAGTTATGAATTTAAATGATAATCAACTAATTGATTGATGGTTGTGTTGTTTGATTATTGTAGGATTAATTAAATTTGAACCATATAGCCAATTTGAACCAAATAGTAAATTGTATTGAAAATTTATCGCATTTGCTTGCATATACATGTACTTACATTGAACAGGTCATAGCAAGGAGGCTAGAGTAGAGAATAAAATTGTTTGCCCGACAAATAGGTATATGTTTACAATAATTTACCGTTTTATTTGGGTGATGATGATTTTATGAGCCAATTTGCTAGCCGCTTGGCTTTTTCTTTTTCTTTTGGATTGAAGAAGGCCATGAAGGCTATATGAAATATCCTGAAGTCCCCGATGCAGGGGAGGTTATGGCGTAATTTTTCGAAAATTTAGGTTGTTATCCAAATTTTTGAAAAATTTGAAAAGTTCTTAGAAATTGAAAAGTTGAAGAACTTGAGCCGTAATGAAAACAGTGAAAGTTGAGTTGATTTGTGAAACAACTTTCGGCTTCGCTCCTTTTCGGGGACAAAAAGTTTTAAGTGGGGGAGATTGTAATAACCCGGAAATCCTAGCCAATTTAAAATTTTTATTTTGGCAATTTTAGTGAATTTTGATTATTTAAAATGAATTATTTTAAATAGTAACAAAGAAAAATTTATTTTGAATAAATTAGAATATATATTTATATACGTCGTCGTTAGAATATAAATATTTATTTTAAATTATAAAAGGAATTGAAAATGGCGCGGTAGTTCGATAATTCGATTTCAAAGTTCAAATGAATGTACCGAGTGCAAATTAAACCGAATTTTAGTGAAACCAAAAATATTTGAATCTATTTGAGAATACCTTTCCAACGAATCCGAAAAATTGAAATTTCATAGCGGGGATGAAAAGTTACGCCCAGTTGAAAATTCAGAATAGTCGCTATGGAATTCTGGCCCTTAAACATGGGAATTTTGCAAACGACCTCGGTTTTCGACGGAACCACTTTTGTTGGATCCGTGATGTTTAGTTATTGGTAGGTTTCAAATTTCGTAATTTTTCGAATCAATATTTGAGCGTGGCAAAGGGAAACATGTTTGACCAGTTTCAGTTGATTTTAGTCGATTGGAAAATGGCCATTTTTCAAATGGTCTCAGAATTCGACGAAATTAGTTTTGTTAGGACCGTATTGTCAATACGAAGCTAGAAAATATTTTTCGAGATTTCTTAGAGTTCATATGCGGCCCCAGTAAATTGAAATGTGCGTTCAAATTCAATATATAGAGTTATATGTTGATTTTGACGAAAACTGATCGAAACGATTGAATCAGCTTACGATACATAACCCATTATGTTCGGAATGGGGGTAAATAGCTATGGACGACAGGTGGTGGGTTCGATTTCGAGTTCGAAAATAAAAGTTGCTTTTTGAAATTAATAATTAAATAAATTAAAAATAAAATACCCCTCTCTCCTCCTTATTTACTCTCAGCCCCCCTTTATCGTTGAAATTGATTTTAAGAAAGAAAACGAAAAAAAATCGCTCCCTAGCGCGACGGCCTTCCACCCCCGCCAAGGCGGGTGCCACCGCCTCTGACCCCCCCTCTCTCTCCACTCCCGCACTCCTTCCCCTTCTAGATTTAAGCGTCGCGCCCCTTCTGGAAACCCCAATCACCCAAAGTCGCAGACGCACCACCCTCCGCATCCCCTTCAGCCCAAAACCGCGCCACCGCTCTACTCTGTCTCTTCCCCCTCTTCTCTAGTTGACCGACGCAGCCCCCTACGCCACCAGTCTCCCTCAACGATCTCAAACTACGGCGATAATAGACTGGAGCTCGCCGGAGTTGAAGGCGAGGGCATGGGTTCGAGCCTGGGTTCGAACATGAAGGAAAAGGGGGTGAGTAATTCAAATTGTGTTCCTATCAATTTTTCTAAAATAATATTGATATAAAAATCTGATTTTTAATATGAAATCGAATTTATAAAAATGTGATTTTTTTTGAAAGAAAATAATATGGATCTATTTTCAGTTTATAACGAATAAAAATGTTAGATATTTATAAATGATAAGAAATGATTTTCATAGTAAAAAGAAATGGTTTTTATGCATACAAAGATACGATCATTAGTTTGTAAAGTTATGATTTTTAATATAAAGATTTGATTTTTAGATATAAGTAAAAATTCGATTTTTATATATTGAGTAGCGAAAGAAAATTCGTTTTTTATATATGTAGTGAATACGGATGACGAAAGTGATGAAAGAAGGAACGGCGAAGACTTCTACATTTGAAGAGTCGTGGCGTTCGGTTTAGCTAGTTGGTGAGAACTTCTCACTTTTAATTTATTTTTCTAGTTAAAATATATACTAGGATGCAGACGGTGTTTAGTAGCACCCGACACCCGTCGTCCACAGACCATGGACGGCTTGTATGCTTGTTTGTTTGATTTTGATGTGTAGTTGATTCTGTGATGTGATGTGAAATGAAATAAAATATTTTATAGTGGAAAATATTTTATAGTTAAAAATATAATTTTTAACGTGTATATGAAATGAATATTTATAAACAAATCGACGATTTGTTTATATACACACATTTGACTGATACTGATTGGGACGATAAATTTTACACATCGCCCAACTGCACAAATAAAATCTGTGTTTGATTGTTTGAAACCCCACACGGGTATTGGGATGATATATGACATACACTAATCCCAATAATTAGTTGTATGTTGATCGATTGATTGACAGACTGTTATAAGTGTTGCATATTTATATTTGATGCTTATACAGTGTAGAATGCACTTTGGATGATGGTTGATTATTTGTCATTGTTGATATATACATGTGTTGTAGAAAATCTATATAATTAACACTATATGGTAATTGATTGGGCCTTATTTCAATTTGGAAAATAAGAGAATAATTTCATGTGCTGAATAAAAGCCGTGTTGATTAGATTGACGCCATTTTGACGTGAATGATATTTATATCGATTTTATTCATTTTATAATGAATATCGAAAGTGATTTCAAAATCGAATATTTTGAAATGAAATTCAAATTAAATTAAATTGAAACGAATTAGAATTCGAATTGAATTCAAAATAAAATGAATTCAAAACGAATTGAAATTGAATGGAAATCAATTTGAAATGAATTCGAATAGAAATGAATTCAGATTGAAATTGAATATAAATTGAATTCGGATTGAAATCGAATAGAAATGAATTTGAATTGAAATTGAACTGAATTGAAAACGAACTGAAATTGAATTAAAAATCGATTTGAATTGAAATCAATTTGAAATGAATTTAAAATGAATTTACAAGGAAAAATGAATTTATAAGGAAATATTCAATTTTGATTTGAGTTTGAAAAGGAAGTTGAAATCGTTTTGAAAACGAATTTAAAATGATTTATAAAATATGTTTTAAAAGGAAATCGACGAAATATATATAATATATATATTATGTGTATATAATGGACTGAATAGAACGCGCCGCGCCGCGGCAGTTCGCGAATTTCGACCATTGACTTCGAATAGACATTGCGGGTGATCCGACCGTCGGATTTTCGTAAAACCAGAACCGTTGGGTTTGTATCGAAAAGAGCTTTTTAATGAATATTAGAGATTTGAAATATAATGGTTGGGTTTGGAATTATGTCCAAATCAAATTGGGAAAAGGTCGTTATAAGTGCAGTTCGATGGCCGTTGATGGAAATCGACTGTACGGGACTAGATAAAATTATTAAAAATAATAATAATTTGTGTAAAATCATAAGAAATGATTTGTGAAGAATTAGGGTGAAAAACTCCATATTTGAAAAGATAAAAATAGATTTTTATCGAAATGAACCAGTTTTGAACTAAAATAATAATTTATTTATTTTTAAAATAAATAAATTGGATTTGAAATGGTTTTGAAAATAATCAGAATTTCCAATATTTGAATTAGAATGGATTAGAATCGAAATTGTATGTGGAATATTTCGATGTTGGATTTCGTGATTATACAGATATTGTTATGGAAATTTGAAAGATATATTTATATCGTTATTTCCAATACGATATTTGTTGGTCGTAGAATTTGATATTGAATATAAGCCGATATATTTCCTATTCAGAGCCTTGTATTTAATATCAAATGTGATTTGGGTTTGTCGTGAATGGTGTCTTCATTAACACTGTTCTTCAACCCAGTTGAGAAAAAGATTAAATCTTTTTATTTAGATTTAATGAAGTGTACCAACTAAATGTAATTTAATTGGAAGTGAATTTGAATTGATTTTTGGGTTTATCGTGAACGGTGTTTTAAATAACACTTGTTCTTTGACCCGATAATTAATGGAATGTGATTTTGGGTTTATCGTGAATCGTGTTTTAAATGACACCGGTTCTTTAACCCAGTTAAGGATTAAAACTAAGTGGAGTTTTAATGAATCTTTAATTAGATTGAAAAGATCGAGAATGGAGTATCACCGGTTTTACTCCAGGCGATAGTTAAATATTTAATTAAATTTGAACTTGAAATGGTAATTGAATTTACCGTTAACACCGTGGTGTTAGATATGAAGTATTACCTGTTTTACTTCATGGGATGAATAGGTTGGGATTGGGAAATAAATGATTACTTCGGTGTGGTTCGCCAATCCCGTCTAGTTTGAATTGATATTCAAAGAAGATTAAAGAATAAATTTAAAGAATTTGTCTTTGATAAAATTAATGGGAACCTTTCCCAAAGTATAAGAATATTTGAATAAAAGAATATTCTAAATTGGAATGAGGTGTATGTTGTGTTTGTGTAACACTTGTTTATTATACACGCGAGTTATTCAGAAAGACCGGGTCTATCCCGTTCTGAATGACTGATTCGACGTGGTGTTGAAGACGAAGATCGGAGGTTTTCACGTCATTTGGATAATTACTGATGATCTTGATTGGGCCGTACACCCAAGAGGAGAGAATCAGTTGGTGATCGTCCAGATGTACTTGGAGATCGATGGATATGCGGGGTACTAGGTGCCTCCGGTTTCGTTCAGACCCAGAACGAACTTGCAAATGGACTGTGTGTCTGACATTGGATTTCAGTCTATGTGATTGATTTCTATTAAATATATATCGGTTTGGCGGCGGAGAATTTTTCTCTTGCTTAACGCCCTTCTCTGAGACTTAGGAGCTCAGGGTTTATATATTGATGGATATCCATCGCATGGAATGAATTGCCTGTGTGGCATGCCTAAGTTGCAATGGATCAAGGCTTCTGTTGAAAAGCAAAGTATTGTGGTTGATGATCAAAGCACGGCCTGTGTGGCGTAGCTTTGTGTAACGTTGATTCGCGAGCCTCACACCCTGGTGGTGAACCAAAAATGGGAGAGGACCTTAGGGAGGACATGCGTTTCTTTCTAGTTAGAAGTGGCGTCAGTGGTTTTACACGCCCTGACGAGTTTGACTTATGTGGTTGTTGTTGTTGTGAGGCGCCTCGGTTTGATCGGACGATCTAGGTCCGATGGAGTCATTCGTTGGCACATTTATGCCCCAAGGGGTAGGGAAACGCAGTGTTCAGGCATAATAATTCACATCGGTGGACCGGCCCTGACGATCCAAGGGGCAGTTGCGGCTGTTCCTGAGGGGCGGACTAGAGCGTCTCGAATCGGTAGAGGACTATCTTTTGCCTCGGTTCACAGATGGAAATCCAATTTCCAAATACGTGATTTTGCGGTTTTAATTGTAGAACTAGTATGGTGACATGATATATGGTACCCATACCATCTATGATTGATATTTATGATTTGAAGTTGTTTTATACACTATGCCCTTATAGTAGTGTCAAATGATTTGTTTTAAACGTACTAAGCATGTTTGGCTATTATAAGGGAAAACCCTATCCCAGGCTTGCGTTGCATTGTGTGATAGGACCTGGGTCTTATAATAGCTTCATTTTTTCAAAAACATTGCGCTGTTTTGTTATATGCACTGGTATTCTTGGGAGGAAACCCATTCCGTGTCATACAGCGTGGTCCCTTGATATATCTGATTTAAAGTAAAGTTTTAAATAATTGTTTTAGTTCTCACACCATTCTCTTGACTGACCTGGAGTTTATTGTTTTGACCTAAACTCTATGTGCCCTCATTTTGACACGGGCAGCTAGTAGTTTTGGTTTTGCAGATTTATATTCACAGGATCCTGATTTATAGCTGGAACGATACTCGGAAAGCTCTGTATCCGTGTATTACTTGTAGTTGTGTTTTGTATTATTTTCCGCTGCTATGTAATTTATTGTAATCTCTGATATTTGGTAAATGTGTAATATTGATTTATACTCTGTATATTCTTGTAGTCTGATGGAATTGTTGTAATAAGCAATGAAATGTTCTTCCGCCTGCGTTCTGATTCGTCGTATTCTAAAAATAATCAGGCGTTTCGAACGGTCTGGGTTGGTTTAGTGACTAATTCGGATCGAGCGAAATTCCTATTCGTCACATTAGGACTGTATCGTCAAAACATGGCTAGATTTATTTTTCAGGAATTTTTGCAGTCAGAATGTGGCCCCGGTAAATTAAAATGTATGATCAAATTAAATCATTGAATGTTTTATATTTTAATTTAAAGAAAAATGGGCTGAAATGATCAAATGGGCCGATGAGACCTAGTCCATTGTGTCCGGAATAGGGGTATCTGGCTAGGGGTGACACTCGTTGTGTTTGATTTGGAGTATGTGTTATTAAAACCTAATTTTTGAATTAAAATTGAATTAAAAATAAAATCATTATTTTATTATAAATACCCTAACAACTAGAAACCCTAATCTCGTTTTATCAGCCGCCGCCCTATTTCAATGGCCGAAATCATCCCATGTTAATCTTCAAAAATCTTCCAATCGGATCAATGAATTCCCAAACAACTAAAGGCAAAATTAAAGAGCTCTTCAAGCTCGACAAGATCAACGGAGGTGATCGAAGTTGGTGGTGCCTGGTGGCCGGTTTCTGGCTTCAAACGCTGGTCGGTTCTTGGAGTTTTCGGGAGCGACATGGCGATGGAGGGAGGGGTCAAAGGGCTTGACGGCGGCGGCGACGGATCGGGGCCCGGTGGCGTTGGCTGAGGTGCGTGAACGATTGGAGGGAGGCGACTTTAGGTTACGGCTTTGAAAAGATAACAAGAAGAAGAAGGAGAATAAAAGATGTGCAGCTAGATTTGTTCTTGGATTAAAGTTAAGAAACCTTAATTAAATTTGTTAATTAATTGTAAATTAAAATGTATTAATATTCAAAATGTCATTTCCTGCTCATATTACATCAGAATTCGGCAATTTCAAAGCAATTGGAATCCTCTCAATGAACTCTACATTTCAGAAAAGACGAGAACAGATTTGGAGCTAGTCATCGGACAAGAAGGAGTAAAATCAAATTGAGATCTCTAATTCAAATCAAATTTAATTGTTGTTTTCGATGTGAAATCTACATTTATTCGTTATTAAAATTCATGTGTGTGCTGTAGGAGATTAGATTTGGTTGTTTGTGGTTGAAATGAATTTTTAGGATTGAATTGTGTAGATCTAGAATTTGTTTATATGATTAAAATAATATTTTATTGTATATATGAAAATAAAGATATTTATTCTTTTAAAATGGAATAAGTTTACAATAAAAATTTACATTTTTATTGTATATAGAAATGATAACAAAATATTCATTGTTTTAAAATGGAATAAGTTAACAATAAACTCACATTTTTATTGAATGTACAAAATATGAAAAATATTCATATTTGAAATGAAAAGTGTTTGAAACAATAAAAATCACATTTTTATTGAATGTAGAAATATGAAAAATATTCATGGTTTGAAATAGAAAAGTTAAACGATAAAAATTTACATTTTTATTATGTATTAAAAATGAACATTTTTTGAAATGAAAATATGTTAACATGCAAATTCACATTTTTACTGTGTATTGAAAATGATCATTATTTGGGATGAAAACATGTTAACAATAAAAAAATTCAAATTTTTATGGTATATTAGAAAATATTAGAAAGATCAAAGTTTGATTAGAATATGTTAACATTAAAATCTGCATTTTTAATGTGAAAAGGAATCATTTGAAAGATTCAAATTTTGATAAAAATATGTTAATATTAAAATTTACATTGTTAATGTAAGAAAGAGTCGTTAAATGATTCTAGTAGGAAAAGCTAGTTGTGTTAAATATGTTGTGTTAGATCAATACATTAATCATGGGCACGTTAGCGAAGTTAGGACAATAATCATATGTTGAAAACATATTTTGTCAAATAAATATGTCATCTAATTAGAATATATTTTTGTTAATTAAAAATGTCTTTTATTTAGAATCATATTATGTTAATTAAAAATATCATTTTGTTAGAGTCATGTTATGTTAATTGAAAATATCATTTTGTTAGAATCATATTATTTTAATTAAAAATGTCATTTTGTTAGAATCATAATATGTAAATTAAAAATGTCATTTTAGTTAGAAATGTTATGTTAAATAAAAATGTCACTTATTTAGAATCATGTTATGTTACATAAAAATTGTCATATATTTAGATTATATTCATGATACATAAAAATGTCAATCTATTAGAAATTGTTCATGATACATAAAAATGCCAATCTATTAGAAATTGTTCTTGTTACATAAAAATGCCAATCTATTAGAAATTGTTCACGTTACCTAAAAATGTCATTCTATTAGGATACATTCATGTTACATAAAAACGTCATTTTAGAAAATGTCATGATAAAATAAAAATGTCATTTTGTTAGGGAATGTTATGTTGAAACGAAAATATGTCAACCATAAAATTTACATTTTTGTATTGCATGTAGAAATGATTAAAAATATCATTAGTTAGAAATACAAAAATATGTTAAAGATTAAAACAATATCATTATTATGTTAGAAATATTAAAAAATTGGTCGTATGTTAAAAATATGATGTGTGCTAGATTAAAACATTATCATAATAATGTTGATATTAATGTGGTAGTTGAAATTGAATTATAAATATTCATTTATAATTTTAAACTGTGAATATTTGAAAAATAGATAGTAATTCAAACCGAATTATAATTGGTTAAATTTATTAACCAATGACGTGTTTAAATAAACTGTTGTTGTCTGAAAACCACACACGGATATTGGGGTGATATTTGACATACACTAGCCCCAAAATTTAGTTGTATTCAATTGATGGATTGACAGTCTGCGATGAGCGTTATTCATTTATTTTAATGCTCACACAGTTGCAAAATTTCAGTCTGGATGTTAATGGATTGTTTAACGATTATTTGTCATTATTGTTATATACATGCGACATATGGAATACATACAACTGAAATTATATGGTAACAATTGAGTCACAATCCGATTCAGAATGTTTTTGAGACGACTCGAACCTCCCCGTGAAGGGAAGAACATATTGACTTTGAGTACACGACAAATCAGAACACAAACAGAAGAACATTTCATTTCTTATTACAACGATTTACTTCAGAATACAAGAATATACAGGGTATGAATAAACAATACACATTTGATAAACATCAGAGATTTAGAAATTACAATGCAGCGGAAAATAACACAAAACACAACTGAAGGGAATATACGGATATAGAGCTTTCCGAATATCATTCCAGCTGTAAACCAGGATCTTGTGAATATAAATCTGCAAAACCAAAACTACTAGCTGCCCGTTCGAAAAATAGGGGCACCCAGAGTTTAGGATAAACAATAAACTCTAGGTTAGTCATGTTACTGGTGTGAGAACTAAAACAGTTATTAGTCTTTATTTTAAAGTTAGGCAAATCCAATAACTACGCCGTATAACACGAAACGGGTTTCCTCCCCAGAATACCAGTGCATAAAATAACAGCGCAATGCTAAATAAATAACAATGAAGCTATTATAAGACTCAGGTCCCATCACATAATCCAACGCAAGCCGTAGGATAGAGTTTTTACCTTAAAATAGCCAAGAATGCTTGGTACGTAAAATTTCATGTTTTTATTATTACTATAAGTGTATAGTGTCAAAACAATTTCAATCATAAGTATCAATCATAGACGACATAAGTGCCCCATACCACTATGTCGCCATATACATGTTTACAATTAAAACCGCAAAATGTCGTATTGGAATTTGGATTTCCATCTGTGAACCGAGGCAATGGATCATCCTCACCGCTTCGAGACAGTCTAGCCTACCATGTCTCAGAAACAACCGCAACTGCACATTGGATCGTTAGGACCGGTCCACACAGAGTGGATTTAAATGCCTGAACAATGCATTTCCCTGCCCTATGGGGCGTAAACTGGTCATATACCGACCAGACCATCGGCCACGGATCGACCGATATAACCTAGGCACCTAGCTATCCATCATCCACATAAGTAAAATGTCGGGGCGTGTAAAACCCAAAACACCACTCCTAGCTAGAAAGAAACAGATGTCCTCCTTGAGGCCCTCTCCCGTTTCTGATTCACATCGGAGTGTGAGGCTCGCGAATTAACGCTACACAAAGCTATGCCACAAAGGCCATGCTATGATTATCAACCACAAGACTCTGCTTTTCAACAAAAGCCTTGATCGTTTGCATCTCAGCATGCCACACAAGCAATTCACGCTATGCAACCGATATATATCAATCACACAGAATGAAATCCAATGTCTGACACACATCCATTTACAAGTTTGTTTTGGGTCTGAATGAAACCAGAGGCACCTTGTTCCTCCTCCATATGTCCAATACAGGGGAGAGGCCTCGCATATCTGTCAATCTCACCACTTATTACCTCGTCTTGGGTGTACAACCCAATCAAGACATCAGTAATCATCCAAACGATGTGAAGACCTCCGGTCTTCGACCATCATCTTCGTCCTCGACATATCATCGAATCTTTTATTCAAAATGGGATAAACCTGTCTTTTTGAATAACTCGCGTATATAATAAACAAGTGCTATAAAAACACAACATATACCTTATTCCAATCCAAAATATTCCTTTATTCAAATATTCTTATACTTTGGGAAAGGTTCCCATTAATTTTATCAAAGATAAATTCTTTAAATTAATTCTTTAATATGCCTTTGGATATGATTTCAATCTAATTAAAGATTCATTAAAAGTCCATTTAGTTTTAATCTTCCCAAAAGTCAATATTAACGATTGTTTAACTTGGGAAATCATATCATGTCTTTAACTGGGTTAAAGAACCAATGTCATTTAAAACACGTTTCACGATAAACCCAAAATCACATTCCATTCCATTAGCCTTTAACCGTAAATTAGCAAATGAACAATTACCTAAGTATTAACCCCGAAGGCCGAAACCAACATCAGATCAATACCCAGGAAATCATTCAACTTAACTAATCTCTAGTTAGTTTCTGATTTTCTTAACTCCATTGGGTCTAAGAATAGTACTATTAAAGATACCATTCACGACAAACCAAAATCTTATTTCTATCTTTAATTGGGTTAAAGAACCAATGTCCTTTGAAACACAATTCACGATAAACCCAAAATAACATTCCAATCCATCAGCCTTTAAATGTAAATTAGCAAGTGAACAATTCCATAAGTATTAAACCCGAAGGCCAAAACCAACATCAAATCAATACCCAGGAAACCATTCAACTTAACTGATCTCCAGTTAGTTTCTAATTTTCTTAACTCCATTAGGTCTAAGAATAGTATTATTAAAGATACCATTCACGAGAACTGAAAATCTTATTCCGTTGTTGATTGGGTTAAAAAACAAGTGTTATTTAAAACACCGTTCACGATAAACCCAAAGACCAATTTCAATTCAATTCCAATTAAATATTAATTAATTGATATACTTCATTAAATCTAAATAAAAATATTTAATCTTTTCTCAACTGGGCTTAAGAACAGTGTCAGTGAAGACACCATTCACGACAAACCCAAAATCCCATTTGATATTAAATACAAGGCTCTGAATAGAAAATATATCAGCTTATATTCAGTATCAAATACTACAACCAACAAATATCATATTGGAAATAACGATATAAATATATCTTTAAAATTTCCATAACAATACCTGTATAATCACGAAATCCAACATCGAAATATTCCAAAGACAATTTCGATCTAGATCCATTCCAATTCATATATTGGAAATTCTGGTTATTTTTAAAACCATTTCAAATCTAATTTATTTATTTATAATTATTCGATTTCATAATTCTAGTTCATAACTAGTTCATTTCGATAAAAATCTATTTTTATCTTTTCAAATATGGGATTTTTCAACTGAATTCTTTCCAAATCATTTATTATGATTTTACACAAATTATTGATATTTTTAATAATTTTATCCAGGCCCGTACAGTCGATTTCCATAAACGACTATCGGACTGCACTTACAACGACCTTTTCCAAATTTGATTTGCACATGATTACAAATCCAACCGTTAGATTTCAAATCTCAAATATCCTTTTGAATGCTCTTTTGGATTCGAACACAACGGTTCCGGTTTTAGAAAAATCCGACGGTTGGATCTCCCGTAATATTCGTTCGAAGTCAATGGTCGAAATTCGTGAACTGCCGCGGCGCGGCGCGTTCTATTCGGGCCATTATATATGTAATATATATATATATATATATATATATATTGTTAGCCTACTTTGTGAACTAGGCTACACAAAGAGCAAATAGTGAGAAAGATACCATATCGGTTTGGATTGGAGGAAGATAGTGCAGGAAGTAAGTAGAGATCAAGAACGCAGATACCATATCGGTTTGGTTCAGAGGAAGATAGTGCAGGAGAAAAGTAAAGATCAAAGACGCAGAAACTATATTGGTTCGGATCGGAGGAATACGTCAGCAACATCAGAAAATAGCGAGTGGCCTCATCGGATCGGATCAGAGGCAGCCGATCCAAACCCCTTTCTCTGAGCCTGTGACCGTTGCTACACACGTTTCCTGAAGACTCAGACCAAGTATGACCATTTCTCCCATGATCTCCCACTAAATCGATGCGCTGTCACCATCTGGAACCTCCGAACCCGACTCTTATGGGATGGGTGCCACGCAATTCCGAACCGGAGCCACTTCGAGAGATTTTTCACCTATAAATACACCATCTAGAGGCATTTGAAAGGTTCTTTTGGCAAATTCTCAGTTCTAACTTCCTCCATAGCCGAATTTCATAGCTACATTCAGATCAAAATCATCTCCTACAGTTTCTTTTTGAGAGATTTGAGTGAGTTTATGCATTGTAATTGTGAAGTTGAATGAGAATCATTGCTATATTTGCATTCAAATCATCAATTAAAAAGAATATAAAGTGGACGTAGGCTCGTTAACGCTGAACCACTATAAATCGTGTGTTCTTTGTTACTTTTTTAGTTCTATTTCATTAAGATCATAGCTCATTTGGTTGTTGGAACCAATTTTTGGTCTAACGTTTTGGTGCTTTCACTGAGAAACCTTCGAATTCTCAGCCATTTTGGGGGTTATCATTCTACTATTTGGACTATCAAGTTCAAAGAAGTTAATCCCTTCTCTCTGACATCTTTCGGTACTTGTTGACTAACCGTTGAAGAATCAAGTGTTATGGCTAAGACCAAAGGAAAAGAAGTGCAAGGCGCTAGGGGAAATGATTCCAGAGAAGATCAGAATGTTATTGTGTTAACAAGGTCATGTGCTCAAAGCTCTGGAGCAAACCCCTCCGGCCAGGAGGATATGAACCGGATGGGAGGCGCCGATCCGAACCGGGTGGAAGGCACCGATCCGATCCGGTCTAGTGAGGTTAAAGGCTCTCACTCCCTTCATCTGAATCGCCCCGACCAGGCTGCTATGAACCGATCCGATCCGAATCAGAATAAAGTTAGAACTTTTACTCGAGCCCCTTCCAACGCTCTGATTCCAGCCACGATGACTAATGTTCAGCCTGATCCATCTGCACCATAACTCAGGGAGATTTTTCACGTTTTCTTGACATGCTTCAAAGCACTAAAGAAGCATTGGAAGCCCATAGGCATGACAACCTTCGCATGCAGGAAAACATGATTACTATGGGTAGAGAACTACAGGAGCTCCGGAGGCAGAAGTCTCCTTCCCGACACGCCACCTTACTACAGATGATTCGTCTTCTTCGGAGGAGGAACGCCCTCGCGAGAGGAGGCCGCTTGAACGACCTCAGAACCTTGATCAATTGACTTTTGGATCTTTGGGATCCCAAGAAGACGCTGCTCGTGCATTGGGCCCTGATGACATGAGCCTACAACAACCTATGTTGCTACCCATGCGCGGATCTCATGTCTGACCCAGAGATCCTAATATTACCAACCCCACGCAGCAGCAACTTATCCAACCTCTACCTCCTGAGATCGACCGGGAACACAGAGAGCAACGTAGAGCAGCTGCTGCCAAAAACAGGAGGTTATCCCCTGATCAGGAACCTAGGGGTAATCCGAACATCAGACCAAGAGAGCCTGTGCAGACATTGACAAATGTCGATGTATGGGCAATGGTGTGCAAGATCATGTCCGAAAGCTGGCACTATACTAATGAAGATTAGGGCATTGAACGAAGTCATACCCCCTTCACAGATGACATACTGAATTTCCAGTTCCCCCGGTGATTCAACTTGCCTTAGATGGATAAATATTCAGAAAGAACAGACCCAAGGAAGCATCTGATGAGACATGCATGGTTCATGAATGTAGCAGCAGCTCCGAACGCCGTAAAATGCAAATCTTTTCCAATCTATCTTGAAGATGTAGCATTGATGTGGTTCACCCGATTCCCTCCTCGGTCGGTATCAAATTTTACGGAGTTGAGTGAGCGTTTCATGAATCAGTTTCGACTCCATGCCCAAAAGTCCAAGACCGTCATAGAATTGTCACGAATTAAACAGGCCCCAGGAGAATCTTTGAAGTCATATCTGGATCGCTTGAACTTGGCCGTCACCGAAGTTAGTGATCCCCATGAGCCCACTATCGTAATGGCCTTGATAGAAGGGGTAGATCCTGACACAGAGTTCGGGGATTTCTTGGTTGGAAAACCACCTCCTACTGGAGAATTGTTCTACGAAAAGGCTAATGTTCGCTTAAGGCGAGAAGAAGCTAAGGAAAATCGAAAGAGAAAGTCCGAAGAGGCCTCAAAGGAGGGTGTCCAGAGTAACATTGCTGTGAAACAATCTGGTGACAGTTCAGGGAAGGTGGAAATGTTGGCAACCAGAGTGGTGGTAATAGCAACAGAAATGGGAAGGGCAATAGAATGAACAGAAACCGAGGGAATAGCTCTAATAAAAGACCCAGATTCCAGACTTTTGAAAATTACACACCGTTAAATGATACGTTGGAGAACATTTATTTAGATACATATAGCACATTGCAGTATAAAAAACCACCACCCAGAGATTCTACTGAGAAAGAGATTGCAATAGGAAAGTTTTACTTATTTCATGGTACCTACGGACATTCCATTAATGAATGCCGTCATTTGAGGGATATCATCGAAAAATTGCTGCAAGAGGGGAAGTTGGATGAATACAAAGTCATCCCAAGGGACAGGGGGCAAGGGGGACAAGCCCCGAACCAAGATCAGCCCACCTCAAAACCCACAGCCAGCAAAAAGGTAAGAGGATCGTCATTAACTCTATTATAGGCGGACCTCACTTAGTTGGTCGTAGTTTTAAAGCAATGGACCAGTACATCAACGCCGCCAAGCATTTTGAGGTAGGAGAATGCAGTAGCCTCAAAGATGTTACTCCAGTAAAACAACAAAAGACGATGTCGTATTCCGCAATAGAGATGATTCTGGAGTTCAATCTCCAACCGATGATCCATTAGTGATTACCACGACAATTGGCCTTGCTTTAGTCCATAAAGTGTTAGTAGACAACGAAAGCTCGGTTAATATCCTTTTCAAGAAATCTTTCGAACAAATGAGGCTTGAAGCAAAAGACTTAAAGCCATGTCAAGGATGGATACGTGGCTTTAACGGAGCATCTACAGCTTCGATGGGTTTTGTGGAATTACCAGTCACGCTAGGGAAAGGAGATCACCAGAGAGTAAGGATCCTACCGTTTGTAGTTTTGGGTGTGGAGTCGCCTTACAATGCCTTCCTAGGCCGACCAGCCCTTGCCAAATTTAGGGCATGTATCACACCTTGGTGCTTGCTGCTTAAATTCCTGACTGACTCAGGAGTCGGGGTGATGAGGGGCGACCAAGCTACAGGACGAGCTTGTTATGTGAGAGAGTTAAAGATGTTAATGAAGGGGTTGAATATAAATGGTAAGGATGATTTCGCCCCTCCAAAGGAGGCTTCAGTATAGCAATTAAGGGGCCCTGCACCAAGAGAGTTGCCCTCAGACAGCCTCGAGGATATAGATCCTAGAGAGAATAGAGAAACCGGGGACAGGAAGCCAACTCCCAACGAAATAACAATCGATATACCTATTGATGAGATAGATCCAACAAAAGTACTGAAGATCGGCTCGCAACTGGATCCAGTTAGAGCGAGGGAATTGGCTGATTTCTTAAAGGCAAATCTGGACGTGTTTGCCTGGACTCACACTGTCATATGTGGGATTTCGCCTACCATCATAAGCCACTCTTTGTGTATTAATCCAAAGCATCCACCAGTCAATCAGAAGAGACAGATGTTAGGCCCAGAGCGGTCAGCAGCTTTGAAAGAAGTAGAGAAATTAAAAGGTATTGGATTCATTAAGGATTCAAAATATCCCGATTGGATATTGAATCCTGTCCTAGTCAAAAAGTCGAACGGGAAGTGGAGGACGTGTATTGACTTTTCTGATTTGAACAAGGCTCGCCCGAAGGATAGCTTTCCTCTCCCCAGAATTGATCAACTAGTAGATTCAACTACCGGGCATGAACTTTTATCCTTTATGGATGCTTATTCTGGGTACAATCAAATTCCCATGAACATGCCAGATCAAGAACATACCAGCTTTATCACAGACTTGGGATTGTATTGTTACGTGGTAATGCCATTTGGGTTAAAAAATGCAGGAGCCACGTATCAGCGCCTAGTCAACTGCATGTTTTACAATCAAATTGGGAAAACCATAGAGGTTTACGTAGATGATATGCTCGTGAAATCCAAACAATCTTCTGATCATACGAAGGACATAGCAGAAATGTTCGGCATACTACGAAGATATGGGATGAAGTTGAATCCCTTGAAGTGTTCTTTTGGAGTGGCATCAGGCAAGTTCCTTGGCTTTATCGTGAGTTCCAGAGGAATTGAAATCAATCCGGACCAAATAGCAGCAATCCGGAATATAGAGGAGCCGCGGAAGATCAAAGATGTTCAAAGCTTAGCTGGGAAGGTTGCGGCACTGGGCAGGTTCATCTCCAAAGAAACAGACAAGTGTGTATTCGATCTCATAAAACGGGGAAAGCGAAATTTTGAGCGGACTCCCGACTGTGTGGAGGCGTTCCAGAATCTGTTAGTCTTCTTATAAAAGCCTCCAATATTATCAAAGCCTGTGGAACATGAGGATTTGTTCGTTTACTTGGCGGTATCATCTCATGCCGTCGGTGCAGCATTAGTACGTGAAGAGGATAAAGCCCAGAAATATGTGTATTATGTAAGCAAAAAACTGGCTGCTGCAGAACGTAACTATCCGAAGATAGAGAAGCTCGCTTACAGCCTCCTGATTTCTTCCCGCAAACTTCGCCATTATTTTCAGGCACACCCAATAGTTGTGTATACCGACCAACCTTTGAGACAAGTGTTGCAGAAACCCAAAGCATCGGGGCAGTTACTTAAATGGAATATCGAGCTGAGTCAGTTTGATTTGAACTTACAGCCGCGAAGATCAATAAGGGGGCCGGCCTTGGCTGACTTTATAGCTAATTTACAATCCCTGAAGAGGAAACGGTGGATGACAAGGTAGTTACTCTGGATCGTAAGATAGAGCTCAGTCCGTGGAAATTATATACGGACGGGGCCAAGAATGATATAAAGTCCGACGCTGGAGTTTTTTTGATAACTCCTGAAGGACGATCTATCTACTATGCATTACAGTTAGAGTTCACTGCTACTAACAACGATTTCGAGTATGAAGCCCGGATTGCCGGGTTGAAACTTGTCAAAGATTTGGGAGTGAAGACACTAGATATATATTGCGACTCCAAGATAGTTGTATGTCAAGTTCGGGAAGAATTTGCTGCTAAAGGGCCTCGGCTCGTCACTTATCTCAAAAAGGTAAAGGAGTTATTGGAACTTTTGGAGCATTATAGCATAACACACATTCCAAGAGCGGAAAATCAGAAAGCGGATCATTGGCATAGCTAGCAAGTTACGGTAATCCTAAAGAAACCGAAATGGTTCCGATAGAGGTGTTGGATTCACCAAGTTTCGACCTAATGGAAACAGAGCTAGCCTTGGAAGTTAAACCAGAAAGAGAACCCTAGATGACATCAATTAAGAATTTTCTCAAGAATAGAACCCTCCCGTTGAAAAAGAGCGAAAGACGAGTTGTAAGACGCAGGGCTGCAAGATACATTTTACAGGACGACGTCCTTTATCGTCAAGGGTTTTCAATGCCCTTGTTACGGTGTATCGCACACGACGACATCAAACGTATACTGCAAGAGGTACATGAAGGTGAGTGTGGAGACCACACTAGGGGCCAAACTATAGCAAAGAAAGTGTTACGGTACGGATATTTCTGGCCTACCGTGAATAAAGACGCGGCTGATTATTCACGACGCTGCGATAGATGTCAAAGATATGCCAAAGTTCCCAGAGCGCCTCCGACTCAGCTCAAGTCAATGGTAAGTCCGTGGCCGTTTGCCATGTGGGGAATTGACATTATTAGAGTGCTACCTATTGCCAGAGGAGGAGCTTAGTATGCGATCGTTGCCGTGGACTACTTCACAAAATGGGTGGAAGCTGAACCTCTAACAACTATCATGGCGAGGAAGGTGATCAGTTTTGTGGTCAGAAACATTATTTGTCGATTTAGGATTCCGAAGACCATTATAACCGATAATGGGACGCAATTTGACAGCATCGAGTTCAAAAACTTCTGCCTGAAATATAAGATTGATAAACGATACACTACAGTGGCTCACCCGCAGTCAAATGGCTAGGTCGAAGCCGTAAATTAACTCATTAAATCAATTCTAAAGAAGCGGTTGGAGCAGGCCAAAGCTAGATGGGTAGATGAGTTGCCATTAGCTTTATGGGCCTACAGGACGACCTTTAAGACGGCTACCGGCCATACTCCTTATTCACTTTCCTTTGGGTCAGAAGTAGTGATCCCGGTAGAATTGGAAGTCCCTTCTCATTGAGTTGCGTACTATGACCCGATGACAAATAAAGCACTCCTCCTAGAATCTCTTGATATGATTGAAGAAAAAAGAGATGAACCCGACTTGCGTGCCTCGAGACATCGACATCAAGTGGCACGTTATTATGACCAGAAGGTTCGCCCCAAAACCTTTGAACCAGGAGACCTAGTACTGAAACGAGTCTTCCCGCCTCCAACCCAATTGGGTCCAAAAGGGGAAGGGCCATACACCATCCAACTGAATCTTGATACAGGAGCATTCAAGCTAACGACCGTGGACGGTGAGGAGATTCTCAAAGCCTGGAACGCCTAGCACCTACGACGATATCTGAGCTAAATATGAAATGTCATTTCTTTTGTTTTCATAAGCTATGTGAAAAGGCACGACTTGCCTTAAAAAGTCTGTTTATGTGAACAAAGGATTATAAAGTGGATGTAGGCTACGACTTAGCCGAACCACTATAAAAATATCGTGTATCATTTACTTTCCTGCATTATTTACACCTTCAACGATTATTCTATCATGACCGTGAAACACGAAATGTTAAATCAAATTTGGAAAGTTGGGGATGACCCATGTGCAGGAGTAAATAAAATGACTGTCTATACGATAAAACATAGAAGAATGGGAAGATAAACATACTTAACTCTAACTCCCAAGAATTGAGAGAGAGTATAAAGGACAGGAAGACGACGTCCCCTGAGGCGTGAAGGTGCACCCAGTTGAGAGACCGCCTCAACGAAACTCTAACCTGGTTATGAGACAGGAGAGTATAAAAATGCTAGAAAGAATAAGCATCAATGGAAAAAGGAATATGGCCCCGTCAGAGAATCGGGGGCAATTGGATCTATTAATTTAATCAATCTTGAATGATTCTGGCTTGGTTATCCAAGATTAACTAGGGGCATATATGTGCATACATACTCTCCTCAACAATGACTTTATTACATAACTTTAGTATGATATACTTTTGTATTTTCACTTAAGTGCTGAAATAACAACTATCATACATTGCAGGAAATAAATTATTTTTATTTACAAACATGTGAGTTTGTACAAGGAAAACAAGCAAAAAAGAAGATGCGAGGGTTGCACTCGCTGCAACAATCGCAAACCAATTAAATGCCAAAATAAAACAAAGCACTTCATCACTTGGGCTGTGGAGCGGACTTGGATTTTTTGGCAGCCTTCTGAGCATCCTTAGCCTCTTTTTCAGCATCAGTCAAAATGCATTTCGGCTTTTTCTTCCCTGCACCCGAAGTGCTAGAATCAGCTGATTTTTTCCCAGGAGTCAGAACACTGGAATCAAGAGAAGACCTTTTAGCAAGCTCTTCTGTAATAGACATAGTTTAAAGCTTAACGACTAACCTTGATCCAGGATCCACCACTGCAAGAGGCTTAAGGCTTCCAGGTTTCAGGTCTTCAACTTTTAGCTGCATGCATTTGTCTTGTTCGGCTTTCATTTTAGCCAAAGTGATGTCATCAGCGCTTTTTGAATCCCCAACTACAGCCACATCAGGGTCTTCCTCATGTCCCTCACTACCGCCATCGTCTTTCAAGGCATCTATTATCTTGTCATCATGAGGAGCATCAACCTTAGATAATTCAGCTCCCCCTCCTGACTCTACTGTGGTAGCCTTATCCTTTTCTCCTTAAGCCTTCTCCGCGGATTTTGCTCCGGTGGTGGTTCCCTGAAGCACGTCAGTCTTCTCGGTCGGTTCAACACCAACAAAATGAGAAGTAATACTTATCAACTCAGGAGAAAATAAAGGATCCTCCATCGATTGCCCAATTATGTGATGAAAAGTGGAGACAACCTTGACGAGTTAGGGTGAAAAGGTAGAAATACCTTCCGATGATTTCACAGCTGGAGTGACTATCGTCTTTGACGTCGTCTTGGGTATGGGGGATAAAAGAGATGCCTGAGGGATCCCCGGGTTTTCAGGGTCATATCCCTCGACTTCAGAAGTTTTGGTGGTAGTAAAAGAGGAACCAGCCTCAGGGATATTCTTTTGTTTGGCCATCCTCTTCTCCTCCTCCATAGCAGCGGCGATGAGGCAACACCCTTCGGCCAGATGTGCCGGCTCATCATCTCTCAGATATTTTTCCATGAGTTTATCTTCGTCAATGGAATCTACCTTGAGTTCCTCTTTCTCCCATTCGATAATTTGACTCCATATGTGAACCAAGGTAGTTGGATAATCTTCAATCCAAGAGATGTTTCGACGATGAATTATATGCGCGAAGAATTCAATCAGTAATTCGCTGAAACCGTGAAATTCTTCCTAAGCCTCTAACAGCTGCTTGCGGGTCTCTTCGGCGGACTTAATAACATTTTCCACATTTCTCTCCGCTAGGGCAGCCCTATTCTTGGCCTCCATCAACTTAGATTCCAAGTCAGTGTTTCGCTTCTCCAATTCAGCATTTTTTCTTGCTAACTCGGCTTTTTCTTGCTTAAGAGTATTGTAAGCTAGTTGCATTTTGGTGTTATCTGACTTAGCATCTTACGCTTGTTTCTTCAACTCCAAACGCTCTTGACTATGAGACTCGAGCAAGTCATGATAACGCTTTTGTAGCTCTTCAAATTGTTGTTTGAAGTTGGTGCATCTCGTTGAGCGATGACAAGTTGGGCCTGTGTGCCCTCAAGGTCCTTCTCCAAATTTTTCAAGGCATTTGCGTTGGCATTTGTAGTCTTTTTCATTGAATTAACATCTGTAATTAAAGTTCGAATGATTCTGGAGAGGTTACGTGAATACTTGAACATATCCGAATATTGCTTCTCGACTGCGTCAATCTTCGCTTTGGCCTCATCTTCCCACTTTGAGGAAATAGGATCGAGAGCAGGTAAGAAAGTCAGATTTTCAAAATAGTGGTCGGGAAACTGCTTCTCCAGATATGCCCTCTTAACTTTAGATTCAACATCCAGTGGTGGAGGTTCGTAGTATGTTAGCTCAGTATCCTTATGTTTAGCGGGCACGATGGCCGCATCACCCTTTCTAGGCCGCTTATCAGATACCTTATGTTTGCCTCGTGAGTCGGTATCTTTCGATGGGCTCCTTTCCCGACTGCGTTTGTCTTGAGGAGAAGTTCGGTCTTTGGGCGGTGATGTGTCTTCACCTCGACGACTCTGATAGCTTTTATATCGGCCTGGATCCGACCGGATGGGGGAGCGAGAGCGCGAGGTGCGCGACTGATAAGAATCATGAGGCCTTCTATCTTCTCTACCCCGTCTTTCACGACGATCATGCTCGACATCAGAAGGGGGTCTGGACATGCTGCAACGTATTTTCCTGATGTCATAGTAAGGACGAGACATTGTACCTACGCAACAATGTAAGTGGAATTCAGAATCAGTATTCTCATGAGAAGTAAGTGCTGTGAAGTGTGGTGCTATTATTTTAAGTGCATCCTAAGTGGAGTTCCCCCCGACAAACCCGAGTCAGAAGCCAGGCCAGCGCGAGTGGGCTCTTTGGCGTTAACGGAAGTAGTCTCCTCTGAAGAAGTAAAAACTAAAGGATTTGTGCCAAAATCCTCTGAAGTATAGATAGTTTCAGGTAGGGGGAGATCTCCTAAACCTTGAAATGTGGGATCATCGGTAGTAGGGACATCTCCTTGGGAAGCGTCTATTGGCAGTTATTTAGGAGACAGTGACTTCTCAGGAGAAATAGCATCCCCAGGGACGATGTACCCTTCCCAGTGCTTTTCGGCTATGTTAGCCAGCTCATCATCTTGAGTTGATGATGGAAAAGGTGAAGTCCGAAGAGGTATTGTTGGACATTTCGAGCCATCGCCCGTTTCAGGAATTACGTCCACTGGGGGATGTATACGTATGGACCTTACCCATGACCTATACTACGGGTAATGGACAATAGCCCGTGATGATGGAGGTATTCATCCTTAAGAACTTCAACGATGGTAAGAAATTTTTGGTCGCCATTGAGAAGCTGATGCATACGATTAAAGTACAATTGATCTAATATTTGTTTTGGGTTAACAACTGCAAACACAACAGAAAGCAAGTTAATGTATTGGCATGAACTTTCAAAATTGAGATCTAGAAAATCAATGCTTTACTTGATTTTGTCCATCTCCTGGCGCACCCCGGCTGTTGCCTGATGTAAAATAATTCTAGCTTGGAATCGCCGGCCTTGCTACTAAATGGAGCTAAAATAATTTTCCTTTTTGGGACTGATTCGAAGTAAGAGAAGGAAGGAGTTTCTTGAGTCCAATGCTTGAAATTATAGAAAAAGTGGACGTCGTCGAAAGTGAGCTCTGTACCTAAAATCTCGTTGTATGCTATATATAAAGTATATAAGTGAGCATAGGAGTTGGGATGTAACTGCATGGGGGCAATCCGCATCTGTCTTAGAAAGTCGACAACAAAAGGCGGAAACTGTAGAATAGCCCCAACCATACACATCAATTGGGTAATTGCCATAAATCCTTCTGGGGGATTGTGAGGACGGTCAGTTTTCGATGGCACCAGGGTATCCCTTTTCAGTATCCCGTGCTTTAAGCATATGCGAACAAGTCTGTCATCGTCGATCATTGATTCAACAGAGTCTTTGGGTGACTCCAATATAATGGCAGACTCGAACTCATCAGGAGTTCGATTATCTCCAATCCCTCCTTCCTCCTCATCGCCCAGAGAAACTTCACTATCGGAAGGCGTTTCATTATTATGCGCTCTTGCTTCATAATCTGGGCCCTTATCGTCCCATTCAGGGTCTGAAGAAGAAGATATGTCATCAATGGTAACTTTCTCAGAAGTTTCCGCAACTTCCATCTTCTTTGCTAGTCTAGATGAACGTCTCTCGGCCATGATCACTAGACTATTAAAGAAACAATAGTAAGGATTAGAGTAAAGTTGTCCGTATCCCCCGTGTGTGTATGTGAACTAAAGTGTGTGCTACGTGTGACAAAGATGCAAAGTAAACACATGAGAGCATAATATGAAGATTCAAAGAAATAATGTTGTTTCAGAATAGTTCTTGATGTGTGTTATGTTCGTAACGCGTTATCCTAACTGTTCATCAAGTTGAAGGTTATGCCAAGCATTGATTAAGCTAGTTGGATAAATTCTCACACATTGAGATGGATTGTTTCGGTTCGGGTACGTGCAGTGGGATCGGATCGGACAACAAAGTTATGTTTCGATCTGAAGCAAGCATTCACACCAAGAAAGTAACACCAGATCGGTTCGGACGTAGGCAACCGGATTGGATCGGACGTAAGCAACCGGATCGGTTCAGATTGACTTGAATGATCATGCCTCTTCTCCTCCTTGTCTCTTACTCCGATCCAACCCAGTCAAGTGGGCTTCGTTCCCCATTTTGTTGCTTTTTCTTTTGCTCCGACCCGATCCGGCCTTGTGAACATTTTTCCTTTCCCTTCACTCCAGCGTTTCTCTACCCGAACCAATCCCAGTTCCTATCCATTCCTTCGTCTTCTTCATTCTCCCTCTCGTTTAACTAGTACTGAACCTAACTCTATCTCACAAGCCCCAATTAAAACCAGGCACTTACGTGCTCAACTATCCATTGAGTTCCTAATCTTTCTCCCAACGCCTCGAGGTGGTGACAGAGCCACCGACGACGACGGCGAGGATAGAGGAGTAAGGCTTTGAAACCAGGAAAACACCATGATCGAATCGCCTAATTTGACCACAAATCTCGACTGAAATCAGTTATTACAAGAATAATCAAAGCTTTTAACCTACCAAATTGTTTAATTTAAGGAAGAACAAGAAAGTTTCGGAGTTTTTGAATTTCTAGTGTTTTGATGCGAATTCTGTTGGACGAGAATAATAAAAGAAGAAGAGGAAGAAGAAGATGGGAGAAAGACTTATATAAAGTTGTGGTGACTACTCGTATTCCCAGTCTTCTCTGACCTGTTCGGACCGGGAGTCAAGCCCACAAAGGAACTCTGGCCTTTTAGTCAATGGTGAAGCAATACTGGAGGGCCCATCTGGGTGTGCCATTAGAGGAAATCCATTCGGATCGGAATCCGAACCAAAAGGGACCATATACACTGATTTGACACGCAGGGTGAATTTGAGGAAAAGTAAAGAAAGGCTCACCTGGAACACTGGACATTAAAAGGAGCTCTCAAAGTTGTTTGAAAATGAAGAAAGTAATTCATATGGATTGTGGATATATATAAGCAGCAAAAGCCATGACTTTATGAAGCGACACAACACTACAAGTAAATAGAGGCGAACATTCAATGGTTCTAATTCAAATGATGCTTCGTAAACTGCTTCGAAACACACTTTATCTTAAATAAGAGTGTACTTCGATGGGGCAAATGTTAGCCTACTTTGTTAACTAGGCTACACAAAGAGCAAATAGTGAGAAAGATGCCATATCGGTTCGGATTGGAGGAAGACAGCGCAGGAAGTAAGTAGAGATCAAGAACGCAGATACCATATCGGTTCAGATCGGACGAAGATAGCGCAGGATAAAAGTAAAAATCAAAGATGCAGAAACCATATCGGTTTAGATCGGAGGAGTACGTCAGCAACATCATAAAATAGCGAGTAGCCTTATCGGATCGGATCGGAGGTAGCCGATCTGAACCCCTTTCTCTGAGCCTGTGACCGTTGCTACACACGTTTCCTGAAGACTCGGACCAAGCATGACCATTTCTCCCACAATCTCCCACTAAATCGATGCGCAATCACCATCTGGAAGCCTCCGAACCCGATTCTTATGGGATGGGTGGCACGCAATTCCGAACCGAAGCCACTTCGAAGAGATTTTTTACCTATAAATACACCATCTAGAGGCATTTGAAAGGATCTTTTGGCAAATACTCAGTTCTAACTTCCTCCATAGCCAAATTTCATAGCTACATTCAAATCAAAATCATCTCTTAAAGTTTCTTTTTGAGAGATTTGAGTGATTTTGTGCATTGTAATTGTGAAGTTGAGTGAGAATCATTGCTATATTTGCATTCAAATCATCAATTAAAAAGAATATAAAGTGGACGTAGGCTCGTTAACACCGAACCACTATAAATCGTGTGTTCTTTGTTGCTTTTTTAGTTCTATTTCATTAAGATCATACCTCATTTGGGTGTTAGACCCAATTTTTGGTCTAACATATATTATATATATTTCATTGATTTCCATTTAAAACGTATTTTATAAATCGTTTTAAATTCATTTTCAAAACGATTTCAACTTCATATTCAATTTCTAATCAAAACTGAATATTCCATATCATCGATATATAAATGATAGTATTTTCAAAACATTAGATTTTGAAATCAATTCCTTTTCGATATTCATTCTAAAAATGAATAAAATCAATATAAATATCGTTCACGTCAAAATGGCGTTAATCTAATCAACACGACTTTATATATTTAAATATTTTCGTGTCCATCCCAAATCGGACATCAAAATTAGATTTTGATCTTTTATTGAATATTATTTTAAAATATTCATTATTTTAAAATGTTCATTATTTTAAAATATTCATTCTTTTAGAACTGGAATTAGGCACAGTCAATTACCATATAATGTTATTATATGGATTTCATACAACACACACACACAACAACAACAACAATCAAACACAGTCAATCATCATTTAAAGTGCATTCTAAATTGCATAAGCATCAAATATAAATATTTAACACTTACAACAGTCGGTCAATCAATCAACCGATATATAACTAAATATTGCGATTAGTGTATGTCCAATATCATCTCAATACCCGTGTGGGTTTTCAAACAACAAACATAGATTTATTTGTGCAGCTGGGCGATGTGTACAATTTATCGTCCCAATCAATATCAGTCAAATCAGTGTACATAAACAAATCGTCTGATTTCCTTATGAATATTTATTTTATTCATATACACGTTAAAAATTATATTTTTAACTATAAAGTATTTATTCCATTCCACATCACACAATCAATTTTCACAACCAAAATCAAGCAAACAAACAAGTCATCCATGGTCTGTGGATGATGGGTGTCGGGTGCTTGTAACAACCCGTATTTTCAATAACCTGTTATAACATAAATCGAGGGAGAATTTAATTCTAAAATCTGAATCAAGGGAAACGGGCTATGCCATTGCGTTCGTCTCGGGAAAATACGCGAAATAGAGTCCGAGTTTTCGAAAATCGGAGTCCGTATGACCCAGTTAAGGCCCATTGAAGTTTTCAGAAATTTCCATGATAAAAACAGATTTAAATTTTAAATTAAAAACAAGGATTAGGGCTAACTGGCGTCAGGCGGGAAAACTCTCGCCAAGACCCCCATGTCGACAGCCATGTCGATAGGGGTCTAAGGGTGTCGACTGCCCTGTCGACAGCCCTGTCGACACGGGGTGGCCGGGCAGTTTTGCCTGGCGCACCATTTTTGATTTGGGCTTGGTTGTGTGGCTTGGTTCTGGAGAATTCCGAAATCTGATGGACCTAATTCAACCTAGGGTTAATCCTATGGTCTAAATCACTAGCCTAATCTATAAATAAGACCCTAACCTACCCTAAATCACTCATTATTCATTCTAGCAACCAAACTATGTCAAATTGAATTCTCAAATGGCCTCCACCTAAAAACCCTAGCCTCCACCCTCTTCAAAAATCATTCCTATGAGGATTTTGATGTTCATACAAGCATTTCTAAGTTGTATGAGTGATCATTAGCTTGCATACATCATCAAGTTGCAAGCTTTATTTGCTAAGCTAGAGTTTTTGGGATTTTTTGTTAATTGGAGCTTTGTTTTGGGTTTTTATATTCTTGCATAAAGGGCTTCTCAATCTTTATTAGTAGATTTGTGTCTTCATAATATTTGTAAGCCCTCTTACCTTCATTTTAGAAACTCTAAAGTTAATATGTGATGAAAGTTGGGATTTATGCATGTTTAATAAGTTATGCATGCTTATGCGAGTTCACTATGCTATGTTATGCATGTTTAATAAGTTATGCATGCTTATGTGAGTTCACTATGCTATGTTACACATGTTTGATAAGTTATGCATGTTTATGCAAGTTCACTATGCCATGATTTGCAAGTTTAACAAGTTATGCATGTTTATGCATGTTCACTATGCTAAGTTATGCAAGTCCAACACGTTATGCATGTTTATTTATCATGTATGTTGTGCCAAGTTCCCTTTTTCTATCCTTTATGCGTTATGACGAATATGTAAGCGATAGAATGACGTTGGGGGGGTTTGGGGTAAAACTTAAAATACATGAAAATATGAGATTGGGAATTTACCTATTAAGTTAGGTCTACCCCTTGGGAATTTACCTATTAAGTTAGGTCTACCCAAGTATTTGTTAAACTTGTGATTATGTTTTGAAAATAAAGTGGACATGACACTTAGAAAACATAAGTGTGGCCAACTCGAGGTTGGGTTGAGTTTGTAGCGTAAACCTACCCGGAACCGACCGGCTTAACTAGTTGCTACAAACAATAGGACCCAATGTGAGAAGTTGGTCATGTGTACCTTGGACCCGAGGTTAGACCAAGTTATGGTGTAAAGCTACCCGGACCCGCCCGGCTTAACTAGTAACTGCAACAAAGTCTAATGTGAGAGGTTAAGGCACAATTAAATTAATTAATGCCTCATGATTAGGGTTAAGTCATGGCCCACTAATACTTAACCAATTTTGGGGATACGAGGGATTAAATGGGGTTAAGTGGTGAACTGTTGGTTACACTTAACTAATTTAATCCATGATTAGTGAGGGGTTAAACCACACTTAACCCTCTTAGAAAACCCTAGCAACGTGGTCTGTTCCAGCAGTAATCCCAGTTTGGTATCATTCACAACCCTAGAGGCTAGGCTAGGGCGGGGCATGATTACTGGACTGATGTAAGCGACCAAAGCAAAGGCTGAGTGGTACAGCGGTGCGGGTCCAGGCGGGCTACGGACGTGCACGTAGTTCGGTGTTGGACAAACTCGAGGCACGGGTACCAGTAGGTTTAGACTGTGCATTATTGCTTAGGTGTCTGGGGTTGACACCCGAGGGCTTGATACACCCGAAGGTGGACCCAGCACAGTCTGACTACAACCATATGTGGGCCGTATGGACACCAACACTTGACGTGTTAGGTTTATAGGGAGCCGATCGACTAGACCGCTGGGCTGGACCTTGTATTAAGGTCACCTCATGTTATTGGGCCAAAGGTTGGGCTGAGGGATCAATACCGGTTATGTTAGTTTGCTAGTACACTGTGGTGCAAAGCTTAATCTTCTTTATGTGATGACACCTTTATCTATTGCCAGTATGTTCATCTCAGTTTCCATCATGATGTTAACTTTATTAGTTTATAGACTGATCATAGTAGGGCTTACCAGTCTTTTTGACTGACCTGTTTTCTTTCGCTTCTTTTCTTCTGTTTCCCCCCGCCCCCCCCCCCCCAGGTTCTCAGGGAGGGAATAGTGGTGCTTAGCTTGGATCGCTTGCTTGTTTGCTGGATAGCTCATGTATGTCTGGACATTGAGCTCGCTATGGTTTATCATCTTTATTTTGGGGATAGCACTATGTATTTCAGTATTTCTGTTTATGATGTACTAGACATGTTTATTTTGGCAGATGACTTTATGATGTACTAGACTTGTTTTGAGATGGTTTGAGATATTCCGCTGTTTTATTCTCACTTACTCTGTTTTACATATATACATTTATGTTCTTGTTCTGCCTTGATATATCATTATGCATGCTTACCCAGTTCTAACGCCCCCCAGAAGCTAGTGCCCCCGAAAGAGTGACCCAAGCGGAGGTGGGGTGTTACAAATTTGGTATCAGAGCATAAGGTTTACAAGAAAGAGCAAAAAGTTTTTAAAAAGACTTTTGAAAAACTATTTTCAAAACAAGTATAAAGTATTTTCCAAAGAAAAGTCTAGTATTTTAAAAGGCTATTCCCCAAAAAGCCATTAGCGTTATCCTTCGTTCCCTTGACCTAATCTTATCTTATCTTTCGTTTCAGTATGGCTGAGAATCTTGCCATCCCGGATGGAGTAAATGTACCACTCTGGTATAGGAGACTTCTAGAAGCTAGGACGGCAGCCGACCCCGCAAACCCTACTCCCACTCCTCCTCCTGTAGTTGAGAATCCTCCCCCTAATGTCCCTCCTCCGGTGGTTCCTGTTCCTCCTCCTCCAGTAGTTAATATTCCTCCTCCCGTTGCTAATGTTCCTCCTCCTCCTGTTGCTGAAGCTCCTCTTCCCCCTCCTCCCCCTCAGCATCCTCAGGTTGAGTTCACGAAGGTTTGTAAAGACTTCAAGGCGATGGGAGGCAAGAATTTCCTAGGCACAGAATCTTTTGTTGAAGCTAGGAATTGGCTGAAAGACACTGAGGACTTGCTTGCTATCTTTTGGATTGATGACGAGAGGAAGATCTTATTGACAGTGTGGCTTTTGAAGGACGAAGCAGCCTATTGGTGGGAGGTCACCAATGGGACGAGGCCCGTCGAGACTTAGGCCGATTTGAGGGCTAGATTTGTGGCCAAGTTTCTATCTTCTGCTGAGGCGAATTTACAGATGGAGAAGTTCATTGCATTAAAGCAAGGTGATATGTCTGTCAAGGAGTATGTGAACAAGTTTAATCAGCTGGCCCGTTTTGGTTTGGACATGGTGAACACTCCTGAGAAGAAGGCTCTTCGATTTGCTAGAGGATTGAATGAGCCGCTGCAGGGTTTGGCGATGTCACATATTCCGCATGGGGCTACTTTTGAGAGTTTGGTCGATATGGCTCTACTTCAGGGAGATGGAAAGAAAGAGGTCAAGTCGAGTGATACTCAAGCAAAGAAAACTGATTCTCAAGGTAAAGGCAATCAAGGTTGTCAAAGCAGTCAGGGGAATCAGAGCAAGAACAAGAAGGGGAACAACAACAAAGGCAAGGGAAAGTGCAATTACTGTGGTGTGCCTGGACACTTTGCTAAGGATTGTAGGAAGAAGAAAAGGAAGCTTAGTGGTGGATGTTTTTCCTGTGGTGAGACTGGACACTTCAGCAAGGAATGCCCGAAGAAGAAAGGGCAGGCTGGACAATCAGGAGGGCAAGTTCATGCTCTCAATACCGCTCCAGTTCCCGATCGAGGTAGTGTTTCTGTTAAGAACCTTGTTTATGTTTCCGATCTTCCAGTTCGTATCTTGTTTGATTCTGGTGCATCACATAGCTTTATTTCATCTGATCTTGTTGATAGTTTGCACCTTAGTACTAGCTTAGTGGACGATCCCGTTTGTGTTTCGAATCCCATTGGGGGTTCTGCTCATCTATCTATGATATGTGAGGATCTGAGGATCTCTATACTCAGTGTAGAGTTCTTGTGTAGTGCGTATGTTCTTGGTTTCAGGGGATACGGATTGATATTGGGCATGGATTGGCTGTCCAGATATGGAGCCATTCTTGATTGTGAGCATAGGGTTGTGAGGCTTGTGACTCGCCTTGGCAACACCTTAGAGATTTCATGCAATCCGAAGGATCCCGTCATGTTGTGCTATCTTGAATCTCTCGACTCGTCAGAGGAAACCCTTCAGTCTGTAAGGGTGGTCCGAGATTATCCATATGTTTTTGAAGAAGTTAAGGGGTTGCCCCCTAAACGAGAGATTGATTTTCGCATTTATCTGGTGGATAATGCTAAGCCTGTTTCTTTGCCCGTTCGGCACATGGCTCCGCGTGAGAGACGGGAGCTCAGCAAGCAAGTAAAGGAGTTGCTTGAGAAGAACTTCATCAGACGAAGTATATCCGAATGGGGAGCGCCTGTGGTGTTTGCTACTAAGGCAGATGGTTCTCTTCGACTTTGTGTGGACTATAGAGAGTTGAATAAGCTGACTAAGAAGAACAGACACCCATTACCGAGGATTGATGATCTTTTTGACCAGCTTGTTGGTGCTTCTGTTTTCTCTCAGCTTGATCTTGCTACTGGATTTCATCAGCTCAGAGTGGCTGAAGATAGTATAGACAAGACTGCATTCAGAACTCCAGATGGATTCTTTGAATGGCTTGTTATGCCGTTTGGTTTGACGAATGCACCCGCGTATTTCGTGGACTTGATGAGTAGGGTGTTTCAAGAGTTTTTGAACAAGTTTGTCGTGGTCTTTGTGGATGATATTCTGATCTTCTCCAAGGATGAAGAAGAGCACGCGAGGCATCTTGTAGAGGTGATGGATACGCTTAGAGCACATCAGTTAAAGGCCAAGTTCTCCAAGTGTCACTTTTGGAGAAGGGAAGTTAGATTCCTTGGGCATATCGTATCCAAGCAAGGCTTAGCGGTGGTTCCCGCTAAGGTGGTTGCAGTTCAGGATTGGAAGACTCCAAGGAATGCAACCGAGGTGAGAAGTTTTCTAGGTCTTGCGGGTTTTTACCGGAAGTTCATCAAGGACTTCGCGAAGATTTCTGCTCCTCTCACTAAATTGACGAAGAAGAATTCAGTTTTTGCTTGGAGCTTAGAGTGCGAGCTTGCTTTTCAGAAGCTCAAGAGAGCTCTCACATCAGCACCCGTTCTAGCTTTGCCCGATGGAGGGAAATTATTTACAGTATACACCGATGCGTGTGGCACGGGGTTGGGAGCTGTTCTGATGCAACAGGGCAGAGTGATATGCTTTGGCGGTAGACAACTCAAAGTGCATGAGAAGAATTATCCCACTCATGACTTAGAGTTGGCAGCAATAGTATATGCACTCAAGGCATGGCGCCATTATCTTCTGGGAGAAAGATTTGAGCTTTATACCGATCACAAGTCTTTGAAGTATCTCTTTTCTCAGAAGGATCTGAATCTGAGGCAGCAAAGATGGATGGAATTCTTGGCGTCCTATGATTTTGAAATAGCTTATACCCCTGGCAAGGGGAATGTGGTGGCCGATGCATTGAGTAGAAGAAGGTTGACCCTAAGTCCTCTATTCGTTGAGATGAAGAATTTAGAGTATGTGGAAACCCTTGATTTCTCTTTGGCGATGGAGTCGATGACCGGTTCTTTAGCATCTCTGGAACTCAGGCCTACCCTTCTTGATCAAGTTGGGGCTTCACAGAGAAAAGACCCTCACATAGTGGAGATTATGGATAAACTGACTCGAGGAGAGACGTCTAGCCACCTCGCTCGATATTCTGTTGATGACAAGGGTTGGATGAGGAGAGATGGAAGGTTATGTGTTCCCATGGTAGAAGATTTAGTAAGAAAAGTTCTGGAGGAAGCGCATCGCTCTAAATTGATTATACATCCAGGCGGTGATAAGATGTATAAAGATATGAAGCGTATTTTCTTTTGGCCTGGGATGAAGAAGGATGTGGCAGAGTTTGTCTCTAGATGTATCATTTGCCAGCAAGTTAAGGCCGAGTCAAGGAAGCCCGGTGGGCTATTGCATCCTCTAGATGTTCCACTTTGGAAGTGGGAGAGTATGTACATGGACTTTATTGATGGGCTTCCAAGGTCAAGGAAAGGGAATACGAGCATTTGGGTTATTGTAGATTGACTTACGAAGAGTGCTCATTTTATTCCAGTAAAGAGCAAGAGGACCGCATCTTGGCTAGCGTCCGTATATCTTCGTGAGATTGTGAGACTTCATGGAGTCCCTTCTAGTATTGTCAGTGACCGTGACCCAATCTTTACAAGTCAATTCTGGAATAGCTTGCAAGAGGCTATGGGCACGAGGTTGAATCTGAGTACTGCTTATCACCCACAGACGGACGGCCAAACCGAAAGGGTGAATAGGGTACTCGAGGATCTATTGAGGCTTTGTATTCTGGACTTTGGTGGAACTTGGGAAGACCATCTTCCTCTTGTTGAGTTTGCATATAATAACAGTTATCAGGCAAGCATAGGGATGGCACCATTTGAAGCTTTATATGGGAGGCCGTGCAAGTCGCCTACATGTTGGTGGGAGACTACAGAGAAGCTCATACTTCGGCCTGATATGATCAGAGATACGTCCGAGAAGATCGAGTTGATTCGGAGACGAATGAAAGAGGCCCAAGACCGACAGAAATCCTATGCTGATAAGCGAAGATCCGATTTGGAGTTTGATGTTGGGGATATGGTTTTCGTAAAGGTTTCTCCTTTGTGGAATGTGGTCCGATTTGGAGCTGTTGGGAAGTTAGCACCGAGATTTGTTGGACCCTTCCCTATCATAGAGAGAATTGGGAAGATGGCTTATAAAGTGCAATTGCCCGAGAAGCTGTCCGGAGTGCATAATGTCTTTCATGTATCGCATCTCCGAAAGTGCCTACATGAGTCCGCTGAGGTGGTTGAACCTAGCATTCTTGAAGACGTGGAAGTAGAGAAAGAGGCAACTTTGAGGAGAGCTCCGATTCGTATCTTGGGGACAGAGACCAAGAAGCTAAGGAATCGAGAGGTCAAGTTGGTGAAGGTTCAATGGGGTGAAGCCGAAGAAGACGCAACTTGGGAAACCGAGGAGAAGATGCGTGGGCTTTATCCATTCCTTTTTGAGGGTACACTCTCAATCTCTTTCCTTTGTTAGCATATCTTTCTCTTTGCTATCCATGTTTATCTAGTTATCGTGCTAATCTTTTCATGAGAACCTTAGGTAGAAACCCTTTAGATGAAAAATGTGTTTGAGACATGTTATGTTTGATGGTTGCAAGTGGTTGCAAGTGTTTGCAAGTGGTTACTCGTGGATGCATGATACACATTAGGCACTAGATCGGCTCACACACTCCTCATATTGCATGTGCATGAGTGTTTATGCTTATTCTTGGATGACATTTGTATGCAATCACATGGATGTTGCATATGGATGTATGATTGAGCACGCATGTAGATATTATACATTATGTTAGGGATTTGCATACATATGGATACATTTCACTAACATATTTTGCATTGATCTTTGCATTAGATAAGTACATATACACACACTTTTGCATATGTTCATACAGCATTTAGAATCTTTTAAGGACAATGATTGCTCGTGGATGATGCTTTGAGTAGATGGATGATTGGATGGTAGGATACGTTCTTCCTAACTTGATGATTTCGGGGAAGAAATCCTTTATGGAGGGGAGAATGTATCAACCCGTATTTTCAATAACCTGTTATAACATAAATCGAGGGAGAATTTAATTCTAAAATCTGAATCAAGGGAAACGGGCTATGCCATTGCGTTCGTCTCGGGAAAATACGCGAAATAGAGTCCGAGTTTTCGAAAATCGGAGTCCGTATGACCCAGTTAAGGCCCATTGAAGTTTTCAGAAATTTCCATGATAAAAACAGATTTAAATTTTAAATTAAAAACAAGGATTAGGGCTAACTGGCGTCAGGCGGGAAAACTCCCGCCAAGACCCCCATGTCGACAGGCATGTCGACAGGGGTCTAAGGGTGTCGACTGCCCTGTCGACAGCCCTGTCGACACGGGGTGGCCGGGCAGTTTTGCCTGGCGCACCATTTTTGATTTGGGCTTGGTTGTGTGGCTTGGTTCTGGAGAATTCCGAAATCTGATGGACCTAATTCAACCTAGGGTTAATCCTATGGTCTAAATCACTAGCCTAATCTATAAATAAGACCCTAACCTACCCTAAATCACTCATTATTCATTCTAGCAACCAAACTATGTCAAATTGAATTCTCAAATGGCCTCCACCTAAAAACCCTAGCCTCCACCCTCTTCAAAAATCATTCCTATGAGGATTTTGATGTTCATACAAGCATTTCTAAGTTGTATGAGTGATCATTAGCTTGCATACATCATCAAGTTGCAAGCTTTATTTGCTAAGCTAGAGTTTTTGGGATTTTTTGTTAATTGGAGCTTTGTTTTGGGTTTTTATATGCTTGCATAAAGGGCTTCTCAATCTTTATTAGTAGATTTGTGTCTTCATAATATTTGTAAGCCCTCTTACCTTCATTTTAGAAACTCTAAAGTTAATATGTGATGAAAGTTGGGATTTATGCATGTTTAATAAGTTATGCATGCTTATGCGAGTTCACTATGCTGTGTTATGCATGTTTAATAAGTTATGCATGCTTATGTGAGTTCACTATGCTATGTTACACATGTTTGATAAGTTATGCATGTTTATGCAAGTTCACTATGCCATGATTTGCAAGTTTAACAAGTTATGCATGTTTATGCAAGTTCACTATGCCATGATTTGCAAGTTTAACAAGTTATGCATGTTTATGCACGTTCATTATGCCATGATTTGCAAGTTTAACAAGTTATGCATGTTTATGCAAGTTCACTATGCTAAGTTATGCAAGTCCAACACGTTATGCATGTTTATTTATCATGTATGTTGTGCCAAGTTCCCTCTTTCTATCCTTTATGCGTTATGACGAATATGTAAGCGATAGAATGACGTTGGGGGGGTTTGGGGTAAAACTTAAAATACATGAAAATATGAGATTGGGAATTTACCTATTAAGTTAGGTCTACCCCTTGGGAATTTACCTATTAAGTTAGGTCTACCCAAGTATTTGTTAAACTTGTGATTATGTTTTGAAAATAAAGTGGACATGACACTTAGAAAACATAAGTGTGGCCAACTCGAGGTTGGGTTGAGTTTGTAGCGTAAACCTACCCGGAACCGACCGGCTTAACTAGTTGCTACAAACAATAGGACCCAATGTGAGAAGTTAGTCATGTGTACCTTGGACCCGAGGTTAGACCAAGTTGTGGTGTAAAGCTACCCGGACCCGCCCGGCTTAACTAGTAACCGCAACAAAGTTTAATGTGAGAGGTTAAGGCACAATTAAATTAATTAATGCCTCATGATTAGGGTTAAGTCATGGCCCACTAATACTTAACCAATTTTGGGGATACGAGGGATTAAATGGTGTTAAGTGGTGAACTGTTGGTTACACTTAACTAATTTAATCCATGATTAGTGAGGGGTTAAACCACACTTAACCCTCTTAGAAAACCCTAGCAACGTAGTCTGTTCCAGCAGTAATCCCAGTTTGGTATCATTCACAACCCTAGAGGCTAGGCTAGGGCGGGGCACGATTACTGGACTGATGTAAGCGACCAAAGCGACGGCTGAGTGGTACAGCGGTGCGGGTCCGGGCGGGCTACGGACGTGCACGTAGTCCGGTGTTGGACAAACTCGAGGCACGGGTACCAGTAGGTTTAGACTGTGCATTATTGCTTAGGTGTCTTGGGTTGACACCCGAGGGCTTGATACACCCGAAGGTGGACCCAGCACAGTCTGACTACAACCATATGTGGGCCGTATGGACACCAACACTTGACGTGTTAGGTTTATAGGGAGCCGATCGACTAGACCGTTGGGCTGGACCTTGTATTAAGGTCACCTCATGTTATTGGGCCAAAGGTTGGGCTGAGGGATCAATACCGGTTATGTTAGTTTGCTAGTACACTGTGGTGCAAAGCTTAATCTTCTTTATGTGATGACACCTTTATCTATTGCCAGTATGTTCATCTCAGTTTCCATCATGATGTTAACTTTATTAGTTTATAGACTGATCGTAGTAGGGCTTACCAGTCTTTTTGACTGACCTGTTTTCTTTCGCTTCTTTTCTTCCGTTTCCCCCCCCCCCCCCCACCCACCCAAGTTCTCAGGGAGGGAATAGTGGTGCTTAGCTTGGATCGCTTGCTTGTTTGCTGGATAGCTCATGTATGTCTGGACATTGAGCTCGCTATGGTTTATCATCTTTTTTTTTGGGATAGCACTATGTATTTCAGTATTTCTGTTTATGATGTACTAGACATGTTTATTTTGGCAGATGACTTTATGATGTACTAGACTTGTTTTGAGATGGTTTGAGATATTCCGCTGTTTTATTCTCACTTACTCTGTTTTACATATATACATTTATGTTCTTGTCCTGCCTTGATATATCATTATGCATGCTTACCCAGTTCTAACGCCCCCCAGAAGCTAGTGCCCCCGAAAGAGTGACCCTAGCGGAGGTGGGGTGTTACAGTGCTGCTAAGCACTGTCTGCATCCTAGTATATATTTCAAACAAGAAAATGAAATAAAAGTGAGAAGTTCTCACCTTGGGGATCCACTCCTCCAGTCCTTATCTCTGAATGGTTCGAATTTAGACTTGTTTTCCGACAGTACCATCGCAATTTGTATCACGCAGTTTATGTTAAAAATTATATGCTTAATACGATATTTACATCGTAAAAATCCCCATTTTAACACGATGTTAATATTATAAAAATCACATTTTTATCTTACTATTCATAATAAAAATTATATTTTTATATTCACGTTCATATGAAAATCACATCTTCATGTACATAAAAAATCATATTTTTATATTGCCACTTCCTATTTTTATTTCACTAAAAATTATATTTTTATCAACTAAAAATATTCCTTACATAGAATAAAATTCACATTTTTATCTAATCAAAAAAATATAATCTTTTCTAAATTAAAAATCAAATCTTTTCTATGATAAAAATCATAGCTTTCATAATCTACAAATTTTATCTATAAAAGCTTAAAAATCATATTTATAAATAAGTTTGTAATCTACATTAATTAATATACCTTTTAAATAAATTTAAGTTACCTTTTTTTCTGTTACTCTCGCAAGAGGGGGTCTACTTCACTGTCGTCGACGGAAAATGGGGGGCTGCTCGCTAGCAGCTTTAGGTGGCAGGGGGTTTCGGCGAGGGTGGTCAGGTGGCGTTGGCGGTGCCCCTTCGTGATTTGGGTGCAGGGTTTGGAAGAGGGGAACATAGGCGTTCGATTCGAGAAGGGGGGTTAATAGCGGAGGGCGAAGCTTGGGAATGGCAGCGGAGATGGGAGGGGACGGCGATGAAGTCGCGGTGGCGTGGGCGGCGGTGCGATTTAGGTTTAGTTTTTCTCTTTTTTTTCGATTTGAATATGTATGGGGGAGGGAGGTAAAGGAGGAAGGGAGTTTAATATAATTATATTTAATTATTTAATTAAATTTCAAAAAGTAACATTTTCGTTTGAACTCTAAATCGCACCCGACGGCTATCATCCTTAGCTAATTACCCCCATTCCGAACATAATGGGATATGTCCTGCAAGCTGTTTTGACTGTTTCGATAAGTTTCCATTTAAATCAAAATATGAACCATTATATTTTCAGTTTAAACGCACATTTCAATTTACCTGGGCCCCATAATGACTCTATACATTCCCGAAAAATTATTTTTAGCTTCATATTGACGTTACGGTCCTAACAAAACTAATATCGTCAAATTCTGAGACTGTTTGAAAAATGGTCATTTTCTGGTCGATCGAACTTGACTAAAACTGTCAAAACACGTTTTACTTCGCCAAGCTCACATATTAGTCCCAAAAATTACGAATTTTGGAATCTAGCAATAAATCGACATCCCAGATCCAAAAAAAGTGGTTTCGTAGAAAACGGAGGTCGCCTGCAAAATTTCTATTTTTAAGGGCTATATTTTCCATAGCGACTATTCTGAATTTTCAACTGGGCATAACTTTTTATTCCCGCTATGAAATTTCAATTTTTCGGTTTCGTTGGAAAGATATTTTCAAATAGATTCTAATATTTTTGGTTTCGCTAAAATCCGGTTTATTTAGAATCCTATATATTCATGTGAAATTTGAAATTGAATTTTTAAACTACTGCGCCTTTCCCAATTCCTTTTATAATATAAAATAAAATATTTATATTCTAACGTCGATTCATATAAATATATATGTTCTAATTCTATTCAAAATAAATTTCTTGTCGTAATTATTTAAATTAATCATTTTAAATATTCAAAATTCATTAAAATTGCCAAAAAAAAGATTTAAATTGGTTCAGATTTTTTGGCTTGTTACAATCTCCCCCACTTAAAATCTTTTCGTCCTCGAAAAGGAACGGAGCTGAAAGTTGTTTTACAAACCAACTCAACTTTCATTATTTTTATTATGGCTTAAGTTCTTCAACTTTTCAGTTTCTAAGAACTTTTCAAATTTTTCGAAAATTTTGCTCAAAATTTGGCTAACACCCTAAATTTTCGAAAAAATTGGCCATAACCTCCCCTGTACGGGAGCACCGAGAAAATCCTGAAATCGCCATACAGGCCTCTCCAATCCAAAAAGAAAAAGAAACAGCCAATCGGCTCATAAAATCATCAAAAACCCGAAGAAATACTGTAAACATGTACCTATTTTCGGGCAAACAATTTTATTCCCCAACTTAGCTTACCTGCTATGACCTGTTCACACATATATATGTGCATGCATGCATTTCAAAATAATTTTCAATCCAGTTCAACATTTGATATAATTCGGTTATATGGTTATATGTACCGTTCTTTCATATAAGGTTTTATTAGATAACAAATAATCATACAACACAACCATCAATCAATTAGTGAATTAACGTTTCAAATTCATAATTTTGACATATATACTGAAAATCATGTTCTTGATGTTTAGTCACAACAATATTTTCTGACTATATTTTGGTTCTCACACCGGTCAATTGGAAATATATAGATACCCCACTTTTGGCACTCGAATATAAACTTTTGATGCTAAGATGTCAATCACCAGTATCATCAGAGTTATCTCCGAGCATCTAGAGTGTGATTCTATATCTATCTAGTATATTAAAACTTCGTATACACGTGGATCAGACGTATATGCAAAATCTTTATATACCTCCAAATCAATTCAAAATAAATATTCAAATACGAATAATAAAGTTTACATTTTCAAAACAAAACTTGTTTTAAATTTTATTTTAAAAATACCACTCTTCATACTCGTTCGATGATACTACTAATCCTATCTCTAACGAGTCATTCCCATTGGATATTACTAATCCAATCTCTGATGAATTCTTTAGTATGGTTCTAACGTGTCTTGCTCTCGGAGCTCTGTAAACCAAATCTCTGATACCAAACGAAGAAGACCCGAACCTCCCCATAAAGGGAAGAACGTATTGACTTTGAGAACACAAAAAATCAAAACACAAACAGAAGAACATTTCATTTCTTATTACAACAATTTACATTAGAATACAAGAATATACGGAGCATGAATAAACACTACATATTTGATAAACATCAGAGATTTACAAATTACAATGCAGCGGAAAATAATACAAAACACAAATGAAAGAAATATACAGATACAGAGCTTTCCAAATATCATTCCAGATACAGAGATTTACAAATTACAATGCAGCGGAAAATAATACAAAACACAACTGAAAGGAATATACAGATACAAAGCTTTCCGAATATCATTCCAGCTGTAAACCAGGATCCTGTGAATATAAATAAGCAAAACCAAAACTACTAGTTCCCCGTGCGGAAAATAGGGGCACCCAGAGTTTAGGTTAAAACAATAAACTCCGGGTCAGTTATGTGGCTGGTGTGAGAACCAAAACTATTATTAATCTTTACTTTAAAGTTAGGTAAATCTAGAGACCACTGCGTATAACATGGAACGGGTTTCCTCCTAAGAATACCAGTGCATAAAACAACAGCGCAACGCTAAATAAAGAACAATGAAGCTAGTATAAGACTCAAGTCCTATCACACAATGCAACGCAAGCTGGAGGATAGAGTTTTTACCTTATAATAGCCAAGAATACTTGGTACGTAAAATTTCATGTTTTTATTATTACTATAAGTGCATAGTGTCAAAACAATTTTAGTTACAAGTATCAGTCACAGACAGCATAAGTGCCCCATACCACTATATCTCCATATATAGGTTTACAATTTAAACTACAAAATGTCGTATTGGAAGTTGGATTTCCATCTGTGAACCGAGGCAAGGGATCGTCCTCACCGCTTAGAGACAAACTAGCCTACCATGTCTCAGGAACAGCCGCAACTGCACCTTGGATCATCAGGGCCAGTCCACACGGAGTGGATTAAAATGCCTGAACAATGCGTTTCCCCACCTTATGGGGCGTAAACTGGTCATATACCGACCAGACCATCGGTCCCGGATTGACCGATATAACCGAGGCGCCTCGCGATCCATCATCCACATAAGTAAAATGTCCGGGCGTGTAAAACCCAAAATACCACTCCTAGCTAGAAAGAAATGCATGTCCTCCCTGAGGTACTCTCCCGTTTCTGATTCCACCGTGTGTGAGGCTCGCGAATTAATGCTACACAAAGCTATGCCACAAAGGTCGTGCTTTGATCATCAACCACAAGACTCTGCTTTTCAACAAAAGCCTTGATCGTTTGCATCTCAACATGCCACACAGGTAATTCACGCTATGCAACCGATATATATCAATCACACAGTATGAAATCCAATGTCAGACACACATCCATTTACAAGTTTGTTCTGGGTCTGAATGATACCGGAGGCACCTTATTCCTCCCCCATATGTCCAATACAGGGGAGAGGCCCTCGCATATCTGTCGATCTCCAAGTACGTCTGGACGATCACCACTTATTACATCGTCTTGGCTATACAACCCAACCAAGACATCAGTTGAAACACCCCACCCTCCATTAAGGTCAGTCACAAGGGACTGCCTTAACTTTGGTGGAGGTTTGTAAGTAAAAGTCACAGATAAAACACAAGACAGATATAAACATATATATATATATATATATATAAGCAGCGGAAAACATCAAACTTTTATTTCATAAAATACTTGTTCATACAACACATTTCCATAATTGTCTCATAACAACTTCCAAAACGTTACAACATCATTTCTGTCTTGGTTTTTAAATAAAGAAGCATAAAACGTGATTAAAACTGCATAAATCCCCATAGAGTGTGACCAACAGCCATAGCCAAGGAAAGAGACTCCAAACCGTACATCAACTATCTTGAAGCTTTTAGAGAATCTGACTAAGCTAAGTTATTTCCTCCCTGCGGACCTGTGGAGGAGGGGGAACGGAAGAAAAGAAGACGAAAGAAAATAGGGTCAGACATAAAACCTGGTAAGTCTAGTGACTCTTCAGTATGAAAATAAGAATAAGGGCATGATAGGTATAAACTGGAACATGAAGGTATCATAAACTAAGATGAGGTAGTTTTGAAATGAATATACTATCGCACCCCACACTATATCTCTGCACCTACTTGCAATAATTCCGACTAGCACCCTATGCTGAGGGTGAAGTAATCCCGTTTCTATAGATGCACCCTATGCTGAGGGTAAGAGATCCCAGTTCTAAAGATGCACCCTATGCCGAGGGTAAAGTGATCCCGTTTCTAAAGATGCATCCTATGCTGAGGGTAAAGTGATCCACTTATTTTAAAGATCGTCTCCTACTCGCATAATCATTTGTGTCTTACGGCCCCAAAAATTGTAGATACCTATGTTGGCCCCACCATGGGGTGTATCAAGTCCCATGGTGGCAACCCTGACATAGACCTTAGAATGCATAGGTTATACTACTGGTGCCCCTAGTGCCCTATTTGTCTACTTCGAAGTGCGTGCACGCCCGCAGTCCATTAGAACCCACACTGTTGCACCCACCGCCGTCGCTTTGACCGCTTACAATCAGCCCAGTAATCGTGCCCCACCCTGCCTAGTTTCAGGGTACCATTATACCTAATTGGGTTACTGCTGAAATGGGTCCCCGTTACTAGGGTTTTCTAGTCAAACATGCTAAGTGTTTAAGTGTCTGTACTTACCTAACCCCACCCATCATTTTCATTAACATGTTGAATTGGTTAAGTGTTTTAGTTAACTTAACCCTACCATCTGTCCTTAGCCTTTTAATGCACCGACCACTCACATTAGACAAATATTGTTACGATTACTGGATGCGCCGGTCGGTTCCGGGCAGATTTACACCGTAACTCGGTCTAACCTCGAGTCCTTATTGGGCTTCGTGCTTAACCACCCACATTGGGTAGGTATTGTTGTGACTACTGGAGAGCCGGGCGGGTCTGGGTAGATTTACATCACAACTCAATCTAACCTCGTGTTAAGCATATTCGAATTTTATAAATTTACATAATTGTCTTTATAACTTAATATATGTAAATTTGTCAACAATTAAATGTTATGGCCTACATTCCAAGTTTAATATTTTTGATATAAGAATTTATACCGTTTAAATGCCACCAATTTTGGCATGTGACAAACATGCCAATTTCATATTTTTATGACAAGTTTTCCAATATTCCCAATGTTACCCCGTTTAAACATTAGGCTAACAATCTTAGCCTAATTCTCGTTCGCATAATTTTTAACATATGATATTAGGCTAAAATTTAGCCTAATTTAGCGCACACAAATAGGCATAAGGGAATTCATAAACATAAACATAACATAGGTGTAAACTTGGCATTTTTGGCATAGTAAATATGAACATTATAGGTGTGAACTTGCAAAATAACCAACATGAATATCATAGATGTGAACTTGCAAAATAGTCAATATTCATATATGTGATTTTGCAACATAGCCTAAATCAATTTACATATATTGTGAATTTGCATTGAAATAAGGGTCTAACCAAATAGGTGTCACATGAAATAGCATATGATTTCGACAACATAGGTCTAAACTTGTATTTGGATCTAGGCATAACATCGAACATCACTAGCACATGACAAGAATATGACTTTTTCATAAATATGTATAACTTTATGACAAGGGTGTGAACTAGATCCAATCACATATCTAATTACAACATGAAACATGTACTAAAGTGGATCTTGACATGGATCCAATTAGGAACTTGCAACTTTTACATAAACATAGGGGCATGTATATGAACATAACCATTTAGGCATAAAGATTTTCTAGCATAAAGTATATACATGAGGTTCTAATCACAAACGATCTATATAATCACATAATCAGGAACTATACAACTTGCTTGTGATGTTATTGTCATTCTAAAAGTACAATAGGATCAACATCAATCTTAATTATATCACAAACATCCCAATTTTATTCATAACACAATCATTTCAAAACATAGATATGAATTAACATCGTCGTTACATAATAGAACAATTACACTTCCAATTTACATCAAATCAATTCTTAGTTTTATTCTCATCGGAAAAATCACTATACTTACAACGAACGACAAACTTGGATTCTGGATTCTGAATTCTGGTTTTGAAATGCTTTCCTTTGGGTAGACTAAAGTTGTTTTGATTCGTGTTTAGCTTTAGTGTTGGCTTGTCTCTAGGCTTTCTAATTGACGGCCACTCCTAGTTCCTTTCCAACAGCATGACGGCTTTAGTATTCTATTACTTGTGTGAATTTAGGGTTAGACTTGAGTTGTATTTATAGAATTTCAATCTAATTAGAGTTGTCAATGAAGCTAGAGTTAATCCAGACCATCCATCTCAAGAGAAGCCAATCAAAAAGTGACATGTAAGCCCTAGTGACTCAGCCAAGCCTCAGAATTTGACCAGACCCTGACTAGGCCAGCCAGGGCCTGACCAGCAGGTCTTTCTGACCTAGGCGCACTTGGCAGGTGAGCCAGGCTAAAATTGTACTGGCGCACTTCCCAAGTGCGCCAATTCAATTTTGTTCTGGCGCACTTCCCAAGTGCGCTAGTGCATTCTGACCCATTTCTGGTTTTTCTGCCCAACTTCGTTCGTCCATATCTTCTTCATACGATATCCGTTTTATGCAAACTTGGACTCTATCTCAAGCAGAATTTTGAGACGAACGCAATGGCGTAACCATTTCCCTTGATTTCATCATTTTGAATTAATTATACTTTAATTTTTTAGGTTACAGTTAATGGAAAATTCGGGTTGTTACGGTCTCCCCTCCTTAAAGGATTTCGTCCCCGAAATCTTCAAGTCTAGGAGAACATAAGTCCTAACATCCAATCGTCCATCTACTCAGCCAACAAACACCGGCGTCTATTGTCCTTAAAAGACTTCTAATGCTTTATGATTTATATGCACGGTGTGTGTATATGTCCTTAACTAATGGAAAATCAGGCGGTCTACTGATCCAGTTGACCTCCTTAATGCAAATCATGTAAGTGTCATGAATCCATCATGTATGCAAATTTTTCCTTACTCATAATTATACATGAATGCGCAACCATCAATACAAATGCGACATCCATATTACAACATATCAAGTTTCAACCATGTACAAATATGAATACATATATGCATATGTAGTATGAAGTGATTGAGCTGATCTAAGACCTAGGTTGTGTGTGTATATGCATCCACGAGCAACCGCTAGCAACCACTTGCAACCACTTGCAGCCATCAACCATAACATGTTTCAAATACATGTTTACGTCCAAAGGGGTTTCTACTAAGGGTAAAGGAAAATATCGAGGAGATATACCTAAAAAGATAGATATAAGCACAACTTAAGGAAAAAGAGAGGTCAAAGATGTACCCTAAAAAAGAAAAGGGTAGGCTGCGCGTATTCTTTCCTCAGTTTCCCAAGTCGTGTCTTCCTCGGCGTCGTTCCACTGAACCTTAATGAGCTTCACTTCGCGGTTGCGTAGCTTTTTGATTTCAGTTCCTACGATTCGAGTTGGAACTCTCCTCACAGTTGCTTCGCGTTCCACTTCGGCTTCCTCTAGAATGCTTGGCTCCACCACTTCCACTGATTCATGTGGATATTTCCGGAGATGAGAAACGTGAAAGACGTTGTGAATTCCAGCCAATCTTTCAGGCAGATCTACTCTATAAGCCATTTTCCCAGTCTTCTCGATGATAGGGAACGGTCCTACAAATCTTGGTGCTAGCTTTCCTGCGGATCCAAAGCGGACGACGTTCCTTAAAGGGGATACCTTAAGGAAAACCCTGTCCCCAACCTCAAACTCAAGGTCGGTCCTTCTCTTGTCGGCGTAGGATTTCTGTCTGTCCTGGACAGTCTTCATTCTCCTTTGTATCAAGTCCAGTTTTTCTGAAGTCTCTCTAATCATGTCTGGCCCAATTATAATCTTGTCAGTGGACTCCCACCAACAAGTTGGCGATCAGCAAGGTCTTCCATACAAAGCTTCGAAGGGCGCCATACCGATGGTGGCCTAGTAACTGCTGTTATAGGCGAATTCCCCTAAAGGAAGGTGATCCTCCCAAGTCCCTCCGTAGTCAAGAACGCACAGTCTTAGAAGATCTTCTAGTACTCTATTCACCCTTTCTGTCTGACCATTAGTTTGGGGGTGATAGGCCGTGCTCAAACATAACTGTGTGCCGACAGCTTCTTACAGACTCCGCCAAAATTCACTCATGAAGATGGGGTCTCTGTCACTCACTATGCTAGAGGGTATTCCATGGAGTCAAAATATTTCCTTGAGATAAAGAGAAGCTAGTGACGAAGTAGTTCTTCTACTCTTGATAGGTATAAAGTGGGCGCTTTTAGTAAGCCTATCCACTATCACCCAGATGCTAGTATTGCCTCTTCTTGACCTAGGCAACCCGTCAATGAAGTCCATTGAAATGCTATCCCACTTCCATTGCGGGACTTCTAGAGGATGTAATAGTCCTTCAGGTTTCTTTTGTTCCGCCTTGATATGTTGGCAGGTCATGCACTTAGAAACGAAATCTGACACGTCCTTCATGCCGCTCCAATAGAAAGCTCTCATTACGTCCTTGTACATCTTGTCTCCACCTGGGTGTATTGTCATCTTGGAATGATGTGCTTCCTCGAGAACCTTCTTCACAAAATCCCTAGCTTGTGGGACGCATAGTCTTCCATCTCGCCTTAGCCAACCCTTGTCATCGATGGAGTACCTATTGAGGTGACTGGAAGTTTCACCCCTAATTAGTTGATCAATCACATCCACAAGTTGTGGGTCTTCTCGTTGTACGGCCCCTATCGAGTCTAAAAGAGTGGGTCATACTTCTAGAGATGCCAATAAACCAGGTATAAAATCTGAGGAGGGCCTAAAGTCAAAATTGGCTATATACTCCAAGCTTCGCCTTTCTACAAAGAGAGGGCTTAAGGTCAATTTCTTTCGGCTCAACGCGTCTGGTACTACGTTGCCTTTGCCGGGAGTGTAGGAAATTTCAAAGTCATATGAGGCAAGGAACTCCATCCATCTTTGCTGCCTCAAGTTAAGATCTTTCTACGAGAAAAGATACTTCAATGATTTTTGGTCAGTATATAATTCGAACTTCTTACCTAGGAGATAATGGCGCCAAGACTTAAGCGCAAAGACAATGGCGGCCAACTCAAGATCGTGGGTTGGGTAGTTCTTTTCATGCACTTTCAATTGTCTTCCACCATAAGCTAGTACCCTACCTTCTTGCATCAGAACAGCGCCTAGCCCCGTACCACAAGCATCCGTATATATTGTGAACATTTTGCTTCCATCTGGCAAAGTCAGAACTGGGGTTGTTGTGAGAGCCTTTTTTATTCGTTGGAAAGCAAACTCGCATTCCAAATCCCAAGTGAACGCCAGGTTCTTCTTTGTTAGCCTTGTGAGTGGAGCTGAGATCTTCGCAAAATCCCTAATGAACTTTCGGTAAAAACCGGCTAGCCCAAGAAAGCTTCGAACTTCGGTTGCATTTCTTGGTGTCTTCCAATCTTGCACTGCCACCACTTTCGCGGGGTCCACAGCCAACCCCTCTTTGGACACTATATGCCCCAGAAATCTTACTTCCTTTCACCAAAAGTGGCACTTGGAGAATTTGGCTCTTAGCTGATGTGCACGGAGAGGATCCATGATCTCTTTCAGATGCTGAGCATGTTCTTCCTCATTCTTTGAGAAGATCAAGATATCATCTACGAAGACCACCACAAACTTATTAAGGAATTCTCTGAACACCCTGCTCATCAGGTCTACGAAATAAGCAGGTGCGTTCGTCAAACTGAAAGGCATGACAAGCCACTCGAAGAAACCGTCTGGGGTTCTGAACACCGTTTTATCAATGCTATCTTCAGCTACCCTTAGTTGATGGAACCCAGTAGCCAGATCAAGTTGGGAGAAGACCGACGCACCTACAAGCTGATCAAACAAATCGTCTATTCGAGGAAGCGGGTGTCTATTCTTTTTAGTCAGCTTGTTTAGCTCCCTATAGTCTACACAAAGACGTAGTGAACCATCTTCTTTGGTGGCAAACACCACTGGAGCACCCCATTCTGAGATACTCTTTCTTATAAACCCCTTCTCGAGAAGCTCCTTAACTTGCTTACTGAGCTCCTTTCTCTCCTTTGGAGCCATGTGTCTAACAGGCAGAGCTACGGGCTTTGCATTATCAACAAGATATATGTGGAAGTCTATTTCCCGCTTCGGAGGTAAGCCTTTCACCTCTTCAAAGATATCCGGATATTCCCGGACTACTCTAACTGATTGCAAATTATCAACAGAAGCGTCAAGAGACTCTAGATAACTAAGCATAACAGCATTCAAGGGATTACAAGAAATTTCTAGAGTGTTACCGAGCCGAGTCAAGAGCCTAACCACTCTTTTCTCACAATCAAGAATGGCACCATTACTGGATAACCAATCCATGCCTAAGATCGGTCCATACCCTGAGAAGCCCAAAACAAAGGCAATACATCTAAATTCAACAATTCGAATAGAGATTTTCAAATCCAAGCAAACCATCGACAAATAAGTGGAGCCCCAATTGGATTTGAAACAACCAAGGGATCTTCTACCATACTAGTGTCCAGGTGTAGAGTTTCTCCTAAAGCAGATGAAATAAAGGAGTGTGATGCACCAGAATCAAAGAGAGTGCGAACTGGATGATCATAAAGATAAACTATGCTTTCTACAGAAATATTTCTACCTCGTTCCTGTAGAGGTGTCGTCAGCGCGTGAACTTGTCCACCTGAGGTAGATCCAGCCCTCTGTCCCTGCCCCCGCTTCTTTGGGCAGTTCTTAGCCAAGTGTCCAGTCTCTCCACAATTGAAGCAACCACCATTCATCTTTGCCTTCTTCTTTCTACAGTCTTTTGCTATGTGTCCCACAATGCCACAGAAATTGCACTTTCTCTTTTCACGGGATTTGGTATTCTTCCCGCCTTTCTTGAAGTCTGTTTTCTTAGCCAGTAAACCTTCCTTCTTTTCTTCCACCTTAGTCTCTTTCTTTCCCTTGTCTTCCTCGTGTATCAATGCCGTGTCCACTAAGATTTCATAAGTCGCTCCCATGGATACATGAGTCATAGCAATGCTGTGTAGGGGCTCATTCAGACCTTTGACGAAGCGGAGCGCCTTCTTGTGTTGGGTGTTTACTAAGTCCAACCCAAATCTGGCCAACTGATTAAACTGATTAACGTACTCCCTAATTGTCATACTTCCCTGTTTTAGAGTTAGGAACTTCACCATTTGAAGGATTCTTTCAGCTTGGGAGAGGAATTTCATCTCAAATCTTGTCCTGAAGTCTTCCCATGTTTCCACTGGCCTTTCCGCATTGGTGATCTCCCACCAATAAGACGCTTCATCTTTAAGCAACCAAACTTCTAGCTGTATCTTCTGCCTGTCATCAACTTCGAAGATAACGAATAAATCTTCAGTCTCTTTCAGCCAGTTCCTTGCTACCACAAATGATTCAGTTCCATAAAAGTCCTTTCCTCCCATAGCCTTGAAGTCTCTACATGTCTTAGCGAAAGTGTTTCCACGAGGAGGAGGAGGAACTGCTGCCACCGTAGGAGGAGGAATGTCTGCTTGGCCCGTACCATTAGCCCTAGCCTCTAGGTACCTTCGGAACCAGTCGGGGATCGGTACTCCTTCTGGAAGGTTAAGGTCTCCAGACATGCTGAAACAAAAGGAAAGGTTCAAAACAAAGGAAAGATAGACAGTGCATATGGCTTTGGGGGGATTATGCCTTTTAAAATATCAAAACTTTTCTTGAAAATGCTTCTTTAAAATTTTTTTTAAAAACAGTTTTCAAATTTTTTTATCTAGTCTGGTAAATCTATGCTCTGATACCAAGTGAAACACCCTACCCTCCATTAAGGTCACTCACAAGGGACTGCCTTAACTTTGGTGGAGGTTTGTAAGTAAAAGTCACAGATAAAACACAAGACAAATATAAACACATATATATTTAAGCAGCGGAAAACATAAAATTTTATTTCATAAAATACTTGTTCATACAACACATTTCCATAATTGTCTCATAACAACTTCCAAAACATTACAACATCATTTCTGTCTTGGTTTTAAATAAAGAAGCATAAAACGTGATTAAAAATGCATAAATATAGAGTGTGACCAACCACCATAGCCAAGGAAAGAGACTCCAAACCGTATATCAACTATCTTGAAACTTTTAGAGAATCTGACTAAGCTGAGTTATTTCCTCCCTACGGACCTGGGGAGGGGGGAAACGGAAGAAAAGAAGACGAAAGAAAATAGGGTCAGACATAAAGCCGGGTAAGTCTAGTGACTCTTCAGTATGAAAATAAGAATAAGGGCATGATAGGTATAAACTGGAACAGGAAAGTACCATAAACTAAGATGAGGTAGTTCTGAAACGAATATACTATCGGACCCCACGCTATATCTCTGCACCTACTTGTATTTATTCTGACTGGCACCCTATGCTGAGGGTGACGTGATCCTGTTTCTAAAGATGCACCCTATGCTGAGGGTAAGTGATCCCGTTTCAAAAGATGCACCCCATGCTGAGGGTAAAGTGATCCCATTTCTAAAGATGCACCCTATGCTGAGGGTAAAGTGATCCCCTTATTTTAAAGATCGGCTCCTACTCGCATAATCATCTGTGTCTTACGGCCCCCAGAAATTGTAGATACCTATGCTGGCCCTACCATAGGGTGTATCAAGTCCCATGGTGGCAACCCCGGCACAGACCTTAGAATGCATAGGTTATACTACTGGTGCCCCCAGTGCCCTGTTTGCGTGCACGCCCGCAATCCATTAGAACCCACACTGTTGCACCCACTGCTGTCGCTTTGACCGCTTACAATCAGCCCAGTAATCGTGCCCCTCCCTGCCTAGTTTCAAGGTACCATGATACCTAATTGGGTTACTGCAGAAATGGGTCCCCGTTACTAGGGTTTTCTAGTCAAACATGCTAAGTGGTTAAATGTCTGTACTTACCTAACCCCACCCATCAATTTCATTAACATGTTGAATTGGTTAAGTGTTTTAGTTAACTTAACCCTACCATCTGTCCTTAGCCTTTTAAAGGACCGACCACTCACATTAGATAGATATTGTTACGGTTACTGGATGTGCTGGTCGGTTCCGGGAAGATTTACACCGTAACTCAGTCTAACCTCGGGTCCTTATTGGCCTTCATGCTTAACCACCCACATTTGATAGGTATTGTTGTGACTACTGGACAGCCGGGCGGGTCCGGGCAGATTTACATCACAACTCAATCCAACCTCTTGTTATGCATATTCGTATTTTCTAAATTTACATATTTGTCTTTATCACTTAATATACGTAAATTTGTCTGGCCCACATTCCAAGTTTAATATTTTTGTATAGGAATTTATACCGTTTAAATGCCACCAATTTTGGCATGTGACAAACATGCCAATTTCATATTTTTATGACAAGTTTTCTAATATTCCCAATGTTACCCTGTTTACACATTAGGCTAACAATCTTAGCCTAATTTTCGTTTGCATAACTTTTAACATATGATATTAGGCTAAAAACATAGCCTAATTTAGCGCACACAAATAGGCATAAGGGAATTCATAAACATAAACATAACATAGGTGTAAACTTGGCGTTTTTGGCACAGTAAATATGAACATCATAGGTGTGAACTTGCAAAATAGCCAACATGAATGTCATAGATGTGAACTTGCAAAATAGTCAATATTCATGTATGTGAATTTGCAACATAGCCTAAATCAATTTACATATATTGTGAATTTGCATTGAAATAAGGGTCTAACCAAATAGGTGTCACATGAAATAGCGTATGATTTAAAAAACATAGGTCTAAGCTTGTTTTTGGATCTAGGCATAACATCGAACATCACTAGCACATGACAAGAATATGACTTTTTCATAAATATGTATAACTTTATGACAAGAGTGTGAACTAGATCCAATCGCATATATAATTACAACATGAAACATGTACTAAAGCGAATCTTGACATGGATCCAATTAGGAACTTGCAACTTTTACATAAACGTAGGGGCATGTATATGAACATAACCATTTCGGCATAAATATTTTCTAGCATAAAGTATATACATGAGGTTCTAATCACAAACGATCTATATAATCACATAATCATGAACTATACTACATTCTTGTGATGTTGTTGTCATTCTAAAAGTACAATAGGATCAACATCAATCTTAATTATATCACAAACATCCCAATTTCATTCGCAACACAATCATTTCAAAACATAGATATGAATTAACATCGTCGTTACATAATAGCATAATTCCACTTCCAATTTACATCGAATCAATTCTTAGTTTTATTCTCATCGGAAAAATCACTATACTTACAACGAACGACGAACTTGGATTCTGGATTCTGAATTCTGGATTTGAAATGCTTTCCTTTAGATAGACTAACGTTGTTTTGATTCGTGTTTAGCTTTAGTGTTGGCTTGTCTCTAGGCTTTCTAATTGACGGCCACTCCTAGTTCCTTTCCAGCAGCATGAGGCTTTAGTATTCTATTACTTGTGTGAATTTCGGGTTAGACTTGAGTTGTATTTATAGAATTTCAATCTAATTAGAGCCATCGATGAAGCTAGTGTGAATCCAGACCATCCATCTCAAGAGAAGCCAATCAGAAAGTGACATGTAAGCCCTAGTGACTCAGGCAAGCCTCAGAATTCGACCAGACCCTGACCAGGCCAGCTAGGGCCTGACCAGCAAGTCTTTCTGACCTGGGCGCACTTGGCAGGTGCGCCAGGCTAAAATTGTACTGGCGCACTTCCCAAGTGCGCCATTTCAATTTTGTTCTGGCGCACTTCCCAAGTGCGCTAGTGCATTCTGACTCGTTTCTGGTTTTTCTACCCAACTTCGTTCATCCATATCTTTTTCATACGATATCCGTTTTACGCAAACTTGGACTCTATCTCAAGAAGAATTTCGAGACGAACGCAATGGCGTAACCCATTTCCCTTGATTTCATCATTTAGAATTAATTATACTTTAATTTGTTAAGTTGCAGTTAACGGAAAATTCGGGGTGTTACTTCAGTAATCATCCAAACGATGTGAAGACCTCCGGTCTTCAACCACCGTCTTCATCCTCAACATATCTTCAAATCAGTTATTCAAAATGGGATAAACCCTGTCTTTTTGAATAACTCGCGTATATAATAAACAAGTGCTTTAAAACACAACAAACGCCTTATTCCAATCCAAAATATTCCTTTATTCAAATATTCTTATACTTTGGGAAAGGTTCCCATTAATTTTATCAAAGATGAGTTCTTTAAATTTATTCTTTAATCTGCCTTTGGATATGATTTCAATCTAATTAAAGATTCATTAAGAGTCCACTTGGTTTTAATCTTCCTAAAAATCAATATTAACCTTTGTTTAACTTGGGAAATCATATCATGTCTTTAACTGGGTTAAAGAACCAATGTCATTTAAAACACGGTTCACGATAAACCCAAAATCACATTCCATTCCATCGGCCTTTAACCGTAAATTAGCAAGTGAACAATTACCTAAGTATTAACCCCAAAGGCCGAAACCAACATCAGATCAATACCCAGGAAATCATTCAACTTAACTAATCTCCAATTAGTTTTTGTTTTACTTAACTCCATTGGGTCTAAGAATAGTACTATTAAAGATACCATTCACGACAAACCAAAATCTTATTTCTGTCTTTAACTGGGTTAAAGAACTAATGTTCTTTAAAACACAGTTCACAATAAACCCAAAATAACATTCCATTCCATCAGCCTTTAAATGTAAATTAGCAAGTGAACTTTTCCATAAGTATTAACCCCGAAGGCCGAAACCAACATCAAATCAATACCCAGGAAACCATTCAACTTAACTGATCTCCAGTTATTTTCTAATTTTCTTAACTCCATTGGGTCTAAGAATAGTATTATTAAAGATACCATTCACGAAAACCCAAAATCTTATTCCATTGTTAATCGGGTTAAAGAACAAGTGTTATTTAAAACACCATTCACAATAAACCCAAAGACCAATTTCAATTCAATTCCAATTAAATATTAATTAATTAATTGGTATACTTCATTAAATATAAATAAAAAGATTTAATATTTTCTCAACTGGGTTTAAGAACAGTGTTAGTGAAGACGCTGTTCACGACAAACCCAAAAACTCATTTGATATTAAATACAAGGTTCTGAATAGAAAATATATTGGCTTATATTCAATATCAAATACTACAACCAACAAATATCGTATTGGAAATAACAATATAAATATATTTTTCAAATTTCCATAAAAATATCTGTATAATCACGAAATCCAAGATCGAAATATTCCGAAGACAATTTCGATCGAAATCCATTCCAATTCATATAGTGGAAATTCTGGTTATTTTTAAAACCATTTCAAATCCAATTTATTTATTTAAAAACGAGCATCCTGGCAGGCGCTTCGCGCGTGGTAACGGCACGCGCTTCACGCGTGGTAACGGCACGCGCATGGATTATTATTTTTAAAATATCAAAGTCAATATTTCAAATACTTCTATAGATAAGCATAATCCATGGCATACTCCTTTGATTGAAAAAGGCAATTAATTAAAGAAAAGAAAGTCTTTCCGCTATGCCAATAATTGGCATAATGCAATAAATATGGAAGTGCATGAATAGATGGAACGATTCAATTTTTACCAAGTGGGGCATGTGCTCAAAATAAATAAAAGTAGACTAAAAGAGTGGAACATATGCAGGCATAAGCAGCTTAATAATATTAAAAAAATTATACAACAAATGTAAGGATATACAATAAAAAATTGATTTGGCCTACGATATTAAGGCATGTATAAAAATACTACCAAACATAGAGTACTCTCAAAGCCTAGTTGTTTTAAACTTTATCATCTAAGCACATTTCGCCCTTTCCACCATCCCTCCCTCGCACACCCGCAACTCCATCGGCCATCAGATCTGGCTTTCCACCGCCCTTGCCAACCTCCACGTGTGCTGTCGTAGCTCCTCTGACCTCTAAGCCTTCTACCGGATCCTCTTCCCCATCTGCAAATATTAAAATGTCGCCAAGCTGATCATCATTTTCCTTGCCATTGACCGCCCCAAGAACGTTACTACGGCCTCCCCTACCAGCACAAACGGCCACATCCTGAATGAATCCACCTCATCACAATTACTACAATGTACAAAGGAAACAAATCTTCCCTGCTACCATCACACTCCTCAGCCGCGACTCCAACCAAAATCACCAAACTCCTTCCATTCATGTTAGAAAATGAGAAGCTTCATCAAATAAATAAAGCAACCGAATATTTTAAGTTTAATTATATTTATTAAAGTAGAAAAGTTGTCTGAAAAAAACAACTTTTCTCAGCATCACTCAAACAATAAGTGCAGTAGAGAGATAAAGCAAAAGGCAGAACATCCTAATTTGTCAAAACATGTTTGCGAGTGGATTCTCACCCGTCAATGGCGTTATCCTCCTCAACACATGTCTGTCTTCTTGCTGTAGTGTAAGCCGATGTAAAATGCTGCAAAATTTTACAAAGCTCTTTTATTATTATTATAAAGAGAAACGGTGGAGAACAATAGAAGTAATGGTGGAGTGGAGAAATTGTGGAGAATATTAGGCGATATTTATAGAGTTCAAGCATTTAAAAATAAGAAATCATCCATTTTCAAAATTTAAGGTGATATTCTGATCTTTTCATGCATGGGTAACCGAATTTTAGCCAATTCAATGCTGATCGAAAATGCAGTAAATGCTAAAAAAGAGCATTTAAAACTAAGAAATCGTCAACTTGCAAAATTTAAGGTGATATTTTGAACTGTTAATAAAGATAGGAATGAATATGAGTACTTTAAGAAATTGACTATTTCTAGAAATAGAGAAATTAATATTATACGAGTGAATATGGAAATTTAAAGGAATTAGCTATTTTTAGCAATAGAAAAATTAATATGATAGGAATGAGTGTGAGAATTTTAAGGAATTGACTGTTTCTGGAAATAGAGCAATTAATTTTAATTCAGCAAAAAGGAAATGTAGAACATAATTTCGAATAAAGGGCATGTAACACCCACCTCCAGTAAGGTCAATCACAAAGGGAATGCCTTAAGTTCAGTGGAGCGTTTTAGGTAAACAGACAAAGAATATCACAAGACAGATATAAAAATTTTGCAATGGAAAATAAACAACTTTATTAAATCACCAAAATACTTTGTTACATAATACCATGAGTCATAAAACCATTACAACAAAACACTTCTACCTTACATTAACAAAGTACATAGGTATTTAAAAGAAAAAACATCATTCCCTATATTAAAGAGCAAGCCATATAAGAGACAGAGACTCGAGCCATACTTTAGAAGTATCTCCTAGAAGATGATATCCAAATCCTGACTAAACCTGGGTGTTTCCTCCTTGAGACCCTGGGGGGGAAACAGAAGAAAAGAGGTGAAACAAACTTGGTCAAACATATGTCTCGTGAGTCCAGTAACTTTTAGCCAGTAAATAAATAAAGGTAAACATGACAGGCATACAAACTGGATAAGAAGATTCACGGTACAGATGGCAGGTATGATAGGAAAAATACGGTAAGATGTACGCATGCTTCACTACAAACTACTCTGCACTATTACTAGTAAAATCAAGTTGGGATGATCCCTTCTACTTACCATAATAACGATAACGATGGTGGTAGTTTCGTGTATTCCTAGCTACGATCATAGGTGCCGCCTGCTCCTATCTCAACTAGTCGTACCCACTACCCTCCTACTATAAATTGGTAGACTTAGGGCATACGTCCGGGTATGCTCTAACCACTACCCTAATCGATCGGCTTCCTACTCTGTAGATACCTTGTGCTGGTCCCACAACTAGGTGGTATCACTTCCCTAAAGTGGCAACCTGAGGTGTGCACAGTATTACCTACTGGTGTCACAGTCGTCTTGTCCCCCTCTGCCTGGCCCATGCACGCACATGTCCCCGGTCGGTTTGCGCCGCCCACACCATCTGTCTCGTTTTGGATCTCTTATAATCAATCAGTAAGCGTTCCCCTTCCTCGCTTAGTATTGAGTTCTTTACTTTGATACCCCTCCGGGTTAATGACTGAAATGGGTCCCACACAACATGATACAAGCTCTCCCCTATGTCTTGTATCCCCACTAGGTTTTCTACTGACTATGTATACACTAAGATGTCTTTAATTACATAGCCCTCAATCAGTTATATGTACCTATAGGTGTCTTTAATACGTAACCCTTATTCTACCTATCGGTTATGCTTACCTATAGGTGTCTTTAATACATAACTCTATCTATTCCCATTAGTTATGCGTACCCATAAGGGTGTCTTTAATACATAACTTTACTATTTTGCCCTGGTTATGTATACCATTAGGTGTCTTTAATTACATAACCCTTTTTATCTGGTTAATTTTGTAGGCCTATATATATTAATATTACCCACCTACCCTTCACTTGTACTTAACCCTCCCACTGATTTAATCCTATTTATATAATGTTTAAGTTTGTGGGCCTATATATTAATATTACCGACCTACCCTTCAGTTGTACTTAACCCTCTCACTGATTTAATCCTATTTATTTAATGGTTAAGTTTGTAGGCCTATATATATATATATATATATATATATATATATATATATATATATATATATATATATATATATGTTACCCACCTACCCATCAGTTGTACTTAACCCACCCACAATCCAACACATTTTACTTAACCCTAACTTATGTATATCATCATACAGTCCGCATGTATTAAGTAAGGTTAAGTACTCTTTTCTTATTACCATGTCCAATCATCGTTATATTGGGCTAGACTTCCCACATTAGGCCTACAACATGTGGACGCTGGATATGTCTGTCGGGCAGTCCTATTCCACAGTTGGGTCTAACCTCGTGTCTTAGCCCGAGTCGTATTCACACACTTAGACCTCTCACATTAGGTTCAACATTAGTGGATGTTGGATATGTCGGTCGGGTCCGGGCAGATTTCCACCACTATTGTAACCTAACCTCGTGTCATAAGTGTTAATTAAATTTCCAGACTATAATTTCTTAAACTTTTCTCTTTTGATTAATTAAGTCAATTAATTAATCCCTTCCTTTTTATAGGTATCAATACCTATTTTATTAACAATTTGAATTTCCTATCCATAAATGGTCATATTCAAATTATACCATTTTTACTCAACTTTACCTATGTCATAATAGGCAATTATTTATATGATATTCAAATTATACCATTTTTACTCAACTTTACCTATGTCATAATAGGTAATTATTTACATGTTTCCCTACTAGAATCATGCGTCCAATTTATGTAAACACTATGTAAACTATGCCTATTACAAATTCCCCTTTTCCCCGTTTCTTAACTAGCGTAACCGTTTGCGTTTTTGGCGTCATCGAGGCTACAAGGTAGCCTCGCCATAATAATAAAATAAAGGGAATGACAAGGTGATCATTTTCAATACAATTTATGGCATAAGCATTACAACTAGGGAAAATGACATGATAACTTCGCATATAATTATGATTCACCACATAATTAACAACTTGCATAGATTCATGATTTTGCAACAAACAACTTGCATAGGTTCCTGAATTTCAACATAACAACTTGCATAGGTTCATGAATTGACAACATAATTAACAACTCACATAGGTTCATGATTCACAATATAACAACTTGCATAGGTGACTTGCATAGGTTCATGATTAACAACATAACAACTTGCATAGGTGACTTTCATAGGTTCATGATTCACAACATAACAACTTGCATAGGTGACTTGCGTAGGTTCATGATTCACAACATAACAACTAGCATAGGTTCATGAATTCATCACACAATAACTTGCATAGGTAACTTGCATGATCTCATAACAACTTGCATAGGATCATGATAACAACTTGCATAGATTCATGATAACAACTTGCATATATTCATGAATTCGCAACATAATAACTTGCATAGGTTTATGAATTTCACTTGCATAATTTAATGATTCACCACAACAATAAACTTGTATAATTTCATGATCCACAACAACAATAAACTTGCATAACTACAAACAACATATACCCAAATCATAGTCTACCACAATTCACTTTTTTCTATTTAAACCTAAAAGTAACTAGAACTCATAGAAAAAGGGGCCTTGACTTCTGGGATTTGAATTCTGTAATTGATTAGTGTTCCCTTGTTGTAGACAATTTCGTTGTTGAGATTAGACACCGATTTGAATAGAATTGAGTTGCTTTACTTTGCTTTTAGTTGGTGGCGGCTACTCTAGGTTTTGGAGAGACAGTGTGATGGCCATTGATATAATTTTTATTTGGTTTTAGGGTTTGAGTTTACATGTGTTTATATAGAAGTTCAATTTAATTTGAGCCGTCGGATGCTCTTAGTGTTAATCAAAACCACTAAGTCAGGATAGGGAGACACCTCAGCCCTAACGACTCAGCAAGGAGTCAGAAAGGACTCAGCAATGAGTCACGGTGTGGATCAGATCACACCAGAAAGCTGTGCAGGCTTTCTGTTTAGCCTGGGCGCATTTGGGAAGTGCGCCAGTGTATTTTTGTACTGGCGCGCTTACCAAGTGCACCAGTGCATATATATTTTTTTCTGGTTTTTTCCGCTCAACTTCGTTCGTCCATATCTTCTTCATACAGTATCTGTTTTACGTAAACTCGGACTCTATCTCAAGAAGAATTCCGAGACGAACGCAATGGCGCAACCCGTTTCCCTTAATTCTCACATTTACAATTAAGTATTCTTAAATTAATTTATTTTGATCATTCAAAAATTCAGGGTGTTACATTTTCCCCTACTTAAAGGATTTTGTCCCCGAAATCTTCAAGTTAAGAAGAATGTGTCCTACCGTCCAATCACCCATCTACTCAGCCATCATCCACAAGCATCCAATTTCCTTAGAAAACTTCTAATGTTGTATGAACATATGCAAAATTGTGTGTATATGTTCCTTATCTAATGCAAAGATTAGGCGGTCCACTGAATCGGTTGACCTCCTTAATGCAAATTATGTCAGTGCCATGAGTCCAACATGTATGTAATTTTCCTATTTGATGCATGTTATCTCTTCATGTGTGCACAACTATTCATCAAAATGCAGCATCCATATGATAACACAACCATTATACATACATTACCCTAAATATGCAAACATTTTTATATGCAATATGAAAGTGATTTGAGCTAATCTAGTGCCTAATGTGTGTGTAAATGCATCCACGAGCAACCACTAGCAAACACTTGCATCCACTTGCAACCATCAAACATAACATGTCTCAAACACATGTTTACATCCATGGATTTCCTATCTAAAGGTCGAAGAATCGGTTGATGGGATACAAACAAATGATATAACTAAAAAAAAGCTCTATTCCCATTTAACATTCGTTAAGAGAATAATTCCCTAAGTTTCAGCCCCGAAGACCGAAATCAACATCAGACTGACACTTAGAGAGTCACCCCCATTAAACAATGTTAAAACTGGAAATCTACTTCATGCTTCAAGTAGAAACCCCTATCCTTCAGAAATATTCAGATATTTACAGACTACTGGTACATATCAGATTACAGAATGATTCTCAGATAGCTAAGCACAACAGACCCTTGCGGGTCACAAGAAACTTTGGCGGCCTTCCCATGACAACTTAGAAACTTAACGACCCTCCTCTCAAAATCTAGAACGACCCTCTACAAAGGAAGCTGGTCCATTTAGAACCAACCTATAGCCCATAAACTTGAGCACACAAATGTCACATTCAAATTTTTGACGCCTAACACTGATAATTTCAACCCCTTACAAATCACCAATAAATGAGCCGACCACCAAAGTTGTTTGAAACAACTACGGGATCAGAAAAAAGACTAGTACTAAAGTGCAGAGTCTCAATGCTAGAATCCAAAAGAGTCTTAACTTCATAATCATATAAGGAAATTAAACCTTTTACATAAATTTTTCCTATCTCTATCCATCTGCCACGAGACCATCCAACTACCTTCTAGAAGATTCTACCCTTTGCCCTTGCCTTCTTGGGCAATCCTAAATCAGATGTTCAGTCTCATGGCACCAGAAACAACCAACCTTAACAAGTCTTTCTCTAAAGTTGCCCTCATCGCGCGGAAAACCCAACAAAGCCTGAAAGAGGATTAGCCATAGATGGAATAACTGCGGCCACAGATGGAAGTTAGGCACTTCTTTGCCCTTCGACAGACGCCATAGTCTCATCATGACTACGGGACCATGTCGCGATGAGGTTACCTCCCAAAAAGCCAAGAGCCCCGAAAACTTAGAAAAGAAGGGAAACAAGGATTAAACAGAAAATCAGAAGATAGACATATGGCTTTGGGGACTATGTTTTTCAAAACAGACTTTCCTTTTTGAAAATACTTTCTTTTAAAACCTTTTTGAAAAATATTTTCAAAACCCGTATCTATTCCGGTAACCTTCAGCTCTGATACCGTGTAACACCCCACCTCCATTAAGGTCACTCACAAAGGGAATGCCTTAACTTCAGTGGATCGTTTTAGGTAAACTGACACAGAATATCACAAGACAGATATAAAAATTTTGCAACGGAAAATAAACAACTTTATTAAATCACCAAAATACTTTGTTACATAATACCATGAGTCATAAAACTGTTACAACAAAACACTTCTGTCTTACATCATCAGAGTACATAGGTATTTAAAAGAAAAACATCATTCCCCGTATTAAAGAGCAAGCCATATAAGAGACAGAGACTCGAGCCATACTTCAGAAGTAGCTCCTAGAAGACGATATCCAAATCCTGACTAAACCTGGGTGTTTCCTCCCTGAGACCCTGGGAGCAAAGGGAAGAAAAGAGGCGAAACAAACTAGGTCAGACATGTAACACCCCACCTCCGCCAGGGTGGCTCTTGCAAGCACTCTGACTTTAGAGGGGCATTTGAATCAGGTAAACATGCATAATGATATATCAAGGCAGAACAAGAACATATGTATATATGTAAACAGAGTAAATAACATAGATAAAACAGCGGAAGATTTCAAACCATTTCAAAACAAGTCTGGTACAACATAATGTCAACTTTCCAAATACACAAGTCTAGATAAAAACAACATTACTGAAAAACTGAAATACATAAGTACTATCCCCAAAATAAGTGATAACCATAGCTAGCTTCATGTCAAGACCGTACATGAGCTAAAATCCCACAAGCAAGCGATCAGAAATCCAAGCTAAGCTCCAATATTCCCACCCTGAGAACCTGGGGGGGGGGGGAAACGGAAGAAAAGATGCGAAAGAAAACAGGTCAGTCAAAAAGACTGAGTAAGCCCTACTACAATCAATGTAAACTGATAAAGTTAACTGGCATGATGAAAGCTGAGATGAACATATGGATAACTACATACTGGCATGATGATTTACTAACAAGGTAGATAAAGGTGTCATCGCATAATCAGGTTTAAGGTTTTTGCACCACAGGTGTACTAGCAAACTAACATGACTTGAATAAGCAAGTATTGATCCCTTGGCCCAAGCTTTGGCCCAATAACATGAACTTACCCTAATACGCGGTCCAACCAAACGGTCTAGTCGATCGGCTCCCTATAAGCCTAACTCGTCACGTGTTGGTGTCAATACGGCCCAAAATTGTAGTCAGACTGTGCAGGGTCTCCCGTCGGGTGTATCAAGCCCTAGGGTGGCAACCCCTGGACACCATAAACATAAGTGCACAGTCTCGATCTACTGGTACCTGTGCATGTTTTCCCCGGCTTCGGACTATGTGCACGACCATGGTCCGCCCGAAACTACACCGGCGTACCAATCTGCCGTCGTTTTTGGTCGCTTACCTCAAGTCCAGTAATCGTGCCCCACCCTAGCCTAGTCCCTAGGGTCATGATGATACAAACTTGGGATTACTGCTGGAGTGGACCCCCATTGCTAGGATTTTTCTAGTGGGTTAAGTACGGTTTAACCCTCTTGCTAATCATGGATTAACTTGGTTAAGTGTAACGATGAGTTCACGACTTAAACCTAATTAATCTACCAAGCCCAAATTGGTTAAGTATTAAGTGGACCATGACTTAACCCTAATCATGAGGCATTAATTAATTTAATGCGCCTTAACCTCTCACATTAGACCTTGTTGTGGTTACTAGTTAAGCCGGGCGGGTCCGGGTAGCTTTACACCACGACTTGGTCTAACCTCGGGTTCAAGGTACAACATGACCAACTTCTCACATTGGGTCCTATTGTTTGTAGCAACTAGTTAAGCCGGTCGGTTCCGGGTAGGTTTACGCTACAAACTCAACCCAACCTCGAGTTGGTCACACTTATATTTTCTAAGTGTCACGTCCATCATGTTTCCAAAACATGTTACAAATTTTCAAGCATTTGGGTAGACCTAACTTAATAGGTAAATTCCCAAAGGGTAGACCTAACTTAATAGGTAAATTCCCAAGCTTATGTTTTTATGTCTTTTAAGTTTACCCAACCCCAAACGTAATCCCATCGCTTACATATCGCAATAGCGCATAAAGGATAGAAAGAGGGAACTTGGCATAATCATGACATAAAGGTGTTGAAGCCACAAGTTCAACATGGTGGCATATGAAATGTACATGTGTTCATATACTTGCATATTACATTTTTAGGCCTCAAAAGCATGCATAAAACCAAACTTAGCATATTGGTGATACATGGTGATAAATGACATGTAGAAATGGCCATAAGTTCGCATTTAGCCTCACATGCAAGTTATCATAAGAGATATGATAACTTACATGTTGCCAAAATGCAACCTTTAGCATAAAGCTTGAAGCTTTATGTCCATATACTCAAGATAAGCTTGCATAACATGATAACATGAACAAAATGATCATCCCAAACTTGCATAACATACTTGCATATCATATGATGAACTTGCATATCAAACTTGCATAACATAACATGATAAACTTGCATATCATAACATGGCAAACTTGCATAACATAACATGATAAACTTGCATATCATAACATGGCAAACTTGCATAACATAACATGATAAACTTGCATATCATAACATGGCAAACTTGCATAGCATAACATGGTAAACTTGCATATCATAACATGGCATACTTGCATAACATAACATGATAAACTTGCATATCATAACATGGCAAACTTGCATAGCATAACATGGTAAACTTGCATATCATAACATGGCATACTTGCATAACATAACATGATAAACTTGCATATCATAATGGCCAACCAAACTTGCATCATTCATTTAACTTTAGAGTTTAAATATGAAAGTAGAATAGGGCTTACAATGCTTATGAAGACACAAAAATATGACAAAGCCCTTATGCAATCAATTAGACCCAAAATGCAAGCTCTAATAGAAAAACCCTTGAGCCAAAATGATCAAAACCCTTGCTTTATGATGTAAATATGGAAACTTGACTTGAATGCAAGCTAATGATGCTCATACAAGCTTGAAAACACTTGTATGCATTGAAAATCTCTCATAGAAATAACTTAGGAATTTTATGAAGAGAGTGGAGGTCATGAGAGGATTGATTTTGCCATAGTTTAGTTACTTGAATGAATAATGATGATTTAGGCTTAGGTTAGGGTCTTATTTATAGAGATTAGGATTAGTTCTAGCCTTAGGATTAAACCCTAGTTCCAATCTCAGCCCTCAAAACCGAATCTGGCCCCCAAACTCAACACAATTCCAAAATGGAGCACCAGGCAAAACTGCCCGGCTGAGCCAATTCGACAGCCAAGTCGACAGGGCTGTCGACTTGGGTCAACCAAGTCGACTCCCAAGTCGACAGGGCTGTCGACTTGGGTGCTCTGGCGGGAATTTTCCCGGCTGGCCCAATCTTACCCTAATTTCCAAATTCAAACTTGAATTTGAAATCTGTTTTTACTTTGAAATTTTCTGAAAATTTCGTTGGGCCTTAATCGGGTCATATGGACTCCGATTTTCGAAAACTCGGACTCTATTTCGCGTATTTTTCCGAGACGAACGCAATGGCATAGCCCGTTTCCCTTGATTCAGATTTATAAATTAAATTCTGCCTCGATTTACGTTATAACAGGTTATTGAAAATACGGGTTGTTACATTCTCCCCTCCTTAAAGGATTTCGTCCCCGAAATCTCTAGGTTAGGAAGAACGTATCCTACCATCCAACATCCATCTACTCAAAACATCATCCACGAGAAATCATTGTCCTTACAAGATTCTAAATGTTGTATGAACATATGCAAAGGTGTGTGTATATGTACTTATCTAATGAAAATATCATCAATGCAAATTATGTTAGTGAAATGAATCCATATGTATGCAATTCCTAACATAATGTATAACATCTATATGTGTGCACATAACATACATCCATATGCAACATCCATGTGATAACACAAAAATTTTCATCCATGAATAAGCATAAACACTCATGCATATGCAATATGAGGAGTGTGTGAGCCGATCTAGTGCCTAACGTGTATAATGCATCCACGAGTAACCACTTGCAAACACTTGCAACCACTTGCAACCATCAAGCATAACATGTTTCAAACACATGTTTCATCCAAAGGGTTTCTACCTAAGGTTCTCATGACAAGATTAACACGATATACTAGATAATCAAGACAAACATGGATAGCAAAAGATATACTACAAAGAGATCGGGAAGATAAGCAAGATATACTCCTTTTGGATTACAATAAATCCCTTCCTAACCCAACCCCAATCCTATAAAAGCCCAAAAGGTTTAGTCAACCTAACGGACCCCTTCAAACCTTGACATGTATTACTAACCGATGAGTCATACCTCCTGACAGAAATAGGACCGAGAATGGGACCGAGAGGATATACGTAAAAAGATAACACGCAAGTAAGTTCCACAGGAAAACAAGGATCAAGAATATGCTCTTAAAAGAGATATGATGCGCGTATCTAGCCTTCAGTCTTCTAAGTCACGTTTCCTTGAGTTTAACTCCACTGTGCTTTGACCGTCTTTTACCTCATGATTTCCTAGCTTCTTAACTCTTATTTCCAAATATGAGTTGGAACCCATTTCATTGTCGCCTCTCGTCTTCCTCTTTCACTTACTCTTCTATCATTCTTGGCTTAAACATGACTATGACCTCATGGTTTCATGCAAGCTCTCCAAAATTCAGTAGTGAATCCTGGATCTCGTTTACTTACTATAAAGTATTCCATGCAGCAGAACTTTTCTTGAAAATACCAATCCACGTTGCCAATTGCTCTTACTAACGTGATTTTCTATAACTCATGCTTGAACGAAATGAACCATCCGCCTACGAATGATAGGCCGTACTTAGATTCAGTTGCTTGCCCATGACTTCCCGTAGACTATCCCAAAACTGGCTGGTGAAGATTGAGTCATGGTTACTAACTATACTTTAGGGAACCTCGTGCAACCGCTTTATTTCTTGAAAGTAAACTGTCGCTAGCTATGCTGCAGTCCTTTCGCTCTTTACCGGAGTGAAATGAGCACTCTTCATGAGTCTACCTACTATGATCCACATGCTCGTATTCCCTTTCTTGATCTAGGCAGTCCATCCACGAAATCCTTCGTGACGCTCTTCCCCCTTCCATTGCGGGGACCTCCAATGGATATAACAGCCCACCGGGCTTCTATGACTCGGCCTTTAATCTGTTGGCACAACATGCACCTTGGGACAAACTCGGCCACCTCCTTGAGTGATGTGCATCTTCAAGAGCCTTCTTTTTCTCATTGCGTCTTAGCCATCCCTTGTCATCTATAGCGAGGTGACTTGCCATCTCGCCTCGAATCAACTTGTCCATGATCTCGGCTATCTGCGGGTCTTCCTTCTGTGAAGTCCCTACTTAATCCAGAAGGGTAGGTCTAAGCTCAAGGGACGCTTACTAACTAACTAAACCGAGAGAACTTCTTACTTCGGTTGCATTCCTTGGAGTCTTCCAATCCTGAACTGCAACTACCTTAGCGGGATCCACCGCTAAGCCTTGCTTAGATACTATATGCCCAAGGAATCTAACTTCTTTTCTCCAAAATGACATTTGGAGGACTTGGCTTTCAACTGATGGGCTCTAAGCATATCCATCACCTCCTTGAGATGTCTAGCATGTTCTTCCTCGTCCTTAGAGAAGATCAGAATATCATCTACGAAGACCACGACAAACTTGTTCAAGAACTCCCAGAACACCCTACTCATCAAGTCCACGAAGTAGGCGGGTGCATTAGTCAAACCGAATGGCATGACTAGCCATTCTAAGAATCCATCTGGAGTTCTGAACGCAGTTTTGCCTATACTATCCTCAGCTACTCTGAGCTGATGGAATCCAGTAGCAAGATCAAGAGAAAACAGATGATCCTACAAGCTGATCAAACAAATCATCGATCCTTGGCAATGGTTGTCTATTTTCTTCGTTGAACTCACGATAATCAACACAAAGTCGAAGAGAACCATCCGCCTTGGTAGTAAATACTACAGGCGCTCCCCATTCAGATATACTTCATCTAATGAAGTTCTTCTCAAGCAACTCCTTGACTTGCTTTCTTAACTCTCATCTTGCGGGGCGATGTGCCTAACCGGCCACGAAACTATCTTGGCATTATCAACCAGATAAATGCGGAAATCTATCTCTCGTTTAGGGGTAACCCCCTTCACTTCACTCAAGATATCAAGATATTCTCGGACCACCCTCACCGATTAAAAACTATCGATAGACGAGTTGAGGGATTCAAGACAACACAACATGACGGGACTCATAGGGTTACAAGAAATTTTTAGGGTATTACCGAGGCGAGTCATGAGCCTCTATGCTCAAAAAAAAATCAAGGATGGATCCACAACTGGACAACCCATCCATGCCCAAAATCAACCCATACCCCATGAAACCGAGAATATAAGCATCACGCGAGAATTCTATACTCAAGATAGAGATTTTCAAATCCACGTAGATAATAGACAAATGGGCGGAACCCCCAATTGGATTTGAAACACACACGGGATCATTAACTAGACTAGTACTTAGGTGCAAACTTTCAACAATATTAGACGAGATAAACTATGCGATGCACCACAATCAAACAAGGTACGAACTGAAAAATCAGAAATGTAAACAAGACTTTCAACTGAAATACTACCTCGATCATGAGCTGGAAGAACGATGTTGAGGGGATGAATTCGCCCTTCAGACGGTCTTGCACACTGAGTCTGACCTTGCCCTTGCTTCTTCGGGCAATCTTTGCTGAAATGTCCAGTCTCACCGCAGAAAAAGCATTCACCACTCTTCCATTTTCTCTTCCTACAATCCTTAATAAGATGCTCAACTGAACCGCAATAATGGCACTTCCTCTTGTCGTTATTGCCCTTGCTATTGTTGTTCCCCTTGTTGCCTTGACTCTTGTTCTTGTTCTTATTGCCTTGACTGCTCTGACCACTTGGATTACCTTGATTTCATTTCCACTGGGAATCAGTCTTCTTGGCTTGAGTATCATTCATCTTGATCTCCTTCTTGTCACTCCTATTCTCTTCATTGAATAGGGCCATATTCACCAAACTCTCGAAAGTTGCCCCCAAGGGTATATGAGATATGGCCAAACCATGTAATGGCTCGTTTAATCCTACAGCAAAGTATAGGGCCTTCTTCTGAGCTGTGTTAACCAAGTTTAAACCGACCCGAGCCAGTTGATTAAACTTATCTATGTATTCCCTAATAGTCATGTCCCCTTGCTTCAGTGATAGGAACCTTAGTCCAAACTTTCCCCGAAAGTCATCCCAAGTCTCAATTGGCCTAGTAGCGGTGGTGACCACCCACCAACGTGCAGCTTCTTCCTTTAGCAACCATACTGTTAATAAAACCTTCCTATGGTCATCTATATCAAAGAAGGCAAAAAGATCTTCGGTTTCTTTCAACCAATTCCTTGCCTCTACATAAGTCTCGGTTCCAATGAAATTCTTGCAACCCATCGCCTTAAAGTCTTTGCAAATCTTTGCGGAGTCAGCTTGAGGATGCTGAGGGGGAGGAGGAAGAGGAACCTCAGCGACAGGAGGAGGAGGAACATTAACTACTGGAGGAGGAGGAGGAACAACTACGGGGCCGGCTTCGGTCGCCCTAGCCTCCAAAAGTCTCCTATACCAAACAGGTACGTGTACTCCCTCCGGAATGGCAAAGTTATCGGGCATACTGAAAACGAAGAAAAAGATAGATTCAGAATGGAGAAAAACGAAGGAATTTTTGCTAATGGCTTTTTGGGGAATAGCCTTTTAAAATAAACTAGACTTTTCTTTGGAAAATACTTTATACTTGATTTTGAAAATAGTTTTCCAAAAGTTTTCTAAAAACCTTTTTGTTCCTTCTCGTAAACCATATGCTCTGATACCAAATGTAACACCCCACCTCCACCAGGGTGGCTCTTGCAAGCACTCTGACTTTGGAGGGGAGTTTGAATCAGGTAAACATGCATAATGATATATCAAGGCAGAACAAGAACATATGTATATATGTAAATAGAGTAAATAACATTGATAAAACAGCGGAAGATTTCAAACCATTTCAAAACAAGTCTGGTACAACATAATATCAACTTTCCAAATACACAAGTCTAGATAAAAACAACATTACTGAAAAACTGAAATACATAAGTACTATCCCCAAAATAAGTGATAACCATAGCTAGCTTCATGTCAAGACCGTACGTGAGCTAAATCCCACAAGCAAGCGATCAGAAATCCAAGCTAAGCTCCAATATTCCCACCCTGAGAACCTTGGGGGGGGGAACAGAAGAAAAGAGGCGAAAGAAAACAGGTCAGTCAAAAAGACTGAGTAAGCCCTACTACAATCAATGTAAACTGATAAAGTTAACTGGCATGATGAAAGCTAAGATGAACATATGGATAACTACATACTGGCATGATGATTTACTAACAAGGTAGATAAAGGTGTCATCGCATAATCAGGTTTAAGGTTTTTGCACCACAGGTGTACTGCAAACTAACATGACTTGAATAAGCAAGTATTGATCCCTTGGCCCAAGCTTTGGCCCAATAACATGAAGTGACCCTAATACGCGGTCCAACCAAACGGTCTAGTCGATCGGCTCCCTATAAGCCTAACTCGTCACGTGTTGGTGTCAATACGGCCCAAACATAATTGTAGTCAGACTGTGCAGGGTCTCCCGTCGGGTGTATCAAGCCCTAGGGTGGCAACCCCTTGACACCATAAACATAAGTGTACAGTCTCGATCTACTGGTACCCGTGCATGTTTTCCCCGGCTTCGGACTATGTGCACGACCATGGTCCGCCCGGAACTACACCGGCGTACCAATCTGCCGTCGTTTTTGGTCGCTTACCTCAAGTCCAGTAATCGTGCCCCACCCTAGCCTAGTCCCTAGGGTCATGATGATACAAACTTGGGATTACTGCTGGAGTGGACCCCCATTGCTAGGATTTTTCTAGTGGGTTAAGTACGGTTTAACCCTCTTGTTAATCATGGATTAACTTGGTTAATTGTAACGATGAGTTTACGACTTAACCCTGATTAATCTACCAAGCCCAAATTGGTTAAGTATTAAGTGGACCATGACTTAACCCTAATCATGAGGCATTAATTAATTTAATGCGCCTTAACCTCTCACATTAGACCTTGTTGTGGTTACTAGTTAAGCCGGGCGGGTCCGGGTAGCTTTACACCACGACTTGGTCTAACCTCGGGTTCAAGGTACAACATGACCAACTTCTCACATTGGGTCCTATTGTTTGTAGCAACTAGTTAAGCCGGTCGGTTCCGGGTAGGTTTACGCTACAAACTCAACCCAACCTCGAGTTGGTCACACTTATATTTTCTAAGTGTCACGTCCATCATGTTTCCAAAACATGTTACAAATTTTCAAGCATTTGGGTAGACCTAACTTAATAGGTAAATTCCCAAAGGGTAGACCTAACTTAATAGGTAAATTCCCAAGCTTATGTTTTTATGTCTTTTAAGTTTACCCAACCCCAAACGCAATCCCATCGCTTACATATCGCAATAGCGCATAAAGGATAGAAAGAGGGAACTTGGCATAATCATGACATAAAGGTGTTGAAGCCACAAGTTCAACATGGTGGCATATGAAATGTACATGTGTTCATATACTTGCATATTACATTTTTAGGCCTCAAAAGCATGCATAAAACCAAACTTAGCATATTGGTTATACATGGTGATAAATGACATGTAGAAATGGCCATAAGTTCGCATTTAGCCTCACATGCAAGTTATCATAAGAGATATGATAACTTACATGTTGCCAAAATGCAACCTTTAGCATAAAGCTTGAAGCTTTATGCCCATATACTCAAGATAAGCTTGCATAACATGATAACATGAACAAAATGATCATCCCAAACTTGCATAACATACTTGCATATCATATGACGAACTTGCATATCAAACTTGCATAACATAACATGATAAACTTGCATATCATAACATGGCAAACATGCATAACATAACATGATAAACTTGCATATCATAACGTGGCAAACTTGCATAACATAACATGATAAACTTGCATATCATAACATGGCAAACTTGCATAGCATAACATGGTAAACTTGCATATCATAACATGGCATACTTGCATAACATAACATGATAAACTTGCATATCATAACATGGCAAACTTGCATAGCATAACATGGTAAATTTGCATATCATAACATGGCATACTTGCATAACATAACATGATAAACTTGCATATCATAATGGCCAACCAAACTGGCATCATTCATTTAACTTTAGAGTTTAAATATGAAAGTAGAATAGGGCTTACAATGCTTATGAATACACAAAAATATGACAAAGCCCTTATGCAATCAATTAGACCCAAAATGCAAGTTCTAATAGAAAAACCCTTAAGCAAAAATGATCAAAACCCTTGCTTTATGATGTAAATATGGAAACTTGACTTGAATGCAAGCTAATTATGCTCATACAAGCTTGAAAACACTTGTATGCATTGAAAATCTCTCATAGAAATAACTTAGGAATTTTATGAAGAGAGTGGAGGCCATGAGAGGATTGATTTTGCCATAGTTTAGTTACTTGAATGAATAATGATGATTTAGGCTTAGGTTAGGATCTTATTTATAGAGATTAGGATTAGTTCTAGCTTTAGGATTAAACCCTAGTTCCAATCTCAGCCCTCAAAACCGAATCTGGCCCCCAAACTCAACACAATTCCAAAATGGTGCACCAGGCAAAACTGCCCGGCTGAGCCAAGTCGACAGGGCTGTCGACTTGGGTCAACCAAGTCGACTCCCAAGTCGACAGGACTGTCGACTTGGGTGCTCTGGCGGGAATTTTCCCGCCTGGCCCAATCTTACCCTAATTTCCAAATTCAAACTTGAATTTGAAATCTGTTTTTTACTTTGAAATTTTTTGAAAACTTCGTTGGGCCTTAATCGGGTCATACGGACTCCAATTTTCGAAAACTCGGACTCTATTTCGCGTATTTTTCCGAGACGAACGCAATGGCATAGCCCGTTTCCCTTGATTCAGATTTATAAATTAAATTCTGCCTCGATTTACGTTATAACAGGTTATTGGAAATACGGGTGGTTTCAAGACATACGTCTTGTGAGTCCAGTAACTTTTAGCCAATAAATAAATAAAGGTAAACATGACAGGCATACAAATTGGATAAGAGGATTCACGGTACAAATGGCAGATATGACAGGACAAATAAGGTAAGATGTATGCATGCTTCACTACAAACTACTATGCACTATTACTAGTAAAATCAGGATGAGATGATCCCTTCTGCTAACCATAATAACGATAACGATGGTGGTAGTTTCGTGTATTCCTAGCTGCTATCATAGATGTCGCCTGCTCCTATCTCAGCTAGTCGTACGCACTACCCTCCAACTATAAATTGGTAGACTTAGGGCATACGCCCGGGTATACCCTAACCACTACCCTAATCGATCGGCTTCCTACTCTGTAGATACCCTGTGCTAGTCCCACAACTAGGGGGTATCACTTCCCTAAAGTGGTAACCCGAGGTGTGCACAGTTATACCTACTGGTGTCGCGGTCGTCTTGTCTCCCTATGCCCGGCCCATGCACGCACATGTCCCCGGTCGGTTTGCACTGCCCACACCATTCATCTTGTTTTGGATCTCTTACAATCAATCAGTAAGCGTGCCCCTTCCCTGCCTAGTTCGGAGTCCTTTACTTTGATACCCCTCCGGGTTACCGACTGAAATGGGTCCCACACAACATGATACAAGCTCTCCCCTATGTCTTGTATCCCCACTAGATTTTCTACTGACTATATATACCCTAAGGTGTCTCTAATTACATAGCCCTCAATCAGTTATGCATACCTATATGTGTCTTTAATACATAACCCTTAATCTACCTATCAGTTATGCTTACCTATAGGTGTCTTTAATACATAACTCTGTATATTCCCATTAGTTATGCGTACCCCTAAGGGTGTCTTTAATACATAACTTTACTATTTTGCCCAGGTTATGTATACCATTAGGTGTCTTTAATTACATAACCCTTTTTATCTGGTTAAGTTTGTGGGCCTATATTTATATTAATATTACCCACCTACCCTTCAGTTGTACTTAACCCTCCCACTGATTTAATCCTAATAATGGTTAAGTTTGTGGGCCTATATATATTAATATTACCCACCTACCCTTCAGTTGTACTTAACCCTCTCTCTGATTTAATCCTATTTATTTAATGGTTAAGTTTGTGGGTCTCTCTCTCTATATATATATATATATACATATATATATATATATATACATATATATATATATATATACATATATATATATATATACATATATATATATATACATATATATATATATATATTACCCCCCTTACCCATCAGTTGTACTTAACCCACCCACAATCCAACTCATTTTACTTAACCCTAACTTATGTCTATCATCATACAGTCCCCATGTATTAAGTTAGGTTAAGTAGTCTTTTCTTATTACCATGTCCAATTATCGTTATATTGGCCTAGACATCCCACATTAGGCCTATAACATGTGGATGCTGGATATGTCAGTCGGGTCCGGGCAGTCTTATTCCACAGTTGGGTCTAACCTTGTGTCTTAGCCCGAATCGTGTTCACACACTTAGACCTCTCACATTTGGTTCAACATTAGTGGCTGCTGGATATGCCAGTCGGGTCCGGGGAGACTTCCACCACTAATATAACCTAACCTTGTGTCATAAGTGTTAACTAAATTTTCAGACTTTAATTGCTTAAACATTTCTCTTTTGATTAATTAAGTTAATTAATTAATCCCTTCCTTTTTATAGGTTTCAATACCTATTTTATTAACAATTTGAATTTCCTATCCATAAATGGTCATATTCAAATTATACCATTTTTACTCAACTTTACCTATGTCATAATAGGCAATTATTTATATGATATTCAAATTATACCATTTTTACTCAACTTTACCTATGTCATAATAGGTAATTAATTATATGTTTCCCTACTAGAATCATGTGTCCAATTTACATAAACATTATGTAAATTATGCCTATTACAAATTCCCCTTTTCCCCGTTTCTTAACTAGCGTAACCGTTTACGTTTTTGGCGTCATTGAGGCTACAAGGTAGCCTCGCCATAACAATAAAATAAAGGGAATGACAAGGTGATCGTTTTCAGTACAATTTTTGGCATAAGCATGACAACTTGGCAAAATGACATGATAACTTCACATATAATTATGATTCACCACATAATTAACAACTTGCATAGATTCATGATTTTGCAACATAACAACTTGCATAGGTTCATGAATTTCAACATAACAACTTGCATGGGTTCATGAATTAACAACATAATTAACAACTCACATAGGTTCATGATTCACAATATAACAACTTGCATAGGTGACCTGCATAGGTTTCATGATTCACAACATAACAACTTGCATAGGTTCATGATTCACAACATAACAACTTGCATAGCAAAAATAAACTTGCATAACTACAAACAACATAAGCCCAAATCATAGTCTACCACAATTCATTTTTATCTATTTAAACCTAAAAGTGACTAGAACTCACAGAAAAAGGGGTCTTGAGTTCTGGGATCTGAATTCTGTAATTGATTAGCATTCCCTTGTTGTAGACAATTTCGTTGTTGAGATTATACTTTGATTTGAATAGAATCGAGTTGCTTTACTTTGCTTCTTGTAACGACCCAGCGGTTTTCGGCCTCGAAAATCGACATAAATACCTTTACCGTAACTCATGCCAACCTTCCAACACCGAAAAACACTGGATAGTATTAGAAAGAAATTAGAAGGTGAGATAAGAAAGAAAGAAATATCAGAATAGTAGAAGAAGAAGGAACAACACAACACAGAGTCTCACATCGCAGCGGAAACAAAATATAATATAGAATATAAATCTTTATTGAGAGCTTTAAACTTACAATCATCAGAGTACAACACACATCTGGACAGTTTTGGTAATCTGTCCTCATATATATATCACGCAGCGGAATATCATTCGTCTGAACGTCTTCAGCTCGTCACTGGACTTCACGGTACCTGATCACCTGAACCTGCACATCCGGGCTAACCGAGCATTTACAAAACACCGGGTCAGTCTGGTGAACCAGAGTGAGATAAACTCGCACAGCAATTTACAGTATCACACAACTTGATTTTAAAGTTAAAATCCTTTCGAAAGAAAAGATAATCGTAAGACCGATCCACACATAAACACGGACGGTTTTTACCTTACGATGACCCAAACCAGTTTTCGAAATCAATATCTTAATCTGATATTATGATAATGTCTAGATACAAATAATTAACAAATCTTAGAGGAACGCTTGCATCTCACGCTCCCCGTATATAATATACAATCGAAAATCGCAGGCGCTTATTGGATATTGGATTTCCACTTGACAAGGTATGGGACCACCTTCCGCACGTGTATCTCTAGAGGCGAATACACAGGGTTCAACAAGAACGTCTTGCAACCCGGCCCTCACATGACCGACCACTCATTTCCCTTGAGTGTATCGAATGTATATCACCAACGGTTGGGCTCAAACCACCGTTCCCGAATGGGCAGAATCGATAGATTAAGAAACAAAAGGAATTTCTCTAGATAGGTGATTATACACCCTAATGGGAGCGACCCACATAGCCATGCTGCCTGCCCGATTTTTGTCATCTCCCGGTTGATGAGGCTTGAAGTCAGAATTTCTTCTCGAACATCTGCCGCCATTCACTTTGAATGTCACATCGTCAGATCCTCTGGATATCACTAATTGACGTCCACAAAAATACTCTAGTTATTTAGCTAGAGAAAACCATTTCTCCGCCATCAACTATGGTACGTTTGAAGAAATCAACGTACGTAATCTCCTTTGGAAATACTTTGTCAGACACTCGTCCATACAAGTCATCCAGGAACAGGATGAACCGAAGGCACCCTCCTACTGCATCTCATATAGTAATCACCCCATGGATCAGTAGCGAGAAGTCCTTGCAATCCGTGGATTCCAACCACGACCGAACCACAGTTTATCTCTAGGAGCTCACCAAAGATTATTAGCAGTCCTTCCGCTTATGACGATCCACGGCCTTCAATGCTCCATCTCGACCATCTTCAAATATCTTCACGTATTTGTTGGTCGGAATGGTTTTCGAATATAAATTCGATCCCGGTCTTTCCATACCAACAATCGTATTGGTTAGGTTTTGATAGTCGGTGATTTAACTATCAAATAACACATGTGTCAATAAAATGATATCACTGATTCAGTGCTTGGCATGATTTGGCCTTTTAAAAATATTTTTAACAAAGTTGTTAATCAATTCTAATATTCAACTTTACTCTCTTCGCTTGACTCCAGATTGCAGCGATCACAATGGTTACGCCTGATTCCCTTAGGAAACATCCGACCGCCGTAGGCTATCTGTAGCCCTGCGAATTTCGCTAGCAGTCGTATACAATGGCAACTCTTTCTGACTAATTACGTTTGATTAACTCTACTATATTCGGTCAACTCCAATTAAATAACAATTGTTCGATATAAATCTGAAATCAATATTGTTATCCCTTTTTAAACCAATATTGCAATATTCCTTACTTTCCCAAATCCTTGCATTAGAGTTCAGTATTCCTTGTATAAGATAAAACCAATTCATCACCTTCACTCAACATCAAGCTAATACCGTTCCTTGATAATAGTGCGGCCAACCAAGTTGGGGTATTTTAGTTACCTCTCAGACCTTGATCGACCCGTTCTTACCTCTGAATAATATTAGCTTTACCACATCACTATCGATACAAAATCTCGTTTCAAATCTCGATTTCAAATCTGGGTTATTCAACCTTTCATATATTTGAAACTCTTGTGTTCGAACATCTCATCACTTAACCCCTTTCAAGTATCATTCCATTTCGGATTCGCCCTACTTAAATCGAGGCATTAAGTAAAACTCTTCTTGTAAATCTTTATACTTGTCTACTAACTTTACTTACCAAGTTTGTCGATCACTTGGGTCATAAACACCCCATAATTTTTTAATCGAACCTTATCTCCTTTAATTATTTCTTACTCGACTTTGAATTTTAATCATTTCTTTAAATCATTTTCAATTAAAAGGAAAATTTGTTTTACCATTTAACCATATCAAAATCTAGTTGATTTTGCTCAAATCTAAAATAGGGTTATTATTACTCTTACACGCTTCCTTAAACACAAATTAGGTTATTAACAATAACCAGTTCAATATTCTCTTTAGATTTTAGTTAATCGAGGATTAACAAATATCTAACTCTACTCGTTACACTTTAACGGATATTTAAATCAATATCTATCCCTTTTGTTCATTTTATTCGAACTGGTGGATTTTACCAACCGTATAAATCAACTAACAGTTAACTGAATTCCCTTGTCATTACCCTTTCCTTAAATTCATCAAATAACTTAATTTTATAAAAATCAACTTTTAATTGTTTAAAACCAAATTATCCAAGTAACCAACCCGTATTTAAACCCTTCGGTTTTTCTCTGTTGTCAACTTGTACAAACTCTTCCTTTATCCCTTTTCTTTATAAAATCATTTAAAAAAACCAATTATAACTCATTTCGTAAATAATAAATATCTATTTCCTTTTTATAACTTCAATTCAAATAATATATTTAAAAAAAACTGTTTCCAGTTATAAAATAGATTTTATAACTTATCTCGTCGGTCTACCTGACGGTAGATCGATATTTATAAAATATTAAATTCACAGGCCATGTACTGCCAACCACTCAACCAATAATACCCATTGGTTTAAACCAAACAAATGGTAAATCATCAGGTCAATATTCAACCATCAAAACAATTTCGTAATGGTCTCCTAACAGTTTATAACGACACTTCAAGGTCGACCACAACAATCAATCAAACAATTCATTTATAAAAAAAAACACGTTTATTTTATAAACGTGACCAATGAGGTAACTTACCTCAATTGGAACCAATCGTTAAAAATAACGATTTGGATTTCACTGAAATTAAACGACGTTTAATTTCATCAGTTTAACCATAACTGAATATATCAGCAATCAGTCAATCACTAGCAATCATATCACACAAAAATAAAAACCCAACTTATAAAATATAAGCGGGAAATAACTGAGTGAGATTAACTCACCTTTGAATTGATTTCGATGAATCATCCTGTTTTCAGTTGAATTGAACGACATTTCATTTTTCTAAAAAATCTAGCTGCTGCCTGCCCTACTCTGACCTCAACCATCATAAAGTGCTCGTCTCCACCGTTCCAGTATTTCTCGTTTCGTTGGATTCTGTCCACGTACGAGTTTGGAATTAAAATTTAAAGTTATAAAAACCTTTGAATAATAAACTTTAATTAAAACCTTAATTTGGCCTTACTGATCTCGTCCGGCCCATCTCCAATATAACAAGCCCGCACCCACTTGCTCTTATACCTAAACCATCGGTTCCTTTGATCTCAAACCCTCAGCTCATTTTGAAACCCTCTGCCGTCATCAAAAATTAGGGTAAAAGAAAACCCTAAATGCTGAAATCGGCTACCTCTCGTCCATTGCTTCGTTCGATCCAAGCCAGCGACGCTCCAGTCCCCTTCTCCCTCTGCTTCAGTCACTCCTCATCCACGAAGGACGATCGAAGCTTCAAGGCTGAAGACCGAACCTCAGTATGAAAAAGCTAAGTAATTTTACTCAATTTGATTTGCTTTCGGTTTTGATTTTCCTTGCGGTTTGAATTTGGTTTTTCTTTGCTGTGTTGATCTGGTTTGTGGTGCGAACCTACCGTGTATTTATAGTCATGAACGACCCCTATGAGGTTACTGTAAACTCGAATTGTTACGTCCTAGGCTTAGGGTTAGCTGTGTTTAGATCCTATGTGTTCTCTCTTTTCATTTACAGTTGTTAGTGATTGAAATGTTGATGTCTGCGTGATAGACTGTGGTACTTTAGCAGAAATATGAAGACATTTTATTGCCTTTTTGTACGCCCTGTTTCTGCTCAGGAATGAACATGGGTTGAACTGTTGGTGATAGAACATGGCCTTTGTGTGACATTTAATAGTGAAATGTGAGGATTTCTAGTTGTATTCTTCATGTATTGTCACTGCTCATATGTGTACTTATACTGAACGGTTCCTATATAGCTTAGCAAGGCTATGAATTATTCAGTTGTGTTGTCAATTCGGCCATTTAATTGTTTGTTTCATTTCAGATTTTGAATTGATGTAAACATATATATTAGTTATTCATTGTCTGGAAAAAAAACTGGGTTTTCTACTATTTCTTATCGGCAAGAACATGGCATGCCGTCCCTTTTGGTTGTATTGTCCATTCATACTAGTACAATATGTAGCTTAGGCACAGCTATACATTGTCCTATTCACATGGTTTGTCTGCTATTATTTTATTTCGACTTCAGATCTATATTGGGATATTGTAAATAGCAAAACAGATTTTTCTGAATATACATGAATATATAGGTGAATTTGATTGGGTTTTTGTTTCAGCTTTTCCATGCTATCAACTTGTTCACCCTATTGAAGAGACCATTGATCAACTTTATGCCGAAGCTATTGTAGGGTTTCATTTCTTTTTGCTAATGTGAACAATGACTTGTTTGCTTGAATTCAAACTGTGGATCCTTTACAGTTGTTAAAGGAAATAAATTGTGTTAAATCACTGTTTTCCTTGGCTGTTTTCTGAATGCCGTATGACAGAATCTGAGTTTTTATGTGTTATTTTCCTTATTCAAATCTTTTACATATCTATATATATTAGCTATTAATAGCTGTCTTTCTTTTCTTTTCAGATTGATTTTGTGGACAGTGGTGTATTTTTGGAGATTGTGACGGCTCCTCCATGGCAGTGAAGATAGTGGGATTCTAAGTAACATATATGGATTTGATTTTTCATATTCCCTTTTCAAATTGTTTTGTATAACTTACTTGAAAATTTTGGGATTGATGTATAAGTACTGGTCTAAAGAAATATGTATATTAGCTGTAAAAATCTTATTTCTTTCTTGTTCCCTACTGTGCATTTTTGATGTACTCATGTATCTTTTATATAATTTCTTTCTCTTTCCATGTTGTTGATTCCTAATTCTTCTTTATTCTTGTCTGTGTAGGTTATTTTGCAACAATAACAAATACTAATGTTCGCCAATATAAATCACACTTGACAATATAACATTTCAATCAACAGACTTTTTTTTTTTATATATATAGTTTGCTGGTTAGTTGATGGCACCGGACTTAAACATAAGAGAATATGATTTAGGTACCATACCTCATTATTATTATTTTAATGGTTTAGTGCAAATATATACCATATTTTCCAAACCGTTGAGTTATATAAAAATAACTCGATATTGTTGGATATATTCAAAATGAAATACAACTTCAAATAAGACCAGGAGGGATTTAAATCATTTCTCAATATCCCGAAAATAAATATTATTATATTATCAATATGATTTAAATATTTAAATTAAAATGGCTAGGTCCCCTTATTTAAACCCAAATAAATATTTTAAATAAATAAAAATATTTCAGAAATTTCGGGACATTACATTCTTACCCCCTTAAAATAATTTCGTCCTCGAAATTGCTAAGGTAAGAAAAATGTTGTAAATTCCAGTAACTTTTTAAAATATTTTTAAATAACACTTCAAATTTCTTCCTGGGTTTCGGTTTATTTAATTCTTTATTAAACCATGGATGAATTATATATTCGACCAATCTGATAAGCACACAAAAATCAATCAACAATCAAGGCACACCAAACTCAATCAAGTCAACTGAATTCACATTCAATATTATTATTTAATTCAACATATTTGAATATCAACAAATTTATATTTAATTATATTGTTCATTAAATTTCCAAATTCGAATTAACTTTATTTAATTCCAACACCATTTCTTAACTAATTCCCATATAATTACTATTGATTTAATTCGATTTCACTTAACCCAGTTAAGTTCCAATTCAAAATTTTAACCAAAATTTTGAATTCTATTCAAATCTGTCAACACACCATACCTAAATAATTTAAGAAAAATATTTCTTTTCAATACAAAATAATTTTCGGGTAAAATTATTTCATTTACCCCCCTTTACAAAACAATATTGTGTTCCCTACCAGTTCAACGCTTTTCAACACTTGAGCCGACCAAACAACACAATACAAAATATTTGTAAATATACAATTTACAAATACGCTCTCATATATATACACTCAAACTCAATCTAGGGTATTACTAACCCCATCTCTATCGAGTTACGCCACAGAGCCAAGGTTATTACTAAACCAATAGCTCTGATACCACTGTAACGACCCAGCGAATTCCGGTAGGCTTTTCAACCATCCCTTCACCCCCCAAGGTAGAGGGCTAACCTCCCCCCGTGGCTTACAATGGTACCCCACCAACTCATTTTACAGCCAGCCTTTCGACTTCACAACCAACCCACATTTTCGGGACATGTAGGGGTAAGAGTCTCCCGTCCGCCACCTAACGCGAAGCGAGAACCCCCTATCATGCGACCAAGCACACAGCAAGCAACGAGTTAGGGTATTAAATATTGAAATGGTTGCGAAGGCCTTACGGTCGTAAAAGAAGTTTTAAATTGATTTCAAAATAGAAAATGGAATGGTTAAATCAAAACCTATTGACTGTTTGAACCCCAATTTGTGTATTGTTTATTTTTATACTGGTTGCACATGAACTGTTTGAACCCCAATTGACATCAAAACCTATTGACTGTTGATGGTTGAATTGATGTGACCGTTGATGTGATTTTTAATCAGTCGATAGTGGTTGGCAGTGAGGGTTTAAATCTATAGTTTTCAAAACATCGTTTTGCCGTCAGGCGAACAACGCAGTTTCAAGTTATAAAATTTATTTTATAACTGAATAAAACCTTTGGGGTTTATTTTATTTTTAATGAAAAAAAAAGTTTATAAAAATATTTATAATTAGAATCATGTTTTACAAACATGATTATTTATAAGTTATACAATGAATTTTTACGCTGTTTACGAACAGAAAAGTAAGGAGCTAGTATATGAATCAGTAAACTAAATAAATGTTTATACAATAAGCAAAGTGATGTTTTTAAATAAATTAAAGTATTTATTTATGTTATATGGAAAAATGTTTATAATTTTCCTTATATGTTTATAATCAGTGTCAATAGAGATTTTTAATACTGCAGTCGAAGCTAACATACAGTTAGTGAAAAGAAATGGAATTTATCATCTCGAAGTGATTATCGATTTCAAAATGAAAGTGTTTAGAACTGGTTTTGAAAGTGATATAGTATTGAACTCACTTCGATAGCTGGGAAATAACTCTGAGGATGCTGGCCACATCATCAGTGTTCATTTCCGAGTTCTAAGTGAGTTCAATACTATATCACTTTCAAAACCAGTTCTAAACACTTTCATTTTGAAATCCATTTCAAAATATCCCTTTCAATGCTTGTAACAAAATTAAAATCTCCCAGGATTTTAAAATTCTCATATATTCAATTCAAGTTTATTTGCAAACAACTTTCCCACTTTTTGGGAATTTTAGTTCCAATTCTAATTTCAATTTCATATTTTATTAATCTGCTTTTATATTATACGAATTCTAATTGGTTATTTATATAACCATTTCAATTATAATCAACCAACACATCCAATATATTATAATACTTCAATATATATATATTTCCTTTATATCAAAATATAATTTGGGTAAAATTATTTCATTTACCCTCTTTCAAAAACATACTGTGTCGAATTATTCTGTTCAAGAGTTTAGAAACACTTATCGACACAGTTTGCATTACTGTATCGACCAGAATTCATAAACTACTCGACAAACCAATCAACACAATATAAACAGTTTTTATATCAATTTACAAATACGCGCTCATATATATACACTCAAACTCAGTCTAGGGTATTGCTAACCCCATCTCTACTGAATCACGCCACAGAGCCAAGGTAATTACTTAACCAATAGCTCTGATACCACCAAACCAGAGTTAAATGGAATGTGTTTGGAGAATTGAATGGAATGTTGAGTTCCTGATTACAACTTATATTTATCTGAAGATTTGAACGTTGTTGATTAAGGTCTGAGAGGTAACTGAAATACCCCAACTTGAACAACATCGGGATTATCTGAAGGTGGTATTAGTTGGTAATCGTAAGAGAGATTAGCGATAATCGATTAGTTCCATTTGTGAAATAATAAAGCAACATTGGTGGAATCTTGGAAAATATATATGTATATATAACAAGAGGCCCAAAGTAAAGTAAATCAGTATACAAGAATATAGTTATTCGAGATAGTATTAGCCAAACATAATTATTCGGTTAAGTTGCCATTTCGTACGACTGCTAGCAAAATTCGCAGGGCTGCAGATAGCCTACGGCGGTCGGATGTTTCCTGAGGGAATCAGGCGTAACCATTGTGATCGCTGCGATCTAGGGTCAAGCGAATGGAGTTAAGTCAAGTATTAGTTAATCAATTAGAGTAAATCGATTTGAGTTAAATCGAATTAGAAGTATTCAAATATCGTATTTTTGAATATTTGAAGGGGTTAGAAGTTTTAATTTAACAAAAGTAAATCAGTTTAATTACGGGCCAAGTGATGCTGAATACTGAACCAGTGAACTCATTGGAGTGTCATGTTTGAAACACTGTATATTTTGATAGTTAAAACACCGACTATCAAACCCTCCCAATACGATTGTTGGTACGGAAAGACCGGGATCGAAGTTATTCGAAAACCATTCCGACCAACAAATACGTGAAGATATCAGGAGATGATCGAGATGGAGCATTGAAGACCGTGGATCTTCATCAACGGAAGGACCACTAATGTTCTCTGCCTGGCAAGCAGAGATAAACTGTGATTCTGTCGTGGTTGGAATCTACGAATTGCAAGGACTTCTCGCTACTGATCCATGGGGTGATTCCTATATGGATGCGGTAGGAGAGTGCCTTCGGTTCATCCTGTTCCTGGATGACGTATATGGACGGATGTCTGACAGAGTATTTCCAAAGGATCACGTACGTTGATTTCTTCAAACGTACGATAGTTGTTGGCGGAGAATTACCGCTCTCTTAGCTTCCAGCTAGAGTATTTTTGTGGATATCAATTAGTGATATCTGATGGATTTGACGATGTGGCATTCAAAGTGAATGACGACCAGATGTTCAAGAGTTAATTCTGGCCTCAAGCCTCATCAACCGGGAAATGACAAAAATCGGGCAGGCATAATGGCTATGTGGGTCGCTCCCATTAGGGTGTATAACCACCTATCTAGAGGAAGTCCTATTTGTTTTCTTAAATCTATGTTTCGATGCTGTCCCTGGTCGGGAGACGGTTGCTGATCCCAATCGTCGGTGATATACGTTCGATACACTCAAGCGAAATGAGTGGTCGGTCATGCGAGGGCCGGGTTGCAAGAAGTTCTTGTTGAACCCAGTGTATTCGTCTCTAGAGATACACTATCGGAAGGTGTACCCATACCTTGTCAAGTTGGAATCCAATCTCCAATAAGCGCCCGCGGTTTTTGGATTGTATACTATATATGTGGAGCGTGAGATGCAAGCGTTCCACTAGATTCTATTTACTTGTATTTAGACATTATTATAATATCAGACAAGATATTGGTTTCAAACTGTCTTGGGTTATCGTAAGGTAAAAACCGTCCATGTTTATGTGTGGATTTGGTCTTACGATTATCCTTTTCTTTTGAAAAGGTTTTGAACTCTAAAATCATGATTGGATGATTCACCTTTATTACTGTGCGAGTTTATCTCACTCTGGTTCACCAGACTGACCCAGTGTTTTGTAAATGCTCGGGTTAGGCCGGGTTGTACAGGTTCAGGTTATCGACTACTGTGAAGAGACGAGCTGGAAAAGTCCAGACGTATGATATTACTAGTATTCCGCTGTGTGTTGTATGAGGACAGATTATCACTGTCCAGATGTTGATGTACTCTGATATTGTAAGTATTTTCAAAGTTCTCAATAAAGATTTACTTCTGTATTATATTTTGTTCCGCTGCGATGTGAGACTCTGTGTGGTGTTCTTCTTCTTCTTCTTCTATTCTAATATTTCTATCTTATCTATCCTCACCCTCTAACTTCTTTCTATTAATGATCTGGAATGTTCGATGTCTGAATGGTCAACATGGTAGTTTGATGTTGATTTTCGGAGTCGAAAATCCCGGTTCGTTACAGTGGGCTTCTGCTCAGAACAGTTCCATGATATTTTGTTCGCCACCCTGATTTCAAAATACACTGGGTTCAGAGTAGGGCAGGCAGCAGCTAGATTTTTCAGAATATACATGAATATATAGGTGAATTTGATTGGGTTTTTGTTTCAGCTTTTCCATGCTATCAACTTGTTCACCCTATTGAAGAGACCATTGATCAACTTTATGCCGAAGCTATTGTAGGGTTTCATTTCTTTTTGCTAATGTGAACAATGACTTGTTTGCTTGAATTCAAACTGTGGATCCTTTACAGTTGTTAAAGGAAATAAATTGTGTTAAATCACTGTTTTCCTTGGCTGTTTTCTGAATGCCGTATGACAGAATCTGAGTTTTTATGTGTTATTTTCCTTATTCAAATCTTTTACATATCTATATATATTAGCTATTAATAGCTGTCTTTCTTTTCTTTTCAGATTGATTTTGTGGACAGTGGTGTATTTTTGGAGATTGTGACGGCTCCTCCATGGCAGTGAAGATAGTGGGATTCTAAGTACCATATATGGATTTGATTTTTCATATTCCCTTTTCAAATTGTTTTGTATAACTTACTTGAAAATTTTGGGATTGATGTATAAGTACTGGTCTAAAGAAATATGTATATTAGCTGTAAAAATCTTATTTCTTTCTTGTTCCCTACTGTGCATTTTTGATGTACTCATGTATCTTTTATATAATTTCTTTCTCTTTCCATGTTGTTGATTCCTAATTCTTCTTTATTCTTGTCTGTGTAGGTTATTTTGCAACAATAACAAATACTAATGTTCGCCAATATAAATCACACTTGACAATATAACATTTCAATCAACAGACTTTTTTTTTTTTATATAGTTTGCTGGTTAGTTGATGGCACCGGACTTAAACATAAGAGAATATGATTTAGGTACCATACCTCATTATTATTATTTTAATGGTTTAGTGCAAATATATACCATATTTTCCAAACCGTTGAGTTATATAAAAATAACTCGATATTGTTGGATATATTCAAAATGAAATACAACTTCAAATAAGACCAGGAGGGATTTAAAACATTTCTCAATATCCCGAAAATAAATATTATTATATTATCAATATGATTTAAATATTTAAATTAAAATGGCTAGGTCCCCTTATTTAAACCCAAATAAATATTTTAAATAAATAAAAATATTTCAGAAATTTCGGGACATTACACTTCTAGTCGGTTGCAGCTACTCTAGGTTTCAGAGAGACAGTGTGACGGCCATTGATCTAATTTTTATTTGGTTTTAGGGTTTGAGTCTACATGTGTTTATATAGAATTTCAATTTAATTTGAACCGTCGGATGCTCTTAGGGTTAATCAAAACCATTCAGTCAGGATAGGGTGACACCTCAGCCCTAATGACTCAGCAAGGAGTCAGAAAGGACTCACCAATGAGTCACAGTGTGGATCAGATCACACCAGAAAGCTGTGCAGGCTTTCTGCTCGGCCTGGGCGTACTTGGGAAGTGCACCAGTGTATTTTAGTACTGGCGCACTTCCTAAGTGCACCAGTGCATTTATATTTTTTTTTTTTGTTTTTTCCTGTCTAACTTTGTCGTCCATATCTTCTTCATACGTTATCCGTTTTACGTAAACTCGGACTCTATCTCAAGCAGAATTCCGAGACGAACGCAATGGCGCAACCTGTTTCCCTTGATTCTCACATTTACAATTAAGTATTCTTAAATTTAGATAATTTGATCATTCAAAAATTCGGAGTGCTACAGGGCATTTTCGATAGTTTGCGTGTACACCAAAAAAGTGTGACACCAAACCTATTCCGATTATTAGTAAAGATATTGGATTTCATAATACTAGTTCATAACTAGTTCATTTCGATAAAAACCTATTTTTATCTTTTCAAATATGAAAATTTTCAACCCAATTCTTTCCAAATCATTTATTATGATTTTACACAAATTATAGATATTTTTAATAATTTTATCCAGGCCCGTACAGTTGATTACCATAAACAGCCATCGAACTGCACTTACAGCAACCTTTTCCAAATTTGATTTGGACATAATTCCAAATCCAACCGTTAGATTTCAAATCTCTTATATTCTTTGGAAAGCTCTTTTCGATACGAACCCAATGTTCTAGTTTTAGGAGAATCCGACGGTCGGATCTCCCGTAATATCCGTTCGAAGTTAATGGTCGAAATTCGTGAACTGCCGCGGCGCAGCATGTTCTATTCAAGCCATTATATATATATATATATATATATATATATATATATATTTCGTTGATTTCCATTAAAAACGTATTTTATAAATCATTTTAAATTCGTTTTCAAAATGATTTCAACTTCATATTCAATTTCTAATCAAAACTGAATATTCCATATCATCGATATATAAATGATAGTATTTTCAAAACATTAGATTTTGACATCAATTCCTTTTCGATATTCATTCTAAAAATGAATAAAATCAATATAAATATCATTCACGTTAAAATGGCGTTAATCTAATCAACACGGCTTTATATTATTAAATATTTTCGTGTCCATCCCAAATCGGACATCAAAATCAAATTTTGATTTTTACTGAATATTATTTTAAAATATTCATTATATTAAAATATTTGTTATTTTAAAATATTCATTCTTTCTGAACTGGAATCAGACACAGTCAATTACCATATAATGTTATTATAGGGATTTCATACAACACACATACACAACAACAACCAGACACAGTCAATCATCATCCAAAGTGCATTCTACACTGCATAAGCATCAAATATAAATATTTAACGCTTACAACAGCGGGTCAATCAATCGATCGACATACAACTAAATATTAGGATTAGTGTATGTCCAATATCATCCCAATACACATGTGCGGTTTTCAAACTACAAACACAGATTTATTTGTGCAGTTGGGCGATGTGTAAAATTTATCATCCCAATCAATATCAGTCAAATCAGTGTACATAAACAAATCGTCTGATTTGCTTATGAATATTTACTTTATTCATATACACGTTAAAATTTATATTTTTAACTATAAAATATTTATTCCAATCCACATCACACAATCAATTTTCACAACCAAAATCAAACAAACAAACAAGTCGTCCATGGTCTGTGGACGATGGGTGTCGGGTGCTGCTAAGCACCGTCTTCGTCCTAGTATATATTTCAAACTAGAAAATGAAATAAAAGTGAAAAGTTCTCACCTTGTTGATCCACTCCGCCAGTCCTTATCTCTGAACGGTTTGAATTTAGATTTGTTTTCCGATAATAGCATCGTAATCTGTATCACGCAGTTTATGTTAAAAAATATATTTTTAATACGATATTTACATCGTAAAAATCCCATTTTTTAACACGATGTTAATATTGTAAAAATCACATTTTTATCTTACTATTCATAATAAAAATTATATATTTATATTCATATCGTTCATATGAAAATTACATCTTCATGTAGATAAAAATCGTATTAATATTGCCACTTCCTATTTTTATTTCACTAAAAATTATATTTTCATCAACTAAAAATATTCCTTACATAGAATAAAAATCACATTTTTATCTAATAAAAAAATCTAATCTTTTCTAATTAAAAATCTAATCTTTTCTATGATAAAAATCATAGCTTTCATAACCAACAAATCTTATCTTTAAAAGCTTAAAAATCATATTTATAAATCAGTTTGTAATCTACATTAACGTATATACCTTTTAAATAAATTTAAATTACCTTTTTCGCTGTTACTCTCGCCAGAGGGGGTCTAGTTCACTGCCGTCGACGGAAAATGGGGGGGCTGCTCCCTGGCGGCGTTAGGTGGCGAGGGGGTTCGGCGAGGGTGGTAAGTAGCGTTGGCGGTGCTCCTTCGTGATTTGGGTGCGGGGTTTGGAAGAGGTGAACACCGACGTTCGATTCGAGAAGGGGGGTTAACAGCGGAGGGCGGAGCTTGGGAACGGCGGCGGAGATGGGTAGGGTCGGCACTGAAGTCGCGGTGGCATGTGAGGACAGCCGGCGGTGCGATTTAGGTTTAGTTTTTCTCTGTTTTTCGATTTGGTTATGTACGGGGGAGGGAGATAAAGGAGGAAGGGAGTTTAATATAATTATATTTAATTATTTAATTAAATTTCAAAAAGTAACTTTTTCGTTCGAACTCAAAATCGGACCCGACAACTGTCACCTCTAGCTAATTACCCCCATTTCGAACATAATGGGATATGTCCTGCAAGCTGATTCAAGTTTGTCGATCAGTTTCCCGTTTAAATCAAAATATGAATCATTATATATTCAGTTTAAACGCACATTTCAATTTTCTGGGGCCCCATACTGACTTTATACATTCCCGAAAAATTATTTCTAGCTTCGTATTGACGATACAGTCCTAATAAAACTAATTTCATCAAATTCTGAGACCGTTCGAAAAATGGCCATTTCTGGTCTATCGAAATTGACTAAAACTATCAAAACACGTTTTAATTCGCCACGCTCACATATTAATCCCAAAAATTAATAATTTTGGAATCTAGCAATAACTCGACATCTTAGATCCAATAAAAGTGGTTTCGTCGAAAACGGAGGTCGCCTGCAAAATTTCCATTTTTAAGAACTGTATTTTCCATAGCGACTATTCTGAATTTTCAACTGGGCATAACTTATTATTCCCGCTATGAAATTTCAATTTTTCGGATTCGTTGGAAAGATATTTTCAAACAGATTATAATATTTTTGGTTTCGCTAAAATCCGGTGTAATTTGAATCATGAATATTCATTTGAAATTTGAAATCGAATTTTTAAACCACCACACCATTTCCAATTCCTTTTATAATATAAAATAAAATATTTATATTCTAATGTCGATTCAAATAAATATATACGTTCTAATTCTATTCAAAATAAATTTCTCGTCGAAATTATTTAAAGTAATCATTTCAAATATTCAAAATTCATCAAAATTGCCAAAACAAAAATTTTAAATTAGTTCAGATTTCCTGGGTTGTTATAGTTTTAAATAAAGAATATTCAAAAATAAAGAATCTTTTAAAATAAAGAATATTTCAAAATATAGAGTATTTTAAAATAAACTTAGTAAAAATAAAATTATGATTTTTATGTCCATCTTTGGATGGTCACAAAAATATAAAAATATGAAGTCGGGTTAAGTATAGAAACATCACTTTTAACCCAAATGGGTTTATCGATTGATTTTATTCATTTTATAATAAATATAAAAAAGAAGTGATTTCAAAATCTAGTATTTTGAAAATATAAGTATTATTATTTTAATATGTTAAAGATATAAAATATTCAATTTTGACTTAAAATTGAAATGAAGTTGGAATCGTTAAAATAAATTTATAAATGATTTTTAAAATACAATTTAAATAAAAATCGATGAAATATATATAATATATATTATGAAGCAACCTGAACTTCCCCGCAAAGGAAAGCCCGGATTGAGTTGAGAACACGACAAATCATAACACAAATAGAAGAACATTTCATTGCTTATTGCAACAATTTACATCAGAGTACAAGAATATACAAAGTATGAACAAATAATATACATTTGATAAATATCAAAGATTTACAAGTTACAATGCAGCGGAAAATAACACAAAACACAACTGAAAGAGATACACGGATATAGAGCTTTCTGAATATCATTCCAGCTGTAAGCCAGGATCCTATGAATATGAATCTGCAAAACCAAAACTACTAACTGCCCGTGCGGAAAATAAGGGCACCCATAGTTTAGGTTAAAACAATAAACTCCAGGTCAGTTATGTGACTGGTATGAGAACTAAAACAGTTATTAATCTTTATTTTAAAGTTCGGTAAATAGAGGAACCACGCCGTATAACATTGAACGGGTTTTAACCCCATGAATACCATTCATATAACAAACAACGCAATGCCAAGTAAAGAAAATGAAGCTATTATAAGACTCGGGTCCTATCACACAATGCAACGCAAGCTGGATGATAGAGTTTTACTTTATAATAGCCAAATAATGCTTGGTACGTTTAAAAAAAATCATTTTGATACTATTACGGTGTGAAGTGCATAAAAACAACTTCAAATATAAATGTATCAATCATAGACGGCAAAGCATCCTATGCTACTATGTCGCTATACTAGTCTCTACAAATAAAACCGAAATGTCACGCATTGGAAGTTGGATTTCCGTCTACGAACCAAAGCAATGGACCGTCCTTGCCGCTTCGAGACTCTCTAGCCGGAGCCTGAGGCAAGCGCGCAGGCAAGCCATGGATCGTCAGGGTCGGTCCACACAGAGTGGATTAAAATCCCTGAACAATGCGTTTCTCCACCTTATGGGGCGTAAACTGGTCATATCCCGACCAAACCATCCATCGGCCCTGTAGTGACCGATATAACCGAGGCACCTTGCTCTCCATCATCCACATAAGTAAAATGTCAAGGCTTGTAAACGCTGACACTACTCTTAGCTAGAAAGAAACGCATGTCCTCTATAACAACCCGTATTTTTAATAGCATGCTATAATGTAAATCAAGGCAGAATTAAATATTAAAATCTGAATCAAGGGAAATGGCCTGTGCCATTCCGTTCGTCTCGGAAAAATACGTGAAATAGAGTCCGAGTTTTCGAAAAATGGTGTCCGTATGACCAAGTTATGGCCCAATGAAGTTTTCAGAAAATTTCAAGCCCGAAAACCGTTCAAATTCGAATTCAGATTCAAATTTCAACCAAGGCAAAATGGGCGGGAATTTTCCCGCCCCAAGCAGGGTCGACACCAGTGTCGACCCCCCCTATGGGTCGACACCCATGTCGACCCATGGGTCGACACCCATGTCAACCCAGGGGTCGACCCCCCCCCCCCGGTCGGACCAGTTTTTCTGGTGCACCATTTTGACAGGTTAGGTCTTGCTCTGGAAGTTTCTGACGGGAGTTGATGGCTCAGATTCGATTTAGGGTTAATCCTATGGTCTAAATTAACCTAATCACCTATAAAAAGACCCCTAGACCTAGCCTAAACCCTCATTAATCATTCCTACAACTAAATGCTGTCCAAATATTCACCAATCATGGCCTCCATCTTCTTCATGAAAGCATGAGTGTCTCAAATCAATCTATGTCATAAAAGAGCCATCATTATTAAGTAAAAGAGCCTTCTTTCTTTGTCATTGGAGTTATTACTTCTTGTTTCAAGGCGTTTAAGTGGAGCTTATTATTTTCTTTGCGGATTTTTCTTGTGGCTTCATCTCAATCTTTATATATATTGATCTAGATCGCATAACCGCTCATTGTAAGCCCTATACTACTCTTAGATTCTAACTATGAAGTTAAATGTTACATGTTACATGTTGCAAGTTGAGTTTGGGCCTAAGTATGATATGTGCTTTGATCTTATCATGTTATGCATGAATATATTCTATGCATGTTTGTAAACCTATGATCTTATCATGTTATGCATGAATATATTCTATGCATGTTTGTAAACCTATCACCTTGACCTTGTGGGCTAAAAGCTAAAAGCTTTATGTTGAAATGTTGCATTATACAACATGAGAACTCTTATAACCTTCATGATAACTTGCAGTTAATGTTATATGCGAGCTTCTAGCCATCATCCTATGTCATTCATAATCATGGTTCACCTATTTGCTTAAGTTGATATTATGCATGCTTTGAGGCCTATGAAGTAATATGCAAGCTTATGAACCTATTTATGCCTCATATGCCACCATGTTTAACTTGTGGTCAACCTTATTACCTTATGCCCATTTTTGTCATGCATTTTCCAAGTTCCCTCTTTTGATCGATGTTATGTTATGCGAAACGTACATGCGATGGGAATGCGTTGGGTTTGGGTAATATTAAAGACATGAAAACATGATTTTAAAATATGACATGAACATTGACTTGTGATTATGTTTGTAAACATAATGATGGACATGACACTTAGAAAATATGAGTGTGGCCAACTCGAGGTTGGGTTGAGCTTGTAGCATAAATCTACCCAGAACCGACCGGCTTAACTAGTGGCTACAAGCAATAGGACCCAATGTGAGTAGTTGGTCATGTTGCACTAGAAACCCGAGGTTAGACCAAGTTGTGGTGTAAAGCTACCCGGACCCGCCCGGCTTAACTAGTAACCACAACAAGGTCTAATGTGAGAGGTTGGGTGCATTAAACTAATTAATGCCACATGGTAGGGTTAAGTCATGGACCACTTGAATACTTAACCAATTAGACATGATGGGTTGACGCGGTTAAGTCATGAACCTTGGATACACTTAACCAACTTGACACTTGATTGGATGGGGTTAACCATGCTTAACCCACTAGAAAACCCTAGTTATGTGGTCCTTCTCAGCAGTAACCCACTAGGGAGTATCGGATACCCTAGGGACTAGGCTAGGGTGGGGCACGATTACTGGGCTGGAGTGTAAGAGACCAAAAAGACGGCAAAAGTAGGTGCGCCATAGTAGATTCAGACGGACCATGGTCGTGCACATTGTCCGGGGATGAAAGACAGACTTGGGCACCAGTAGGATTTGAATGTGCGTGCTTGTTTCGTGTCAGTGGTTGACACCCTAGGGCCGGACACACCCTAGGGTGGACCTAGCACAGTCGACTACATTTAATGTTTGGACCGTATGACACCGATACACGACGAGTTAGGCTGATAGGGAGCCGATCGACTAGACCGAGTAGTTGGACCTCGATTTAGGTCATCTCATGATGTGGGCTAGTTTTGGGCCAAGGGATCATTTCTTGTTTATACTTGACATGGATGGGAATACTAGTACACACCTGGTGCAACTTAACCTTGTATATGTGATGCCACACTTGATCTATCTTGTTAACCTTTCACCATGCCAGTTATCACCCTACATCTCATCTATGTTTTACATGTTCAGTTAACTTTATTAGTTTTTATACTAATAGTAGATAGGACTTACCAGTCTTTTTGACCGACCCGTTTTCTTTCGCCTCTTTTCTTCCGTTCCCCCCCCCCCCCAGGTTTGCAGGGTGGGAACACTGTTACTTAGCTGGATCTTTTGCTGCTTTTCTGGATAGCTCACGTATGGTTTGAGCATGCTATGGCCTTATGCTACTTTGGGGATAGTTACATTATGTTTCTTTTTCAGTTTTCAATTTATGTTCTAGACTTTGTTTTATGGGAAAATAATGAACAAGTACTTTGATGTAACTTAACTATGGTTTTGAAATGCTAGTTTTATCCGCTGCTTTATTTACTCTGTTTTTACATATATGTTCTGTCTTGTGATATCTACATGCTTGTTACCTCGTTTAACGCCCCTCCAAAGCTAGTGTACTTGCAAGAGTGGCATTGGCGGAGGTGGGGAGTTACATTTGGTATCAGAGCATAAGGTTTACAAGGTTTGAGCAAAAGGTTTTTTTTTTAAAAAAATACCTTTTGAAAGAATATTTTCAAAACCAATTAAGTATTTTCGAAGAAAAGTCTAGTTATTTTAAAAGGCTACTCCCCAAAAGCCATTAGCACTATCCTTCGTTTCCTTGTTCTAAATCTATCTTTTCCTTTTTCAGTATGGCCGATCTTAACCTTCCTGAGGGAGTGACCATTCCCGGATGGTTCCGGAGGTACTTGGAAGCTAGGGCCAACAATGTGGGCCCAGCAACCACCCCCACCGTAACTGAGGTTCCTCCTCCTCCTCAGAATCCACAAGCAGATTTCGCTAAGATTTGCAAAGACTTTAAGGCGATGGGTGGCAAGAATTTCATTGGGATGGAGGCTTTTGTGGAGGCACGAAATTGGTTGAAAGAAACTGAGGATCTCTTCGCTATCTTTGATGTGGAAGACCATAGAAAGGTTTTATTGGCAGCATGGCTATTAAAAGAAGAAGCTGCTTATTGGTGGGAGGTCACTAATGCTACGAGGCCTATAGAGACTTGGGCCGACTTTAGGACAAGATTTGGGCTTAAGTTTCTATCATCAGCTGAGGCGAATCTGCAATTAGAGAAGTTTATATCTTTGAACCAAGGGGACATGACAGTGAGGGAGTATGTGAATAAGTTTAATCAGCTTGCTCGATTTGATTTGGACATGGTTAATACCCCCCAGAAGAAGGCTTTACGCTTTGCACGAGGGTTGAATGAGCCATTGCAAGGTTTAGCCCTATCTCATATACCCATGGGGGCCACTTTCGAAGGTCTAGTAGACATGGCATTGCTTCAAGGAGACGATAAGAATGGCAAGAAGGAAGTCAAGTCTAATGAGACTCAAGCCAAGAAGACGGACTCCAAGTGGGGAGGAAATCAGAGCAATCAGAACAACAAGAACAACAAGGGTAACAAGGCCAAGGCAAAGGAACCAAGAAAATGCAACTTCTGTGGGATTGTTAGGCACATAGCCAAGGATTGCAGAAAGAAGAAGAGGAAGCGGGGCGAATGATTTCATTGTGGAGAGACTGGACACTTTATCAAGGATTGCCCCAAGAAGCAAGGACAAAGGCAGGGGCAGAATCAGCGTGCAGGACCTTCTTGAGGGCAAGTGCATGCTCTCAACGCTGCTCTAGTTCAGGACCGAGGTAGTATTTCTGTAGAGAGCCTTGTTTATATTTCTGATTATCCTGTTCGCACCTTATTTGATTCTGGCGCATCGCATAGTTTTATTTCTTCTGACATTGTTGAAAGTTTGCACCTAAGTACTAGTCTAGTTGAGTATCCCGTTAGTGTTTCAAATCCAATTGGGGGTTCCGCCCATCTATCTATGATTTGTGTGGATTTGAAGGTTTCTATCTTGACTGTAGAATTCACGTGTAATGCTTATGTTCTCGGGTTCACGGGATACGGGTTGATCTTGAGCATGGATTGGTTGTCCGGTTATGGAGCCATTCTCGATTGTGAACATTGGGTGGTGAGGCTCATGACTCGCCTCGGTAATACCCTAGAAATTTCTTGTAACCCTAGAAGTCCCGTCATGTTATGTTATCTTGAATCTCTTGAATCGTCCATCGATGATCTGCAATCTGTAAGGGTGGTCCGAGACTATCCTGATGTCTTTGAAGAAGTTAAGGGGTTATCCCCTAAACGAGAGATAGACTTCTGCATTTATCTAGTCGATAATGCCAAGCCAGTATCATTGCCCGTTAGGCACATGGCCCCACGTGAAAGAAGGGAGCTCAGTAAGGAAATCAAGGAGCTGCTCGAGAAAATTTTTATTAGGCGAAGCATTTCTGAATGGGGTGCTCCGGTGGTATTCGCTACTAAGGCGGATGGTTCGCTTCGTCTATGTGTTGATTATCGAGAATTGAACAAGCTGACAAAGAAGAATAGGCACCCGTTACCAAGGATTGATGATCTCTTTGACCAGCTTGTAGGTGCTTCCGCTTTCTCTCAGCTTGATCTAGCCACCGGATTCCATCAGCTTAGAGTGGCTGAGGATAGTATCGATAAGACTGCGTTTAGGACTCCAGATGGATTTTTTGAATGGCTTGTCATGCCATTCGGTTTGACTAATGCACCCGCCTACTTCGTAGATTTGATGAGTAGGGTGTTCAGGGAGTTCCTTAACAAGTTTGTTGTTGTCTTCGTGGATGATATTCTGATCTTCTCAAAGGATGAGGAAGAGCATGCTAGTCATCTCAAGGAAGTGATGGATACGCTTAGAGCGCATCAGTTGAAAGCCAAGTTCTCCAAATGTCATTTTTGGAGAAGGGAAGTTCGGTTTCTTGGACATATAGTTTCTAAGCAAGGCATAGCGGTGGATCCCGCGAAAGTAGTTGTGGTTCAAGACTGGAAGACTCCCAGGAATGCAACCGAAGTAAGAAGCTTTCTCGGTCTGGCGGGCTACTATAGGAAGTTCATCAGGGACTTCGCTAAGATTTCGGCCCCTCTTACTAAGTTGACAAAGAAGAACTTAGTCTTTGCATGGGACTTGGAGTGTGAGCTTGCTTTTCAAAGGCTCAAGAGAGCCCTTACCACAACTCCAGTTTTGGCATTACCTGATGGTGGTAAGATGTTTACCGTGTACACCGATGCATGTGGTACGGGGTTAGGTGTTGTTCTAATGCAAGAGGGAAGAGTGATATGTTATGGGGGTAGGCAACTTAAAGTTCATGAGAAGAACTATCCCACTCATGATTTGGAGTTGGCGGCGATCGTCTTTGCACTCAAATCCTGGCGCCACTATCTTCTAGGCAAAAGGTTTGAGTTGTATACTGATCACAAGTCACTCAAGTACCTCTTCTCGCAGAAAGATCTGAATTTAAAGCAGCAAAGGTGGATGGAATTCTTGGCATCATATGACTTCGAGATAGCTTATACCCCTGGCAAGGGTAATGTTGTGGCAGACGCACTAAGCAGAAGGAGGTTGACTTTGAGTCCCTTGTTTATTGAGATGAAGAACTTAGAGTTCTTGGCAACCTTTGATTTCACGACGGCCGTTGAGTCGATGACGGGTTCATTAGCATCCCTTGAGCTTAGACCCATACTTCTTGATCAAGTTGGGGCTTCCCAGAAGGAAGATCCACAGATAGTCGAAGTCATGGACAAGTTGATTCGAGGTGCGACGTCTAGTCACCTTGCTAGATATACTATTGATGACAAAGGTTGGCTAAGGCGTGATGGAAGGCTATGCGTTCCACAAGTAGGAGACTTGGTGCATAAAGTTCTTGAAGAAGCACATCACTCGAAGATGACCATACATCCGGGAGGAGATAAGATGTATAGAGATATGAAGCGCATTTTCTTTTGTGCTGGAATAAAGAAAGATGTGGCAGAGTATGTTTCAAAGTGCATGGTGTGCCAATAAGTGAAAGCCGAGTCAAAGAAACCAGGTGGGCTATTACATCCATTCGAGGTCCCGCAATGGAAGTGGGAGAGTATTTCTATGGATTTTGTGGATGGATTGGCTAGGTCAAGGAAAGGGAACACGAGCATATGGGTCATAGTTGACAGACTTACGAATAGTGCTCATTTCATTCCTGTAAAGAGCAAGAGGACCGCATCATGGCTAGCATCTATTTATCTCCGAGAGATAGTGCGGTTGCATGGAGTTCCTTCTATCATAGTTAGCGATCGTGACCCAATTTTCACTAGCCAGTTCTGGAATAGTTTGCAAGAAGCGATGGGTACGCGATTGAATCTGAGTACAGCCTATCACCCCCAGATGGATGGTCAAACCGAGAGGGTGAATAGAGTGCTAGAAGATCTTTTGAGGCTTTGTGTTCTTGACTTTGGTGGTACTTCGGAAGACCACCTTCCTCTTGTAGAGTTTGCTTATAATAATAGTTATCAAGCCAGCATAGGGATGACACCATTTGAAGCTTTGTATGGGAGGCCGTGTAGGTCACCATCTTGTTGGTGGGAGTCAACAAATAGGCTTATACTTGGGCCCGATATGATACGGGACACATCCGAGAAAGTTGAATTAGTTAGAAGACGGATGAAAGTGGCCCAAGATAGACAGAAATCCTATGCCGACAAGCGAAGGGCAGATTTGGAATTCGAAGTGGGAGACAGGGTTTTCGTGAAGGTTTCTCCTTTGCGTAATGTGGTACGTTTTGGAGCAATTGGGAAGCTGGCACCAAGGTTCGTAGGACCCTTCTCTGTCATAGAGAGAATTGGAAAGATGGCCTATAAGGTGGAATTGCCCGAGAAGCTAGCCGGAGTGCATAATGTCTTTCATGTCTCGCATCTCCGAAAGTGCCTTCATGAGTCCACTGAAGTGGTTGAACCAAGCATTCTTGAAGACGTGGAAGTAGAAAAAGAGGCAACCTTAAGGAGAGCTCCAATTCGTATTTTGGGAACAGAGATCAAGAAGTTAAGGAATCGAGAAGTCAAATTGGTGAAAGTTCAGTGGAGTGAAGCCGATGAAGATGCAACTTGGGAAACCGAGGAGAAGATGCGTGGGCTTTATCCATTCCTTTTTGAGGGTACATTCTCAATTTCCTCTCCTAAGTAGCATATCTTTCTTTTTGCTATCCGTGTTTATCCTGTTTATCTTGTTATCTCGTTAACCTTGTCATGAGAACCTTAGGTAGAAACCCTTTGGATGAAACATGCAATTGAAACATGTTATGCTTGATGGCTGCAAGTGGGTGCAAGTGTTTGCAAGTGGATACTCGTGGATGCATGATACACATTAGGCACTAAGATCGACTCACACACTTTCATGTTGCATATGCATGAGTGCTTATACTTATTCATGGATGAAACTTGTTATGCTATCACGTGCATGTTGCATATGGATGAATATTATGTGCACTCATGTAGATATTATAAGTTATGTGAGGAATTTGCATACATATGGACTCATTTCACTAACATGTTTTGCAATAAGGGGGTTTACTGAATCAGTAACCTCCTAATTTTCGCATTAGATAAGTACATATACACACACCTTTGCATATGATCATACAACATTTAGAATCCTTTAAGGACAATGACTGCACGTGGATGATGTTTTGAGTAGATGGATGGTGGATGGTAGGATACGTTCTTCCTAACTTGGAGATTTCAGGGACGAAATCCTTTAAGGTGGGGAGAATGTAACAACCCGTATTTTTAATAGCATGCTATAATGTAAATCAAGGCAGAATTAAATTGTAAAATCTGAATCAAGGAAACGGGCTGTGCCATTGCGTTCGTCTCGGAAAAATACGCGAAATAGAGTCCGAGTTTTCGAAAAACGGAGTCTGTATGACCAAGTTATGGCCCAATGAAGTTTTCAGAAAATTCCAAGCCCGAAAACCGATCAAATTCGAATTCAGATTCAAATTTCAACCAAGGCAGAATGGGCGGGAATTTTCCCGCCCCAGGCAGGGTCGACACCAGTGTCGACCCCCCCATGGGTCGACACCCATGTCGACCCAGGGGTCGACCCCCCCCCCCCACCCCCACCCAGTCGGACCAGTTTTTTTGGTGCACCATTTTGACAGGTTAGGTCTTGCTCTGGAAGTTTCTAACGGGAGTTGATGGCTCAGATTCGATTTAGGGTTAATCGTATGGTCTAAATTAACCTAATCACCTATAAAAAGACCCCTAGACCTAGCCTAAACCCTCATTAATCATTCCTACAACTAAATGCTGTCCAAATATTCACCAATCATGGCCTCCATCTTCTTCATGAAAGCATGAGTGTCTCAAATCAATCTATGTCATAAAAGAGCCATCTTTATTAAGTAAAAGAGCCTTCTTTCTTTGTCATTGGAGTTATTACTTCTTGTTTCAAGGCGTTTAAGTGGAGCTTATTATTTTCTTTGCGGATTTTGCTTGTGGCTTCGTCTCAATCTTTAAATATATTGATCTAGATCGCATAACCGCTCATTGTAAGCCCTATACTACTCTTAGATTTTAACTATGAAGTTAAATTTTACATGTTGCAAGTTGAGTTTGGGCCTAACTATGATATGTGCTTTAATCTTATCATGTTTTGCATGAATATATTCTATGCATGTTTGTAAACCTATGAACTTATCATGTTATGCATGAATATATTCTATGCATGTTTGTAAACCTATCACCTTGACCTTGTGGGCTAAAAGCTAAAAGCTTTATGTTGAAATGTTGCATTATACAACATGAGAACTCTTATAACCTTTATGATAACTTGCATATAATGTTATATGCGAGCTTCTAGCCATCATCCTATGTCATTCATAATCATGTTTCACCTATTTTCTTAAGTTGATATTATGCATGCTTTGAGGCCTATGAAGTAATATGAAAGCTTATGAACCTATTTATGCCTCATATGCCACCATGTTTAACTTGTGGTCAACCTTATTACCTTATGCCCCTTGTTGTCATGCTTTTTGCAAGTTCCCTCTTTTGATCTATGTTATCTTATGCGAAACGTACATGCGATGGGAATGCGTTGGGTTTGGGTAATATTAAGGACATGAAAACATGATTTTAAAATATGACATGAACATTGACTTGTGATTATGTTTGTAAACATAATGATGGACATGGCACTTAGAAAATATGAGTGTGGCCAACTCGAGGTTGGGTTGAGCTTGTAGCATAAATCTACCCGGAACCGACCGGCTTAACTAGTGGCTACAAGCAATAGGACCCAATGTGAGTAGTTGGTCATGTTGCACTAGAAACCCGAGGTTAGACCAAGTTGTGGTGTAAAGCTACCTGGACCCGCCCGGCTTAACTAGTAACCACAACAAGGTCTAATGTGAGAGGTTGGGTGCATTAAACTAATTAATGCCACATGGTAGGGTTAAGTCATGGACCACTTGAATACTTAACCAATTAGACATGATGGGTTGACGCGGTTAAGTCATGAACCTTGGATACACTTCACCAACTTGATACTTGATTAGTTGGGGTTAACCACGCTTAACCCACTAGAAAACCCTAGTTACGTCGTCCTTCTCAGCAGTAACCCACTAGGGAGTATCGGATACCCTAGGGACTAGGCTAGGGTGGGGCACGATTACTGGGCTGGAGTGTAAGCGACCAAAAAGACGGCAAAAGTTGGTGCGCCATAGTAGATTCCGACGGACCATGGTCGTGCACATTGTCCGAGGATGAAAGACAGACTTGGGCACCAGTAGGTTTTGACTGTGCGTGCTTGTTTCGTGTCAGTGGTTGACACCCTGGGGCCGGATACACCCTAGGGTGGACCTAGTGCAGTCGACTACATTTTATGTTTGGACCATATGACACCGATACACGACGAGTTAGGCTGATAGGGAGCCGATCGACTAGACCGAGTAGTTGGACCTCGATTTAGGTCATCTCATGATGTGGGTCAGCTCTGGGCCAAGGGATCATTTCTTGTTTATACTTGACATGGATGGGAATACTAGTGCACACCTGGTGCAACTTAACCTTGTATATGCGATGCCACACTTGATCTATCTTGTTAACCTTTCACCATGCCAGTTATCACCCTACATCTCATCTCTGTTTTACATGTTCAGTTAACTTTATTAGTTTTTATACTAATAGTAGATAGGACTTACCAGTCTTTTTGACTGACCCGTTTTCTTTCGCCTCTTTTCTTCCGTTCCCCCCCCCCCAAGGTTTGCAGGGTGGGAACACTGTTACTTAGCTGGATCTTTTGCTGCTTTTCTGGATAGCTCCCATATAGTTTGAGCATGCTATGGCCTTATGCTACTTTGGGGATAGTTACTTTATGTTTCTTTTTCAGTTTTCAGTTTATGTTCTAGACTTTGTTTTATGGGAAAATAATGAACAAGTATTTTGATGTAACTTAACTATGGTTTTGAAATGATAGTTTTATCCGCTGCTTTATTTACTCTGTTTTTACTTATATGTTTTTTCTTGTGATATGTGCATGCATGTTACCTCGTTTAACGCCCCTCCAAAGCTAGTGTGCTTGCAAGAGTGGCATTGGCGGAGGTGGGGTGTTACATCCTCCCTGAGGTCCTCTCCCGTTTCTAGTTCACATCGGGGTGTGATGTTTGCGAATTAACGCTACACAAAGCTATGCTATATTAAAGTCGTGCTTTGATTATCAACAACAAGACTCTGCTTTTCAGCAGAAGCCTTGATCATTTAAATCTCAGCATGCCACACAGGAAATTCACGCTATACAACTGAGGTCTATCAATCACACAGAATGAAATCCAATGTCAGACACATATCCATTTACAAGTTCGTTCTGGGTCTGAACGAAGAGGCACCTTATTCCTCTCCTATATGTCTAATACAGAAGAGAGGTCCTCGCATATCCGGTCGATCTCCAAGTACGTCTGGATGATCACCACTTATTACCTTGTCTTGGGTGTGCAACCCAATCAAGACATTAATAATCATCCAAACGACGTGAAGACCTCCGGTCTTCAACCACTGTCTTCATCTTCGACATATCGTCGTATCAATTATTCAAAATGGGTATAAACCCGGCCTTTCCAAATAACTAGCGTATATTTTAAACAAGTGCTACGTAAACACAACATATGCCTCATTCCAATCCAGAATATTCTTTTATTCAAATATTCTTCTCACAATTTAAACCATGTTAAGGTTTTCCAAACTAGTCGGGATTAGCGAACCTTACCGAAGTAATCATTTGTTTTATTTCCCAATCCTAACCTACTTATCCCATGAAGCAAAACTGGTAATACTTCATATCTAACACCACGGTGTTATCGGTAAATTCAATTACCATTTCACGTTCAAATCTAATTAAAGATTTAACTATCGCCTGGAGTAAAACAGGTGGTACTCCATTCTCGATCATTTCTCGAATTTGATAATTTTAGTTATCACATTCACCTTTCAATCCATTTAAATATTCATTAAAACAATAATTCAGTTTTAATTTCCAAAAATCATTATTTAATGATTATTCAAAGTTAAGAAATTAATCTTATCTTTAACTGGGTTAAACAATTAATGTCATTTAAAACACAGCTCACGATAAACCCAAAATCACATTTCATTAACAATGGAATCTTCACGTAATACAGATCAATATATATAATCGATATGAACTTCCATATCCAGCCAATAATATAAATGGGATAATGGCAAAGCCTTTTAAATTCCATATATAGTAACAGTCTTCCTCCACAGAAGTTCACTTCGGGTTTTACTGAATCAAATTCCATTTCATTCCAATTTATTTTATTAAATTGGAAAACTTTTCTTTGGAAATTTCCCCTAAATCTTAATTAAAAGATTTATAAATTCCAAATACCATTTCACTGTAAATCGGGTTAAAGAACGAATGTCTTTAAAAACACAAGTCACAATAAACCCAATTCGCATTCAATTTCAAATCCAATTAAATGTTAATTAATTGGTAATTCTTCTCTACATCTTAATTAAAAGATTTTTTTTCTTTTCACTTGGGGTTTCAGAACAATGCTACTGAAGACCCCATCCCATCAGTCCCTAATCGTAAATTAGTAAAAGAACAATTCCCTAAGTATTAAGCCCAAAGGCCGAAACCAACATCAGATCAATACCCAAGAAACCATTCAACTTAGCTAATCTCTAGTTAGTTTCTAATTTTCTTAACTCCATTGGGTTTAAGAATAGTATTATTAAAGATACCATTCACGACAAACCCAAAATCTCATTCCGTTGTTAATCGGGTTAAAGAACAAATGTTTTTTAAAACACCGTTCACGATAACCCCAAAAACCAATTTCAATTTAATTCCAATTAAATATTAATTAATTGGTAAACTTCATTAAATCTTAATAAAAAGATTTATGTTTTTTCTCAACTAAGTTTAAGAATAGTGTCATTTAAAACACAGTTCACTACAAACCCAAAATCCAATTCAATATTAAGTACAAGGCTTTGAATAGAACTTATATCATCTTATATTCAATATCAAATTCTGAAATCCACAAATATCGTATTAGAATAACGATATGTATATCTTCCAAATTCCACCACAATATCCGTATAATCATGGAATCCAATATCGAAATATTCCGAAGATAATTTCGCTTTAAATCCATTCAAATCCATATATTGGAAATTTTGGTTTTTTTAAAACCATTCCAAATTCAATTTATTTATTTAAAAATATTGGATTATAATTCTAGTTCATAAACAGGTTCATTTTGATAAAAATTTATTTTTATCTTTTCAAATATGGAATTTTTCATTCCATATTTTTCCAAATCATTTATTATGATTTTACACAAATTATTGATATTTTCAATAATCTTATCAAGGCCCGTACAGTTGATTTCCATAAACGATCATTGAACTGCACTTACAACAACCTTTTCCAAATTTTATTTGGACATAATTCTAAATCTAACAGTTAGATTTCAAATCTCTTGTATTCTTTGGAAAGCTCTTTTCGATACGAATCCAACGATTCATGTTTTAGGAGAATCCGACGGTCGGATCTCCCGTATTGTCCATTCAAAGTCAATGGTCGAAATTCGCAAACTGCCGCGGCGCGGTGCGTTCTATTCAGACCATTATATATATATATATATATATATATACACACATATATATATATTATATTTCGTTGATTCCCATTTAAAACGTATTTTATAAATCGTTTTAAATTCGTTTTCAAAATGATTTCAACTTCATATTCAATTTCAAAGCAAAATTGAATATTCCATATCATTAATATACAAATGATAATATTTTCAAAACATTAGATTTTGAAGTCACTTCCTTTTCTATATTCATTATAAAAATGAATAAAATCGATATAAATATCGTTCACGTCAAAATAGCGTCAATCTAATCAACACGGCTTTATGTATTTAAATATATTCGTGTCCATCCCAAATCGGACATCAAAATCATATTTTGATCTTTGACTGAATATTATTTTAAAATATTCGTTATTTTAAAATATTCATTCTTTCTGAACTGGAATCAGACACAGTCAATTACCATATAATGTTGATTATATGGATTTCATACAACACATGTATAGAACAACAATGATAAACAATCAACCACCATCCAGAGTGTATTCTACACTGCATAAGCATTAAATATAAATATTTAACGCTTACCACAGTTTATCAACCAACTGATCGATATACAACTAAACGATTGGTATTAGTGTACGTCAAATATCATCCTAATACCCGTGTGGGGTTTTCAAACAACAAACATATATTTATTTGTGCAGTTAGGTGATGTGCAAAATATATCCTCCCAATCCATATCTGTCAAATGGGTGTACATAAGCAAATCATCCGATTTGTAAATGAATATTTATTTTATTTCAACCAATGAATATTTATTTTATTTCAACACATGAATATATTATATAATATTCGTTATTTTATTTTATTCAACACATGAATATATTTTATTTTTCATTCCACATTAACACAAACAAATCAATCCAAACACAAAACCAAACAAGTCGTCCATGAACTATGGACGACGGGGAATAGTTCATATATGCAGTTATGAAATAAATAACTACATAAAAAGAATTTAAGTGAGAAGTTCTCAACTTTGAGATCCACTCCTCCATTCCTTGTTTTTGAAAGGTTCGGATTTGGATTTGATTCTCGTCGATTCCAACGCAATCTTTTCCACGCTGTATATAATAAAAATCACATTTTTAATATGATGTTCATATATTTAAAAGTTGTTATCTTCACAATAAAAATCATATTTTTATTTCGCTATATTCACAAACAAAAATCCTATTTTTATTTTGCTAACTCCATAATAAAAATTACATTTTTATTTCAAAACCATACATATAAAAATCGTATTTTCCTACCACTACATCTTATATAAAAATCATATTTTTACATTCATGAAGATCATTTCTTTACATGCATAAAAATCATAGCTTTCCTAATACAAAGATCATACCTTTTCTAATTTAAAATCGAATCTTTTCCTTTATAAAAATATAATCTTTTCATATTACATTAACAAATATCATCTCTTTTTATTTTAATAAATCACTTCCTTCTATTCTTAAAAATCACCTCCTTTTCTATATTAAAAAAAACACTTCCTTATTATTTTTTAAAACAAATCTTTATCTACCTATAAACAGATTTTAAAAGTATGTTTAAAAAATATAAAAACTAATTTTAAAAGTAAAAAAAACAAGAAAACTCACCATCTCATGTTTGGAGGGCACTGTCATGGGGCTGAAGCTCTCTGGAGGCGGTGGCGGTCAGATGCTCGGCGCTGCAGGTGGAGGTGGCGGCGGATTTGGTGAGGGGGTGCTGGAGCGGGTTTCCCTCAATTTTGGGCCTAGGGTTAGTGAAAAAGGGAAGGGGGAGAGAGCGGAGGACAGAGGGGGAGGTGGGAAGAACGGCGCCGATCGCCAGAGGTGGGGAGGGTCAAGGCGACGCTTGGGCGGCGGTCCAAAGAGGGGCGACGGGGAGAAGTTCGTGCGGGTTTTATTTATTTATTTTCCTTTTTCCAAATCTGTTCGGAATGATATACAAGGAGGTTGACTAAGGAGAGAGGAATACAAAGAGGGAAATATATAATTATTTATTTGTTTAATTTAATTCTCCATAAAGTTGCTTTTCCATTCGAACTCCAATTCAAACCCAACAACTTTTGTCCATAACTAATTACCCTCATTCCGAACACAATGGGACATGTTTTGTAACCCAATTCGGCCGTGATGATTAGTTTCCGTTTAAATTAAAATATAAATCTAAATATATTCAATTCAAACGTACATTTTAATTTACCGGGGCCACATACTGATCCAAAAAATTCCAGAAAAATTATTTTTAGCTTTGTATTGATGATACGGTCCAAACAAAACTAACTTCATCAAATTTGAAGACCATATGAAAAATGGCCATTTCATGGTCGATCCAAATTAACTAAAACTGTTAAAACACGTTTTCTTCTGCCACGCTCACATATTGATCCCAAAAATTATGAATTTTGGAATCTAGCAATTCTGGATTCAACAGAAGTGATTTCGTCAAAAACGGGGGTCTTCTGCAAAATGGCTATTTTTAAGGGCTATATTTCCATAGCGACCACTCTGAATTTTCAACTGGGCATAACTTTTTATACCCGCTATGAAATTCCAATTTTTCAGATTCTTGGAAAGATATTTTCGAATAGATTCTAATATTTTTGGTCTAACCAAAATCCGGTTTATTTTGAATACTGTACATTCATTCGAAATTTGAATTTTGAAATCGAATTTTCAAACTACCGCGCCATTTCCAATTCCTTTTATAGTTAAAATAAATATTTATATTCTAACTTCGATTTAAATAAATATATAAGTTCTAATTCTATTCAAAATAAATTTCTAGTCGTTATTATTTAAAATAAATCATTTTAAATATTCAAAATTCATTAAAATTGCCAAAATAAAAAAAATTAAATTGGTTCTAATTTACAGGGTTGTTATAATCTCCCCCACTTAAAATCTTTTTGTCCTCGAAAAAGAACGGAGCTGAAATTTGTTTAACTAATCAACTCAATTTTCATTCTGACTTTCAATCTTCAACTTTTCAATTTCTAAGAATTTTTAATTTTTCAAAAATTTGGTTAACACCCTAAATTTTCGAATTTTTTTGCCACAAACTCATTTTTACGGGGAGCACCGGGAAAATCCTCAAACTGCCACGCAGTCCCTCTCATCTCAAAAGGAAAAAGAAAAAGAAAAAGAAAAGGCCAAGCTAGCCAGTCGGATCATAAAATCATCCAAACCGAATAAATTAGTAAACATGTACCTATTTGTCGGATATACAATTTTATTCCTCTTCTCTAGCTTCCTTGCCGTGACCTGTTCAATGTATATACATGTATATGCATGCAATTTCAACCAATTTTCCATTCAATTTAATATTTGTTCAATTTGGCTAAATGGTTCAATATTTTAGTTAATCAAACAGCATAACTAGCAATTAATTAGTTGATTAATTTTCAAATTCATAACTTTGATAGATATACACAAATTCATGTTTTGATACCAGTTCACAGCAATAAACCCTATCTAGTTTTGGTTCTTACACCAGTCTAATGGAAATATATAAACATCCGACTTTCAAAACTCGAACACAAATACTGATGATACTATAGTAATCATCAGAATCGTCTCCGGGCTACTAGAGTGTGATTCTATATCTATCCAATATATTTGAGGCTTCGAATACACGTTAATTATGCGTATATTCAAAATCTGCATATACTCGACTGTCCAAATCAAGTTAAAATAAATATTCAAATATGTATAATTAGATTCAAATTTTCAAAACAAATTTTTTTCTCGTTTTTATTTTAAAATAACACTCTTCACACTCATTCTAGGATACTACTGATCCTATCTCTAACGAGTCATTCTCATTGGATATTACTAATCCAATCTCTGATGAATTCTTTCATTCGAATCTAATATGCTTTGTTCTCGAGCTCTATAAACCAAAGCTCTGGTACCAAATAAAGCAACCCAAACTTCACCGTAAAGGAAAGCCCCAATTCAGTTGAGAGCACGACAAAACAGAACACAAACAGAAGAAAATTTCATTGCTTATTACAACAATTTACATCAAAGTACAAGAATATACATAGTATGAACAAATAATATACATTTGATAAATATCAGAGATTTACAAGTTACAATGCAGTGGAAAATAATACAAAACAGAACTGTAAGAGATACATGGATACAAAGCTTTCTGAATATCATTCCAGCTGTAAACCAGGATCCTGTGAATATAAATCTGCAAAGCCAAAACTACTAGCAGCCTGTATGGAAAATAAGGGCACCCAGAGTTTAGGTTAAAACAATAAACTCCAGGTCAGTCATGTGACTGGTGTGAGAACTGAAACAGTTATCAATCTTTATTTTAATGTTCGGTAAATCAAGGGACTACGCTGTATAATACGGAACACGTTTTAACCCCAAGAATACTAGTGCATATAACAAACAGCGCAATGCTAAATAAAGAAAATGAAGCTATTATAAGACTCAGGTCTCATACACAATGCCACGCAAGCCGGAGGATAGAGTTTTACCTTATAATAGCCAAATAATGCTTGGTACATTTAAAACAAATCATTTTGATACTATTACAGTGTAAAGTGTATGAAAACGACTTCAAATATAAATGTATCAATCATTGACGGCATAACATCCCATGCTACTATGTTGCCATACCAGTCTCTACAAATAAAACCGAAATGTCACGTATTGGAAGTTGGAATTCCGTCTTTGGACCAAGGCAAGGGATCGTCCTTACCACTTCAAGACTCTCTAAACCGAGCCTCAGGCGAGCTCGCAGGCAAGCCTTGGATCGTCAGGGTCGGTCCACACGGAGAGGATTAAAATGCCTGAACATTGCGTTTCCCCGCCCTCTGGGGCGTAAACCGGTGATATCCCGACCAAACCATCCATCGGCCCCGTAGTGACAGATATAACCGAGGCGCCTCGCTTTCCATCATCCACATAAGTAAAATTCCAGGGCTTGTAAATGCTGACACCACTCCTGGCCAGAAAGAAACACATGTCCTCCCTGAGGTCCTCTCCCGTTTCTAGTTCACACAGGGGTGTGAGCCTCGCGAATTAACGCTACACAAAGCTATGCTATGTTAAAGCCTTGCTTTGATCATCAACCACAAGACTCTGCTCTTCAACAGAAGCCTTGATCATTTGCATCTCAGCATACCACACAGGCAATTCACGTTATGCAACCGATGATTATCAATGACACAGAATGAAATCCGATGTCAGACACACATCCATTTACAAGTTTGTTATAGGTCTGAACGAAACAGGAGGCACCTTATTCCTCGTCCCAAATTTCCAATACAGGAGAGAGGTCCTCGCATATCTGGTCGATCTCCAAGTAAGCCTGGACGGTCACCACTTATTGCCTTGTCTTGGGTGTACAGCCCAATCAAGACATCAGTAATCATCCAAACGTTGTGCAGACCTCTGGTCTTCAGCCACCATCTTCATCTTCGACTTATCGTCGTATCAGTTATTCAGAATAGGTATAAACCCGGCCTTTCCAAATAACTCATGTATATTTCAAACAGGTGCTACACAAACACAACATATGCCCCATTTCAATCCAGAATATTCTTTTATTCAAATATTCTTCTCACAATTTAAACCATGTTAAGGTTTTCCAAACTATTCTGGATTAGCGAACCTTACTGAAGTAATCATTTGTTTTATTTCCCAATCCCAACCTATTCATCCCACGAAGAAAAACTGGTAATACTTCGTATCTAACACCATGGTGTTATCGGTAAATTCAATTACCGTTTCACGTTCAAATCTAATTAAAGATTTAACTATCGCCTAGAGTAAAACTGGTGGTACTCCATTATCGATCATTTCTCGAATTTGATAATTTTAGTTATCAAATTCACCTTTCAATCCATTAGAAGATTCATTAAAACTCTAATTCAGTTTTAGTTTCCAAAAATCATTACTTAATGATTATTCAAAGTTAAGAAATTAATCTTATATTTAACTGGGATAAAGAACTAATTTCATTTAAACACAGCTCACGATAAACCCAAAATCACATTCCATTAACAAAGGAATCTTCACGGAATACAGATCAATATATATAATCAATATGAACTTCCATATCCAACTGATAATATAAATGGGATAACGACAAAGCCTTTTAAACTCTTTGTATAGTAACAATCTTCCTCCACAGAAGTTCACTTCGAGTATTACTGAATCCAATTCCCTTCCAATTTATTTTATTGAATTGGAAAACTTTTCTTTGGAAATTTCCCCTAAATCTTAATTAAAAATTTATAAATTCCAAATCCCATTTCACTGTACATTGGGTTAAAGAACGAATGTCGTTAAAAACACGGTTCACAATAAACCCAAGTCGCATTCCATTTCAAATCCAATTAAATGTTAATTAATTAGTAATTCTTCTCTACATCTTAATTAAAAGATTTATTCTTTTCACATGGGGTTTCAGAACAATGCTACTGAAGACCCCATCCCATCAATCCCTAACAGTAAATTAGTAAGAGAACAATTCCCTAAGTATTAATCCCGAAGGCCGAAACCAACATCAGATCAATACCCAAGAAACTATGTAACTTATCTAATCTCCAGTTAGTTTCTAATTTTCTTAACTCCATTGGGTTTAAGAACAGTATTATTAAAGATACCATTCACGATAAACCCAAAATCTCATTCCATTGTAAATCGGGTTAAAGAACAAATGTTATTTAAAACACCGTTCATGATAACCCAAAAACCAATTTCAATTTAATTCCAATTAAACGTTAATTAATTGGTAAACTTCATTAAATCTTAATAAAAAGATTTATGTCTTTTCTCAACTAGGTTTAAGAATAGTGTCATTTAAAACACAGTTCACGACAAACCCAAAATCCAATTCAATATTAAATACTAGGCTCTGAATAGAAATTATATCGGCTTATATTCAATATCAAATTCTGAAATCCACAAATATCGTATTGGAATAACGATATATATATCTTCAAAATTCCTCTAAAATATCCGTATTATCACGGAATCCAATATAGAAATATTCCGAAGATAATTTCGCTTCAAATCCATTCCAATCCATATACTGGAAATTTTGGTTATTTTTAAAACCATTTCAAAACCAATTTATTTAAAAATATTGGATTATAATTCTAGTTCATAACTAGTTCATTTCAATAAAAATATATTTTTATCTTTTCAAATATGGAATTTTTAATTCTAATTCTTTCCAAATCATTTATCATGATTTTATACAAATTGTTGATATTTTTAATAATTTTATCAAGGCCCGTCCAGTTGATTACCATAAACGGTCATCGAACTACACTTACAATGACCTTTTCCAAATTTGATTTGGATATAATTCCAAATCTATCTGTTAGATTTCAAATCTCTTACGTTCATTGGAAATCTCTTTTCGATACGAACCCAAAGGTTCTGGTTTTAGGAGAATCCGACAGTTGGATCTCCCGTAATGTCTATTCGAAGTCAACGGTCGAAATTCGCAAACTGCCACGGCGCGGTACGTTCTATCCAGGCCATTATATATATATATATATATATATATATATATATATATATATATATAATGTATATATTATATATATTTCGTCGATTTCCATTTAAAACATATTTTATAAATCGTTTTAAATTCGTTTTCAAAACGATTTCAACTTCATATTCAATTTCAAATCAAAATTGAATATTCCATATCATTAATGTATAAATGATAATATTTTCAAAACATTAGATTTTGAAATCATTTCCTTTTCGATATTCGTTATAAAAATGAATAAAATCGATATAAATAACGTTCACGTCAAAATGGCGTCAGTCTAATCAACACGGCTTTATATATTAAAATATTTTCGTGTCCATCCCAAATCGGACATCAAAATCATATTTTTGATCTTTGACTGAATATTATTTTAAAAAATTCGTTATTTTAAAATATTCATTATTCTAAAATATTCATTCTTTCTGAACTGGAATTAGACACAGTCAATTACCATATAATGTTGATTATATGGATTTCATACAGCACATGTATAGAACAACAATGATAAACAATCAACCATCATCCAGAGTGTATTCTACACTGCATAAGCATTAAATATAAATATTTAATGCTTACCACAGTTTATCAACCATTCGGTCGACATACAACTAAACGATTGGGATTAGTGTACGTCAAATATCATCCCAATACCCTTGTGGGGTTTTCAAACAACAAACACAGATTTATTTGTGCAGTTTGGCGATGTGTAAAATATATCGTCCCAATCCATGTCTATCAAATGGGTGTACATAAACAAATCGTCTGATCTGTAAATGAATACTTATTTTATTTCAACCCATGAATATTTATTTTATTTTAACACATGAATATATTATATAATATTCATTATTTTATTTTATTCAACAAATGAATATATTTTATTCAACAAGTGAATATATTTTATTTTTCATTTCGCATCAGGAACCACATTCACACAAATAAATCAATCCAAACACACAACCAAACAAGTCGTCCATAGTCTGTGGACGACGGGGAACAGTTCATGTATGCAATTATGAAATAAATAACTATATAAGAAGAATTTTGGTGAGATGTTCTCACCTTTAGAATCCACTCCTCCATTCCATATTTTTGAACAGTTCGGATTTGGATTTGATTCCCGTCGATTCCGACGCAATATTTTCCACGTTGTATATAATAAAAATCACATTTTTAATATGATGTTCATATTTAAATATTGTTACCTTCACAATAAAAATCATATTTTTATTTCGCTATATTCACAAACAAAAATCATATTTTTATTTTGCTAACTCCATAATAAAAATTATATTTTTATTCCAAACCATACGTATAAAAATCGTATTTTCCTACCACTACATATTATATAAAAATCGTACTTTTACATTCATAAAGATCATTTCTTTATATGCATAAAAATCATAGCTTTCCTAATACAAAGATCATACCTTTTCTAATTTTAAAAAATGAATCTTTTCCTTTATAAAAATATAATCTTTTCATATTACATTAACAAATATCTTCTCTTTCTAATTTAATAAATCACTTCCTTCTATTCTTAAAAATCGCTTCCTTTTCTATATTAAAAAAACACTTCCTTGTTGTTTTTTTTAAAACAAATCTTTATCTACCTATAAAACTGATTTTAAAAGTATGTTTTAAAAATATAAAAAATAATTTTAAAAGTAAAAAAAATAAGAAAACTCACCATCTCACGTTTGGAGGGGACTGTCATGGGGTTGAAGCTCTCTGGAGGCGGTGGCGTTCGGATGCTCGGCGCTGCAGGCGGAGGTGGCGGCGGATTTGGTGAGGGGGGTGCTGGAGCGGGTTTCCCTCGATTTTGGGCCAAGGGTTAGTGAAAACCGGAAGGGGGAGAGAGAGGAGGACGGAGGGGGAAGAGGGAAGAACGGCGCTGATTGCCAGAGGTAGGGAGGGTCAGGGCGACGCCTGGGCGGCGGTCCAGAGAGGGGTAACGGGGAGAAGTTCGTGCGGATTTTATTTATTTTCTTTCGGTTTGGAACAATATACAAGGGGGTTGACTAAGGAGAGAGGAATACAAAGGGGGATAATATATAATTATTTATTTAATTTAATTCTCCATAAAGTTGCTTTTCCATTCAAACTCCAACTCAAACCCAACAACTATCATCCACAACTAATTACCCTCATTTCGAACACATTGGGACATGTTTCATACCCCAATTAGGCCATACGATCAGTTTCCGTTTAAATTAAAATATAAATCTATATATATACAATTCAAATGTATTAATTTACCGGGGCTACATACTTATTCTAAAAATTCCCGAAAATTATTTCTAGCTTCGTACTGATGATACGGTCCTAACAAAACTAATTTCGTCAAATTTGAAGACCGTTTGAAAAATGGCCATTTCCTGGTTGATCCAAATTGATTGATACTGTTAAAACACGTTTTCTTCTGGGACGCTCAAATATTGATCCCAAAAATTATGAATTTTGGAATCTAGTAATAATTTGACATTCCTGACTCAACAAAGGTGGTTTCGTCGAAAACGGGGGTCGTTTGCAAAATGGCTATTTTTAAATGCTATATTTCCATAGCGACTATTCTGAATCCTCAACTGGGCAGAAATTTTTATCCCCACTATGAAATTTCAATTTTTCAGATTCGTTGGAATGATATTTTCAAATAGATTCTAATATTTTTGGTTTCACCAAAATCCATTTTATTTTGAATCCTGTACATTCATTTGAAATTTGAAATTGAATTTCCAAACTACCGTGTCATTTCCAATTCCTTTTATAGTTAAAATAAATATTTATATTCTAACTTTGATTTAAATAAATATATATGTTCTAATTTTATTCAAAATAAATTTCTAGTCGTTATTATTTAAAATAAATCATTTTAAATATTCAAAATTCATTAAAATTGCCAAAATAAAAAAATTTAAATTATTTCTTATTTTCTAGGTTATTACATATTATGTATATTTAATGGCCTGAATAGAACGCGTCGTGCAGCAACCGTTCGCGAATTTCGACCATTAACTTCAAATTGATGAAACGGGAGATCCGACCGTCGGATTCTCCTAAAACCGGAACCAATGGGTTCGTATCGATAAGATCTTTCCAACGAATATAAGAGTTTTGAAATCTAACGGTAGATTGGGAATTATGTCCAAATCAAAATTGAAAAAGGTCACTATGGATGCAGTTCGGTAGCCGTTATTGGAAACCAACTATATGGGCCTCGATAAAATTATTAAAAATTTGGTGAAATTATGTAAAATCATAATTAATAATTTGGAAATATTTTGGATGGAAAAATTCGATATTTGAAAGGATAAAAATATATTTTTATCGAAATGAACTAGTTATTAACTAGAATAAACCTTTAAATTAAGATTTAATGAAGCTTTCCAATTAATTAATATTAAATTGGAATTAAATAAAATAAATTGGATTTTTGGGTTTTTCGTGAATGGTGCCTTAAATAACACTTTCTTAAACCCCGTATGAAAAGAATAAATATTCTAATTAAGATTATTAGAGTTTCCAATTATATTTAGTAATTTGAATATAGTGAAATGTGAATTGGGTTTTTCGTGAACTGTGTTTTAAACGACATTTGTTCTTTAACCCAATTAACAGTGAAAACATAATTTGGAATTTATAAATATTTTTATTAAGATTTAAATGGAAATTTTCCAAAGTAAAGTTTTCCAATTTAATGGAAGAAACTGGAATTGAATGGAGTTAGATTTAATAATAATCGAGATGAGCTTCTATAAAAGAAAACTGTTATTATATATGGAATTTAAAAGGCTTTGCCGTTATTCCATTTATATTATTAGTCTGATACGAAAATTTATATCGATTGTATATTGATATGATTTCTGTGAAAATTCCATGTTTAATGGAAAATGATTTTGGGTTTATCATGAACTGTATTATAAATGACATTTGTTCTTTAACCCAGTTAAAGAGAAGATTAATTTCTTAAAGTTGAATAATCATAAAGTAATGATTTTTGATATTAAAACCAAATTGGAGTTTTAATGAATCTTTAAAAAGAAGATTAAAGAATAAATTTAAAATAATTTATCTTTGATAAAATTAATGGGAACCTTTCCCTAATAATGTGAATATTTTATTAAAAGAATATTCTAAATTGGAATGAGGCGTATGATGTGTTTCTATAGCACTTAATTATTGATTATAAAGTATGCGAGTTATTCGGAAATACCGGGTTCAACCCATTCTGAATAATTACTACGATGATTAAAAGTCGAAGATGAAGACCGTGGTTAAAGACCGGAGGTCTTCACATAGTTTGGATGATTACTGATGTTTTGATTGGGAGGCATCCAAAGACAAGGTAATAAGTGGTGATCGTCCAGACGTACTTGGATATCGACGGATATGCGAGAACCTCTCTCCTGTATTGGACATATGGGACGAGGAATAAGGTGTCTCCGGTTTCGTTCAGACCCATAACGGACTTGTAAATGGAAGGTATGTCTGTTATTGTATTCCTTTATGTTGTATTCACTGATCTCTGCTAAATATATACCTGTTTGGTGGCGGAGAATCTATTCTCTTGCTTAACACCCTTCTCTGAAAGGTATGAGCTTAGAGGTTATATATTTGCAGAAATCAATGGTATGATATGGATTGACAATGTGGCATGCTAAGATGCAAATGATCAAGGCTTTTGTTGAAAAGCAGAGCCTTGTGGTTGGTGATCAAAGCACGCCTTTAGTTAGCATAGCTTTGTGTATAGCGATACTTCGCGAGCCTCACACCCCGGTATGAACCAGAAACGGTAGAAGGATGGAAGGGAGGACGTGCATTTCTTTCTAAATAGAAGTGGTGTCATACTATTGAGCCCATACATTTTACTTATGTGGATGATGGAAAGAGGCGCCTCAGATTTGAGTCCCTAGTGGCTTTTTATTTACGCCCCATAGGGCGGGAAAACATATTGTTCAGGCATAACTAATCCACTAAAGTATTTGTGGACCGGCCTTGCTGCTCTTAGGTGCAGTTGCGGCTGTATCCTGAGGCTCGGGCTAGAGAGTCTCAAATTTGGTAAGGATGATCCCTTGCCTTAGTTAATGATGGAAATCCAAGTTCCAATAAGACACCATACGGTTTTGATTGTATAACTAGTATGGCGACATAGTATATGGTAGCTATGCCGTCTATGATTGATACATTATGTTTGAAATGTTTTTGAAACATATATACCCTAATAATAATATCAAATCCATTTTATTGTATCAAGCATTTTTGACCATTATAAGGTAAAACTCTATCCTCCAGTTTTTGTTGCATTGTGTGATGGGACTTGAGTCTTATAATGGTTTCATTTTTCTAAAAAGCATTACGTTGTTTAACGATTTACTTTATTTCTTGCACTGGCAATCCAATGGAGTAAACCCGTTCCACGTTAGCGGCGTGGTCCTGTGATTAGCCTTATGATTATTAGATAACTTAAGTAAGATTTCTCATACCAATCCCATGACTTACTCGTAGTTTGTTTCACTTTGCAAACTTGGGTGCCCTCTTTTCCACACGACCAGTCGAGTGGCTTGTTTTGCAGATATCTATTTGTTAGGCAGGATTCTGGATCGAAGCTTAAAGCTGTAGCCAAAGCAATGATAGTCTTCCGTTGCATTGTGTTAATTTTATTGTAAATTAATCTTCTGCTGTATTATTATTTATTCGATGTACTCTAATATTCTGTACTCTGATGTTGCATTATTTTGATGTAATAAAAGTCTTTTGTTATTTGTTATGATGTGTTGTATGCCCAAAGTTAGTGTATCCAGCGATTTCCCACGAGGGGGATTTTCGGGTCATTACAGCCATGCTTAAATGTCTAACATATTTGGTTCGTCAAAGAAAACAATGCCACGAGAATACGTGATTATTTTCCATAGTTACACAAAAATGAATATAAATCATAGTCATTTGAAAACTATCAGGAGCACGAACCATGGGTTGCTGAACATCTCGATCACATTTTACGAATATACTGTAACAACCCAGATTCCAACGGACCGATTTTTTTTCAAAAATTCAATCCCCCGAAACCCAAGCTGGTTGCTCTGGTATCCTGCAGAAAAAGACAGTGAAACGAGATATGTCAGAGATCAAAAAACACCTCATAGCGGAAGGAGTAAAATATAAAATATTTAAAACATAGCTTTACCTTAATCACAATACTACTAAATAAGTATTCCCAAAGCTATAAGTCTCTGTCTAACCTGCGAATGTTATGAGGTGGGGGTCAGAACATAAGTTCTGTGTGAATGAATTTAAACTACACTTCTTGAATAATTCTACATATACCGTTCAATTAAACTTTCTTATTTATTAGGTTATACGTGTTATTAGCACTCAAAGCTTACACACATGTCGCACCCATCTACTCCCTAGTAGATTAACCTAATATAGTGTATATGTAGCTAACCCCAAACTGAGGTACACCCCGTGATACCCCACTCGCACGGTCTCCTCGGTATCGCCACAGTAATATGCGCAGTCCCTCATCCTATGCCATAGTAACGTACAATGCTACATCGGCATAGAACCACTATCGTTGTGCTACGTAAGCGTACTGATTGCTATCCTCGAACTACTTGATCGAGTTTGGTTCCATCACCGTATAAGGCCCTCTAGTCTACGATACACCACCCAGACCAGACATGGTTGTAGCTAGACTTTCCCACATACGTATCATCAATCGTACTCGATGTTTCTACTGCACATAACCTCTACTTGTGCACCAAAGTTCCATGGCAGGGCAACACCAGAAAACATGAAACTCGGTCGGGAGCTTTTCTATATCTGTACGGGCCCGCCTCTAAGAGTGTCCATTGTAAAGATATCCCTCGGGTCTGGTTTTTCTGTGTGGCTATGGCCCCACCTCAGCCTCTCCCTCAACTAGTAAAGACCATACAAGCTAAGAGACCACCCCTAACAAGCAAGCAATCTAAACGTCCATGTGGGGTCTCCCCGCACCCGTCCCTTGATAGCAAAGGTTAACGATCTCTAGGGGTTCGCTATTGTCTTTTCGCATTCCTTAGGCTGTTGGTGACAGGCGTCCAACGATCCTGCTATCGTTTGGTCTTGACCCTCCACCTCCGCCTAAGGCAATCGCCGAACCACCCTTAATGAGATTGCGTACAGCATTATGATTGCCCCCTACTTGTGTAGTCAGGGCCCACCCACCTGGTAGTTCCGCGCAGACCCAACCACTATAATCCTAGCCCGAAGCAAAACCACTACAGATGGCTACCAAGAGCACCTTTAACATCTCAGGAAGCCACGTGCTTCCCCTTCCAGTCCGTTGGAGCCGCAAAAATAGCGATCGTGCGCTCTCCTCGTGCCTTATGACACCATCATGATCTACCTCATTGGGTTATTCATCCTATAACTTACGGACTGCTTCAACCACCTTAGTTTTATATGTCATTAGACCCTAAGTCTAACCATTTCACACATGTGCCACCTCGTCAATTTTCTCATTTAACTTGGTTATTCACATTAGCTTCCCTTTTTTTCGTATTCACCAAGTTACCCTTGCTTATTAATTCAATTTATACTTAACCTACTTAAGTCCATTAATAAGCCCACAACATCTTATTTTCCAATTTCATAAATTATTCCCTTTTTGGGTTACAACAACGTGCTATACTTAATTCATAGTTAAGTATACCTTATCCCACGTATATACTGATTAGGAGAATAACCCTCTAAACACCAGCCCCGAAGACCAAAATCAACATCAGACTGGAACCCAGAGAATTACTTAACCCAACCAACTTATATAATTTTAATTTACTTCTTTTCCACTCATATAACTTATATCATTTTTAATTTCACATTTCTCCTTTCCAAATCACTTAATTTAAGTATATCTTTACATATAAGTTATCTCATCTTCCTTATCGTTTCCTATAACTTACCTTGTTCCATAAGTTATAATCTCCACCTATTATCCTTTCTTGCCTTATTCAAGTTTACTCATAATAGGTTATTTATCATTCCTCATTTCTTGTCATTAATTTTAGGTTAACTTATTTCATAGTATAAGTCGTCCCACCCTTCAAGTCTTGTATTACATCTTAAGTCATAACCTTCCCTTGTCCCTATGACAAGTTTGCCTATTATTTAATTTTACATCACCGCAACTCAAGTTCATATTAGGTAATTATCATTCCCCCATTACTGTGTCATTTATTTTACATTTGACTTAACCCATCCTTTTACTTAACTCGTTACTTAAACTTTACCCAATTCAATTAATTTATGATACCGTTACGGGTCCCATTTGGTTAAGCATATCTAAATTCTGTTTCACATGTCACACGTGTCCCACTTAACCCCCTTTTTATTACAGTTTCCATGTCCTACACATATTTTACTACGGTTAAGTTTACCTAGGTTATGTCTTACATCACATGTCCCACAACGGTCAAGTCCACATTAGTTATGTTTTACATTTCATTTATATCACCCACTTAACCCTCTAACCATACCCATGTCACCCACATGTCTCATTATGGTTAGTATTTCTTAATTTATTTATAATGCCGAACGAGGTATGACCTCTCACATTAGACGTCCGTTCGTGGCCGCTGGATTTGTTGGGCGGTTCCGGGTAGTCTTATACCTCAAACGCGCCTAACCTCGTGTCATAAACCGTTACGCCTCTAGTTCTTGCCGTTGACCTCTCACATTAGACGTCTGCATGTGGTTGCTGGATTTTCCGGGCGGTTCCGGGCAGTCTTACACCACAAATGCGTCTAACCTCGTGTCGTAAGCATTCATTAACAATCATCTTTCACCCAAACCCCAAATTCATGTCATATGTTCCAAATTCAACTTAATTACATTTCATTATTATGCCTATTTCCATTTTGCCATTCACTACACCAATTACATAATAGTTAGCCAATTTTCATATTACCCAAATTATCCAATTATAGCCAAATTCACTAATTCCATGTTATTCATACCCAAACATGCCAATTTCCAATATCCAACTATATCCAATTTCATATAATCAATATTTTCCCAATATATATATATATATATATATATATATATATATATATATCCCAACATTCCCACGTTCATACATATAATCTAATTCACCCTTTAGGCTTACTTTTCAAGTCACGAATAAATTTCACCAATCCATGTTATGCAATTACATGTTGTTAATATTGAATTATACCAATTCCATATCCAATGACAATTATCTCAAACTTACATAAATTCAACATTATAGATTATATTCCTCGACTGCATAAAATAGATTATGCCCAATATATGCAATAACAATTTTTATGCCAGAAACCCCAAAATTACATATTATATTCCAATATCCCCATATTCCAATCGTGCGTATTGTATAATAAGATTTCATTTAGGTTCGAGATAACCTAGATCCAAAAATAAAAAGGGTAAAGGATAAAAAGGAGAGAACTCAAACATAGGCATAAATAAAATAATAGATCTTATTAGATTAACATCATAATCATTATGGGGAATGGTAAACGATAGAAGCAACATTATACAAACAAATAAAGTTCAAATCCACTCACCTTGACTGGATTAGAGAAATAAGGGATTTGTTGTTGATGTAGAACGCTAATTTAATCTTCTAATTTGATTATTGGTGAAGAGCATGAATTGTTGATGAAGAACTTTGCTACTTGATTTGAAGAACTTGCAAATTAATTTAGGATTTTGAGGCGGCGGCCATCTTTAGTTAAAGTTTAGCGGCATGGAAGCGTTAGAAGGAATTGATTATGAATTAGGTTAGGTCTAGGCACTATTTTATAGGTGTAGAGAGTGTTTTTGAGCCATTAGATTGCCCTAGAAGCCATCCGGTCCATCCAGCATATCAAAAATCGTCACTGCCCAGATCTGGAAAAATTAGGGGGGAGGTCGACACTAAGGTCGACCCCTAGGTCGACCTCCCTAGGTAGGTCGACCCCCAGGTCGACCTCCCTAGGTAGGTCGACCCCCAGGTCGACCTCCCTAGGTAGGTCGACCCCCAGGTCGACCTGCCTAGGTATTTTCCTATGTAAATTCTGAATTTTTGTTGAATCTTCCGAAGGCCATAACTCTTTCATACGGAGTCCGATTTTTTAAAACTTGGACTCTATTCCAAGAAGAATTCCGAGACGAACGCAATGGTGATGTCCATTTTTCTTAATTCCTGATATTTAAATTAAGTATCCTTATTTCACTGTTTTCTCTGTTACGTACACTGTTATCGAATTAATTTTTCCTTCTCTTCCATATATTAATAAATTTTTCATTATACATCACCATTATTTACCTATCTATGCATATACACATATTTTTACATACTTTTAACTATATTAAAAATGTGTGGTGTTACATTCTCCCACCCTTAAAGAATTTCGTCCCCGAAATTCGATAAGAGTAAAATAGATAACCCCTCGCAATATCCATCCATCAAGTGTGCATCCAATTGTTGCAAACATTGTGCACATGTGCAAAGTGAGATACATCATAGTAAAGTATGTACGCCTAATTTGGATCCACCTATATGTATCCAAATCTTAAGAATTCTTTCAAAACATGATGCTCACATCCTAAATATACTTGCAGTTCTATATGAATGCAATATTTTTGAAAAATCAAAACGTTTTTCATCCACATTTTCCTACACTCTTACAGAGTAAGAGCATAGTTCATCCAATTTTCGCATCCAAAATCCTACCAACCATCATTAAATTCGAAATTTAGAAAAATCTAATTTTCCAAATTCGATTTCTTATGTTACGAAAAGGTGTAAAACGGAAAAATTCACATCCTCTGTTTTTCTTTTCTAATCGTACTTGGATTTTTTTATATGACTATTCTATGAAGATTTCCTATTTCCCTATCCAAGTACCATCACATAAGAAATTTCTTCTCTTTTTCTACTTATCTTGGAAAAATTTAATATTTACTCATCTTTTACTTAAGATTTCCATTTTTTTTTCCCGTCTCGTTTTGCTGCTTGATTGATTCTATTGTCTTCTTTTTAGTTAGGCTAGTTTCTTTCTTAGCTTATTTGACTTAATAAAATTACTTAAGTTTATTATTTTCAAATAAGCCATTTCGTTTTCAACTCAAACAGCATCATACACAGCAACTACTATGGGCCAAGAATCTTAGGACTTATGTAACGAGTCCACTCAATAGGATCTATACACTTGCTTGCCCTTCACTACCTAGTAGTCACCACTAGTCCATGCTTTGTATTACTAGCCTATACTTCTATTTCAAACAACAATCCTTTTTCATTGTCTCAAGCAACAATCCTAGGTTTCTCAATGCTTATGCATTCTATGGGAAATTTTCCATTAGTTTAATATTATCTAATCCCTGACTGTAAATTGGTAAGAAAATAACTCTCTAAGTATTAACCTCGAAGACCGAAATCAACATCAGATTGATACTCAGAGAATTTCTCATCTCAACCGATTCCCAGTTGGTTCTAATAGCTTTAACTTTATCTCGTTCTTTTTAGGCCTTAATCCTTAACTACTCCATTTGTAAAACATGGTTTGGCCTTCTTTCTTTTTATTACATTCTTCTTTCAAAAAAAACTAAAGTGGTAAAACTTTTATTCTTTTCTCAGAAACTTGTTTTTGCCAAACCATAAAAACATGTTACAAAGTAAAATTGCAAAAATAATTTTTTTTTTAAATCACAAACTGGAGTAGACAAGGATGACTAATGAGTTACACTGTTCCTATTTACAATGTTAACTTTGGTTGCTAAGGCGCAAAAATCTACTCTATTCTTGCACTCTACCGCTTATTTTGTTTACCCAACAAAATTTCTTTTTAAAACAATAATCAAAATTTATTGTTAACTGAATAGAGATTTCAAAACTTCTTTTCATATATGAAAACTAGCGAGCTATTTATGCTCCATAATATGAACCTTTTCATGAGAGAATTCTTTTAAAACAATAAATCGTTGTTTTACCCAACATACCTCACTTTACTTTAAAACCCATCATGCACTAAAAACATCAAAATACTTTTAAGATCAAAACTTGGAAAAATACCACAAACTCTCTTACAGATTCAAGTTCTTAAAAGCTTATCATTGGGTTAGACTCAAAGCGGGTCTTCAACTCGACTAGGCTTTCCTAGGCACTTATGCAAATTCAATTCTCTCGACTATAAATATTCCTAATCCATTTTCCACATCTTAACCTTTTCCAATCTATAAGGTTTCACTTCCGAACCGACTACTCTGAAATAACGTTCCAGTTTTAATTCTATGGGATACTTTCTTTCTCAAATATCAAATCATATTGTACACTTTCCAACCAAACCACCTAAGGGTTTCAAAAATTTCTATGTTTGTTACTTCAGTGTACAAACTAAAATATCCCAACTCTTTTCATATCTAGTGGGCCACTATATGGATCTACGTTTATATATATACATATATATATATATACATATATTTGAAAATAAAAACACGCTCACTCATTATCTATATATGAATCATAAACCTATGCTCTGATACCAGATGTAACAACCCAGATTCCGACGGACCGATTTTTTTCAAAAATCCAATCCCCCGAAACCTGAGTTGGTTGCTCTGGTATCCTACAGAAAAAGGCAGAGAAAAGAGATATGTCAGAGTTCGGAAAACACCTCACAGCGGAAGGAGTAAAATGTAATATATTTAAAACATAGCTTTACCTTAATCATAATACTGCTAAATTAGTATTCCCAAAGTTATAAGTCTCTGTCTAACCAGCGAATGTTATGAGGAGGGGGTCAGAACATAAGTTCTATGTGAATGAATTGAAACTACACTTCTTGAATAATCCTATATATACCGTTTAATTACAATTTCTTATTTATTAGGTTATACGTGTTATTAGCACTCAAAGCTTACACACACGTCGCACCCATCTACCGCCTAGTTGATTAACCTAATATAGTGTATATGTAGCTACCCCCATACTGAGGTACACCCCGTGATACCCCACTCGCACGGTCTCCTCCGTATCGCTACAGTAATATGCGTAGTCCCTCATCCTATGCCATAGTAACGTGCAATGCTACCTCCGCATAGAACCACTATCGCTGTGCTATGTAAGCGTACTGACTCCTATCCTCGAACTACTCGATCGAGTTTGGTTCCATCACCGAATAAGCCCCTCTAGTCTACGATACACCACCCAGAGCAGACATGGTTATACCAGGACTTTCCCACGTACGTATCATAAATCGTACTCGATGTTTCTACTGCACATAACCTCTACTTGTGAACCCAAGTTCCGTGGCAGGGCTACACCAAAAAATACAGAACTCGGTCGTGAGCTTTTCTATATCTGTAAGGGCCCGCCTCTAAGAGTGTCCAATGTACAGATATCCCTTGGGTCTGGTTTTTCTGTGGTGTCTATGGCCCCACCTCAGCCCCTCCCTCAACTAGTAAAGACCACATGAGCTAAGCGACCACCCCTAACAAGCAAACAATCTAAACATCCATATGTGGTCTCCCCGCACCTGTCCTTTGATTGCAAAGGTTAACAATCTCTAGGGGTTAGCTCTTATCTTTTCGCATTCCTTAGGCTACTGGTGACAAGCGTCCGAAGATCTTACTATCGTTTGGTCTTGACCCTCCACCTCCGCCTAAGGCAATCATCGAACCACCCATTATGAGACTGCGTACAACATTCTGACTGCCCCCTAATTGTGCAGTCAAGGCCCACCCACCTGGTAGTTCCACACAGACCCAACCTTTGTAATCCTAACCCGAAGCTAAACCATTACAGAGGACTACCAAGAGCACCTTTAACATCTCAGGAAGACGCGTGCTTCCCCTTCCAGTCCGTTGGAGCCACCAAAATAGCGAACGTGCGCTCTCCTCGTGCCTTATGACACCATCATGATCTACCTCGTTGGGTTATTCATCCTACAACGTACGGACTGCTTTAAGCGCCTTAGTTTTATATGTTATTAGACCCTAAGTCTAACCATTTATTTCACGCTTATGCCACCTCGTAAACTTTCTCATTTAACTTGGTTATTCACATTTGATTCCCTTTTTTCCGTATTCACCAAGTTACCCTTGCTTAGTAATTCAATTTATACTTAACCCACTTAAGTCCATTAATCAGCCCACAACACGTTATTTTCCAATTTCATAAATTATTCCCTTTTTGGGTTACAACAACATGTTATACTTAATTCGTAGTTAAGCATGCCTTATCCCACATACATACTGATTAGGAGAATAACCCTCTAAACACCAGCCCCGAAGACCAAAATCAACATCAGACAGGAACCCAGAGAATTAATCAACCCAACCAACATATATGATTTTAATTTATTTCTTTTCCACTCATATAACTTATATCATTTTTTATTTCACATTTCTCCTTTCCAAACCACTTAATTTAACTATATCTTTACATATAAGTCATCTCATCTTCCTTATCGTTTCCAATAATTTTTCTTGTCCCATAAGTTATAATCTCCACCTATTATCCTTTCTTGCCTTATTCAAGTTTACTCATAATAGGTTATTTATCATTCCCCATTTCTTGTCATTAATTTTAGGTTAACTTATTTCACAGTATAAGTCATCCCACCCTTCAAGTCTTGTAATACATCTTAAGTCATAATCCCTTGTCCCTATGACAAGTTGCCTATTATTTAATTTTACATCACCGCAACTGAAGTTTATAATAGGTAATTATCATTACCCCATTAATGTGTCATTAATTTTAGATTTGACTTATCCCTTTCTTTTACTTAACCCATTACTTAAACTTTACCCAATTCAATTAATTTATGATACTATTACGGGTCCCATTTGGTTAAGCATATCTAAATACTGTTTCACATGTCACACGTATCCCACTTGACCCCCTTTTTATTACAGTTTCCATGTCTTACACATGTTTTACTATGCTTAAATTTACCTAGGTTATGTCTTACATCACATATCTCACAACGGTTAAGTCCACATTAGTTATGCTTTACATGTCATTTGTATCACCCACTTAACCCTCTAACCATACCCATGTCTCCCACATGTCTTATTATGGTTAGTATTTCTTAATTTATTTATAATGCTGTAACGATGTATGACCTCTCACATTAGACGTCTATTCATGGTCTCTGGATATGCTAGGCCGTTCCGGGTAGTCTTATACCACAAACGCGCCTAACCTCGTGTCATAAACTGTTACGCCTCTAATTCTTGTCATTGACCTCTCACATTAGACGTCCGCTTGTGGTTGCTGGATTTGCCGGGCGGTTCCAGGTAGTCTTACACCACAAACGCGTCTAACCTCGTGTCGTAGGTGTTCATTAACGATCTTCTTTCACCCAAACCCCAAATTCATGTCATATGTTCCAAATTCAACTTAATTACATTTCATTTTTCTGCCTATTTCCAATTTTCCATTCACTACACCAGTTACATAATAGTTTGTAACGACCCAGAAAATCTGAACCAATTTAAAAATTTTAAATTGGCTAAAATAATGGATTTTAAATATTTAAAATAAATATTTTAAGTAATAGCAATGAAAAGTGAGTTTGAATCGATAATTGAAAACGAATATAATTAATTTTAATTATAAACAAGGCCTGAAATGGCGCTGCAGTTTCAAAAATTGAATTAAAACTTTATCGGACTGTACCGGGTGCAAAACAAAACGGATTTTAGTGAAACCAAAAATATTTAAATCTATTAGTGAATACCTTTCTAACGAATCTGAAAAATCGAATTTTCATTGCGGAAAGCAAAAGTTATGGCCGAATGAATTTTCAGAAAGGTCACTATGGAATTTATATAGCTCGTGAAATTGGCCATTTTGCATACGACCTCGGAATTCGACGAAACCATTTTTGTTAGATCCGGGATGTGAAGTTATCGCTAGGTTTCAAATTTCATAATTTTTGAAGCTAGTATGTGAGCGTGGCAAAGGAAAATGTGTTTTGGTCAATTAAAGTTAAATTGGATCGACCAGAAATGGGCCTTTTTGCAAACGGTCTCAGAATTCGACGAAACTAGTTTTGTTGGGACCGTATCTTCAAAACATAGCTAGATTTATTTTTCTGGAATTTTTCGAATCAGTTTGTGGCCCTGGTAAATTGAAATGTACGTTCAAATTTAATATTGAATGTTATATATTTTAATTTGAAGGAAAACTGGCTGAAACATTCGAATGGGCCTACGAAACATATTCCATTGTGTTCGGAATGGGGGTAAAACGCTAGGGACGACAGTCGTTGGGTTTAGATTGGTGGTCGCGTCAGAAAACCCCTTATAAAACCCATCGGCCAATCAAAATTTTTATAAAAAAAAATCCTTTAATTTTCTCTCTCCCCGATATCGATTCACGGCGGAAAACCGCTCGTGCCTTCTCTCCTCCGTTCCCCCTCCTACAAGCAAAATTACGCCTTCCTCCTATTGAAAATTTTGAAGACCACGAGAAGATCTTCAAATCAATATATAGTTTAGATTTTTTCATTGTGTGGATTGGAAGAACCGACGTCACGAAGTTCAGCACTTCGAACCGCAGCCGCATCCTCCTCCCTGTGTCGAAGTGGGCCCCACCTACCTCCGCCTGAGCGTCGTTCCAAGCACTACAAGGTGGTGTACTCCGATCATCTCCAAGTTGCACGGATCGAAAGAAAAATTAAAACCTAGTTTTGAAGAAATCAAGCAGGTATCGGCTGATTTTATTTAATTTGATTTTAACACCTTTAAACCGTTGCAAACTTTGAAAAATCATATCTTATTGCGGTGTTAACGAAATTCGATGAAACAGGAAACATCGTGACCGTGTGGACGTCTTCTACATTTTAGAAGAGGCCGTGTATTTTTCTGAGCCTTCTGCTAATTTTGGTGGAGTGGAACCCAATGTGAGATTTCTAATTTATAAACGATATGGAAAACGACGATGTATAAATTATATATTCGATGTATGAGTTATATAAGCGTTGTACACCTCATGTATAAGCGTTGTATAAGTTGTACGTTCAATGTATAAGTTGTATATGCATTGTAAAAATTATATATGTGTTGAAATGAAAATGAATTGCTATATATATATATATATATATATATATATATATATATATATATACACACACCCTTCGTCCACAAACCATGGACGATATTTATTGGTTGTGATTGGTGTGAAAATTGATTGATAGCGAATGGTTGTTTAGGATTATTTGTGGTTGATATTGATTGATTGTGGTTGAAAAATACCCATTTGTGGTTGAGAAATATTTGGTTGAAACCACATAGGATTAGTTTGTGGAAATGAAATAAATATATACATGCCGCCTGCGTGCGAACTAGATGCATGATCCCCATTGTCAAAAACCGCGAGGTTTTAAGGTAGAGCGAGGAGCCGTACTAGGGACGGTCCCGGTTTTAACTACCCTGCCGTTATGCTGCCGAAATTTTGAATAATATTCATGTGTTTGAATTATTTTCATGTGCTGAAACTATATTTATTCATTTAATAGAAAACCTTCATGTGTTGAATTGATATTCATTCATTGATTAGAAATTCATATGTTGAAAGGTATTCGTGTTTTAAATATAAAAATCACAAAACCTTCATGTGTTGAATTGATATTCATTTGTTGATTAGAAATTCATGTGTTGAATGGTATTCGTGTTTTAAATATAAAAATTACATTTTTATCTATATATAGAAACTATAGAAAACCTTCATGTGTTGAATTGATATTCATTCGTTGATTAGAAATTCATGTGTTGAATGGTATTCGTGTTTTAAATATAAAAATCACATTTTTATCTATATATAGAAACTATAGAAAACCTTCATGTGTTGAATTGATATTCATTCGTTGATTAGAAATTCATGTGTTGAATGGTATTCGTGTTTTAAATATAAAAATTACATTTTTATCTATATATAGAAACTATAGAAAACCTTCATGTGTTGAATCGATATTCATTCGTTGAATTGAAATTCATATGTTGAATGGTATTCATATTTTGAAATAAATCGTTTCATAATAAAAATCGCCTTTTATCAACTATATGGACTATGTAAAATAATCTCGTTTTAAAAGAAATTGTTTTACAAGAAAAATCCTATTTTATCACCTATATAAACTACATAAAATAATAGTGTTTTGAAATGAATTGTTTTACAATAAAAATTACATTTTCATTATATACATGAATTGTTGAAATGTGAAGTGTTAAAAATAGCAACTCGTTCAAATAAATATGCATGAGTTGAAATATTCATTAATTGGATAATGATATGATTTTTGCCTATGCATGAAACATTAGAATGAATGGTGTTTTTAAAAACAAATGGAATCGAAAATGAAGTTGAATGGAAAATGATAAGTGGTAAGAACTATATATATGTACATGCATATTTATTGAACAGGTTATAGCAAAAGGGGCTAGAGAAGAGGAATAAAATTTTGTGCCCGACAAATAGGTACACATTTACTGTTTTGTTTGGGTGATGATTTTATGAGCCTGTTGGCTAGCCGCTTGGCTTTTTCTTTTTCTTTTCAACATGAGACGCCCGTGTGGCTATTTGGGAATTTTCCCAGCCCCTCCCGTACAAAGGAGGTTATGTCGAAATTTTCCAAAATTTAAAGGCGTTAGTGAAATATTTGAAGTAAAAACGATATTGAAATTGTTGAATGAACTATATTTATATAAATATATAAATAAAATTAAAACGAAACATGGACGTGCAGTTCGTGTTTTGAAACCGTGATTTCAAACAACTAGTGCGGGAAATCCGACCATTGGATTTTCCCGAAACCGCAACCGTTGGGTTCGCCTTGGAAATATCTTTCCAACGGCCCAACCTTGTAAAAATCCAACGGTTGGATTGTCTAGAATGTTTAATCCAAATCTGAAGAAAAACATCGCCAGAAACGATTATATTTATATATATATATATATATAAATATAATTATATTTAATCGAATAACGACACTGTAGTTCGTATTTTGAAATTGAAACTTCAAACGATTGTACCGGGAGATCCGACCGTCGGATTTTCCCGAAACTGGAACCGTTGGATTATATTTAATCAAACATGTTGTTAATATTGAATTATACCAATTCCATATCCAATGACAATTATGTCAAACTTACATAAATTCAACATTATAGATTATATTCCTCGACTGCATAAAATAGATTATGCCCAATATATGCAATAACAATTGTCATGCCACAAACCCCAAAATTACATATTATATTCCAATATCCCCATATTCCTATCGTGCGTATTGTATAATAAGATTTCGTCTAGGTTCGAGACAACCTAGGTCCAAAAAAAAAAGGGAAAGGATAAAAAGGAGAGAAGTCAAACGTAGGCATAAATAAAATAACAAATCTTATTAAATTAACATCATATTCATTATGGGGAATGGTAAACGATAGAAGCAACATTATACAACAAATATAGTTCAAATCCACTCACCCTAACTGAAATAGAGAAATAAGTGATTTGTTGTTGATGTAGAACGTTGATTTAATCTTCTTATTTGATTATTGGTGAAGAGCATGAATTGTTGATGAAGAACTTTGCTACTTGATTTGAAGAACTTGCAAATTAATTTAGGATTTTGAGGCGGCGGCCATGTTTGGTTGAAGTTTAGCGGCATGGAAGCGTCAGAAGGAATTGTTTATGAATTAGGTCAGGTCTAGGCACTATTTTATAGGTGTAGAGTGTTTTAGAGCCATTAGATTGCCCCAGAAGCCATCCGGTCCGTCCTGAACATCAAAAATCGTCACTGCCTAGATCTGGAAAAATTAGGGGGGGAGGTAGACACTAAGGTCGACCTCCCTGGGTAGGTCGACCCCCAGGTCGACCTGCCTGGGTATTTTCCTATGTAAATTCTGAATTTTTGTTTAATCTTCCGAAGGCCATAACTCTTTCATACGGAGTCCGATTTTCAAAAACTTGGACTCTATTCCAAGAAGAATTCCGAGACGAACGCATGGGTGATGTCCATTTTTCTTAATTCTTGATATTTAAATTAAGTATCCTTATTTTACTGTCATCTCTGTTACGTACACTTTTATCGAATTAATTTTTCCTTCTCTTCCATTTATTAATAAATTTTTCATTATGCATCACCATTATTTACCTATCTTTGCATATACAACTATTTTTACATACTATTAACTATATTACAAATGTGGGGTGTTACACATATAATATCAATAAACTATCACACACGCATGCAAAGAAACTCAGGTGGGCGGAGCTCAGTTTCCAAGTGGCAGGTCAGGTCGGCTCTGCTTGCAGATAGAGAGGGTAGCAGCAGAGGTCCCAGCAAAAGGAAGTTCGAGCAGCGGGGTGTCACAGCAACTGGGCTTTGGGTTTCGGGTGGTGAGTTAGCGGGTTCAGATGCGAAGGGCAAGGCGGCATGGTGGCTAAGACTTGTTCAGGTCAGAGTGAGGCCGCAGGTTGGGGTCTTGGGTTCAGGAAGGAGTGATTGCGTCACGGTGGCTTCGGGCAAAGGCATGGAGGCTTGGACATGGGCGAGCCGGTGGGAAGAGATACATGGTGTGGGTAATCGAAAGAAGAAAGGTGATGGGAAGAATTATGTGGTGGGAAGAAATAAAGGAGCAGGCGGTGGGAAAAATGGAAAATGGAAAGAAAATGGAATAGCAATGGAAATAATAATATGTACGGGATGGGAAGATGTTTCTATCCCTTTTTATTTTCGAAGCAATGGCTTAAAACTTGTGACAGTTCATGTGAAAGGATGCACTTTGATTTTCCATTTCATGAGGATGCGGATTATACTTTTGAAAAGGCATTCGGAAATAAAAATGAGCATTTTAATTCTTTTTTTTTATTTTTCAAAATAAAGATCAAAAGGCGTTTGGCAATAGATAGGGAGAGTAACGCCATGCATGTTTTGAAAATAAGGAGCCCATTTACTAAGCTTTGGAATTTTTTAACGCATGAAGTTGAGACAATGTGCATGCATTTTTTGGACAACAAAAGTGTCTGCTTGCTACACTTTTGCAAAATGAAAAATTAAACGGGTAGTTTAGTATAACAAAAGGACGGGTTTTGCAGACCCAAAATGACTACAAAAATATGCGGGGCCGAATAGGGACACATCGAACTCAAATGACTTTGTTTAAAAAATGAACTGTGTAAGCCTTTTCAAAATTACAGCGCGAACCGAGCATCTAAACTGACAAGTAAATATATTGCGTTAATCAGCGCAATGAGACGACACAATGGTATAAATTTTGTAGTGTCACGATGCTCCATTTAAAAACGCGATTCAGATCCCCTTTAAACGTAAAATTCGGATAGGAAAAGAATTAAATGGAGGTCAAAACATCAGATTTTCGAAAAATGAATTTCACTATTGGATTCGTGACAACAAACAAAATATTTTTCATGTATGTCCGAACTGGTTTCAAAGAGATTTTAAAATTGCTAAAATTTGAACTATTATGCGCAGCTTTGCATTAAAAATTGAGTGATAGAAAAACATCCAAATTTTTCAACGAAATCCTCACAGTTGCTACATCTCATTACACGTATTTCAAATTCCAAATTTCTGTTATGAAAAACCATAGAATATTTTCAAAATAAAAATTTGATTTAAGTCGAAATTTAAATTATTAAAAATAGCGAGTTGTTTCAATTTGCTTCTAAATCATCTTTTCCTTGAAGTAAGTCACTATCAAATTATTCGCTACTCTGAAGTGAAGTAAAAAAAATCAATTAAAGTAATAAAAGAAATGGAAAATACTGTTTTGTGCTATAAGACAACAAAACATCGTATAAGTAGGAAATATATGATTAAGTCGTACCTTTTTATTTTTTATTTTTTAGGTAATCATAAATATTTTACGTTATACTTGTTAAATTTAGCGCACATTTTTCACAATAGTTTTGTATCAGAGCAATTTGTGCAATTTTCGCACAATAGTTTGATATCAGAGCAAGGCGATTTATTTACATTGTTCATCAATGACTTTAAGAATGTGCGGCAAATTTACTGGTAATTAGTCTACTATTATTTTGGGAAAAAAGGAAGACTTTGGGGGAGGAGATTATGTTGAGAGAGAAGAGCGTTCCAGTCTTGGAACTTTGACGTGATAAAAAGTTTAGTGTGTTGAAGGGACCATTGGATTTGGGAACATCTGATCATATTTCATATATGAGTCTTCATGCTGATGATGCTCGAGGGATCCAGGATTATCATGAAAGGAGCTTAGGTCAAGTGATAAACGGGTTCAATTTGGAAAATCCACGAAGATAAGGCGGAGTTTTTGTAGTATTAAAAACGCATTTGAGTAGGCTGGTTTCGCTAGTGTATTTTATATGGAAGATGATCTTTTGCAGGCAATTATTGTATTTGTAATCTGGTTTTGATTAAAGTAGTTAAGTGGCAAGAGATATTTTTGTATGGACAGAGATTTGGGTTAGCCTTTTTTGTTGTCAATGACTTTAGTTTCTGGCTATATATTTATATCAGTAATTGTGGGACTTTATTAGCCTTGTTGGTGTTAATATTACTTTGGAATCTACCTTATTTGGATTTTTGATATTTACAACAATTGTTGGTAGGCGGGGATATATTGTCTGAGCTCGTTAACAAGGTGTGGTAGGGTAGCTTTGTTGGAACCTATCAGGTAAATATTCAGGTTTTCTCACTATGAGATTTTGGCTTAAGTTGGAGTTCTTTTTTGAAGAGTTTTATGTTATGAAGAGAATTTGACTCGATATGGATGTTGGAGATATGTGATTTTGCATCAAGGTGGAGTGTTCAATTTGGTGATACAAACTCACAAATAGGTGGGAACAAGTATGCAAAATGGAAAGTAATCATATGTGTTCATTATGGAAATGCATAAATTATTGATTGCATTTGCATGAGATGACAAAGAAATAAATGCAAGGATTATTTTCTTCTATCTCTTCATTGGAAAGAAATTAGTGATTTACTTGCTGTGTTTGTGCCATTTGTTACCTCAGTATTTTACCTCCTTTATTTATTACCATATTTTGATAATTTGTTTGATGACTCACAAAGATTTCAGTGGTTATATATTAGGGATGGACTTCATTGTAAACCCATCCTGGCATTCAGCCATAGATCCCCAAATAGAGTGTCTCTTCTTGTTAATCCTAATTCAAGGTTTTTGTTATGAATACTCTTATCTTGTAATCTCTTGTATCTCTCTCTCTTATGTTGAATAAAATCTCACTCCAATGTGTAATAAAATCTCTCTTCTTTAGACTGCACGTACACTATCTTGTTGATGATAGTGGAACCAATATAAATATTCTATGTCTTTATTTTCTTCTTTATAGTTATTTACTATGTGTTTGAAGTAATAGAATAATCTGTAACGGATTAGATTAATGTTCAGTTGGCAAATCTAGATCCTATTTAATCTTCTTCCGCATTCGTGCAGTTTTTGCACAACAGTTCACTATCAGAGAATTTTGTACAATTTTTGCATAACGCTACTATTATATGCTACAACCTTTCAAACAGGAAAAGCTTCACCGCTTTTAGTTATACAAAACGATCATGTTTAATCACCCCCAACCAGCTCAGTGCTACCATTTTTCACTATCTGAATTTAACATCCATCGTTTACATAGATTAATGGATATTCATCAATGTAACGACCTGCCGGGAATTTGACACTCGAATTTCAATAATAATACATAAAACACTTATTTACTTGCCAAAACCCAAGTACCGAAAACACCAGATAGTTAATAGAAAGAAATTAGAGGGTCAGAAAAGATAAGAAAGAAATATTAGAATAGAAGAAAAAGAAGAAGAACTAGCACAAGATAGATTCTCATATCGCAGCGGAATAAATATAATATAGAAATAATTTTTTATTGAAAGCTTGGAATAATACTTACAATCATCAGAGTACATCAACACATTTGGGCAGTTATAACAATCTGTCCTCATGTACAACATATAGCAGAATACATAATAATACATCTGAACTCCTCCAGCACATCTTCTGAAGCCCGTAGCATCCTAACCTGAACCTGTAAAACCCGGTCTAACCCGAGCATTACAAACGCCGGATTAGTCTGGTGAACTAGAGTGAGAAACCCGCTAAATTTACCAGCAACATCCAACTAGATTTTAGAGACAAAATTCTGTTCAAAAGAAAGGATAATCGTAAGACCAAATCCATACATAAATACGGATGGCTTTTACCTTACGATAACCCAAAACATTTTGAAATCATATCTTTTCTGATATTATAATAGTGTCTAAATCAAATAAATAACCATCAAGCAGAACGCTTGCATCTCACACCTACATATATAATATATATCATCAAAAAAAGCAGGCGCTTATTGGAGATTAGATTCTGACTATGACAAGATATGGAACCACTTGCCGATAGTGTATCTCTAGAGGGGAATACATTGTGTTTGACAAGAACATCTTGCAACCTGGCCACACATGACCGACCACTCATTTCTTGTAATGGCCCGCAAATCCATACTATTTGAGCTGACTAATACAACACACGTCCAACTCAAATAATACAGAAATACGAGTCGTTAGGGTTAAATAAAATAGGAAAGATAGAAGAATATAAATGACAATACAGAATCTCACAGCGGAACGAATAAAATATATGATATAACATAACTTTGGAATAAAAATCTGTTTTGTACATATATACATATCATTATCAGAGTACAACATAACATTTGATACAACGGAAATGACTCTAGATAACTAACGGTGAAGCCTCCTGCTTCCAGCTCCTCTAAGTGTATCTGTAAAAGCCTGAAACACTTAACTGCCTGTACAAATTTGGGCACCCAAGAGTTTAGGAAAAACAAAACAAACTCTGGGTCAGTCATGGGACTGGTGTGAGTAAACTCCAACCATATGGTTTAACTTCAAAATCTTATGAAAGAAAGAGATAATAGTAAGACCAGCCCACACATAAACACGGACGGTTTTTACCTTACTATAACCCAAACATTTTTGATATCAAAATCCAGTGATATTATAATAATGTCTAATCAAATAAATAACCAAATAGTAGAACACTTGCATCTCACGCTCTAAATATATAGTATAAAATCAAAAACCGCAGGGCGCTTATTGGAGATTGGATTCCAACTATGACAAGGTATGGGACCACCTGCCGATAGTGTATCTCTAGAGGGGAATACACTGGGTTCAACAAGAACGTCTTGCAACCCGACCACACATGGCCGATCACTCATTTCGCTTGAGTGTATCGAACGTATATCACCAATGGTTGGGCTCAAACCACCGTTTCCCGAAAAGGGATAGCATCGGAATAGAATAATGAAGTAAAAGGAATTTCTCTAGATAGGTGATTATACACCCTAATGGGAGCGACCCACATAGCCATGCTATCTGCCCGATTTTTTTGTCATTTCCCGGTTGTGAGGCTTGAGGCTACGTCTATCTTTTAGAACACCTGGCCACCATACACTTTGAATACCACATCGTCAAACCCTTCAAATCACTAGTTGAACTTCCCAAAAATATTACAGGTATAAAAGCTAAGAGAAACGAATTTCTCCACCACCTGACGTAATACTTTGGAAAGATCGTCTTATGTAACCGTTAGGAATACTCTGTCGTACATTTGTCCATACACGTTATCCTGGGATTGGACAAACTTAACAGCTCTTGAATTTCACTCCATCTTCGATTATCTTCAGCATAATCTAATTCGCAACGCCTATGTCAATATGGAGTGGTTTTCTGATATTAAATCCAATAGGTCTCTCTGTATTGATAATGATGGTGAAAATCTTTGATAGTTGGTGATTTAACTATCAAAGGAAAAATAAACATCCATCAAAACAATTTCACAATCACTGGCCCTTTTTAATATTTTATATTAAATGCATTTTCTTAGTGAATTCTATATATATCGTTATATCGATTTTCTATTATCAAAATTTCTTAAAAATATTCTAACTCCTTAAATATCTGGAAAAATTCGCCATAACCTTCTTTGTTCTGGCAAACAGTTCAAACCTCAACTCGCCTCTCTAGGCCCTTTCCATTCAAAAAGAAAATCAAAAAGCCATGTGGCTTGCCGATTCGGCGCATAAAACCTCATATGAAATTAAAACATGTACCTTTTTATCGAGCACTTAAATTATAAATCTTCATACTCTCTTTGTACTCTTAGCTTCACCCAATACCTGTCTATCATGTACTTATCCAATTCCAATTCAATTCAACTTTAAGAATTCAATTCAACTTTAAGAATTCAATCATATTCACTTTCTATTTTATTACCAATTCGCCCCTTTTACTTAATCTATTTTCAGTTTGAACTTCTCATGTTCAAATATTCTTTTATTCGCTCATATATGTAAATAAGTTGAATTCAATCTCCATGTCAAATTCCAAAGTTTAATTCAAGTTCCAACTAGGATTCCCAAAATTCCATTAACAAATTCCAAATTACTTAGCAAAGTTAAATTTGGCCAAAAATCTATCTGCTAATTTCAAAGAAATTAGTTAACTTCATTTAATAATTAAAATCCGGTTTTTGTTCCAAAAATCATCTCATCTACCCCATTAGAGTTCATATTCAATTCTACATTCAAATCTGGATTTGTACTATTAGAAACTCGGATTTTAAATCACTAAAATTCTTTTATTCAAATTAAATAAACCGTTATGGTTTAAGACGATTATGGCGCTTTTTTTCTAAAAAATCGATTTTGACACAACTCAAAATTTATACGACGAAATCTAGATTTTTCTCTTCCATTAGAAAACTATAATTCAATAGGTCCAGGCATTTCTTGTTTCATCGAATTCCGACTTATATTGAGTTTTATATACTCAATTGAAGTTCGCATCGCCAATTTACGAACTACTGCATTGCGGCGAGTTCGTTTTAATTAAATTAAATATAAATATTTAAAAAACTTCATTTATAAAATAATTCCAACTCCCTTCTCTAATATTTTAATATATCTTAAGTCGATTTTCCAAATTTAACTTAACATCTGGATTTTCCCAACATCGTCGAATTTGTAATTCGACTGTAAATTATTCACAATCAACTTCTATAATCAATCCCAATTTCCTTAGATATAAATTATTTATAAAATTCAATATAATCGAATTCCGAACATAAATTCCTTTTATTGAAATGATCAACTAATTTATATCCCTTACCATTACAAACTAATGTCGTCCCTTGATAATAGCGACGTCGTTCAAGTTGGGGTATTTTATTTACCTCTCAGACCTTGATCGACGATGTTCTTATCTTGAGATAGATAAAAGCTTGTAATAAAACTCGATTCAAATTCACCTTTTATTCCATTTCTTACGTTTGGAAATTTATTCCAAATTACTCGATGAAAATTTCTCCATCACATTTATAAATGTTGTTTATAAATTAACTTCTTTATTAGGATTGACTTCCATTTTAATAATCTATTGAAACTCGATTTCCATTTGGAACATTTTATTTCCCTTTTTAATCTCAAGATTAATTCCATTTTTCATTTGAAACATATTTTATTTTGATAACTTATATTTATAAGCGTAGAATCTATATTTTGTATTTTTAACATGGAGATGTCAATTTCTTAAAATATTTAAAATTTAAAATTTAAGTTTCTACTAAATAAGATTCCAATGTCTTTCCAAAAAATAAATGTATTTCAATTCCATTACATTTCGGACATCAGAAATATATCCCATCGTTTCCGTTTTGAAACGATCTCATTTTACACTTTTTTTTAAATTCACACTTGAATCTAAATTTATAAATTATCCAATGATAACTTCTCATATTCATTTATAAACATTGTTTATAAATTTACACTTCTTGTTTTAAATACAAAAAACAAGTTTCTATTTCAAATTTCATTTGAAACCCATTCCACTTTGGAAAAATAATTTTTTTTTTTTAAATTGAACTTAAAATTTAACATTATCTAATGAGGATATTTTCCTTTTCTTTATTTAAAAATATTGTTTCTAATTTCACTTCTCGTTCTAAATATCAAAACAAGTCTCTCGATTTCAAATTCCATTTGAAATTAAATTTCCATTTTGAAAAGTAAAATTTCCCTTTAAACTCCAATTTTTTTTTGATATTTTTAAATATAAATATCTAGGAACAGTGATATTTAATCACCCAAATACACAAACCATCAATCTAATTCAACATATCACACACATATAAACAGGTGAACAACAATAAATAAATTTGAGGAATCCAGTTGGATCCCTCCAACCTGTTTTCCCTGCATCCACAGATGTTAGTCAAAAAAATAATACCAATCCTGCTTCAAGGCAGGATATCGCAGTATAAAAGGGGATCCACTTATATACGTGGAGCGTAGGGTCATCCGCTAATAATACTGCGGGCATCTGCTAATAGTATTGTGGGAAATCCAATATATATATATATATATATATATATATATATATATATATAATGGCGACAACCACCAAGCCTAAATAACTAATAAATATAATAACCACAATTATTCAGTAATTCTTGCATGCATCCAAGCAGTCAATCAATAATTTATTTTAACGATAAAAATAAATTAAACAAAAATTTCAAGTGAGATTTACTCACCTCGATTTTATTTGGCGAATATCCAGTCAATTTCCATATCATTGCAGCTACGAATCCATTCGCATGAATTTATTTTATACCTACGATTATTTATTTTTATTTAATGATTAGATATTATTTGTTTAAATTGGCTATTTAAATAAATAACTTATTTTATAAAAAATTAAATATAAATATAAGTATACCTTACTGCTTTGCAACCTCGAATAATCACGAAGAACTCAACGCACATTGATCCCCTTCCACTAAAACAGCCATAAACTGTCTTATCTCCACTTTGGCATTTCATCGAATATTTTACCATCAACCTACAACCACATCCTCTACTTACTGTCTCCATTGTTTCCAATTCCAGCATCACCAACCATTGCACCACTCAGACCTTCCTCAAATAACATATCACACCATCTTATATCCTTAAACCTATACACCCAATCCTTAATGTTCAACCTTCCCAAATCAATACCCAGTTTAATTCTTAGTTCAACAATGAGAAACTCCATTCTAGTCACATTGGTTTCGACGCCCCGACTTCCTGAATCGCGTTGACCAATCACACCCTCCCTCTGTAAACTCTGTTCAAAACCCATCGACGGTCCCTGCTTCTTCCCTACAAGTCTCCTGACCCATCCTCCATCTCGCAACCCTCACCCTCGATTTCACAAATCACAGGTTCAACTACCTGTCGTCGCCCCATCCCCGTACGTAACCAGTACTTGTATCGATATCCACCCAGCATCACTCTTCCCTCAATCATCGCGATTTCGGTTTTCCCGAACTCCACAATTACCCCAAACCAGATTGCGTGCCCTTCTTCCAATTTCCGATTGAACCCACCGCACCTTCCCCTCGTAATTCCGTATTCGATTTCGTTGTGTATTGATTTTTATTTTTATTATTGAAGAACCTGATATCATGGTTTGGGGATTTTCAGAAGAAGCGGTTTCGTTGTTTGGTGAGTGTAAAAGGGGAAATCGATTTTAAAAGGAATGGAGCGACCATTATTTCGATTTTATAAAAGGAACGAGCATATTAAATTTTGAGGCTTTTCATTTTGATCATGAAGGAGAAATGAACACTTCGATTGTTTTTCCTTTGGGTTTAACTGAAGCCGGTTCTTGCAAATAAAAGGAAGGGGAAGGTTGCAGTTTTATAGAAGGAGATGGGCGACAATAGTACACGGCAATTAAAAGACGTAGGCTTAAGTACATAGCAAATATATTTAAAATATTTGATTTTGATTTTATATATAGTTTAATTTAATTTAATTTGACTTAAATAAATTTTTATCCTTTTTAAAATGATATTGATTTGATTTCAATCCTGTCCACTAAAAATATATCGGGGTTCATAACTCAACATCATGAACCGCTATTTTAACATACCGACCGACGTTTCAACGTAATTACACTATTCTGGACTCAACAGAATAGACTATAAAATTTAATTTGAACGTATATATAAAATAACCATATTAATTTGATATAAAATAATTTAAATTCAACAGAAATAAATTCTCTGAAAATAAATTATTATTATCGTCGTCTATATTCAAATGGAATTTATATCGGTCATCTAAATTGATTTGATTCAGTTTTCAACATCGATTCCTATTTTATTTCGTATTACGATGAATTAATAAATACAAATTTATTTATATTATCAACACAATATTTAAAATGATATTAAATATTTAAAATAAATCAAAAAAAATCCGGGTCGTTACATTTCACTTGAGTGTATCGAATATATTGTCACCTTACTGCTGCGCAGCTACCGTTTCCTGGGAGATACGGAACTAAAAAGAAGTAACAAATATAAATATTCTCTAGATGGTGAAAATACACCCTAATTGGGAGCGACCCACTTAGCCATGCTGCCTGACTGATTTTTTCATTTTCCGGTTCTAAGGCTTGAGGTTATAATTATCTTCCTAGAACATCTGGCCACCATTAATTTTTGAATCCTACATCGTCCATACACGTCATCTAGGAATATGATGAACTGAAGGCACCCTCCTACCACATCATAGGAATCACCCTATAGATCAGTAGAGAGTAGTGTAACGACCCACATTCTAAGCATCGAAGGATCGTAGAATATTTATTTCTTTCACATACTAAGTCGTATGGTCATGTAACTTTAGGAGATGACTATTGGGGGGTTGCCGATTTTCAAATGACCATTCTGCCCCCTAGCTGATCTTGTTTCGGCCAGAGCTTTTGGTTGGAAAGGAGTTTTGACCTGGAACCACTTCCATTAGGTTTGAATGATGGTTTGCCTTTCCGTAGAGTGGTCATATGTGAAAACAGACTTACCGTTTGGGAGATATGGCTGAATTAAGGTATAGGAGGTGAAAAACTACTTAACCGGGATTAATTGGGTAGTTAATAGCTAGGCCCATTGGGGATTTCGGGACTAGGGATATATAGGAGCTGATTAGGGTTAGAAAACATTTCTTTAGACACATTTTCAGCCGCCACTTTCATTCTTGGAACCCTAGTAATGGCCTCCAACATCTAAAACACCTCTAAACCACTTTCTAATTGAAGATTTGGCTTAACTACATCAAATTAAGGAGAAATAGTACCAAAGCAAGGTTAGAACTGCTGTATAGCCTTAGAAACAGCGTCAAACAGAGGATAATTTCAGATTTGGTATTTTGTTTGTGGCTAAGGTGAGTGATTTGCATAGTTCCTCACTAATTATGGTTAATTAAGGGTAATTAGTGTTAATTAGCGAATTTAAACATGACTAAATTCTAGAAAAATATTTATAAATTTAGAAATATTGTTTTAGGCCTCTGTTAGAAAATTTGGTTAATTTGGTTAATTTGGTTAAGTTTTACTAATCCTATCATTAGTTTTGCTGTAACACGCTTAAGGGAAATTATGGGATTTTGGCTATGTTTGATCCGTTTTAACCTATCAAATTGTTTTTTTAGTGTTTGTGGTCAACTCTATATGTTGCTATGACTGTATGGTATGCTTTGTGATTGATTAGAATAGTTAGAATGGTCGAAAAAGCTGTTGTGTGGCTTAAACAGTCGCTGGAAAAGTTGCAGAAAACTGTGCAGGAACCGGATCGGAGGGAGGATGAACGACCCGATCCGCTCATGGAGCACCCCCTCCCCATGAACCGCTCCTCCGAACTGCTTCACCATGAGCTAATGCATCGACCCCGAACCGCTTGAGAGAACGAGCCCGATCCGAACCGCGTCACTCGACCCGAACACCTTCCACGACCTGAACCGATGCACCATGGATGGACTCGAGGGACTCGACCCGGCTCGGGGTGCTTGGAGAAGAGGACCGAACTGGAGATGCTTGTCACGAACTGATCCGACCAGGAAGAAGACGAGCAAATCTGAATCGAATGAGGGACCGAACCGAACCAAATTGGATAGGGAATCCGACCCGACCCGATGTGGATGATCACAGACAGGACTTCTGTTGAACCCGTGTTTTTTTGTTTGATGATAACAAACATTTTTTAATGTGTTTAAAACTGTACCGTTTACTGCTCTTCACATCATAATGGAATAAAAATATTTTTGTCTAATAATGCTTCTACACAGAAATTGAAAATTTATATAAGCATTTATTATTCAAAAATCATATTTTTATTTCATAATCAAAACAGCACAATACTTTCTGAACTCTCAGCTATACAAATTTTCACTCATTATTTCAGTACAAATGAATCTCACTACATGTTTCACTCTCACTCATCAATACATTCTTACTGTCTCTTTATCCTGTTTTGCTCCTGCTGCATCATCCTGAAACCTGTCACAAAAAAAAGGAAATGCACACAGTAGACTGAAACTAAAATTTTATTTTATAATTTTTTATATGCCTCAGATTTTCTGTGTGTTTTTCTCATCACTTTTTCTGACTTGCCTGACACATATTTTACAAGTATGGCACAATACTATACAAGATCAGAAATGATCAAGTATAGCAAGAAAGCCAAATACTTGTGTATACCGAAATCAACACATTCAAGATGGATCAAGAATGGTATCTGTTCTTTTCATTTTTGTGTTATAGGGTGACAGAAGCATATATGGAAACAATAACAAATCAGTTCAGGTTCAAGCAGCATTCAAAGAGAAATGGTCAAAGCAGTGTGCACAAGATTGCACAAGGTTTCAGAGCTACATATGGAAAGCATTCAAACTGCATGGATTTCATATGCAATACAGGAAATTCAGACATGCACAAGGTAGCAAACATGCAACATGACATTGTAGGATGGAAATATATGGCAAATTGTTCAGCATTAAAAAAAATCATGTTTCTATTTACATGAAACTAAAGCATGTGCAAATGAAGCAGATTTGATTTACTAGACTGTAAATGAACACAATTAACATGCAACAATTATCTGGACATAATCAAGTAGTGATGGCATTTAATACAGTGGAAAAATTCGACATCAAAGAATAAAATGAGGGCCTAAAATCATGTAGTTTGTTTTTTGAAGATATTTTGTGAATAATGGTTGACAAGATAATCAGTTTCCACTTAACTTGTTTCCTGGTTTGAATTGTTGAAATTGGAAATGTTTCAACAGGACTTTGTGGGCAATACATCATTCAAAGGAAATCAAACATAGGAGGAACTCCTTAATCAGTTTTTTGAATTTCAAAAATGAGTTATTTTTGAAAACAATCAATCAGCAATACAATTTTAGGCAAGTGTTTAATACATTCTTATGTAATTGTTTTTTATGCTAATCAATCAATCCCAAGCTCATTTTTGGCAAGGAAATTTTTCTCTGGAAATCAATACACACAGTAAAATGGGCAAGCAATAAATCAAAATCTTCCAGATATGATTCAATTTATTCAAGGGGACAAATCAATTTTTTTTTTTAGGATTCAACCAAGTAATACATGCAGGCAACAAACAAAAGCAGTGAATAAATTAGTTCATTCATATATGGAAAGATCAATTCGTGCATGTCAATATTTGTTTCCAGGTGGCAATTCATGTTTCTAGAATCATCGATGGACAAATTCATGTCTATATTCATCAATTCAATCAGAAAGGGGAATCATGGAAAATTCAGAACAATTAAAAGAGGAAATTCACGAAAAATCATTCTAAATATTCATCAAACCAAATCAAGCAAGTCATTAGTGAAATCAGAGAATAAGGGTTCGAATTTCCCCTATAAATTCACATGTTTCCTCATAGGAAAAATTATCCAACTCATTCGAAATCAACTAAAACCCTACAGTCAAATCAAAAAGCTTACAGTGTTGGATTGGAGCAGAAAGACATTCGGAGTCAAGCTAGAAAGCATCGCAAATCATCTGGAACAAAATCAAAGCCATCAGAACCTCAAACTGAAGAAACCCCAGCCGCCTTGTTTATTTGCATGAAGAAATAAAGAAAAAGGGACGAAGGATTTCTAATTGAAGCTACAAAGGGGGTGTTTTTCATTTAAGGGCTTTTTGTTTTAATTTTTAATGTACTTTGTTTAGTTCTGTTTGAAAAACAATCTGTGGTTTACTAGTTATGTCCGTAAAACTAGGGTTTACAGATTACAGTTTTGTGATCTGAGAAAATCTGGTCTAGGGATTTTAGATCAGTCTAAGACTTCGAGCGTAGGTTTAAATCAATAGAAGGTGTTGCAAGTTTGCAAAACTCTTTAGGCGGTAGCAGCGTTAGCAAGTTTATTAAGTGTTTGTAAGCGAGAGACTATTTTAAATCCTAGTAGATATCTTAGTAATGCAGCAGTAGGCATAGTTTGTCGAAGATGGGTAATTTCTGTGTGTTTCTTTTATTGCATTCCTTATTATTCTGTGACTGTTCTAAATATTGGATAAACCCTATTCACCCCCCCCCCCTCTAGGGTTAATCTTGATCCTACAATTGGTATCAGAGCCTGTGTTTATTTAACTCTAGAGTCTTGACATCAATGAACAATGCTTTTTCTGAGGGACAATCTATTGCTAGACCACCCATGTTTAATGGTAGTGATTACGCGTATTGGAAAGCTAGAATGAAAATCTATCTTGTGTCTGTTGACTATGATGTCTGGGATATCATCGAAACTGGTTATAAACCACCCACTATAATTGTTAATGAAATTGAAATGCTTAAACCAAAAGATAAGTGGGATGCGAATGATAAGAAACTGTACTCTATTGATTCTAAAGCCATGAATGCTTTGATCTGTGCCTTAGATAAAACTGAATATAACAGAATTTCTCATTGTAAAATAGCTAAGGAAATCTGGCATACACTGGAGGTCACTCACGAAGGAACGTCGCAAGTGAAAGAATCTCGTCTTGCTCTATTCAGCAATGAGTATGAAAATTTCACTATGCAGAAGGATGAGAGTATCAAGGACATGTATGGACGTTTTTCTGTGCTAGTGTACAATGCTAGAGCCCTTGGAAAAGTTTTTACTGAAGTTGAACTTGTAAGGAAGATTCTGCGTGTTTTGCCAATGAATTTCGAGGCAAAAGTCACAGCTATTCAAGAATCAAAGGATCTGAGTAAGCTGAGCATGGAGGAGCTTGTTGGAAATATAATGACATATGAAATGGAGCTAAAATCACGAGAAGACCGCAACAACTCTGATCTAAAGAAGAAGTCAATTTCTTTGTCCAATACTGTCAACAGCGATGGCGAAGACCCCATCGAACAGCTTGCAATGGCCGTTAGACAAATTGCAAAGTGGAGCAAATTCAAACCTCGAAGAAACAAACCAAAATCCAACAAGCTGAGTAACTCTGACAATTCAGATGAGGAACCACTTTGCTACAACTGCCATAAACCTGGACATCTGAATCCAAACTGTCACCTTCTTCAGCACAAAAGGAATAAGAAGAAAAAGAAAGCCTTTTCTATAACTTGGGATGACGAGGAAGGAGAAGAAGACTCAGATAGCAGCGTGGAAGAAAGTAACATATGCTTCATGGCAAAATCAGATTCAGAAGATGGTAGAGAGGAATCGACTGAGGTATATAGTTATGATGATTTGTTTTTAATGTGTAAACATGTTTCTGAAATCATTGATACACTAGAAGCAAAAGTAGAAAAACTTAAAGCAAAAAATTTAGAACTATCGACTCTCAAGTCCACAATTGAGAATCTTGAAAAAGAAAATTTGACTTTGAAAGAAACTGATGAGATTAAGAGAGAGAATTTTATTAAAAGATGCACTTCACTTGTGGAAGAAAATACAGCACTAAGAACCAAAGTTCAGAATCTTGAAGTCACCTTAAATAAGTTTTCAATTGGACAAACATCTTTCAAAATGTTGCTAGGAAACCAATTGTTAGCTAACAATGGAAAAGGACTAGGTTTTGTTAAAGTTCAAAATGATGTAACTGTGATTGACAGTGCAAAAGGTAGAAGCATCTTTCCTAAGTGTGTAAAGTGTGGGGAAATTGGCCATAAATTTGAAAATTGCAAGAATATGAATAAAATCAGAAAATCCACTAGAGTTTGGGTTCCTAAACACTTGGCACACAATTACCATAAATTTTGGAACATAAATAAGAGGACAAAACAAATGTGGTTCCAAAAGATTCTTGCTTTCATCATACTTCAGTCATTGATATTTTTGGACCTAGGAACGTCTCTAGGTCATCTTTCTCTCTTCTTGTGTAGGTATGTTGGCGGGCTAAGGAGCAACAAAAATGGTATTTGGATTCAGGCTTCTCCATACATATGATAGGAGACAAGAGATTGTTCCTTAGCCTGGAAAGATATAAAGGTGGGAGTGTGACATTAGGTGACAACAGCAAATGTAAGATTATTGGTAAGGGAAAAGTAGGTAACAACATTTTTGCCTTAGCTGATGTCTTATATGTTGATAATTTGTATCACAATCTTATTTCCATAAGCCAACTGTGTGACAAAGGAATGAATGTAGTTTTTGACAGTGAGATTTGCAAGATCATTGATACATCCACTGGAAAAAGTTGTTTTTACTGGAAAAAGAAAAGGAAATATCTACACACTCTCTTTTGATGATGTAACTGTTTCTAGATGTTTGGTTGCCACTGAAGAAGAGGCAATTTTATGGCATAGAAGGCTAGCACATGCTAGTATGCATCTCCTTGAAAAACTAGAAACAAATGAGCTTGTCAGAGGTTTACCTCATCAGAAATTTAAAAATAACAAAGTGTGTAAGGCTTGCTCCATGGCTAAACTTAGTCGCTCGTCATTCCATCCAAAAAATGTTGTTAGTACTTCACGTGTTCTTGAATTGATTCATATGGATTTGTTTGGACCAACTGATACTGCTAGCTTAAACGGTAAACGTTATTGTTATGTATTGGTTAATGATTACTCTAGATTTACATGGGTTTATTTTCTAGCCAAAAAATCTGGAACATTTTATTATTTTTTAAAGTTTTCAAAACTTGTTCAAAATGAAAAAGGTGTTTCAATTAAATCTTTGAGAAGTGATCATGGAGGTGAATTTGAAAATTTAGATTTTGAAAAATTCTATGAAGAAAATGGTTTTAAACATGAATTTTCTGCTCCTCGAACACCTCAACAAAATGGGGTGGTCGAAAGGAAAAATCGTACATTGCAAGAGATGGCTAGATCTATGTTATGTGAATATAAATTACGTCAAACCTTCTGGGTTGAGGCAGTTAATACTTCATGCTATGTAATGAATAGAGTCATGATTAGACCAATACTCAATAAAACGTTTTATGAACTATGGTCTGACAAAAAGCCTAACATCTCATATTTTAGAGTTTTTGAATGCCCTTGTTATATTCTGAACACAGGAGATCAACTTGGAAAGTTTGAACCAAAAACAGTTGATGGGATTTTCATGGGTTATTTTTCAAGGAGCAAAGCTTATAGAATCTTCAATAAGCAATCAAGAACAATTATGGAGACCATTAATGTGAAGTTCAATGAATCATACTTGGAGATAGCTTCTGAAAATGATAAAGATGAAGGTGGTGTGCAAGAAGACGAAAAAGAAAGAAATGAAGTTGAAGCAAACAACAAAGAAGTCGCAGAAGCAACAGTTGAAGCTAAAAGGTTGAAATTCAAAACCAACCATCCTCCAGAATTGGTTATTGGAAGTCCAACAGCTGGTGTTTGCACCCGTTCCTCTATCAATAAAAATGTTTGTGCTTTCTGTATTCATAGTGCTTTCATTTCTGAAATTGAACCAAGTTCGTATGATATTGCTCTTAATGATGAATCTTGGATTTTAGCTATGCAAGAGGAACTTAACCAGTTTGAGAGGAATAAAGTCTGGGCCTAGGCCAAAAGACTATCCAGTCGTTGGAAGAAAATGGGTGTTTAAAAATAAACTTGACGAATCTGGAAATGTAATTAGAAACAAAGCTAGGTTGGTTGCTAATGGATACAATCAAATTGAAGGCATTGATTTTGATGAAACATTTGCTCCAGTTGCTAGGTTAGAAGCAATTAGAATTTTGCTAAGTTTTGCATGTTTTAAACTTAAGCAAATGGATGTGAAAAGTGCCTTTTTGAATGGTGAGCTGAAAGAAGAAGTTTTTGTTGAACAACCCCCTGGTTTTGAGAGTCATGAATTTCCAAATCATGTGTACAAATTAGAAAAAGCATTATACGGTCTTAAGAAGGCTCCTTGAGCTTGGTATGACTGTCTCTATTCATATCTTTTGGAAAAAGGTTTTAAAAAGGGATGTGCTGACACTACTCTATTTCTATTACATGATGATAATGATTTCTTGATTGTTCAGATTTATGTTGATGATATCATTTATGGTGCTACTAATGACATTTTGTGTGAGAAATTTGAAAAAGTCATGCAGGACAAATTTGAGATGAGCTTGGTTGGAGAGCTAAAATATTTTCTTGGATTTCAAATTAAATAGAGCAACAAAGGAATCTTCATTTCTCAAACAAAGTATGTAATGGAGCTTTTGAAGAAATTTGGAGTTGAAGATGCAAAACAAATGAGAACACCAATGAGCCCAACAACTAAGCTTGACAAAGATGAAAAAGGTGTTACTGTTGATCAGAAAAAATATCGCGGTATAATCGGCTCACTTCTCTATCTCTCTGCTTCTAGACCCAATATTATGTTTTCTGTCTGTTTATGTGCTCGTTTTCAATCTAATCCAAAAGTATCTCATTTAAAAGCCACAAAATAAATTCTGAGGTATTTGTTGCACACACCAAAACTTGGCTTGTGGTATCCATCTTGTGATAATTTTGATTTAGTTGGTTTTACTGATGCTGATTATGCTGGTTCACTCACTGACAGGAAGAGAACTAGTGGAACTTTTTTCATGCTAGGACATTCTCTAGTTTCTTGGTCAAGTCGTAAACAAAATTGTATTGCATTATCCACCACTAAAGCTGAGTATATTGCATTAGGAATTTGTTGTGCACAGATTTTATGGATGATGCAAACTCTATCTGACTTTGGCCTACTCTATAAACAAGTTCCTTTGAAATGTGACAGTAAGAGTGCAATAGATCTATCAAATAATCCTGTACATCATTTACGCACAAAACACATTGATGTGAGACACCATTTCATTAGAGATCATATTACTAGTGAGGACATTTGTATTGAATTTATTCCAACTGAATCCCAACTTGCGGATATTTTTACTAAACCTCTTTCTGAAGATAGATTTTGCAGATTACGATTGGATTTGGGGATTATAGAAATTAATTAATCGCTCTGCATTTTCGGGTAAATTTTTTCTTAAGATGTTCTGTTATTGATTTCATTTTCTGGCAAATCAATCCAATCTTCAAATCATCAAGAAAAGAACAATTTATTTTGGACATTTGTAACAAAATTGTGACTGTGTTCGATTTCAGAATATGAGATGGATAAAAGCTTCTCTATAACCCTGATTTAATTTAATATATTTTATAATATGAGTAATTTAGGAATTTTTTTCACATCCGTCTCTATCTCTACCACCCTTCTATCATCCATTATTGTTTTATATATATTAAGGGGACTTTTTTTATAATAATTAATAAAAAAAAATCTCTGACCTCATTTAAAAATCCAAGCTCTAGTCATGCATGGTTATGAGATTACTTATTTAATTTCATGCTGCAACTAATCCCATTTAAAAATCCAAGCTCTGCTTATGCGTGGTTAGTGTGCTCTTGAAATATATATTTTCAAAAAAAAATATTATATAGATATAATATATAAAATCCTCCTTGGTATATATTAACTTTTCATTCCATCTTCTAGTTTATGAAATGTGTTCCTATCTTATGGATTATTATGATTTTTTGTTTGATTGGTTGGAGTTTGCGGTTTCTGATTTTGTCAAATGACTTGATCTCTTACTATGGTCCATATCCTTTGTAAATGTCCAGACCTGTTCATCTTTGATGATTACAAAGGGGGAGAAAGAGCTAAAATTTATATACATATACAGACATCTATAGACTTTATTTTACCATCAATGCCAAGTGTTTAATTATTTTTCTATTCTTTTCAAATTTTTTGCTATGTCCGTTTACTATTATAGGAGGAGAACATATATAGGGGGAGTTCTCATTTTTTTTCAATACCAAACACATTTTGCAGTATTCAAAATCTTAAGTATGTTTGTCATCATCAAAAGGGGGAGATTGTTGAACCCGTGATTTTTTGTTTGATGATAACAAACATGTTTTAGTGTGTTTGAAACTGTACCATTTACTGCTCTTTAAATCATATTGGAATAAAAATATTTTTGTCTAATAATGCTTCTACACAGAAATTGAAAATTTACGTAAGCATTTATTATTCAAAAATCATATTTTTATTCCATAATCAAAACAGTACAATACTATCTGAACTCTCAGCTATACAAATTTTCACTCATTATTTCAGTACAAATGAATCTCACTACATGTTTCACTCTCACTCATCAGTACATTCTTACTATCTCTTTATCTGTTTTGCTCCTGCTGCATCATCCTGAAACCTGTCACAAAAAAAGGAAATGCACACAGTAGACTAAAACTAAAATTTTATTTTATAATTTTTTTATGTGCCTCATATTTTCTGTAACACCCCGTATTTTCTATAAACATAAGAGTTAAAAATCAAGGTATAATTAATTTTAGGAGAAGAAATAAGGGAAACGGGTTGCGCCATTGTGTTCGTCTCGGAAAAATACGCGAAATAGAGTCCGAATTTGCGTAAATCGGAGTCCGTATGAAGAAGATATGGACGAACGAAGTTAGGCAGAAAAACCGGAAGCAGGCCAGAATACACTGGCGCACTTGTGAAGTGCGCCAGTACAAAAATACACTGGCGCACCTGCCAAGTGCGCCCATACAAATCCAGCACCGAATTCTGGAGTGTTCTGAGGTGACGTGTCTTCTTTTGAGTGGTTGGATGATGTGTATTCGAGCTGTACGATTCTAATGACTTCTGGACTGATCTGAAGGCTCTAAATCACCCTATTCTCCTATAAAAACACCCCCAAACCTCATTTTCTCTCCACACAACTTCATTCTACCTATACTCTGCCTTTATTCTAACTAAAATAAAATAATGGCATCGCTACTCTGCTGGAATCAAAACTAGAAGATAATCAACATCAGCCTAAGCAACTCAATTCAAACTAGAGATTAAAGTTTCTGCAAAGATTCTACAACAAGTTAAAGTTCTTTCTTTAATCCAATCAAGGCAAGTACAGTTATTTTCCGATATAAACGTTAATTCTGATTGTGACATGAATTGTAAATCTGAATATGAGATTATATCCGTTCTTTTCTGTTCTGTTTGGATCTATCTTATCTCTTTCCTCTTTTTGTTCTATAGCCAGGCTACCATGAGCCTGAGCCAATCTCATAAGAGATTAACATACGCTAAAATATTTGGGACAATAAAATGAATGTTGCATAATTGGACTGATTTGTGACTGATTTGAGTGAAGGACATTGGTTGTAAACTAGATCTAGATCTATGCATATATGACAATTTGGGATTATCATATGATAATATATGACTTGTAAATCTGGAATATAAGGCATGTTAAAAATTAAGATCTGAATAGAAAGACATAATACAGGTTAGATCTAGATCCTTGGGCATATTTTATACAACGGACTATGGCTTAAAACAAAGGGAATATGGCTTAGGTAGAGAGATTTACATGGAAGTAGGATATCTAATATGTAAATAAACACCTAAGTAAGGGATCTTTGGGATATATGACATGCATAGTAATCTATGGTTATATTTGGTATAATCTATATATGGATCTTCTGTACTTTGCAAGTTTAATAAAAAGGGGAACATATGATATATGGTAAATTATGACCATAATCTGTGCTATGTGAATTTAATGCAAACATGGGATAAATGATCATATTGGGAATCATGACTATAATTTATGCATGTGAACTTAGGCAAGATTTATATTTAAGCAAGATATGTTGTGAAACCTTAAGGAATGATTAAATCTAATATATTTGTCTAATTTGCTTGTTCTAATCTGCCAATTCTGCCTAAACTGCTAATTAGATTGAGATGCCTAGTCTGTTAAATTTGTCTGTTGAGATGCCTAATCTGTTATATGCTAAAATCTGCTAGTTTGTTTAATCGGCTAAATCCGTTAAGTCGCCTAATCTGCAAAACTTGTTATCTGCTATATCCGTTAAGTTGATATATTCAGTCTGTTGTTGTCATTAGCTATGAATAATTGACATGTATATTAGGCATGAGTATAAATGGTAAATCGTTAATTAATTGGCCGCAAAGATAAACATGGCTAACTCGAGGTTAGAATGAGTTTGCGACGTAATTCTGCCCGGAACCGCCCGGCATATTCCAGTGGTCGCAAACAATAGGTTCTAATGTGAGAAGTTAGTCATAACGTGCTTGAAACCCGAGGTTAGACTCAGTTTGCGACAGAAACCTGCCCGGAACCAACCGGCCTAACCAGTAGCCGCAAACTGTCAGTCTAATGTGAGAGGTTTGGGCATTAATATTTAATTAATGAAAATCTGAGATAATTGTGATGTCTAAAACGTGTTGGGTAAGGTTAAACCAATTGGACCAATGAACCTGATAAACACGTTTCGTGAATCCATAGGCCCAATACAAAGTTGGATAATCTGGAACCAGTTAATCTGTAAGCCTGTTAATCCGAACATCTGATCCGTTAGTCTGAAAACCTGTTAACTTGCTTGCCTGATTAGTGAACTAGTTAATCTAAATTTTGTATGTCTGAAACTTGTAGACAAGTTAAACTGAAATCTGTTAGTCTGGGGACACAAGGTTAGGAGGGGAATTACTTGTGTCATCTGTTGTTTGGGACCCATATTAGTCAGTAACCCTTTCCGGTATCAAAACTTTGACCCAACAGGAAGTAGGGTCCGGGCACGCTTACTGAACTAATTATAAGCGGTTCATTCTGATAATGGCGAGGGGTGTTGATGGTGCGTTCCAACCGGGTCATGTGCGTGCATGGATCCCGGTCTGCCTCTGAGGAGGTAAGACGCCGTGACATCTGTAAATAGATCTGTGCTAATTGGTTGTCACTTTAGGGAGTGATACACCCTATTGTGGGGCCGACACAGGATATTTATGTATTAGGGAGCCGATCGCTTGGGGTAGGGTTTTAGGGTACACTTAGTTCTGTCTGTTTCTGTTGGTACCGTCTGTTTCTGTTGGGTGGTAACACCTGTCTGTTTCTGCGTGGTACCGTCTGTTCGGGTGGTAAAGGCCCATTACTAGTGTACACCTAATTCTACATTCTGTTTCCATAGGGATTAATCTGTTTCTGAATCTGTCTGTTTCTGATCGGGTAGTAAAGGCCCATTATTAGCATCCTGTTTCCGTTAAATTATTCTGTACCCGTTTCTATTTCAGTTTAGACATTAGGGTGACACCTAATTCTGTTATACTAGTATTAGTGCAGAGAAGTGTAAAGCAATAGTCTATGTCATTCTGTTCTTCCGTTTTATCTGCTACACCTGTTACAGTTATCTCTCATCCAGTTTTATGTTCATGTCATATTATTATTATCTGTTCATATGATGAAAGTCACTGGACTTGCCAGACTTTTTGTCTGACCCTTGTTGTTTCGCCTCCTTTCTTCCGTTCCCCCCCCCCCCAGGTTACCAAGGAGGGAATACTTTAGCTTGATCCGGATTTCTCTCTGCTTGAAGTGCTTAAAGTATGGCTTGGCTCTGTATAGCTCCCGTTCTATGGAGATTATGATTTTAAAACATGCATTTTGAAGGCTTTTGTACAAGACTGATATTTGTACTTGAATCCTGAGATTTGAAAGGATGTAACCATATTGATTTCTGTTTCTACTGTAATAAAGTTTAAAAATTTCAAGTACTGTTTTATTTGTCTTGTAAGTTTCTGTTCTGTTTACTAAAATGCTCCACCAAAGTTAAGGCATTCCCTTTGTGAGTGACCTTAACGGAGGTGGGGTGTTACACTTGGTATCAGAGCTGAAGGTTACCAGATTGGGTAAAGTTTTTGAAAACTATTTTCAAAAAGGTTTTGGAAGGAAGTATTTTCAAAAATAATGCTTATTTTGAAAAACATGATCCCCAAGAGCCATATATCTTTCTTTCAGTCCTTTTTATATTGAACCTTTCCTTTTTCGTTCTAGCATGTCTGAAGCATCTGAGATACCAGAGGGTGTTCATGTACCCGGTTGGTTACGTCAATATCTTGAGGCTAGGACCGTCGCTGCAGGTCCAGCAAATGATCCCCCTCCTCCACCCCCTCCTCGTGCAATTGCTTTCTCAAAGATCTGTAGAGATTTTAGGGCCATGGGTGGGAAGGATTTCAAAGGAACTAGATCATTCGTAGAAGCAAGGAATTGGCTCAAAGAAACTGAGGATCTATTCGTTATCTTCGAGGTGGACGATAGGCAGAAGGTACAGTTGGCAGTATGGCTGCTCAAAGACGAAGCTTCCTACTGGTGGGAAGTCACTAACGCCGAAAGGCCGGTTGAGACATGGATGGATTTCAGAACAAGGTTTGAGACAAAATTCCTCTCGCAAGCTGAACGAAGTTTACAATTGGAAAAGTTCTTATCTCTTAAGCAAGGAAGTATGACGGTCAAGGAATACGTCAACCAGTTCAACCAACTAGCAAGATTCGGATTGGATTTAGTCAACACTCAGCATAAAAAGGCTCTCCGCTTTGTTAAAGGATTGAATGAGCCACTGCACAGCCTAGCCATGACCCATGTACCCATGGGAGCAACTTACGAGAAATGGGTGGATATGGCACTACTGCACGAGGAAGACAAGGGCACAAAAGAGACAAAGAAGGAAGAACCACAGAATAAGAAAGCGGGGCCCAAAAAGGAAACACAAAAGAAGGATGAGAAGTCTGAAGATAAGAAGGGGAAAAAGTGCTTTACTTGTGGGAGCTCGACTCATCTGGACAAGGATTGCAGAAAAAGGAAGGGCGCTTGCTTCAACTGTGGGGAGATGGGACACTTCACTAGGGACTGCCCGAAGAGACGAGGACAAGGAGGGCAGGCGAACACTCTTGAGGCTAGTAGCTAGGATAGAAATAGGAAAATTTCTATAGTAGGTCTAATTTCTTTATCTGATTATGGAGTTAAGACTTTTCTGATTCTGGTATTTTGATTTTGTAATCGATACTCTACACTTTAATACTAGTATTATTTCTGAATTCCGCTGTAGACTCAGACCCATAAGGGTTATGGATCATCTGTTTGAGATTGGGGTTTGAGGGATATCTGTGTTAGGCGTCAAGTATGACACATACATTCTGAGTTTTCGTGGGGTATGATTTTATCATGCTTAGCTTCCTAAGAATCATTAGGGAACCTGATCTGTACCAGTAGTCTGTAAATATCTAAATACTTTTGATAGGATTTCCAGTTTTGACATTGTCTAAAGAAGGTAATCCTCTGGGTGTCAATTTGATGTTGGTTTCGGTCTTTGGGGCCGATACTTAGGACCCATGTCTAATGGGAACCAAATTTTCGTTCTATCTGTACTCGCTTCCATCATTCGACTGTATCCTATCGATCGAATCTTCGAACTTTAGGTAGAAACTAATGGGTGTAAACATTTGTTTGAGACATGTTATGTTTGATGGTTGCAAGTGGATGCAAGTGGTTGCTAGTGGTTGCCCGTGGATGCATATAAATACACTAGGCACTAGATCGGCTCGAAAACACTCTCATACTACATATGGATGGGTGAGCATTTTTCAATTCTTGTGGATGCAAAATGATTGATTCAGCACATGGATGTTGCATTTGAGTGAACGATTGTGCACTCATATAGAAATAATATATATCATTAGAATTCTATTGCATACATGTTGGACTCATGGCACTGACATAATTCGCATTAAGGAGGTCAACTGAATCAGTAGACCGCCTGATCTTTGCATTAGATAAGGAACATATACACACACTTTTGCATATGTTCATACAACATTAGAAGTTTTCTAAGGACAATGGATGCTTGTGGATTATGGTTGAGTAGATGAGTGATTGGATAGTAGGACACATTCTTCTTAACTTGAAGATTTCGGGGACGAAATCCTCTAAGGAGGGGAGAATGTAACACCCCGTATTTTCTGTAAACATAAGAGTTAAAAATCAAGGTATAATTAATTTTAGGAGAAGAAATAAGGGAAACGGGTTGCGCCATTGTGTTCGTCTCGGAAAAATACGCGAAATAGAGTCCGAATTTGCGTAAATCGGAGTCCGTATGAAAAAGATATGGACGAACGAAGTTAGGCAGAAAAACCGGAAACAGGCCAGAATACACTGGCGCACTTGTGAAGTGCGCCAGTACAAAAATACACTGGCGCACCTGCCAAGTGCGCCCATACAAATCCAGCACCGAATTCTGGAGTGTTCTGAGGTGACGTGTCTTCTTTTGAGTGGTTGGATGATGTGTATTCGAGCTGTACGATTCTGATGACTTCTGGACTGATCTGAAGGCTCTAAATCACCCTATTCTCCTATAAAAACACCCCCAAACCTCACTTTCTCTCCACACAACTTCATTCTACCTATACTCTGCCTTTATTCTAACTAAAATAAAATAATGGCATCGCTACTCTGCTGGAATCAAAACTAGAAGATAATCAACATCAGCCTAAGCAACTCAATTCAAACTAGAGATTAAAGTTTCTGCAAAGATTCTACAACAAGTTAAAGTTCTTTCTTTAATCCAATCAAGGCAAGTACAATTATTTTCCGATATAAACGTTAATTCTGATTGTGACATGAATTGTAAATCTGAATATGAGATTATATCCGTTCTTTTCTGTTCTGTTTGGATCTATCTTATCTCTTTCCTCTTTTTGTTCTATAGCCAGGCTACCACGAGCCTGAGCCAATCTCATAAGAGATTAACATACGCTAAAATATTTGGGACAATAAAATGAATGTTGCATAATTGGACTGATTTGTGACTGATTTGAGTGAAGGACATAGGTTGTAAACTAGATCTAGATCTATGCATATATGACAATTTGGGATTATCATATGATAATATATGACTTGTAAATCTGGAATATAAGGCATGTTAAAAATTAAGATCTGAATAGAAAGACATAATACAGGTTAGATCTAGATCCTTGGGCATATTTTATATAACGGACTATGGCTTAAAACAAAGGGAATATGGCTTAGGTAGAAAGATTTACATGGAAGTAGGATATCTAATATGTAAATAAACACCTAAGTAAGGGATCTTTGGGATATATGACATGCATAGTAATCTATGGTTATATTTGGTATAATCTATATATGGATCTTCTGTACTTTGCAAGTTTAATAAAAAGGGGAACATATGATATATGGTAAATTATGACCATAATCTGTGCTATGTGAATTTAATGCAAACATGGGATAAATGATCATATTGGGAATCATGACTATAATTTATGCATGTGAACTTAGGCAAGATTTATATTTAAGCAAGATGTGTTGTGAAACCTTAAGGAATGATTAAATCTAATATATTTGTCTAATTTGCTTGTTCTAATCTGCCAATTCTGCCTAAACTGCTAATTAGATTGAGATGCCTAGTCTGTTAAATTTGTCTGTTGAGATGCCTAATCTGTTATATGCTAAAATTTGCTAGTTTGTTTAATCGGCTAAATCCGTTAAGTCGCCTAATCTGCAAAACTTGTTATCTGCTATATCCGTTAAGTTGATATATTCAGTCTGTTGTTGTCATTAGCTATGAATAATTGACATGTATATTAGGCATGAGTATAAATGGTAAATCGTTAATTAATTGGCCGCAAAGAAAAACATGGCTAACTCGAGGATAGAATGAGTTTGCGACTTAATTCTGCCCGGAACCGCCCGGCATATTCCAGTGGTCGCAAACAATAGGTTCTAATGTGAGAAGTTAGTCATAACGTGCTTGAAACCCGAGGTTAGACTCAGTTTGCGACAGAAACCTGCCCGGAACCAACCGGCCTAACCAGTAGCCGCAAACTGTCAGTCTAATGTGAGAGGTTTGGGCATTAATATTTAATTAATGAAAATCTGAGATAACTGTGATGTCTAAAACGTGTTGGGTAAGGTTAAACCAATTGGACCAATGAACCTGATAAACACGTTTCGTGAATCCATAGGCCCAATACAAAGTTAGATAATCTGGAACCAGTTAATCTGTAAGCCTGTTAATCCGAACATCTGATCCGTTAGTCTGAAAACCTGTTAACTTGCTTGCCTGATCAGTGAACTAGTTAATCTAAATTTTGTATGTCTGAAACTTGTAGACAAGTTAAACTGAAATCTGTTAGTCTGGGGACACAAGGTTAGGAGGGGAATTACTTGTGTCATCTGTTGTTTGGGACCCATATTAGTCAGTAACCCTTTCTGGTATCAAAACTTTGACCCAACAGGAAGTAGGGTCCGGGCACGGTTACTGAACTAATTATAAGCGGTTCATTCTGATAATGGCGAGGGATGTTGATGGTGCATTCCAACCGGGTCATGTGCGTGCATGGATCCCGTTCTGCCTCTGAGGATGTAAGACGCCGTGACATCTGTAAATAGGTCTGTGCCAATTGGTTGTCACTTTAGGGAGTGATACACCCTATTGTGGGGTCGACACAGGATATTTATGTATTAGGGAGCCGATCGCTTGGGGTAGGGTTTTAGGGTACACTTAGTTCTGTCTGTTTCTGTTGGTACCGTCTGTTTCTGTTGGGTGGTAACACCTATCTGTTTCTGCGTGGTACCGTCTGTTCGGGTGGTAAAGGCCCATTACTAGTGTACACCTAATTCTACATTCTGTTTCCATAGGGTTTAATATGTTTCTAAATCTGTCTGTTTCTGATCGGGTAGTAAAGGCCCATTATTAGCATCCTGTTTCTGTTAAATTATTCTGTACCTGTTTCTATTTCAGTTTAGACATTAGGGTGACACCTAATTCTGTTATACTAGTATTAGTGCAGAGAAGTGTAAAGCAATAGTCAATGTCATTCTGTTCTTCCGTTTTATCTGCTACACCTGTTACAGTTATCTCTCGTCCAGTTTTATGTTCATGTCATATTATTATTATCTGTTCATATGCTGAAAGTCACTGGACTTGCCAGACTTTTTTTCTGACCCTTGTTTTTTCGCCTCCTTTCTTCCGTCCCCCCCCCCCCCAGGTTATCCAAGGAGAGAATACTTTAGCTTGATCCGGATTTCTCTCTGCTTGAAGTGCTTAAAGTATGGCTTGGCTCTGTATAGCTCCCGTTCTATGGGGATTATGATTTTAAAACATGCATTTTGAAGGCTTTTGTACAAGACTGATATTTGTACTTGAATCCTGAGATTTGAAAGGATGTAACCATATTGATTTCTGTTTCTACTGTAATAAAGTTAAAAATTTTCAAGTACTGTTTTATTTGTCTTGTAAGTTTCTGTTCTGTTTACTAAAATGCTCCACCAAAGTTAAGGCATTCCCTTTGTGAGTGACCTTAACGGAGGTGGGGTGTTACACTTTCTATGTGTTTTTCTCATCATTTTTTCTGACTTGCCTGACACATATTTTACAAGTATGGCACAATACTATACAAGATCAGAAACGATCAAGTATAGCAAGAAAGCCAAATACTTGTGCATACCGAAATCAACACATTCAAGTTGGATCAAGAATAGTATATGTTCTTCTCATTTTTGTGTTACAGGGTCACAGAAGCATATATGGCAACAATAACAAATCAGTTCAGGTTCAAGCAGCATTCAAAGAGAAATGGTCAAAGCAGTATGCACAAGATTGCACAAGGTTTCAGAGCTACATATGGAAAGCATTCAAACTGCATGGATTTCATATGCAATACAGGAAATTCAGACATGCACAAGGCAGCAAACATGCAACATGACATTGTAGGATGGAAATATATGGCAAATTGTTCAACATTAAAAAAAATTCTGTTTCTATTTACATGAAACTAAAGCATGTGCAAATGAAGCAGATTTGATTTACTAGACTGGAAATGAACACAATTAACAAGCGACAATTATCTGGACATAATCAAGTGGTGATGGCATTTAATACAGTGGAAAAATTCGACATCAAAGAATAAAATGAGGGCCTAAAATCATGCAGTTTGTTTCCTGAAGATTTTTTTGTGAATAATGGTCGACAAGATAATCAGTTTCCACTTATCTTGTTTCCTGGTTTGAATTGTTGAAATTGGAAATGTTGCAACACGACTTTGTGGGCAATACATCATTCAAAGGAAATCAAACATAGGAGGAACTTCTTAATCAGTTTTTCGAATTTCAAAAATGAGTTATTTTTTAAAATAATCAATCTGCAATACAATTTTAGGCAAGTGTTTAATACATTCTTGGGTAATTGTTTATTATGCTAATCAATCAATCCCAAGCTCATTTTTGGCAAGGAAATTTTTCTATGGAAATCAAAACACACGGTAAAATGGGCAAGCAAGAAATCAAAATCTTCCAGAAATGATTCAATTTATTCAAGGGGACAAATCAATATTTTTTTTAGGATTCAATCAAGCAATACACGCAGGCAACAAACAAAAGCAGTGAACAAATTAGTTCATTCATATATGGAAAGATCAATTCGTGCATGTCAATATTTGTTTCCAGGTGGCAATTCATGTTTCCAGATTCATCGATGGACAAATTCATGTCTATATTCATCAATTCAATCAGAAAGAGGAATCATGGAAAATTCAGAACAATTAAAAGAGGAAATTCACGAAAAATCCTTTTAAATATTCATCAAACCAAATCAAGCAAGTCATAAGTGAAATCAGAGAATAAGGGTTCGAATTTCCCCTATAAATTCACATGTTTCCTCATAGGCAAAATTATCCAACTCATTCGAAATCAACTAAAACCTTACAGTCAAAACAAAGAGCTTACAGTGTTGGATTGGAGCAGAAAGACAATCGGAATCAAAATAGAAAGCATCGCAAATCATCTGGAATAAAATCATAGCCATCAGAACCTCAAACTGAAGAAACCCCAGCCGCCTTGTTTATTTGCTTGAAGAAATAAAGAAAAAGGGACGACGGATTTCTAATTGAAGCTACAAAGGGGGTGTTTTCATTTAAGGGCCTTTTGTTTTAATTTTTAATGTACTTTGTTTAGTTCTATTTGAAAAACAATCTGTGATTTACTAGTTATGTCCATAAAACTAGGGTTTACAGATTACGGTTTTGTGATCTGGGAAAATCTGGTCTAGGTATTTTTGATCAGTCTAAGACTTCGAGCGTAGGTTTGAATCAGTAGCAGGTGTTGCAGGTTTGCAAAACTCTTTAGGCGGGAGCAGGGTTTGCAAGTTTATTGAGTGTTTGTAGGTGGGAGACTGTTTTAAATCCTAGTAGATATCTTAGTAATGCAGCAGTAGGCACAGTTTGTCGAAGCTGGGTAATTTCTATGTGTTTCTTTTATTGCATTCCTTATTATTATATGACTGTTCTAAATATTGGATAAACCCTATTCACCCCCCCCCCCCTCTAGGGTTAATCTTGATCCTACAACTTCTTCGAGGAGCACGATCCAAAGCATGGTGAAGAGGAGCATGTCGAACCGATCCGGAGGTGATGGCAAAAACCTGAGATGCAAAGGTAGTCCAAGTAGGAAGTTTTTACTCAAGATCCGGTTGGGAACCAACGGGTTAACTTCATGAGTTGGGCTTTGCTGCGGGGCATGTGCTAAGGAGTTATCGACATCCATAACTTTGATCTACCACCGAAAGACGAATGTTAGGCTACATATCAATGCAGTGAGGTCATCATGGCTTCATGGGGGCAAAGTGATCGTAGCATGGCTATGAGCCAGTGCAATGAAGTCGTCATGACTCCATAGGGCAGAGTGGGCATAGCAAAGGATTAGTGGCTATGGATCAGTGTAGTGGGGTTGTTATGACTCCACGGGGCAGAGTGATCATAGCAAGGATTTGGGTGATCAAAGTGGTGGATATCGTATGCTTTACGCACTTAGTGAGAGATGTGAGGATGATTGATATGCTTGATTGTTTGACATCACTATGACATGCACACCCCCCTACCCGTATCTTTATACCTTATGTTTAGTGGCACCTTAGAGTATTGAGCGGTATGTTGTGCTAACTCTTTGGTTGCAGGTCCAGGTTCAAATATGGTTTAGTATACCTGTTATTGTTCTGTTTTGCTTCTTATCGCTCATACCGTACTTTTGTCTGACCCAGAGTTTTATGTCTCTTCTTATTACTCTAGGTGCTCTTAAACGGGCAGACTAGAGACAGTTAGGTGGTATGCACGAGTAGATGTACTGGAGATGAGAAGGAGGCTCCCATGTATGATATATATATATATTCTCCCTGTATCGTTGTTGGTCACTACTTTGGGCATTAGTAGTGTACCTTCACTATTTTCTTTAGAGACAGTTTATAAAAGTTGTAATAATGATGATGTAGAACATAAGCTGTATTTGGATTTTCCGCTGCTATGATGTTTAGTTTTCAGCTTATGCACTGTCTCGCATGTTTTATGTCAAAGTATGTTATTATTATATTTTGTTCCATGCCCTATGAGACATTCTACAGGTTCCTTGTTAGTTCAAATTCCTTACCTTTCCTTTCTTTGGCGACTGTCCCGTTCTAGTTGGATATTGGCACAGCGCACTTTCATGGGAAATGTCGGCTGGTGCGGGATGGACCGTCACATTTGGTATCAGAGCTCTAGGTTGCGTAGTTAACCTAGGGAAAGACACCAGGGAGAGATAATACGTATATGAGAGAGCATATTTGTGGTTATTTTGGTTTTCAAAAGCTATATATATATGTATACTATTAGTATAGCTAAGGATGAAGTCGCACTACACTGGCACCACAAAGAGGATGGTTAATCGTTTCTCTTTACAGATTGAACGATTGGCTTATATACGAGGGGTGCTGGTAGAGGAGCCAATAATGGAAATGCTCCTGACATGAGGGCTATGTTCACTGACTTCATGAGAGAGATGCTTAGAGATGTCCGTAGGCAGTTCCCAATGCTACTAATGGTGGCGGTGCAGAGGTGTAGGTGCCCAGAGCCGATTTCTCCAAGCTCTGTAAGGACTACACTAGGTGGGAAACCGTTCTATGGAATGGAGTCGGCTACAGAAGTTCAAGATTGGTTAGATAGCTGTGATCGTATCTTCGAAGACTTGGGTATCGAGGATGCGACGAAGAGAAGGCTAGCATCCCGTCAGCTGCAAGGACGGGCGATGAATTGGTGGAATGGTATTAAGGCAGCTACTCCAGAAGATCAGATTACATGGGATTGGTTTAAGGCCCGATTTAGTGATATGTTCATCCCAGCTGCCCAGAAGTCAGAGTTGTTTAGGAAATTTCTGGAGCTTAAGCAGAATGGTAGGGCAGTCTCGGAGAACATTGCAGAGTTCGATACTCTATGTAAATATGGATTATCCCTTATTGATACTGCCGAGAAGAAAAATAAAAAGTTCATAACAGGATTAGATCAGTACTTGGGGGAAAGGCTTATAAACCATGTCGATGAGACATTTGAATCGATTGTGAGGAAAGCATTGAGGTCAAAGAGTCTATACCCTAAGTCGAAGACTGAGGTTGCATCAGCAGAGGAGCCAAAGCCGCAAGCAAGTGGTGGAGGCAAGAATGGTTCTCAGAATAAGAGAAAGGAGAATCAGACCAAGGACGGCTAGAAGAAAAAGAATAAGAAAGATGTTGAGTGCTTCAACTGTGGTAAGAAGGGACACTATGCCGAAGAATGTCGGGCCAAGCCAGCGGATAGGAAGTGCTTCAACTGTGGCCAAGTAGGACATCACAAGGACAAGTGTTCGCAACCGCCTAAAGAAAAGCAGATTGTGAAAGCATATGCTCTTAATGTTGTTCCCACTTCGTCGAATGCCCCAACTGCGGCGGAGAAGGAAAAAAATGTTGTTATTCAAGGTATGCTTTCTATTTATGATGTTCCTGTTCGAGTATTGTTTGATACCGGGGCTTCCTGTTCCTTCATATCTAGTGACCTGGTAGATAGATTGGGGTTGGAACCCGAGATAGTCGATAGACCTTTAGCAGTGACGAACCCGATAGGTGGTTCAACTAGACTTAGCATGATTTGTCGTAACGTTGTCTTATCGAGTCATGGATGCATGTTTGTTTGTGATTGCTTTGTTTTGGGCTTTACTGGGTTTGGCATTATTTTGGGAGTTGATTGGCTCCAAAGATACGGAGTGGTGGTAGACTGTGAGGGCTTTTTGGTGACAGTTAGAGCGGATGATGGGCGGAGGGTAGTGTTTGGTGGTCTACCTAGTGATGGGGTAATGGCTAGTTTTATAAATTCCCTCGACATCCCGCATGATGAGTTGTCAGATATGCCCGTGGCTGGCCAGTATCCGGACGTCTTCGAGGAAGTGACCGGACTTCCACCACACCGAGAGATTGAGTTCCATATTGATTTAGTGAAAGATGTCAGACCTATAGTGATGCCACTTCATCGTATGGCGCAAAGGGAGGAGCGAGAGCTTGGGGTGCAAGTAAGCGATCTGTTGAAGAAGAGATTTTTCAGAAGAAGTGTTTCAGAGTGGAGAGCACCAATTGTCTCAAGTTATATCATGCTAGATTTATCACCTTGTGCTCGTTCTTTTACCTATCATAGTTTTGTTGTTATTCCCTTTATTTCTGGATCTAGATTTATTTGTAATTTAGATTGATTCACGTTTACATGCGATGGGAATACGATTTGGGTAGATTAGGCAAAACATAAGTTGGTTATGAACATGAATCATGAACTTGATAATAGGCATAAGTTGAAACTTGCCATGAAAATTGGCACGAACTTGACATGAAACTTGAACATGGACATGACACTAGAATGAACTTGAAAATGGCCAACACAAGGTTGGGTTGAGTTTGCAGTGTAATTCTGCCCGGAACTGCCCGACAAATCCAGTGACTGCAAACAATAGGATCCAATGTGGGTAGTTGGTCATATCGCGCTTGAAAACTCGAGGTTAGACTGAGTTATGGTGTAATTCTGCCTGGAACCGTCCGGCATATCCAGTGACCACAACAACAGGTCTGATGTGAGAGGTTGGGGTGCATTAATGAATTAACGCCACATGATAGGGTTAAGTCATGAACATGAAAGACAACACTTAACCAACTTGACACGTGATTAGTGGGGTTAAGTCATGAAATTGGAAGACAACACTTAACCAACTTGACATGCTAGACTGATAAGGGTTAAGTCACGAATTTAAATGACAACACTTAACCTGCTGGACGGAAACCCTAGTTATGCGGTCCATTTCAGCAGTTACCCACTTAGATGTATCATGGTACCCTGGAACTAGGCAGGGTGGGGCACGATTACTGGGCTAATTATAAGCGACCAAAACGATGGCTGAGTTGGTGCGCCAGTGTAGGTTCAGGCGGACTATGGTCGTGCACGTAGTCCGGAGTTGAAAAAGCAGGCATTGGGCATCAGCAGGTTTACACTGTGCATGCTAGATTCGTGTCGATGGTTGGCACCCTAGGGCTTGATACACCCTATGGTGGACCTAGCACAGGTAACTACATTCGTGATAAGGCCGTATGACACAGACACGTGACGAGCTAGAACTTGTAAGGAGCCGATCGATTAATGGATCTTTCCGTTGGACCTAATAATGGGTAATTCATGATATTGGGCCAATGGATCATTTCATGGTTAATATATGGCATGGGTTTGGGATACTAGTACAGTTGGTGCATATACTTGAATTATCATGCTATCTTGGTCTATCTTGCCCATATTGTCATCATCCTTATGTTTACTTTCAATTTATACATGTCATGTTACCTTTACTTGTTTTTATGCTAAAAGTCACTAGGACTTACTAGTCTTTATGACTGACCCGTTTTCTTTTGCCTCTTTTTCTTTCGTTCCCCCCCCCCCCCCAAGTTCTCAAGGAGGAAACTCTAGCACTTAGCTTGGATTTCGTTTACTTTCGGTTCAGCTCATGTACGGTTTGATCTTGAGCTATGCTATGGCTGCATTTATGCTACCTTTGGGGAATTAAGCTACTTTTGTTGTTTTAAGATCATGCTTCTTTATTTATGAAAGACAGAATTTGTTGTAATGGAAAATATTGACTTTGGCTATTTGGTACTTTGGATGTAAAAGGTTTTGACTCTTTTTGAAAGTAATGAAATTTATCTTTTGATTCTTCCACTGTTTTATTTATGTTCTGTCTTGTAATATTTCTGTGTTTGTTTACCTCGATAATGCTCCTCCAAAACTAGTGCATTCCCTTTGTGAGTGACCCTAGCGGGGGTGGGGTGTTACAGGACTTCTTATTGGATTTAGATCCATTCTTCCTTCGTTTCTACGACGATTTGCAATTTCTTATCGAATGCCCTTGCTTATTACACTTGAGACATATGACTGTCTTTATCTTTTTTGACCAAATTTAGGCTTCTTACTGATCTTAGACTTCGTACTTGCCTCAGGGCTATCAGTTTTAGACTTCCATTTGCTGCTAGAGTTGCTTTCCTCTTCATCTTCTGAACCATGTTGCTTATCGATATACTCGTAGCATTAAGCCATTTGTATCATTTCAGAGAATGGGAGATTCACATAAGCAAGTACTCTACCTTCGTATTTCTTTTGTAGTCCTTTGATAAATCTCAGATTCTTCCTTGTAGGATCTCAAGCTAGTTTTGGGACAAAGTGAGAAAGTTCATTGAATTTATTCTGATATTCTTGGATGGTCATATCTCCTTGTTTCAGATTGTAAAACTCATCATATAGCCACTCAGTTGCTTCGGGAGGAATAAATATTTCTTTAAAATTTCTTTAAATCTATCTCAGGTACTATTGCCTTCTGGATTCTTATCAGTAACTGTTTCCCACCAGACTAGAGCTTCGTCCTTGAGTGCCAAAGATGCCAGTAATCTTTTCTGATCATCTCTCAGCTTTAAGCCTTTACAAATTATCTCAGAAGAATGCATCCATGCATGTGTTTCAATCACGGATTCTTTGCCCAAGAATTGCACTCCACCCAGATTTCGATATTTCATTACTAGAGCTTCTAGATCTGGTTCTAATTGTGGGGGCACGATTGGCTCATTAGATCGTCAAGCCATAGAACTGCTTCTTTTGTTTCTGCCACTCATTTCTACTATGTCTGCAAATAGTAGACAAAGAGTCAGGCCAACAGTAAAGATATTGTAAAGCATAGAGACATATATTTAAATGTAAATGAATCTATGGGGGTGTATTTTATTCTGCTATACTCATTCTAGGACATTGCTAGTCCTATCTATAATGAGTTATTTGTTTTAGAATACTGCTGATTCTATTTCTATCAAATTTGTAAATATGTTATATTCCGAGCTAAGTTTAACCAAAGCTGTGATACCAACTATGATATCTCCAAACTCCCGTGGTACAAAGCAAGGATAATCATTGGAATATAACACATAAATAATAACAGCAGAACAGAAATATAAAATAACAACAGATAATGTACATCAAATTACACTAGAAATAATATATCATCAGAGTTATACAACATAATAGGATCATACTTAGTACATAATTCAGTTGTCAACTTAAAATAAAACGCCTGCAGCGAAATCAGACATAATATACTAAATGAAGTCTGAATAGCATAATAGAAATGATAGGATCCATCTCCAGCTCCATAGCTCTCCAGAACGAGTCTGCTAAAACCTATATACAAGGTTGCCCATGTGGAAAAGAAGGCACCCGAGTTTTCAAAGTGAAACAAACTACGAGTCAGTCATGAGACTGGTATGAGAAATCTACTTAACCTATTTAATAATAATGCAAATTAGAGGACCACGCCGCTAATGCGGAACGGGACTGGATTACCAGTGCATAAATAAAGTAAATCATTAAACAATGCAATGCTTTCTAGAAAAATGAAACCATTATAAGACTCAAGTCCCATCACACAATGTAACGCAAACTGGAGGATAGAGTTTTACCTTATAATGGTCAAAATGCTTGATACGATAAACGGATTTGATATTGTTATTAGTGTATATATTTTTCAAAAACATTTCAATCATAATGTATTAATCATAGACGGCATAACTACCATATACTATGTCGCCAAATATAGGTTTACAATCAAAACCGTACGAGTCGTATTGGAAGTTGGATTTCCATCATGAACCAAGGCAAGGGATCGTCCTTACCGAATTCAAGACAATTTAGCCTACCATGTCTCAGGATACAGCCGCAACTACACCTAGGAGCCACAGGGCCGGTCCACAACTAATGTTAGTGGATTATATATAATTCTTGAATAATACGTCTCCCCGCCCTATGAGGCGTAAATAAAGAGCCACTAGGGACTCCAATCCGAGGTACCTCGCTTTCCATCATCCACATAAGTAAAAATGTCTGGCCTCCATACCATGACACCACTTCTAGCTAGAAAGAAACGTATGTTCTCCCGGGATCCTTCTTCCGTTTCTGGTTTGTACCGGGATGTGAGGCTCGCGAAGTAACGCTATACACAAAGCTATGCTAAATAAAGTTGTGCTTTGATCAACAACCACAAGGCTCTGCTTTTCAACAATAAGCCTTGATCATTTGCATCTTGGCATATCACACTGACAATTCATGTCATGGGACTGATATCTATCAATATATAACTTCTGAGCTCGTACATCTCAGAGAAGGGTGTTAAGCAAGAGAATAAATTCTCCACCACCAAACAAATATATATTAAATAGAAATTAATCGGCAAAGAATAAAATCCAATGTCAGACATACATCCATTTACAAATCCATTCTAGGTTTGAATGAAATTGAAGACACCTTATTCCTCGTTCCATATGTCCAATATGGAAGAGAGGCTCTCGCATATCCGGACAATCAACAAGTACGTCCGGACAACTACCACTGTAACCCTTTCAAGGCAGCAACTCCAACCAAAGGCATCCGTAGTCATCCGTTCGATGTGAAGATCGTCGGTCTTCAATCACCGTCTTCAAATCTTCGGCTTCCAATCGTCGTATAATTATTTGAAATGAGATTTAACTCGGCCTTTTCAAATAATACGCGAATATATAATTTAAATCATTTCTTTTCATTCTATATCGTTAATAATATTTTATAACGATTTATCACTATTTTTATTTTTATAAAAATAGTCATTTTAAATTAAACGATGCTTCAGGTCATTGCATGGCCTTGCCGTTGTTTTCATCAAAATTTGATTTACACATTTCTCAAAATCTAACCGTTGGATTTACCAAATTTTATATCGTTGGAAATATCTTTCCAAAGCGAACCCAAAGGTGTCAGTTTTGGGAAAATCCGACGGCGGATCTTTCAGTATAATCGTTTGAAGTTATGATTTCAAATCGTGAACTGCAGCAGCGCGATTCCTTTTATTCTAATTTATATGTCTATATATATATATATATATATATATATATATATATATATATATATATATATATATATATATATATATATATATGAATTAATTCGTTCGGCGATTTCAACTATTTTCTCTCTACCATATAATTAACATCATTTTAATGAATCATAATTTCATAAAAATGTAATTTTTTTCAGTTAAATTATTTTTACCAATCTTGAATCTATTTTATGTGAAATCTTACATTACATTAAAAATGTAATGTTAAATGCTAAAAACAAATTCATTTTAACATTGAATCCTTTTACATGAAATCTTGCATTACATGAAAAATGTAAATTTTTCCTATCTTTCTTTTATTACATTAAAAATGTAATCTTTCTTTTATAATCTTTTATTACATTAAAAGTGTAATCTTTTAATCCTATCTTTTATTACATTGAAAAATGTAATCTTTTTAATCCTATCTTTTATTACATTGAAAAATGTAATCTTTTAATCCTATCTTTTATTACATTGAAAAATGTAATCTTTTTAATCCTATCTTTTATTACATTGAAAAATGTAATCTTTTTAATCCTATCTTTTATCAATTATGCTAGAGCGCCTGAATCAAAAACGGGCATTTTATGAGGGCTGATGTGGTACTGGAGCAATTTCTCTAAAAATTGTTACATGATCTTTTCTTTCTTCTCAAACAGTTTTTTTCTGTCGTGAAATTTCTTCGCTCCTTCATTATTCATCTGCATCTTCAAATAATGGAAAAAAATGTCAGCAACTCATTTTATGAACGGTAAGAAATCTTCCCTCATCTTTCGTGTTTTTTTTGCAATCAAATTTTTTCGCTCCTTCATCAAATTTTTCTCTCCTTCATTATTCATCTGCATCTTCAAATAATGGAAAAAACGTCAGCAACTCATTTTATGAACGGTAAGATATCTTCCCTCATCTTTTATTTTTTTTCCTTTTTTCTTTTTTTCTTTTTGTAAACTTGAGGAATTGAAGATGCATCCACCATTAACTATTCAACATGCAACATCAACATTTTTGTTTATGTTTTTCTTATACGATTGAATTTCAGATAACAATTTAACATATTTTGATAATATCGGAAGTTGGGTTATATTGTCAATGAGACCAATAAATTGCCTCAATCCCTAATTCTAATTATATTTAATGTCATTACCTTGTAGAACAGTCTAGAATTGTAGAAAAATTCATTACATTATCATGTCAGTTGTTACAATGAGTGCATCAATTGTATAAGCATGTTGTTTCATATCTACAACCAGTATATATTTCTAGCAATCCAAAGTAGAACATTCAAATTATTTCATTTTGATTTATTCAGTGTTTTGCGCTTGATTACATCAATATATAGTTTGTCACTTGTGGTTAATGGTGTATCTTCATTTGCAGAATTAGATGCAGACTCTGTTAACCATTTCAGTATAGAATTTTTACACAAAGAATTTGCTACATTTGCAAAATTTAATGAAACCGACGAAGTATCGGAAAAATTAGTTGGTGTCGAGATGGTGAATGAAAATGCAAATGTATTTGAAAAAGAAGTTACTGCACCTAAAATCATCTCGAAATTTGATACCGATAAACAAGTATTTCTATGCTTTGAGGATTACGGAAAGAAAATGGGATTTGCAGTGAGACGATGATCAAGCAGGAGAGATGAAAACGGAAAAGTGAAGTATGTGACATTTGCTTGTAGTCGACGCAGGAAACCAGATAGTATGAATCTTGATTATGCAGCTGGAAATCCACTGACGCCACAACCATCAAATAATATAGGTTGCAGCGTAAAGATCACTTCCAGTTTAGGTGAAGACGAAAAATGGTGCATTAATAAGATTTTTCTTGATCACAACCATGACTTGAGCCCTACAAAAGCTCAATTCTTTCAATGCTATAGAAAAATTGATGATCATGTCAAAAGATAACTCGAAGTTTGTGATATTGCAGGAATTAGTCCTAAAAAAAGTTTTAATGTGTTAGTAATAGAAGGAGGTGGCCATGAGAACTTAACGTTCATTGAGAAGGACTATAGAAACTATCTTGATAAGGCAAGAAAATTGCTCATTGGAGAAGGGGATGCCATTTGTAACACCCCGTATTTTCTAGTGAATATTAAAACTAAAAAATCTAAGAACACTTAATTTTTAGAAGAAGAATTTAGGGAAATGGGTTACCCTATTGCGTTCGTCTTGAAATTCTGCTTGAGACAGAGTCCGAGTATGCGTGAATCGGACTCCGTATGAAGAAGTTTTGGAGGTTAGAAGATTTCAAGTTTAAGCAAAAAATAAATATAAATAATAACTGAAAATCAAAAACCAGTTCAAAATTCAAGCAGAACATGCTGAGCGGGAAAATTCCCGCTCAAGGTGTCCCCCCCCCCCCCCGGGGGGGGAGTGGACATAGGTGTCGATCCCCCTATAGGGGAGTCAACATAGGTGTCAACCTCCTTATAGGGAGTAGACCCCTTTGAGATTTGCTTCCTGTGACGAATTTCTGTAGTCCTAAGCTGATGTGGCCTTCCCTGGTTGGCTAATGACTAATTTCTGAGGTGTTAGGGCTTATGTGTCGTGCTATGATTGGTTGGATGACACATCTCTTTGGTTTGTTGCCTCTGATTTCTCCTAGACTAATCTAAAGGCTAGAATTAATCCTAGACATCTATATATACGTAGCCAAACCTAGACCCTAACCTCATAAACCCAAAAGTATGGTGTCGTCATGCTGTTCATCTACAAGCTAGCCTAGCTTTCTTCATATTCTCATAACTATAAAATTAAATCCAAACTAGTAATCAATTAGAAGAACTTCAAATCAAACGTCTACATCAAAGGATAGCTTTTCAAATTCAGAAATCAGATCCCAGAATACAAGATCCATCCTTTTTCTGTAAGTTTAGATATTATTTAGATTTAAACATCTAATAGAAATCATGATTGTAATAATTGGATCTAGAACGATGCCTAATTCTGATTCGTGTCTATCCTTTTGTCTAATCTAAATTGCTTATGCCTATGAGAGTATTGTGATTGATGTAATGACACCTATCATGCCCATGAGACTGTTGGACTGACATAATAAAATCTATCATGCCTATGAGACTGTTGGACTGACATAATAAAACCTATCATGCCTATGAGATCGTTGGATTGACATAAATGAACCTATCATGCCTGTGAGACTATTGTGATTGATAGGATGGAACTTTTCATATTGTACAACCTATGCCTATGAGACTATTATGATTAATAAAATGGGACTTATCATGTTGTACATTAAATTAGTAATTGTCTTAAGTCCAATTCTATCTAATCTTTATACATATGGTGTGAATTGCTTAGCTTGTCTACACCTATTATTAATGTACAACATTGAAACATGATCCTTGAAATTAGGTACATCTTTACATGCCTATTTTTCCTTATGTCACTTCTTATGCTCCTTCTCTATTTTTCTCCTTTTTACTTGCTTTGTAAATACTAAGTTCATTCGGAACTCAGATTGAATCTCGTTGTACATGCGATTATAACGCGGGGAAAATTGGGTATAATTTAATTAAGTAAATTTTTGGGCATAATATGGGAATGTGGCATAAACTTGTATTAACTAGACTTGCAGGAAAATTTGACACAAAGATTTGGACACATATGACAAATATGTAAAAATTGGCTAAAGATGAACATGCCTAACCCGAGGTTAGATTGAGTTGTGGTGTAAGACTGCCCGAAACCGCCCGGCACGCCCAGCTACCGCAACCATATAGATCTAATGTGAGAGGTTAGCGCATTAAGCCCAAAAACCCGAGGTTAGATTGAGTTGCAGTGTAAGACTGCCCGGAGCCGCCCGACACATCCATCGACCGCAACAATATAGATCTAATGTGAGAGGTTGGTGCTTTAATGAATGAATTAAAGCTAAGAAAACAGGCAGGCTAAGAATGGTAAGGTTAAGTTAATTAAGGAAACACTTAACCATTACAACATGTTAGCAAAACAGATGGGTGAGGTTAGGTAAATTTGAGAAACACTTAACCGTTATAACATGTTGATTAGGAAACCCTAGTAACGAGGACCCATTTCAGCAGTAACCCACATAGATATATCACGGTACCCTGAACTAGGCAGGGTGGGGCACGATTACTGGGCTGATTATAAGCGGTCAAAATAGCGGTGGGTGGTGCAACAGTGTAGTTCCGATGGAGTATGAGCGTGCACGTACTCCGGAGTGGAAAAGCAGGCACTGGGCATCAGTAGTATGCACTGTGCATCTTCAATCATGTCAGGTTGCCATCATGGGAATTGATACACCCCATGATTGGGGCCAGCACAGGTATCTACACACGAGCGGGACCGAATGACACAAGTAAGAAATGCATTCGAGTAGAAGCCAATCGGGAAGGGGATCACTTTGTTATGAACACATGATGGTAGTTGAAACATTCGTTAGTAGGTGCAGATAAATGGAAATGAGTGCGATAAGTATATTCGGTTTATCTTACCTTATCTTATGTTATCTTCTTTCTATAGTATTGTCCTATGTTCAGTTTATTTATGTCATGATCCTTTTACTTGTTTACATGTTGAATAATCATTGGAATTACCAGACTTATGTCTGACCAATTTTCTTTCACCTTCCTTTCTTCCATTCCCCCCTCCTTCCCAGGTCTGTAGGGAGGGAATACTTCAACTTACTGTAGACCTTTTCCAGTTTGAAGACAGTAGATGTATTGCATGGATTCTCTCTTCTTGGGCTATGGCTGTGGTTACACTTTTATTGGGGATTTATGCTACTTTACTACTGTTTTATGCTTCTTTATGTACTTGGAGTTTTAAATCAAGACAGATTTTTTGTTTTAATAATTTAGAAGTTGGGTTTTGAGACAATGCTTGTAATGTTTTGACTGAACCATGCTATTTATGAAATAATTTCAGTTTTTCGCTGTTTATATGTTTGTCTTGTAAATTATCTATGTCTTTTACCTAAAATACTTCACCAAAGTTAATGCATTCCCTTAGTGAGTGACCTTAACGGAGGTGGGGTGTTTCACTTGGTATCAAAGCAATGGTTTACCAGATCAGATAAAAGATTTTGAAAACTATTTTTCAAAAAGAAATTTAAAGAAGCATTTTCAAGAAAAGTGTTGTTTTATTTTAAAGGCATAATCCCTAAAGCCATATGCACTATCTTTCTATCCTTTGTTTTGAACCTTTTCTTTCCGCTTCAGCATGTCTGGGGATCTTAATCTTCCCGAGGGCATACCGATACCTAGCTGGTTCAGAAGGTATGTGCAGGCTAGGGCTAGTAATGCGGGCCCAGCAAACGTTCCTCCTCCCCCAGCTACAGCTGTTCCTCCTCCTCCGCGAGTGAATGCTTTCTCGAAGATATGTAGGGACTTTCGAGCTATGAGTGGAAAGAACTTTAATGGGACTGAGTCATTTGTGGAAGCAAGAAACTGGCTCAAGGAAACAGAAGATTTGTTTGTTATCTTCGAAGTGGAAGATTGGCGGAAGATACAATTGGTTGTATGGTTACTTAAGGAGAATCCTCCTACTTGTGGGAAGCTACTAATGCTGAGAGACCAGTAGAAACTTGGGAGGATTTCATAAGGAGATTTGAAATGAAGCCCCTCTCGCAAGCTGAATGAAGCCTACAGATGGAGAAGTTCTTAGCACTCAAATAAGGAAGCCTATCGGTTAAGGAATACGTCAACCAATTCAACCAACTGGCTAGATTCGGACTGGAGTTGGTAAACACTCCACATAAAAAGGCTCTCCGTTTCGTGAAAGGGTTGAATGAGCCACTGCGCAGCCTAGTTATGTCCTATATACCTATGGGTTCGACTTTTGAGAGACTGGTAGACATGGCACTGTTACAGGAGGAAGACAAGGGTGGTAAGAAAGAGGCAAAGGTGGAAGAACCTCTAGACAAGAAAAAGGAGGGATCGCAGAATAAGAAGACGGATTCCAAGAAAGGCGGGAAGAATAACATACCCCATGACAAGAGAAAGCGTAAATTTTGTGGCATACCTGGACAACTTATTAAGAACTGCAGAAAGAAGAAAAGGAAGATGGGTGGTTGCTTTCAATGCGGCAAGACAGGACATATGGCTAAGGATTGCCCAAAAAGGCAAGGGCTAGGGCAGAGGACTGGATCCACTTCTAGAGGATAGATTCATGCTCTCATGGCACCTCCGCAAGAAAGCAGTAGAAATATTTCTGTTGAGAGTTTAGTTTATCTTTCTGATCTTCTGGCGCATCGCACTCTTTTATATCTACTGCTTTAGTTGAATCTCTACACCTAGATACCAGTATAGTAGATGCTCCTGTAGTTGTTTCAAATCCAATTGGGGGTTCGTCTTATTTATCAATGATTTGTTTGGATTTGGAAATTTCTATACTAAGCGTTGGGTTTAGATGTAATGCTTATGTTTTGGGCTTCACCGGCTATGGATTGATTCTAGGCATGGATTGGTTATCCAGTAATGGTGCCATCCTCGATTGTGAAAAGAGAGTGGTTAGACTTGTGACTCGCCTCGGTTACACTCTCGAAATATCTTGTAATCCTATGTATTCGTCTATGCTTAACTATCTAGAATCTCTTGATGCGTCTGTTGAAAACATGCAATCTGTTAGAGTAGCCCGTGAATACGCGGGTGTCTTTAAAGAGGTGAAAGGCTTACCTCCTAAGCGAGAGATAGACTTCCGCATATACCTTGTTAATAATGCAAAACCTGTTGCCTTACCCGTTAGACACATGGCTCCCAGATATAGGAAAGAGCTCAGCAAGCAAGTTAAAGAGTTGCTTGAAAAGGGGTTCATAAGGCGCAGTATTTCTGAATGGGGTGCTCCAGTGGTGTTTGCAACCAAAGCAGATGGTTCACTTTGTCTGTGCGTGGACTATAGAGAGCTAAACAAGTTGACCAAGAAGAATAGGCACCCACTTCCTAGAATAGACGACTTGTTCGACCAACTCATAGGTGCCTCAGTTTTCTCCCAACTAGATTTGGCCACCGGATCTCATCAGCTAAGAGTGGCTGAAGACAGCATAGATAAGACTGCGTTCAGGAACCCAGATGGTTTCTTCGAATGGCTTGTCATGCCTTTCGGCTTGACAAATGCACCTTCCTACTTTGTAGACTTTATGAGTAGGGTATTCAGAGAGTGCCTTAATAGATTCGTAGTGGTCTTCATGGACGACATTTTGATTTTCTCAAAAACTGAGGAAGAACATGCTTTGCATTTAAGGGAGGTCATGAATACTCTTCGTGCACATCAACTGAAAGCAAAATTCTCCAAATGCCACTTTTTGGAGAGATGAAGGTTTTTTGGACATGTGATGTACAAAGAGGGGATAGTTGTGGATCCCGCAAAAGTAGCTGTGGTGCAGGATTAGAAGATCCGATGGAATGCAACCGAAGTACGAAGTTTTCTCAAGATGGAAGGCTTTTACAGAAAGTTCATTAAGGACTTTGCGAAGATCTCAGCCCCACTTACTGGGTTGACAAAGAAGAACCTAACTTTTGCTTGGGATTTGGATTGCAGTGTTGCTTTCCAACGAATGAAAAGGGCTCTAACAACAGCCCCGGTTCTGACATTGCCTGATGGGAGTAAGATGTTTACAGTGTACACAGACGCATGCAGTACAGGATTGGGCGTTGTCTTAATGCAAAAGGGTAGAGTAGTTTGTTATGGAGGAAGGCAGTTGAAGGTACATGAGAAGAACTACCCAACTCATGATTTAGAACTAGCCGCCGTTGTTTTCGCTCTTAAGTCATGGCGTCATTACCAGCTAGGAGAAAGGTTTGAATTGTTTACTGACTATAAATCGTTAATGTACCTTTTCTCACAGAAAGATCTTAACTTAAGATGACAAAGGTGGATGGAATTTCTTGCCTCATACGATTTTGAGATTGCTTATACCCTTGGCAAGGGCAATGTGGTAGCAGACGCCTTAAGTAGGAAAAAGCTGACCTTAAGTCCTCTCTTTGTAGAAAGGCAAATCTTGGAGTACATAGAAAACTTTGACTTTAGACCCTCATTTGAATTTGTACCTGGTTTGTTAGCATCGCTAGAGGTGCGGCCTACTCTTTTGGGCACAAAAGGAACCGCGCAACGTGAAGACCCTCAGCTAGTTGATGTGATGGATAAGCTAATTAGAGGTGAGACTTCTAGTCACCTCAACAGATACTCCATCGATGACAAGGGTTGGTTGAGACGAGATGGAAGACTTTGCGTCCCACAAGAAAGGGATTTGGTGAAAACAATTCTCGAAGAGGAACACCATTCTAAGTTGACCATACACCCAGGTGGGGACAAGATGTATAAAGACATAAAAAGAGTTTTCTTTTGGAATGGCATGAAGAAGGATGTAGCTGAATTCGTCTCTAAGTGCTTGATATGCCAGCAAGTCAAGGCAAAGCAAAAGAAGCCTGGTGGTCTGCTTCATCCTCTAGAGGTCCTACAGCGGAAATGGGATAGCATTTCGATGGACTTTATTGATGGGTTGCCTAAATCAAGAAGGGACAATACCAGTATTTGGGTAATAGTGGACAGGCTCACTAAAAGCGCTCACTTTATACCTGTTAAGAGCAGGAGGACTGCCTCATCGTTAGCATCCATTTATCTTAAAGAGGTAGTTCGACTGCATGGAATACCCACTAACATAGTAAGTGATCAAGACACTATCTTTACGAGCGAGTTTTGGAAGAGTTTGCAAGAGGCTGTAGGCACGCAGCTATGCTTAAGCACGGCCTATCACCCTCAAACCGATGGCCAAACGGAAAGGGTGAACAAAGTATTAGAAGATCTCTTGAGATTGTGCATTCTTGATTTTGGGGGAACATGGGGAGGATTAACTTCCTTTGGTGGAGTTCGCCTACAACAATTGCTACCAAGCCACCATAGCCATGGCACCCTTTGAGGCTTTATATGGAAGACCATGCCAATCAGCAACTTGTTGGTGGGAGTCTACAGGCAAGCTCGTATTTGGGCCTGACATGATCGGAGAAACTTCAGAGAAGGTGGACTTAATACGAAGACGAATGAAGACCGCACAAGACAGACAGAAGTCCTACGATGATAAAAGAAGGACCAACCTTGAGTTTGAGGTTGGAGACAGAGTTTTTCTTAAAGTATCTCCTTTGAGGAATGTCGTTCGCTTTGGGTCCATAGGAAAATTGGCTCCAAGATTTGTAGGACCATTTCTTATCATTGAGAGGATTGGGAAGATGGCTTATAGAGTAGAGCTGCCCAAAAGATTGGCTGGAGATCATAATGCTTTCCATGTTTCTCATCTACGAAAGTGCTTACATGAGTCTGCCGAAGTTGTAGAGCCAAGCAAACGAAAGGAAACAAAAGTGGAACGAGAAGCAACGGTGAAAAGAATTCCAACTTTTATCTTGGGTACAGAATTTAAAGGCTACGCAATCGTGAAGTCAAGCTAGTTAAAGTTTAATGGAGTGATGCAGAGGAAGACGCGACATGGGAGACTGAGGACCAAATATGCTCAGCCCACCCTTATCTTTTTTAGGGTACATCCTCGATCTCTTATTCCATAAAGTTTATGCATGCTTGTATCTATCTCTTAAGTATATCTCCACGATCCTATTCTTGATCCTTAGGAAGAAACTGTAACACCCCGCATTTTTAATATAACTAAAAATGTATATATATGCATAGATAGGTTAATAATGGTGGTGTACAATGAAAATTACTTAACATGAAAAAGAAGGAAAGATTAATTCAATGGTAGTGTACGTAACAGAAAAGATAATAAAATAAGTATACTTAATTTAAATATCAGGAATTAAGAAAACGGACATCACCATTGCGTTCGTCTCGAAATTCTGCTTGGAATAGAGTCCAAGTTTTCAAAAATCGGACTCCGTATGAAAGAGTTATGGCCTGCGGAAGATTCAACAAAAATTCAGAAAAATACCCTAGCAGGTCGACCTGGGGTTCGTCCTGGGGGTCGACCTACCCAGGGAGGTCGACCTGGGGGTCGACCTACCCAGGGAGGTCAACCTGGGGGTCGACCTTAGTGTCGACCTCCCCCCTGATTTTTCCAGATCTGGGCAGTGACGATTTTTGGTGTGCTGGACTAGATGGATTCTAGGGCGATCTAACGGATCTAAAACACTCTCTACACTTATAAAATAGTGCCTAGACCGAACCTAATTCATAAACAATTCCTTATGATGCTTCCACGCCGCTAAATTTCAACCAAACATAGTCGCCGCCTCAAAACCCTAAATTAATTTGCAAGTTCTTCATCATCTTTGGAGTTCAAACAAATCAAGTAGCAAAGTTCTTCGTCAACAATTCATGCTCTTCACCAATAATCAAATAAGAAGATTAAATCAGCTTTCTACATCAATGACAAATCACTTATTTCTCTAATTCAGTCAATGTTGGTGGATTTGAACTATATTTGTTGTATAATGTTGCTTCTACCATTTACCAATCCCCATAATGAATATGATGTTAATTTAATAAGATCTGTTATTTTATTTATGCCTACGTTTGAGTTCTCTCCTTTTTATCCTTTCTGCTTTTTATTTTTGGATCTAGGTTATCTCGAACCTAGACGAAATCTTATTATACAATACGCACGATTGGAATAGGGGATATTGGAATATAATCTGAAATTTTGGGGTTTGTGGCATAATAATTGTTATTGCATATATTGGGCATAATCTATTTTATGCAGTCGAGGAATATAATCTATGTTGAATAGTGCGTAACTATGAATATGGATTTATGATGTTAACATGAAATTGTGTAAATTTAATTTAAACTATTGGATATAGAATTGGTATAATTCAATATTAACAACATGTAATTGGATAACATGAATTGGTGAAAATTATTTGTGACTTGAAAAGTAAGCCTGGGGGTGAATTAGATTATATATATGAACGTGGGAATGTTGGGATATATATTGGGAAAATATTGATTATATGAAATTGGATATAATTGGATATTGGAAGTTGACATGTTTGGGTATGAATTACATGGAATTAGTGAATTTGGCTATAACTGGATAATTTGGGTAACATGAAAATTGGCTAACTGTTATGTAATTGGTGTAGTGAATGGAAAATTGGAAATAGGCATAAAAATGAAATGTAATTAAGTTGAGTTTGGAACATATGACATGAATTTGGGGTTTGGGTGAAAGACGATTGTTAATGAACGCCTATGACACGAGGTTAGACGCGTTTGTGGTGCAAGACTGCCTGGAACCGCCCGACAAATCCAGAAACCACAAGTGGACGTCTAATGTGAGAGGTCAACGGCAAGAACTGGAGGCGTAACGGTTTATGACACGAGGTTAGGTGTGTTTGTGGTATAAGACTACATGGAACCGCCCGGCAAATCCAGCAGTCATGAACGGACGTCTAATGTGAGAGGTCATACATCGTTACGGCATTATAAATAAATTAAGAAATACTAACCATAATAAGACATGTGGATGGCATGGGTATGGTTAGAGGGTTAAGTGGGTGATGTAAATGACGTGTAAAGCATGACTAATGTGGACTTAACCGTTGTAAGACATGTGATGTAAAACATGACTAAGGTGGACTTAACCGTAGTAAGACATGTGTAAGCTATGGAAACTATAACAAAGGGGGTTATGTGGGACACGTGTGACATGTGAAACAGAATTTAGATATGCTTAACCAAATGGGACCCGTAACGGTATCATAAATTAATTGAATTGGGTAAAATTTAAGTAACAGGTTAAGTAAAAGGAAGGATTAAGTCAGATGTAAAATTAATGACACAGTAATGGGGGAACGATAATTACCTATTATAAACTTGAGTTGCGGTGATGTGAAATTAAATAATAGGCAAACTTGTCATAGGGACAAAGGAAGGTTACGACTTAAGATGTAATACAAGACTTGAAGGGTGGGACGACTTATACTATGAAATAAGTTAACCTAAAATTAATGACAAGAAATGAGGAATGATAAATAACCTATTATGAATAACTAATGTGGACTTGACCGTTGTGGGACATGTGATGTAAGACATAACCTAGGTAAACTTAACCGTAGTAAAATATGTGTAGGACATGGAAACTGTAATAAAAAGGGGGTTAAGTGGGACACGTGTGACATGTGAAACAGAATTTAGATATGCTTAACCAAATGGGACCCGTAACGGTATCATAAATTAATTGAATTGGGTAAAGTTTAAGTAACGAGTTAAGTAAAAGGATGGGTTAAGTCAAATGTAAAATAAATGACACAGTAATGGGGGAATGATAATTACCTAATATGAACTTGAGTTGCGGTGATGTAAAATTAAATAATAGGCAAACTTGTCATAGGGACAAGGGAAGGTTACGACTTAAGATGTAATACAAGACTTGAAGGGTGGGACGACTTATACTATGAAATAAGTCAAATCTAAAATTAATGACAAGAAATGCGGAATGATAAATAACCTATTATGAATAAACTTGAATAAGGCAAGAAAGGATAATAGGTGGAAATTATAACTTATTGGACAAGATAAGTTATAGGAAACGATAAGGAAGACGAGATAACTTATATGTAAAGATATACTTAGATTAAGTGGTATGGAAAGGAGAAATGTGAAATTAAAAATGATATAAGTTATATGAGTGGAAAAGAAGTAAACTAGAATCATATATGTTTATTGGGTTGAGTAATTCTTTGAGTGCCAGTCTAATGTTGATTTCGGTCTTCGGGGCTGGTGTTTATAGGGTTATTCTCCTAATCAGTATGTATGTGGGATAAGGCATACTTAACTATGAATTAAGTATAACATGTTGTTGTAACCCAAAAAGGGAATGATTTATGAAATTGGAAAATAACATGTTGTGGGCTTATTAATGGACTTAATTGGGTAAAGTATAAATTGAATTAATAAGCAAGGGTAACTTGGTGAATACGAAAAAAAGGAAGCTAATGTGAATAACCAAGTTAAATGTGAAAGTTGACGAGGTGGCACAAGCGTGAAATAAATGGTTAAACTTAGGGTCTAATGACATATAAAACTAAGGTGCTTGAAGCAGTCTGTACGTTGTAGGATGAATAACCCAACGAGGTAGACCATGATGGTGTTGTAAGGCACGAGGAGAGCGCATGTTCGCTATTTTGGCGGCTCCAACGAACTGGAAGGGGAAGCACGCGGCTTCCCGAGGCGTTAAAGGTGCTCCTAGTAGTCCTCTGTAGTGGTTTAGCTTCGGGCTAGGATTACAGAGGTTGGGTTTGCGCGAAACTACCAGGTGGGTGGGCCTTGACTGCACAAGTAGGGGCAGTCAGAATGCTGTACGCGGTGGCACTAAGGGTGGTTCGGCGATTGCCTCAGGCGGAGGTGGAGGGTCAAGACCAAACGATAGCAAGATCGTCGGACGCCTGTCACTAGCAGCCTAAGGAATGCGAAAAGACAAGAGCTAACCCGTAGAGATCGTTAACCTTTGCTATCAAGGGATGGGTGCAGGGAGTCCATACATGGATGTTTAGATTATTTGCTTGTTAGGGGTGGTCGCTTGGCTCGTGTGGTCTTTACTAGTTGAAGGAGGGGCTGAGGTGGGGCCATAGCCACCATAGAAAAACCAGATCCGAGGGATATCTGTACATTGGACACTCTTAAAGGCGGGCCCGTACATATATTGAAAAGCTCCAGACCGAGTTCCTTGTTTTCTGGTGTGGCCCTACCACGGAACTTGGGTGCACAAGTAGAGGTTATGTGCAGTAGAAACATCGAGTACAATTGATGATACATACGTGGGAAAGTCTAGGTACAACCATGTCTGCTCTGGATCGTGTATCGTAGACTAGAGGGCATTATTCGGTGATGGAACCAAACTCGATCGAATAGTTCGAGGATAGCAGTCTGTACGCTTACGTAGCACAACGATAGTGGTTCTATGCGGATGTAGCATTGTATGTTACTATGGCATAGGATGAGGGACCGCGTATATTACTGTGGCGATACGGAGGAGACCGTGCGAGTGGGGTATCACGGGGTGTACCTCAGTTTGGGGGTAGCTACATATACACTATATTAGGTTAATCTACTAGGGGGTAGATGCGTGTGACGTGTGTGTAAGCTTTGAGTGCTAATAACACGTATAACCTAATAAATGTAATTGAACGGTATATGTAGGATTATTCAAGAAGTGTAGTTTAAATTCATTCACACAAAACTTATGTTCTGACCCCCTCCTCATAACATTCGCAGGTTAGACAGATACTTATAGCTTTGGGAATACTGATTTAGCAGTATTGTGATTAAGGTAAAGCTATGTTTTAAATATATTATATTTTACTCCTTCCGCTGTGAGGTGTTTTCCAAACTCTGACATATCTCTTTTCTCTTTCTTTTTCTGCAGGATACCAGAACAACCAACTCAAGTTTCGGTGGATTGGATTTTTGAAAGAAAATCGGTCCGTCGGAATCCGGGTTGTTGCATCTGGTATCAGAGCTTCGGTTTAGTGATCTTAGGGAGATAATCAGTCAACGTATTAGTATTTTCTAAAATATAAATATATTTTATATATAAACCTAAATCCATATAGTAGCCCACTAGACATAAAAGAGTTGGGATATCTAGTTCGCACACTCAAGGAATGAACATAGGAATTTGGAAACCATTAGGTGGTTGGGAAAGTGTACAATATGACTTGAAGCTAGAGAAAGAAAAATATCCCACCGGATGGAAACTGAAATATTAGTATTTCAGAGTGGTGGGTTTAGACGTGTAACCTTAGAAGCTAGAAGAAGTTGAAATATTGAAAATGGATTAGGAATATATATAGTTAAGAGAGAATAGAATTCGCGAAAGTGCATAGGAAAAGCCTAGTGAGTTGAAGACCCGCTTTGAGTCTAACCCAATAATAAACTTTTAAGAACTTGAATCTGTAAGAGAGTTTGTGGTATTTTTTCCAAGTTTTGATCTTAAAAGTATTTTGATGTTTTTAGTGCATGATGGGTTTTAAAGTAAAGTGAGGTATATTGGGTAAAACAATGATTTCTTGTTTTAAAATAATTCTCTCATGAAAAGATGCATATTATGGAGCATAAATAGCTCGCTAGTTTTCATATATGAAAAGAAGTTTTGAAATCTCTATTCGGTTAATAATAAATTTTGATTATTGTTCTAAAAAGAAATTTTGTTGGGTAAACAAAATAAGCGGTAGAGTGCAAGAATAGAGTAGATATTTGCGCCTTAGCAACCAAAGTTAACAATTGTAAATAGGAACAATGTAATCTCGATAGTTGTCCTTGTCTACTCCAGTTTGTGATTTGAAAATTTTTTTGCAATTTTATTTTGTAACATGTTTTTATGGTTTGGCAAAAGCGAGTTTTTGAGAAAAGAATAAAAGTTTTACCACTTTAGTTTTTTTTTTTGAAAGTAGAATGTAATAAAAAGAAAGAAGGCCAAACCATGTTTTAAAAATGGAGTAGTTAAGGATTAAGACCTAGAAAGAACGAGATAAAGTTAAAGCTATTAGAACCAACTGGGAATTGGTTGAGATGAGAAACTATCTGAGTATCAATCTGATGTTGATTTCGGTCTTCGGGTTGATACTTAGAGACTTATTTTCTTGCCAATTTATAGTCAGGGATTAGATAATATTAAACTAATGGAACATTTCCCGTAGAATGCATAAGCATTGAGAAACCTAGGTTTGTTGCTTGAGAAAAAGAAAAAGGATTGTTGCTTGAAAGAGAAGTATAGGCTAGTGATACACAGCATGGACTAGTGGTGACTACTAGGTAGTGAAGGGAAAGCAAGTGTATAGATCATGTTGAGTGGACTCTTGACATAAGTCCTAAGATTCTTGGCCCATAGTAGTAGCTGTGTAGGATGGTGTTTGAGTTGAAAATGAAAAGGCTCATTTGAAAATAATAAACTTAAGTAATTTGATTAAGTCAAATAAGCTAAGAAAGAAACTAGCCTAACTTAAAAGAAAACAACAGAATCAATCAAGCAGCAAAACGAGATGGGAAAAAAATGGAAATCTTAAGAAAAAGATGAATAAATATTAAATTTTTCCAAGATAAGTGGAAAACGAGAAGAAATTTTCTTATGTGATTGTACTTGGATAGGAAAATAGGAAGTCTTCATAGAATAGTCATATAAAAATCCAAGTACGATTAGAAAAGAAAAACGGAGGATGTGAATTTTTCCATTTTACACCTTTTCGTAACATAATAAATCGAATTTGGAAAATTAGATTTTTATAAATTACGAATTTAATGATGGTTGGTAGGATTTTGGATGCGAAAATTGGATGAACTATGCTCTTACTCTGTAAGCGTGTAGGAAAATTTGGATGAAAAACGTTTTGATTTTTCAAAAATATTGCATTCATATAGAACTGCAAGTATACTTAGGATGTGAGCATCATGTGTTAAAAGAGTTTTTAAGATTTGCAGACATATAGGTGGATCCAAATTAGGCATACATACTTTACTATGATGTATCTCACTTTGCACATGTGCACAATGTTTGCAACAAATGGATGCACACTTGATGGATGGATTTTGCGAGGGATTATCTATTTTACTCTTATCGAATTTCGGCGACGAAATTCTTTAAGGGTGGGAGAATGTAACACCCCGCATTTTTAATATAATTAAAAATGTGTATATATATATGCGCAGATAAGTTAATAATGGTGGTGTACAATGAAAATTACTTAACATGAAAGAGAAGGAAAGATTAATTCAATGGCAGTGTACGTAACAGAGAAGATAACAAAATAAGTATACTTAATTTAAATATCAGGAATTAAGTAAAACGGACATCACCATTGCGTTCATCTCGAAATTCTTCTTGGAATAGAGTCCAAGTTTTCGAAAATCGGACCCCATATGAAAGAGTTATGGCCTGCGGAAGATTCAACAAAAATTCAAAAAAATACCCAGGAAGGTCGACCTGGGGTTTGACCTGGGGGTCGACCTACCCAGGGAGGTCGACCTGGGGTTGACCTACCCAGGGAGGTCGACATGGGGGTCGACCTACCCAGGGAGGTCGACCTGGGGGTCGACCTTAGTGTCGACCTCCCCCCTGATTTTTCCAGATATGGGCAGTGACGATTTTTGGTGTGTTGGACGAACCAGATGGCTTCTAGGACGATCTAATGGATCTAAAACACTCTCTACACCTATAAAATAGTGCCTAGACCTAACCTAATTCATAAACAATTCCTTCTGATGCTTACATGCCGCTAAATATCAACCAAACATGGCCGCCGCCTCAAAACCCTAAATTAATTTGCAAGTTCTTCATCATCTTTGGAGTTTAATCAAATCAAGTAGCAAAGTTCTTCGTCAACAATTCATGCTCTTCACCAATAATCAAATAAGAAGATTAAATCAGCTTTCTACATCAACGACAAATCACTTATTTCTCTAATCTAGTCATTGTGAGTGGAATTGAACTATATTTGTTGTATAATGTTGCTTCTACCGTTTACCATTCCCCATAATGAATATGATATTAATTTAATAAGATCTGTTATTTTATTTATGCCTATGTTTGAGCTCTTTACTTTTTATCCTTTTCGCTTTTTATTTTTGGATCTAGGTTATCTCGAACCTAGACTGTAACGACCCGTGTTTTTGGCACTCAAATATATATTTTAATTTATTTAATTTAAATATTATATTTGGAATATCGATGGAATTTAATATTGAATTCATTATTTATACGAAGTTTGAACGTTATATATTTATATAATTATAAACCGAGCATGAAAATGGCGTGCAGTTCGTGAATTCGAGTTTTGAACTTCAACAGAGAATACAGGATTCGACTTAAGTCGGATTTCTGTGAAACAAGAAACGCTGGAAGCGTGTTGACGATAACTTTCATATGGAGGAGAAAAATCCAGATTCCGTTTTATAGATTGCGAGTTATGGCCAAATCAAAATTTGGAAAAAAAACGCTATGGAAATCACTATCGGCTTTTAAATTGGCCATTTTGCAAACGAACTCTATTTTCGATGAAATCAGTTTCATTGGGACCATATCGTTAAATTATTGTAAGAAAATCTAATTGCATGGCAAAACGACATCGTATGGGACCACAGTAGCTGAAAATGCCCAATCAAATTCTATAGCACGTAATTAAATTAATCGAGAGATATTTGGGTATAACTTGAGCAGACGATCAAATTAGGCCATGAAACCAGTCCCGTTGAGTTTGTATCGTCGATTAGAGTCAGGATAGGTATATATTTTGTTATTTTTAGAGACCGAATAATTTGGCGTTAAAAAGGGTATTGCGGTGCGTGGTAAAAATAGCCTACCGGTGAAACAGTCTCAGAATGCAACGAAGCTGGTGCCGTTGGGTTCGTATTGAAAAATTATTATAAGATTGCCGGGTTTCAAGTTGATTTGATTTATCTGGTGATCGTGAAAAAATTAAACGCGTGTTTATTTCTGGTTTTATAAAGGAATTTTTTTTCAAACGATGTCGGAATTCGACGAAACTTGTCCCATTGGGTCCAGAATATCTTTTTACACTAAGATTAGGCTTTTTATCAGAAAACAGAAATCGTATGTAGTGATTTTGTAACAACCCGTATTTTCAATAACCTGTTATAACGTAAATCGAGGCAGAATTTAATTTATAAATCTGAATCAAGGGAAACGGGCTATGCCATTGCGTTCGTCTCGGAAAAATACGCGAAATAGAGTCCGAGTTTTCGAAAATCGGAGTCTGTATGACCCGATTAAGGCCCAACGAAGTTTTCAGAAAAATTCAAAGTAAAAAATAGATTTCAAGTTTGAATTTGGAAATTAGGGCAGTTGGGCGCAGGCGGGAAATTTCCCGCCAGACCACCCATGTCGACAGCTCTGTCGACTGGGCAGTCGACATGGTTAGGCCCAAGTCGACAGCCCTGTCAACTTGGGTGTCGACTTGGCTCAGTCGGGCAGTTTTGCCTGGTGCACCATTTTGGGAGTTGTGTTGAGTTTGGGGGCCAGATTCGGTTTTGAGGGCTGAGATTGGAACTAGGGTTTAATCCTAAGGCTAAAACTAATCCTAATCTCTATAAATAAGCCCCTAACCTAACCCTAAATCATCATTATTCATTCAAGTAACTAAACTATGGCAAAATCATTCCTCTCATGGCCTCCACTCTCTTCATAAAATTCCTAAGTTATTTCTATGAGAGATTTTCCATGCATACAAGTGTTTTCAAGCTTTTATGAGTGTCATTAGCTTGCATTCAAGTCAAGTTTCCATATTTACATCATAAAGCAAGGGTTTTGATCATTTTTGCTCAAGGGTTTTTCTATTGGAGCTTGCATTTTGGGTTTATTTGGTTGCATAAAGGCTTTGTCTCAATCTATATATATTTTTGTGTCTTCGTAAGCATTGTAAGCCCTTTTCTACTTTCATATTTAAACTCTAAAGTTAAATGAATGATGCAAGTTTGGTTGATCATTATGATATGCAAGTTTGCCATGTTATGATATGCAAGATTATCATGTTATGTTATGCAAGTATGCCATGTTATGATATGCAAGTTTACCATGTTATGCTATGCAAGTTTGCCATGTTATGATATGCAAGTTTATCATGTTATGTTATGCAAGTTTGATATGCAAGTTTGTCATATGATATGCAAGTTATGTTATGCAAGTTTGGGTTGATCATTTTGTTCATGTTATCATGTTATGCAAGCTTACCTTGAGTATATGAACATAAAGCTTCAAGCTTTATGCTAAAGGTTGCATTTTGGCAACATGTAAGTTATCATATCTCTTATGATAACTTGCATGTGAGGCTAAATGCGAACTTATGGCCATTTCTACATGTCATTTATCACCATGTATCACCAATATGCTAAGTTTGGTTTTATGCATGCTTTTGAGGCCTAAAAATGTAATATGCAAGTATATGAACATATGTACATTTCATATGCCACCATGTTAAACTTGTGGCTTCAACACCTATATGTCATGATTATGCCAAGTTCCCTCTTTCTATCCTTTATGCGCTATTGCGATATGTAAGCGATGGGATTGTGTTTGTGGTGGGGTAAACTTAAAAGACATAAAAACATAAGATTGGGAATTTACCTATTAAGTTAGGTCTACCCATTGGGAATTTACCTATTAAGTTAGGTCTACCCAAATGCTTGAAAACTTGTAATATGTTTTGGAAACATAATGGACATGACACTTAGAAAATATAAGTGTGACCAACTCGAGGTTGGGTTTAGTTTGTAGTGTAAACCTACTCGGAACCGACCGGCTTAACTAGTTGCTACAAACAATAGGACCCAATGTGAGAAGTTGGTCATGTTGTACCTTGAACTTGAGGTTAGACCAAGTTGTGGTGTAAAGCTACCTGGAACCGACCGGCTTAACTAGTAACCGCAACAAAGCCTAATGTGAGAGGTTAAGGCACATTAACTAATTAATGCCTCATGATTAGGGTTAAGTCATGGTCCACTTAATACTTAACCAATTTGGGCTTGGTAGATTAATCAGGGTTAAGTCGTGAACTCATTGTTACACTTAACCAAGTTAATCCATGATTAGCAAGAGGGTTAAACCGTACTTAACCCACTAGAAAATCCTAGCAATGGGGGTCCACTCCAGCAGTAATCCCAAGTTTGTATCATAAAGACCCTAGGGACTAGGCTAGGGTGGGGGCACGATTACTGGACTTGAGGTAAGTGACCAAAAACGACGGCAGAGTGGTATGCCGATGTAGTTCCGGACGGACTATGGTCGTGCACGTAGTCCGTATTTGGAGAAGTCAAGCATGGGTACCAGTAGATCTAGACTGTGCACTTATGTTTATGGTGTCCAGGGGTTGACACCCTAGGGCTTGATACACCCGACGGGAGACCCAGCACAGTCTGACTACAATTATGTTTGGGCCGTATTGACACCAACACGTGACGAGTTAGGCTTATAAGGAGCCGATCGACTAGACCGTTTGGTTGGACCTCGTATTAGGGTCACTTCATGTTATTGGACCTCGTATTAGGGTCACTTCATGTTATTGGACCTCGTATTAGGGTCACTTCATGTTATTGGACCTCGTATTAGGGTCACTTCATGTTATTGGACCTCGTATTAGGGTCACTTCATGTTATTGGACCTCGTATTAGGGTCACTTCATGTTATTGGACCTCGTATTAGGGTCATTTCATGTTACTGGGTCAAAGCTTGGGCCAAGGGATCAATACTTGTTTATTCAAGTCATGTTAGTTTGCTAGTACACCTGTGGTGCAAAACCTTAATCCTGATTATGCGATGACACCTTTATCTACCTTGTTAGTTAATCATCATGCTAGTATGTTGTTATCCTTATGTTCATCCCTGCTTCTCATGCCAGTTAACTTTATCAGTTTACATTGATTGTAGTAGGGCTTACTCAGTCTTTTTGACTGACCTGTTTTTCTTTCGCCTCTTTTCTTCCGTTCCCCCCCCCCCCCCCCAGGTTCTCAGGGTGGGAATATTGGAGCTTAGCTTGGATTTCTGATCACTTGCTTGTGGGATTTTAGCTCATGTACGGTCTTGACATGAAGCTAGCTATGGTCATCACTTATTTTGGGGATAGTACTTAGGTATTTCAGTTTTTCAGTGATGTTGTTTTTATCTAGACTTGTGTATTTGGAAAGTTGACATTATGTTGTACCAAATTTGTTTTGAAATAGTTTGAAATCTTCCGCTGTTTTATTTATCTTATTTACTCTGTTTACATATATACATATGTTCTTGTTCTGCCTTGATATATCATTATGCATGTTTACCCGGTACAAACGCCCCTCCAAAGTCAGAGTGCTTGCAAGAGCCACCCTGGTGGAGGTGGGGTGTTACATTTGGTATCAGAACATATGGTTTACGAGAAGGAACAAAAAGGTTTTTGAAACTTTTGGAAAACTATTTTTAAAACCAAGTATAAAGTATTTTCCAAAGAAAAGTCTAGTTTATTTTAAAGTCTATTCCGCAAAAAGCCATTAGCAAAAATTCCTTCGTTTTTCTCCATTCTGAATCTATCTTATTCTTCGTTTTCAGTATGGCCGATAACTTTGCCATTCCGGAAGGCGCTCAAGTACCTATTTGGTTTAGGAGATACATGGTGGAAAGGGCAAGTGAAGCCGACCCCGCGGACATTCCTCCTCCCCCTCAGCATCCACAAGCGGATTTCGCGGAGATTTGCAAAGACTTTAAGGCGATGGGTTGCAAGAATTTTGTTGGGATGGAGACTTATGTTGAGGCAAGAAACTGGTTAAAGGAAACTGAAGACCTCTTTGCTATCTTAGATGTAGAAGATCGTAGGAAAGTTCTGTTGGCGGTATGGTTATTGAAAGGGGAAGCTGCTTAATGGTGGGTAGTCACCACCACTACTAGACCAATTGAGACTTGGGATGAGTTCAAAAGAAGGTTTGGACTGAGGTTTTTATCGTCGGCAGAGGAGAACCTTCAGATGGAGAGGTTCCTATCACTAAAGCAAGGGCAAGGCCAGGGTCAGACTCAACGTGCTGGACCATCGGGAGGGCAAGTTCATGCTCTCAATGCCGCTCCAGTTCTCGATCGAGGTAGTATTTCTGTTGAAAGTCTTGTTTACATTTCTGATTTTCCTGTTCGTACTTTGTTTGATTCTGGCGCATCGCATAGTTTATTTCATCTGGTTTAGTTGAAAGTTTGCACCTAAGTACTAGTCTAGTTAATGATCCCGTGTGTGTTTCAAATCCAATTGGGGTTCCGCCCATTTGTCTATGATCTGCGTGGATTTGAAAATTTCTATCTTGAGTGTAGAATTCTCGTGTGATGCTTATATTCTCGGTTTCATGGGGTATGGGTTGATTTTGGGCATGGATGGGTTGTCCAGCTTTGGAGCCATCCTTGATTTTTGAGCATAGGGTTGTGAGGCTCATGACTCGCCTCGGTAATACCCTAAAAATTTCTAGTAACCCTATGAGTCCCGTCATGTTGTGTTATCTTGATCCCTCAACTTGTCTATCGATAGTTTGCAATCGGTGAGGGTGGTCCGAGAATATCCTGATATCTTGGGTGAAGTGAAGGGGGTTACCCCTAAACGAGAGATAGATTTCCGCATTTATCTGGTTAATAATGCCAAGATAGTTTCGTGGCCGGTTAGGCACATGGCCCCGCAAGATGAGAGTTAAGAAAGCAAGTCAAGGGGTTGCTTGAGAAGAACTTCATTAGACGAAGTATATCTGAATGGGGAGCGCCTGTAGTATTTACTACCAAGGCAGATGGTTCTCTTCGACTTTGTGTTGATTATCGTGAGTTAAACAAAGAGAATAGACAACCATTGCCAAGGATCGATGATTTGTTTGATCAGCTTGTAGGAACATCTGTTTTCTCTTGATCTTGCTACTGGATCCCTTCAGCTCAGAGTAGCTGAAGATAGTATAGACAAAACTGCGTTCAGAACTCCAGATGGATTCTTAGAATGGCTAGTCATGCCATTCGGTTTGACTAATGCACCCGCCTACTTCGTGGACTTAATGAGTAGGGTGCCTAGGGAGTTCCTGAACAAGTTTGTGGTAGTCTTTGTAGACGATATCCTGACTTTCTTAAAGAACGAGGAAGAACATGCTAGACATCTCAAGGAGGTGATGGATACGCTTAGAGCGCATCAGTTGAAAGCCAAGTCCTCCAAATGTCATTTTGGAGAAAAAGGAGTTAGATTTCTTGGGCACATAGTTTCTAAGCAAGGCTTAGTGGTGGATCCTGCTAAAGTGGTCGTGGTTCAAAACCGAAAAGCTCCGACGAGGACAATTGAAGTAAGAAGTTCTCTCAGTTTAATTAGTTAGTTAGCGTCCCTTGAGCTTAGACCTACCCTTCTGGATCAAGTAGGGACTTCACAAAAAGAAGACCCGCAGTTAGTCGAGATCATGGACAAGTTGATTCGAGGCGAGATGGTAAGTCACCTCGCTATAGATGACAAGGGATGGCTAAGACGCGATGAGAGAATTCTTGAAGATGCACATCACCCGAGGAGGTGACCGAGTTTATCCCAAGGTGCATGTTGTGCCAACACGTTAAAGGCCGAGTCATAGAAGCCCGGTGGACTATTATATCCATTGGAGGTCCCCGCAATGGAAGAGGGAAAAGCGTCACGAAGGATTTCGTGGATGGACTGCCTAGATCAAGAAAGGGAATAAGAGCATGTGGGTCATAGTAGGTAGACTCACGAAGAGTGCTCATTTCACTCCGGTAAAGAGCGAAAGGACTGCATCATAGCTAGCGACAGTTTACTTTCAAGAAATAAAGCGGTTGCACGGGGTTCCCTAAAGTATAGTTAGTAACCTTGACTCAATCTTCACTAGCCAGTTTTGGGATAGTCTACGGGAAGTCATGGGCAAGCAACTGAATCTAAGTACGGCCTATCATTCGCAGGCGGATGGTTCATTTCGTTCAAGCATGAGTTATAGAAAATCACGTTGGTAAGAGCAATTGGCAACGTGGATTGGTATTTCCAAGAAAATTTCTGTTGCGTGGAATACTTTATAGTAAGTAAACGAGATCCAGGATTCACTAGTGAATTTTGGAGAGCTTGCATCAAAACCATGAGGTCATAGTTATGTTTAAGCCAAGAATGATAGAAGAGTAAGTGAAAGAGGAAGACGAGAGGCGACAATGAAATGGGTTCCAACTCATATTTGGAAATAAGAGTTAAGAAGCCAAGGAATCATGAAGTAAAAGACGGTCAAAGCACAGTGGAGTTAAACTCAAGGAAATGTGACTTAGAAGACTGAAGGCTAGATACGCGCATCATATCTCTTTCTAAGAGTATATCCTTGATCCTTGTTTTCCGGTGAAACTTAATTGCATGTTATCTTTTACGTATATCCTCTCGGTCCCATACTCGATCCCATTTCTGTTGTAAACTCCATAAGGGGGGTATGACTCATCGGTTAGTAATGCATGTCAGGGTTTGAAGGGGTCCGTTAGGTTGACTAAACCTTTTGGGCTTTTATAGGATTGGGGTTGGGTTAGGAAGGGATTTCTTGTAATCCGAAAGGAGTATATCCTGCTTATCTTCCCGATCTCTTTGTAGCATATCTTTCTTTTGCTATCTATATCGTGTTAATCTTGTCGTGAGAAACTTAGGTAGAAACCCTTTGGATGAAACATGTGTTTGAAACATGTTATGCTGATGTTTGCAAGTGGTTGCAAGTGTTTGCAAGTGGTTACCCGTGGATGCATTATACACATTAGGCACTAGATCGGCTCACACACTCCTCATATTGCATATGCATGAGTGTTTACGCTTATTCATGGATGAAAATTTTTGTGTTATCACATGGATGTTGCATATGGATGTATGTTATGTGCAGACATATAGATGTTATACATTATGTTAGGAATTGCATACATATGGATTCATTTCACTAACATAATTTGCATTGATGATATTTGCATTAGATAAGTACATATACACACACCTTTGCATATGTTCATACTACATTTAGAATCTTGTAAGGACAATGATTGCTCGTGGATGATGTTTTGAGTAGATGGATGTTGGATGGTAGGATACGTTCTTCCTAACTTGAAGATTTCGGGGACGAAATCCTTTAAGGAGGGGAGAATGCAACAACCCGTATTTTCAATAACCTGTTATAACGTAAATCGAGGCAGAATTTAATTTATAAATCTGAATCAAGGGAAACGGGCTATGCCATTGCGTTCGTCTTGGAAAAATACGCGAAATAGAGTCCGAGTTTTCAAAAATCGGAGTCCGTATGACCCGATTAAGGCCCAAAGAAGTTTTCAGAAAAATTCAAAGTAAAAAACAGATTTCAAATTCAAGTTTGAATTCGGAAATTAGGGCAGTTGGGCGCAGGCGGGAAATTTCCCGCCAGACCACCCATGTCGACAGCCCTATCGACTGGGCAGTCGACATGGTTAGGCCCAAGTCGACAGCCCTGTCGACTTGGGTGTCGACTTGGCTCAGCCGGGCAGTTTTGCCTGGTGCACCATTTTGGGAGTTGTGTTGAGTTTGGGGGCCAGATTCGGTTTTGAGGGCTGAGACTGGAACTAGGGTTTAATCCTAAGGCTAAAACTAATCCTAATCTCTATAAATAAGCCCCTAACATAACCCTAAATCATCATTATTCATTCAAGTAACTAAACTATGGCAAAATCATTCCTCTCATGGCCTCCACTCTCTTCATAAAATTCCTAAGTTATTTCTATGAGAGATTTCCCATGCATACAAGTGTTTTCAAGCTTGTATGAGTGTCATTAGCTTGCATTCAAGTCAAGTTTCCATATTTACATCATAAAGCAAGGGTTTTGATCATTTTTGCTCAAGGGTTTTTCTATTGGAGCTTGCATTTTGGGTTTATTTGATTGCATAAGGGCTTTGTCTCAATCTATATATATTTTTGTGTCTTCATAAGCATTGTAAGCCCTTTTCTACTTTCATATTTAAACTCTAAAGTTAAATGAATGATGCAAGTTTGGTTGATCATTATGATATGCAAGTTTGCCATGTTATGATATGCAAGTTTATCATGTTATGTTATGCAAGTATGCCATGTTATGATATGCAAGTTTACCATGTTATGCTATGCAAGTTTGCCATGTTATGATATGCAAGTTTATCAGGTTATGTTATGCAAGTTTGATATGCAAGTTTGTCATATGATATGCAAGTTATGTTATGCAAGTTTGGGTTGATCATTTTGTTCATGTTATCATGTTATGCAAGCTTACCTTGAGTATATGAACATAAAGCTTCAAGCTTTATGCTAAAGGTTGCATTTTGGCAACATGTAAGTTATCATATCTCTTATGATAACTTGCATGTGAGGCTAAATGCGAACTTATGGCCATTTCTACATGTCATTTATCACCATATATCACCAATATGCTAAGTTTGGTTTTATGCATGCTTTTGAGGCCTAAAAATGTAATATGCAAGTATATGAACATATGTACATTTCATATGCCACCATGTTAAACTTGTGGCTTCAACACCTATATGTCATGATTATGCCAAGTTCCCTCTTTCTATCCTTTATGCGCTATTGCGATATGTAAGCGATGGGATTGCGTTTGGGGTGGGGTAAACTTAAAAGACATAAAAACATAAGATTGGGAATTTACCTATTAAGTTAGGTTTACTCGTTGGGAATTTACCTATTAAGTTAGGTCTACCCAAATGCTTGAAAACTTGTAATATGTTTTGGAAACATAATGGACATGGCACTTAGAAAATATAAGTGTGACCAACTCGAGGTTGGGTTGAGTTTGTAGCGTAAACCTACCCGGAACCGACCGGCTTAACTAGTTGCTACAAACAATAGGACCCAATGTGAGAAGTTGGTCATGTTGTACCTTGAACCCGAGGTTAGACCAAGTTGTGGTGTAAAGCTACCCGGAACCGACCGGCTTAACTAGTAACCGCAACAAAGCCTAATGTGAGAGGTTAAGGCACATTAATTAATTAATGCCTCATGATTAGGGTTAAGTCATGGTCCACTTAATACTTAACCAATTTGGGCTTGGTAGATTAATCAGGGTTAAGTCGTGAACTCATCGTTACACTTAACCAAGTTAATCCATGATTAGCAAAAGGGTTAAACCGTACTTAACCCACTAGAAAATCCTAGCAATGGGGGTCCACTCCAGTAGTAATCCCAAGTTTGTATCATTAAGACCCTAGGGACTAGGCTAGGGTGGGGGCACGATTACTGGACTTGAGGTAAGTGACCAAAAACGACGGCAGAGTGGTACGCCGATGTAGTTCCGGACGGACTATGGTCGTGCACGTAGTCCGTATTTGGAGAAGTCAAGCATGGGTACCAGTAGATCTAGACTGTGCACTTATGTTTATGGTGTCCAGAGGTTGACACCCTAGAGCTTGATACACCCGACGGGAGACCCAGCACAGTCTGACTACAATTATGTTTGGGCCGTATTGACACCAACACGTGACGATTTAGGCTTATAGGGAGCCGATCGACTAGACCGTTTGGTTGGACCTCGTATTAGGGTCACTTCATGTTATTGGACCTCGTATTAGGGTCACTTCATGTTATTGGACCTCGCATTAGGGTCACTTCATGTTATTGGACCTCGTATTAGGGTCACTTCATGTTATTGGACCTCGTATTAGGGTCACTTCATGTTATTGGACCTCGTATTACGGTCACTTCATGTTATTGGACCTCGTATTAGGGTCACTTCATGTTATTGGACCTCGTATTAGGGTCATTTAATGTTATTGGGTCAAAGCTTGGGCCAAGGGATCAATACTTGTTTATTCAAGTCATGTTAGTTTGCTAGTACACCTGTGGTGCAAAACCTTAATCCTGATTATGCGATGACACCTTTATCTACCTTGTTAGTTAATCATCATGCTAGTATGTTGTTATCCTTATGTTCATCCCTGCTTCTCATGCCAGTTAACTTTATCAGTTTACATTGATTGTAGTAGGGCTTACTCAGTCTTTTTGACTGACCTGTTTTTCTTTCGCCTCTTTTCTTCCGTTCCTCCCCCCCCCCCCCCCCCCCCCAGGTTCTCAGGGTGGGAATATTGGAGCTTAGCTTGGATTTCTGATCACTTGCTTGTAGAATTTTAGCTCATGTACGGTCTTTACATGAAACTAGCTATGGTCATCACTTATTTTGGGGATAGTACTTATGTATTTCAGTTTTTCAGTGATGTTGTTTTTATCTAGACTTGTGTATTTGGAAAGTTGACATTATGTTGTACCAGACTTGTTTTGAAATAGTTTGAAATCTTCCGCTGTTTTATTTATCTTATTTACTCTGTTTACATATATACATATGTTCTTGTTCTGCCTTGATATATCATTATGCATGTTTACCCGGTACAAACGCCCCTCCAAAGTCAGAGTGCTTGCAAGAGCCACCCTGGCGGAGGTGGGGTGTTACAGATTTTTAATACGATAACTCAAGCGCAAGTTCGTTGTAATAAAATAATATTAAATTATACCACAATGTATATATAAAGGATACAATGTGCATGCAAACCAAATGCTACAGTAGTACAACTTGCGCGCAAACCCAAATGGTCCGGTAACAATGTGCGTGTAAAATCCTAATGCCTTGCAACCCAATTTATCTTCTAACCGTGCTCATCAATCCACCATTAAAATATGAATTTCCAGTAGCTTATGTACCACCACATCGATGCCTTGCCTACGAATCAACCAACCGTGCCGACCAAGGTAGAACTTCACACCCACGTACACACTAGTATTAGCTACCAGTCCTATTTCTGCAAACCTACGCTCTAACGCCTTGACGTCCATGGTACCCCCCATATAAATAGACACTATTGCTCCTTCCTTTCGCTACAGAAATGAATAGTGGAAACATCATCTTCTGTCCAAAAATAAAAGAAAAAAAAAGAGGAAAAAAAAGAGAACTTGCGCTGGGAAGAAGACAGAGCAGGGAGGGCGGAACTTCTGTGTACATGCGAAGTATTAAGGGACGTTGGAAAGAATTAAAGGAGCCTAACGAGAAGGTATTAACGTAAGTTAATTAATATATATATATACACACACACACACACACACACACACATCAAGTATAACACGGACTGGTATAGTTGAGCGGACTTGATTAGTTGTATTTGCCTAATCTAATTTAAGTTGCCAAATGAAGTAATTAGTAAAATATGTGCCATACTATTACCGTGTCCAAATATAAACGATATAAGAATATATAACGTTAGATTGCTAAGTAAATTTGTTAACTGTTAAAAATAAAAGTATTTGAGTATCGAATATCGTGTTAAATTATATCCGTGTCATACGTACACAGAAACAGACCAAGCAAGGAGTGGGGAACCGCATCGACGAGCGTAACACTTCCAAGCTGGGTTGAACAAGAGTTGGATTATTTAAATGACGCCAGGTTCGTATGAACGAGTGCAGCGCGATAGAGCTGATTTGGACAGAATGGGCAATCGCTGTGATTTCTGATTAAATTAAACATCAGATTAATTTAATCAAAACGCGTCGTTTCCGCGATAACAATTCAAGGTGAGTTAAACTCACTCAGTTTTTCCCCTACTTATATTTTATATAAGTCGGGTTTTATAATTCTGTGCTATACTAGTTAATGGTTGTTTGTTTATTTGTTCGTTGTTGATTTTATATTCATGTATGGACTGAACAGTTAAATTAAACGTTCGTTTAATTTAACTGAAACAAATCGTTGTTTATAACAATTTAATCCAATTGAGGTAATTCACTTCAGTGGTTACGTTTATAACGATATAAACATTATAAATAAATGATTGTATGCTTGAATTTTTGTTATTAGACTGTTACAGTTATTATCGAGAGTTATTATTAAACTGTTCATGTCATCTATTTAGATAAAAAAACCAATATTTATTGGCCATCATGGATTGATTGAATGAAACTGTGTTAACCCATTGTTTTGCAAGGAATAACTTTCCTCACTGATATTGATAACGTTTATCAATACGATTACATTGTTTTTATGAAGTGTGAAATTGGTTTATATTTCACGGTTTGGTACTATAGTACTCATTGCCTCTTTAGTACCGTCAATCAAAAGAAATGATTTGTCAAAATCAATGTTAAATGGGTTTCGAATGGTTTCAAAGATATGAATATATTTTTATATAAATTCAAAATACGATTTTTATGGTAAAGATAATAGTCAAAGTGGCGTTTGCAAATTTTATAAATGTGTAAAATATAACTAATACAAATGTAAGAGAGTATTAAACAAATATTTTAAAATGATATAAATTTATCGTTGTGACTTTTAAAATGTTGAAATGATTTTGTAAAGACCCTAACGGTGGTAAAGGAAGATTAAATGGATTTCAAAATATCGAAATGAAATAATTGAATCATAGATTATACAAGAATGTATAAAGAGATTAAAAGTGATATTTTGTAAATAAATGATCATTTGAACCGGGGTTTCCAAAATATACGAAATGTGGTTAAATAACATGTCGTGGATAAGATTAACAAATCGGCGGATTTGGAAATGAGTATTGATTTGGGAACGGAATCTCTAAGTGAAGTTAAAGTGTGAAAATGAAACGAATGGTGAGTCGTCGTACTTAATTTACAAAAGGCTTGTAAATGGTAATTTAAAGCTTTGGAAATGAAATCAAAGTTAGTAAATATAGTTAGTGGTTTGTAAAATTTGTTTTGCTGCTGTTTTTCAAAGGAATTGAACTATTTTTAGATGTAAGTTTTTCAAAGATTATTACTTGATTTTAGACAATGAATAATTAGTCAAATATGGTTCAAAGAGAATGTGATACATGAAAGTAAAATGACTTTGAAATGAAATCTGTAACGTTTCTATAGATGATAAATTGAATTGTTTCGACCTATATAAGAAATTTGAAAAGTATATCAATATTTTAATTGTATAAGATGTTAATATAAGATTTCTAAAAGCTTTGTTTTAAACAAATGGAATTGAAGATGCATTGAGGAATTATCATAAGATTTCTATATATAAATAGAATCAAAGCTCATATAAAATATTGTAAAGGATTTTTAACATAAATCAAAAAGTTAACAAGAGTTTACTATAATTAGTTAAAATATGGTCGAGAATTAAATAGGGTTTTAAAAGATGATATTAGATTATAAACGAGAGTAGTCGAGGGAAGCATAAGTTATGATTTCCGTCAAAGATATTATAAACTGTTTTCCGACAAGTTTATAAGTTGAATAAAAATGAATGTGGAGAATATCCTTATACTATGATAAGAAGTAAAAGTGATGTTTCAAATATTGAGAAATTCTAAGAATATAATTAACGGACGGTTTATTAAAGAGGCTTAATGATACTGAGTATTGAATCAGCGAATCCATTTTCTTTTATGGATGAATGTTTGTTTATTTGATAGTTAAATAACCAACTATCAAATTTGGCTCACACGATTGTTGGTACGGAAAGACCGGGATCGAATATATATTCGAAACCATTCCGTCCAGCAAATACGAATACGTTAAAGATGCGGATTCAAGACAGAGCTATTGAAGAACATTGATTTTCATAAGCGAAAGGATTACTTAAAATCTCTGATTGCAAGCAGAGATATACTGTGAATCTGTCGTGGTTGGAATCTACGGATTTGCAAGGACTTCTCGCTACTGATTCTCAGGGTGATTCCTAGAATGCAGTAGGAGAGTGCCTTCGGTTCATCCTGTCCCTGGGTGACTTATATGGATGAATGTCTGACAAAGTATTTCCAGAAAGGTCACGAACAATGATTTCTTCAACCGTACCAAGAGTGGAAGCGGAGAAGGGAACTTCTTTCAGCTAACACATAATGTATTGTTGGGGACATCAATTAGTGATTGTCGATGGATCTTACGACGTGGCATTCGAAGTGGATGTGATGTGCTGATAAGCGTAGCCTCAAGCCTCATCAGCCGGGAAAGGACAAAAATCGGGCAGGCAGCATGGCTATGTGGGTCGCTCCCATTAGGGTGTATAATCACCCATCTAGAGAAAATCTATTTCCTTCTTTAATCTATTTCGATGTTGTCCCTTATCGGGAAACGGTGGTTTGAGTCCAACCGTTGGTGATATACATTCGATACACTCAAGCGAAATGAGTGGTCGGTCATGTGAGGGCTGGGTTGCAAGACGTTCTTGTTGAACCCAGTGTATTCGCCTCTAGAGATACACCATCAGCAGGTGGTCCCATACCTTGTCAAGGTCGGAATCCAATCTCCAATAAGCGCATGCGGTTTTGATTGTATACTATATATGTGGAGCGTGAGATGCAAGCGTTCCACTAGATTGTTATTTACTTGTATTTAGACATTATTATAATATCAGAATAGATATGGATTTCAAAAATGTTTTGGGTTATCGTAATGTAAAAACCGTCTGTGTTTATGTGTGGATTTGGTCTTACGATTACCTTTTTCTTTCGAAAAGATTTTTGAACTTTAAAAATCAATTTGATGATTCCCCTTATTATTGTGTGAGTTTCCTCACTCTGGTTCACCAGACTGACCCAGTGTTTTGTAAATGCTCGAGTTAGCCCGGGATGTAAAGGTTCAGGTTGAAGAGACGAGCTGGAAGAGTCCAGACGTGTGATGTTATATAGCTACTATTCCGCGGTGTGTTGTATCTGAGGACAAGATATTATAACTGTCCCATTGTGTGATGTACTCTGATGATTGTAAGTATTTTTTTAAATCTTTCAATAAAGATTTATTTCTGTATTATATTTTGTTCCGCTGCGATGTGAGACTCTATGTTGTGTTGTTTCTTCTTCTTCTTCCTTTCTTATATTTCTTTCTTTCTTATCTCACCCTCTAATTTCTTTATAATAACTATCCAGTGTTTTTGGTGCTAGGAGGATCGGCATGAATTTGGTAAAGGTATTTATGTCGATTTTCGGGACCGAAAATCCTTGGGTCATTACAGTGGTATCAGAGCTGAAGGTTAAGTGATTACCTTGGCTCTGTGGCATGACTCAGTATAGATGGGGTAAGTAATACCCTAGATTGAGTTTGAGTGTATATATACGAGTGAACGTATTTGTAGATTTTATTAAAAAAAATTATATTGTGGAGATTTATTGGTTGAGTTGTTTATAAGTTCTGGTCGATCAGTTTTATCCACTATATCGATAGGGGTTTCTAAACACTTAAGTACGATAAACTGACGCAGTATGTTTTGAAGAGGGTAAATGAAATAATTTTACCCAAATTATATTTTGATATAAGTAAAATATATATATTTAAAGTATTATAGTATATTGGATGTGTTGGTTGATTATAATTGAAATGGTTATATAAATAACCAATTAGAATTCGTATAATATCAAAGCAGATTTATTAAATCTGAAATTAAAATTAGAGTTGGAATTAAAATTCCTAAATGTGGGAAAGGCGTTGTTAATGAACTTAGATTGTATATAAGAGAAATTTAAGATCCTGGGAGATTTTAAATTTGTTTACAAACATTGAGGTGGTATTTTGAAAGGATTTCAAAATGAAAATGTTTAAATATGGGTTGATAAGTGATATAGTATTGAACTAACTTCAGTAGCTGGGAAATAACTTTGAGGATGCTGGCCACATCATCAGTGTTCATTTTCGAGGACTAAGTGACGGATTACTACTCCAAATTTTGGTTTGAATTACTTTGAGAATAACAAGTTGTCTTGAATCCTGAAAAGGAATACTTGATTTTTGAAAGAGCTGAACTGTTTAAAAACTCCCAGGGAAATTGTTTGAACAAAAACAAATTTTTTGATATATTTATATACGATAATAAATCGGTTTTCGATTTAAAATAAATTGGATTTTAAAATGAATAGGTTTATAACGTTCTTTCTTACCTTAGCAATTTCGAGGACGAAATTATTTTAAGGGGGGGAAGAATGTAACGACCCGTGTTTTTGGCACTCAAATATATTTTTTAATTTATTTAATTTAAATATTACATTTGGAATATCGATGGAATTTAATATTGAATTCGTTATTTATACGAAGTTTGAACGGTATATATTTATATAATTATAAACCGAGCATGAAAATGGCGTGCAGTTCGTGAATTCGAGTTTTGAACTTCAACAGAGAATACAAGATTCGATTTAAGTCGGATTTCTGTGAAACAAGAAACGTTGGAAGCGTGTTGACGATAACTTTCATATGAAGGAGAAAAATCCAGATTCCGTGTTGTAGATTGCGAGTTATGGCCAAATCAAAATTTGGAAAAAAACGCTATGGAAATCACTATCGGCTTTTAAATTGGCCATTTTGCAAACGAACTCTGTTTTCAATGAAATCAGTTTCATTGGGACCATATCTTTAAATTATTGTAAGAAAATCAAATTGCATGGCAAAACGACGTCGTATGGGACCAGAGTAGCTGAAAATGCCCAATCAAATTCTACAGCACGTAATTAAATTAATCGAGAGATATTTGGGTATAACTTGAGCAGACGATCAAATTAGGCCACGAAACCAGTCCCGTTGAGTTCGTATCGTCGATTAGAGTCAGGATAGGTATATAGTTTGTTATTTTTAGAGACCGAATAATTTGGCACTAAAAAGGATATTGCGGTGCGCGGTAAAAATAGCCTACCGGTGAAACAGTCTCAGAATGCGATGAAACTGGTGCCGTTGGGTTCGTATTGAAAAATTATTATAAGATTGCCGGGTTTCAAGTTGATTTGATTTATCTGGTGATCGTGAAAAAATTAAACGCGTGTTTATTTCTGGTTTTATAAAGGAATTATTTTCAAACAATGTCGGAATTCGACGAAACTTGTCCCATTGGGTCCAGAATATCTTTTTACACTAAGATTAGGCTTTTTATCCGAAAACAGAAATCGTATGTAGTGATTTTTAATACGATAACTCAAGCGCAAGTTCGTTGTAATAAAATAATATTAAATTATACCACAATGTATATATAAAGGATACAATGTGCATGCAAACCAAATGCTACAGTAGTACAACTTGCGCGCAAACCCAAATGGTCCGGTATGTGCGTGTAAAATCCTAATGCCTTGCAACCTAATTTATCTTCTAACCGTGCTAATCAATCCACCATTGAAATATGAATTTCCAGTAGCTTATGTACCACAACATCGATGCCTTGCCTGCGAATCAACCAACCGTGCCGACCAAGGTAGAACTTCACATCCACGTACACACTAGTATTAGATACCAGTCCAATTTCTGCAAACCTACGCTCTAACGCCTTGATGTCCATGGTACCCCCCATATAAATAGACATTATTGCTCCTTCCTTTCGCTACAGAAATGAACAGTGGAAACAGCATCTTCTGTCCAAAAAGAAAAGGAAAAAAAGAGAAAAAAAAAAAGAGAACCTGCGCTGGGAAGAAGACAGAGCAGGGAGGGCGGAACTTCTGTGTACATGTGAAGTATTAAGGGACGTTGGAAAGAATTAAAGGAGCCTAACGAGAAGGTATTAACGTAAGTTAATTAAAATTTATATACATACATATATATATATACATCAAGTATAACACGGACTGGTATAGTTGAGCGGACCTGATTAGTTGTATTTGCCTAATCTAATTTAAGTTGCCAAATGAAGTAATTAGTAAAATATGTGCCATGCTATTACCGTGTCCCAATTTAAATGATATAAGAATATATAACGTTAGATCGCTAAGTAAATTTGTTAACTGTTAAAAATAAAAGTATTTAAGTATCGAATATCGTGTTAAATTATATCTGTGTCATACGTACACAGAAACAGACCAAGCAAGGAGTGGGGAACCGCATTGACAAGCGCAACACTTCCAAGCTGGGTTGAACAAGAGTTGGATTATTTAAATTACGCTGGGTTCGTATGAACGAGTGCAGCGCGATAGAGCTGATTTGGACAGAATGGGCAATTGCTGTGATTTCTGATTAAATTAAACATCAGTTTGATTTAATCAAAATGCACCGTTTCCGCGATAACAAATCAAGGTTAGTTAAACTCACTCAGTTTTTCCCCTACTTATATTTTATATAAGTCGGGTTTTATAATTGTGTGCTATACTAGTTAATGGTTGTTTGTTTATTTGTTCTTTGTTGATTTTATATTCATGTATGGACTGAACAGTTAAATTAAACGTTCGTTTAATTTAACTGAAACAAATCGTTATTTATAACAATTGAATCCAATTGAGGTAATTCACCTTAGTGGTTACGTTTATAACGATATAAACGTTATAAATAAATGATTGTATGCTTGAATTTTTGTTATTAGACTGTTACAGTTATTATTGACAGTTATTTGTAATAACTCGGAAATTCTGAGCCAGTTTAATATTTTTATTTAGGCAATTTTAATGAATTTTGAATATTTAAAATAGATTATTTTAAATAATATCGACGAGAAATTTATTTTGAATATAATTCGAACATATATATTATATACGTCGTCGTTAGAATATAAATAATTATATATAATTATAAAAGGAATTGAAAATGGCGCGGTAGTTCGATAATTCGATTTCAAACTTCAATTGAACGTACCGGGTGCAAAACAATCCGGATTTTAGCAAAACCAAAAATAATAGGATCTAATTGATAATATCTTTCCAACGAATCTGAAAAATCAAGATTTCATAGCGGCGATCAAAAGATATGTCCAGTTGAAAATTCTGAATAGTCGCTATGGAATTCAGGCCCTTAAAAATGGGAATTTTGCAAACGACCTCGGATTTCGATGAAACCACTTTTGTTGGGTCCGTGATGTCAAATTATTGCTAGGTTTCAAATTTCATAATTTTTCGATTCAATATGTGAGCGTGGCAAAGGAAAACGCGTTTGACCAGTTTCAGTTGATTTTAATCGACTGGAAAATGGCCATTTTTCCAACGGCATCAGAATTCGACGAAACTAGTTTTGTTAGGACCGTATCATCAATACGAAGCTAGAAAATATTTTTTTGGAATTTTTCAAGTTAGTATGTGACCCCGGTAAATTGAAATGCGCGTTCAAATTCAATATATAGAGTTATATGTTGATTTTGATGAAAACTGATTGTAACGATCGAATCATTCTACGATACATATCCCATTGTGTTCGGAATGGGGGTAATTAGCTATGGACGACAGGCGGTGTGCCTCGTTTAGAGGTCGTATGTAAAAGTCAACTTTTTGGGAAAAAATAAAATAAAATAATTAAAACTCCTCTCTCTCCTCACCCTCCTTATTCCTCTTCCCCCCCTTTATACATCAGTTCGATCAGAACGAAAGGAAAATAAAAAGGAGATCAAAGCGGAGAGGAGCATCGCGCCCCCCCTAGGGCAGCGCCGCCCACCGTCGTGCCCCAGGTGGCGGCGCGCCACCTCCGAACCCCACCCCCTGCCCTCGCGACGCGACGCCCCCCCCCCCTCCTCGTTTCAGAAATCGCGAAAACCCCTAAAGCCCTGACGCGCCACGCCCTGCTGACCACATCCGCCCTCCCTTCCACCTCCTTGACCTCCGACGAGGAAGCACAGCCCCCCCCCCCCCTCGACCAAAATCTGTAAGTTTTAATTTTATTTTTATTTATAAAATCAGTTTTTTTTTGTGAATTAGCATTTATATAATCTAAAAATAAAGTACATGTTTTTGTAATAAAAATATGATTTTTTTTGTTCATTAGCTAAAGAAAGAACGAATTTTTAAAATTATATCAAAGTAAAAGAAAGATTTTTATTCGTTCATTAGCTAGGAAAAAGAAGTGATTTTTAGTAATAAAAATATGATTTTTATATTATAGAAGTAATAAAAATATGATTTTTATATTTTTAAAGTATTAAAAATATTATCTTTACTATATAGAAGATGTAAAAATATGATTTTTGTTTATGTAAAGAATTAAAAATATCATCATTGTATATGTAGCGAAATAAAAATCTGATTTTATTATATATACGTTGAAATAAAGAGGTGATTTTTTTATAGTGATGAAATCTTTACATTTGAAAAGGCGAAATCTTTTAATATAGCAACGGTGTAAAATTTTGATTTTTATATATTGAATAGCGAAGTAAAAATTCAATTTTATATATTGAATAGCGAAGTAAAAATTCGATTTTTATATATTGAATAGCGAAGTAAAAATTCCATTTTTATACATTGAATAGCGAAGTAAAAATTCGATTTTTATATATTGAATAGCGAAGTAAAAATTCCATTTTTATACATTGAATAGCGAAGTAAAAATTCGATTTTTATATATTGAATAGCATAGTAAAAATTCGATTTTTATATATTGAATAGCATAGTAAAAATTCGATTTTTATATATTGAATAGCAAAGTAAAAATTCGATTTTTATATATTGAATAGCAAAGTAAAAATTTGATTTTTATATATTGAATAGTAAAGTAAAAATTCGATTTTTACATATGTAGAGAATACGGGCAACGAAGATGACAAAAAGGCGAGAACGACGAAGATTGCTATAAATGAAGTGTCGTGAAGTTGGGATAGCTTTCGGTGAGAACTTCTCACTCTTCAATTTCTTTTTCTTGTTATATATATATATACTAGGATGCAGACGGTGTTTAGTAGCACCCGACACAATCGTCCACAGACCATGGACTTGTTCGTTTTGTTGTGTAGTTGGTTAGATTATTTGGTTTGAATTGAATTGTTTGGTGAAATGAATGGATTTGATTGATGTGTGAATGGCATGGGCCTTCACTAGACCGGGAATAAGGCTAGGCCTTGTCCCGTTTCTAGTATCGTGCCGTTATGCCGCCGAAATTTTCTAAAATAAGTTAGAAAAATAAAAATATCATTTTTATTTTGTAAATGAACTAAATAAAAATTCATGTGTTAAAATAAAATATTTTATCGTTAAAAATATATTTTTTAACGTGAATGTGAATAAATAAATATTCATTTACAAACCGGATGGTTTATTTATGTACACATATTTGAAGGACATTGATTGGGACGATAAATTTTACACATTGCCCAACTACACAAATAAAATCTGTGTTTGATTGTTTGAAACCCCACACGGGTATTGGGATGATATATGACATTCACTAATCCCAATAGTTAGTTGTATGTTGATCGAGTGATTGATAGACTGTTATAAGTGTTAAATATCTATATTTGATGCTTATACAGTGTAGAATGCACTTTGGATGATGGTTGATTATTCATCGTTGTTATTGTATACATGTGTTGTAGAAAATCCATATAATTAACTTTATATGGTAATTGATTGGGCCTCATTCCAGTTTCGAAAAAGAAATATTTGAAATAGAAATATTTGAAATAGAAATATTTGAAATAGAATATTTGAAAATAGAAACATATGAAGCCGTGTTGGTTAGATTGACGCCATTTTGACGTGAACGATATTTATATCGATTTTATTCATTCTTCAATGAATATTGAATAGATTTGAAATTCGAACTATATAGAAATGAATTCGAATTGAAAATGAATAGAAATGAATTCGAATTGAAAATGAAAAGAAATGAATTCAAATTGAAATTGAATAGAAATGAATTCGAATTGAAAATGAATAGAAATGAATTCGAATTGAAATTGAATATAAATGAATTCGAATTGAATTTGAATACAAATGAATTCGAATTGAAATCGATTTGAAAAGAATTTAAAACAAATTTATATTGGAATATTCAATTTTGATTTGAAATTGAATATGAAGTTAAAACCGTTTTGAAAATGAATTTAAAACGATTTATAAAGCACGTTTTGAATTGAAATCGACGAAGTATATATTATATATATTATATATATATAATATAATGGCCTGAATAGAAAGCGCCGCGCCGCGGCAGTTCGTGAATTTCGACCAATGACTTCGAATGGATATTGCGGGAGATCCGACCGTCGAATTCTCCTAAAACTAAAACCGTTGGGTTCGTATCGAAAAGAGCTTTCTGACGAATGTGAGAAATTAGAAATCTAACGGTTGGATTTGGAATTATGTCCAAATCAAATTTGAAAAAGGTCGTTGTAAGTGCAGTTCGATGGCCATTGATGGAAATCGACTGTACGGGCCTTGATAACATTATTAAAAATAGTAATAATTTGTGTAGAATCATAAGAAATGATTTGGGAAAAATTGGGATGAAAAACCCCATATTTGAAAAGATAAAAATAGATTTTTATCGAAATGAACTGGATTTGAACTAGAATTATAATTCTATTTATTTTTAAATAAATAAATTGAATTTGAAATGGTTTTGAAAATAACCAGAATTTCCAATGATTGCATTGGAATGGATTTGAATCGAAATTGTCTTCGGAATATTTCGATGTTGGATTTCGTGATTACACAGATATTGTTATGGAAATTTGAAAGATATATATATATATATCGTTATTTCCAATACGATATTTGTTGGTCGTAGAGTTTGATATTGAATATAAGCCGGTATATTTTCTATTCAGAGCCTTGTGTTTAATATCAAATGTGATTTGGGTTTGTCGTGGATGGTGTCTTGATTAACGCTGTTCTTGAACCCAGTTGAGAAAAGATTAAATCTTTTTATTTAGATTTAATGAAGTGTACCAATTAAATAATATTTAATGGGAATTGAATTGATATTGATTTTTGGGTTTATCGTGAACAGTGTTTTAAATAACACTCGTTCTTTAACCCGATAATTAATGGAACGTGATTTTGGGTTGTTGTGAACGGTATCCTCAATAATACTGTTCTCAGACCCCAAGGAGTTAAGAAAATCAGAAACTAACTGGAGGTTAGTTAAGCTGAATGGTTTCAGAGGTATTGATCTGATGTTGGTTTCGGCCTTCGGGGTTAATACTTAGGGAATTGCTCACTTGCTAATTTACAGTTAGGGACTGATTGAAACGTGAGGTGATTTTGGGTTTATCGTGAACCGTGTTTTAAATGACACCGATTCTTTAACCCAGTCACAGATTAAAACTAAGGGGAGTTTTAATGAATCTTTAATTAGATTAAAATAATCGAGAATGGAGTATCACCAGTTTTGCTCCAGGCGATAGTTAAATCTTAAATTAGATTTGAACGTGAAATGGTAATTGAATTTACCGATAACACCGTGGTGTTAGATATGAAGTAAGACCCGTTTTACTTCATGGGATGAATAGGTTGGGTTTGGGAAATTAAAACAAATGATTACTTCGGTAAGGTTCGCTAATCCCGACTAGTTTGAACTGATATTCAAAAGTAGATTAAAGAATAAATTTTAATGATTTATCTTTGATAAAATTAATGGGAACCTTTCCCATGAATGTGAAATTTAGAAACTAACTGTCGGTTACCTAAGCAGAATGGTTTTCTGGATATTGATCTGATGTTGGTTTCGGCCTTCGGGGTTAATGTTTGGGGAATTATTCACTTGTTAATTTACGGTTAGTGACTGATGAATTGGAATGAGGCATATGTTGTGTTTGTGTAACACTTATTTAAAATATACGCGAGTTAACCGGAAAAACCGGGTTTATCCCATTCTGAGTAACTGATACGACGGTAAGTCGAAGGTGAAGACGGTGGTTGAAGACCGGAGGTCTTCACGTCGTTTGGGTGATTACTGATGATCTTGATTGGGTTGTACACCCAAGAAGATGGAAACAGTTGATGATTGTCCAGACGTACTTGGAGATCGATGGATATGCGGGGTACTAGGTGCCTCCGGTTTCGTTCCGACCCAGAACGGACTTGTAAATGGACTGTGTGTCTGACATTGGATTTTAGTCTGTATGATTGATTTCTATTAAATATATATCTGCTTGGCGGCGGAGAATTTATTCTCTTGCTTAACGCCCTTCTCTGAGACGTACGAGCTCAGGGGTTATATACTGATGGATATCAAACGCATAGAGTGAATTGCCTGTGAGGCATGCTAAGATGCAAATGATCAAGGCTTCTGTTGAAAAGCAAAGTCTTGTGGTTGATGATCAGAGCACAGCCCGTGTGGCACAGCTTTGTGTAACGTGAATTCTTGAGCCTCACACCCCGGTTGTGAACCAAAAACGGGAGAGGACCTCAGGGAGGGCATGCATTTCTTTCTAGCTAGGGTGGTGTCAGTGACCTACCAGCCCTGACATTTATATACTTTTCACCTGTGTGGTTGTTGTTGTTGCTGTTGCGAGGCGCCTCGGTTAGATCGAACGATCCGGGTCCGATGGAGCTATTCGTTGGCTCATTTACGCCCCAATGGGTGGGGAAACGTAGTGTTCAGGCATAATAATCCACATCGGTGGACCGGCCCTGACGATCCAAGGCTTGCCTGCGCGCTTGCCTGAGACACGGGCTAGAGCATCTCGAATCGGTAGAGGACGATCCCTGGCCTCGGTTCATAGAAGGAAACCCAATTTCCAAATACGTGACTTTGCGGTTTTGATTGTATAACCTATATATGGCGACATAGTGGTATGGGGCATTCATGCCGCCTATGACTGATACTTATGATTTGAAGTTGTTTTATACACTATACACTGATTATAGTATCAAATGATTTGTTTTAAAACGTATCAAGCATTCTTTGGCTATTATAAGGTAAAACCCTATCCTCCGGCTTGCATTGCATTGTGTGATGGGAACTGGGTCTTATAATAGCTTCATTTTTCCTTATTTAGCATTGCGCTGTTGTTATATGCACTGGTATTCTTGGGAGGAAACCCGTTCCGTGTTATACGGCGTGGTCCCTTGATTTACCGAACTTTAAAAATAAAGAATAATAACTGTTTAAGTTCTCACACAAGTCACATGACTGACCTGGAGTTTATTGTTTTAACCTAAACTCTGAGTGCCCTTATTTTCGACACGGGCAGCTAGTAGTTTTCGTTTTGCAGATTTATATTCACAGGATCCTGGTTTGCAGCTGGAATGATATCCGGAAAGCTCTGTATCCGTATATCACCTTCAATTGTGCTTTGTATTATTTTCCACTGCTATGTAATTTATTGTAATCTCTGATATTTATCGAATGTAATTTATTCAATTATACTCTGTATATTCTTGTTTCTGATGGAATTGTTGTAATAGCAATGAAATGTTCTTCCGTCTGCGTTCTGATTTGTCCTGTTCTCAAACGATCAGGGGTTTCGAACGGTCTAGATCGGTTTAACGACTGATTCGGATCGAGCGAAATTCCCGTCCGTCACATTTGGTATCAGAGCTTTGGTTTACAGAGCTCGAGAACAAGACACATTAGAACGAACGAAAGAATTCATCAGTTATTGGATTAGTAATATCCAATTAGAATGACTCGTTAGAGATAGGATTAGTAGTATCCTAGAACGAGTGTGAATAGTATATTTTTCAAATGAAAACAATTTTTATTTTTAAAATTTAAATCATTTTATACGTATTTGAGTATTTATTTAATTTGAATTTGGACAATCCGATATATAAAGATTTTGTATATACGCGTCATGAACGTATATTCGAAGTTTTAATATACCGGATAGATATAGAACCGCACTCTAGTAGTCCGAAGATGTTCTGATGGTGGTTCAAAACATCATCAGCATTTATTTTCGAGTGACGAAGGTGTGATTTCTATATATTTCCATTTTGTTGGTGTGAGAACCAAAACTTATATAGATAGATTCATTTGTTGTGATTTGGCATCAAAAACATGATTTTCAGTATATATATCAAAATTATGAATTTGAAACGTTAATCCACTAATTGATTGATGTTTGTGTTGTTTGTTTATTTGTTTGACAATTTTGAACCATTATGCCTAATTGAACCAAATTTTGAATTGTATTGAAAATTGGTCGCATTTGTTTGCATATACATATACTTACATTGAACATGTCATAGCAAGGAGGCTAGAGCCGAAGAATAAAATTTGTTTGCCCGACAAATAGGTACATGTTTACTATATAATTTACTGTTTTATTTAGGTGATGATGATTTTATGAGCCTATTGGCTAGCCGCTTGGCTTTTTCTTTTTCTTTTTGAGATCAGAAGGCCTGTATGGCAATTTCGGGATTTTCCCGTGGCTCCCGGTGCAGGGGAGGTTATGGCGAAATTTTTCGAAAATTTAGGGTGTTAGCCAAATTTTTGAAGAATTTGAAAATTCTCAGAAACTGAAAAGTTGGAGAATGGAAGCCACATTGAACGTAGAGTTGATTAATCAAACCACTTTCGGCTTTGTTCCTTTTCGGGGACGAAAAGTTTTAAGTGGGGGAGATTGTAATAACCCGGAAATTCTGAGCCAGTTTAAAAAATTTTATTTAGGCAATTTTAATGAATTTTGAATATTTAAAATAGATTATTTTAAATAATATCGATGAGAAATTTATTTTGAATATAATTCGAACGTATATATTATATACGTCGTCGTTAGAATATAAATAATTATATATAATTATAAAAGGAATTGAAAATGGCGCGGTAGTTCGATAATTCGATTTCAAACTTCAATTAAACGTACCGGGTGCAAAACAATCCGGATTTTAGCAAAACCAAAAATAATAGGATCTAATTGATAATATCTTTCCAACGAATCCGAAAAATCAAGATTTCATAGCGGGGATCAAAAGATATGTCCAGTTGAAAATTCTGAATAGTCGCTATGGAATTCAGGCCCTTAAAAATGGGAATTTTGCAAACGACCTCGGATTTCGACGAAAACACATTTGTTGGGTCCGTGATGTCAAATTATTGCTAGGTTTCAAATTTCATAATTTTTTGATTCAATATGTGGGCGTGGCAAAGGAAAACGCGTTTGACCAGTTTCAATTGATTTTAATCGACTGGAAAATGGCCATTTTTCCAACGGCATCAGAATTCGACGAAACTAGTTTTGTTAGGACCGTATCGTCAATACGAAGCTAGAAAATATTTTTTTGGAATTTTTCAAGTTAGTATGTGACCCCGGTAAATTGAAATGCGCGTTCAAATTCAATATATAGAGTTATATGTTGATTTTGATGAAAACTGATTGTAACGATCGAATCAGCCTACGATACATATCCCATTGTGTTCGGAATGGGGGTAATTAGCTATGGACGACAGGCGGTGGGCCTCGTTTAGAGGTCGTATGTAAAAGTCAACTTTTTGGGGAAAAATAAAATAAAATAATTAAAACTCCTCTCTCTCCTCACCCTCCTTATTCCTCTGCCCCCCCCCCCTTTATACATCAGTTCGATCAGAACGAAAGGAAAAAAAAGGAGATCAAAGCGGAGAGGAGCATCGCGCCCCCCCTAGGGCAGTGCCGCCCACCGCCGTGCCCCAGGTGGCGGCGCGCCACCTCCGAACCCCACCCCCCTGCCCTTGCGACGCGACGCCCCCCCCTCCCCCCCCCCATTTCAGAAATTGCGAAAACCCCTAAAGCCCCGACGCGCCACGCCCTGCTGACCACCTCCGCCCTCCCTTCCACCTCCTTGACCTCCGACGAGGAAGCACAGCCCCCCTTCGACCAAAATCTGTAAGTTTTAATTTTATTTTTATTTATAAAATCAGTTTTTTTTTGTGAATTAGCATTTATATAATCTGAAAATAAAGTACATGTTTTTGTAATAAAAATATGATTTTTTTTTTGTTCATTAGCAAAAGAAAGAACGAATTTTTAAAATTATATCAAAGTAAAAGAAAGATTTTTATTCGTTCATTAGCTAGGAAAAAGAAGTGATTTTTAGTAATAAAAATATGATTTTTATATTGTAGAAGTAATAAAAATATGATTTTTATATTTTTAAAGTATTAAAAATATTATCTTTACTATATAGAAGATGTAAAAATATGATTTTTGTTTATGTAGAGAATTAAAAATATCATCTTTGTATATGTAGCGAAATAAAAATCTGATTTTTATTATATATACGTTGAAATAAAGAGGTGATTTTTTATAGTGATGAAATCTTTACATTTGAAAAGGCGAAATCTTTTTATATAGCAACGGTGTAAAATTTCGATTTTTATATATTGAATAGCGAAGTAAAAATTCGATTTTTATATATTGAATAGCGAAGTAAAAGTTCGATTTTTATATATTGAATAGCGAAGTAAAAATTCCATTTTTATACATTGAATAGCGAAGTAAAAATTCGATTTTTATATATTGAATAGCGAAGTAAAAATTCCACTTTTATACATTGAGTAGCGAAGTAAGAATTCGATTTTTATATATTGAATAGCATAGTAAAAATTCGATTTTTATATATTGAATAGCAAAGTAAAACTTCAAATTTTATATATTGAATAGCAAAGTAAAAATTTGATTTTTATATATTGAATAGCAAAGTAAAAATTCGATTTTTATATATTGAATAGCAATGTAAAAATTCGATTTTTACATATGTAGAGAATACGGGCAACGAAGATGACAAAAAGGCGACAATGACGAAGATTGCTATAAATGAAGTGTCGTGAAGTTGGGATAGCTTTCGGTGAGAACTTCTCACTCTTCAATTTCTTTTTCTAGTTATATATATACTAGGATGCAGACGGTGTTTAGTAGCACCTGACACAATCGTCCACAGACCATGGACTTGTTTGTTTGGTTGTGTAGTTGGTTAGATTATTTGGTTTGAATTGAATTGTTTGGTGAAATGAATGGATTTGATTGATGTGTGAATGGCGTGGGCCTTCACTAGACCGGGGATAAGGCTAGGCCTTGTCCCGTTTCTAGTATCGTGCCGTTATGCCGCCGAAATTTTCTAAAATAAGTTAGAAAAATAAAAATATCATTTTTATTTTGCAAATGAACTAAATAAAAATTCATGTGTTAAAATAAAATATTTTATCGTCAAAAATATAATTTTTAACGTGAATGTGAGTAAATAAATATTCATTTACAAACCGGACGGTTTGTTTATGTACACCTATTTGAAGGACATTGATTGGGACGATATATTTTACACATCGCCCAACTGCACAAATAAAATCTGTGTTCGATTGTTTGAAACCCCACACGGGTATTGGGATGATATATGACATACACTAATCCCAATAGTTAGTTGTATGTCAATTGATTGATTGACAGACTATTATAAGCGTTAAATATCTATATTTGATGCTTATACAGTGTAGAATGCACTTTGGATGATGGTTGATTATTCATCGTTGTTATTGTATACATGTGTTATAGAAAATCCATATAATTAACTTTATATGGTAATTGATTGGGCCTCATTCCAGTTTCGAAAAAGAAATATTTGAAAAAGAAATATTTGAAATAGAAATATTTGAAATAGAAATATTTGAAATAGAATATTTGAAAATAGAAACATATGAAGCCGTGTTGGTTAGATTGACGCCATTTTGACATGAACGATATTTATATCGATTTTATTCATTCTTCAATGAATATTGAATAGATTTGAAATTCGAACTATATAGAAATGAATTCGAATTGAAAATGAATAGAAATGAATTCGAATTGAAAATGAAAAGAAATGAATTCGAATTGAAATTGAATAGAAATGAATTCGAATTGAAAATGAATAGAAATGAATTCGAATTGAAATTGAATATAAATGAATTCAAATTGAATTTGAATATAAATGAATTCGAATTGAAATCGATTTGAAAAGAATTTAAAACGAATTTATATTGGAATATTCAATTTTGATTTGAAATTGAATATGAAGTTAAAACCGTTTTGAAAATGAATTTAAAACGATTTATAAAGCACGTTTTGAATTGAAATCGATGAAGTATATATTATATATATAATATAATGGCCTGAATAGAATGCGCCGCGCCGCGGCAGTTCTCGAATTTCGACCATTGACTTCGAATGGATATTGCGGGAGATCCGACCGTCGGATTCTCCTAAAACTGGAACCATTGGGTTTGTATCGAAAAGAGCTTTCTAACGAATGTGAGAAATTAGAAATCTAACGGTTGGAAATCGACTGTACGGGCCTTGATAAAATTATTAAAAATAGTAATAATTTGTGTAACATCATAAGAAATGATTTGGGAAAAATTGGGATGAAAAACCCCATATTTGAAAAGATAAAAATAGATTTTTATCGAAATGAACTGGTTTTGAACTAGAATTATAATTCTATTTATTTTTAAATAAATAAATTGAATTTGAAATGGTTTTGAAAATAACCAGAATTTCCAATGATTGCATTGGAATGGATTTGAATCGAAATTGTCTTCGGAATATTTCGATGTTGGATTTCGTGATTACACAGATATTGTTATGGAAATTTGAAAGATATATATATATATATATATCGTTATTTCCAATATGATATTTGTTGGTCGTAGAGTTTGATATTGAATATAAGCCGATATATTTTCTATTCAGAGCCTTGTGTTTAATATCAAATGTGATTTGGGTTTGTCGTGGATGGTGTCTTGATTAACACTGTTCTTGAACCCAGTTGAGAAAAGATTAAATCTTTTTATTTAGATTTAATGAAGTGTACCAATTAAATAATATTTAATTGGAATTGAATTGATATTGAATTTTGGGTTTATCGTGAACAGTGTTTTAAATAACACTCGTTCTTTAACCCGATAATTAATGGAATGTGATTTTGGGTTGTTGTGAACGGTATCCTCAATAATACTGTTCTCAGACCCCAAGGAGCTAAGAAAATCAGAAACTAACTGGAGGTTAGTTAAGCTGAATGGTTTCAGAGGTATTGATCTGATGTTGGTTTCGGCCTTCGGGGTTAATACTCAGAAAATTGCTCACTTGCCAATTTACAGTTAGGGACTGATTGAAACGTGAGGTGATTTTGGGTTTATCGTGAACCATGTTTTCAATGACACCGATTCTTTAACCCAGTCACAGATTAAAACTAAGGGGAGTTTTAATGAATCTTTAATTAGATTGAAATAATCGAGAATGGAGTATCACCAGTTTTGCTCCAGGCGATAGTTAAATCTTTAATTAGATTTGAACGTGAAATGGTAATTGAATTTACCGATAACACCGTGGTGTTAGATATGAAGTAAGACCCGTTCTACTTCATGGGATGAATAGGCTGGGTTTGGGAAATTAAAACAAATGATTACTTCGGTAAGGTTCGCTAATCCCGACTAGTTTGAATTGATATTCAAAAGTAGATTAAATAATAAATTTTAATGATTTATCTTTGATAAAATTAATGGGAACCTTTCCCATGAATGTGAAATTTAGGAACTGACTGTCGGTTAGCTAAGCGGAATGGTTTTCTGGATATTGATCTGATGTTGGTTTCGGCCTTCGGGGTTAATGTTTGGGGAATTATTCACTTGTTAATTTACGGTTAGTGACTGATGAATTGGAAAGAGGCACATGTTGTGTTTGTGTAACACTTATTTAAAATATACGCGAGTTATTCGGAAAGACCGGGTTTATCCCATTCTGAGTAACTGATACGACGGTAAGTCGAAGGTAAAGACGGTGGTTGAAGATCGGAGGTCTTCACGTCGTTTGGGTGATTACTGATGATCTTGATTGGGCTGAACACCCAAGAAGATGGAAACAGTTGGTGATCGTCCAGACGTACTTGGAGATCGATGGATATGCGGGGTACTAGGTGCCTCTGGTTTCGTTCCGACCCAGAACGGACTTGTAAATGGACTGTGTGTTTGACATTGTATTTTAGTCTGTGTGATTGATTTCTATTAAATATATATCTTCTTGGCGGCGGAGAATTTATTCTCTTGCTTAACGCCCTTCTCTGAGACGTACAAGCTCAGGGGTTATATACTGATGGATATCAAATGCATAGAGTGAATTGCCTGTGTGGCATGCTAAGATGCAAATGATCAAGGCTTCTGTTAAAAAGCAAAGTCTAGTGGTTGATGATCAGAGCACAGCCCGTGTGGCACAGATTTGTGTAACGTGAATTCGCGAGCCTCACACCCCGGTTGTGAACCAAAAACGGGAGAGGACCTCAGGGAGGGCATGCGTTTCTTTCTAGCTAGGTTGGTGTCAGTGACCTACCAGCCCTGACATTTATATACTTTTCACCTGTGTGGTTGTTGCTGTTGCGAGGCGCCTCGGTTAGATCGGACGATCCGGGTCCGATGGAGCTATTCGTTGGCTCATTTACGCCCCAATGGGCGGGGAAACGTAGTGTTCAGGCATAATAATCCACATCGGTGGACCGGCCCTGACGATCCAAGGCTTGCCTGCGCGCTTGCCTGAGACACGGGCTAGAGCGTCTCGAATCGGTAGAGGACGATCCCTGGCCTCGGTTCATAGAAGGAAACCCAATTTCCAAATACGCGACTTTGCGGTTTTGATTGTATAACCTATATATGGCGACATAGTGGTATGGGGCATTCATGCCGCCTATGATTGATACTTATGATTTGAAGTTGTTTTATACACTATACACTGATTATAGTATCAAATGATTTGTTTTAAAACATATCAAGCATTCTTTGGCTATTATAAGGTAAAAACCCTATCCTCCGGCTTGCATTGCATTGTGTTATGGGAACTGGGTCTTATAATAGCTTCATTTTTCCTTATTTAGCATTGCGCTGTTGTTATATGCACTGGTATTCTTGGGAGGAAACCCGTTCCGTGTTATACGGCGTGGTCCCTTGATTTACCGAACTTTAAAAATAAAGAATAATAACTGTTTTAGTTCTCACACCAGTCACATGACTGACCTGGAGTTTATTGTTTTAACCTAAACTCTGAGTGCCCTTATTTTCGACACGGGCAGCTAGTAGTTTTCGTTTTGCAGATTTATATTCACAGGATCCTGGTTTGCAGCTGGAATGATATCCGGAAAGCTCTGTATCCGTATATCACCTTCAGTTGTGCTTTGTATTATTTTCCGCTGCTATGTAATTTATTGAAATCTTTGATATTTATCGAATGTAATTTATTTAATTATACTCTGTATATTCTTGTATCTGATGGAACTGTTGTAATAGCAATGAAATGTTCTTCCGTCTGCGTTCTGATTTGTCCTGTTCTCAAACGATCAGGGGTTTCGAACGGTCTAGATCGGTTTAACGACTGATTCGGATCGAGCGAAATTCCCGGCCGTCACATTATTATTAAACTGTTCATGTCATCTGTTTAGATGAAAAACCAATATTTATTGGCCATCATGGATTGATTTAATGAAACTGTGTTAACCCATTGTTTTGCAAGGAATAACTGCCCTCACTGATATTGATAACGTTTATCAATTTAATTACATTGTTTTTATGTAATGTGAAATTGGTTTATATTTCACGGTTTGGTACTATAGTACTCATTGCCTCTTTAGTACCGTCAATCAAAAGAAATGATTTGTCAAAATCAATGTTAAATAGGTTTCGAATGGTTTCAAGGATATGAATATATTTTTATATAAATTCGAAATACGATTTTTATGGTAAAGATAATAGTCAAAGTGGCATTTGCAAATTTTATAAAAGTGTAAAATATAACTAATACAAATGTAAGAGAGTATTAAACAAATATTTTAAAACGATATAAATTTATCGTGGTGACTTTTAAAATGTTGAAATGATTTTGTAAAGACCTTAACGGTGGTAAAGGAAGATTAAATGGATTTCAAAATATCGAAATGAAATAATTGAATCATAGATTATACAAGAATGTATAAAGAGATTAAAAGTGATATTTTGTAAATAAATGATCATTTGAACTGGGGTTTCTAAAATATACGAAATGTGGTTAAATAACATGTCGTGGATAAGATTAACAAATCGGCGGATTTGGAAATGAGTATTGATTTGGGAACGGAATCTCTAAGTGAAGTTAAAGTGTGAAAATGAAACGAATGGTGAGTCATCGTACTTAATTTACAAAAGGCTTGTAAATGGAAATTTAAAGCTTTGAAAATGAAATCCAAGTTAGTATATATAGTTAGTGGTTTGTAAAAGTTGTTTTGCAATGGTTTTTCAAAGGAAATGAACTATTTTTAGATGTAAGTTTTTCAAAGATTATTATTTGATTTTAGACAACGAATAAGTAGTCAAATATGGTTCAAAGAGAATGTGATACATGAAAGTAAAATGACTTTGAAATGAAATCTGTAACGTTGCTACAGATGATAAATTGAATTATTTCGACCTATAAAAGAAATTTGAAAACTATATCAATATTTTAATTGTATCAGATGTTAATAAAAGATTTCTAAAAGCTTTGTTTTAAACAAATGGAATTGAAGAGGCACTGAGGAATTATCATAAGAATTCTATATATAAATAGAATCAAAGCTCATATAAAATATTGTAAAGGATTTTTAACATAAATCAAAATGTTAACAAGAGTTTACTATAATTAGTTAAAATATGGTCGATAATTAAATAGGGTTTTAAAAGATGATATTAGATTATAAACGAGAGTAGTCGAGGGAAGCATAAGTTATGATTTCCGTCAAAGATATTATAAATTGTTTTCCGACAAGTTTATAAGTTGAATAAAAATGAATGTGGAGAATATCCTTATACTATGATAAGAAGTAAAAGCGATGTTTCAAATAATGAGAAATTCTAAGAATACAATTAACGGACGGTTTGTTAAAGAGGCTTAATGATACTGAGTATTGAATCAGTGAATCCATTTTCTTTTATGGATGAATGTTTGTTTATTTGATAGTTAAATAACCAACTATAAAATTTGGCCCATACGATTATTGATACGGAAAGACCGGGATCGAATATATATTCGAAACTATTCCGTCCAGCAAACACGAATACGTAAAAGATGCTGATTCAAGACGGAGCTATTAAATACCGTTGATTTTCATAAGCGAAAGGATTACTTAAAATCTCTGACTACAAGCAGAGATATACTATGATTCTATCGTGGTTGGAATCTACGGATTTGCAAGGACTTCTCGCTACTAATTCTCTGGGTGATTCGTAGAATGCAGTAGGAGAGTGCCTTCGGTTCATCCTGTCCCTGGGTGACTTGTATGGATGAATGTCTGACAGAGTATTTCCAGAAAGGTCATGAACAATGATTTATTCAACCGTACCAAGAGTGGAAGCGGAGAAGGAAACTTCTTTCGGCTAACACATAATGTATTGTTGGGGATAGCAATTAGTGATTGTCGATGGATCTGACGATGTGGCATTCGAAGTGGATGTGATGTGCTGATAAGCGTAGCCTCAAGCCTCACCAACCGGGAAAGGAGAAAAATCGGGCAGGTAGCATGGCTATGTGGGTCACCCCCATTAGGGTGTATAATCAATTATCTAGGGAAAATCTATTTCCTTCTTTATTCTATTTTGATGTTGTCCCTTATCGGGAAACGGTGGTTTGAGTCCAACCGTTTGTGATATACATTCGATGCACACAAGCGAAATGAGTGGTCGGTCATGTGAGGGCCGGGTTGTAAGACGTTCTTGTTGAACCCAGTGTATTCGCCTCTAGAGATACACCATCGGCAGGTGGTCCCATACCTTGTCAAGGTCGGAATCCAATCTCCAATAAGCGCCTGCGGTTTTGATTGTATATTATATATGTGGAGCATGAGATGCAAGCGTTCCACTAGATTGTTATTTACTTGTATTTAGACATCATTATAATATCAGAATAGATATGGATTTCAAAAATGTTTTGGGTTATCATAAGATAAAAACCGTCCATGATTATGTGTGGATTTGGTCTTACGATTACCTTTTTCTTTCGAAAAGACTTTTGAACTTTAAAAATCAAGTTGGATGATTCCCCTTATTACAGTGCGAGTTTCCTCACTCTGGTTCACCAGACTGACCCGGTGTTTTGTAAATGCTCGGGTTAGCCCGGGATGTACAAGTTCAGGTTATCGAATAATGTGAAGAGACGAGCTGGAAGAGTCCAGACGTGTGACGTTATATAGCTACTATTCCGCTGTGTGTTGTATCTGAGGACAGGATATTATAATTGTCCCATTGTGTGATGTACTCTGATGATTGTAAGTATTTTTTCAAAGCTTTCAATAAAGATTTATTTCTGTATTATATTTTGTTCCGCTGCGATGTGAGACTCTGTGTTGTGTTGTTTCTTCTTCTTCTTCTATTCTTATATTTCTTTCTTTCTTATCTCACCCTCTAATTTCTTTCTAATAACTATTCAGTGTTTTCGGTGCTAGGAGGATCGGCATGAGTTTGGTAAAGGTATTTATGTCGATTTTCAGGACCGAAAATCCTTGGGTAATTACAGTGGTATCAGAGCTGAAGGTTAAGTGATTACCTTGGCTCTGTGGCGTGACTCAGTAGAGATGGGTTTAGTAATACCCTAGATTGAGTTTGAGTGTATATATACGAGTGAACGAATTTGTAGATTTTATAAAAATTGTTTTATATTGTGGAGATTTATTGGTTGAGTTGTTTATGAGTTCTGGTCGATCAGTTTGATCCACTGTATCGATAGGGGTTTCTAAACACTCAAGTACGATAAACCGACGCAGTATGTTTTGAAGAGGGTAAATGAAATAATTTTACCCAAATTATATTTTGATATAAAGAAAACATATATATTTAAAGTATTATAGTATATTGGATGTGTTGGTTGATTATAATTGAAATGGTTATATAAATAACCAATTAGAATTCGTATAATATCAAAGCAGATTTATTAAATCTGAAATTAAAATTAGAGTTGGAATTAAAATTCCTAAATGTGGGAAAGGTGTTGTTAATGAACTTGGATTGTATATAAGAGAAATTTAAGATCCTAGGAGATTTTAAATTTGTTTACAAACATTGAGGTGGTATTTTGAAAGGATTTCAAAATGAAAAAGGGTTAAATATGGGTTGATAAGTGATATAGTATTGAACTCACTTCAGTAGCTGGGAAATAACTTTGAGGATGCTGGCCACATAGTCCGTGTTCATTTTCGAGTACTAAGTGATGGATTACTACTCCAAATTTTGTTTTGAATTGCTTTGAGAAAAACAAGTTGTCTTGAATCCTGAGAAGGAATACTTGATTTTTGAAAGAGCTGAACTGTTTAAAAACTCCCAGGGAAATTGTTTGAACAAAAAGAAAATTTTCGATATATTTACATACGATAATAAATCGGTTTTCGATTTAAAATAAATTGGATTTGGAAATGAATGGGTTTATAACGTTCTTTCTTACCTTAGCAATTTCGAGGATGAAATTATTTTAAGGGGGGAAGAATGTAACGACCCGTGTTTTTGGCACTCAAATATATATTTTAATTTATTTAATTTAAATATTATATTTGGAATATAGATGGAATTTAATATTGAATTCATTATTTATACGAAGTTTGAACGTTATATATTTATATAATTATAAACCGAGCATGAAAATGGCGTGTAGTTCGTGAATTCGAGTTTTGATCTTCAACTGAGAATACAGGGTTCGATTTAAGTCGGATTTCTGTGAAACAAGAAACACTGGAAGTGTGTTGACGATAAATTTCATATGAAGGAGAAAAATCCAGAATTCCGTGTTATAGATTGTGAGTTATGGCCAAATCAAAATTTGGAAAAAAAAACGCTATGGAAATCACTATCGGCTTTTTAATTGGCCATTTTGCAAAAGAACTCTGTTTTCGATGAAATCAGTTTCAATGGGACCATATCGTTAAATTATTGTAAAAAATTAAATTGCGTGGCAAAACGACGTCGTATGGGACCACAGTAGCTGAAAATGCCCAATCAAATTCTATAGCACGTAATTAAATTAATCGAGAGATATTTGGGTATAAAATGAGCAGACGATCAAATTAGGCCACGAAACCAGTCCCGTTGAGTTCATATCGTCGATTAGAGTCAGGATAGGTATATAGTTTGTTATTTTTAGAAACCGAATAATTTGGCGTTAAAAAGGGTATTGCGGTGCGCGATAAAAATAGCCTACCGGTGAAACAGTCTCAAAATGCGACGAAACTGGTGCCGTTGGGTTCGTATTGAAAAATTATTATAAGATTGCCGGGTTTCAAGTTGATTTGATTTATCTGGTGATCGTGAAAAAAATTAAACGCGCGTTTGTTTCTGGTTTTATAAAGGAATTTTTTTTCAAACAATGTCGGAATTCGATGAAACTTGTCCCATTGGGTCCAGAATATCTTTTTACACTAAGATTAGGCTTTTTATCAGAAAACAGAAATCATATGTAGTGAATTTTAATATGATAACTCAAGCGCAAGTTCGTTGTAATAAAATAATATTAAATTATACCACAATGTATATATAAAGTATACATTGTGCATGCAAACCAAATGCTACAGTAGTACAACTTGCGCGCAAACCCGAATGGTCCGGTAACAATGTGCGTGTAAAATCCTAATGCCTTGCAACCCAATTTATCTTCTAACCATGCTCATCAATCCACCATTAAAATATGAATTTCCAGTAGCTGATGTACCACAACATTGATGCCTTGCCTGCGAATCAACCAACTGTGCCGACCAAGGTAGAACTTCACATCCACGTACACACTAGTATTAGCTACCAGTCCTATTTCTGCAAACCTACTCTCTAATGCCTTGACGTCCACAGTACCCCCCCATATAAATAGACACTACTGCTCCTTCCTTTCGCTACAGAAATGAACAGTGGAAACAACATCTTCTGCCCAAAAAGAAAAGAAAAAAAAAGAGAAAAAAAAAGAGAACTTGCGCTGGGAAGAAGACAGAGCAGGGAGGGCGGAACTTATGTGTACATGCGAAGTATTAAGGGACGTTGGAAAGAATTAAAAGAGCCTAACGAGAAGGTATTAACGTAAGTTAATTAAAATTTATATACATATATATATACACACATCAAGTATAACACGGACTGGTATAGTTGAGCAGACCTGATTAGTTGTATTTACCTAATCTAATTTAAGTTGCCAAATGAAGTAATTAGTAAAATATGTGCCATACTATTACTATGTCCAAATATAAACGATATAAGAATATATAACGTTAGATCGCTAAGTAAATTTGTTAATTGTTAAAAATAGAAGTATTTGGGTATCGAATATCGTGTTAAATTATATCCGTGTCATATGTACACAGAAACAGACCAAGCAAGGAGTGGGGAACCGCATCGACGAGCGCAACACTTCCAAGCTGGGTTGAACAAGAGTTGGATTATTTAAATGACGCTGGGTTCGTATGAACGAGTGCAGCGCAATGGAGCTGATTTGGACAGAATGGGCAATCGTTGTGATTTCTGATTAAATTAAACATCAGTTTAATTTAATCAAAACGCATCGTTTCCGCGATAACAAATCAAGGTGAGTTAAACTCACTCAGTTTTTCCCCTACTTATATTTTATATAAGTCGGGTTTTATAATTGTGTGCTATACTAGTTAATGGTTGTTTGTTTATTTGTTCGTTGTTGATTTTATATTCATGTATGGACTGAATAGTTAAATTAAATGATCGTTTAATTTAACTGAAACAAATCGTTATTTATAACAATTGAATCCAATTGAGGTAATTCACCTCAGTGGTTACGTTTATAACGATATAAATAAATGATTGTATGCTTGAATTTTTGTTATTAGACTGTTACAGTTATTATTGACGGTTGTTATTAAACTGTTCATGTCATCTGTTTAGATGAAAAACCAATATTTATTGGCCATCATGGATTGATTTAATGGAACTGTGTTAACCCATTGTTTTGCAAGGAATAACTGTCCTCACTGATATTGATAACGTTTATCAATTTAATTACATTGTTTTTATGTAATGTGAAATTGGTTTATATTTCACGGTTTGGTACTATAGTACTCACTGCCTCTTTAGTACCATCAATCAAAAGAAATGATTTGTCAAAATCAATGTTAAATGGGTTTCGAATGGTTTCAAGGATATGAATATATTTTTATATAAATTCGAAATACGATTTTTATGGTAAAGATAATAGTCAAAGTGGCGTTTGCAAATTTTATAAATCTGTAAAATATAACTAATACAAATGTAAGAGAGTATTAAACAAATATTTTAAAATGATATAAATTTATCGTGGTGACTTTTAAAATGTTGAAATGATTTTGTAAAGACCTTAACGGTGATAAAGGAAGATTAAATGGATTTCAAAATATCGAAATAAAATAATTGAATCATAGATTATACAAGAATGTATAAAGAGATTAAAAGTGATATTTTGTAAATAAATGATCATTTGAACTGGGGTTTCTAAAATATACGAAATGTGGTTAAATAACATGTCGTGGATATGATTAACAAATCGGCGGATTTGGAAATGAGTATTGATTTGGGAACGGAATCTCTAAGTGAAGTTAAAGTGTGAAAATGAAACGAATGGTGAGTCATCGTACTTAATTTACAAAAGGCTTGTAAATGGAAATTTAAAGCTTTGGAAATGAAATCCAAGTTAGTAAATATAGTTAGTGGTTTGTAAAAGTTGTTTTGCAACGGTTTTTCAAAGGAAATGAACTAATTTTAGATGTAAGTTTTTCAAAGATTATTACTTGATTTTAGACAACGAATAAGTAGTCAAATATGGTTCAAAGAGATGTGATACATGAAAGTAAAATGACTTTGAAATGAAATCTGTAACGTTGCTACAGATGATAAATTGAATTGTTTCGACCTATACAAGAAATTTGAAAAGTATATCAATATTTTAATTGTATAAGATGTTAATATAAGATTTCTAAAAGCTTTGTTTTAAACAAATGGAATTGAAGAGGCATTGAGGAATTATCGTAAGAATTCTATAAATAAATAGAATCAAAGCTCATATAAAATATTGTAAAGGATTTTTAACATAAATCAAAAAGTTAACAAGAGTTTACTATAATTAGTTAAAATATGGTCGAGAATTAAATAGGGTTTTAAAAGATGATATTAGATTATAAACGAGAGTAGTCGAGGGAAGCATAAGTTATGATTTCCGTCAAAGATATTATAAACTGTTTTCCGACAAGTTTATAAGTTGAATAAAAATGAATGTGGAGAATATCCTTATACTATGATAAGAAGTAAAAGCGATGTTTCAAATATTGAGAAATTCTAAGAATATAATTAACGGACGGTTTGTTAAAGAGGATTAATGATATTGAGTATTGAATCAGTGAATCCATTTTCTTTTATGGATGAATGTTTGTTTATTTGATAGTTAAATAACCAACTATCAAATTTGGCCCATACGATTGTTGGTACGGAAAGACCAGGATCGAATATATATTCGAAACCATTCCGTCCAGCAAATACGAATACATTAAAGATGCTGATTCAAGACGGAGCTATTGAAGACCATTGATTTTCATAAGCAAAAGGATTACTTAAAATCTCTGATTGCAAGCAGAGATATACTGTGATTCTGTCGTGGTTGGAATCTACGAATTTGCAGGGACTTCTCGCTACTGATTCTCAAGGTGATTCCTAGAATGCAGTAGGAGAGTGCCTTCGGTTCATCCTGTCCCTGGGTGACTTGTATGGATGAATGTCTGACAGAGTATTTCCAGAAAGGTCACGAAGATTGATTTCTTCAACCGTACCAAGAGTGGAAGCGGAGAAGGAAACTTCTTTCAGCTAACACATATTGTATTGTTGGGGACATCAATTAGTGATTGTCGATGGATCTGACGATGTGGCATTCGAAGTGGATATGATGTGCTGATAAGCGTAGCCTCAAGCCTCATCAACCGGGAAATGACAAAAATCGGCCAGGCAGCATGGCTATGTGGGTCGCTCCCATTAGGGTGTATAATTACCTATCTAGAGAAAATCTATTTCCTTCTTTAATCTATTTCGATTCTGTCCCTTATCGGGAAACGGTAGTTTGAGTCCAACCGTTGGTGATATACGTTCGATACACTCAAGCGAAATGAGTGGTCGGTCATGTGAGGGCTGGGTTGCGAGACTTTCTCGTTGAACCCAGTGTATTCGTCTCTAGAGATACACTATCGGCAGGTGGTCCCATACCTTGTCAAGGTCGGAATCAAATCTCCAATAAGCGCCTGCGGTTTTGATTGTATACTATATATGTTGAGCGTGAGATGCAAGCGTTCAACTAGATTGTTATTTACTTGTGTTTAGACATTATTATAATATCAGAATAGATATGGATTTCAAAAATGTTTTGGGTTATCGTAAGATAAAAACCGTCCGTGTTTATGTGTGGATTTTGTCTTACGATTACCTTTTTCTTTCGAAAAGATTTTTGAACTTTAAAAATCAAGTTGGATGATTCCCCTTATTACTGTGCGAGTTTCCTCACTCTGGTTCACCAGACTGACCCGGTGTTTTGTAAATGCTCGGGTTAGCTCGGGGTGTACAGGTTCAGGTTTTCGAATAATGTGAAGAGACGAGCTGGAAGAGTCCATACGTGTGATGTTATATAGCTATTATTCCGCTGTGTGTTGTATCTGAGGACAGGATATTATAACTGTCCCATTGTGTGATGTACTCTGATGATTGTAAGTATTTTTTAAAAGTTTTCAATAAAGATTTATTTTTGTATTATATTTTGTTCCGCTGCGATGTGAGACTCTGTGTTGTGTTGTTTCTTCTTCTTCTTTTATTCTTATATTTCTTTCTTTCTTATCTCACCCTCTAATTTCTTTCTAATAACTATCCAGTGTTTTCGGTGCTAGGAGGATCGGCATGAGTTTGGTAAAGGTATTTATGTCGATTTTCGGGACCGAAAATCCTTGGGTCATTACATAGACGAAATCTTATTATACAATACACACGATTGGAATATGGGGATATTGGAATATAATCTGAAATTTTGGGGTTTGTGGCATAACAATTGTTATTGCTTATATTGGGCATAATCTATTTTATGCAGTCGAGGAATATAATCTATGTTGAATAATGCGCAACTATGAATTTGGATTTACGATGTTAACACGAAATTGTATAAAATTAATTGGAATATTGGATATAGAATTGGTATAATTCAATATTAACAACATGTAATTGGATAACATGGATTGGTGAAATTTATTTGTGACTTGAAAAGTAAGCCTAGAGGGTGAATTAGATTATATGTATGAACATGGGAATGTTGGGATATATATTGGGAAAATATTGATTATATGAAATTGGGTATAATTCGATATTGGAAGTTGACATGTTTGGGTATGAATAACATGGAATTAGTGAATTTGGCTATAATTGGATAATTTAGGTAACATGAAAATTGGCTAACTATTATGTAATTGGTGTAGTGAATGGAAAACTGGAAATAGGCATAAAAATGAAATGTAATTAAGTTGAATTTGGAACATATGACATGAATTGGGGGTTTGGGTGAAAGACGATTGTTAATGAACGCCTACGACACGAGGTTAGACGCGTTTGTGGTGTAAGACTGCCTAGAACCGCCCGGCAAATCCAGCAGCCACAAGCGGACGTCTAATGTGAGAGGTCAACGGCAAGAACTAGAGGCGTAACGGTTTATGACATGAGGTTAGGCACGGTTGTGGTGTAAGACTGCCCGGAACCACCCGGCAAATCCAGCAGCCACGAACGGGCGTCTAATGTGAGAGGTCATACATCGTTACGGCATTATAAATAAATTAATAAATACTAACCATAATAAGACATCTGGATGACATGGGTATGGTTAGAGGGTTAAGTGAGTGATATAAATGACATGTAAAGCATGACTAATGTGGACTTAACCGTGGTAAGACGTGTGATTTAAAACATGACTAAGGTAGACTTAGCCGTAGAAAGACATGTGTAATTTATGGAAACTATAATAAAGGGGGTTAAGTGGGACACGTGTGACATATGAAACAGAATTTAGATATGCTTAACCAAATGGGACCAGTAACGGTATCATAAATTAATTGAATTGGGTAAAGTTTAAGCAACGGGTTAAGTACAAGGAAGGATTAAGTCAAATGTAAAATTAATGACACATTAATGGGGGAATGATAATTACCTATTATAACCTTGAGTTGCGGTGATGTAAAATTAAATAATAGGCAAACTTGTCATAGGGACAAGGGAAGGTTACGACTTAAGATGTAATACAAGACTTGAAGGGTGGGACGACTTATACTATGAAATAAGTCAAATCTAAAATTAATGACAAGAAATGGGGAATGATAAATAACCTATTATGAATAAACTTGAATAAGGCAAGAAAGGATAATATGATGAAATTATAACTTATGGGATAAGATAAGTTATAGGAAACGATAAGGAAGACGAGATAACTTATATGTAAAGATATACTTAAATTAAGTGGTTTGGAAAGGAGAAATGTGAAATTAAAAATGATATAAGTTATATGAGTGGAAAAGAAGTAAACTAGAATCATATATGTTTATTGGGTTGAGTAATTCTCTGGGTGCCAATCTGATGTTGATTTCGGTCTTCGGGGCTGGTGTTTAGAGGGTTATTCTCCTAATCAGTATGTATGTGGGATAAGGCAAACTTAACTATGAATTAAGTATAACATGTTGTTGTAACCCAAAAGGGGAATAATTTATGAAATTGGAAAATAACATGTTGTGGGCTTATTAATGGACTTAATTGGGTTAAGTATAAATTGAATTAATAAGCAAGGGTAACTTGGTGAATACGAAAAAAAGGAAGCTAATGTAAATAACCAAGTTAAATGAGAAAGTTGATGAGGTGGCACAAGCGTGAAATAAATGGTTAGACTTAGGGTCTAATGACATATAAAACTAAGGCGCTTGAAGCAATCCGTACGTTGTAGGATGAATAACCCAACGAGGTAGACCATGATGGTGTCGTGAGGCACGAGGAGAGCGCACGTTCGCTATTTTGGTGGCTCCAACGGACTGGAAGGGGAAGCATGCAGCTTCCCGAGATGTTAAAGGTGCTCCTGGTAGTGCTCTGTAGTGGTTTAGCTTCGGGCTAGGATTACAGATGTTGGGTCTAAGCGGAATCACTAGGTGGGTGGGCCTCGACTGCACAAGTAGGGGGCAGTCAGAATGTTGTACGCGGTAGCATTAAGGGTGGTTCGGCGATTGCCTCAGGCGGAGGTGGAGGGTCATGACCAAACTATAGCAAGATCGTCGGACGCCTGTCACCAGCGGCCTAAGGAATGCGAAAAGACAAAAGCTAACCCTTAGAGATCGTTAACCTTTGCTATCAAGGGACGGGTGCGGGGAGAACCCACATGGATGTTGTAACACCCCGTAATTTGAACATAAAAATTCACAAATTAAAGTATACTTAATTAAGTGAAATGGGTTGCGCAGAGAAATATATATATATATATATATATATATATATATATATATATTGATATATATATATATATATATAATTGAAAATTAAATAAATAAATATGCAAAAATGTTCAAAACAGCGAATTGGGAGAGGGGAATAACCGAACTGGCCGATTTTTGAGGTCGACCTGAGCCCGCTGGGTCGACTAGGGGTTAATCCAGGGTGTTTGGCTGTCAACCCGTGGGCCGATTCGCTCAAATACAGATTTTGCATTTGAATGGTTCTCATGGTTCAGCTTTAATCTAAAGGCCCTAGATGGTTCCTACACTTGACTTCTTCCCCAAGACATGCTTTGATGGATAGGATCTAAACTAAGGTTTATCCTATGGCTAAAACTATCCTAGTCTTCTATAAAAAGACCCCTAACCTAAACCTAAATGCTCATTATTCAATCCTATAGCTAAACTATGCCAAAATGTTCTCTCATGGCCTCCACCCTCATCCTCTTGTCATAATCTCCATCTCTAATCATATGAGAGAGTTTCTAAAGAAGTATAAGAGTTCCTAAGCTTGCTTAAGTGTTTCTAAGTTTAATTCAAGGCTTTTCTTCATCAAAGCTAGGATCTTTATCATTGATTTGGCTCAAGGGTTTTCATTTGGAGCATTCTTATTTGGAGTTTTTGAGTTGATAGCTTAGTGGCTTCGTCTCAATCTTTTAATATATTCATAAGAAGGATAATCAACAAGTTGTGAGTTTTCTATAGCCTTAATGACCAATTATTGAAGTGATTATGATAGGATATGATGAGGTTATGGCTATGAATGTGGATCAATGCATGTTATGCAAGTTATATGCTGTGTTAATGATGTTATGCATGTTATGCAAGTTATGTTCTATATGTTCATGAAGTTATGCAAGTCATATGATACATGTTCATGATGTTATGCAAGTTATGCAAGTCATATGCTATGTGTTTAAGGTATTATGCAAGTTATGCAAGTCATATGATATATGTTCATGAAGTTATGCAAGTTATGCAAGTCATATGATACATGTTCATGATGTTATACAAGTTATGCAAGTCATATGCTAGGTGTTTATGATGTTATGCAAGATATGCAAGTCATATGAGAAACATTGATCCATTATGACACCATGATATGCAAGTTTGGTGTATGATTATATGCTAGTTCATACATGATATGTTATGCAAGTTTGGTGTATGATTATATGCTAGTTCATACATGATATGTTATGCAAGTTTGGTGTATGATTATATGCAAGTTCACATATGACATGTTATGCAAGTTTGGTGTTTGAAGATATGCAAGTAACATGTGCAAGCTTACACCTTAGTATGATATGCATACATATGCAAGTTAACCCCTTTGTATGTCATGCATACATATGCAAGTTTACCCCTTTGAATGATATAAGACACTTATGCAAGTTAACCTCTTTATGACATATGTGATTCATGCAAGTTTGGGTTGATTATTTATGCTAGTTGGGTTGATGCTATATGCATGTTGACACCTTTAAACCCATGTTGATGCTAATATTATGCAAGTTGAACCCATTGTATTTGTGATGAATCTTCCCTTTTATGTCATGTTAGCGAATTACGTGGGGAACGATGGGGTTAATAAACATGTTAATGAAATGGTGTGAAGTTGGTATGATTATGCATACCATAAAGTGGATGGACATAATTGAGTCAATTATGTACATCGTTAAATTTGTAATTAATTAGGGATAATTAATACAAATTATGGGGGTGATTAATTAGGTGTAATTAATCGACTAAGACACGAGGTTGGACCCTTTTGTAGCATAAGACTGCCCGGAACCGACCGGCATATCCAGCGGCTACAAATGATTGGCCCAATGTGAGAGGTCTTAGGCACAAACTATATACGTGACAAGTGTAAAGACACGAGGTTAGACTCGGTTATGGCGTAAGGCTGCCCGGACCCGACCGGCAAATCCAGCTGCCATGAGAGATAGTCTAATGTGAGAGGTCTCTACAACGGTTACGTTCTTAATCAATTAAGAAACACTTAACCATATTAGCATGTAGAGGACATGGGGGGGTTAAGTGGGTGCCTTGGGTGGCATGTGGAAAAATCTAGTAGTTGCCTTGGGTGGCAATAGAAAATACGATTAGAATACTTAACCGAAGTGGAACATGTAATTAAACATGATTAAAGGGTTAAGTAAGTGCCTTGGGTGGCATGGGAAAATCTAGTGGTTGCCTTGGGTGGCAATAGAAGATAAGATTAGAATACTTAACCAAAGGGGAACATGTAACTAAACATGATTAAAGGGTTAAGTGGATGCCTTGGGTGGCATGTAGAAATCTAGTGGGTGCCATGAGTGGCAATCAAAATATGATTAGATGACTTAACCAAACCTTAACATGTAGGTGGGCATGATTAGGAAAAAGGGGTTAAGTGGGATGCACTAGATTAAATGACAAGCTTAAGTAGTAGCTTGTGGGGGCCTTGAGTGGCAATTGAAATAAGATTAAATGACAAGCTTAAGTAGTAGCTTGTGGGGGCCTTGAGTGGCAATTGAAATAAGATTAAATGACAAGCTTAAGTAGTAGCTTGTGGGGGCCTTGAGTGGCAATTAAAATATGATTAGATGACTTAACCAAACCTTAACATGTAGGTGGGCATGATTATAAAAAGGGGTTAAGTGGGATGCACTAGATAAAATGACAAGCTTAAGTAGTAGCTTGTGGGGGCCCATTTCAACCAGTAACCCATATGTATCTTATTGGGCTCGACCCAAGTCGAGGACGGGACACGCGTACTGGGCTTGACTGTAAGAGGCCAAAACGGGGTAGCAGTGGCAACGCGAGTCCAACGGGTTTCATATGCGTGTGTGGACCCGGGCTGGTAGGTAAGACGTTGTTGCATCGTGTAGGTATAAGTCGTGCACCATTGATTATCGGGTTGCCACTTTGGGGAGTGATACACCCCACTATGGGGCCAGCACGGGTATCTACGTTAGGGAGCCGATCGCTTGGGGAGTAGTGGGTACACCTAATGGAGATAGGGGCAGACGGCACCTATGTAGTCAGCTATGGGTACAAGAAACTACTGGGTAAAATTACTAAGTACACTTAGTGGGATCAACCTTTAAGTTGGAATTACCCTTGGTGGGTAGAACTGGTGTGGTGCAGTGTAGGAATTACCCTTGGGTGGGTAGATCTGGGGTGGTGCAATATAGTAATTATCCTTGGGTGGACAGGCGCGTCTTTACCGTTATCTTAGTTTATCCTAAGTCGAGTTGGCTACTTAGTGTAGTCATTTATCCCCAGTCGTACCGTACCAGGTTTATATCATACCCTAATTACTTTAATAATTGTATTGTTAAGGTTATAGGGCTCACTCAGACTTATGTCCGACCCCGTTGTTTTTATCTTTTTCCCAACCCTCAGGTTCTCAGAGTGGGCCTAGCACTAGTGGGCTTTGATCAGATTGCTTTATGTATCTTTTGGAGCTTGGACTCTTGAAGAAAAGCTCAGTTATCTTTTCTATTATGGCTATTAGTATGTAGTGGGATTATGTACTTATATTTTAACGAGATGGATATTTTGTACTTGACTCTTGTTGGTTTTTGAGATGTAACCAAACATGTTTAACTTCTGCTGCAATGAAATGATATTTTAAATTTCAAGTATTACATATATCTGTCTTGTTGTAATTTTTCAGTTCTATATTAACTTAAATACTCCACCGAAGCTAAGGCATTCCCTTTGTGAGTGACCTTAGCGGGTGTGGGGTGTTACACGTGGTATCAGAGCTCAAGGTTACCAGAACAGATAAAATTTTTAGAAAACTATTTTTCTAAAAACATTTTTGGAAGAAATATTTTCAAAAACATGTCTTTTAAGAGAAAAGTTTTTGAAAGAAAAGCATAATCCCCAAATAGCCATATTTTTATCCTTCGGATTCTCCGTTTTGAATCTCTTCCTCTTTCTCTTTTTGAATTTTCCCTCCGCGAATAGATGTCTTTTTAAGATAAATAAGGACTTCCGCGTGAAGGACGGAAAAACCACTTCAAGGGACTAAGACTTTTGCCAGGCTAAGAAGTTAGTCCAAGGAGGTGGAGGGCTTATGGGTACCTTTAAGATGGACGAGAGAGGAAGGTTCAAATAGCTATTAGGTAAATAAAGGACGAAACCTCATCGTGGTAAGAAGGCCACGAAAGGAGAATGTGAAGGGGAAGGCTAGTTGTTTTGGAAATAGGACACATTGGGGTTGTCCAAAGAGGTAAGGACGAAGTACAGGATCTTCTGGAGGGTAGATGTATTCCCTCACGATGGGTATACCTGATGGGGGTAGGACCGTCTAAGTTGAAATTTGGTTCTCTCGATCATCCTATTTGAACTTTATTCGACTCTGGCGCACCACATTCGTTTATCTCATCATCATTAGTTGAGTCACTGCACCTAGACACCAGTTTGGTAGATGATCCCGTGGTTGTTTCAAACCCAATTGGGAGGGCTCCACTTGTTTGTCCATGATATGTTTGGGTTTGAAGATTTCCATACTTAGCGTTGAGTGTAGAGGTGATGCTTTTGTTTGGGCTTCACGGGCTATGGGTTGATTTTGGGCATGGACTGGTCATCCAGTAATGGTGTCGTTCTTGATTGCGAAAAGAGAGTTGTTGGGCTCATAACCCGCTTGGGTAACACTCTCGAGATCTCTTGTAATCCCATAGATTTTGTTATGCTAAGTCATCTTGAATCGCTTGACGCTTCGGTCGAAAGTTTGCGATCTGTTAGAGTGGTCCGGGAATACTCGGATGAGTTTGAGGAGGTGAAGGGCTTACCTCCGAAGCGGGAGATAGACCTCCGAATATGTCTGGTAGATGATGCTAAACCAGTATCTTTGTCAGTGCGCCACATGGCTCCTCGTGAGAGGAGGGAACTCCATAAGCAAGGAGGGGAGTTGCTTGAGAAGGGGTTCATAAGACGAAGTATATCGGAGTAGGGTGCTCCAGTAGTTTTTGCTACGAAGGCGGATGGGTCCCTCAGACTTTGTGTAGACTATAGAGAACTCAATGAGCTCACAAAGAAGAATAGACACCCATTGCCAAGGATTGATGATCTTTTTGATCGGTTGGTTGGCGCCTCAGTGTTTCGCAGTGGGACTTGGCCACGGAGTTTCATCAGTTGGGAGTGACTGAGGATAGTATAGAGAATACCGCCTTTAGGACTCCGGATGGTTTCTATGAGTGGCTTGTGATGCCATTTGGTTTGGTGAACGCCCCCGCATATTTTGTTGATTTGATGAGTAGGGTGTTCAGGGAGTACCTAAACAACTTCGTAGTGGTTTTTGTGGATGACATCTTGGTCTTTTCTAAAAGCGAAATAAGTTTTCGTGTGTGCTGAATAGGTTAAGTGAAGCCAGTTATTTGATCAACGGTGGTTTTGGAGCAAGATTAGCAAGGACATCCAGAGTTGGACAAAGACTTAATTATTCAGCCGTTTTTGCTAGTATCATCTCACGTAGGTCGTCTGGATTCGAAGGAGGTGTCCCTTGGGTGTTTGTCTGATATTGGTTTAGGCCTTTGGGGCTTGCACTTGGGGGATGTCGAGTTCGACTAGGATGGTCTGCGTGAGAGATGGATAGTTATGATGATTTTGTATGGGAGAATATCTTGGTTTTCTCCAGAAGTGGAGAAAAGCATGCCCTACATCTTAGGGAAGTGTTGGAGACTCTTCAAGCGCATAGTCTTGAGACAGAAAAGGTGAATGGAGTTCTTAGCAACCCATGATTTCGAGATAGCATATACCCCTGGCAAGGGTAACATGGTGGTGGACGCCTTGAGCGGAAAAAGGTTGTCCTTGAGTCCATTGTTCGTGGAACAACGAAGCTTGGAATCTATCTCGATGTTTGATTTCAGACCTTCCGTTGACTATATACCCGGTTTGTTAGCATCCTTGGAGGTTAGACCTACTCTTTTGGGGCGGATTGGAGAAGCACAGAGGGGCGACCCATAGTTGGTTGAGTCGGTAGAGAGGCTCATAAGGGGGGAGTCGTCCAGCCATTTGAGTAGGTACACCATAGACGATAGGGGGTGCTTGCGTAGAGACGGTAGACTTTGTGTACCGCAAGACGAGGGTTTAAGGAAGACTATTCTTGATGATGCACATCGTTCTAGGATAACCATTTATCCCGGTGGGGACAGGATGTACCAAAACATGAAGCGAGTTTTCATTTGGGCCGGTATGAAGAAAGATGTGACCGAGTATGTCGCTAGATGCTTGGTGTGTCAACAGGTGAAATCGGAGTAAAAGAAACCCGGTGGGTTTTTCACCCATTGGAAGTTCCGCAATGGAAGTGGGGTAGCATCTCGATGGATTTTATTGAAGGGTTACCTAGATCGAGGAAGGGTAATACGGGAATTTGGGTTGTGGTAGATAGACTTACTAAGAGTGCCCATTTCATACCCGTGAAGAGCAAGAGGACTGTTCCATGTCTAGCTTCAGTTTATCTTCGAGAGATAATTCAGTTGCATAGGGAACATGACGTATTCCATGTGTCACATTTAAGGAAGTGCCTACATGAGACCATAGAGGTGGTGGAGCCGAGCCTGCTTAGGGAAGTAAAGGTAGAGCGTGATGCGATTATTCGACGAGCTCCTACCCGCATCCTTGGGTCAGAGATTAGGATGTTGGGAAACAGAGAGGTTCGACTAGTCAAAGTGCCAAGGGGAGAAGATGAGAGTAATGCTACTTGGGAAACAGAAGCGAAGATGCGTTCACTATACCCATTCCTTTTTGAGGGTATGTCTTTTAACTTCTCCTTTATCGTTTGTCTAGTACTTATCTTATCTTTAGTATGTCCTCTCATTAGTACCTTCGACCTTTAGATAGGGTAAAACCTATGGTTGAAACATGTGTTTGAGACATGTTATGTTTGATGGATGCGTGTGGATGCAAGTGTTTGCTAATGGTTGCTCGTGGATGCATATACACACACTCTAGGCACTAGATCGGCTCAATCACTTCATATTGCATATTGCATAAAATTGTGTGTAGGTAGCTATATTTATGGATGTATAATGGTTGTGTTATCAGATGGATGATGCATTTTGGTATATGGTTGTGCACACATGTAGAAATAGTATGTGTCGATAGGGTTTTTCCGCATACATATTGGATGCATGGCACTATCATGGTTTGCATTAAGGAGGTCAACTGAATCAGTAGACCGCCTGATTTAGCATTAGTATACGGGCATATACACACACTTTTTGCATATGTTCATACGTCATTAGAAATTTTAAGGACAATGGATGCTAGTGTTTGATGGTTTAGTAGATGGTTGTTTGGTTGGTAGGATACGTTCTTCTTGACTTAGAGATTTCGGGGACGAAATCCTTTAAGGAGGGGAGAATGTAACACCCCGTAATTTGAACATAAAAATTCACAAATTAAAGTATACTTAATTAAGTGAAATGGGTTGCGCAGAAAAATATATATATATATATTGATATATATATATAATTGAAAATTAAATAAATAAATATGCAAAAATGTTCAAAACAGCGAATTGGGAGAGGGGAATAACTGAACCAGCCGATTTTTGAGGTCGACCCAAGCTCGCTTGGTCGACTAGGGGTTAATCCAGGGTGTTTGGCTGTCAACCCGTGGGCCGATTCGCTCAAATGCAGATTTTGCATTTGAATGGTTCTCATGGTTCAGCTTTAATCTAAAGGCCCTAGATGGTTCCCACACTTGACTTCTTCCCCAAGACATGCTTTGATGGCTAGGATCTAAACTAAGGTTTATCCTATGGCTAAAACTATCCTAGTCTTCTATAAAAATACCCCTAACCTAAACCTAAATGCTCATTATTCAATCATATAGCTAAACTATGCCAAAATGTTCTCTCATGGCCTCCACCCTCATCCTCTTGTCATAATCTCCATCTCTAATCATATGAGAGAGTTTCTAAAGAAGTATAAGAGTTCCTAAGCTTGCTTAAGTGTTTCTAAGTTTGATTCAAGGTTTTTCTTCATCAAAGCTAGGATCTTTATCATTGATTTGGCTCAAGGGTTTTCATTTGGAGCATTCTTATTTGGAGTTTTTGAGTTGATAGCTTAGTGGCTTCGTCTCAATCTTTTAATATATTCATAAGAAGGCTAATCAACAAGTTGTGAGTTTTCTATAGCCTTAATGACCAATTATTGAAGTGATTATGATAGGATATGATGAGGTTATGGCTATGAATGTGGATCAATGCATGTTATGCAAGTTATATGCTATGTGTTAATGATGTTATGCATGTTATGCAAGTTATGTTCTATATGTTCATGAAGTTATGCAAGTCATATGATACATGTTCATGATGTTATGCAAGTTATGCAAGTCATATGCTATGTGTTTAAGGTATTATGCAAGTTATGCAAGTCATATGATATATGTTCATGAAGTTATGCAAGTTATGCAAGTCATATGATACATGTTCATGATGTTATACAAGTTATGCAAGTCATATGCTAGGTGTTTATGATGTTATGCAAGATATGCAAGTCATATGAGAAACATTGATCCATTATGACACCATGATATGCAAGTTTGGTGTATGATTATATGCTAGTTCATACATGATATGTTATGCAAGTTTGGTGTATGATTATATGCTAGTTCATACATGATATGTTATGCAAGTTTGGTGTATGATTATATGCAAGTTCACATATGACATGTTATGCAAGTTTGGTGTTTGAAGATATGCAAGTAACATGTGCAAGTTTACACCTTAGTATGATATGCATACATGTGCAAGTTAACCCCTTTGTATGTCATACATACATATGCAAGTTTACCCCTTTGAATGATATAAGACACTTATGCAAGTTAACCTCTTTATGACATATGTGATTCATGCAAGTTTGGGTTGATTATTTATGCTAGTTGGGTTGATGCTATATGCATGTTGACACCTTTAAACCCATGTTGATGCTAATATTATGCAAGTTGAACCCATTGTATTTGTGATGAATCTTCCCTTTTATGTCATGTTAGCGAATTACGTGGGGAACGATGGGGTTAATAAACATGTTAATGAAATGGTGTGAAGTTGGTATGATTATGCATACCATAAAGTGGATGGACATAATTGAGTCAATTATGTACATCGTTAAATTTGTAATTAATAAGGGATAATTAATACAAATTATGGGGGTGATTAATTAGGTGTAATTAATCGACTAAGACACGAGGTTGGACCCTTTTGTAGCATAAGACTGCCCGGAACCGACCGGCATATCCAGCGGCTACAAATGATTGGCCCAATGTGAGAGGTCTTAGGCACAAACTATATACGTGACAAGTGTAAAGACACGAGGTTAGACTCGGTTATGGCGTAAGGCTGCCCGGACCCGACCGGCAAATCCAGCTGCCATGAGAGATAGTCTAATGTGAGAGGTCTCTACAACGGTTACGTTCTTAATCAATTAAGAAACACTTAACCATATTAGCATGTAGAGGACATGGGGGGGTTAAGTGGGTGCCTTGGGTGGCATGTGGAAAAATCTAGTAGTTGCCTTGGGTGGCAATAGAAAATACGATTAGAATACTTTACCAAAGTGGAACATGTAATTAAACATGATTAAAGGGTTAAGTAAGTGCCTTGGGTGGCATGGGAAAATCTAGTAGTTGCCTTGGGTGGCAATAGAAGATAAGATTAGAATACTTAACCAAAGGGGAACATGTAACTAAACATGATTAAAGGGTTAAGTGGGTGCCTTGGGTGGCATGTAGAAATCTAGTGGGTGCCATGAGTGGCAATTAAAATATGATTAGATGACTTAACCAAACCTTAACATGTAGGTGGGCATGATTAGGAAAAAGGGGTTAAGTGGGATGCACTAGATTAAATGACAAGCTTAAGTAGTAGCTTGTGGGGGCCTTGAGTGGCAATTGAAATAAGATTAAATGACAAGCTTAAGTAGTAGCTTGTGGGGGCCTTGAGTGGCAATTGAAATAAGATTAAATGACAAGCTTAAGTAGTAGCTTGTGGGGGCCTTGAGTGGTAATTAAAATATGATTAGATGACTTAACCAAACATTAACATGTAGGTGGGCATGATTATAAAAAGGGATTAAGTGGGATGCACTAGATAAAATGACAAGCTTAAGTAGTAGCTTGTGGGGGGCCATTTCAACCAGTAACTCATATGTATCTTATTGGGCTCGACCCAAGTCGAGGACGGGACACGCGTACTGGACTTGACTGTAAGAGGCCAAAACGGGGTAGCGGTGGCAACGCGAGTCCAACGGGTTTCATATGCGTGTGTGGACCCGGGCTGGTAGGTAAGACGTTGTTGCATCGTGTAGGTATAAGCCGTGCACCATTGATTATCGGGTTGCCACTTTGGGGAGTGATACACCCCACTGTGGGGCCAGCAAGGGTATCTACGTTAGGGAGCCGATCGCTTGGGGAGTAGTGGGTACACCTAGTGGAGATAGGGGCAGACGACACCTATGTAGTCAGCTAGGGGTACAAGAAACTACTGGGTAAAATTACTAAGTACACTTAGTGGGATCAACCTTTAAGTAGGAATTACCCTTGGTGGGTAGAACTGGTGTGGTGCAGTGTAGGAATTACCCTTGGGTGGGTAGATCTGGGGTGGTGCAATATAGTAATTATCCTTGGGTGGATAGGCGCGTCTTTACCGTTATCTTAGTTTATCCTAAGTCGAGTTGGCTACTTAGTGTAGTCATTTATCCCCAGTCGTACCGTACCAGGTTTATATCATACCCTAATTACTTTAATAATTGTATTGTTAAGGTTATAGGGCTCACTCAGACTTATTTCTGACCCCGTTGTTTTTATCTTTTTCCCCAACCCTCATGTTCTCATAGTGGGCCTAGCACTAGTGGGCTTTGATCAGATTGCTTTATGTATCTTTTGGAGCTTGGACTCTTGAAGAAAAGCTCGGTTATCTTTTCTATTATGGCTATTAGTATGTAGTGGGATTATGTACTTATATTTTAACGAGATGGATATTTTGTACTTGACTCTTGTTGGTTTTTGAGATGTAACCAAACATGTTTAACTTCTGCTGCAATGAAATGATATTTTAAATTTCAAGTATTACATATATCTGTCTTGTTGTAATTTTTCAGTTCTATATTCACTTAAATACTCCACCGAAGCTAAGGCATTCCCTTTGTGAGTGACCTTAGCGGGTGTGGGGTGTTACAGATGTTTAGATTGTTTGCTTGTTACGGGTGGTCTCTTAGCTCGTGTGGTCTTTACTAGTTGAAGGAGGGGCTGAGGTGGGGCCATAGCCACCATAGAAAAACCAGATCTGAGGAATATCTGTACATTGGACACTCTTAGAGGCGGGCCCGTACAAACATAGAAAAGTTCCCAACCGAGTTCCATTTTTTTTGGTGTAGCCCTACCATGGAACTTGGGTGCACAAGTAGAGGATATGTGCAGTAGAAACATCGAGTACGATTGATGATACGTACGTGGGAAGGTCTTGGTACAACCATGTCTTCTCTGGGTGGTGTATCGTATACTAGAGGGCATTATTCGGTGATCGAACCAAACTCGATTAAATAGTTCGAGGATAGCTATCAGTACGCTTACGTAGCACAGTGATAGTGGTTCTAGGCGGATGTAGCATTGTACGTTACTATGGCATAGGATGAGGGACTGCGCATATTACTGTGGCGATACGGGGGAGACTGTGCGATTGGGGTATCACGGGGTGTACCTCAGTTTGGGGGTAGCTACATATACACTATATTAGGTTAATCTACTAGGGGGTAGATGGGTGTGACGTGTGTGTAAGCTTTGAGTGCTAATAACACGTATAACCTAATAAATAAGAAAGTGTAATTAAACGGTATATGTAGGATTATTCAAGAAGTGTAGTTTAAATTCATTCACATAGAACATATGTTCTGACCCCCTCCTCATAACATTCGCAGGTTAGATAGAGACTTATAGCTTTGGAAATACTGATTTAGCAGTACTGTGATTAAGGTAAAGCTATGTTTTAAATATATTATATTTTACTCCTTCCGCTGTGAGGTGTTTTCCGAACTCTGACATATCTCTTTTCTTTGTCTTTTTCTGCAGGATACCAGAGCAACGAACTCGGGTTTCAGTGGATTGGATTTTTGAAAGAAAATCAGTCCGTCAGAATCTGGGTTGTTATAGAAACCATTGGATGCAAACATGTATTTGAAACATGTTATGATTGATGGTTGCAAGTGGTTGCTAGTGGATGCATATACACACACACTGGGTACTAGATCGGCTCAGTCACTTTCATATTGCATATGCATATATGTGTTTATATATGGATTGAAACTTGATGTGTTATCATATGGACGTTGCATTTGTACAAATGATTGTGTACTCATGTAGAAGTTAAAAAATACAATTAGGAATAATTGCATACATGATGGACTCATAGCACTGACATGATTCGCATCAAGGAGGTCAACTGAATCAGTAGACCGCCTGATTTTGCATTAGATAAGGACATATACACACACTATGCATATGATCATGAAAGCATTAGAAATCTTTTAAGGATAATGGTTGCCTGTAATTGATGGTTGAGTAGACGGATGTTGGATGTTAGGATACATTCTTCCTAACTTAGAGATTTCGGGGACGAAATTCTTTAAGGAGGGGAGAATGTAACACCTCATATTTTCTGTGAATATTAAAACTAAAAAATCTAAGAACACTTAATTTTTAGAAGAAGAATTAAGGGAAACAGGTTATGTCATTGCGTTCATCTCGGAATTCTGCTTGAGATAGAGTCCGAGTTTGCGTGAATCGGACTCTGTATGAAGAAGTTTTGGAGGTTAGAAGATTTCAAGTTTTAAGCAGAAAATAAATATAAATACTAATTGAAAATCAAAAACCAATTCAAAATTCAAAATTTGAGCAGAACAAGCAGAGCGGGAAAATTCCCGCTCAGGGTGTCGACCCCCCCCCCCCCCCCAAATGGGAGTCGACATAGGTGTCGACCCCCACTGTAGGGAGTCTACCCCTTTGAGATTTGCTTCCTATGACGAATTTCTGTAGTCCTGAGCTAATGTGGCCTTCCCTGATTGGCCAATGACTAATTTCTGAGGTATTAGAGCTTATGTGTCTTGCTATGATTGGCTGGATAACACATCTCTGTGGTTTGATGGCTCTGATTTCTCCTAGACTAATCTAAAGGCTAGAATTAATCCTAGACATCTATATATACGTAGCCAAACCTAGACCCTAACCTCATAACCCCAAAACTATGGTGTCGTCATGTTGTTCGTCTACAAGCTAGCCTAGCTTTCTTCATCTTCTCCTAACTATAAAATTAAATCCAAACTAGTAATCGATTAGAAGAACTTCAAATCGAACGTCTACATCAAAGGATAGCTTTTCAAATTCAGAATCAGATCCCAGAATACAAGATCCATACTTTTTCTGTAAGTTTAGTTATTATTTAGATTTAAACATCTAATAGAAATCATGACTGTAATAATTGGATCTAGAACGATGCCTAATTCTGATTCGTGCCTATCCTTTTGTCTAATCTAAATTGCTTATGCCCACGAGACTATTGTGATTGATGTAATGACACCTATCATGCCTATGAGACTGTTGGACTGACATAATAAAACCTATCGTGCCTATGAGACTGTTGGACTGACATAATAAAACCTATCATGCCTATGAGACGATTGGACTGACATAAATGAACCTATCATGCCTATGAGACTGTTGTGATTGATAGGATGGAACTTTTCATGTTGTACAACCTATGCCTATGAGACTATTGTGATTTATAAAATGGGACTTTCATGTTGTACATTAAATTAGTAATTCTCTTAAGTCCAACTCTATCTAATCTTTATACATATGGTGAGAATTGCTTAGCTTGTCTACACCTATTGTTAATGTACAACATTGAAACATGATTCTTGAAATTGGGTACATCTTTACATGCCTATTTTTCCTTATGTCAATTCTTATGCTCCTTCTCTATTTTTTCCCTTTTTACTTGCTTTGTGAATACTAAGTTCATTCGGAGTTTAGATAGAACATCGTTGTACGTGCGATTATAACGCGGGGAAAATTGGGTATAATTTAATTAAGTAAATTTTTGGGCATAACATGGGAATGTGGCATAAAATTGTATTGACTAGACTTGCGGGAAAATTTGACACATAGATTTGGACACATATGACGAATATGTAAAAATTGGCTAAAGATGAACTTGCCTAACCCGAGGTTAAATTGAGTTTCAGTGTAAGACTGCCCGGAACCACCCAGCACATCCAGCTACCGGAACAATATAGATCTAATGTGAGAGGTTAGCGCATTAAGCCCAAAAACCCGAGGTTAGATTGAGTTGATGTGTAAGACTGCCCGAAACCGCCTGGCACATCCAGCAACTGCAACAATATAGATCTAATGTGAGAGGTTGGTGCTTTAATGAATTAATTAAAGCTAAGAAAACAGACAGGCTAAGAATGGTAGGGTTAAGTTAATTAAGGCAACACTTAACCAATATAACATGTTAGCAAAACAGATGGGTGAGGTTAGGTAAATTTGAGAAGACTTAACCGTTATAACATGTTGATTGGGAAACCCTAGTAACGGGGACCCATTTCAGCAGTAACCCACACAGATATATCATGGTACCCTGAACTAGGCAGGGTGGGAAACGATTACTGGGCTGATTATAAGGGGTCAAAATAGCGGCAGGTGGTGCAGCAGTGTAGTTCTGACGGAGCATGGGTGTGCACGTACTCCGGAGTGGAAAAGCAGGCACTGGGCATCAGTAGTATACACTATGCATCTTGAATCGTGTCGGGTTGCCATCATGGGAATTGATACACCCCATTATTGGGGACAACACAGGAATCTACACACGAGCGGGGCCGAATGACACAAGTAAGAAATACAAGCGAGTAGAAACCGATCAGGAAGGGGATCACTTTGTTATGAACACGTGATGGTAGTTGAAACATCGTTAGTAGGTGCAGAGAAATGGAAATGAGTGCGATAAGTATACTCAGTTTATCTTAACTTATCTTATGTTATCTTATTTCTATGGTATTGTCCTATGTTCAGTTTATTCATGTCATGATCCTTTTACTTGTTTACATGTTGAATAATCACTGGACTTACCAGACTTACGTCTGACCTATTTTCTTTCGCCTTCTTTTCTTCCGTCCCCTCCCCCCCCCCCCCCCACCCCCCACCCTCCTAGGTCCACAGGGAGGGAATACTTCAGCTTAGTGCATACTTTTTCCAGTTTGAAGAGAGTAGATGTATTGCTTGGATTCTCTCTTCTTGGGCTATGGCTGTGGTTACACTTTTATTGGGGATTTATGCTGCTTTACTACGGTTTTATGCTTCTTTATGTACTTGGAGTTTTAAATCAAGACAGATTGTAACAAGAGAAAGTATGGAAAAAAGGAAGGCCACAAAGGTTGAACTGGGATCGGATCGGGCTAAGGAAGGGGGATCGGATCGGAGCGAATAGGAATAGGGATCGGATCGAAGCGGATGGGAATAAGGAAGGGGATCGGATCGGACCAGAAGGCCAAGCCAAGAGCTAAGAAAGAAGGATGGACCGGACGGTGACAGGGGACCCGAACCGAACCGACGGAGCAATCAAACCCGAACCGAACCGGTTACTGAAGCACCACACTGAACAAGTTGCATACACCCGAACCGAACCGCCAGAAGGGAATATCTATGACCAAACCGAACCGATGGACAAGGGAAGATCCGAATCGATCCGGTGATGACCAAAAACCCGAGATGCATAGGTAGTCCAAATGGAAGTTAGGGCTCAGGATCCAGATGGGAACCAATGAGTTCACTTCGTGATTGGGCTTTGTTGCGGGACGTGTGCAAAGTGGTTGTCGGTATTCATAACTTTGGTTCACCACTGAGAGATGGATAGTGGGCTTGTAGTGATAGTTACACGGGATTGGATTCCGTCATGGCCCAAAGTATTAGGCGACCAAAAGTAGTGGATATCGTATGCTTTACGCACTGAGTGAGGGATGTGAGGATGATTGCTATGCTTGATTGTTTGACATCACTATGACATGCATACCCCCACCCCCGTTATCTTTACACCATTTGAAATGGCACCTTAGAGTGTTGTATAGTGTGTAGTGCTAACTCTTTGGTTGCAGGTCCATGTTCAGGTATGATTGGATTATACCTGTTATTGTTATGTTTTGTTGCTTATCGCTCATACCAGACTTTTTGTCTGACCCAGAGTTTTATGTATCTTCTTATTACTCTGGGTGCTCACACGAGCAGACTAGAGACAGATTAGCTGGTGATGCGCGAGTAGCTGTTTCGGAGGCGAGCAGGAGGCTTCCACGTATGATATATAGATATTCTCCCTGTGTCGTTGGTGGTCGCTACTTGGGCATTAGTAGTGTACCTCCTTTATCTATCTTTTGTTTTTTTGAGACAGTTAGAAAAGTTGTAATAATGTTGGCTTTGGATCATAAGCTGTATTTGGATTTTCCGCTGCTATGTTAGTTTATTTTCAGCTTATGCACTGTCTCACCTGTTTTATGTCAAGTATGTTGTTATTATATTTTATCCTGTGCGCTGTGAGACATTCTACAGGTTCCTTGATTAGATCATTCTCTTCTTTCTTTTCTTCTGACGACCGTTCCGTGCTAACTGGACATGTGTACAGCGCACTTTTGGAATAAATGTCGGTTGGTGTGGGGCGGGCCGTCACATTTGGTATCAGAGCTCTAGGTTGCGTAGTTAACCTAGGGAAAGACACTAGGGAGAGATAGTACGTATATGAGAGAGCGTATTTGTGATTACTTTGGTTTTCAAAATATACATATACATACTATTAGTAGTATAAGAATGAAGTCGTACTGCACTAGCACCACTATGGGGTCGTTAATCGTTTCCCCTTTTACAGATTGACGATGAGCAGATATGTTAGAGGTGCTGGTAGGGGAGCCAATAATGGGAATGTTGCTGACATGAGGGCGATGTTTACTGACCTCATGAGAGACATGCTTAGGGAGGTGCAAGGGGCAGTTCCCAATCCCGGAAATGGTGGTGGTCCAGTAGTGCAGGCGCCTAGGGTCGATTTCGCCAAGTTGTGCAAGGATTACACTAACCTTGGTGGGAAGCCGTTCCATGAAATGGAGTCGGCCACAGATGTTCAGGATTGGTTGGATAGCTGTGATCGTATCTTCGAAGACTTGGGTATCGAGGACGCGATGAACAGAAGGCTAGCATCTCGTCAGCTGCAAGGGCGAGCGATGAATTGGTGGAATTCCATTAGAACAGCTACTCTAGAAGACCAAGTTACTTGGAATCAGTTTAAGACTCGCTTTTGTGATAAGTTTATTCCAGCTGCTCATAAATCAGAACTGTTCAAGAAGTTCTTGGAGCTTAAGCAGAATGGTAGAGCAGTCTCGGAGTATATCGCTGAATTCGACACTTTATCGAAATATGGATGGTCCCTTATCGATACAGTCGAAAAGAAGAACGAGAAGTTCATAACTGGCTTGGATGGGTACTTGGGGGAAAGACTTATAAACCATATCGATGAGACGTTCGAGTCTATTATAGGAAAGGCATTAAGGTCAGAGAGTCTTTTCCCTAAGTCGAAGACTGAGGTTGCTACAGCATCTGCAGAGGAGCCAAAGCCGCAAGCAGGCGGTGAACGCAAGAAGAATTCTTAGAGCAAGAGGAAGCAGAACCCGACCAATGATGGTCAGAATAAGAAAAATAAGAAAGATGGCGAATGCTTTAGTTGTGGCAAGAAGGGCCACTATGTCAGAGATTGTCGAGAAAATCCGGGGGAAAGGAAGTGCTTTAACTACGGCCAGGCAGGACATCACAAGGATGATTGCCCACAACCTCCTAGGGAGAAGCAGATTGTGAAAGCGTATGCTATCAACGCTGTTCCTTCTTCGTCGAATGCTCCAAGTGCGGCACAGAAGGTAAAGGGTGTCGTTATAAAAGGTATGCTTTCTATTTAAGATGTTTCTGTTCGGGTATTGTTTGACAAACCCGATATAGTCGATAGACCTCTAATTGTGACGAACCCAATAGGTGGTTCGACTGATCATAGTATGATTTGTTGTGGTTTGGTCTTATCGAGTCATGGATGTATGTTTCCTTATGATTGCTTTGTTTTGGGCTTTACTGGGTTTAGCATTATTTTGGGGAGTTAATCTACTCCAAAGGAATAGGGTGGTATTAGGTACCTACCTAGTAATGGCGATAGTAACTGGAGTTAAGGAAGCTGAAAGGTTATCGTTGTAATAAGTTCTAGTTGTCTCTGGGAGGCAAATGAGTGCTCCAGTGCTAGATTGTTTTGCTAGTATCACCTCACGCGGGTTGTCCGGACTCGGAGGAGATGTTCCTTGGGTGCTTGTCTGATATTGGTTTAGGCCTTTGGGGCTTGTGCTTGGGGAATGTCAAGTTTGACTAGGATGGTTTGCGTGAGGGATAAATAGACGTTGCGATTCTCATTGGATGATACCTTGGTTTACTCGAGGAGTGATGGGCAGCTGTGACAGGATAAGACTGTCTGATGGTATGGACTGCCCCGGGTTCGACTCGATAGGATTATGAGATGACTCGAGTGGGACTCGAGAAAGATGCAAAGTAATGGATTGTTTAGGACCTTATGTTGATGTTCTCTATTGGATAGTAGAATTTTGAAGGAATATGATGTGTTCGTTGATCATGGAAGATACAACGAAGATTAGGCCGATTCAAGTTGGACTTGAACTCGTAAAAGAAAATGGGTGTTCGTTGATCTTGGAGATGCAACGAATAGGGAGATGACTCACATTGGACCAGAGTTTGTCGGTAATGGATACTCAAGACTGGGTCTGAGTTATATATTGACTCGAGTTGGACTCGATAAGGCTGCAAGGAATTGGATTCGACTTGAGTTGGACTCGAGAGGGCAGCAAGATAATGGATAGACTTGGGTTGGACTCAAGTATTTTAGGCAGACTAAAAGCAGGGGTATCTGGGGACGCCCGTTACCTTGGATCCGTTGGACGTGATCTAGTTATCCTTGTAGGATAAACGTACGTTGGACGTACGGTAGTCCGTAGGGAGGCGGGGCTTCCATTGGCCTGGGATTGGTTGGACCAGTCAAGTAGGCATCGGTGTATGAATGGAGGCTGGGCTTCCATTAGTTATTGATGTTGGTTGGACCAGACATACTAGAATCGATATATTGGGATTGGTTAGACCAGTCATGTAGGTGTCGATGTATTTATGAATTTAGCAGGAGATAGATAGGACTTGTTTGATGGATGTTATGGTTGCTATGTTGTTCCTATTTTTCTTCCCTTGAGTAGACTATCACCTGTAGGGTTCCAGCGATGGGGAACAAAGTGACTGTAGTAGGACTATGAGCCAGTGCAGTAGAGTCGTCATGACTCGAGGGGCAAAGTGGACATAGTAAAGGATTAGTAAGGCTATGAGCGAGTGCAGTGGAGTTGTTATGACTTCATAGGGCAGAGTGGACATAGCAAAGGACTAGTGGCTATGGATCAGTGCAGTGGAGTCGCCATGACTCCATGGGCAGAGTGATCATAGTAAAGGATTTGGGTGCGGTAATAGTTGCATTGAGTAGGAGACATGCCAGTTTAGGGGTTTTGTTTCTAGGATGGAAGCAACTAAAGTATATCACAGGATATGATTTCGGGCCCAAGAGTGAATTGGATTCAGAAACACTAGTAAGCTTGACGATTAGATCGATTTTGATTGAGTGGATTGGTTCCAGTTAGAAGGACGATCTTAATCTATTGGAAACCATCTCTAGGGTAGAGATGGGTATCGATGGAAAGAGAATGATCAAATAAGGATTTGATCGAGAAGGGTGGCTTCGAAAGAATAAGGGACTATTTGTACCCAACGTAGATGGATTGAGAGGTGAAGTGCTTAGAGCATATCATCACCCGAAATTGACTATACATCCTAGTGGTAACAAGATGTATTGAGACATAGAGCAGATCTACTACTAGGAAAGGATGACGTTGGGAAGTTTATGTCCAAATGCATGAATTGCCAGTTAGTTAAAGCTGAGCAAAGGAAGCTTAGTGGTTTGTCACAACCGTTGAGAACAAGTCTCAAATGGATTATATTGATAGTTTACCAAGGACTAGGTCGGGTCATGATGGTATTTGAGTGAGTTGTATATTAGAGAATGAAGGCTACCCAAGATAGGCAGAAGACTTATCTCAATAAGAGACGAAGAGAATTGGAATTCTTCGTTAACGACTTGGTGTTCGTCAAGATCTCTCCATTGAGAATGTGATTCGAATTGATTGGAGAGGTAAGTTAGCACCAAGATTCGTTGGTCCATTCCCAATCCTCGAGCAAGTTGGGAATTTGGCGTATGAAGTAGAGCTACCTGACAAGATGGCGGGAGTTCACAACGTATTTCATGTTTCCCAGTTAAGGAAGTTTGTGCAAGACCCTAATGTGGCTATTTCACCAGATCAGTTGGACGATAGCGAGGTTGAACCCGAGGCGGTTGAGAACCGCAAGCCTATGCGTATTGTTAGGAACAATACGAAGCAGCTTCGAAGGAAGGCGGTGAAACTAGTCAAAGTCTAGTAGGGTGAGAATGAAAAAGACTGTACTTGGGAAACAGAGGAGGATATAAGGAAGAAGTATCCAGAACTCTTTGCCTGGTAAGGTTTTGGTAGTGATAGTTTCTTCCCTTGTTAGTAAACCGCATGCTAGGATAGACTTGTTTTGCATGTTGATTGTTGTTTTATGGTTGATAGGCATGTGGGACCCTTTGTGTGTTTTGGTTAGGGAATTTCGGGGGCGAAATTTCTTAAGGGGGGAGAATGTAACAACCCGCATTCTACGCATCGAAGGATCGTAGAATATTTATTTCTTTCTCATACGAAGTCATATGGTCATGTAGAGTTGGGGGACGACTATTGGGGTTATTTCTCATGTTCATGATTTTTGTCGATTTTTAAAAGACCATTTTACCCCTAGCGAATCTTGTTTCATCCATAACTTTTGATTGGAAAGGAGTTTTGACCTGAAACCACTTCCATTGGCTTCAGATGATGGTTTACCTTTCCGTCGAGTGGTCATATGCGAAAAACGGACTTACCGTTTGGGAAATATGGCTGAAATAAGGTTTGGAAGGTGAAAAACTGCTTAACCGAGCCAAATAAGGTGATTAGTAATTGGGCCCATAACCCATTTCGGGATTAGGGTTATGGGGAGGCTGAAATGAGTTAGGGTTTCATTTCATTTTAGTTTTCTAGCCTCCACTTACCTCTAAGAAACCCTAAAAATGGCCTCCAACCTCTAAAACACCTCCAAATCACTTTCTAATCAAGGATTGAGCTTAGCAACACCAAATCAAAGCGAATCAACACCAAATCGAGATTAGAGCTGTTGTTTTGCATTGGGATCTTCACCAAATCAGAGATTTATTTCAGATCTAAGTTTTGTTTGTGGCTAAGGTGAGTAATTTGCATTGTTTTTCACTAATTAAGGCTAATTATGGTAATTAGCGAAGATTAGCGAAATTATGGCTCAGAAAAATCTAGAAAAATTTCTAAAATTCTAAAACATCATTTTATGCCTCTGATATGAATTTGGGTTAATTTCGACTGATTTTGCAAATCCTGGAATTTGGGGGATTAAGGGGTAATTAGTGGAAATTAGCGAATTTATGCATGTTAAAAATCTGAAAAAATATTCATAAATTCTTGAATATTGTTTTAGACCTTTGATGTGAATTTGGGATAATTTGGTTAAGTTTTGCTAATCATATCATAAGTTTCACCTAAACATGCTTAAGGGAAAATATGGGGTTTTGGCTATGTTTGATCCATTTTAACCTATCATATTGATGTTTTGGTGTTTGAGGTCACTTCTACTTGTTGCTATGACTTTGTGGTATGCTTTGTGATTAATTAGAATACTTAGAATGGTCGAAAACGTCGTCGAATGGCGTAGAATACTTGCTGGAAAAGTTGCAGAAAGATAGTGCAGGCTTTCGGATCAGATCGAATGGATGGTCTCGGATCGAGCAAAGGATCACCGAACCGAACCATAGCTTAGCACAAGAGAAAGTATGGAAAAAAGGAAGGCCACAAAGGTTGAACTGGGATCGGATCGGGCTAAGGAAGGGGGATCGGATCGGAGCGGATGGGAATAGGAATAGGGATCGGATCGGAGCGGATGGGAATAAGGAAGGGGATCGGATCGGACCAGAAGGCCAAGCCAAGAGCTAAGAAAGAAGGACGGACCAGATGGTGATAGGGGACCCGAACCGAACCGACGGAGCAATCAAACCCGAACCGAACCGGTTGCTGAAGCAGCACACTGAACGAGATGCATACACCCGAACTGAACCGTCGGAAGGGAATATCTATGATCGAACCGAAGGACAAGGGAAGATCCGAACCGATCTGGTGATGACCAAAAACCCGAGATGCAAAGGTAGTCCAAATGGAAGTTAGAGCTCAGGATCCAGATAGGAACCAATGAGTTCACTTCGTGATTGGGCTTTGTTGCGGGACGTGTGCAAAGGGGTTGTCGGTATTCATAACTTTGGTTCACCGCTGAGAGATGGATGGTGGGCTTGTAGTGATAGTTACACGGGATTGGATTCCGTCATGGCCCAAAGTATTAGGCGACCAAAAGTAGTGGATATCGTATGCTTTACGCACTGAGTGAGGGATGTGAGGATGATTGCTATGCTTGATTGTTTGACATCACTATGACATGAACACCCCCACCCCCGTTATCTTTACACCATTTGAAATGGCACCTTAGAGTGTTGTACAGTATGTAGTGCTAACTCTTTCGTTGCAGGTCCAGGTTCAGGTATGATTGGATTATACCTGTTATTGTTATGTTTTGTTGCTTATCGCTCATACCATACTTTTTGTCTGACCCAGAGTTTTATGTTTCTTCTTATTACTCTGGGTGCTCACACGAGCAGACTAGAGACAGGTTAGCTGGTGATGCGCGAGTAGATGTTTCGGAGGCGAGCAGGAGGCTTCCACGTATGATATATAGATATTCTCCCTGTGTCGTTGGTGGTCGCTACTTGGGCATTAGTAGTGTACCTCCTTTATCTTGCTTTTGTTTTTTTGAGTCAGTTAGAAAAGTTGTAATAATGTTGGTTTTGGATCATAAGCTGTATTTGGATTTTCCGCTGCTATGTCAGTTTATTTACAGCTTATGCACTGTCTCACCTGTTTTATGTCAAGTATGTTGTTATTATATTCTATCCTATGTGCTGTGAGACATTCTACAGGTTCCTTGATTAGTTCATTCTCTTCTTTCTTTTCTTCTGACGACCGTTCCGTGCTAACTGGACATGTGTACAGCGCACTTTTGGAATAAATGTCGATTGGTGCGGGGCGGGCCGTCGCACAGATGTTTTGTTGTAATAATTTAGAAGTTGGGTTTTGAGACAATGCCTGTAATGTTTTGACTAAACCACGCTATTTATGAAATGATTTCAGTTTTCCGCTGTTTATATGTCTGTCTTGTAAATTATCTATGTCTTTTACCTAAAATACTTCACCAAAGTTAACGCATTCCCATTGTGAGTAACCTTAACGGAGGTGGGGTGTTTTAACCGTTGCAATTCAAAAATATTTTTTGAAAATACAAGCACATAATTCAGATTTTTTTTGGGTATGGATTTAGATGATGATGGACGGCTAAAAAATGTCTTTTGGGCTGATGGCAGAAGTAGAGAGGCTTACAAAGAGTTTGGTGATGTTGTTACTTTTGACACAACGTACTTGACGAATAAATATGATATGTCGTTTGCTCCATTTGTTGGGATAAATCATCATGGCCGGTCAATTTTGTTTAGTTGTGGATTGATTTCAAGTGAGACAACAAACATTTTTGTATGGATTTTTAAGACCTGGCTTACTTGTATGTCCAACATAGCTCCTCAATGAATAATCACCGACCAAGACCAGGCAATGAAAAAGGCAACTAACATAGTTTTCCCTAATACTAAACATCGACTATGTTATGGCATATAATGAAGAAGGTGCCTGAAAAATTTGGAAGTCACAGCGATTATGAGTTAATCAAAAAACTTACAAAGAATTGTTTATGATACACAAGAGTTGATGGAGTTTGAAGATAGACAAATTTTCATTGCATGAGAACACTTGGTTGTTAGAAATATACAAAGAAAGACATTATTGGGTGTCATGTTTAGTGAAAATAAATTTTTGGGCCGGGATGTCCACCACTCAAAGAAGTGAAAGTATGAACACCTTTTTTGATGGATATGTTAATGCCAAAACCAGTTTAAAGAAATTTGTGGAGCAATACAATTATGCATTGAAAGCAAAAATCGAGAAGGAAAGTCAAGCAGATTTCAAATCATTTTCACAGAGCATTCGTTGTGCAACTACGTACGATATAGAAAAACAATTTCAAAGTGTTTACACACTCAAAAAATTTAAAGAATTTCAGAAGGAGTTAGCAGCCAAGATGTATTGTGATATATATGATAGTAGGGAGACTAGCGCGGGAAGAGAATTTGACGTGAACGAAGACGTGGCTTTCGAAAATCATAGGAAAATAATGCAATATAAGGTTTTATTACAAAAAGAGGGTTGTAAAGTTAGATGTAACGGTTGTAAGTTCTAGTTTGTAGGGATTCTGTGTCGACATACACTGCTCGTGTTGATTAAAAATAATGTGAAAACAGTTCTAGAAAAATATATATTGGATAAATGGAGAAAACACAAGTTGAGATCTCATTCAAGAATCCGACTCAATCATGGAGATGAAAAAGTTACTTCCGAATTAGTACGACACAAGAAGATGTGTAATGAATTCTCTAAAGTAGCACATTTAGCAGCAGAGGATAAGAGTCGTTTCAATGTTATTATGGAGTGGTTAGAAAATAATAAGAAAGAGTTGTACTCAATCAAATACAATGCACCTCCAAAGGCCCCAGAACATGCAAGAAATAAAGAAAATCATAGTACAAGCAAGACATGTTTGAAGATGCAAGATCCTATGCAAAATAGAAAAGGCCGCACTCGCGTAAATAGATTAAAATCATCTCTCGAGAAAAATTCCAAAAAAAGTAGAAGGCGAACTCAACCGAGCAAGGATAGACAGGTATAAGCGCAAAATTTATTGTTTGAATACTGAAAATGTCGTTGTAGGGTGAACATCGAAATTTGTATACTTTATACATTTGCAGAGTTGTGGTTATTATTCTTTTGTATACGTTCAGTTATCGTAATTTTTTAGTGCTATTTATTGCTAAATGTTGACAGTTGTTTTGTTGAATGAAACAGGAGGATTCTGATTTTGATGATTCAATTTCAATTTCGAAGAAATCAAAACAAGCCAAAAATAGGGAGAATGATACACCAAGATACTATGATAATGTCTCGAATGACAACAACCACTCTTTTCTACAGTTAGAAGTATCGTCAAATCAGGATATTGAGGTTGGGAATGAAAATTTATCGCAAAACGTTCATGTTTCACCGTATGCACAGAAGGTACATTTTCAGTATATCTGAATGCATTAGCATTTTCGTTTTTCTTAACCATCAAAGTGACAGCAATGTTTGAATGTATATTATACTGCAGGCATATATGAATTATATGACAGGATATGGGAAAAACATGCAATGCTTGTATGCTCAACATAATGTCACGGTAAAATTCCACTATACATTTTAATGCTGCACATGTTGATTTTTATTTCACATACTTCATTTTATATATCAGGAACCACATTATTCTGGAAGCAGTAATCCTTATATGTTCAACTCGTCTAAGTTCGCACCTTTCTTTCCTCATCAGACACAGCAAACAGCTTACGACACCATTTAGAATTACATAGCAAGACCAGGTCAGTAGATGGTGAGCCCATTCTATGTATACTTTTAATTTTTAAATATACTACTGTCACAATATTGAGCTGCTAAAAATTGATTTGACTTAAGGGATGCTATGTGCAGGTCAAAGAATGCAATGGAGAAGTTGAGAGAGCTAATGTCGTCTTTCCGTATCCTTCTAGGACCTGATGAAGTACACAGATGAAGATGAAATTGAATTAGTGAACTTGGCTTTGATAATCAGCTTTTTTCCAAAATATGTGTGTGGGTGTTTGTTACCTCTATTATTAGGTTTCATAACAATAACAACAAATATTTGTAATTGTTGTAAGTTTGTTATACTGATAAATTTGATTTTCATAGTTGTTTTTATGTTTGATCTGATGGATTTGTTATGTTAAGTTGTTATCTTTTTTGATATTAGTACCATGCATGCTGCACAAAATTTGATTACATGTGAATGCACTACAGCATTTTTTGATATTCGTACCATATTTGTTGCGATATAAAATCCACCAAATATCTAAATGAGACTGGTTCAGATCAAAGAATGATGCAAAGCACATTTCCTTATTCATATTTTTTGGATCCTTTGGCTTCAAAACCTGGAGTTGATGGTGCCGGTGGGAATTATAGACTTCCGGTTGATTGTGAGATAAAATCATGAATTTACTTTATTGTCCGTTGCTCCACTATGAACAAAATAAAAATAAAAGTTTGCTACAAGTTGTATCTATTAACACTCGACTTACGATCATTTATCTGTTTATTATGCTTGCAACATGAATTGCATCTGGAACTTGTACATCAACAATACCATGATGCAGTCTTAACCAAGATAGTGCAAAGTAAGTGCTACTGCAGGCTTGGCTCAAACGAGCTAATGTAAAGTGCTGCAGAGAACTACATACCAAAAGAACACAGAAGGTCAGTAAGCTCCATGTTAGTTGCTAACTTTTGAATGGTAAGACCTTACGAGCATTATCGATGTGATCGGTGTTTTTGTTAAATTTTCCATTATATAGCATATGAAACATGTTATAGCATGCGTGTTAAACCTTAAACCTGTAGCTTACGTACATCCTGGTTCTTATGTTTAGATATTCATATACATGATCAACTGGAATTATTTTGTATGAAGTTAATAAGATATACTTGTAGTATTTGATTGCTGTTGTGTATATATGTTCTCTAAAATATGGCCTGGATGGAAACCATGATTTATTATTGCTTATTTTCTTCTGTACCTCTTTTGATCAATGTTTATCCTTACTTTGCTTATGCTGGTAGAGCTTTTAAATTATCTCATTTTTAAATCTTTTTCATAACAAATTAGTTAAATGAAAAATTGGTTATCAAGCATAGACGGGAAAATAGAACAAGTTACAGTCAATTGATTAATTGTTCCAAAATATAGTGATTTTGTTACAAAATATAGTGATTTTGGATTGCAGCCTGCAAATTTCAGGGGGGAAGACAGTGAAAAAGCAGTGACAGTACAAGGTCCAAGGGAGAAGATAGTGAGAAAGCTGAAATTTTAATTTGAAAGAAATAACGCGGCGAGAAAGAAGAACGTGGCATCAGGATTTACGCATGTGTGCAGTGCCACGTCAGCCCTCATAAAATGCCCGTTTTTTATTCGGGCGCTCTAGCTCAATTGATCTTTTATTACATTGAAAAATGTAATCTTTTTAATTCTATCTTTTATTACATTGAAAAATGTAATCTTTTAATTCATTTCTTTTGTTACATTGAAAAATGTAATCTTTTATTATATTGAAAAATGTAATCTTTTTAATCCTATCTTTTATTACATTGAAAAATGAAATCTTTTAATTCATTTCTTTTATTACGTTGAAAAATAAAATCTTTTAATCCTATATTTTATTACATTGAAAAATGTGATATTTATAATCCTACCTTTTATTACACTAAAAAATGTAATCTTTTTAATCCTATATTTTATTACATTGAAAAATGTAATCTTTTTAATCCTATCTTTTATTACATTGAAAAATGTAATCTTTTAATTTATTTCTTTTATTACATTGAAAAATGCTTTTTAATCCTATTTTATTATATTGAAAAATGAAATCTTTTAATCCTATCTTTTATTACATTGAAAAATGTAATCTTTTTAATCCTATTTTTTATTACATTGAAAAATGTAATCTTTTAATTCATTTCTTTTATTACATTGAAAAATGTAGACTTTTATTTCATTCTTTTATTACATAGAAAAATGTAATCTTTTATTTCATTCTTTTATTACATTGAAAAATGTAATCTTTCTTATGTAATCTTTTCTTAATTAAAAATTTGAAATTTCTTATGTAATCTTTTATTACATTAAAAATGTGAATTTTCTTGTGTAATCTTTTCTTACATTAAAAATGTGAAATTTCTTATGTAATCACATTTTATATAACAATGGTCAATTTTAATGTTTCATTTACAATAAAATGTAAATTTCAAAGAAAAGACATTTTATATAACAATGGACATTTTTAATATTTTATTTACATTAAAAATGCAGACTTTAAAGGAAACATATTTTATATAGCAATGGACATTTTTAATGTTTCATTTACATTAAAAATGTAAATTCTAATGGCAATACATTTTTATTTTCAAAATGTTTATTTTTAATGTTGCATTTACATTAAAAAAAAAGTAAAATGCAATGTCAAAACATTTTTTTTATATCAAAATGTTTATTTTTAATGTTGCATTTATATTATAAATGTAAAATGCAATATCAAAATATTTTTATTTCAAAATGTTTTACTTTTAATGTTTCATATACATTAAAAATGTAAATTTCAAAGTAAATACATTTTATATCACAATGTTTATTTTTAATGTTTTATTTACATTAAAAATGTAAATTTCAAATGTAAATACATTTTTATTTAACAAATAACCATTTTTGATTTACAACAAAAATATGAATTTTATGTTGACGTATAATGATCATTTTCATTTATATATATAATATATATATATTTAAAATCTAATTTTCATATTATTCAAATAATTAATACATAATAACACGCATATTTTATAACGCAAGAATATTTCAGAAAATTTCGGCAGCATAACGGTAGGGTAATTAAAAACGGCATAGTCCCTAGTACGGCTCCTCGCGCTACCTTAGGTCACGCGGCGTTTATAAGGGGTTTAATTTCCTAATACATTTTTTCTAGGCAATCTATTGCCACAATATCAACCAATTTCGTTTCAACCACAATCAGTCACCAAAAATCAACCAATTTCACATCACAATACAATCAAGTCGTCCATGGTCTGTGGACGACGGGTGTCGGGAGTTTCTAAATTCCGTCTGCAACCTAACATAAATTTATTTATTTAATTTCGGGTCAGAAATCTCACTTTACTTTCTGTTTCTTCTAAAATTGTAGAATGCTCCAAAAATTCTGCAGTCTCTTCTGAAATGTAGATCTCGAATTTACGGTCCCAATGAATCCTGTTTCATCGAATTTCGATTTCGTATGAGAAAGATATGAATTTACAAAGGTTGTTAACATTTTGAATATAATAAGTAAATTAATAAGTGAATTAAGCCACCTTCTTCTTCATCCAAATTATAGGCCGTCGAGTTTTCCAGAAGTTTCAAAACTAGGACTCTAGTTTGCACGCAATCTCCTCAGCTTGGCGATGATCCAACCGCACCACGTCGGAGAGCGTCGAGGCGCGCGCAAAACGACGGTGGTAGGCCCCACTTTGAACCCAGATCGGCGGCGCGGCGGCTCCCTGAACGTAGCGACTTCGGGGACTTTAAACTCGAGATACACGCAACTATAGGGGCAAATCAGGTATGGAATTGAAGAGGATAGAGAGCTCTATAGAATTCCTGAGTGCTTGATTTTGTTGAATGGATTGAAAGTTATTTGAAGAGGAAGGATTAAACAACTCACGCCATTGATTTTGAAGTGCGGCGGCTAAGAGTAACGATGATGGTTTATACGGTGTATGCGTATATATACGTATTTTTATTTTATTTTATTTTATTCCATTTAATTATAATATAATTTCTATATCGTTCCTAACTCCAAATCAAACCCAACTAGTGTCGCCCCTAGCTAAGTACCCCCATTCCGGACACAATGGGATATGTCCCGTAAGCCAATTCAATTGTTTGATAGGTTTTCCTTTTAAATTTAAATATAAAACATTTAATTATTTAATTTTGATTGTACATTTTAATTTACCGAGGCCACATACTGATTCCAAAAATTCCCGAAAAATAAATCTAGCTACGTTTTGATGATACGGTCTTAACAAAATTAATTTCGTCAAATTTGAAGATAGTTTGAAAAATGACCATTTTCTGGTCTATCCAAATTGACTAAAATTGACAAAACACGTTTTCTTTTGCCACGCTCATATATTAATTCCAAAAATTATGAAAATTGGAATCTTGCAATAATTTGATATTCCGGATCCAACCAGGATGGTTTCGTCGAAAGCGGAGGTCGTTTGCAAAATGACTATTTATACGGGCTATATATTATATTAAATTCCATAACGACCATTCTGAATATTCAACTGACCATAACTTTTCATTCCCGCTATGAAATTTCAATTTTTCGGATTCGTTGGAAATATATTTTTAAACAGATTTAAATAATTTTGGTTTCACTAAAATCCGATTTATTTTGCATCATGTACACTCAATCAAAGTTCAATTTCAAATTTCCAAACTACCGCGCTATTTCTAACTCCTTTTAAATTTAAAATAAATATATTCGTTCAAACTTCGATTTAAATAAATTTTTAATCGTTATTATTTAAAATAAATTATTTTAACTATTCAAAATTCAATAGAATAGCCAAAATAAAAAATTTAAATTGGTTCTGATTTTTTCGGGGTGTTACATTATGTTAGCTTCAATTTTCAAATTGGCATCTTTTTTCAACTCAAAAATGTTAAGCTGATATCGCTTTGTTGTTAATTTCTTTATAAGGGGGCTGATAAATTATGCATCCCTTATAATAAATTTATTTTATTTTTATAAAAATTACTTTACTCACATCTAAAGTGAAGTTCTGTTAACAATCCAAATAATTTTAAAGTTTGAATATATTAAAATACAAGGTTTGTCAATCCTCAATTTTTAAACATCTACCCAAATCTGAAGCAAACAAGACAATGTGAATGTTATTTTTTTCATTTAATATTCCAACGATGATTTTAGAGAATATTTATAATTTAATATCATGATCAAAGGTCAAATAAGGTTTTTAATTACCTATGTAATAAAAAAAAAGGTGATCAAACTAAACCAATTCCAAAGAATATTTATTCCTTTTAGATTGATATGATACAAATCGGAAACATTGAAAATACATCTAAAATGAAATAAAATTCGCATCAAAAGTTCGGTTATCCAATTTCGTTTCAATTCCGCCTTTTGTTTTCCCTCTTCTAGGGTTGTAAATGAATGCAGTCATATATGGATAGTGATGTATCCGTATCCATATCCAAAAATAAAAATCTGTATCCGTATCCGAATCTGCAAAACCAATGTAAAAATATCTGTATTCATATCCGTAGATATTTTTGGATATTTGAAAATATCTGTATCCGCCTTAGTAAATACAGATACGTTAAAATATCCATATCTGAAACTTAAAAATGCACATTTGATGCGGTTATTCGAAAGTATCCGAAAAATTATCCAAAAAATATCCGAAAATTAAAAATAAACATCCGATGCGGTTATCCGAAAAACATAACTGAAAAATATCCGAAAATAAAACAATAAAAATTTACAAATACAATATTCACAAGGAAATTGGACTCATGATTTTTTTTTAAAAAAAGTTGATTACACCTAACAAAAAATTATATTGAGGACGTCAATCGTATAAATTTCATACAACAAATATTTTAAGAGATGAAGTCTCAAAAATATGAAAAAGACAATCTTAAGACTAAAATAAACAGAACGAACATTAAAATGTTGCATGATACCAAATAAAAATACGACATTCGCTTTTTACGGTATGGATATGTAATCCAGTAATTGAGATTAATTTAGCTATTTTAAGGGAATTTATATATTAACTTAAGCATAAAAAAAAATTAAATATTATACGTATATACATATACACATACACACACAAACAAATTAGAATATTAGACAAATATTTATTGAATACGGTTACCATTATAAGCATATTCGTATAAGAAAAAGATTTCGGATATCCAATATCGATATTAACATCTCGGATAACGGATATATTCAGTAATGTCATAGGTATAGATACCGACAAATATTGGATTTTTGGTTAGCCGTTTGACAACCGTACTGGGCTCTTCCCGTTTAATCAGAACCCGCCCCAATTTTCTGCTTCCATAGTTGTTGACGGCAACAATCCTATCTCCTCTTCGTCACCCACCCTAATTCCACTCTCTGGCTATCTTTCTGCTTCTCCTCTCCCTCGATCTCAACTGTCCATACCATCATCTGAACCGACAACCACCCCCGTGAAGCTAGCCATCGTAAGCCCTTGCTCTCCCATGCTTCAAGACTGTCAATGACTGCTCCATCTCCTATAATACTTGAAAGCCCTCATCACTGCAACCACCTACCATTCACTCCTATCCCAAAGGAAATTTATTCTTAATCCTCATCATCAAAAACCACTCTCAATCTGATATTGATAAACTTGTCCAATTTCCCGACCATCTTTGCAACAAAACCTCTGATTCCACTTGCTGGGTAGGGTAGAGAGCTGGGTTTTGAGGCCTGGATCATTTTTGAGAAATGCCAGTAGGGGACGTGGCAAGAAAGACCTTCATTTGGATGCATTATCATGGCTGTGAGGCGATATTATAATGTAGGAGTCAAATGAGAGGAGTATCGGGTGATGAAGATATTCAAGTTCCTTAGGGTGTTGGTTATGCATTTGCAAAGCTAGGAATGCTCAGAGTGGATACAGGGAGGTTTACATGCCAGTCGCTCCTATTCCAAATAAATTTTGTACACTAATTTACATACTATTTTAAATATTTATGTCTTGTTTCTAGTTCATGATGAATGCATTTGGTTTGTTTTTAACACCGCACATTAATGCCAGAATGTATATGTTCAGAAAACATCCTTTTTGCTACAATCTATAAATGAGTGAATTAATAATAAGCATGAGAAATATTAATGGTTTACAAATGGATATACTTCAGATCACTTAAGAGGATAAGAAAAGTTAAAAAAAATAAATGTCAAAATATGTTATGTTCATGTATTTGTTTCATTATATACATTCTATTCAACGCCCAGTATTTTGTTATCATTGCATGAAACAAAACAATCAACCCCCGTTCTTAGTACAATCTTTGGGTATTATCTGCCTATTTTAGATAAATCAATCAGTAAATTGAAAAGATCTGTTTGAAGTGTGGTAATTTATCCTTTTAGAGAGAAAGTGAAGATGGCGGCGCATACATCAGAGAGTGGTCTGAGATTGAATGCAAACAACCTGAGTATTTTAAGAAGAGCGGACTTGGAAGGTGAAGGTAAATTAGAGATTAAAAAAAGCTGTATATCGTACGTAGATTTGGTTTTGATCTCGCTTTTCGATTGATTAGATATCAGTTTTAGGTAGTTTGATTTACTTATTGATTGTTCAAATGATACTTTCGCTTTTTAGCTAGTGGCCAAGATACCTTACGACAAACTGATTTTCTAGACGATTCTACTAACCAAATTAAAGTGATTTTATTTCTTATAGAAGTTCCTAGTATAAATTTTGTTGACAGAATGTAACTTTTTTAATTGTGTACCCAGAAGACAACGGCCACAATGAACTATGGCATGAATGCGCTGGCCCTCTGGTGTCCATACCTCGGATTGGTGAGAGAGTGTTTTATTTTCCTCAAGGACAGTTGGAACAGGCATGTAGAGAGTTTCTTCTGTTATTAATTAATAAGTATTATTATTATTATTATTATTATTCCAAGTTGTCAGTTTGTATGCTTTAGAGTTCATTTGATGTTTAATTTATAACTAGCATAGATTGAAGTTGACAATGGTCCGGACAGCAATGCACAATTGCCTAACTATAACCTGCCATCCAAAATACTATGTGAAGTAGTGAAGTATGATCTCAAGGTTTGTTTATCTGTTTTTTTTTTTTTTTTTTTTTTTTTTTTTTTTTTTTTTTTATGTGTGTTTTTGCTCCAGTGATATTATTCTATTTATATACTGTAGTTTGATGATCGCTGGAATTTTACAGGCAGACAAAGAAACAGATGAGTTGTTTGCTGATATAACATTATTGCCCATATTCGAGGTTGTTATTTAATGAGTTATACTTTTATAGTTTTGGAGTATGTATTTTTGGGGCAGAATTATGATTGCTTTATTATTAAAATTAAAGGAGAGCTTTAAAACTGAATTGGAAAGAAGGCATCTGGCAATTCCGAGAGAACCTAGTGTATCCTTCTGCAAGATTTTAACGCCTTCCGATACAAATGGGCATGCAGGAGTCATCATTTTCAAGAGACATGCAGATGCATGCTTTCCTCTCTTGGTTAGATTCCGATATCTTAGTTCATTAAATATTTTAATTGTAACACGCAAGATTACCTTTATTGTAATTACATTACCTAAATATCCATGGATGCACTCTAACTACAATTAGAATCCGTGTTATTCAGTTAATTTCCTGTGTCAGTTATTTTTGAATGTTTCAGTACTAATTAACCGAATGTGTTATTTTGTTTGCTCTCCTTTTTTGTCAGTAACTAAATGTGTTGTAACTTTGTATTTGTATATATAGGATTTGTCGGCTAACTCTCCTACCCAGGAGCTTGTGGCAAAGGACCTACATGGGAATGAGTGGACATTTTGCCATGTTTATAGAGGTATTTATGATATTTTAAAGAACATATCGACTTATCAAGTTTCTGAATTTTATTTTTGCTCAATATGTTCATATCAATTCTTCATTGGTCTAAGAACGGTAATAATTATGTATTTCTTACTACTATTTTCAAAATTATTACTACTTCTTTATCACGTTTGTGGAAGGGCTAGTTACTGGATGAATATTTATTGTTCAGGGACCTAAGCATAATTAATTTTGTTAACTTACATGATGGTCTAACTTTCTTGTTTGGTATTAGGCGAACCAAAAAGGCATATACTCATGGCTGCCGAGTGGAAAAAATTCACGAAAGAAAAAACACTTGTTCCAGGCGATGCTTGCATTTTTGTTAGGTATTTTACTTATTCACTATACAAATATCTGAAAGTGTGCGATTGTGACATCATATCTTTTATCGGTAACTTTGTAGAGGGAGAGACGGTGGCTTATATATAGCCGGTCGTCGTGCAAAAAAGCCCGGCAACTCTGTAATGCCTAGAACTGTGTCTGTACAGAGCATGAAGATTGGTGTACTTGCATCTGCATATCATGCTTTAGCTTCCAGAACCCCATTTACTGTTTGTTATAGACCTAGGTATTTTTTGATGCATTTTGTCATTTTTCCGCTCCCATATCTATCAGACTTCAAAAGCTAATGGTTATGCTGGTTTTGTTTATATTTGTTAGATCCTGTACATCCAGCTTTATAGTTCCCTATTGGCGGTACATGGAGTCATTAAAAAACAATTACGTGCATATGAAATATATGATGAAATTTGAAAGGAGCGATTTCCAAGAAGAGTGGTAAATGAACTTTTGAACCATGTTTTATATATAAACTTCCTATCAACGTTTTAAATATTTTAACTTGTTTTAAAATGTAGTTCTACATGCGTTGTGGTTGGATCTGAAGATTTAGAACCGGCTGTGTGGCCAGGTTCCATGTGGAAGTGTCTAAAGGTGATCAGAATTTTCTTTGTACTGACTTTATATATTGTACTATCTAATATGATGCAAAATTGTATAATAAGTGTGAAACAACTGGTATCAAATGCAAAGCCAAATATTGTGGTTTCAGTATTTGTCTAGGTATGTAATATAACGGAGATAAAAAGCTTAGGGCGTATGACTCATGTTTAACAGGTTAACTGGGCTGATAGCGGGAGGTATGGGGGGCCAGAGAGGGTTTCTCCATGGGATCTGTTACCATTGCCTGGCCAAGTAGGGAATTCATTGCCACATTATAGTTGTTCAATTACACTGTTTGGTTCTGAAATTGGTCCATGTGCTACCACTATGAATAATACTTCATCTGATTTTGCGTCTGGAGCTTCAGCAAGTAACGGATTACCATCAGGAGCTTCAACAAGTCTGATGCCTCAAACAGGCGGCTTAGAAGCAGTTTACAGGAAATAAAATGGCATGTTCCTTTTTTTTTTTTTTTTTTTTTTTTTTGCCTGGTATTGTTAGGATAATTGCTATTGAAATCAAATGACATTTCTTGTTGTGCTGGCTGCATTTGTTTTGGGGTATCATTCTAAATGAAATGCGTGTATGATTCTTGCAGTGGCTGTCGAATGTTTTTTAAACTTACTTTCTTAATATGCGAAGGATTTATTTAGTATCCATCTTGGAGGTCGGGTTGTCAAATTGAAATTGTGTCCTCAAATTTGTGTGTATCTATGTTGTTGGATTTTTCAAAATGAAATGACTTTGTGAAAGTGGTGTGGATGTAGATGGTACAGACCATGCTATAGATTGGAAATTTGTAATTAGGTCGAGAATCAGAGAACTTGCAAGCCTGGCATTTGATACAGTTGCTATTTTAATCGAAAAGAATTTGAATCTGATCCGGTGGCACTAACCTCCTGTAATTTTAGCCTCTTGAAATCCGTCTGTTGAGTCGAATTCCGCACTATTTTCTATGTTCTATTTTCATTTGCTGGATATTGTAGCTACAATATCAATATGCAGTGAAAGCGGTGAAAATTTGAGTTTTGATATTTTCTTATTTGATTAATTATATGTAATTGTAGTCCTCCAGGAAGTATGTTACCATTTGAAATTTGATATTCTCTTATTTGGTTTTGTGCAGTGAATTTAGCTCAACGGTGCGCTTTATCTCTAGTTGTCCTATTGCCAAGCTTGAAAAATTAATACCACAAAGCTAGAAGCACAAGTTGAAATCATCAAGCATGAACCTGTTCCAAGAATCTGTTTAGTTTTAATTCTTAAATAAATTTTCATCGTTCTTTTTTTTTTATTATTGTTTTTTTTTTTAATCATTTAACTTAATTTTCCAAGTGAATCCATTCTTGCTTACAGTCTGACAATACATCATCATTTACATACATGCATGCGCCCATAATTAATGCTGTATATGGTTTTAATGCATCATGTAACAATTTTTAACCCATAATAATTTTGTGAACAAGTTGATAGACATATTATATTATATGCATATTTATGCAATTTATGACGTATATATTGATCTTAATATGTTCTGCAAATTTTATATTGCTAAATATATGTTTGTGATCTCCAATCATATAGCTTTAAGCATATAGGCCCCAGGCTTTGAATAAAATGATATCATCATCATTATTATTATTTTAAATTTGGTACTTCATATACAAATTTAGGTAGTATATGATATACTACGACATGCAAGAGGAGAACGAACCCATGAACTTTTTCATCATGTTCAAGTGTTTTGGCCAGTTTGGATAAAGTACTTGTACATAAAATGATTTTAAATATACTAGCTTTTATATACAATTTTCTAATACAAGGTTTTAGCGAAAACTTAGCGTGCACTTCAACCCTAAACAAGTTAACGATTTTAAAGAGATGTTAAGTTCCCATAGCTTTCATTAGTAGACTAGAGTTTACTGACAATCTATGCAAGCACTTAAGATTGTCATCTGTATCAACTATCTTATAGTAATATAGATTCTCCGATTATAAGTTTTCAAATCATCTTATGGGTATCACCTGATATTATGAGTTCAACCGTCATCATTACCAAAACAAACTTCTATAGGTTGTTGTGGTTTATTAATTTTTTCTGGAAGAGTTTAATAGTGGCTATGAACTAGGAAAATATCAGCTAAATAAAATACAGAACCAAAGTAACTCCAACCAAGAGGCAAATCTATTGAAGATTTGCGGCTGATGTCTGATTTTCAATAAATATGTCAGATTAGGCCGTTGACAAAACATGTGCCATTATAAGGTTATAAGCCTAAGAAAATCTCCTTAATAGAGAGGAGTTAAAGAAAATTATCCATGCGTCATATGTTAGGGCATAATTGACACATAGATGGTGCCTAAGAGAATGAGCCCATGAAGTGTAAATGTTTTCCTTCGTTCTTAGAGTGATTGGTAACAATGCAATTTTGAAAACTTAAGCAAAGTTATTGTAGTTCTTGCAACAAAACAATCGATAGATTCTTATCTGATTTTAGGGTTCATGTACTCTAACTTAAGGAGGCAATATCATAGGCCAATGCAAAAGATTAAAAAGGAGATTCTTTGACCAGATTCAGCATTGGAACAACAATGGTAAAGAACCCGAAATATAGATTGTTGTCGATGGCTTTGGCAGGGAAGTGATGAAAGATTATGCTTTAGAAAAGTGAGAACTATGGAAAAAGTAAAAGAAACTGAATAATTTTTTCTAGGAGAACTAGTTTTGCACCTGGAAGTGGAATTAATCATGGGTAGACCAAATGCCATAAAAATAGAAAAATCTTCCAGTTTACAGTGGTGATGTATAATGAAGAAATTAATAATGGTGGAATTGACGCTTGATTTTGGTTAACCACGTGCTAACACCTAATTCGACTATGAATTGGACATTATTCATAGTAGTCAGTAACAGAGCAATCATAGATTAGTCCCGGAAAGTATAAAAATAAAATGAGACACAAGTTTTATAGTGGTGCAGAAAATCGTGCCAATGTACACTTCTCGCAATCGATCGATTGTATTTTTTAATTACAAGTACTGCAACTCGAATTTCGATAGATCGAATTTTTCTCAAAAATCCCAATATATCGAAGCTCGAGTTGGTTTTTCTGGTATCGTGCATAAAAGACTTAAATAATAAATATATCAGAGCTTAATAAAACATCTCACAATGAAATGGATCAAATGTAATAATCAAATATAGCCTTACCGAAAGAATGAAACAACCTAACAAGTATTCAAAGACTACCAAAATCTCTACCAAAAGTCTAATCTACGAGTATGTTATGAGAAGGGGGTCAGAACACAAGTTCTGGTGAGGGGACAAATCATACATTCTGAAATAACCCTACATACCGTTCAGTTATACTTTCTTAATTATTAGGTTATTCGGGTTGACAACACTCTAGGCTATGAACTCACGTCGTACTTATCTACTCTCCAGTAAATTAAATCTAACATAATATATATGTTGTTATGCCCAACGTCTCAAGGCACTCTTCATACTACCCTCCTCGTACGGTTTTTACCGTCACACCGCGGAAGCATGCACAACCTTCATCCCTGTGTCACGTAACCGTACAGATCCTTGTATCTGAACTCCTCGATCGAACCTCGTCTCGACACAGAGTAATGCCCTAATATGTACACACTACCCAGTGCATGTATCTAGACCCTCACACGAATGTACTGCCTAGTATAACCTAAGTTCCGTAATAGGTTTGCACCCAATGTATAACATCCCGGGTTTTTAGTGATTTAATAATTAATTAATTTAATTATCTGAATAGTGATTTGGCAAATTTAAATGGTTTATATTAAATTGTTTTGAATATTTAATCAATATAAATAGTGGGATAATAGATATAATTCCAAAATAGTCAAAAATAGTTGAATTTGCAATATTATACGTATTTGATAATCTAAAAGGTTTGATTTTGTTTAGAATTGAATTATAATAACGAATTTATTTATTAAATGACGATTAAACGTATTAATTTATAATATAATTTAAAACGAGCGCGTAACGTCGTGGTAGTTCACAGTATTACGTCTAAAAATTTAATTGAATGTACATGATTCAATATAAGTTGGATTTCTTTGAAACAAGAAACGTTTGAATCTATTGAGCTATATTTTTCTAATGGAAGAGAAAATTGGAGATTTTGTCTTGTAGATTGTGAGTTACATCCAAATCAAATTTTCAGAAAGTCGTTATGTAATCGTTTATTAATTATATTTATTTATTTAATAAGTAAAAGGTTTTTTTATAAATTGAATATCGATTTAACTTGGATTTTGAAATATCGAGTTATAAATCCAAGTATGTTTATTTTGAAGCTATATGATATTCTACTAGTATATATTTGACAATATTAATTTATTAATATTAAATTAAATTGTTTTTGAATATATCAATATTTTATTGGTTTATTTAGACCTTAGAAAATAGCCATTTTGCAAACAACCTCCGTTTTCGATGAAACGAAAGTTATAAAATCCGTAATGAATAATTATTGCTAGATTTCATGTTTCGTACCAATCAAAGTTATTTTGTGACCGTGTGGGATTAAAATGTAAACCGATCAATAATTTGACTTTAAAAATACGTTGTGCGAGTAAACGGACTCGGAATTCGACGAAACAAGTTTCATTGGATCTGTAATGTCGAACTATAGATGTCTGTCTATTTTCGTCGGAATTGGATATCATATGTTGCTACACAAATTTTTAGACGACTAATAAAGGTAACAATTCAATAAAAAAAATCAATATAAAATCGAATATAAAATTATATACTCATCCTATAAATACCACTTCATCCTTAACCCTAATCTTTTACTTTGCATAGTCAACCAGAGTCATGCCGCAGTTTATTCCTCCTCAAACAAAAATCATGACCTCCTAAAATCATTAAAATTCAAATAATTCCTGAAATTGCAAAACAATCATTTTTGAAATCCTTCTACAAATATCTACGTCCTAATGTACTTGTTGATGGGTTCACTGAAGTTTTTGTTGATGGTTTTGGAGCTCAACATCCCTCATTTTGATTTAGGGCTAATGATTTCATGAGAATGGTGCATTGTTTGAAGTTTGGTTATTATATTTGAGTCTCTTGAGTGAAATGGCACGCATGTGTGGAGTTTTGTGAATTTGCATGCAAAAAAGGATCACATCCTATATGGTGGTGTTGCAGAAATGCAGAGTGACGCAATTCAAAGGAGAATGGCGAGCTCGAATTAATGGCAGTAAGGTGATGGAGATTTGCATGAGAAGTTTAATGGTATATTTAGTTTGATTTTTAAGTGGAAGAAGGAGGGTGATTGGAATAAGGAATAATCGGTAATGGTAAATGAAATAGGGGAGGAACATGCAGTCATTCCCTGGAGGAAGAATAATTAGCCGAAATAATGATAGGATTAAGTATGTTATTAGAATAATGAATTATTTAATTAATTAATTTAATAACTGTTATGTGTTCAAATTTATAAAATTTATAACTTTTCCATACGTGATCAGAATTGGACGAAATAAGATATGTTTGGATCGTATGGACAAGGACTACACAATGATACTGGTCTGGAGCGATTTGGAGCTCATCTCAATTTTTGGCAGAATAAAACACTTGATTGAAATATTAACTATTTACCATTATTAACGATAAAAGACCAAAGTGAGTAAAATCACTAACTCTGTCCAATTTACAATTTTTTTAACATATTTTAGAACTGATAAATGATGATTGAATGCTTTGTGATGGTTGTTTGGATGAAATTGTTGATAATTGGTTGAAATGACATATATAGTTATATGTATAAATCGTTGATTGAATATTGATTCTAGTTGCTATAAAATTTCGTATTGATATGAAATTGATGTTATTTATGTTGTTTAACATCTGTGGATGCAGGTAAATAGGCTAGAAGGATCCAACTGAATTCCTCAATGTTTATATTATTATTTTCCATATATTGTTATATATGATGTGATATAAAATCTGTGATTGATTTTGTATGTTTGGATGGCATTGGCACTTTTTATTTGATATTTTAAATACCATAAGTAATATTGGAATATATAAAAGGGAATTTTTGAAGTTGGTATTGTGTTTAAGGATTTTCTAAAATCAATGGATTTTATAAAAGGAAATATATGGAAAATTGATAGAACTATAAAAAGGGGAATTGCGAGATATAAAAGAATTATGAGGAGATTGATTTAAAGTAGATAGTTAATAGAAATCCATTTTAACAGATAAATGGGAAGATTAATTTATAAACGATGTTTGTAAATTAAGTAAAATATTTATCATTGGATAAATAAAAATATAAGTCTAAATTCATATAGAGAAGTAAAAATTGGTTTTAATACCGATATTTTTAATGGAATTTGAACTTAGAATTTATTATGGGAATTATAAATCAGGCTTTTAGTGTTAGAAGTAAAAATGAGATTTTGTATGAATAATTCTATAAATAGAAATATAAAAATAATTTAGATTTGAGTCATTATTTTAAATGCGAAATCAAACTGGTTTGATTGTGCAAAAGAATTATTATTCACGATTGAAGTGAATAATGGTTTAAAGCAAATATTTTACAAATGAAAATAGTCGAAGGAAATGTGAGGTTTGGAAATAAGAATTTAAATGGACAAAGGCATTCAAAAGCGAGATGATGGATTTTATTCCGATATTTGGAATATAACTAAATTGAGATAAATTCAATGGATTTATAATTGGAATTCGACTATGTCGAATTTTATAAATAATTCATTCAAATTATTTAAAACTTGGCGAGAAATATTTATATTTGGTTTCGAACAAATAATGTATAATCGAATATGAATTCGATAGTAAGTTATAAACTTGTTAATTAATTATCAAGAAGTGAATTGTAAACGAGAGTTTTAAATGAAGTGAAATATGAATGGGAATTTATAAAGGGACTCGATAAGCAAGATTTGAACCTATAATGCTATTTTTAAATAAAATCAAAACTGATTTGATATAACGAGTCCAGATTTCTATAAAAGGAAAATATTAACTTTTAAAGTGAATAACATTTTGTAAAGCAAAAACGTTGCAATGGAAATGAGGATAAAGAAATGGAGCTGACCCGAACAGTGAGATTTTTCCAAAGTTCAGAAAAGTAGATTATTCTGAAGTTTGGAATATTAAATGAATGTGAGATTATCCGAAGTTTAGAATATAAATCAAATGTGGTTATTCCGAAGTTTGGAATATGAATCGAATAAAGATTTTTGGGAAGAGAATTTACATAGGAATTCGACTACGTCAGATTTAGGAAAGTATTATTTACTTTCCGCTTTCAATAAAGATTAAAATTATTTAATGGTTTATATTATATAATGATTGCCTATTCAAATTAATAAATAAAAGTCATATTTGAGTTTTGAAGTTAGTAATGTTGTTTACTTAAGCTCTCAGAGGTAATTATACCCCAACTTGATTGGCTTCATTGTTAACTAACGAATGGTTAAGGTTCGATAGAGAGGTTCTGTTAAGTGAAGTAAATTAATGAGTGTTAATTGTCAAGAGTTGGCATAACGATGTTTTATGTATCATATGTTTTAATCCAATAAAGGAGTTTTGGAAACGTTTTCCAAATAAAATGAGAAATGTTTTCTAATATAGAAAAAAGAAATGGGAATAAATATGGAAATGTTTTCCGATGTTAATAACGTATGGTTTCTAAATATAGAAGTTGTGAATATATATGGAAATGTTTTCTGATGATTAAAAAGAAATATTTTCTGGAATATAGAAAATAAATAGTTTACAATAGATGGAAATGTTTTCCAAGGATCGTGGAAGGCTAAATGGGTTTAGAGAAATATTTGGGTAAAGATATTGAAGAGAAATTAGGAACTAGATAATTTAATAATAAATTAATTTTAAAGGGGTTCAATGTTAATTGATGATTGATCGATAAAATTTTCATTTGGAAATAAGATCGTTGTTTGTATGGATGTTTTACTTTGATAGTTAAATAATCGGCCATCAAAGTTTTTGACCATATTTCTGTTGTCAATATGGAGAGACCGGGATCAGATTTATTATTTGAAAACCACTCCGCATGGGCATAAGCTTTGCAAATCAAATATGCTAAAGAAAATTGAAGACGGAGTTTATGCAAGGGTCGTTCTAGCAATCCTAGGTAGAAATTTCCTAAGATGGATTGACGAAATGGTGCCTTCGGTTTGTCCACTCCTAGGACAACTTGTATGGATGAATGCCTAACAGATCATATACATTGATCTATTTAAACATGTTATGTTTGGTGGCAGAGGAATTCGTTTCTCTTAGCTTTATACCTGTGATATTATGGGGAAATTAGTAAATGATTTTGGTGGGTTTGACGATGTGACGTTCAAAGTGAATGAAGATGTGGCATATCAAAAGATAAGTGTGACCTTAAGCCTCACAACTGGGAAATGGTATAAAATCGGGTAGGTCGCATAACTAAGTGGGTAGCTCCCAATTAGGGTGTATTGTCACCTAATCTAGAGAAATTCCAATTGCTTCTTTATTCTTTTGATGTTGTCCCCTTTGGGTAACAGTTGTTGATCCCAACCGTTGGTGATAATACATTCGGAACACTCAAGCGAAGTGAGTGCCCGGTCATTTTAGCCCGGGTTGCAAGATGTTCTTGCTGAACCAGGTGTATTCCTCTCTAGAGATACACTATCGAAAGATGGTCCCGTACATTTCCAGTTGGAATCCATTCTCCAAGAGTGCGCGGTTTTGATTGTATAGCATGTATGTGGAGCGTTAGATGTAAGCGTTCTGCTTGATTGATATTTACTTGATTTAGACACTATTATAATATCAGAATAATATTGTTTCAAAGAATGTTTTGGGTTATTATAAGGTAAAAACCACCCGTGTTAATATACGGATTGGTCTTATGATTATCCTTCTTTTAATGGGAATTTAAAAGTTAAACAACATGGTTGAATTTACTTATACAAGTCCCATGACTGACCCAGAGTTTATTTTGTTTTTCTTACCCTAAACTCTTGGGTGCCCAAATTTGCATGGGCAATCAAGTACTTGGGATTTTACAGATATACTTGGAAGAGCTTGGAGTAGGAGGCTTCAACATTTTATAGCTATTGATTATTTCCGTTGTATTATTAGTGTTGTACTCTGATAATGTTATGTATACACAAACAGATTTATATTTCAAAGGTTATGTTATATAACATATTTTATCCGTTTTGCTGTGAGATTAATGTTTACTCTGATGTTGTTATATTTATGTTCTTCTTTTTCTATTCTAACATCCATTCTTTCTACTTCTCACCCTCTAACTTCTTTCTATTAATGATCCGGAAAATTTTTGGTGCTTGGTTAGTTGACACGGTATTTGTGTCGATGATCAGGATCGGGAATTTGTCGGTTCATTACAGTGGTATCAGAGCTGAAGGTTAAGTGATTACCTTGGCTCTATAGCGTAACTCAATAGAGAAGAGGTTAGTATACCTTAGAATGAGTTTGTGTGTGTCTATATATATATATATATATATATATATATATTGAGCGTGTATTTTTTATTTGATATAAAATGGTTTTATATTATGGAGATTTATTGGTTGAGCGGTTTATGAATTCTAGTCGATCGGTAGGATCCACATTATTGATAGGGATTTCTAAATACTGGAATACGATGAACCGACACAGTATGTTTTGAAAAGAGGGTAAATGGAAGAATTTTACCCAAAAATTGTTTTGATATTAAAGGATGATTGATATTGCAAATCATTATAATATATTGGATGTGTTGTTTGTTATTATAATCAAATAAGATTATAACTGAAAATGTAAATAACCAATGAGAATTCATATAAGTGAATTTATGAAATTAGATGGATTAAATTTGAATTTAAATCAGAATTGGAACTAAAATTCCTAAAAGTTGGAGAAGTGTTTGTAAATGATTTTGAATTAAGTACATGGGAATTTTAAGTTCCAGGGAGATTCAGAAATGTTTTCCAAGAACACTGTGAATGATATTTTGAAATAATTTCAAAATGAAAACGTTTAAAAATGAAATTTGAAAGTGATATAGTATTGAACTCACTTCGGTCGCTGGAAATAACCCTGATGATGTTGGCCACATCATCAGTGTTCATTTTCGAGTTTCTAAGTGACGGATTACTGCTAAAGATATTGATTTTGAATTGTTTTGAGAAAAACAAGTTGTTTTGAATTATGAGAAAGAATATTTGATTTTTGAAAAGCTAAGCTGTTTACAACTCCTAGGAAAAGATTATTTGAATTAAAACAAATTAAATAGAAATGTGTGAAAGCAAATTGGAATTAAATTGAAGCCAGTTAAGTGGAAATTGAATTGAAACAGAATGATATCAAGTAAAATTAGACTTTGGAATATAATTGGGAAAAGGTGAACAAATGAATTGATTTTTGAAATAAAAACCATATTTTGGAATTTTGACATGAAGAAAACTAATTTGAACAATTAATTAGTTAATGAAACGTCGTAATGGAACTTATTAAGGTTAAGTGACGCAAAACATTGATAGATTTGGACTACGATTATATATTCAATTTAAGTGACGCAATCAAAATAATCTCTAATCCCAATAACTATCAATCAACAAATCATATTATATCATAAAATATTAACATATTTCACAAATTAGAAAGTGAATTGGTAGGCTGGTTTTTACACACTAAGGAGAATTTCATATATAAAAAAATATTTATAGCAAAATATTTTCTTTCTTTTTCTTTTTATTTAAGAGCACACTGACCACACATAACCAGATCTTAGATTTTAAATGAGGTTAGTTGTAGCTTAAAAATAAGTAATCTCATAACCATGCATGACCAGAGCTTGGATTTTTGAATGAGGTTAGAGAAACACTTATGAGTATTATATTATTATTATTATTTGGTTAAAAAGAAAAACTCCTTAGTATATGAAGCCAATATGGATGACAGAAATATGAGCACAAAACATTGGTGGATTTGGACTACGATTATATAATCAATTTAAGTGACGCAATCAAATAATCTCAAATCCCAATAGCTATCAATAAACAAATCATAATATATCATAAAATATTAACACATTTCACAAATTAGAAAATGAATTGATAGGCGGGTTTTTACACACTAAGGAGAATTTCATATATAAAAAAATATTTATAGCAAAATATTTTCTTTCTTTTTCTTTTTATTTAAGAGCACACTGACCACAAATAACCAGATCTTAGATTTTTAAATGAGGTTAGTTGCGGCTTAAAAATAAGTAATCTCATAACCATGCATGACTAAAGCTTGGATTTTTAAATGAGGTTATAGAAACACTTATGAGTATTATATTATTATTATTTTCTGGTTCAAAAGAAAAACTCCTCAGTATATGAAACCAATATGGATGACAGAAATATGAGCACAAAATAATGATGGATTTGGACTACGATTATATATTCAATTTAAGTGACACAATCAAATAATCTCAAATCCCAATAGCTATCAATCAACAAATCATAATATATCATAAAATATTAACACATTTCACAAATTAGAAAATGAATTGAAAGGCTAGTTTTTACAGACTAAGGAGAATTTCATTTATAAAAAAATATTTATAGCAAAATATTTTCTTTCTTTTTATTTAAGAGCATACTGACCACATATAACCAGATCTTAGATTTTTAAATGAGGTTAGTTGCAGCTTAAAAATAAGTAATCTCATAACCATGCATGACCAGAGCTTGGATTTTTAAATGAGGTTAGAGAAACACTTATGAGAATTAAATTATTATTATTTTCTGGTTCAAAAGGAAAACTCCTCGGTATATGAAACCAATATGGATGACAGAAATATGATAGGTACAGAAATGGTTTGTGAAATAAATTTCTAAAATTATCACATTATGAAATATGCTCAACTGTACCAAGATTCTTGAAAAAAAAATCAATTATCACTAATTCTAAACAAATAATACAGTCACAATTCCATCAAAAATATTTCCACTTTTTATTCAAGATGATTATTAAAAATTAAACTTTCCACATTAATATAAAATCATGATGGATGACAGAATGACGATAGAAAAAGAATATGGTCATGAAATTAGCCCAATTCAAAGATATTACAAGAATTGTTCAATCAACGTGAAAATTTAAATAAAATTTCCTCTTGTTGTTAAATATACTATAGTCATAACTTATCACAATTTAAAAATACGATAATAATTTTGATGAGTTTTAAACACAATTCATTTTGGTTATTGATTTCAATTTCTGAGTAAATAATCAATATATGATTTTAAAATTGAAAAATCAATTACAAGAGGGAATTTATGAGATATATACAAGAAAAAATATATACATGATGAAGATCAAAAAAATTCCAGCACTTCTTAATCTGATACCACTTGTTGTCTCTGCTAATGGGGATTTTAATACCACCCTGGTGGCTAACAAAGATATCTCAGACAACGGTATCCAATCACCAAGCCCAAGTAAATCAATCAAATAACTCAGATCCATTTTTTAGAGTAGCAAGAAAATTTTAGAACAAGTTTCACAAGAAATATGTCAAATTTTTTACAATAAGTCTAATAAGACAAATCATGATCCAAGATTTAAAGAAACGACTTATTTGAATTCACTTGAAGTAATGTGAAAACTTCATGATTCAATGAATCGATCACACAAGATTTTTGAATTCTAATCCAAGAAAATTGCGAGATTCAAGATATTAAACACATTCAAATAATTTCAAACAACACAATATCAAAGTAAATGATCATGATTTCAGAATGGATTTCAAGACGTAGCACAAGAAATTTTTTCAATTCAGGATAGTTAAGTCAATTAGAAAAACTTTGAACATTTTGTCAAAACAGTAGATGATACCAAAAACAAGTTGTTACTAAAAACATTTTCAAAATGATTCCATTTATCAGAGAAACACAACAAACAATTTTAAAGCAGATTTGTCAAGAGAATTTTTCACATATATTTCTGGCAGTCACATAAGATGATTTATGACCCAAGATTTAAAAATACAGTTTATTTTAATTCATTTGAAGGAATATGAAAAACTCAAGATTCGATGAATCGATCACAATAGATGACAAGTTTCAAATTCAAAATATGAGTGAGATTCACAAATTAAAAGTTTCAAATGATTTCAAACAAAAAATATTCAATATTCAAATCATGAAATAACAGTGAGTTTCAAGACCAGTTTTTCAAAGAATTTTTCACAATAATTTCTAACAAACACAAGAGAAATTTTCAGAATATTTACATCAAGGTTGAGAGATATTCATGATCCAAAATTAAAACAGTTTATTTGAAATCACTTGAAGAAATGTAAATTTTGAGATACAATGAATAAATCATACAAGATTATCTATTTTAAATCTAAGTGGTGTGTGTGTGATTCAAAATATCAAAAATTTCGAATGATTTCAAACCAACAAATATCCAACCAAAATTGATCTTGAATAAAGAGAATTTCTTAGCTTTGTTACCATCAAGCCAAATGTTTTTCAAAACAGAAATATTCGAGCCAATCCAAAAACAAATGAAATCATCACAACTCAAAATTAGCAATGTGCTATAATGAGTATAAGTTTTCAAGACATTCCAAAATGAATTAGAAGAAACTCAAAAACAACAGAGGTGAGTGAAATTTCATTAATTTTTCAGATCTTCAAAAAATTTAGAATTCAAAATAATAATGTTCAAGATATAACCGGAATGCTTCAGCACTATTATGAATTCAAAAATAAACTTCAAAACAATTGCAGATATTTACAAGTTTAAATTCAAGATCCAAAAATGGTTAAAACATGAGAGTTTTATTCAAATGAAGCGAATTTCCAGAAAATCAAGAATTCTGCAACTAGAAGTTAAGAAATTCAAAATACAAGAAAAATATGGCAGTGTCAATTTCAAATCAGAAATACCCAAAAGAAAATAGAAGGGGTAGAAGAGGAATACAAAAACAAAGAAAATTAACAGAGATGAGTTTACAGATCATAACTGAATTTGATATGAGCAAATGAATCTCTGACTCAGCATACTTGGCTAAGGAACTCTGAGTAATTTAGTGATGTTAAGCAGTTTAAATACATATCTCTTTTTGCAAAGCAGTTCCTCAGCCTACTTCGGTACCTAACAATTTAGAGGATTGAGTTGTCTAGCAAAATTAGTGAAACTACTCATAGTTTTGTTCAGTACCCAAACCTGTTTGTATAACGAATCATTCAACTAACCTTTGTACCCTTACGAACCCAAATCTATTTGAATTTAGTCAACATCGTTTTATTTTCATTTGGTATCCAAGATTGTTTGAAAGGTTTGTTACACGACAAATTCTCATTTTGTTTATGAAAAAATCCTTTGAAATTATCAGAGTTCAAATTTTCAAATCGATTCTTTTCAAAGATTTTGAAGGATTTTTAAAACTATTTGAATTCCAGTTTTCACAAACATTTATTTTCCTAAAGCCAATACCACATTTATTTCCAATAGAAACTTGATTTTGTAACAACATATTCAACGATTTTCCCCATTAGAAAATTTCTCCAAAGGTTGATTCTGATCGTTGAATTTTGGATTTAAGATTACTATTTTCTTTGATTAAATCTGAACAACATTATTAGTGAACTTTCTTCCAGAATCATTTTGTTTCAAAAACATATTTTATGATTCAAGTAATCTGATTTTGGCTTGAGACTTAGAGATTTCAAATTCAAAGAGTTTTTGCTTTTCAAACTTAAGTTTTTCAAATTTCTTGAATTTCACTATTTCACTTTATAACTCTTTCAAAATCAAATCAGTTTTCAATAAGCTTTCTTTTTCAGCAATCTCATGTTTAGAATTTTTGGTAATCTTAAAATTTTCAAAATCCTTTTGTAAAGAATTATTTGTGTCTTTAGCTCAATCTTGTTATCTTTTAAAATCAGAATTTCCTCTTCAAACCTTTTTATGTTTTTATTGAGATGAACGAGATTAGATTTCAATTTTAAACAATTTTTACAATCAGAATTTTCTAATTTCATGACATTTGAAAGTTTTAATTCCAAATAATTATTTCTATTGTTCAACTCATGATTTTTAGATTTTAAAGAGTTGTTTTTCAGTTGGAGTTTATCAACAAATTTAGTTAAATTAGCCCACATATAAACTAAATCTTTGTAAGAGAAATTTTCTGTTTCATAGTCTTTTGAATCTGCATCGTCCGATCCATCTGGAATTTTATCTATATCTTCTTTCAAGCATAGATCTGAATCTGAGTTGTCCTTCTGGGGTTTTGAGAAATTGTTGTCAATTTGTCCATATTTTGTATTGAGAGTATTCCAGATTTCCTACGTAATTAAACAATGGGAGATAAGGTAATATTGGACATTATCAATATAAGAATATAAAATATCAATAGTATGAGAATTAAACTCAATATCATTCCTATCTACCCAATGATATCCATTTATAACAGTATCCCACCATTTAATATTAACAGTTTTGAAAAAAGTCTCTATTTCCGATTTACAATTTAAAAATTATGTACCATTAAAAATAGTTGGAATACGACTGGACTGACCCTCACTAGACTGACAACTAAGGAACTACATGACTCTAGAGTTAATAGAAAACCTGCTATAATACCACTTGTTGGATCTAGATTAACCCTAGAGGGGGTGAATAGGGTTTATTAAAATAAATCGAGATACTAAACAAATCACAGCACAGAATAATAAACACAACATAGAATGCAACAGATGAAATAAAATACATAAAATAAATAACACAGTGATTTTACCCAGCTTCGGAAAACCTTTCCTAATGCTGCATTCTCCGAGGTTTTTAATAGAATAAAAAACAAACTCCCGCATACAAAAACTTATAAACTCGCGACTCCCTCGCTAACCGCCTGTACAGTCTTGTACACTTACAAACCCTAATGTTGATCTAATTCTACGCTCAAAACCCTACACTGGTTTCTGTCCCTGAAATCAGATTTTTCCCATAGCTGCAAACTCGTAGCTAGGAAACCCTAGTTATTACAGACACTAGAAAACTACTGATTAAAATCATATAACTAGATGACCTAGTTTTTATAGACACTAAAAAACTCACTGGATCGGTTTACCAATGAGCACTAAAATAGAAAACAAAGCCCTAGTATTTTAAAACCCAAATAATAAGGGCAAGGGTTATCCCCTTTATAAAAATTATAGTAGTCCCTTCCTCTTTATTTCATTTGAGAAAAAAATTATTCCCAAAAAATTGTCGGCCAATCCCAAATTAGGGTTTTTCCTTCTAGCTCCAAATCGCAACTTCGAATCTGAAAAAATAAAGGTCTTCGAGCTCTCTGATTCTTCTTGCTCACGAATTTGGGCTTTTCTCTATCAACCAAAAAATTGTGAGTTTGAATTCATTTCTTCGATTTGTTCTTTTGGTTATCGATCAATATTTTTTCTTGTGATGATTCGGTGTATAAATAGGATTATAAAACCCTATAACATAATCTGATTTCCCAATATGACTTGAATTGGTTTGCGTGAATTTTGGCTTTGTAACTTTCTGATTGAATCGGCTTTGATTTGAAAAAGATATTTGATTTTGTGGCCCCTTGACACATGCGTGATTCTTGAATTATCTGTGAATGTGAGATTGAAAACTTGAATGAATGGATTGATTTCGAAAAAGATTTCTCACCAAAAACAATTTTTGTCGAGTTGTTTTCTTGCCAATTATACACAGTGATTTTCTGGAGATATCAATATATGATTTGTTGCCTCCTTGAATGTTGTGAGTTTGTTAATTGAAAGCATGTGAATTCAAACTTTCCAAAAGATTAACTATTACCACAAATGGTTGAGTAATTTCTGGAAATATAATTTCTTTCATGCTAGTTGTTTCTTTCCCCTTTTGATGTGAATGTTGATTTCCCATAGATTTGATTGAAATTGAATTTGACCTTCCTTGATTGTTGTCTTGATTAAATTCGGCATTGAAACTAGAAAACAACTGACTATATACTTGCCCAAATTAAAATTTACTGGAATTGATTTCATCCTTAAAAAACTTCGAAATTATTGATGAAGAAAATTTCTGCAAACAATGAAACTGTTGCCTAAATACTTGCCAACTTATACTTACCCGAAGAAAAATTGGAAACAGACTATGTCTTGCATTTTGCCTTAAACACTTGGGCTTGTGTTTCTTTCTTGTACATGTATTTCTGGAACCAAAAACATTGATTTCGCAATCCATTTGAATGGCTAGTTTGCAAATTTCCTGAACCATTTGCCAATTTTAATAATGTCCAAAACTGGTTGGTGATAGATGCATGATTTGTTGCCATGTTTTTGCAAAATGAAATTTTTGCCAAGCATATTTTAATATCATGCTACACTCCCAAGCTCTCAATACTTGTGTATATTTCTGCTCTATCTATTCGTGTTTGGCCGTTTCTACCAGAGCTTGAATTTGTCGCCATATTCTTGTATATGTTGTTACTTAAAAACTTGTTGCACCATTGAATTATTGATGAGTGCTCATTACTCTTGCCTATGTCCAGATTGTTGTTTGTTGTTGTGAACTTCGAATGCTTTGTACAGTTCCAATGCAAAACAATGATCTTAGAACTTTTTCCACCGTGTTCGAGCTCGAGTGCATCATATATGTTGGCTTGTGCTCTGTCTTGATAGTTGTGTTAGTTTTGCCTTGATTGGTGCTTATCTTTGTGTCACTGTGTGCACATGAAATTCTTGTTGCACTATTTCACTTCCTTGGCCATACGTGCTGCTTTTAGCTTGTGCACTGTTCATATGTTAGTCTTGAACACTTCTTGTATACATACACATCAAGTGTGTATAAATTATGTTGCTTATTCCACTTGTGTGTTCATGGACACCTGACCCGTGCACTGTGCATGTGTTTTAGGCTTTACCTAAACACAACGGCTTGATATATTTGTCCCTTGCTGACAGTATTGTCCCTGCACATATATGTGTATATACATACACATGTATGTGTATACATGTATAGTGCATGTCCAGAGAATATATATATATTTGTGTGTGCGAGCAATACAGGCGATGTCTACCCTGTGGTATTTACAGTGTATTACTGTGAATATCACAACATGTCTATACATAGATGGATGACCATATAAAATCAGATCAAGTCGTGAAAAATGATGAGAAACACACCAAAATTCTGAGGCAAATAAATTTTTAAAAATAAAAATTATACCTGCTAGAAGTTAAAAAAATTGTTCTAGATTACTTTGTGTGTTCCTTTTGTGACAGGTAAGCAGAAGAATGGACTGACTATGAAGACTGGAAGAAGACAGAAGATAGAACTGTGTTAGTGTATGTGCGAGTGACTGAAACTGAGTGTATGCATGAATATGTACAACTGAGTACTGAGCGAACTGTAGTGAGGGGCATTGTATACAAATGAAGAATAATATGAAATGTATTGAATTACAGCGAAATGTACAAATAATGGAGTCATAAATTTGTACTATTGAGATGTTGAAATAAAATATTATATTTAAGTAAAATACTATTTGAATATTTAAATTCTTTTGTAGTAGTATTCTATTTGAATATAAATATTACATTCTGTCTATGATGTAGAATAACTGTACAATTACAAACACATTTATAATAATAAATATATGTTTGTTATCATCAAACAAAAATCATAAAACTGTTAGATACAAAATCCTCTCGTGTCTCCAGACATCGCGATGAACTACCCCGTTGGGTTCTTCATCTCCATATGTATGGACTGGTCCAAGCGAATCACGCCATCGTGTTATTAGATCCTATATCTATTCTTTTAATCACGTGCTTGCTATAACTTATCTCATTGCTAATTAACTTGGTTATTTATGTATTCGCTTTCTATTCAATTTACTAGTTTATTCACTTCTATTTGGCGGCTTTCTTTCCCCACGACGCCAGAATGGTCTTCCGCTTGTTATTAGATTCATTAAACTTAAACCTCCAAATTATAAGTCTACTAATAATAAGCCTACTTTATTTTTTATATTTAATTATAACCTTATGTTATACTATTACTAAAACTTTGCTCTAGGTTTGCTTACTAACTTAGCTCCCTTAACTAAGGTTTATCAATAAATTCTCTGTTCATCATTAGTTATAACCTACATTATAATTCCATTTGTCCCTAGGACAAGCCTACCTATTATATTTCTTTCTCATTCATATAATTGTAATATAGGTTATATTCCCCGTTCATCAAATTCTCCCTTGGTTCCTTATTTTTTAATCAAACCATTACTTTTGTAACCTTTCTTTATTTACCGTTTTGTACATTTTTATTATTGTAGGAAAATATTTCATACACTTCATTAAATTGGTTGGTGGAAATGTATAAAATCTATTTCCATAATAGACACCAATTAAGATCCGTAGTTGCAAGCTATTTCTTTTATTTACATCATGTGCATATGTATATCTGATTTGTGTGCAACACGGCAAAAAAAACCTTTGTCACACTAATCCCTATTACCTTTCTATTTTTGCAACCACGTTCTCTGTAATTTACCATAAAGGTAATTATGAAAATGTATCCCTTTTCCACCTTCAACCAATTCATTCCAGTACCAATTCCCTTTTTTTGAGTATATATCATTTCTTGTTTTTTATACGTAATTTCCAATTATGGTAAATTTCCGTACAAAGATTTTGACTAGTAGAAAACCCTAGTCGGAACCATTGACATATAATGGAAATAGTTCCCGAATACACTGCTCCATCAGTCATGACTATCTATAATATTGACCATACATACTACTTTCTTACTAAATCATCTAGATATGGTTTAGTGCTTTCGAGCCCCATCTTTTTGACTATGACTTTGACCTGTTGTCCAAATCAATAGGACTACTAATTAGGCATAATAATTCTTTTTCCATTATTTCCATCATTTACTATAATCTTTTTAAAATATACAGAATTTACCATCGAATTACAGCCTTAATAATGTATGTATAATCACCGCCTAATTGGCACATTTAATATTACAATTATTCTTAAACCCAAAAAGAAAGTTATGGGGAAAGATTAATACAACAATAACATTCTTAACGTACTTAGGGATTGAAGAGTATCACAATTACCATAATTTCAATTATTCATTATGTTAAGAATTTCGAGGAATTTAAATGATAAATATACCGTCATCAAAAGGTATAATTTAAATCCACTCACCTGGACGCTTTCCAATTCTTGAATATGATTGAGATCTGTCACCCTATGGTTTCCTAATTGAATCTAATATTGAAATAACCATGGATCTACAAGTCTGACGCTAGTAGAATGAAAGAAATCCAAATAATTCAGATTCACATAATTTACCTCATGTAGATGAGAAACCTGAGCATCTACATCGTAGATCTATATCATGTCTTCAAATTTTGAATCAAAATTCCTAAAACCAATTTTCCTATTTTTGAAAGATTTGGAGAAGAAAGAAAATGACAGAGACTTGGCGTCGTCTTGAAAAATATGATTTGGAGGCTAGGCTCTACTAGTCTGTTTATAAGTGCACAGAAGATTCTGTTGGATCTATATTAACACTAGAGGGGGTTGAATAGGGTATATTGGATTTTTACGAGATATTAAAAATACTATAGCGCAGAGTGCAGCAGGGAAAACAAATGCAAGAAATAAATAACATAGATTTTACCTAGCTTCGGCAAACCCTGCTTACTACTGCCTTCCCAAGATTTCTACTTGGTATTAAAACAAATCCCACTTACAAAAACCTGTAAACTAGCAATCCCTTCTCCTTCTCTAATCCTACGCTCAAAACCCTGGACTGATCTTTAACCCCAAGATCGGATTTTCCCTGAATTACAAACCCGTAATCCATAAACCCTAACTATAAATCCTATAGCAAGTAAACCCTAGTTTTACAGACAAACAAGAAAACCCTTAGTTTTACAGACAAACTAGAGAATAGATTGATCAATTTACAAAAAAAATAAGAGAAAACAACTCAAAATAAAATAAAGCAAAAACCCTAGTGGTAACAACTTAAAACACTTAGAATAATGATTGGTCGGCCCTTTTCAAATTGGGTTGGTCTCTTCAAATCTTCGGCCCCTCTTTTACTTTAGTGCCCTCTAGGGTTTTTCTTCCCAAATCGATCTGTGACTTCGATTATTCTGATTAATATTAGACTATGATGGATCAAATGATTGTGCTCCTTATTGAATGATTAAGGGAAAAGACTGGCGATCGAAACATGAGTGAGTTCTCTGAGTTTTCTTTTGCTTTCGTATTTTGTTTCTTTTTGGTTTTCGATGATCACGCTAGTGATGAATTGGTGAGTATTTATAGGTCTATAAAATCGTAACACATTTTCTGATTTCACCCAAAATGACTTATTTGATTGTTGTGTGATTTGCCCTTGACTAAATCGGCTTGAATGCTATGCGTGATTGATTTTCTAATTTGTTGCCTTAATTGAATTCTGGAGAGCATTGATTTGTTGCCATATTGATTGGTCAATTTGTTAAATCACTCGACTTAGTTTCTAGCCTAAAAATTGGAATTGCAATTTTCTGGAAAACAAATAATTCTGTTTTCATGGCCCTTGCGTGATTGATGATTAACTTCCATGAATCCTCTATTTGATTTATGGAAAAAAAGTAAATTGTGCTTGCCAAAATAAAAAATATGATCTCTAGAAACAATTTTCTGCCCAAAAATGTTCTTGCTGGACTCTGGAAAGTATGAAAAAAAAATTCCTCGAATATGTGTTTTGATTTGCAAAATTCCAGTAGACAAAAATTATTCTTGTCATCAAAAGATTATTTGCCACGATTGCAAAAAATAATTCTTTCAAAAAATACAGCTTGAGAAAAACAAATATTTTTTTGCAAACTTGTTTCTCCTTCATGCAATTTCTGATATACATTGTGACATGAAGTTCTCCATTTGTAAACTGTGCTTTTCACCATGTTTGTATCCAGTCTTGATATATCGCCTTGCACGATGAATATTTTTGCTTGGCATGTGTTTTTCTTGTCCATTGGCTTGTCCTCTTGTAACTTCTCAAAACGGTTTTGTTATGGCTGATCATATAAGCATTTATGTGTCAATTTGTGTCTGCCTCGTGCTTTTGCACTTTTGTTGTAGTGTACATTTTGCATGTGTATTTATTCTTGCACCTGTTTACATTCATCTGTCTGAAGCAGTTCTTTTCACCCAGACATTGCTTCTGTCCTGTTCTAGACATGATCCCTCTTCCATGACATCTTGTTGTGAAGTGGGTTCTGAAATCGGTTATCACCTATATTTTGTTGCTACTAGCCCTCCTTCTAAGTTTTTACCCCAAGTTACCCTTTGAACATGCAAAGGTACATCTAGCATGGTCCCAATACATTGTTTCTTCTAGCTATACCACCTTTAATTCTTCCATTGACAAATGTTACGTTACTTATGCAGGCTTTTGTAATGATTGACTTTGACAAATGCTGCATTACTTGTGCATGATCATATTTAGTTGTTGTGAATATTGTGTGTAACACCCCACGTCCATTAATGTCAATCACAAAGGGAATGCATTAACTTCTATGGAGGTTTTAGGTGAATATAGAACAGTAAAATTTCAAAAAGACAGATATAAAATAGTACTTGGAAATTTAAAAACTTTATTTCAATTGCAGCAGAAGTCAAAACATGTCTGATTACATCATAACACCATAATCAAAGTCAAGTACAATATCTATCTTGATAAAACAAGTACATAATCCCATTACATAAATAGCCATTAAAAAGAAAGATAACAAGCTGGACTTTACTTCAGCAGTCCAAGCTTTCCAAGAGATAAGCAATCCAATCAGACTCCACTGGAACATGGCCCAACCTGAGGACCTGAAGGGAGAAAGGGATGAAAAAGAGGGGGGGTCAGACATAAAGTCTGGCAAGTATGATAATTCTACAATACTATTATCAAAATAACTGGACTAAGGCATAAGCTGGAAAAGAAGGAAATGTCTATGAAAGAGCAGATTAAGGACATAGACAATCGCTAAAGGAAACGTTATAGGCGCTCCTAAATACTAAAGGATAAACACTATACTGCACCACACCAGTCACCCTAAAGATTGATTCCACTTAGCTTCACTTAGAAACTTTCTTAATGGCTTTACGTACTCCTAGCTGACTACATAGGTGCCGCCTGCCCCTATCTCCACTAGGTGTACCCCACTTTCCATTTTTCGATCGGCTCCCTACTCGTAGATACCCGTGCTGGCCCCACAGTGGGGTGTATCATTCCCCTAAAGTGGCAACCCGATATAACGGAGATGCACGGCTTATACCTACACGATGCAACAACGTCTTACCTACCAGCCCGGGTCCACACACGCATATGAAACCCGTTGGACTTGCGTTGCCACCGCTCCCTGTTTTGGCCTCTTATAGTCAAACCCAGTATGCGTGTCCCGTCCTCGACTTGGGTCGAGCCCACAAAGATACGTTTTGGGATACTGGTTGAAATGGGCCCCCATTATTTCCCACAAGCACTCCACCTAAGCTTGTCCCATTAGTCCATCCACTTAACCCACTTAGTCATGTTCATTTACATGTGTATTTAGTTAAGTCTAATCATATTTCAAATGCCTCTAAAGGCAACCACTAGATTCCTCATGCCACCCAAGGCACCTACTTAACCCCCATGTGCCACCTTACATGATTATCTGGCTAAGTATTTCTTAATTCATTAAGGCCATAACCTCATAAAGACCTCTCACATTAGACTGGCATTTATGGCTGCTGGATTTGCCGGGCGGGTCCGGGTAGTCTTACACCACAAAAGAGTCTAACCTCGTGTCTTTACAACTGTTATGCTTTAGTTTGGGCCTAGGACCTCTCACATTGGGCCGACATTTGTGACTACTGGATTTGCCGGGCAGGTCCGGGTAGGTTTACGTCACAAACGGGTCCAACCTCGTGTCCTAAGCATTGATTATTATTAATAATCCACTTTCCCCAATTTTAATAATTCCCTACTTGAATTATTAATTAATTCCAAATTTAACAATGTCCATAATTGACTCAATTATGGACATCCGTTTAAGGCATGCAAAATCATATCAATTGCACCCCAATTTATTAATTTCCTAATATTACCCCTACCCCACGTTTGAACGTTTATTCGCAAAATGTATGCTAGACCCTATTAGTCTAACTCATAGCATAAAAGAAAATATTCACAACAACAACATATATATGTGACTAAATAAATCATAACAAGGGGTAAAACTTGCATACATTACAACTTGCATAAGGTTATACATGTCATGTATCTAAGGGTGTCAACTTATTCATAATTCACATAATATGATTTTGATCAAATTTCATAAACTTGTATAGGACATGTGTGAATCAACATCATTAACAATATGGTTTTATATGGGTACACCTAACTCAATAGGAAAATTCCCAAAAATCAAAATTCATTTAATTATAGATTCATGTATATGGGTACACCTAACTTAATAGGCAAATTCCCATATTCAAGATCCAATTAATTTGTAGATTCATGTATATGGGTACACCTAACCCAATAGGCAAATTCCCATAATCAAGATCTATTATAAAAAAAACATAAACTTTAAACATGATCCAATTCGCATAAATACTAACATCATGATTTTACAACTTGTATGATTCAACACAACTTAACATGACATCATTATCATATAACATAAGTATTTCAACATATGTGATAATATGAGATCTACAACATATATAAGATTTACAACATAGCATATCATAATTTGCAACATAGCATGATATGATTTACAACATAGCATAGCATGATTAATCACATATGACATAGCATAGGATTATTTACAACATAATCACTACAACATAACAACATATATATGATAACATAATAGCATAACAAGAGATCCACAACATAATTTACAAATACATAACAATTCATATCACTTTCTTGTGATCCATTCATAACTTAATCAAATTATTTTATAATAATATTGTGAGATTCATCATACTCACAATTTTAAAGAAGAGAAATAGAAAGAGAGAGAGCTTTTGATTTGATTTGAGTAGATTTAGTTTGTAGATTAGGCCTTCTTCTTCTTTAGTTTGTGACGGCTATGCTGAACTCCATGGCAACGGCATGTCGGTAGCTCTCCAATTTTTCAAGTGATTTAGGGTTAGAGTCTATCCACTTATTTATAGATGTTAGGATTCATTTAGGCCATTAGATTTAACCTAGAAATAACCGCAGCCATTCAGACCAGATGGGGTTTATCTTATTGACTCAGCAATGAGTCAGAAGTGACTCAGCAAACACTCAGCAAATTAATAAACTTCTATTCATGTTTACATTAACTGCCATATATATAAATATATATATATATATATATATATACACACGCACCTATTCATGAATTCAAATTAATCCATAATTAACTTATGACCATTTCTACACATTAATTTTCCAATTAATGTCTTAATTCAATTTTTCGCCTTTTAAGGCAATTCACATATCTCAAATTTGTTATATGCCTTTTTAAGGCTATTTCGTGCAAATTCTCAATATTAATTCTTTTAATTTTGAATATTAGTATTAACAGAAATACGGGGTGTTACATTCTCCCCTCCTTAAGGGATTTCGACCCCGAAATCTTCAAGTTTATATCCTATCATCAACCATCTACTCAATCAACAAACACTGGCATCCATTGTCCTTATAGACTTCTAATGCTTTCATGTTTAAATGCACAGTGTGTCTATGTCCGTATCTAATGCAAAATCAGGCGGTCCACTGATTCAGTTGACCTCCTTGATGCAATTCATGATAGTGCCATGCATCCATTATGTATGCAAAAGATCCTAATTGCTTACAAACTACTTCTATATGTGTGCACATCCATTCAACCGAATGCAGCATCTATATGATGGTACAACCATTATACATCCATTATACTAAATACATTCATTTATGCAATATGCAATATGTAGTGACTGAGCCGATCTAGTGCCTAAAGTGTGTGTATATATGCATCCACGAGCAACCACCAACAACCTCTTGCATCCATTTTGCATCCATCATACATAACATGTCTCAAACACATGTTTCAACCACAGGATTATCCTAACTAAAGGTCAAAGATACTAATGAGAGGACATACTAAAGATAAGATAAGATAAGCTAAGCGATAAAGGAGAAATTAAAAGACATACCCTCAAAAAGAAAAGGGTATAGCGAATGCATCTTCCCTTCTGTCTCCTAAGTAGCGTTGCTCTCATCATCTCCCCATTGCACTTTAACTAGTCTGACCTCTCGATTTCTCAACTTTTTGATCTCTGACCCAAGAATGCATGTAGGAGCTCGTCTAATTGTTGCATCACGCTCTATTTCCACCTCTTTAAGCAAGCTCGGCTCTACCACCTCCGCGGTCTTGTGCAAACACTTCCTCAAATGTGATACATGGAATACGTCGTGTACTCCACTAAGTTTCTCAGGCAACTCCACCCTATAAGCCATCTTCCCAATCCTGTCTTTTATAGGAAACGGCCCTACAAACCTTGGCGCTAATTTCCCAACGGACCCAAAGCGAACAACATTCCGTAACGGAGACATTTTGATAAAAACCATGTCCCCAATGTCAAACTCAAGATCTGTCCTCCTCTTATCAGCATACGATTTCTGCCTATCTTGTGCTGCTTTCATCCTCCTTCGAATCAAATCAATCTTCTCCGAGGTTTCCCTAACCATATCGGGCCCAAGTAGGATTTTTTTGGTAGATTCCCACCAACATGTAGGCGAACGACAAGGCCTTCCATAAAGAGCTTCGAAAGGTGCCATGCCAATACTAGACTGAAAGCTATTATTATATGCGAATTCTACCAACGGAAGGTGCTTTTCCCATGTACCGCCAAAGTCTAGGATACAAAGCGTTAAAAGATCCTCTAGAATACGATTCACCCTCTCGGTCTGGCCGTCCGTCTGAGGATGATATGCGGTGCTCAAACATAGCTGAGTCCCTACCGCCTCTTGTAAACTCTTCCAAAATTCGCTAGTGAAGATGGGATCACGGTCGCTTACTATACTAGAAGGAATACCGTGCAAACGAACTATCTCTTTAATGTATACAGAATCCAACCACGGAGCAGTCCTCTTACTTTTCACGGGAATAAAATGGGCGCTCTTAGTAAGTCTATCTACTATAACCCAAATCCCCGTATTACCCTTCCTTGATCTTGGTAATCCATCCACAAAATCCATTGAGACGCTTTCCCATTTCCATAGTGGAACTTCCAATGGGTGAAGCAACCCACCGGGTTTCTTTTGTTCCGCTTTTACTCGTTGGCACACCAAGCATCTAGCGACGTACTCGGCCACATCCTTTTTCATATCGGCCCAAAAGAAAACCCGCTTCATATCTTTGTACATCTTGTCTCCGTCGGGATGAATGGTCATCTTTGAGCGATGAGCATCATCAAGAATGGCCTTCCTTAAGTCTTCGTCTTGTGGTACACAAAGTCTATTATCCCTTCGTAACCAACCCTTATCGTCTAGGCTATACCTACGAAGATGGCTAGACGACTCCCCTCCTTTGAGCTTTTCTACTATCTCAACCAACTGGGGGTTGTCTTGTTGTGCCTCATCAACTCGTCCTAGAAGTGTAGGTCTAACCTCCAAGGATGCTAACAAACCAGGTACTAGGTCAACGGAGGGTCTAAATTCAAACATGGAGATGAATTCTATGCTTCGTAGTTCAACAAACAACGGACTCAAGGACAACCTTTCCTACTTAAGGCGTCTGCTACCACGTTACCCTTGCCCGGGGTATATGCTATTTCAAAATCGTAGGAGGCTAGGAATTCCATCCACCGTTGCTGCCTTAAATTCAAATCCTTCTGAGAGAATAAGTATTTTAATGATTTGTGGTCAGTGAACAGTTCAAATTTCTCACCAAGAAGATAGTGACGCCAAGACTTAAGCGCGAAAACAATTGCGGCTAACTCAAGGTCATGCGTAGGGTAATTCTTTTCATGAACCCTCAACTGCCTTCCACCATAAGCTATTACTCTTCCCTCTTGCATGAGGACCGCGCCAAGTCCCGTCCCACAAGCATCAGTATAGACGGTAAACGGTTTATTCCCGTCTGGCAGCACTAAGACTGGGGCTGAAGTTAAGGCTCTCTTTAAACGTTGGAACGCATCACCACAATCTTCGTCCCACGTAAAAACCAGTTTCTTCTTCGTCAACCGTGTTAATGGGGCTAATATTTTTGCGAAGTCTTTGATAAACTTCCTATAATAGCCAGCCAACCCCAAGAAACTTCTTACTTCGGTTACATTTTTAGGGACCTTCCAATCTTGGATGGCCACCACCTTTGCGGGATCCACTGCTATCCCTTCCTTGGAAACCACGTGCCCTAAGAGCCGTACTTCTTTCCTCCAGAAGTGACACTTAGAAAATTTTGCCTTAAAGTTATGCGCTCGAAGGGTTTCCAACACTTCCCTAAGATGTAGGGCATGCTCTTCTTCATTCTTAGAAAAGACTAAGATGTCATCCACAAAGACTACCACGAATTTGTTAAGGTACTCCCTAAACACCCTACTCATCAAATCAACAAAATATGCGGGGGCGTTTGTCAAACCAAAGGGCATCACTAGCCATTCATAGAATCCGTCAGGAGTCCTAAAAGCAGTCTTATCTATACTATCCTCAGCCACTCTCAGTTGATGAAAGCCAGTGGCTAAGTCCAACTGCGAAAACACTGAGGCGCCAACTAACTGATCAAAGAGATCGTCAATCCTCGGCAGTGGGTGTCGGTTCTTTTTAGTAAGCTTGTTTAGTTCTCTATAGTCCACACAAAGTCTAAGGGACCCATCCGCCTTTGTAGCAAATACTACTGGAGCACCCCACTCTGATATACTACGTCTTATGAACCCCTTCTCAAGCAACTCCTTCACTTGCTTATTGAGTTCCCTCCTTTCACGAGGAGCCATGTGGTGCACTGGCAAAGATACGGGTTTAGCATTATCCACAAGATAAATTCGAAAGTCTATCTCCTGCTTTGGAGGTAAGCCCTTCACCTCCTCAAACACATCCGGATATTCCCGGACCACCTCTACCGTTCGCAGATTCTCTACAGACGCGTCAAGCGATTCAAGATAACTTAGCATAACGGAATTTATGGGACTACAAAAGATGTCGAGAGCATTACCAAGGCGAGTCACAAGCCTAACTACTCTCCTTTCACAATCAAGAATGGCCCCATTTCTAGATAACCAATCCATTCCTAAAATTAGCCCATAGCCCGTGAAGCCCAATACATAAGCATCACATCTAAATTCAACGCTAAGTATAGAGATTTTCAAATCCAAACATATCATGGTCAAATGAGCCGAACCCCCAATTGGATTTGAAACAACCAAGGGATCCTCTACTAAACTGGTGTTCAAGTGCAGTAATTCAACTAATGATGCAGAGATAAACGAATGAGATGCGCCAGAATCGAATAAGGTACGGACAGGATGATCAAACAGAAAAACTAAGCTTTCAACAGAAATTGTTCTACCTCTTTCTTGCAGCGGTGGGGCCGCAATAGCCTGAACTTGCCCCCTTGCCTGCCCTGGTGCCAAAAGAGCCTGCACCTGTCCTCCCGAGGTAGACCCTGCCCTCTGCCCCTTCTTTGGGCAGTCCTTCACCAAATGTCCCGCATCTCCACAATGAAAACAACCAGTCTTCTTTTTCTTTCTACAATCTTTGCTGAGATGGCCAGGCGTCCCACAATTGAAGCATCTCTTCTTCCCTTTTCCATTATTGTTTTTACCACCCTTCTTATTTTGCTGTTGGGGTTTCTTCTGATCCCCTTTCTTTTCAACTGCCTTATCCTCATGCATAAGTGCCATTTCTACTAGCCTTTCAAAGGTGGCTTCCATAGGGATGTGGGTCATAGCCAACCCTTGCAACGGTTCATTCAAGCCTCTAACGAACCTCAACGCTTTCTTCTCTGGCATGTTCACCAACTCCAAGCCAAACCTTGCTAACTGATTAAATTTATTGACATACTCCTTCACTGATAAGCTCCCTTGCTTTAATGTCAGGAATTTTTCCATATTTAAATTCTCCTCTGCCCTTGAAAGAAACTTTGCCTCAAACCTTCGTCTGAAATCCGCCCATGAATCAACTGGACGTTCCCCGTTAGTGACCTCCCACCAAAACGAGGCCTCTCCCTTCATTAACCAAGCAGCTAAACGGACTTTCCTCCCATCTTCCACTTCAAAGATATCCAACAATTCCTCAGTCTCCTTAAGCCAGTCTCTGGCCTCCACAAATGTCTCAGTCCCTTGAAAAGTTTTTCCTCCCATAGCCTTAAATTCCTTGCATGTCTTTGCAAAAGTGTCAACACGAGGAGGAGGAGGAGGAATGGGTGCAACTAGGGGTGGAGGAACATCTGCTGGGCCTGCAGTGGTGGCCCTAGCCTCCAAATATCTGCTAAACCACCCTGGAATCGTCACACCTTCTGGGCGATTAAGATCTTCAGCCATGCTGAAACGAAAAAGGAAAGATTCAAAATGGACAATTCGAAAGATAAAGATAAGGATATGGCTATTTGGGATTATGTTTTTCATAAAAACTTTCTCTAAATAACATGTTTTTGAAATCACTTCTTCCAAAAATACTTCAGAAAAATATTTTTCTAAAAATTTTATCTGTTCTGGTAACCTTATGCTCTGATACCACATGTAACACCCCACGTCCATTAATGTCACTCACAAAGGGAATGCATTAACTTCTATGGAGGTTTTAGGTGAATATAGAACAGTAAAATTTCAACAAGACAGATATAAAATAGTACTTGGAAATTTAAAAACTTTATTTCAATTGCAGCAGAAGTCAAAAAATGTTTGATTACATCATAACACCATAATCAAAGTCAACTACAATATCTATCTTGATAAAACAAGTACATAATCCCATTACATAAATAGACATTAAAAAGAAAGATAACAAGATGGACTTTACTTCAGCAGTCCAAGCTTTCCAAGAGATAAGCAATCCAATCAGACTCCACTGGAACTTGGCCCAACCTGAGGACCTGAAGGGAGAAAAGGATGAAAAAGAGGGGAGGGGGGTCAGACATAAAGTCTAGCGAGTATGATAATTCTACAATACTATCATCAAAATAACTGGACTAAGGCATAAGCTGGAAAACAAGGAAATGTCTATGAAAGAGCAGATTAAGGACATAGACAATCGCTAAAGGAAACGTTATAGGCGCTCCTAAATACTAAAGGATAAACACTATACTGCACCACACCAGTCACCCTAAAGATTGATTCCACTTAGCTTCACTTAGAAACTTTCTTAATGGCTTTACGTACTCCTAGCTGACTACATAGGTGCCGCCTGCCCCTATCTCCACTAGGTGTACCCCACTTTCCATTTTTCGATCGGCTCCCTACTCGTAGATACCCGTGCTGGCCCCACAGTGGGGTGTATCATTCCCCTAAAGTGGCAACCCGATATAACGGAGATGCACGGCTTATACCTACACGATGCAACAACGTCTTACCTACCAGCCCGGGTCCACACACGCATATGAAACCCATTGGACTTGCGTTGCCACCGCTCCCTGTTTTGGCCTCTTATAGTCAAACCCAGTATGCGTGTCCCGTCCTCGACTTGGGTCGAGCCCACAAAGATACGTTTTGGGATACTTGTTGAAATGGGCCCCCATTATTTCCCACAAGCATTCCACCTAAGCTTGTCCCATTAGTCCATCCACTTAACCCACTTAGTCATGTTCATTTACATGTGTATTTGGTTAAGTCTAATCGTATTTCAAATGCCTCTAAAGGCAACCACTAGATTCCTCATGCCACCCAAGGCACCTACTTAACCCCCATGTCCCACCTTACATGATTATCTGGCTAAGTATTTCTTAATTCATTAAGGCCATAACCTCATAAAGACCTCTCACATTAGACTGGCATTTATGGCAGCTGGATTTGCCGGGCGGGTCCGGGCAGTCTTACACCTCAAAAGAGTCTAACCTCGTGTCTTTACAACTGTTATGCTTTAGTTTGGGCCTAGGACCTCTCACATTGGGCCGACATTTGTGACTACTGGATTTGCCGGGCGGGTCCGGGCAGGTTTACGTCACAAACGGGTCCAACCTCGTGTCCTAAGCATTGATTATTATTAATAATCCACTTTCCCCAATTTTAATAATTCCCTACTTGAATTATTAATTAATTCCAAATTTAACAATGTCCATAATTGACTCAATTATGGACATCCGTTTAAGGCATGCAAAATCATATCAATTGCACCCCAATTTATTAATTTCCTAATATTACCCCTACCCCACGTTTGAACGTTTATTCGCAAAATGTATGCTAGACCCTATTAGTCTAACTCATAGCATAAAAGAAAATATTCACAACAACAACATATATATGTGACTAAATAAATCATAACAAGGGGTAAAACTTGCATACATTACAACTTGCATAAGGTTATACATGTCATGGATCTAAGGGTGTCAACTTATTCATAATTCACATAATATGATTTTGATCAAATTTCATAAACTTGTATAGGACATGTGTGAATCAACATCATTAACAATATGGTTTTATATGGGTACACCTAACTCAATAGGCAAATTCCCAAAAATCAAAATTCATTTAATCATAGATTCATGTATATGGGTACACCTAACTTAATAGGCAAATTCCCATATTCAAGATCCAATTAATTTGTAGATTCATGTATATGGGTACACCTAACCCAATAGGAAAATTCCCATAATCAAGATCTATTATAAAAAAAACATAAACTTTAAACATGATCCAATTCGCATAAATACTAACATCATGATTTTACAACTTGTATGATTCAACACAACTTAACATGACATCATTATCATATAACATAAGTATTTCAACATATGTGATAATATGAGATCTACAACATATATAAGATTTACAACATAGCATATCATAATTTGCAACATAGCATGATATGATTTACAACATAGCATAGCATGATTAATCACATATGACATAACATAGGATTATTTACAACATAATCACTACAACATAACAACATATATAAGATAACATAATAACATAACAAGAGATCCACAACATAATTTACAAATACATAACAATTCATATCACTTTCTTGTGATCCATTCATAACTTAATCAAATTATTTTATAATAATATTGTGAGATTCATCATACTCACAATTTTAAAGAAGAGAAATAGAAAGAGAGAGAGCTTTTGATTTGATTTGAGTAGATTTAGTTTGTAGATTAGGCCTTCTTCTTCTTTAGTTTGTGACGGCTATGCTGAACTCCATGGCAACGGCATGTCGGTAGCTCTCCAATTTTTCAAGAGATTTAGGGTTAGAGTCTATCCACTTATTTATAGATTTTAGGATTCATTTAGGCCATTAGATTTAACCTAGAAATAACCGCAGCCATTCAGACCAGATGGGGTTTATCTTATTGACTCAGCAATGAGTCAGAAGTGACTCAGCAAACACTCAGCAAATTATTAAACTTCTATTCATGTTTACATTAACTGCCCATATATATATAAATAAATATATATATATACACACGCACCTATTCATGAATTCAAATTAATCCATAATTAACTTATGACCATTTCTACACATTAATTCTCCAATTAATGTCTTAATTCCATTTTTCGCCTTTTAAGGCAATTCACATATCTCAAATTTGTTATATGCCTTTTTAAGGCTATTTCGTGCAAATTCTCAATATTAATTCTTTTAATTTGTGAATATTAGTATTAACAGAAATACGGGGTGTTACATTGTGCACCATAATCTTCATGATTGTTATCCATTTGTATTGCCGTGCATATTTTGTATGCAATGTGTTCCTATGTCATTGAAACTGTGCACAATACTATTTTCTTGAGTCTTTTGTGCATATATTCATGTACGATGTTGCTTGCAATATCCATACAACAGTGCATGTAGACTTGAATTACAAACTGGCATGCATAATCTAACCTTCATTGTTTGTTGAGCTGAACCACGTATATTTATATATTTAATATATACTGTTGACTGGAAAAAATGACGTAAACACCAAAGATTCCCAATTACTAGAAATTATAAATATGGTCGCATAGACGAGAACATAAAATAGAACATAAGCGGTAAATAACACAAGAGATTTATAGTGGTTCGACCTCAGTGAGGGCCTACGTCCACTTTGAAGAGTTGTTGGAATTTTATTGATCACTTGGAAGATTGCAAGGTTGAGACTATCTCATGATATCTCGTTACATTCACTTTTCATGATATATGACGTCATAATCATCATATATTGAATAAATAAGGAAAAAGACAATTTTGTCCTTCTTCTTCATCAAAGAGGAGATGCCATTAATGAAGCTCTATGGAGGTTTCCAAGCTCAAGAATCTAACCCCATTTGAAGTGTAAGGCCATGGGGATATTTATAGGAAGTGGTTAGGTAAGGTTTTGGTAGGAGTAGGTAGAAATGGGGACCATCTACAGGAAATTCGCGCCTCCAGTTGTCGACCACCGAAAACTTGCACCTGGACAGAGGTGCGAAATTTCGCACCTACTGGGTGCCAAATTCAGCACCTACCAGGTGCGAAACTTCGAACCTATTAGATGTGAGATTTCGCACCTGCTTGGTGCGAAATTTCGCACCTGCCAGGTGCGAAATTTCACATCTGTAAGGTGCAAAATTTCGCACCTGGTAGGTGCGGAATTTCGCACCTACCAGGTGCGAAATTTCACACCTGACATGGTGCGAAGTATGTTTTGTGGGGGATGTGGTCAAGGCTCGTTGGCGCGATCTCTCTTCGGTCTTCCTCCTGCACTTCCTAAGCTTTGCCCTTAGCCCTATCTTCACGCGATGAGTTGTGTCAAGCGTGTCTTGAGTACTTTTGGTAACCGGACCAAAAGGTCGGTTAACATTTGCCCCCCAAAGTACGTCTCGTCTTGACATGATGTGCATTGGAATGAAAGTTGAAATGGTAGTTGGGTTGCGGATTTATCCTGCAAGTTATAGAAAAAAAAACATGTTAGCTAGCGCGCTCGCTCATTGGGGGAAAAGTGAGCGAGTCACTTTTGGTTTGGTGTCGCACGCGCATTTCTAGGTATTCGCATGGCATCATCGTCGCGCATTTCAGGCGATTTAACACTTGGGGGAATAGACGTACGTAAGCGTGATGGTCGATTTTTTTTGAAAGGTCCAAAACTCCGAACGATTGGGGTTCGAAATTTCAAACTGTATAGGTTCGAAATTTCGTACCGTGGCGGTCCGAAATTCGAACCGCAAGGCTCGGAATTTCGAGCCGTGCGGGTTTGAAATTTCGAGCCCGTGGGTTCGAAATTTCGAGCCTCGGAATGCAAAGGGACTTTTCCCTTTTTATTATAAATAGACCCTTCCCCACTTCATTTCACTTCCTTCTATTTTACGTCATCAAATTGCCACTATTTTGAAAGCTTTGTTACTCGACTCTGAAAAAAATTCTAGGTACTGACTCGATCGAAAGAGGGATGGAAGAAGGGAGGTCAAAGTACGGTGGTCAGAGGAGGCTCGAGATTTCGAGCCTGGCAGGGGAGGTTCGGAAATTCGAACCTGTTGGGACTTGATTTTTCGAACCCTGTAGCGTTCGAAATTTCCAACCTTGGGCTCGAATTTCCGAACCCCGTGGGGTTCGAAATTTCGAGCCTTGGGCTCGAAGTTCCAATACCCTAAGGCCGAGATCTTTCGAGCACTGGGGTTTGAGACTTCGAACCCAACGCCTCGAAAATTCAAACCCGAGAGCCTGAAAGTTCGAAACAAAGGGGCTCGAATTTCCGAACCGCCGTGGTTCGAATTTTCGAGCCACCTAGGTTCGAATCGATCCCAGGGTGGTTCAAGTTTTTAACCACCTAGGCTCGGATCTTCGGACCTAAGTGGTTCGAATTTTCGAGCCCGGGGGCGAGCTTAATAGTGTTGCCTTGGCTGGATGCTGATATTTGCCGCTTCGAACTTTGATTTCCGGACTGCCTATCCTTGGACTTGTATACTTCCTTTCTGATTGCATGAATGTACTAAGGCACGCATATATAACTGCACGGACAGGGACTCGAATCTATCACATAGGATAGAGCATATATCTGGACTATAACCGAACTGCTAGGGTCTTTTAAAGCTTCTATGCACATTCTGCTTTTTTGCATGACACCGCACGCACTTGTTAATTTTCACCAACGCGAGGGGTACAGGTTATTTCTCTATGATGTCTAATACTGGTGCATTAAAGTATAACTAGCCATGCAAACAAGATCAAGGACTGGGAAACTTCTAGAAGCAGAGGATTCCCCGCCATCATCTCACACATCTGGCTCTACTGATAATGACAACTCAGGCGGCAACGAGCTTGAGACTACTGAAGAATCGGTTCCCTCCTAATCGGGCAGCTCATCCGAGGTGTCTGAGCATGGGGAGCACATTGAGAGGATACATTATCCTGTCATACATGCGGAAATGGAAAATGTGGACATCATTGGTGGCGGCGAACCACCTTCCCCTGTAGCTCCGGACGTGCTGCCTGACGCAGTTATTTTAGCCAATCCACCGGACTCGATGTCATCGCGCCTGGATTCCACGGTAGCTAGAAAGTTGGCGTTGCGGTTTGGCACCCCGGAGGGAGATGCTCATGCCCCTGGAACGAGTGGAAGGGCCCACGCACCGCGGAGGGTTTCACTGCTTGGAATCGACATACTTGCTTTGCGGGGTGCGTGCCCCCGACCAATGACTTCATTCGGGAAATGTTATTCTAGTTCCGCCTCGCACCTTCACAGCTGCATCTGAATGCTTATTTCTCACTTCTGGGTACTTGCGTTCTTTATCGAGAATTTCTACACCGGGACCCTACCGGAGAGGACATTAGGTATCTCTTTCATTTTAGGCGATCAACTGGTGGATCGTCCTCCCAATGGTTCTTGGAAGCATCTCCCGCTACTAAATTTTTTGTTGGAAAGTGGCCCAGGCCGTCTGTGATTAAGCATGACTGGTTCTTCATTCGCTGCCCTCCCGGGTTTGCGAGGAGGTGGATACAAGGAAGTGAGTACCTTCGTTCTCTTCTTATAGCATTGTCGGGCTCCGTGCCTCATTGTTTTCCGATTGTGGCAGGAAATCCTGAGGCGCCTACTGGTGATGATTATCGTCAATGTCTTGATGCCCTCCGAGCCATCTCTGAAGACTCCCATTGTAAAACCCCACCTCCGTTAAGGTCACTCACAAAGGGAATGCAATAACTTCAGTGGAGCATCATAAGTGTATAGAACAGTAATTACAAAACAGACAAAATTTAAACACCGGAAAATAAATAAAACTTTACTTTATTGATAAAACAGCAGCTTGGTAAAATAGCTGGTACAAAGATTGTTTTCCAGCACCAAAACACCAATACCCATTACAACAAAGCATCTATCTTGTTTAACAAAATAAAGAAGCATGAAATGAAAATGATATTCCCCAATAAAACATTGAGCCAGCCATAGCTGTGAGAAAGAGAGCCCAAAGCAATACATCGACTATCCTCGAGCTTGGAAAGAAAACTGAGCTAAGTGGTAATATTCCCTCCCTGTGAACTTGGTGGAGGGGGAACGGAAGAAAAGAAAGTGAAACAAAACAGAGTCAGACATAAAGCCTGGTAAGTCCAGTGACTTTCAGCATGTAAATAGGTAAAAGCATCATGACATGAATGAACTAGATACCAGACCATAACCATGAAGATAAACATAGCAAGACAACAAATGAAGATCGTTAGATATGACAAGGTAAGATACACTGAATGCGCTTTGGTTCTTTCTCTGATTTCCGATTTTCTCTATACTACCTAACTAGCATCCTCACTAGTGTCTTTTACAGAATGATTCGTATTCCCTACTAGTGTCCCAACTAGTATCCTGTGAAAAAAGATCTGTATCCCCTACCAGTGTCCCAACTAGTATCCTATGTTATATAATAAGGTGATCCCAACCCTGCAATTGTGGTAGCCTTGAGGTGTACATCTAGTATGAGGATCTTACCTCAATCATCCTAATTGCCATGAATATGTTAGATGTACCCTTACAACCACATCGATCGGCTCTCTACTTGTATTAATTTCCCTTGTGTCTGTGTCAATTGGCCCTCTCTTGCGTGTAGATACATGTGCTGGTCCTACCATAGGGTGTATCAATTCCAATGGTGGAAACCCGACACAAATTCTAGATGCACAGTGTATACTACTGATGCCCAGTGCCTGCTTTATCAACTCCGAAGCACGTGCACACCTGTGACGGCCCGCCCCGCACCAACCGACATTTACTCCTAAAAGTGCGTTGTACACATGTCCAGTTAGCACGGAACGGGTCGTCAGAAGGAAAAGGAGGAAGGAAATGAACTAATCAAGAACCTGTAGAATGTCTCACAGCGCATAGAATAAAATATAATAATAACATACTTGACATTAAACAGGTGAGACAGTGCATAAGCTGAAAATCAGAACTAAACATCATAGCAGCGGAAATCCAAAATACAGCTTATTACAACTTTTCAAACTGTCTCAAAGCAAAAGCAAGATAAATGAGGTACACTACTAATAACCAAGTAGCGACCACCAACGACACAGGGAGAATGTGTATATATATATCATACGTGGAAGCCTCCTGCCCGCCTCCGAATCAGCTACACGCGCATCACCAGCTAACCTGTCTCTAGTCTGCTCGTGTGAGCACCCAGAGTAATAAGAGGAGACATAAAACTCTGGGTCAGACATAAAGCCTGGTATGAGCGATAAGCATCTAAAGTGAACAATAACAGGTAGACTAAAACATACCTGAACCTGGACCTGCAACCAAAGAGTTAGCACTACATACTGTACAACACTCTAAGGTACCATATCAAACAGTGTAAAGATGCGGAGGTGGGGGAGGTGTGCATGTCATAATGATGGCAAGCAATCAAACATAGCATCCATCCTCACATCTCTCACTCAGTGCATAAAGCATACGATATTCACCACTTCGATCACCCAACATACCTTGCTACGATCACTTTGCCCCCATGAAGTCATAAATGGCTTCACTGCACTGATAACGTAGCCACAAATCCTTCGCTATGTCCACTTTGCCCCATGGAGTCTCAAGAAACCCACTGCACTGGCTCATAGCCTTACTAATCCTTACTATGTCCACTCTGCCCCATGGAGTCACAAGAACCCCACTGTACTGGCTTATAGTCTTACTACACATCACCTTGCCCCTCGGGTCATAACGACCCTACTGCACTGATAACGTAGTCTTGCTACCATCACTTTGCCCCTCAGGTCATAATGACCCTACTGCACTGATAAGTAGCCATCACTCATTCTTAGTGGTGAATCGAAGTTATGAACGTCGGCAACTCCTTAGCACACGTCCCGCAGCAAAGTCCAACCATGAAGTGAACGCCTTGGTTCCCAACTAGATCCTGAGCTCTAACTTCCCCTATTGGACTACCTTTGCATCTCGGGTTATTGGTCAATACTGGATCGGGTCGGGTTCCTCCTCAAGTTATCAGTTCGGGTCGGTGTCCTTCATCTGTTCGGGTCGGGTCTCCTTCTGGTGCGGTTCGGGTCGGGTATTCCTCTGGGGTCGTTCGGGTGCTTCACTCCGGGTCAGGTTGGGGGTGCCTCTCCTCCAGTCCCTGCTTCCACTTCGATCCGCCTCGTCATCCTCCACACGCTTCGATCCGATCCATCCTCCTCTATCCACTCCGATCCCTACTCTCCAATCCGATCCAATCCCAATTCAGCTAGCGTGGCCTTCCTTTTTGCCACTTTTCCCCAGTGTTGGGTTCCGATCCGATCGGATTCTTTGCTCAGTTCAACATATCCGATCCGAGCCCCCTATCCGATCCGATCCGAACCCTGCACTATTTTCTGAAACTGTTCCAGCAATTGTTTACGCCATTCGACGACGTTTTCGACCATTCTAACTATTGGAATCAATCACAAAGCATTTCATACAGTCATAGCAACATACATAATCAATCACAAACATCAAAACATCAATATGATAGGTAAAAATGGATCAAACATGCCCAAAATCCCATATTTCCCCCTTAAGCATGTTTAGGTGAAACTAATGATAGGATTAGCAAAACTTAACCAAATTAACCCAAATTCATATCAGAGGTCTAAAACATCTTTTAGGAATTAATGAACATTTTTCCCGAATTTTACCATGCATAAATTCGCTAATTAGCACTAATTACCCTTAACTAGTCATAATTAGTGTAAAACTATACAAATCACTCACCTTAGCCACAAAATAAACTAAGATCTGAAATAATTCTCTGATTTGATGTGAATCTCAACGCCAAACAGCAGTTCCTATGTTGATTTGGTGAAGATCTTCCTTGATTAGGGGTTGCTAAGCCAAATCCTTGACCAAAAAATGATTTGGAGGTGATTTAGAGGTTGGAGGCCATTTTTAGGGTTCCTTGGTGATAAGTGGAGGCTAGAAAACTGAAATGGAATGATTCTCCATCTCATTTCAGCCCTCCAATAACCCTAATCCCGAAATGGGTTATGGGCCTACTCACTAATCACCCGATTTGGCCCGGTTAAGCAGTTTTTCACCCTCCAAACCTTGTTTCAGCCATATCTCCCAAACGGTAAGTCCGTTTGGCTATTATGACCACTCTACGGAAAGGTAAACCATCAAACGAATCAAATGGAAGTGGTTTCAGGTCAAAATTCCTTTCCAATCAAAAGTTATGGCCAAAACAGTACCAACTAAGGGCAAAATGGTCATTTAAAAATCGACAAAAATCATGAACATGGGAAATGACTCTAATGGATGTTTCCCAAAGTTACATGACCATACGACTTCACATGAGAAAGAAATAAATATTCTACAATCCTATGATGTGTAGAATACAGGTCGTTACACTCTCCCCCCCTTAAGAAATTTCGCCCCCGAAATTCCCTAATCAAAACACACACAAAGGTTCCCGCATGCCTATCAACCATAAAACAACCATCAAACATGCAAAACAAGTAAAATAAGTCTATCCTAGCATGCGGAATAACTAAATCGCAAAGTAAATCTTACCAGGCAAAGAGTTCTGGATATGCCTTTCTAATGTTCTCCTCTGTCTCCCAGGTACAATCATTCTCGTCCTCGGCCCACTGAACCTTGACTAGCTTCACCGCCTTCCTTCGAAGTTGCTTCGTATCGTGCCCCACAATACGAATCGGCTTGCGGTTCCCAACCGCCTCGGGTTCTACTTCGAAGTCCTCTAACTGATCAGGTGAAATAGTAATATTTGAGTCGTGAACGAACTTCCTTAGTTGGGAAACATGAAACACATTGTGAACTCCCGCAATTTTCTCTGGTAAGCCAACTCTATATGCCAAATTCCCGACTAGTTCAAGAACAGGGAATGGTCGAACAAATCTTGGTGTCAACTTGCCTCTCCTGCCAAATCGTATCACGCTCTTCAACGGAGAGATCTTGACAAACACCAAGTCACCAACGGAGAATTTCAAGTCTCTTCTCCTCTTATCAGCATAACTCTTCTGCCTATCTTGGGTAGCTTTCATTCGTTGCTGAATGATCTTGATCTTATCGGAAGTTTCCCTCACCACGTCTGGTCCAAGCATAAACTTCTCGCCAGTCTCTATCCAACATGATGGTGAGTTGCACGGTCTTCCGTACAAAGCTTCATATGGAGCCATACCAATACTGGATTGGTAGCTATTATTATATGCAAACTCTACTAGATGCAAATGGTTATCCCATGATCCACCAAAATCCAATATACACGCTCTCAAGAGATCTTCCAATATACGATTCACCCTCTCCGTCTGACCGTCGGTCTGAGGATGATATGCGGTACTGAGATGTAATCCTGACCTTAGAGCCTCTTGTAAGCTCTTCCAAAACTCACTAGTGAACAACGGGTCTTGGTCACTCACAATGCTTTTGGGTACTCCATGAAATCTCACTACCCACTTCATATACAATTCTGCCAACTTAGCTGCCGTTCTGGTCGATTTGACTGGTATAAATCTTGCGCTCTTAGTCAATCGATCCACAATTACCCAAATGCTATCATATCCCGATCTAGTCCTTAGTAAACCATCGATGAAATCCATCGAGACTTGCTCCCATTTCCATTCGGGAATTTCTAATGGTTGCAACAACCCACTAGGCTTCTTTTGCTCGGCATTAACTAGCTGGAAATTCATGCATTTGGATATAAACTTCCCAACGTCTCTTTTCATTCCTTCCCAGTAGTAAGTCTGTCTCATGTCTCGATACATCTTATTACCACCGGGATGTATAGTCAGTTTTGAGTGATGACATTCTCTAAGCACTTCATCTCTCAACCCATTCACGTTGGGCACAACTAGTCTTCCGTCCTTCCGAAGCCATCCATCTCGATCAAGCCCATACACACTCATCTCCTCATCGGTACCCATCTCTAACTTGGAGATGATTTCCAATAGGTTAGGATCGTCCCTCTGGCTGGAACAAATCCGCTCTATCAAAGTGGGTCTGATCGTCAAACTAGCTAGCATGACTGGATCCAATTCACACTTTGGTCTGAAATCAAACCCCGCATTATACTCCAGTTGCTTCCATTCAAGAAACATTGCCCCTAAGCTGGCATGTCTCCTACTCAAGGCATCGGCTACCGCATTAACTTTCCCAGGTGTATATGCGATATCAAAATCATACGAAGCAAAGAACTCTAACCATCTCTGCTGACGGAGATTTAAATCCTTCTGAGAGAAGAGATACTTTAACGATTTATGATCGGTAAACAACTCAAATCTTTCTCCCAAGAGATAATGTCTCCACATCTTCAGCGCAAACACGATCGCTGCTAATTCCAAATCATGGGTAGGATACTTCTTCTCATGCGGCTTTAGCTGTCGACTAGCATAAGCTACAACCCTACCTCCTTGCATCAATACAGCACCCAGTCCGGTACCACAAGCATCCGTGTATACCGTCATCTCTTCATTCCTTTTAGGAATGACTAACACTGGCGCACGCGTCAACTTTCCCTTTAGACTCTTGAAGGCATCCTCACACACTCCGTCCCAGACGAAGGACTGATTCTTCTTAGTCAATTGAGTTAACGGTGCTGCTATCTTGGAGAAGTCCTGGATAAACTTACGATAATATCCAGCTAATCCCAGGAAACTTCTTACATCTGTAGCATTCTTGGGCGTAGGCCAATCCTGTACCGTAGCCACCTTCGCAGGGTCCACGGCAATACCATTCTCTGAAACAACATGACCTAAGAATCTCACTTCCCTTCTCCAAAAATGACACTTAGAGAATTTCGCTTTCAATTGGTGTTTCCTCAACACCTCCATCACTATCCTCAAGTGTCCCTTGTGTTCCTCCTCTGTCCTTGAGTAAACAAGGATATCATCCACGAACACAAGAACAAACTTATTCAACTGATCTCTGAATACTCGATTCATAAGATCCACAAAATAGGCTGGTGCATTGGTCAACCCAAATGGCATGACCAACCACTCATAAAATCCAGACGGCGTCCTAAATGCCGTTTTTGGAACACTCTCATCCGCTACTCGAAGCTGATGAAATCCTGTCGCGAGGTCCAACTGGGAGAACACTCTAGCTCCTTCTAGCTGATCAAACAAATCATCTATCCGCAGTAGAGGATACTTATTCTTCCTCGTTACCTTATTCAACTCGCGATAGTCCACACACAAACGAAGGGAACCATCTGCCTTAGTGGCAAACACCACTGGTGCTCCCCACTCGGAGACACTCCTTCTAATAAATCCCTTCTTCAAAAGATTGCTGACTTGCACCCCAAGCTCTCGCTGCTCCCTTGGTGCCATACGACGAAGTGGCATCACTATAGGTCTGGCATCTTTCACTAAATCAATACGGAACTCAATCTCTCGGTGTGGTGGAAGCCCGGTCACCTCCTCGAAGACGTCCGGATACTGGCCAACCACGGGCACATCTAACAACTCATCCTATAGGATGTCGAGGGAATTTACAAAACTAGCCATAACCCCATCACTAGGTAGACTACCAAACACTACCCTCCGCCCATCATCCGCCCTCATTGTCACCAAAAAGCCCTCACAGTCTACCACCACCCCGTATCTTTGGAGCCAATCGACTCCCAATATAATGACATACCCAGTAAAGCCCAAGACAAAGCAATCACATACAAACATACATCCATGACTCGATAAGACAAAATTCCTGCAAATCATACTAAGGCTAGTCGAACCACCAATCGGGTTCGTCACAACCAATGGTCTATCGACTATCTCGGGTTCCAGTCCTAATCTATCAACCATGTCACTAGATATGAAGGAACGGGAAGCCCCAGTATCAAACAAAACTCGAACTGGTACATCATAAATAGAAAGCATACCTTGAATAACAATATTCTTTCCTTTCTCCGCCGCAGTTGGGGCATTCGACGAAGAAGGAACAGCATCAATAGCATATGCTTTCACAATCTGCTTCTCTTTAAGAGGTTGCGGACACTTATCCTTATGATGTCCCACTTGACCACAGTTGTAGCACTTCCTTTCCGCTGGCTTGGCCTGACATTCTTTAGCATAATGGCCCTTCTTTCCACACCTGAAGCACTCAACATCCTTCTTGCTCTTTTTCTGGACACCCTTAGATTGGTCCTGCTTCCTCTTATTCTGAGAGTTATTCTTGCCTCCACCGCCTGCTTGCGGCTTTGGCCCTTCTGCAGATGCAGCCTCAGTCTTTGACTTAGGGAAAAGACTCTCTGATCTCAAAGGTTTCCCCACAATTGATTCAAAAGTCTCATCGATGTGGTTAATAAGCCTTTCCCCCAAGTACCCATCCAAACCAGTAATGAACTTCTCATTCTTCTTTTCAGGAGTATCGATAAGAGATAGTCCATACTTCGACAAAGTGTCGAACTCAGCAATATAATCAGAAACTGCCCTTCCATTCTGCTTGAGTTCCAAGAACCTCTTAAACAACACTGACTTCTGGGCAGCTGGAATGAACTTCTCGCTAAAGCGAGCCTTGAACTGATCCCAAGTAACCTGATCCTCTGGAGTAGCTGTTCTAATGGCATTCCACCAATTCATCGCTCGCCATTGCAGCTGACGAGACGCTAGCCTTCTCTTCATCGCATCCTCAAGACCCAAGTCATCAAAGATACGGTCATAGCTATCCATCCAGTCCTGAACATCCGTGGCCGACTCCGTTCCGTGGAACGGCTTTCCACCAAGATTAGTGTAATCTTTGCACAACTTGGCGAAATCGACCCTAGGCGCCTGCACTACTGAGCCAACACCAACTCCGGGTTGGGAACTGCCCCTTGCATTTCTCTGAGCATATCTCTTATGAGGTTAGTAAACATCGCCCTCATGTCAGCGGCATTCCCTTGGTTGGTCCCTCTACCAGCACCTCTCGTATCTCGGCTCATCGTCAATCTGAAAAAGGGAAACGATTAACGACCCCATAGTGGTGCTAGTGCAGTGCGACTTCATTCTTATACTACTAATAGTATATATATATATATAGCTTTTGAAAACCAAAGTAATCACAAATACGCGCTCTCATATACGTACTATCTCTCCCTGGTGTCTTTCCCTAGGTTAACTACGCAACCTAGAGCTCTGATACCAAGTGTGACGGCCCGCCCCGCACCAACCGACATTTACTCCTAAAAGTGCGCTGTACACATGTCCAGTTAGCACAGAACGGGTCGTCAGAAGGAAAAGGAAGAAGGAAATGAACTAATCAAGAACCTGTAGAATGTCACACAGCGCATAGAATAAAATATAATAATAACATACTTGACATAAAACAGGTGAGACAGTGCATAAGCTGAAAATCAGAACTAAACATCATAGCAGCGGAAATCCAAAATACAGCTTATTACAACTTTTCAAACTGTCTCAAAGCAAAAGTAAGATAAATGAGGTACACTATTAATGCCCAAGTAGCGACCACCAACGACACAGGGAGAATGTGTGTGTGTGTGTGTGTGTATATATATATATATATATATATATATATATATATCATACGTGGAAGCCTCCTGCCCGCCTCCGAATTAGCTACTTGCGCATCACCAGCTAACCTGTCTCTAGTCTGCTCGTGTGAGCACCCAGAGTAATAAGAGGAGACATAAAACTCTGGGTCAGACATAAAGCCTGGTATGAGCGATAAGCATCTAAAGTGAACAATAACAGGTAGACTAAAACATACCTGAACCTGGACATGCAACCAAAGAGTTAGCACTACATACTGTTCAACACTCTAAGGTACCATATCAAACAGTGTAAAGATACGGAGGTGGGGGAGGTGTGCATGTCATAATGATGGAAAACAATCAAACATAGCATCCATCCTCACATCTCTCACTCAGTGCATAAAGCATACGATATTCACCACTTCGATCACCCAACATACCTTGCTACGATCACTTTGCCCCATGAAGTCATAAATGGCTTCACTGCACTGATAACGTAGCCACAAATCCTTCGCTATGTCCACTTTGGCCCATGGAGTCTCAAGAACCCCACTGCACTGGCTCATAGCCTTACTAATCCTTACTATGTCCACTCTGCCCCATGGAGTCACAAGAACCCCACTGCACTGGCTCATAGTCTTACTACGCATCACCTTGCCCCTCGTGTCATAATGACCCTACTGCACTGATAACGTAGTCTTGCTACCATCACTTTGCCCCTCAGGTCATAATGACCCTACTGCACTGATAAGTAGCCATCACTCATTCTTAGTGGTGAATCGAAGTTATGAACGTCAGCAACTCCTTAGCACACGTCCCACAGCAAAGTCCAACCATGAAGTGAACTCCTTGGTTCCCAACTGGATCTTGAGCTCTAACTTCCCCTATTGGACTACCTTTGCATCTCGGGTTATTGGTCAATACTGGGTCGGGTCGGGTTCCTCCTCAAGTTATCGGTTCGGGTCGGTGTCCTTCATCTGTTCGGGTCGGGTCTCCTTCTAGTGCGGTTCGGGTCGGGTATTCCTCTGAGGTCGGGTCGGGTGCTTCACTCCGGGTCGGGTCGGGGGTGCCTCTCCTCTAGTCCCTGCTTCCACTTCGATCCGCCTCGTCATCCTCCACACGCTTCGATCCGATCCATCCTCCTCTATCCGCTCCGATCCCTACTCTCCAATCCGATCCGATCCCAATTCAGCTAGCATGGCCTTCCTTTTTGCCACTTTTCCCCAATGTTGGGTTCCGATCCGATCGGATTCTTTGCTCAGTTAAACATATCCGATCCGAGCCCCCTATCCGATCCGAACCTTGCACTATTTTCTGAAACTGTTCCAGCAAGTGTTTACGCCATTCGACGACATTTTCGACCATTCTAACTATTGGAATCAATCACAAAGCATTTCATACAGATAGCAACATACATAATCGATCACAAACATCAAAACATCAATATGATAGGTAAAAATGGATCAAACATGCCTAAAATCCCATATTTCCCCCTTAAGCATGTTTAGGTGAAACTAATGATTGGATTAGCAAAACTTAACCAAATTAACCCAAATTCATATCAGAGGTCTAAAACATCTTTTAGGAATTTATGAACATTTTTCACGAATTTTACCATGCCTAAATTCGCTAATTAGCACTAATTACCGTTAACTAGTCATAATTAGTGTAAAACTATGCAAATCACTCACCTTAGCCACAAAATAAACTAAGATCTGAAATAATTCTCTGGTTTAATGTGAATCTCAATGCCAAACAGCAGCTCCTATGTTGATTTGGTGAAGATCTTCCTTGAGTAGGGGTTGCTAAGCCAAATCCTTGACCAAAAGATGATTTGGAGGTGATTTAGAGGTTGGAGGCCATTTTTAGGGTTCCTTGGTGATAAGTGGAGGCTAGAAAACTGAAATGGAATGATTCTCCATCTCATTTCAGCCCTTCCATAACCCTAATCCCGAAATGGGTTATGGGCCTACTCACTAATCACCCCATTTGGCCCGGTTAAGCAGTTTTTCACCCTCCAAACCTTGTTTCAGCCATATCTCCCAAACGGTAAGTCCGTTTGGCTATTGTGACCACTCTACGGAAAGGTAAACCATCAAACGAATCAAATGAAGTGGTTTCAGGTCAAAATTCCTTTCCAATCAAAAGTTATGGCCAAAACAGTACCAACTAAGGGCAAAATGGTCATTTAAAAATCGACAAAAATCATGAACATGGGAAATGACTCTAATGGATGTTTCCCAAAGTTACATGACCATACGACTTCACATGGGAAAGAAATAAATATTCCACAATCTTATGATGTGTAGAATACGGGTCGTTACAACACCCGTGCTCCGCCGGAACCTACACTGCTGCACCACTTGCCGCTATTTTGACTGCTTATAATCAGCCCAGTAATCGTGCCCCATCCTGCCTAGTTTAGGGTACCGTGATACATCTATGTGGGTTACTGCTGAAATGGGTCCACGTTACTAGGGTTATCTAGGGTCTATTCGTATAACCCCCAAAATGGTCTAAGTGTTATCCATCCATTCAAGTTAACTTAACCCATCCACACGTCATGTCATGTTGGTTAAGTGTTTCTTATTAACTTAACACTTCTCATTCATCATGTTGTAATTGGTTAAGTGTTTTCTATTAACTTAACCCTGTTCATTCATCATATTATATTGGTTAAGTGTTTCCCCATAGTTTAGCCCCATTCGTTCATCATGTTATGTTGGTTAAGTGTTTCCCATTAACTTAACCTCACTCGTTCACTGGTTAAGTGTTAACTTAACCCTACCACTTGTCGTGTTACATTGGTAAGTGTTTCCATTTTGTGTTACTTAACCCTACCACTTGTTATGTTACACTGGTTAAGTGTTGCCTTCTTGTGTTACTTAACCCTATCACACAACATGTTATATTGGTTAAGTGTTTCCCTCTTGTGTTAACTTAACCCTACCAGTTGTCATGTTACATTAGTTAAGTGTTGCCTTCTTGTGTTAACTTAACCCTACCACTTGTCATGTTCGTTCATTAGCATTAATTCATTCATTAATGCCTCAATCTCTCACATTAGAACTGTAGTTTGTGGTTGCTGGATGTGCCAAGCGGTCCCGGACAGACTTCTACCGCAAACTCATTCTAACCTCGGGTTTAGGGCATAATTCACCAACCTCTCACATTAGATCTATATTTTTACGGTCGCTGGATGTGCTGGGCGGTTTCGGGCAGTCTTACACCGCAACTCAATCTAACATCGGGTTAGACACGTTCATTTTTTAGCTAATTTACATATTTACCATACATGTCCAAGTCTAGATTTTATATGCAAATTATCCCAATTTCACAAAACTAGTCATGTTCCAATTCCCAAGTTATGCCTAACAAATTCAATTACAAGTTATTACCTAAAATAGGTTACACCCAATCTTCCCAAATTTGCAATAATAGTCATGCCCCAAAATCGCAATATACATTATGCTTGGCTTCCCAACCAATAGTTATACCCAATCTAGTTTTAATATTCCAATTTACAATTTCCGCCCAATATACATTTAATATTTCAATTTACCCTAATTTTGCAACAATAACATTTATACCCCAAATCACAAGTTACAAATTATGTTCCACTATTACTAAATAGATTATTCCACAATATCCCCGCATTCCAATCACACGTATAATAAGATCCAGTCTAGATTCTAGGTTAATCAAGATTCATAAAATAAAGGGGGAAGAAAGAAGGAACATGTAACAACCCGTATTTTTATTACATGTTAAAGCCATAAATCAAGGCCGAATTAAATTTTAAAATAAGAATCAAGGGAAACGGGTTGAGCCATTACGTTCGTCTCGAAATTCTGCTTGGAAACGAGTCCGAGTTTTCGAGAAACGGAGAACGTATGAGGGAGATATGACCCTCCGAAGTTTCAGGAATTTTCAAAATCGAAAATAGCTCGAAATTCGAATTCAAACCCCAGCACAGACTGGGCTGGGATTTTCCCGCCCAAGACCAGTTCGACGTGGGGGTCGACACTATAGTCGACCTCCCAGGGACCAGGTCGACCCTATGGTCGACCTGGGGGTCGACCTGGTACCAGAACCCAGTTTTGAGCCTGGGTTCATTCTGATGTATCTGATCTCGTTTTCAGTCTAGATTCGCCCACCTAATCCTATATAAACAGCCCCCTAGCCCCATTCTCTTTACACCATTCTTCTCTCCTTATGTTGCCTCTGAAATAATAGAAATAAATAAATAAAATAATGGCATCGCTACTCTTATGGGATCAAAACTAGAACTAGTGCATCTTCTTCCAAATCTAAATAAGATTAAAAGAGAACAATTGCAACTCTTCTTCTATAATCCAACCAAGGCAAGTGCAGTTATTTTCCGATATGAAATTTAATCATGATCTTGACATAATTATAAATCTGAATCTGAGACTAGGCCCTTTTTCTATTTATCAGATCTATTCCTCTGTTTTATTATTCTATTTGTTTTGTATTTCTTCCTCCTTTCTTTCTTTTTGTTTGATAGCCAGGCTACCACGAGCCTGAGCCATGTCTCATAAGAGATAAACGTATAAACGCTAAATTAGGGAAGAATATTGAATGAGGAATATTTGGGCAAAATCTATTTGTAACTAAATTGAGGACACAACGCATGTTGTAATTCTGGACATAAATTTGAGACATATTTCATAAGATGATCTATGACTTGGAAGAAGAGGATTATAGCGATTTAGAGCATAAAGAACATATTTCATAATTTAAGATCTGGATCTGGGCATATTGAATCTGATAGTTTGTCATTTGGAAGTAGGAGGATTAATTTGCATATGACTTAGGTGTAAAAACCTATATTAAGATTTGATGACTATTAACTGTGAATACACCTAAGTAAGGGTTTTTTTTTGGATATGTGATATGCATTGTAATCAATGGCTATATTTGGCATAATTTATATGTGAATCACGATTAGGACTTTTGGGAGAATATTCTGAACTATGCAAGTTTAACTAAAATTTGGGACATATGTTATATGGTGGATTATGACCATAGTTTGGGCATATAAGTTTAGGCTTACTTTATGAATTAGGCAAGACATGTGAATAGGACTTTAAGGAATGTTTAAATCGGCTAAAACTATTATCTACTTAATATGTTAAATTTGCCTAATCTGCTAAATCTGTTACCTGTTTAATCTGTTGAATTGCCTAAACTGTTAAATATGTTGAATCACCTAATTTGCTAATTATGCCTAATCTGCTATATCTGTTGAGTTGCCTAATCTGCTAAATCTGTTGAACCGCTTGAGCTGCTAAATCTGTTAAATCTGTTGAAAATCTGAATGATTGTAATTTGTGTATGAAAATCCGTAGGCTCGATCTGAGATTGAGCAAAACATGTTAATTTGATTAATCTGCTGCGACTTGAAAAGAAGTCAAATATGTTAAATTGGTATAATTTGTCTGATATTTGTATAATTTCTAATGGAATAAACTAGTTATAATAAAAATGCTGAGACACGAGGTTAGATTCATGTTTGCGGTAGAAGCCTGCCCGGACCCAACCGGCTTAACCAGCAACCGCAAACTGGTAGTCTAATGTGAGAGGTCGTAGGCATAACTAAAATATGCTTAGACACGAGGTTAGGTCTGGCTTATGGCAGAAGTCTTCCGGGAACCGCCCGGCTTATCTAGTGGCCACAAGCTACCGACCTAATGTGAGAGGTTTGCACATTAATATTTAATTAATGCAAATCTGATATAAATATGATATCTAAAACGAGTTGGGTGGATAGGGCTAAACCAACTGGACTGATAAATTAATAAACCTGTTTCATGAATCTGCTGGCCCAATACAAAGTTAGGCAATCTGTAAGTCTGTTAAAACTATACATCTGATCCATTAGTCTGAAAACCTGTTGACTTGATTTTTTGATCCGTGAACTAGTTGATTTGAACTCCATAGGTCTAAAAACTTGTAAACAAGTTAATCTGAAATCCATTAGTCTGGGGACACAAGATTAGGAGGGAAAATACTTGTGTCATCTATTATTTGGGACCCATATTAGTCAGTAACCCTTTCTGGTATCAAAACTATGACCCAACAGTAGGTAGGCTCTGGGCACGCTTACTGAACTATTTATAAGCGGTTAATTCTGATAATGGCGAGGTGTGTTGATGGTGCGTTCCAACCGGGTCATGTGCGTGCATGGATCCCGGTCTGCCTCTGAGGATGTAAGACGCCGTGAAATATGTAAATAGGTCTGTGTCATTCAAAGGTTGCCACTTTAGGGAGTGATACACCCTTCTGTGGGGCTGGAACATGGTATTTATGTATTAGGGAGCCGATCGCTTGGGGTAGATTTAGGGTACACTTAGTTCTGTCTGTTTCCGTTGGGGTACCGTCTATTTATGTTGGGTGGTAACACCTGTCTGTTTCTGCGTGGTACCGTCTATTGGGGTGGTAAAGGCCCATTTACTAGTGTACACCTAATTCTAACATTCTGTTTCCGTAGGGATTATTCTGTTTCCGTCTCTGATTCCGTTTATGTACCTTCTGTCTGTTGGGGTGGTAAAGGCCCATTACTGGCATTCTGTTCCTGTATAGATTATTCTGTTCCGTTTCTGTTTCAGTTTAGACATTAGGGTAACACCTAATCCTGTTATACTAGTATTAGTGCAGAGAAGTAAGATATAAGTAAGAAGCATAACTTGGGCTATATCATTCTGTTTCTTCTGTTTAGTTTAAGTATACCAGTTACTCCTGTTGTTGTTGTCACTTATCCAGCTTTATTTTCATGTCATGATATTATTATCTGTTCATTTGCTGAAAGTCACTAGACTTGCCAGACTTTATGTCTGACCTTGCTTGTTTTCGCCCCTTTTCTTTCGTTCCCCCCCCCCCCCAGGTTTTTAGGGTGGAAATATAGGAGCTTGATTCAGATTTTCTCTGCTTGAAGTATCGCTTGGCCTTGGCTCTATCTTTCCAAGGCAGTTTATGTTGGGGATTATAACTTTAAAAACTATGCATTCTGAAGGCTTTTGTACAAGATCGATATTTTGTACTTGAGTTCTGATATTGTGATTTGAAAAGATGTAACCAAACTTATTTCGGTTTCTGTTGTAATAAAGTTATAAAATTTTCAAGTACTGTTTTATCTGTCTTGTAAATTTCTGTTCTGCCTACTAAAACGCTCCATCAAAGTTGAGGCATTCCCTTTGTGAGTGACCTTAACGGAGGTGGGGTGTTATAGAACATAAATGAGAGTAGGCATAAAACATACATTACAATGATAGATCTGTCAAATATAACATTACGGACCTAAGAGGATTATAGATCCATCAGAATGAACCTAAAAGGATTATATATATCCGACGTTCAACAAAGGTAGGCATGATTGAAGCGATATAATAACTTCCAAGGCATATAAAATAATAGATTCAATAGAAAGATAGGGATAAATCTGAAAAGATTGTCTCATCATCAAGCATGGACTTAGATTCATTTTATTACATGCCAAGATTACTATTATGTATGTAAATCTGAAAATAACATGAACTTACATTGCTAGGATTAGAAAGATAATTGAATCGTTGTTGTTGCAGAAACTCTAATTTGATGTTGATTAATCTTCAAAGTTGATTGTTGATGAAGAACTTCTAATATGATTTAGGTTTTTGAGGCCGCGGCTAAGAGAATTGAGAGTTCAGCAGCATGGATGCGTCATAAGGAATTGTTATGAATTAGGGTTTAGGTATAGAGACGTGTATATAGAAGTATAGGATCAATTTAGGAGATCATCAGAATCACATAGCTCGAAGACAGGTCATCCAGCAAATCAGAAGAAGACATGTCACCACAGAACACTCCAGAATGCTGTGCTAGACCGCCCTCGGTATAGGCGCACTTGGAAGGTGCGCCCATGCATTTTTGTACTGACGCACTTCACAAGTGCGCTAGTGCATTCTGGTTTGTTTTAGTTTTTCTGCCTAACTTCGCTCGTCCATATCACCTTCATACGATATACGTTTTACGCAAACTCGGACTCTATCTCAAGCAGAATTACGAGACGAACACAATGGCGTAACCCGTTTCACCCAATTCTTCTTTTAAAGATTAATTATTCTTTAACTATCTCTTATCGCCCATTTTGAAATTACGGGGTGTTACATTCCCCCCCCCCCCCCCAATTAAAGGATTTCGTCGTCGAAATCTCAAAATTAAGAAGAATGTATATCCAACATCCATCTACTCAACCATTCAATCACAGGCATCCATTTTCCTTAAAAAGGTTTCTAATGCTTTTCATGAACATATGCATAGTGTGTGTATACGTCCTTACCCAAATCCAAAATCAGGCGGTCTACTGATTCAGTTGACCTCCTTAATGCAATTCGTGATAGTGCCATGCATCCATTATGTATGCAAAAGAACCCTATTGATACATATCATTTCTATATGTGTGCACAACCATACATTCAAATGCAACATCCATATGATAACACATCATGTTTCAATCCATATATATATATATATATATATATATATATATATATATATAATCCACTCATGCATATGCAATATGGAAGTGATGGAGCCAATCTAGTGCCTAATGTGTGTGTATATGCATCCACGAGTAACCACTAGCAAACACTTACATCCACTTGCATCCACCAAACATAACATGTCTCAAACACATGTTTACATCCATTGGCTTCTACCTAAGGATCGAGGATAGGACCGAGAGGATATACTTAAAAGATAAAGACTAGCATGCAAATAAACTTTACAAAAAAATATAAGAGAGATCAAGGAAATACCCTCAAAAAAAAATATATGATGCGCGTATCTACTCTTCAATCTTCTAAGTTGCATCTTCTTGAGCTTTACTCCATTGTGCTATGACTGTCTTAATTTCGCGATTGCGTGGCTTCTTAGTTTCTGTTTCCAAAATATGAGTTGGAACTCATTTCACTGTTGCTTCTCGTTCCACCCCTTCTCCTCCTAGTATACTCGACACTACAACTTCTGCTATGTCATGCTAACATTCCAAGAACTATCTCTTGAAAATAAACAGATGCTAACCATGTTACCAAGTGTATTTGTTAAGGTGATTAGAGGTCTCTTCTCTACTTAACTTATCCATTATGTCAACTATCTTAGAGTCTTTTCTTTGTGAAGTCCCTATTTGATCCAAAAGCGTAGGCCTTACTCCTAGCGATGCCAACTACTAACTTAACCGAAGGTTTTTAAATCAAGGGTTGATATGTATTCTGAGCTTTTGCTTTTCACATAAAGAGGACTCGAAGTCAACCTTTTTCTTCTTAAGGCATCCGCTACGGCCTTACCCTTCCTTTTCACATCAAAATGGCGCCTAGTCCCATGCCGCATGCATCCGCGTATACCGTAAACCTTTTACTACCATAAGGTAAAAGTCAAAACTGGCGCCGTTGTAAGAGCCCTCTTCGATCATTGGAAAGCAAAATCAAAATCAATATCCCGAGAAAAGGTTAGATTCTTCTTTGTTAATCCAGTAAGTGGGGCTAATACCAATGCAAAGTTCTTAATGAACTTCCTATATTAACCCACTAGTCCAAGATAGCTTCTTACTTCTATTGCATTCCTTGGGACCTTCCAGTCTTGCACCGCAACTACTTTTGCGGGATCTTCTGCTATCCCTTCTTTAGACACCACATGTCCTAGAAACCTTACTTATTCTCTCCATAAATGACATTTTGGAGAGCTTTGCCTTAAGTTGATGTGCTCGAAGTGTATCCATGACTTCTTTTAAATGCAAAGCATGTTCTTCCTCATTCTTTGAGAAAATCAGGATATCGTCCACGAAGACTACCACAAACTTACTAAGAAACTCCCTAAATACCCTACTCATCAAGTCAAAAAAATAAGCGGGTGCAATCGTCAAATCGAAAGGCATGACAAGCGACTCAAAGAAACCGTCAGGGGTCCTAAAAACAGTCTTGTCTATATTGTCCTCACCTTCTCTTAGCTGATGAAACCCTGTAGCCAAATCTAGTTGGGAGAAAACAGACGCACCTACAAGCTGGTCAAACAAATCATCTATTCCTAGAAGTGGGTGCCTATTTTTCTTTAGTCAGCTTGTTTAATTCTCTACGATCCACGCATAGGCGAAGTGAACCACCCGCTTGGGTTGCGAATACTACAGGAGCACCCCATTTAGAAATACTTCTCTTTATGAACCCCTTTGCAAGCAACTCTTTAATTTGCTCGTTGAGCTCCTTCGTCTCCCTAAGAGCCATGTGTCATACGGGTAATGCAACTGGGTTGGCGTTATCAACCAAGTATATGTGGAAATTTATTTCACGTTTTTGGGGGTAAACCCTTCACTTCATCAAAGACATCGGGATACTCACGGACTACTTAAACGAATTGCAAATTATCAACAGATGCATCAAGAGATTATAGGTAACTAAGCATGACAGAACCCTTAGGGTTACATGAGATTTCGATGGTATTACCGAGGCGAGTCAAAAGTCTAACTATCCTCCTTTCACAATTGAGAATGGCACCATTACTGGATGACCAGTCCAACCCTATAATCAACCCATAGCCCATGAAACCAAAAACGTAAGCATCACATCTAAACTCAACGCTTAGTATAGATATTCCCAAATGCAAACAAATCATAGATGAATGAGCCGAACCCCCAACTTGATTTGAGACAACAATGGGATCCTCTACCCTACTAGTACTAAGGTGCAGAGACTCAACCATGGAAGCAGATAGAAAAGAATGTGAAGCGCCAGAATCAAATAAAGTTCTAACAGGATGATTGAAAAGAAAAACTAAACTTTCAACTGAAACGTTCCTACCTCTCTTAGACACACTAGCGATGAGAGCATGCGATTTCCCTCTAGAAGATTATGTCCTTTGCCTTTCCCTTGTCCTTCGGACACTCCTTGATAAGATGCTTTGCTTCACCATACTGAAAACAACCATCTGTCTTCTTCTTCCTACAATTAAATGACCCACTATACCATAGAAAAGACACTACCTCTTGTCGCGAGATCTATTATTTCTTCCACTCTTCTTATGTTCCAATCCCTTATTTGTGATTCTTCCACCTTGGCCACTTTCTTTTCACCTTTCTCCTTCTCCGTGGATTAAGCCATATCGACAAGCTTCTTATCATGACTATCCTTGTGTAGCTTGTTGACAACTTTCTCGAAACTACCTCCATCGCACGACAACCTACAAAGCTTGAAAGAAGATTAGCCGCAGGTGAAACTACTGCGGCTACAGATGGAGGTTGGGCACTACTTCATCCCCAACATGTGCCGTATGCCTATGAAACTATTGCGAAAAGAAAAGGAAGAATAGATTCAAATAGAAAATCGAAAGATAGTGCATATGGCTTTGGGGAATATGCCTTTTAAAAACAGTGCTTTTCTCTTGAAAAACGCTTCTTTAAAACATGTTTTAGAAAACACCCCTTTTAAAATATGCTTTGAGAAATCTTTTATCTATTCTGGTAACCTTCAGCTCTGATACCACGTGTAACACCCCACCTCCGTTAAGGTCACTCAAAAAGGGAATGAATTAACTTCAGTGGAGCGTCATAAGTGTATAAAACAGATAAATTACTAAACAAACAAAATTTAAACAGCGGAAAATAAAAAAAAAATTAGTTTATTGATAAAACAACAGCTTGGTAAAAGAGCTTGTACAAAGATTGTTTTCCAGCACCAAAACACCAATACCCATTACAAAAAAGCATCCGTCCAGTTTAAAAAAATAAAGAAGCATGAAATGAAGATGATATTCCCCAGTAAAGCATTGAGCCAGCCATAGCTGTGGGAAAGAGAGTCCAAAGCAATATATCGATTATCCTCGAGCTTGGAAAGAAAACTAAGCCAAGTGGTAATATTCCCTCCCTGTGAACCCGGGGGGAACGGAAGAAAAGAAAGCGAAACAAAACAGAGTCAGACATAAAGCCTGGTAAGTCCAGTGACTTTCAGCATGTAAATAGGTAACAGAATCACGACATGAATGAACTGTATACCAAACCATAACCATGATGATAAGCGTAGCAAGACAACAAATGATGCCCTTTTGTGTTACTTAACCCTACCACTTGTCATGTTACACTGGTTAAGTGTTGCCTTCTTGTGTTACTTAACCCTATCACACAACATGTTATATTGGTTAAGTGTTTCCCTCTTGTGTTAACTTAACCCTACCACTTGTCATGTTACATTATTAAGTGTTGTCTTTTTGTGTTAACTTAACCCTACCACTTGTCATGTTCGTTCATTAGCATTAATTCATTCATTAGTGCCTCAACCTGTCACATTAGAACTGTAGTTTGCGGTTGTTGGATGTACCGGGCGGTTCCGGGCAGACTTCTACTGCAAACTCATTCTAACCTCGGTTTTTGGGCATAGTGCGCTAACCTCTCACATCAGTGTTGCGGTCGTTTGATGTGCCGGGCGGTTCCAGGCAGTCTTACACTGCAACTCAATCTAACCTCGGGTTAGGCACGTTCATTTTTTAGCCAATTTACATATTTACCATACGTGTCCAAGTCTAGATTTTATATGCTAATTATCCCAAATTCAAAAAACTAGTCATGTTCCAATTCCCAAGTTATGCCCAACAAATTCAATTACAAGTTATTACCCAAAATAGGTTATACCTAGTCTCCCCAAATTTGCAATAATAGTCATGCCCGAAAATCGCAATATACATTATGCTTGGCATCCCAACCAATAGTTATACCCAATCTAGATTTAATATTCCAATTTACAGTTTCTACCAAATCTAGATTTAATATTTCAATTTACCCTAATTTCGCAACAATAACATTTATACCCCACATCACGAGTTACAAATTATTTTCCACTATTACTAAATAGATTATTCCACAATATCCCCGCATCCCAATCGCACATATAATAAGATTCAGTCTAGATTCTAGGTTAATCTAGATTCATAAAATAAAGGGGGAAGAAAGAAAGAACATAAATGAGAATAGGCATAAAACAGGCATTACAATGATAGATCTGTCAAATATAACTTTATGGACCTAAGAGGATTACAAATCCATTAGAATTGAGGTATAACAAAGATAGATCTGAAATAAACTAATAGAAATAACCTCGTAGACATATAAATCGGATATGAATAACATAATGAACCTAAAAGGATTATATATATCCGACATTGAACAAAGGTAAGCATGACTGAATTGATATAATAACTTCCTAGGCATGTAAAACCATAGATTCAATAGAAGATAGGGATAAATCTGAAAAGATTGTCTCATCATCAAGCATGGACTTAGATTCATTTTATTACATGCCAAGATTACTATTATGTATTTAAATCTGAAAATAACATGAACTTACATTGCTAGGATTAGAAAATATAATTTAATCGTTGTTGTTGCAGAAACTCTAATTTGATGTTGATTAATCTTCAAAGTTGATTGTTAATGAACAACTTCAAATATGATTTAGGTTTATAAGGCGGCGGCTAAGAGAATTGAGAGTTCAGCAGCATAGATGCATCACAAGGAATTTTTATGAATTACGGTTTAGGTTTAGAGATGTATATATAGAAGTATAGGATCAATTTGAGCCTTTAGATGAACTAGGAGATCATCAGAACCACACAGCTCGAAGACAGGTCATCCAGCAAATCAGAAGAAGATACGTCATCACAGAACACTCCAGAATGCTGTACTGGACTGCCCTCGGTATGGGCGCACTTGGCAGGTGCGCCAGTGCATTTTTGTACTGGCGCACTTCACAAGTGCGCTAGTGCATTCTGGTTTATTTCCGGTTTTTCTGCCTAACTTCGTTCGTCCGTATCTCCTTCATAGGTTATCCTTTTTACGCAAACTCGAACTCTATCTCAAGCAGAATTCCGAGACGAACACAATGGAATAACCCATTTTACCCAATTCTTCTTTTAATGATTAATTATTCTTTAATTATCTCCTATGGCCCGTTTTGAAATTACGGGGTGTTACACCCGCAAGATGGACACTGTGGTAGATCAGGACCGCCTTCTGTGTGTTGGATTGCTTCCGGCCAATAGGGCCATAATCAGGCCTGTCGTGGCAAGTGGTGCATTGAAAGGGACAAAGATGGAAGGCCCTACTATTTCTGGTTTGAAGAGGAAAATAGCTTCGACTGGGCCTGGACCAAAAAAGGCTGTTAAGTTCTAAGAGGATGTCGGCAGTGGCAAAGATGGAAGCGCGGAGACGGCTACTTGGGACAAGGGGGCTAACTGACGCTTCTGTCCTACCCCCAGTGGGAGGGATGGGAGAAGAAGCGTTGGCCAGCCTACATTCTCCTTTGACCTATCTAGATGCTACCACTTCCCTTGAAAAAGTGGATCAGTTTGCGGGTCTGGGTACCATCCCTGTGGATTTGTCTCTATGGTTGAGCGTAGCTAGTATGGAGGATCTAGCTCGTGCCGTGGAGGGACTACCTCCCTTGATTGGGGAACAATCTGGTCCATTGAGAGGACACATAGGGCATACGCTTATACACACCACACTGCATAGAAGAGTGCCTGTGCATGTTGCCTTACTGATTTCGCTTTGTTTCTTTGACAGGTGACATGGCCAAAGGAAGTGGAGGACGAGGTCGTGGAGACTGCCATCGCCTCGAAAGTGCTTTTACCAGCTCCTTCAAAAGGGGAGCTAGTTTATATGGCAATGTTCCGCCCCCACGGGGTCGCGACAGCGGGAGTCATCACCAGGATAGGGCTCAGCCATTCACCGCTTCTTCCCCTCCTCCTCCAATTCGGGTGATAGAGGAGATTCACGGCTTGATCCAGGAGGGTCGAGTCATGCTTCGTTAACAACTCCACCCATCACTGCTCTGTTGGCTCCCGTCCAGACTTCTAAGAGGAGAGAGCCACTGCTTGCCTAGCCGAGATCGGATAAGGCGACTGTGGAAGAAACACAAGATTTGACAGAGCCCCAAGTTCAAGAGCTTTCCCTAGAGGAGAAGAAAGCATTCTTGAAGCATCATTTCCCTCGACTTTACTTCAATGAGCTTCCATCTCTCCCTGATCTTCGCCCAACTCCTAATAGGGCATCTGGAGAAATATGGATGCATGTGGAGGCCACGTATCACCAGATCAACGAGCTTACCAAATACTCTCACCACTTATCGGACTTGGTTAGGCAGAAGAACCTGCACCTCCTGAACCATCAACTAACCATTGATGTTGAGAGGAGTTCCGTTGCTAACTTGAATATGGAAATTGGTAGATCTTCCTGTTCCTCTTTCTTTCATGTTCATTAGGAGTCTTTTGTTTTTGTATCTTTAAACACTGGCTTACGGGTCTTGTGGCCTTCCAGCTGAGCTGAAGCAGAGGTACGAGACGCTAAAAAAGGAGGTCGATGACTCTCGCTCTGTGTTCACAGAGACTATAGCCAAACTAACCACCCAGAACATGACTTTGAAGAAGGAAAAGGCTGAGGTGAACCAGGCTTCCATTGACTTGGAGAGAGAAAACGCCAAGGTCTTCCAGCTTTAGGAGTATGATAAAGCTTTACAAGAGGAGAATGACTGCTTAAAGAGGGAGCTTGAGGCGGCGAAGAAGGTGAAGGAGGACGTAGAAGCCAGCAATCGGGATCTGTTATGCACCGTAGAAGGATCGAAAGCTGAGTTCTAGAGAGAGGTGGAGCAATTAAGAGACGAGATAGCGAATGCTGAGTACCGGGCATAGTCGTCTGTGGAGGAAGATATTAAGGACATGCTTGTTAAGGTCCTAAAATTCCGTGGGATTTCTTGGATGGATGACTATTCACGTGAGCTAGCTCGAACCTAGGAAAGGCTGGTTCCATATGAGGCCTTCTTGCGCGAAGTGGATGTTGGTACCTTGGATGAGCGACAATTTATGATTGACCTCTTGACCGAGGAGAAGCGCAAGAAGCAGGACGAGGGTAGGAAGTTGCCGCCTGAGGATGCGGGGAGAGAGAGAGAGATTGGAGAGGCTTGCTGCCGAAAAAGGGAAGTTTGTCATCACTGAGAGCGTTATGGTTGTGGAATATCCTGCGAAGGGAAGCTCTTATTGGTCATTCGTTCCTGAATCGTCCATGGCGATGGACCCGAAAACTCTGACTTGGGTTTCGATTGAGCATGATCCTGCGCATTTGGAACCAGGAGAGATTGGATTTACGATTCCCATTATGCCGGGTGCCCTTTCCATGCTTCCTACACCACCCTTGGCCCGAGGTAAAGTTCCTTTACATTGCATCCCCGAGGATTACGTGATTACTGAGTTTGCGGACTAAAAGGTTGTGTTTTCATTGTGCAGCCCCTTTGGGATTAACTACGGCATCGGGCCCTGCCCCCGCGATCCCCCAAGTGACCAAGTATGGGCTAGGACTCGAGGGGATACAGTTTGGAGAGAGCGGAGATCAGCTTGATACCTTCTCGGGGATGAGGATAACTCCCAGCCTCTACGAAGGCCTTATTGACGAAGGAGAGGAAGTAGATGGGAAAAGTGCGACTACCCGAGGTCTGGTGGAGGAAAAGTTGGGGCCGGATTAAGATACAAGGCAGGAGGTCGTAACATAGACCCGGGAGTAAACTGTAGAGAGGTCTACTACGACTGTTGCCCAGGAACATACTGATGAGGAAGCGGAGAGAAAGAGGGCGGCTGACAAGGCCCGGAAGAGACGAGATGATGAGTAGGCTCAGCGGAGGGCCATCGAGACTCGGAAGAAAAACATGGCCGGTGATCCAGAACACAAATCCCAACAACTTATTGAGCAATGAGCTGCTAAGGAAGCCAGGGAGAAAGCTAGATGGAAAGGGAAAACTATCCCAGAGACGAGTGCCGCAGTAATAGGTCTTGCTGCCGGGGGTGCTCCTAGGCCTTTGGTGCTTACTACCTCTGCCGATGTCACTGAGATTTCTAGCGGTGATGGGGCGGACGAGAGGCGTCTCTCAGCCTCTCACGAGTCGACCACTTCCCAAAGGAGCCAAAGTGAAAAAGGTGTGTCTGGCAAGAGAAAGCCTAGCTAAAAGAATGAACCGTCGAGTGTCGAATCTGCAAAGAAAAAGCATAAAGACAAGAAGAAGAAGCACGGTTAGCGCTAGTTGCTTAAGTGTAGGTTTAGTGCTCATTTTGGTAGTGTAGGCCGGTAGTTTATGCGAGTTCGGCCCTCGCTTTTGGTTTTTCAAGACACGGTGCGGTTCTCCTATACACCCTGTCATTAGAAAGAAAGATATTAGTTATGTAGTTGGTTATAATGTGTGTGTGTTGTAATGAAATATGAATTAGTAAAGATCACACTTTCTGTTAAATGTTCGGATGTTCTTCCCATGCTTTCGGGCGTCCCATACTTGCATAGGCCTACTTATCGTTACATGTAACAAAAAAGCGATTGTGTATTCCACGCCCTGGGTTGATCATTCCAGGGTGGTGTGATAGTGCGCAGGCTTTTAGTTGGTTTCCCTCAGCTTAGGAAGCCCGTAGTTTGCGAATCCAGGCTAGAGCGCCTGCTGTTTTTCCTTGGGTTGCCCAGGGTTAATCCCAATAGTAGCAAAAGAGCATGACATCGCATTGTGCAGTCTGTACAGCATAGGCTCTCCCGTCGTTGATCGAGTTGAGGCGAGCCTGTAGGCGTCATCGTTCGCAAGGAAAGAGAAGCCCGGATCATCAGCCCGTAGGGTCCGATTATGGCCATGGGCTACCCCTTAGCCTTGATAGTTTCGGCAAAGAGACAATTTAAGGTCGGTTCGGTGCGGTGCCAAGATTCGATCATCATCCGCAGTTCGAGGGGAGTTTTATTGCCCCGTATGGCTGTTGGGTGGTTGAACGATTTATCCTCGGCCTCGGCACTGGGACGAGGTTCGAGTTCAAAGTTATTTATACTCAGTCGCGCCGCGGGTCGGCGACTCGAGTAGAATTACCGGCTCCCGTGCTTCAGGTATCGATCGTTGCCAATGTGATTAGGCCACGAGGTTGGCTCGTGGCTCAGCCTGCGGTGCCGACCCTCATGCTAAGGGCTGGTACGACAGTCGGTTGTTTACAAAAGTTAGATGCCAGAATTAGTCAAACAAGTCATGGGAGGAGTAAACACAGAGTAAAGAGATAGAAAGCCGAACATCATTTCCACTAATAACTTTTTGGCATGAGTAGCCTTTACAATGCCTTGAATTGCTACAAAACATCACTATAAAGCGTATACAACCATGTACTAAGTTAAGTGAAGTAGCGGCAGAGATGTTCACTGTTCCAAGCCCTTGGTAGTTCAGCTCCGTCCGCGGTTGCTAGCTTGAAAGTTCCATCACTCGGCCTTCGTAGGATAGAGTACAGGCCCTCCCATCGGGGAGCGAGGCCCGTTGGTGGAGGAAATACCCGTTTTAGGATGAGGTTGCCGATGTTAAGGTCCTTGTGGCGGACTCGAGAGTTAAAGTACCGGGCGACTCGTTGTCATTGGGCATCAGCTCAGAGGTCGGCTTTGTTCCTCTTTTCTTCAAGCAGGTCGAGTGACCCTATGAGTAAATCTTGGTTCGTCTTTGGGTCAAAATAAGTGGCTCGATGAGACTGAAGCTCGAGCTCGATGGGGATGACGACTACGGACCCGTAGGCGAGGGCGAAGGGAGTGTGCCCGATTGCTGTCTTATGGTTTGTTCGGTAGGCCTATAGGGCTAAAGGAAGTTCATCTGCCCACAAGCCCCCAGCATTCTTGAGGCGCTTCTTGATGATGGACTTGATAACTTTGTTAAATGCCTCAACTTGTCCGTTAGACTAGGGGTGTGCTACGACCGAGAATCTTTTTTCAATGTTGTGCCGCTGACAGAAGGATTTGAACTTTACGCTCTCAAATTTAGTGTCGTTGTTTGAGATGATGGCCTGTGGGACCCCGTTTCGAGTGATGATGTTGCATACAACGAAGTTGATCATTTTCTTGGTAGTGATTATGGCGAGGGCCTCGGCCTCTACCCATTTGGTAAAATAATCAACAGCGACGACAACGTATCATGCCCCGCCCCTGGCCATGGGAAGAGTCCCAATGATGTCGATTTCCCACATGGCAAATGTCCATGGCCGGTCATTTGTGTCAGTTCGGTGGGCAGGGCTCTTGGGATCTTTGAGAAGCGTAGGCATTTATCGCACTTGCGAGCGTAATCGATAGCGTCCTGGTCGAGTGTGGGCCAGTAGTAGCCATGTCAGAGTATCTTCCTAGCCAGGGTTTGCCCCCCGGTATGGTAACCACATTCTCCTTCATGTACGCTGACTAGAACCTTGATGGCGTCCTCATAGGCCACACATTTGAGTAAGGGGAAAGAGAAGCCTCTTCGATAGAGTACCCCATCCATCAGGAGGTAACGGGTTGACTGACGGGTGAGCACTCACCTTTCTTTGCGACTCTCTGGGAGGATCCACTGTCGCAGGTAGTTCTTGATTGGTGTCATCCAAGATTCCGGCTCGGGTTCGTTACTCATGGCTGTACTGGTTTGTGTTGGCTTAGTACTGGGGGTGTTGAGCACATCGACGGGGGCGAACCCCACCAGCTGCGGATCCTCGGAACTTGCTAATCTGGCCAGTGAGTCGGCACTTTCATTTTGCTCTCGCAGAATATGGGTGATAATGATGTGGTCAAAGTGAGTGAGTAGTTCCTGTACTTGAACTAGGTATAGAACAAGTCTTCCCCCCTAGCTTGGAATTCTTCCTTCACCTAGCGCACGATGAGCCGTGAATCGGAGAAAATCTGAATAATCTTTAGATTGAGTTCGATCGCGATCCTTAGCCCGGTTATCAACGCCTCATACTCTGCATCGTTGCTGGTATCAAGGAAATTTAGCTTTATCGCGTTGTGTATCGGGCGCCCCTCAGGAGTAATGAGCACGATGCCGGCCCCCGAACACTTGTTGCTGGACGACCCATCCACAAACAACTTCCACCTACTGTCGGGGGCCTCAGCGTTCTCTGGTGAAGTTTCCTCGGGGGCTATGAACTCTACTATGAAGTCGGCGAGGGCTTATCCGAGGATGGTTCGGCGGGGGATGAATGGTATCTCGAACTGACTTAGTTCCATGCTCCACTTTAGCAATCGATCGGACGCTTCGGGTCGTTGTAGAACTGGATGCAGCGGCTGGTCGGTGAAGACCTTTATAGGATGAGCCTGGAAGTATGGCCGAAGTTTCCGGAAGGAGATTAGCAAGCGGAATGCCAGTTTCTCGAGTTTCGGGTAGTTCTTTTCTTCCCCCATCAATCACTTGCTTATGTAGCAGACAGGTCGTTGAATGCGATCTTCAAGCCGTATTAATGCCGAGCTGATTGCCTGCATAGAAACAGCCAAGTAAATATATAAGTCCTCATGAACTACAGGCTTAGACAAGATGGGTGGTCACTCCAAGTAATCCAGGAGTTCCTTGAATGCGGAAGCGCACTAAGGGGTTCACTTGATGTTGCGTTTCCCTTTTCATAGTAAATCGAAGAAAGGAATGCACTTGTCGGTGGCCTTTGAGATGAATCGATTTAAAGCGACGACCTTTCCATTTAAACTTTAAACATCCTTGATATTTTCAGGGATTTGGATATCCCGAATGGCTTAGTTTTTCTCGGGATTAGCTTCAATGCCCTGGGCATTAACGATGAAACCCAGAAACTTTTTTGAAGCGACGCCAAAGGAACATTTGAGAGGGTTGAGTTTCATGTCGTGTCAACCAAGGACATCGAACATTTCGGAGAGGTCGTGGACGTGGTTGCTAGAAACTTTTGATTTAACTAGCATATCGTCCACGTACACCTCCATGGATTTCATGATTTGATTTTTGAGGAGTCGATTAGCCATCCGCTGATACATGGCGCTGGCGTTCTTGGGGCCGAAAGGCATGACGCGATAGCAATAAAGTCTGAGGTCGGTAATGAAGGAGGTGTGGTCCTGATCGCAGAGATTCATCGGGATCTGGTTGTAACCGGAGTAGGCGTCCATGAAAGATAGCAATTGGTATCCAGCGGTTGAATCGACTAGCCGGTCGATCTTTGGGAGCGGGAAGCTATCCTTGGACATGCTTTGTTTAAATCGGAAAAGTCGATACACTTTCGCCATTTTCCATTGTCCTTTTTGACTAGGACCGGATTGGAGACCTATTCAGGGTAATCGGCTTCATGGATGAAGTTGTTGTTTAGCAGGCGATCAACCTCTTCTTCGAGTGCCTTGGATCTCCTGGGTCCCAGGAAGCGGTGCTTTTGTTTGACCGGAGGCATTGTAGGATCTATGCCTAGGGAGTGGCAGGCGATTACCAGGTCTATGCCTTTCATGTCGGAATGATTCCATGCGAATACGTCTAGATTAGCATTTAGGAAGTCCAGAAGATCGTATTTGACTACTGGGTGAAGGTGTGATCCTATCTTTAATACTCGCAATGGATCGTCGAGACTGACTGGTACATCTACTATGAGGCGTCTGAGCCATGGCCCAGACGCCGCTGATTGCTATGCGGAGGCGGTCTTGGCGCAAAAGGCTATGGGCGCTGCTTTGCCCTTGTCCTTATTGCACGCGTTCTTCCATTCTATGACATAACATTCTCTAGCATTGACTTGGTCGCCTTTGACCGTTCTGATCCTGTTTTCCATGGGAAACTTCATTAGGAGGGACCATGGTGATAGGCAAACGCGAAATTTTGTGAGGAATGGACGTATAAGGAAGACATTATATGCCGATAACCACGAAGGTGAGGATTCAGACTCGGCTCCGATCCCCCGTACCGAGTTCGATGGGTAGGTCAATGACTCCTACCGGATAGCTGGATGCCCCATTAAAACCGTGTATCGTGGAATGGCATGGTTTGAGATCTCTTGCCTCTAATTTCATCTGGTCATAGGCGGCTTTGAAAATGATGTTGATCGAACTTCCTGAATCGACCAATATTTTACGAACAGTTGCAGCGCCAATTCGGGCAGTGATGAATAAAGGATTGGTAGTCGGGATTTCAATTCTCGTGGACTCCCTTCCATTGAAGATATTGTCGTCCCACATGGTTTTTCGGAGCTTGGCCGGGATAGACTCATCAGGAGCAAAGCAAGACTCGTAGGTTGCATGCTTAATGAAGCCCACATATTCCTCCATCTTTCGGAAGCTGTCATGCGTGGGGACAGGCCCACCGCATATAGTGTTGATCATGATTCCTCGTCTCAAGTTAGATGGTCCTAGGGCTACCTTGGCGGTCGTCTGGGGAGTTGGCGCTGGAGGTTTTGGATTGGTTTCGGGGGGAAGGGATGTTGGATGTATTGTTCATGTCTCTTTTGTCGGATAAGCATTTCAATTGCATCCCTTAGCTGGCGACATTCATTCGTATTGTGCCCATACATATCATGATATCGGTAGTACCTCCCCGAGTTCTTCTCGGCATCGGTTGATTCCCTGACGTAGGGCATCTTGTATGGCAAGGTGTTACATGTCTCTAGGTAGATAGTTTTTGGATCTTCATTTAGCTGATTGTATGTCTCGTAGGCTTGGTAAGGGCTGGGCTTCCTCGGCTCTATCTAGACCTGATCGTTGCTTCGGCCACCTTGGCCCCCAATGTTTGGTCTTTGTCTGGGTGGTCCTGCCCCCATGTTCGGATTGGAGGGTCCTCCCACTTCTCGCCCCTAGGACGATTATTGGCGGTGCCCGCTCAAGGGATATTGGGGCGACTAGTCTCGGAGATGAGGCTCCGCCTCGCTTCTTCTTGGCATAAGAACTGCCCCGCTTTCTCATAGAAAGCATCGAGGCTCTTTAGTTGTTTTCGGTCGATCCATGCCACAAATTCAAAAGTTGGAAGGACGCCTTTAGCTAGTTGGAAGAGTACGGTGCGCGGATCTGGATCCTTGACCTTGGCGAGGGGGATGTTGAATCTAGAAAGGTAGCTTCTGAGTGATTCTGAGGGCCCTTGGTATAGGTTGGAAAGGGTGAGGGCATTTTTCGGACTTGGGATATGCATCCTGGACTGCTTGACTAACTGTGTCGCCAATTGGCTAAAGTTGTTGACGGAGTTAAGCGGAAGGCGAGAGAACCATAACAGAGCGGTCCCTAATAGGAAGACTGGAAAGTATTTGCACTTGACAGGATCGTCGCCTCTGCTCGAGTCCATTTGCCATTCATAACGGTTCAGGAAAGGACAAGGGTCAGTGGTGCCGTCATAGAGCGGCATCTGCGGCATGCTGAAGCATCGCGGCCATTCAGCTTCATTGACTCTTCGAGTGAAAGGGTTGCACCGAATGTGCGCTTCCCATGAATTATGCACATTCCCTCGCATCTCCCTCATGATTCTTCGGACCATGTCGGGAAGATAGGTCGGATGGGGGTCCGCCAACGGGACCCATGGGTTTTGGCGAGGTTCTAGAGTTCTGGCGCGAGGGCGTCTTCTAGGGTGGATGTCTGGATCATCGTCTTCCATGTCCTTGACATCTATAACGGGATCCTGGCATGCGTGATGATTTGGAACAGGGTCACGCGGACCCGGTTCCGGAAAGGCACGGGCCGTCAAAATAATAGGTTCATTGTCTCGACGGGCGGCGGTTGAGTCTAGTCGATGAGGAGATTGGTTAGTAGGAGAGGGTCCTTCATTGATGGCTAAGTGAGAATGGTCCCGATATTTGACACCCTCGCTATAGGTAACCGTGGTCCGGTCGCCGTTGCCGTTGGCATACCCATTGCCATGGCCATTGTCGAGGGCGTTTGTTCAGGCGGCGACGTTGTTGATGAGACTAAACCTCCTTCTTTGGTGCGGGCCCCTAGACTCGGAAGAGAAAGTTTCCTGGAGTTGCCGCGTAAGGTCGATGTTATTCCGTAGCGCTTGCTTAAGCCCGATAGCTGTATTTTCATACTTCTCACTAAACACATGGACTTGTGCTTGGGTTGCGGCATTTCAGAGTCCGCCACTGGAGGTTCATTTTCATTAGTGGCCGGGATATCCGCTGGTCGAGGTTGTTGAGATGTACCGGCCTCGGCTGTGGCTCAAGAGCCGATCATTGCGTTCTTTGAGTTTTTTACCATCGTAAGCGGACCCGACGACATGTTAAGCAAGGAACCTTAAGCTCGGCGAAGTCGGGATGGTAATGTGCGAGGAAGACGCAATATCCAAGTTTTCTCAATGATAGCACCAAATGTTGATGGCAAAAAATGTCGTAAACACCAGAAATTCCCAATTACTAGGAATTATAAATACAGTCGCATAGACAAGAACATAAAATAGAAAATAAGCAGTAAATAACATAAAAAATTTATAGTGGTTCGGCCTCAGTGAGGGCCTATGTACACTTTGAAGAGTTTTTGGAATTTTATAGATCACTTGGAAGATTACAAGGTTGAGACTATCTCATGATATCTCATTACATTCACTTTTCATGATATATGATGTCATAATCATCATTATATATTGAATAAATAAGGAAAAAGACATTTTTGTCCTTCTTCTTCCTCAAAGAGGAGATTCCATTAATGAAGCTCTATGGAGGTTCCAAGCTCAAGAATCCAACCCCTTTGAAGTGTGAGGCCATGGGGTATTTACAGTAAGTGGTTAGGCAAGGGTTAGGTAGTAGCAGGTAGAAATGGGGACTATCAACAGTAAATTCGCGCCTCCAGCTGTTGGCCACCGAAAATTCGCACCTGGATAGAGGTGTGAAATTTCGGACCTACTAGGTGCGAAATTTCGCACCTGCTGGGTGTGAAATTTCGCACCTACCAGGTGCGAAAATTCGCACCTTTCATGCGAGGTTTCGCACCTATGAGGTGCGAGATAATGCACCTGCTTGGTGCGAAATTTCGCATCTGGTAGATGCGGAATTTTGCACCTACCAGGTACGAAATTTCGCACCTGGCATAGTGTGAAGTATGTTTGGTGGGGGATGTGGTCGAGGCTCGTCGGCGCGATCTCTCTTCGGTCTTCCTCATGCACTTCCTAAGCTTCGCCCTTGGCCCTGTCTTTACGCGATGACTTGAGTCGAGCGTGCCTTGAGTACTTTTGGTAACCGGACCAAAAGGCCGGTTAACATATACAACTTATATACATACACGCACACATACATATATATATATATATGAATAAATATATATGTGTGTGTGTGTGTATATATAAGTGGCTTTTTCTGCATGAATATATTTCCGTTTGTACATGACACTTGAGCTTGACTGGTTTTGATGTTGCTGCCCCATATATTACTTGACCTTGTATTCTGCCCTGTTTGTGCTTTGTTGTCCATTGACTTATGTCGCGTGTACATGCATATATATATATATATATATATATATATACACACACACAATTACATATATGTATATGTGTGTTGACTCTTGAAATTGATCAATACAACATATATATGAATATATATATAGTGTTTATTTGTATATAAGCACAAATGTTTGCATATGTACATATTTATATTTCTTGCTGTTATGCCCTTGTACATATCTGTTTGGCACCATTTGTTTGAACTAATGAGTTTGCACTTGAGCTGCATACACTTGCTTGTCCATGCTGAATTTTAATTTTTTTCCAAATTGCCCCTATATGCCAGAAAAATATTTGTGTATATACGTGTATTGTGCACATGCACATTATATATGTGAGCACTAGAGGATTTGTATACTTGTGGTATTTACAGTGAATCACTGTGAATATCACAAGAAGTCTAGATATAGGTGAATGTATGTATAAATCAGATCAAGTCATGAAATATGATGAGAAATGCACCAAAATTCTAAGGCAAACAAATTTTAAAAACAAAATTATATCTGCTAGAATTCAAAAATATTTTGTTACAGTTTATTATGTGTATTTCTATTACAGGTAAGTAGGTGACTGGACTGACTGTGCTGACAAATAGAAGACAGAAGTGAGTGTCAATAAGTGAATAAATAAATGTAAGTGAGTGGGTCTGCATACATTTGTACAATTGAGTGAAACTGAGAGTTTGTAGGGAGAAACTAATGTAAGAAATGAAATTGAAATGTATTGTATTACTGAGATGTACGGATAGTGAAGTTTTGAACTCTGTACTATTCAGTTATTGAAATAAAGTATTATATTTAAATAAAATACTGTCTGAATATTTAAATTTCTATATAGTAGTATTCTATTTAAAAATAAATATTTAATTATGTCTGTGATGTTGTAGAATAGTACAATAACAAACACACTTATAGTGTATATATATATATATATATATATATGCTTGTTATTATCAAACAAAAATCATAGAATTGTTATATACAACAATCTCCCCCTTTGGATGATGACAAATATATAATATTTTTTTGAATATAGTAAATGTGTTTAACAATGAATTGTTGAACTCCCCTATTGTATGCTCCCCTACAACAAAGCTACCCCTAAATATGTGTATGAGTGAAAGAATAAATGAATTGAAATTTTAGTATTAAAATATTTATAAATATTCACTCACTGATCAAAATCTTAACCATTCTCCCCCTTTTGTTATCATCAAAAGGATACAGAAATTAAAATACTGATGAAAAATTGACCAGAAGTATAAAATCAAATTAAGAGAGAGAATTTTCATCATAAATCTCAAACAAAAATCATAATATTCTGAAAACAAGAAGCAAATTTCACATTCTATAATGATGAATTTACGATGAGATTTATTAAAATGGAGAGAGTTTTAAAATAAATGGTTTTCAATTTTCAATTTTTTTTTTAGAAAATGAGTACAAAACAGTGATGGATTTGGACTGCGATTATAAATTCGACGCAATCAGATAATCTCAAATTCCAATAGCTATCAATCAACAAATCATAATATATCATATAATATTAACACATTCACAAGTTAAAAAATGGATTACTAGGCTAGTTTTTACATGTCAAGGAAGATTTCATATAAATTTTTATTTATTTCCTTTTTTTTTCTTTTTATTTAAGAGCACACTGACCACGCATAACCATAGATTGGATTTTTAAATAAGGTCAGTCGCAACTTAAATTATAAGTAATCTCATAACCATGCATGACCAAATCTTGGATTTTTAAATGAGGTTAGACAAACACTTATGTATAATATATATTTATCATTTTCCATTTTTAAAAAAAAATAGAACTCCTCGGTATGTAAAACCAATAAGGATGATAGAAATATGGTAGGTACAGAAATGATTGTGATTTTTTTCTAAATTAATCATATTATAAAATATGCTTAATTGTACCGAGAATGTTGAATATTTACAGTTATCTCTGTTTTTGAAAAATAATACAGTCACATTTCCATCACACATTTTGACATAGTGTATTTGAGATGATTTTAAAAAGATAAACTCTGCACATTAATATAAAATCATGATGGATGACAAAATGATGATAGAAATGAAGATGGTTGCGGATTAAGCGTGAATTCAAAGATAATATAAAAACTGTTCAAACATCATGAGAGTTTAAATAGAATCTCCTTTTGTTTTGAAATATACCATAGTCAAAACATGTCACAATTTCAGGAATATGATAATAAATTTGATGAATTCTAAATATAGTTCAATTTGGTTATTGATTCCAATTTCTGAATAAATAATCAATAAATGATTTTAAAATTGAAAATCAATTACAAGAGGGAATTAAAAGATCTATACATATTGGAAAATTAGTTTTTAAAAAAGATCAAGTAGTTGAATGAGAAAAATATAGGACACCTAAGACTGATACCACTTGTTATCTCCATTAACGAGGAATGTAATACCACCTTGGTAGCTAACAAGGGCATCTCAGATAACAATATCCAATCATCAGACCCAAGAAGAAATATAACAATCCACTTACTTTTATCAGAGCGCCAAGAAAATGAGTTTCAAAAAAATATTTTCAAAGAAAAATTTAGATTATTTGCATCAAGCCGAAAAGATGATTCATGATCCAAGTTTAGAAATAGTTTATTTGAAATCAGTTGAATGGACGTCCAAACTTCAAGACTCAAAGAATTGATCACACTATTAATTTCAAATCAAAGAAGTGTGTGAGATTCATGATATAAAAATAATCAAATGATTTCAAACAATCAAATATCAAACCCAAATAATCATGAATAAAAATAAATTTCAAGATGCAACACAATGATACTAGCCAATTGATTTTAAATTCAGAAATATCCAAGTCAATCCAAAAACCAATGAAATTATCAAAATAGAAAAATAGTAGTGTGTTGTAATGAGTGTAACTTTTCAAGCCTTTCCAAAAAGAATTAAAAGAAAACTCATAACAGCAAATGTGTGTGAAATTTCATTAGTTTTTCAGATCTTCAAAATTTTAGAATTTAAGTTAACAGTGTTCAAGATATAACAAGAAATAACAAGAACACTTCAGCACTGTTTGGAATTCAGAAATAAATAAAATAATTGCAGACATTTACAATTTTGAATTCAAGATCTGGAAATTATTAAAACATCAGAGTTTTATACAAATGTGGCAGATTTCTAGAAAATCAATAATTCTGCAACTTGAAGCTAAGAAAGCTAAGAAAAATGTGGCAGTGACAATGCAAGTCAGAATAATCAAAAGAAAATAAATAGAAGGGGTAGATGAAAGAATAAATAAAGAAGAATAAAAACAGAGAATATTAACAGAGATGAGTTTAGAGATCGTACTATACTTACAGTAAACAACACGGATCTCAAACTCAACAATCTTGGCTAAGGAACTCTGAATAATTCAATGATAGTAAAGTAGTTTGAATTCTGTTTTCTTTTTGCAAAGCAGTTCCTCATCCTCCACCGGTACATAGAATTTAGGGGATTGAGTGGTCTAACAAAATTTGTAAAATCACTCTGAACTGCGTTCACCACTTTAGGTTCCCTAAGCTGTTTGTATAACTATCTATCTGAATTTACTTTTGTATCCTTAAGTACCCAAATCTATTTAAATTTAACCAAGCTTGTTTTATTTCTTTTTGGGACATAAAAACGTTTAAATGAATTGTTACTAAACAAGTTCTCATATCGATTGTGATTTAAAAATTCTTTGAAATATTCAAATTTCAAATTTTCAAAACGATCCTTTTTAAAACAATTTGAAGGATTTTCCAAATCACAAGAATTCAGATTTTCAAAAACATTAGTTTTCCCAAAACTGAGACCATTCTTTTTTCCAAGAGAAAATTGATTTTTCAGCAGCATATTCAACGATTTTTCTCCAGTTGAAAAACGATTCAAACTCAACTCAAGATAATGATTTAGGATTTTAAAAAGTCATTCTCGATTATTAGCTTTGAACAACGATTGATCTCAAGTCTCTTTTCTTACAATCACTTTGCTTTAACAACAAGTTTTCGTCTTCAAGCATTTTAAATTTAGTTTCGGATTCAGAAATTTCAGATTCAAATTGTTTTTGCTTTTCAAACTGAAGTTTCTCAAAGCACTTGAATTTTTCAATCTCTTTTTGAAGCTCATTTAAGATTGATTCAGATTTCTGTAAATTTTTTATTTTCAAATATTTTTTGTTTGAAATTAAGATTATTTAACTCCTTTTGCGAAGCATTGTTTTTATTAATTAGCTCATCCTCATTTTGTTTAGAACCATAATTTATTTTTCAAGTTTTTGAAGAATTTTATTGAGATGAGCTAAATCATTTTTCAAATTGAAACATTTCTTGCAATCGGAGTTTTCAAGTTATAATTCCAATATATTATTTTTCGAATCAATTCATGACTTTTATATTTCAAAAGTTTATTTTTCCGTTGGAGTTTATCAACAGATTTAGTTAAGTCAGTACAGATATAAACTGAATCCTCATATGATAAATCTTCTGTTTCATCATCTGCTGAGTCTCGATCGTCTGAATTTTTATCTGTACGTCCTGCTAGACACAAATCTGAATCTGAGTTGTCATTCTGGGGTTTTGAGCAGTTGTCTTCCTTTCTTCCATACAATGCACTAGGAGTATTCCAGATTTCCTGTGAATTCAAACAATGGGAGATAAGGTTATATTGGTCTTCATTAAGATATGAATATAAAAATATGTATAGTACGAGAATTAAATCAGTTCTCATTCCTTTATACTAAATTAAACTCATTAATAAAAATATCAACATTTAATATTAATAGATTTTAAATAGGATTCCATTTCTGATTTCCAGTTTAAAAAATCTAAATCATTAAAAATAGTAGGAATCCGACTAGACTGGCCATCACTGGATTGACAATTAGGGAACACCATGACTCTAGAGTGAATGAAATACTTGCTCGGATACCACTTGTTGGATCTAGATTAACCCTAGGTTGGTTAAGATTTATTGTAATTTTTTTACGAGATATTAAAAATATTATAACATTGATTGCAGCAGAGAAAATAAATGCAGGAAATAAATAATACGGATTTTACCCAGCTTTGACAAACCCTGCCTACTACTGCATTCCCAAGATTTCTACTACGTATTAAAAAAAATCCCACTTACAAAACCTTGTTAATCACAAACCCCGCCCCTGCTTTAATCCTGCGCTCAAAACCCTGGACTGATCTTTATCCTTAAGATCAGATTTTCCCCGAATTACAAACACATAATCCATAAACTGTAACTATAAATCTTATAACTAGTAAACCCTAATTTTATAGACAAACTAGAAAACCCCTAGTTTTACAAACAAACTAGAAAACCGATGGATCGATTTACAAAACAAAAAACAAAATAAAACAATTCAAAATAAAAAAAATAAAAATCCTAGTTGTAACAACTTAAAGCACTTAGAATAAAGATTGGCCAGCCTTTTTTAAATTATCTTGGCCTCTTCAAATCTTTGACCCCTCTTTTACTTCAATGTCCTCGAGGGTTTTTCTTCCTTAATCCATTTACGACTTCGATTATTCTGAGTGATATTAGTCTATGATGGATCAAACAATTGTGCTCCTATTTGAATGACTTGCGGAAAAGACTTACGATTGAAACACGAGTGAGTTCTCTTGGTTTTCTTTTGCTCTAGTATTTTGTTCCTTTTTGGTTTTTGATGACCATGCCAGTGATGAATTGGTGAGTATTTTCAAGTTTATAAAACCCTAATACGTTCTTCGATTTCACCCAAAATGACTTGTTTGATTGTTGCGTGTTTCCTCTTGATTAAATGCGTGATTGGTTGTCCCATTTGTTTCCTTGGTTAAATTCTGGAAAACATTGATTTGTTGCCCTATTGATTGGTCGATTTGATAAAGCACTTGTAATACCCCACGTCCATTAATGTTACTCTCAAACAGAATGCATTAACTTTCACAGAGTACTATTGGTGAATAGAACAGAATATAATAAGACAGATACATATATTGGTACTTGAATATTTTCAAAACAACATTTATTGCAGCTGAGAAATAGTTTGATTACAACAACTTCATAAACCAACAAAAAAACCAAGTACACTTAGTAACCATCTTGATAAATTGTTTTTTGAGTACATAAAATAAAAAGCATAACCCAAATACAAGTAGCCATAAAAGAGATGAGCTGAACTTTACTTTCAGCAATCCAAGCACTTCCAAAAGAGAGAGAAAGAGATCCAAGATCAAGCTCCACTAGTACTAGTCCCACCCTGAGAACCTCGGGGGAGGAAAGGAAGAAAAGAGGTGAAAACAAGGGGGTCAGACATAAAGTCTGGCGAGTATAATAACTTTAAAAATATAATTATTAAAGTAACTCGATAAGGCATAAACTGGTAAAACGAGGTATGACCGTGAAACAAGTGGGCATGACAAAGCAAACAAGAGGAATATTTTGGCATTAATCTCGTTCCTAATCACTATAGGATAATTACTATACTGCACCATTACTAGTCACCCTAAGAGTTGATCCCGCCTACAGAACTTAATAATGATAATGGTAATTTTGTGTACCCCTAGTTGCCTTCATAGGTGCCGCCTGCCCCTATCTCCACTAGTTGTACCCACTACCCCTATGCGATCGGCTCCCTAACTCGTAAATACCCATGCTAGTCCCATAGTTGGGTGTGTCACTCCCTAAAGTGGCAACCCGATACCACTAAAGATGCACAGCTTATATCTGCACGATGCAACAACGTCTTACCTACTAGCCCGGGCCCACGCACGCACATGACCCCGTTGGACTTGCGTTGCCACCGTTAACCCGTTTTGACCTCTTACAATCAAACCCAGTAAGCGTGTCCCGTCCTCGATCTAACTCGAGCTCACAAAGATACTTAATGGGTTACTGGTTTGAAAAGGGTCCCTATGTTTAGCACAAGCTTTCCACCAATGCTTGGTCCCCACTAGAACTTCCCACTTAACCCCTTCTTATTCATGTCTTCTTACATGTTTTCAACTTGGTTAAGTGTTTCTAATCACATTTTCACATGCCACCCAGGCCACCCACTTAACCCCAATGTCCCACCACATGTTTATTTGGCTAAGTGTTACTTAATTCATTAGAACCGTAACCTTGTAAAGACCTCCCACATTAGACTACCGTTTGCGGTTGCTAGATTTGTCGGGCGGGTCCGGGCAGTCTTATACCACAAACAGCCTAACTTCATGTCTTTACAATCGTTACGCATTTAATTTGTGCCTTTGACCTCTCACATTAGACTACCGTTCGTTGTTGCTGGATTTGCCGGACAGGTCCGGGCAATCTTATACCACAAACGAGTCTAACCTCGTGTCTTAGGCGGTTAATTATTACACATAATTATTTAACCCCAAATTGGATTAATATCCCTATTCAAATTTGTCGATAAATTCCAAATTAATTTATGTCCATAATTGTCACCTAAATTATGTCCATAATTTCAAGTATATAAATTTATACCAATTAATGTCTCAGATTAATTGTATGCCTTTAAGGCCATTTTATGCCAATTCACAGTTATGTATATTTAATATTTTCCCATTGTCCCCACGCTATTCGTACGTTTTAATATGACATATGTTAGACTCGCAAATAGTCTAACTTATAAAAAGAAAAGCAACATCACAACTTTCATAACACACAAAATAGATCTAAGAATCATGACATAAGTTTGCATAGCTAATAACTTGCATAGGCAATGGATATACATAAATTTGCATAAATAATCATGGATCTAAATATAGATCTAAGCATATAATTACGAAATTGCATATATGGATATGGTTTTCCTATAACTTGCATATGAATTTCATTCAAACTAGCAAATGATTCACACACAAAACTAGCATAGGCAATGGGCATATTGAACATTAATTTGCATAACTATGTACTGCCATGGATCTAAATATAGATCTAAATACAAAGATGTGAACTTGCATACGGATTTAAACATGTAAACTAATGTCACATGTTTGCATGTAAACTAGTATATGTATCTACATGATTCACATATGAACTTGTGTATAATCCACCTACAGACTTGCATAAGATTCATAAACTAGCATACGATTTAACATCCCAAACTTGCATAAGATTCATATACATATGAGTTAACATCCCAAACTTGCATAAGATTCAAAGTCATATTATCATAATCCCAATTATAACTTATCACAATTAAATTAATTAATTATTTTGTGAAAGAAATTATACTCACAACAAAAGAACAGTCTTGTTTTTCTGGGATCTGTATTCTGAAACTGAATTGCTCGCCTTTGTTAGATTGATTGTTATCCTAATTTAGATTTGATTTGATTTTTATTCTTGCTTCTATCTTCTTATTGAGTTGAAAGAGAACGACGGCTACTCTAGGTTCTCCATTGACGGCATGGCGGCTCTTGGTATGAATTAGTGTGATTTTAGGTTAAGAGTTAGGTTGTTTATATAGAATTTTAATTAATTTAGAGCCGTCAGATTAATCCTAGAAGTAATCAAGACCATCCAGTCAAGACAGAATAACACCTCAGCCCTAATGACTCAGCAGTAAGTCAAAACATTGTCACCTTTCAGATCTGCCCGAGGGGGTAGGACGACCCCCAAGTCGACACCCAGGTCGACCTCCTGGTCGACCTGTGTGGGTAGGTCGACCCCAGGTCGACCCTTTGGTGGAACCCAGGTCGACCCTTTGGTCGACCTGGCCCTTGGGAGGGAGAATTTCTGCCTAGCCTACTCCCCTGTCTGAATTTGAATTCTGAACTGTTTTTAATTTATTTGAAATCTGAAACTTCGGAAGGCCATAACTTGCTCATACGGAGTCCAATTCACGCAAACTCGGACTCTATCTCAAGTAGAATTCTGAGACGAACGCAATGGCGTAACCCGTTTCCCGTAATTCTCACATTTGAAATTAAGTATTCTTTAATTCGTTAATTTTAATATTTAAAATCTTGGGGTGTTACAATCTCCCCTCCTTAAAGGATTTCGCTTGCGAAATCTCCTAATTAAGGAGAATGTATATCCTATCATCCAATCATCCATCTACTCGACCATCAAACACAAGCATCCATTGTCCTTACAAGATTTCTAATGCCGTATGAACATATGCAAAAAGTATGTGTATATGTTCCTTATCTAATGCAAAATCAAGCGGTCTACTAATTTAGTTGACCTCCTTAATGTAAATCATGACAGTGCCATGCGTTCATTATGTATGCGAAAGAGAATCCTAATGATACATATTATTTCTACATGTGTTCATTGCCATTCATCTAAATGCATCATCCATATGATAACACAACCATTATACATCCATTAATTTAAATATGCACACACATTTAGATGCAATATGAAAGGGATTGAGCCGATCTAGTGCCTAAAGTGTGTGTACATGCATCCACGAGCAACCACTAGCAACCACTTGCAACCTCTTGCAACCATCAATTATAACATGTTTCAAACACATGTCTACATCCATCGGTTTCTACCTAAGGATAAAGAATAGGACTGAGGAGATATACTTGAAAGATAGATATAAGCATGAATAAACTTATGGAAAAAGAGATCAAGGAGGTACCCTCAAAGAGAAAAGTGTAGGCTGCGCGTATTTTCCTCTCAGTTTCCCAAGTCGTGTCTTCCTCAGCATCACTCCATTGAACTTTAACAAGCTTAACTTCACGGTTGCGTAGCTTTTTGATTTTCGTACCCCAGATACGAGTTGAACTCTTCTCACAGTCGCTTCTCGTTCCACTTCTACGTCCTCTAGTATATTCGGCTCCACCACTTACGCAGATTCATGTAAGCATTTTCATAGTTGAGAAACATGAAAAATATTATGAACTCTAGCCAGTCTCTCAGGTAGCTGTACTCTGTAAACCATCGTCCCAATCCTTTCAATGATAGGAAATGGACCTACAAATCTTGGTGCTGGCTTTCCTACGGACCCAAAGAGAATGACATTCCTCAAAGGAGATACTTTAAGGAACACCGTATCTCCAACCTTAACCTCAAGGTTGGTCCTTCTTTTGTCTGCATATGACTTATGTCTATCTTGTGCAGCCTTCATCCATCTTCTTATCAAGTCCACCTTTTCTGAGGTCTCTCTAATCATGTCTGGCCCAAGTACGAGCTTGTCTGTAGACTCCCACCAACAAGTTGGTGATCTGCACGGTCTTCCATATAAATCTTTGAAGGGCGCCATTCCCATGGTGGCTTGGTAGCTATTGTTGTAGGCGAATTCCACCAAAGGAAGATGATCCTCCCATGTCCCTCCAAATTCAAGAATGCACAATATCAAGAGATCTTCTAGTACTCTGTTCACCCTTTCCGTTTGACCATCGGTTTGGGAGTGATAGGCCATGCTTAAGCATAATTGGGTACTTACTGCCTCTTGCAAACTCTTCCAAAACTCGCTCGTAAAAATAGGATCTGGATCGCTCACTATGGTGGAGGGTATCCCATGAAGTCGAACTATTTCTTTGAGATAAACGGATGCTAGGGACAAGGCAGTCCTTCTACTTTTAATAAGTATAAAGTGAGCGCTTTTAGTGAGCATGTCCACTATTACCCAAATACTGGTATTGCCCCTTCTTGACCTAGGCAACCCATCAACAAAGTCCATCAAAATGCTATCCCACTTCCACTGTGGGACCTCAAGAGGAAGAAGCAGACCACCGAGCTTCTTCTGCTCTGCTTTGACTTGCTGGCATATCAAACACTTAGCGACGAACTCAGCTACATCACTCTTCATGCCATTCCAAAAGAAAACCCTTTTTATATCTTTATACATCTTGTCTCCACCTGGGTGTATGGTCAGTTTGGAATGGTGCGCCTCTTCAAGAACCATCTTCACTAAATGCCTTACTTGTGGGACGCATAACCTTCCATCCCGTCTCAACCAACCCCTATCATTGATGGTGTATCTATTGAGGTGACTAGAAGTCTCACCCCTAACAAGCTTATCCATCATGTCAACTAGCTGAGGGTCTTCTCGTTGCGCGGTTCCTATTGAGTCCAAAAGAGTTGGCCGCACCTCTAGTGATGCTAATAGACCAGGTACAATTTCAGAGGAGGTCTAAAATTAAAGTTTGCTATATATTCCAAGCTTTGCCTTTCTACAAAGAGAGGACTCAAGGTCAGCTTCTTCCTATTTAAGGCATCTCAAAATCATAAGAGTCCAGAAATTCCATCCACCTTTGCTGTCTTTAGTTAAGATCTTTCTGCGAGAAAAGGTACTTCAACGATTTATGGTCAGTATAAAAAAAACCCTCATAACTTGAAAACAAATTAATGGCGGCTCATTCTTCTTCTCGTTTGAGAATTTTCCCTGATGGGCGCCCTCCCAATTCTTTTTCTTCTTTGGGCGATTCGAGGAGATTCCCTCAGCGCTCGTATGCTGATTCTACTCGTTGTTTTACCTCCAAATCTGCTTCGGCTTGTAATTTCAGTTCTTTATCGAAGAAGAATCTTGCTGAAAGGAATCATTTCAAGATCCAACTATGTTTCAGATGTGGGGACTTGCAACATATTGCAAAAGATTGTAGGAATTCGGTTCGGTGTTTTCTTTGTGGTGGTTTTGGGCATCGAAGAGATCGGTGTCTAGCGATTCTCAGAGGAGGTTCGGTTCTAGATCTCTTGCGTTTCAATTGCTTGATGTTTTGTCAGAAATTGAGTTCTCTACTAGATTTTTTTGTTCAGATCTTTCATAAGTCAGAGAACGATGGGGCATATCAGTTGTTATTGCTGGGTTGGCATATGGAGGGTTTGGTCGACGGGTTGTTGTGGCATAAGCGCTCTCTTGATGATTCAAGAAGCGATATTTTTCCTCCTCTTCCATGTGCGTGGAGAGGATGGAACATTCTATTCAATTTTGTTTGAATTTCTGGAAATTAAAGAGGCTCTTTTCTGATTCTTGTTCGAATCTCAAGAGGAAAGCACTGCGGCTGTTGGAGGAGATTCTTGTTCATTTTGATTTTATCAACTCGGCTGTTACTGTGGACCATTGTTTATCTGATTTTCGGGTTTTACCGACATAGGTTGATTCTAATGTCTTGATGGAAGGGGGTATGGCTGAGATTATCGACGTTAAATTTGGGGAAGATGATTTGTTGAATCATGCAGGTAGTGCCTGGGATAATGATATGGTTGATCCTATACTTTTCGATCCAAATGTCCATCTGTGTGCTAGTTCGAATGGTGTTTTTGGGTCAGTTGTTGTTCTGGATAATGAGAGAGAGATTATGGGCAGGAGGAAGGAAGTGATGACTGGGACGGAATGGGAAGATGTGCAGCATCTTTCTTCTGACGAATGTATTGTGTTTTCTCCTGTTATTGATTTTAGGCCCTCTTATTTTGAGCTTGGTGATAATTGGGTTGTGGGGGACGATGTAGGGTTGAGCAATAGCTTTGGGGTGCTACAGGATGTTGATGTAGATGAGGACGTTTCGATGGCTGTTGTCAGTGATTTTTCTGATGCTAATGTGGTTGCTACTGTAATGGCTGATTCTGTGAAGACGCCGAGGAGGAAATATGTTGAGAGAATGTCTGATGTATCCATTGTTCGGGCTGTTGATTCACAGTGGCAAAGGGATTCTAATGGTGGTACTGTCGAATGTCATGCAGCGTTTGATCCTGTTTTCTGTATGGATTCATGTCTGAGTGATAAGGCTGTTAATGATCCTTGTTTGGGGTCTGTTAGTTGTTTGTTGAGGGGTAGTGATAGTTCTCCTTCTGTCTCTGCTGAAATGGTTAGTGATATGGTTAGTTCCTCTCCTGTTATTGCCAAATTCTTTAGATTTGATGGTTTTAGAGCTGCGACACTAAAAGCAAAAGATTTGTATTTGTTTAACAACTTTGGTGTTTGTCCAAAGCATGTTATTGATATTCATATGGTTAAGAGGAGTAGAGGATTATCTGTCAGGAAGCACGATCTCTGGTCGTTGACGAATAAGGGGATCTGCTTGAGTTCGGTACTTTCAGATTTATGTAGCAGTCTGGGCTCTCTCTCCAACTGTGATTCTTTGTCTTGTGATCAGATTAGGCCGGTTTTTGAGACTCTTAGTCAGTCTAGAGATCCGATGTCTAGGAGGGGCAAGCGTAGGAGAGTTTATCCCAGAGCGGGATTAGTTCGTCGTAGTGCGCGTATTAGATCTTATTCCAGATTCTGATAGCTGTGTTTCGCTTTTTTGGACTCAGGACTTTAGAAGTAGTTATGCTGAGGGGATTGCAACGTGCTGTTTTGGATTGGTGATGGTCTTTGCACTGGTGTTTTTTTTATGTTTTGTGTTGGAGTGTTTGTGAGGAGGTAGTCTTTTCTCTCGTTTTTTGTTGTTTGTTGTTGGGAGAGACTAGTCTCAGCATGTGTAGTTGTTTCTGTTTTTTAGCTGGCAGTCTATATTTGTAATCACTTTTTCCATTAATAAATATATGTGTGCTCTCTTCTTTTTAGAAGATCACACATTTTGCTTTCAAAAAAAACGATTTATGGTTAGTATATAATTCAAACTTCTCACCTAGGAGATAATGGCGCCAAGACTTAAGCGCAAAGACGATGGCATCCAACTCTAGATCCTGGGTTGGGTAGTTTTTCTCATGTACTTTCAATTGTCTACCTCCATAAGCTACTACCTTTCCTTTTGCATCAAGATAGCACCTAGTCCCGTACCACATGCGTCCGTGTATATGGTAAACATCTTGCTCCCATCTGGCAGTGTCAGTACTAAGGCTGTTGTTAGAGTCCTTTTCAAATGTTGGAAAGCAACATCGCAATCCATATCCCAAGCGAAAGTTAGGTTCTTCTTTGTTAATCTTGTGAGTGGGGCTGAGATTTTAGCAAAGTCTTTAATGAATTTTTGGTAAAAGCCTGCTAGCCCGAGAAAGCTTCGGACTTCGGTTGCATTCCGTGGAACCCTCCAATCTTGCACCGCAACTACTTTTCGGGGTCCACGGCTAACCCCTCTTTAGACACCACATGTCCAAGAAACCTCACCTCTTCTATCCAGAAATGTCACTTGGAGAATTTGGCCTTCAGCTGATGTGTACAAAGAGTATCCATGACTTCCCTTAAATGCAAAGCATGCTCTTCTTCATTCTACGAGAAGATCAAAATGTTGTCTAGGAAGACCACCACAAACTTATTAAGGAATTCTCGAAACACCCTACTCATCGAGTCAACAAAATAAGCGGGTGCGTTTGTGAAGCCGGAAGGCATGCCAAGCCATTCGAAGAAACCATCCGGGGTTCTGAACGCGGTCTTATCAATGCTGTCTTCAGCCACTCTTAGCTGATGGAACTCGGTAGCTAAATCTAGTGGGGAGAAAACAGACGCACCTACAAGCTGATCAAACAAATCATCTATTCTAGGAAGTGGGTGCCTATTCTTCTTGGTCAGCTTGTTTAGCTCCCTATAATCAACGCATAGGCGAAGTGAACCATCCGCTTTGGTTGCGAATACTACTGGAGCACCCCATTCAGAAATACTACGCCTTATAAACCGCTTTTCTAGCAGCTCTTTGACTTGCTTACTGAAAACTTTTCTCGCCCTATGAGCCATGTGTCTAACGGGTAGAGCTGCGGGTTTTCAATTATCAACAAGGTATATGCAGAAGTCTATCTCCCGCTTTGGAGGTAAGCCCTTCACCTATTCAAATACATTTGAGTATTCACGGACTACTCCAACAAACTGCAAGTTTTCAACAGACGCATCAAGAGATTCTAGGTAACTAAGCATAACAGAATGTATGGGTTACAAGAGATTTCGAGACTGTTGCCAAGGCAAGTCATAAGTCTAACCACTCTCTTTTCACAATCGAGGACGGCACCATTACTGGATAACCAATCCATGCCTAGAATCAATCCATAGCCCGTGAAGCCAAGAACAAAGGCGTTGCATTCAAACTCAACGCTCAAGATAGAAACTCTCAAATACCGACAAATCATTGAAAAATGAGCCGAACCACCAATATGGTTTGAGATTACTATGGGATCCGTAACTAGACTAGTATTTGGGTGCCGTGTTTCAACTAACGAAGCAGACACAAACGAGTGTGAAGCGCCAGAATCAAATAAAGTACGAACAGGATGATCAAACAGAAAAACCAAACTTTCAACAGAAATGTTTCTACCTCTTTTCTGTCCTGGTGCCATGAGAGCCTGAATCTTCCCTCTTGCCTGCCCTGGTGCCGTGAGAGCCTGAATCTGCCCTCTCGAAGTGGACCATGTCCTTTGCCCTTATCCCCGTTTCCTCGAGCAGTCTTTAATTAGATGTCCTACCTCTCCATAGTGGAAGCAACCAGTCTTCTTCTTCTTCCTACAGTCCTTGCTTAAATGGCCTGGTGTCCCACAATTAAAGCACTTTTTCTTTCCCTTGCCATTGTTATCCTTATCGCCTTTCTTGTTTTGCTGTTGTGATTTCTTTTGATCCACTTTCTTCTCCGGTGCCTTATTAGCATTAGCACCTTTATCCTCTTCATGCATAAGCGCCATGTCAACTAATATCTCAAAGGTAGCCCCCATCGGAATGTGGGTCATAGCCAACCCGTGTAGCGGCTCATTCAAGCCTTTGACAAACCTCAGAGCCTTCTTCTTGGGTGTGTTCACCAAGTTTAAGCCAAATCTCGCCAACTGATCGAACTTGTTGACGTACTCCTTTACTGATAAATTCCCCTGCTTCAATGCCAAGAATCTTTCCATGTATAAATTCTCTTCTGCTCGTGAGAGAAATTTCATCTTGAACCTATGTCTGAAATCCATCCACGTCTCTACTGGACGGTCTCCATTCGTGACCTCCCACCAAAACGAGGCTTCGTCCTTTATTAACCAAGCGGCCAATTGGACCTTCCTTCCATCTTCTACCTCGAAAATACCAAATAGATCTTCCACCTCCTTAAGCCAATTTTGGGCTTCAACAAACGTCTCTGATCCATGAAAAGGTATTCCGCCCATTTCTCGAAAGTCTTTGCATATCTTTGAAAAAATATCAACACGGGGAGGGGGAGGAGGAGCGACTACAGTTGGGGGAGGAGGAACATTTGTTGGGCCTGCAGTAGTGGCCCTAGCCACCAGATACCTTCTAAACCAGCCTAGTATCGGTATGCCCTCGGGTATCTCAGGTTCCCCAAACTTGCTAAAAAAGAAAAAGGAAGAGGTTCAAAACGGAGAATTCGAAAGAAAGATATATGGCTCTTGGGGGTTATGTATTTAAAACAAAATTTTCTCTTAAAAACACTCTCCTTAAAACATACTTTTGAAAGTATTTCTTTATAAAACGCTTTTGAAAAACAGTTTCTCAAAATCTCTTATCTGTTCTGTTAACCTTCAGCTCTGATACCACGTGTAACACCCTACGTCTATTAATGTCACTCTCAAAGGGAAGGAATTAACTTTCATGGAGTATTATTGGTGAATAGAACAGAATATAACAAGACAGATACATATATTGGTACTTGAAAATTTTCAAAACAACATTTATTGCAGTGGAGAAATAGTTTGATTACAACAACTTCATAAACCAATAGAAAAACCAAGTACACTTAGTAACCATCTTGACAAATTGTTTTCTGAGTACATAAAATAAAAATCATAACCCCAACACAAGTAGCCATAAAAGAGATGAGCTGAACTTTACTTTCAACAATCCAAGAACTTCCAAAAGAGAGAGAAAGAGATCCAAGATCAAGCTCCACTAGTACTAGTCCCACCCTGAGAACTTGGGGGGGGGGGGAGGAAGAAAAGAGGCGAAAACAAGGGGGTCAGACATAAAGTCTGGCGAGTATAATAACTTTAACAATATAATTATTAAAGTAACTAAGATAAGGCATAAACTGGTAAAACAAGTTCTGACAATGAAACAAATGAGCATGACAAAGCAAACAAGAGGAATATTCTAGCGTTAATCTCGTTCCTAATCACTATAGGATAATTACTATACTGCACCATTACTAGTCACCCTAAGAGTTGATCCCGCCTACAGAACTTAATAATGATAATGGTAGTTTCGTGTACACCTAGTTGCCTTCATAGGTGCCGCCTATCCCTATCTCCACTATTTGTAACCACTACCCCCATGCGATCGGCTCCGTAACTCGTAGATACCACAGTGGGGTGTATCATTCTCCAAAGTGGCAACCCGATACCACTAAAGATGCACGGCTTATATCTACACGATGCAACAACGTCTTACCTACCATCCCGGGCCCACACACGCACATGACATCGTTGGACTTGCGTTGCCACCGTTAACTCGTTTTGTCCTCTTACAATCAAACCCAGTAAGTGTGTCCCGTCCACGATCCAACTCGAGCTCACAAAGATACTTAGTGGCTTACTGGTTTGAAATGGGTCCCCATGTTTGGCACAAGCTTTCCACCTATGCGTGGTCCCCACTAGAACTTCCCACTTAACCCTTTCTTATTCATTTCTTCTTACATTTTTTCAACTTGGTTAAGTGTTTCTTATCGTATTTTCACATGCCACCCAGGCCACCCACTTAACCCCCATGTCCCACCACATGTTTATCTGGTTAATTGTTACTTAATTCATTAGAACCGTAACCTTGTAAAGACCTCCCATATTAGACTACCATTTGCGGTTACTGGATTTTTCAGGCGGGTCCGGGAAGTCTTATACTGCAAACGAGCCAAACCTCATGTCTTTACAATCGTTACTCATTTAACATGTGCATTTGACCTCTTACATTAGACAACCATATGTGGTTGCTGGATTTGCCGGGCGGGTCCGGGCAATCTTATATCACAAACGAGTCTAACCTCATGTCTTAGGTGGTTAATTATTGCACATAATTATTTAATCCCAAATTGGATTAATATCCCTATTCAAATTTGTCAATAGATTCCAAATTAATTTATGTCCATAATGTCACCTAAATTATGTCCATAATTTCAAGTATATAAATTTATACCAATTAATGTCGCAGATTAATTGTATGCCTTTAAGGCCATTTTATGCCAATTCACAATTATGTATATTTAATATTTTCCTATTGTCCCCATGCTATTCGTACGTTTTAATATGACATATGTTAGACTCGCAAATAGTCTAATTTATAAAAAGAAAAGCAACATCACAACTTGCATAACACATAAAATAGATCTAAGAAACATGACATAAGTTTGCATAGCTAATAACTTGCATAGGCAATGGATATACATAAATTTGCATAAACTATCATGGGTCTAAATATAGATCTAAGTATATAATTACGAACTTGCATATATGGATATGGTTTTCCTATAACTTGCATATGAATTTCTTTCAAACTAGCATATGATTCACACACAAAACTAGCATAGGCAATTGGCATATTGAACATAAATTTTCATAACTATGTACTGTCATGGATCTAAATATAGATCTAAATACAAAGATGTGAACTTTCATATGGATCTAAACATTTAAATTAATGTCACATGTTTGCATATAAACTAGTATATGTATCTACATGATTCACATATGAACTTGTGTATAATCCACCTACAGACTTGCATAAGATTCATAAACTAGCATATGATTTAACATCCCAAACTTGCATAAGATTCATATACATATGAGTTAACATCCCAAACTTGCATAAGATTCAAAGTCATATTCTCATAATCCCAATTATAATTTATCACAATTAAATTAATTAATTTATTTGTGAAAGAAATTATTCTCACAACAAAAGAACAGTCTTGTTTTTCTGGGATCTGTATTTTGAAACTGAATTGCTTGCCTTTGATGTAGACTAATTGTCATCCTAATTTAGATTAGATTTGATTTTGATTCTTGCTTTTATCTTGTTATTGAGTTGAAAGAGAACGGAGGCTACTCTAGGTTCTCCATTGACGGCATGGCGGTTCTTGGTATGAATTAGTGTGATTTTAGGTTGAGAGTTATGTTGCTTATATAGAATTTTAATTAATTTAGAGCCATCAGATTAACCCCAGAAGCAATCAAGACCATCCAGTCAAGATAGAATAAAACATCAGCCCAAATGACTCAGTAGTGAGTCAAAACATCGTCACCTTTCAGATCTGCCTGGGGTAGGGGGTAGGTCGACCCCCAGGTCGACACCCAGGTCGACACCCAGGTCGACCCCCTGGTCGACCTGTATGGGTAGGTCGACCCCCAGGCCGACCTCCTGGTCGACCTTGCCCTTGGGAGGGAGAATTCCCGCCCAGCTTGCACCCTTGTCTGAATTTGGATTTTGAACTGTTTTTAATTTATTTGAATTCTGAAACTTCGGAACGTCATAACTTCCTCATGCGGAGTCCAATTCACGCAAACTCAGACTCTATCTCAAGCAGAATTCCGAGACGAACGCAATGGCGTAACCCATTTCCCTTAATTCTTACATTTGAAATAAGTATTCATTAATTCATTAATTTTAATATTTAAAATCACGGGGTGTTACAGCACTCGACTTTATTTCTTACTTAAATTTTGGGATGGCAGTTTTCTGGAAAACAAATAAATCAGTTTTCATGGCCCTTGCGTGATTGATGATTAACTTCTTTGAATCTCCTGTTTGATTTCTAGAAAACGAAATAAATTGTTCTTGCCAAAATAAAACTGTGATTTCTAGAAATAATTTCTTGCCCAGAAATGTTCTTGCTGGATTCTGGGAAGTATTGAAAAAAATACTTTCCTGGAATATGTGTTTTGATTTGCGAAAATCCAGTAGACGAAAATAAATCTTGTCAACAAAAGATTATTTGCCACGATTACAAAAAATAATTCTTTCAAAAAAAAAAGCTTGACAAAAACAAATAATTTTCTGCAAATTATTTCTCCTTCATGCAATTTTTGTTGTACATTGTGACATGAAGTTGTCCATTTGTAAACTGTGCTTTTCACCACGTTTGTATCCAGTCTTGTATATATGGCCTTGCATAATGAATATATTTTCTTGGCATGTGTTTTAATTGTCCATTGAATTGTCCTCTTGTAACTTCTCAAAACAGTTTTGTTATGGCTGATCATATATGCACTTTTGTGTCAATTTGTATCTTACTCGAGATTTTGCACTTGTGTCGCAATGTATATTTTGCATGTGTATTTTCTCTTGAACCTTTTTACATTCATCTGTCTAAAGCAGATATTTTCACCCAGACACTGATTTTGTCCTGCTCTTGAAACTGCATGTGTATTTTGCATGTATATTTTGCATGGTTCTCTACTTTGGTTCCTCTAGCTGTACCACTTTTTATTGCATCCATTGAGCACCTAGCTATTTCGTGGATTCATTGTGCAGGCTTTTGTGATGCTTGAGTTTGAAAAATGCTGCTTTACTTGTGCATGATCATATTTAGTTGTTGTGAATTTTGTGCACATAATCTTCATGATTTCTGACCATTTGTATTGCCATGTACATTTTGTGTGCAATGTATTCTTATGTCTTTACAACTTGCACAATAATATTTTTCTGAGTCTTTTGTGCATATGTTTATATATGTTATTGCTTGCAATATCCATACAATAGTGTATGTTAACTTGAATTAGAAACTGGCATGCATAATCTGAATTCACTGCTTGTCGACCTGAACCTTGTATATATATGTGTGTGTATACATATATATATGTGTACAAACTTGTGTGTGTATATATAAATGTATGTACAAACTTGTGTGTGTATATATATATATATATGAATATATATATGTGTGAGTGGCTTTTATTGCATAAATATATTTCAATTTGTACATGACACTTAAGCTTGACTGGTTTTGCTGTTGCTGCCCCATATATTTCTTGACCTTGTATTTTTTTCCTGTTTGTGCTTTGTTGTCCATTGACTTATGCCGCGTATACATGCACATATATATATATATATATATATATATACACACACAATTATGTATTTGTGTATGTGTGTTTTGACTCTTGGCATTGATTAATACAACATATACATACGGTATATAAATGTGTATATATGTATATAAATGCACAAATGTGTTTATATACACATATTTATGTTTCTTGTTGTTATAGCCATGTACATATCTGTTTGGCTCCATTTATTTGAACTGATGAGTTTGTAGTTAAGCTGCATACACTTGCTTGTCCATGCTGAATTTTCAATTTTCACCAAATTGCCCTTGTATGCTTGAAAAAATATGTGTATACACATACATGTATGTGTATACATGTATTGTGCATAGGAATTTTATATATGTGAGCACTAGAGGATTTGTCTGCCTTATGGTATTTATAGTGAATCGCTGTGAATATCACAAGAAGTCTAGACACAGATGAATGCACATATAAATCAGATCAAGTCATGAATATGATGAGAAACACACCAAAATTCTAAAGCAAATAAATTTGACAAATAAAATTATATCTGCTAGAATTTAAAAATATTTTGTTCCAGTTTACTGTGTGTATTTCTGTTATAGGTAAGTAGGTGACTAGACTGACTGTGCTAACAGACATAAGTTAGTGTCAGTGAGTGAATAAATAAATGTAACTGAGTGTGTATGAATGTAATTGTACAGTTGAGTGAAACAGAGAGTTTGTAGTAGGGTACTGATGTAGGAAATGAAATTGAAATGTATTGTATTACTGAGATGTACAAATAGTGGAGTTATGAAATCTGTACTATTCAAATGTTGGAATAAAATATTATATCTTAAAAAATACTAATTGAATATTTAGATTCCTATGCAGTAGTATTCTATTTAAATATAAATATTTAATTATGTCCGTGATGTAGTAGAATAGTACAATAACAAACATATTTATGATAATACATATATGTTTGTTATCAGCAAACAAAAATCATAGAATTGTTATATATAACAGATTCTTGTTCATTAGAACGAATATAATAAAATCCGAGCCAATTTAATCGAGAATTGACATTGCTTTACCCAGCATTGGGTCGACCCCTAGGTTGTCCCGGTCCTAGGATGGGTCGACCCCCGGGTCGACCCATTAGTTGGGCCTCTTACGTTGATTTTTCCTTAATTAAATTTTGTTTAATGTTAACTGCAACATTCTTTTTCTCACAAACATTCGTATGTAAATTAATTTCTTTCATTTATAAGGTATGTTTAATGTTTCAATTTAAAACTCGCGCGTTTATATTGGAGTATAACTTCGTAAACTTTTGTTTGTTAATAGATGCGCAATAAATGTTATTATTAACGTTATTTTTTCACCAAATTTCTTTCTAATCTATTTAATTATCTCTAATTTTTTCAATGCGCTTTCACATACATAAATAAATGTGCCCATTCATTCCATTATTATCTTTCGCCCTTAATTTACACTTTAAATTTCAATTTTTGATTCAATGCGTATACATTTACGCACAACTCCTTTTATTTTCAAAATTTGAACAATGCTTTAATTACATTTACTTCTTACTTATTTTTAATTAATTGCATGTTACTTTTGAATGCCCATATATATACACTTACATATATATATATACACACACACACACACACACAGACATATATATACATATACACACACACATACATTATATATATATATATATATCTTAGAACTTGCATCCATTTTAGTTGATCTTCTTAAAATTTAAAACATGATGCCAGTGGGATTCGAACTCTAAGCCACCATCAAGGGAAGTATATGCTTTACTAACTCACCTAACTTAGTTTTTATTCATAAGATTAAAACATTGGTAGCTATTGATATTGTTTGTGTTTTTATTATATCTTCGTTTTCATGTTTGTTCTTAAACTTCATATAAATATATATATATATATATATATATATCTTCTTCATTTTAAATCTGTTTTTGCAAACCATAGGTCTAAATTGATCAGAAAATCACCACGGACTACAGTGAAACCAGTTCCATGATGAAATTCTGAAAATTTTACAAATTTTTATTTTATTATTTAATTTAAAAATGCGGGGTGTTACATTCTCCCACCCTTAGGAAATTTTGTCCCAGAAAATTGGTATGGGTAAAACTAAGCAATTCCTCGCATAATTTACAACCATCATGTGTACATCCAATTTTGCAACTTTTTATGCACCTGTGCAAAGTGTGACACAACATAAAAATACGTGAATACTTAAGCGGTATCTCCTATATGAATGCAATTTTTCTTGAAAATCTTCTTTTAAAACATGATGCATACATCCTAAATACAATGGCAATTTCTATATGAGTGTAATATTTTGAAAACCAAAATTACGTTTTCATCCAATTTTTCCCACTCTTACAAGTAGGAGCGTAGTTTATCGAATTTTCGCATCCAACCCCTTTAAACCAACTTTTAGTTTGTGAATTTCAGAAAAGTCTAATTTTCTGAATTCTATTTCTTATATTAGAAAGAGGTAGAAAATGGAAAATTGCACATTTTCCATCCACTTTTACGCACCTATTTCCCCATATTTGGAAACCTTAATTGCTAATCTTACAAAAATTCTTTTTTTCTATTCCTAGCATAGTTTACACAAGAAAAGATTCTTTTCAGTTTTCCAAGCTTACTCGAAAGAATTCATTTCCTTTCATTGTTCTCAAATTTTGCAGCTATCATCTTTTTTTGTTTTTCTTTTAGTTGTTCATCTGTTACCTTCATTTTCATTTAATTCACAATATCCTATGTTTTTGTTCTTACCTAGTGATCATAATAAACACTTAGGAAGAAATATCCAACTAAACCATTCTATTTTTCTAAAATAGAATACTACTTAGGAATGCAAGTCTATACTAAAAGAAAACTTTCCTATTTCCACAACGGGTGCTAAAAAGTATTTCTATTAATTACCAACCCTGTCATACATTTACTTATAAAAATCCCAACTTGCTTTTTTTCAACTTAGTTCCTCTTTATCCTCTTTCATTAAACCATGCAATTTTAAACAGTAATCACTTGAAACATCTTTTCAAAATTCCCTCAAACCTTTACTAACCATCCATGCACATTAATGAGACCCTTTATCATTAAATTATTTCACTCAAGGTCACCTCTGAACCCCATATGTCCAATTCCTTTATTCACGCTTGCAGTTAACCACTTATAGCGCTTAACACCATAACTTGCTTATGCATTTAATACTTTGAAAATAAGTTTGCATAATTACCTCAGTAATCCTTTTAATGCAACTCTTAACATTGCAAACCAATAAATTTTTATAATTGTAAACTTTTAATTTTGAAACTTGAAAACTTCTTCTAGGAAACTTTTTCTACATTTACATTTTTTTAAAGTTCTTTTTTTAATTCTAACCATGGGGCTGATTACAAAGTGGTTTCTAACTTTTGCAGTTTCCAAATTATTTGTGCAAAATTACATTTCTTTGTCCTAAATTTCTTCTTTACATAAATTTTTAACAAATTACATCTGAATTGAAGACTAAGACTAGCACCACTTTTACGTTTAATATATATATATATATATATATATATATATATGTATCCATTTTTCTCCATTTTAATCTTTTCTTAATTTGCAAGGCGCTACTGCCCAATCCACTAATATGAAATACCAAATTTTCAGTTATTTACACATAGAATTTTTTCCAAACATTTTATACACTTTCCACCCTAACTACTCGTGGGTCTATAATCCATAAACTTCCATAACTGTTTCCTTAGTGAACAAAACCAATACCCTAACTTCTTCTATGTGCCACTCACTTAATCAATGGGTTCTTCAATGGATGTAGGTATATGTAATATTTATATTTTGAAAATGCAAATACGTTATGTTGACATGCTTTTTGGTCGAAGCTGTCACACGTCGAGGTTTTACTTCACTATGCGCTTAAGCATCAGTAACATTGTCGGAAAGCACAAAGCGATTTGGTCGAAGTCACAACATAAACATAAAAGTGGCGCGAAACCCTTTTAGATGACCTCTTTTTGGCTTAAAAACATGGATTATGGTGCTTTTCATAGAAATTCTTGTAGCCCTCTAAGTTAGCTTCATGTACAACTTTCGTTTGTCCCAATGATCTAACATTCTTGCCAATACATTATCCTTATTCTGCTCCGGGTTATAATCTCTAATAAAGAACTAGTGCGAACCCGTGCTACGCACACGGGTTGTTGCGATAAGGTTGCAGAAATTTTTTTGTATAGTATTTGATTACTCGATCTTCAAATGATTTGTTTGGAATAAAAATAATTGTTCAAGTTGCAAATTATCATGTGTTTAATTAACGAATAAATAGGCTTAGGGAAAAATGCAATGTCAGTGACGTTAGGTTGTAATACGGTTATAGGTGTTAGCAAATGTGCGGCAATCGGAATTTTTGTAAAGAGTATGGGCAAAGCGTGGATGAAACTCAAAAGAAAATAGCAGATACATAAATATACCTTTGAATAAAGTGTAGTACGTTATACGTATGTTGAAGCTCATAGCACTTATAATATATTTTAAAACTGAAGCACTACGTATAGTTTTATAGTACAAAGAATGGTAAAAGAGTACACAATTTTTGTACTACAAATATTCCGATTGCAATCGAATGTTTATTTGATGGTACAACGTAGTAAGAATATTGTATGAAGCAGTATTGGCAATAATTAAGTGAATACGTCTCGTATTTCACACGTCGATCATGCAACATCAGAAATAACCACTGTGTGGGTTACGTGGGATGTCCCAGTTGCAGTCCAGAATGTATACTACATGACAGCTAATTTGATAAGCATATAGGTTGCAATGAATTTAAAGTTACATCGTCCGTGTTGAAGCAATTCAAGCAGAGAAGGTATTATCCATTATCTTGATACAATACCTGTACCTGGCAAGGGGAGGATGACATATGATAAATATCTTGACGGATTAGGAAAATTTAAGATTATGGTTGAAAACGTACTGTTAAGTCGTTTATTCTGAGTATAGCACCTCAAGGTAACAGGACAGCTGATTCAAGTACAAATTCGGTGTTCACCTGTCGCCATAATTGGTTGTTTCATGTCGTCTATTAGAAGTTGTGTTCTACTTATGTTGAAAATGAACATATACTTACTGATCCATGTGCGTGGAGTCTTTTCCCTTCTACCTGCAGCTCATGGAAGGTACGTAGTTATGTAAACTCCATCCCCAAATGCAAGTGTCATGAACTGGTAAGACCATTGAAATGATTAATTTTGATGTTATGTGGAGCACCATTTGATTTGTAGCTGGATGCAGTTGATGTTCCGGACTGACCATGATGCAGATGTGACCACTACGTAGTGCAGCGGTTGTCTTTGCGACAAAAACACATAACATATTCCAACTTAATAAACTGAAGGAAGCTAGAATGCGAGAACATTTAACTCTTAAATAGTTAAGTGACAGAAAATGGTTAAAAAATATGAACAAATGCTCATAAACTCATAACTGCGAGTAAGTATCATCTTTCATATCAGTATGCAGTAAATGATAAAAAAACCAATAAAGGCAAATGGGTACACATAGCAAGAAATATAGATAAGTAAATAAATGCAAAGTAGAAGTGAAATTCCTAAGGATAGGAGGTTCGTACAGAAGAGGCAAAACAACAATGTTGAATAGTACAAAGCAAATAAAATGGAAGGTAAAAACAGTCAAATGTAATTCAGTTCAACAAAAAGTAAAAGAAGATTGGTAAATAAGTGCATGACTGGAGCAGGATGTAGAAGAAGAATCTAAGAACGTTTTTTCTTTGTCACACGATTCTTTTGTACTGCACCATGTTCTTCGGATGGTTGGGAGAGCTGATTAAAAAAGTTAAGCTGGATTTATACGAATGAGAGATATAGGAAAGCAAATTGTATTTTTAGTGAGAACAATATTTTGTTGTACCGTTGTTGTATTCGAGGCTACTTCAATTTCAGGTTCCTCCTTCACTTTATTGTGGATTTTATATGCGATCAGATTATGATTGCTCCTTGCCTGCCCGGACCTTGTAGTGTTGACATGGAACATAAAATCACGTCCAATGACTGAGTTGAAAAGTTGATCAAGTCGCGAAGAGTTGTCCGCCTATGGAACAAAAGACTGGCTACAATACATTTTTATGTGCTACAATTTAAAATGGTAAGGGTTGTATAGTGTACCGTTTTCTCCAGGAACATTAGAGAGGTGCATGATTCGCCAATAAGGAACTCAGCTTCTTTCCCAAAAGCAACCAACCGGGTTGTTGATATATCGTCGGTTATCTCAACTTGAAAGCGGAACCTGTACAATGTGTGATGTAAATAATTAACTGCTGCGTAAAGGAGGAAAAGTAGTGGGGGAAACACGCAAAATGCGGGCGGTAACTAAAAAGTATGATGGGCAAAATAGGAATTTATCGGGTTAGTTACGTGTTCTTTTCCTTTTAATTATTCAATCATTTGATCGTTGGGAAAACAAAGAATAAAAATGTATTTTACAAACAGAATAGCAGTTTCATTTGAAAATTTTATTCCCAAGTGATAAAGGAATATATGCAAGCACAGTAGGACGTATTTGATAAGTCAAAATATTATATGTACGCTACGTGTTGAATAATGCATTTCTAAATGCCATGCGTTGAATTGTTGATAAAGATCCAATACAAAGAGACGGTGGAAATTATAAGTGGAGAGCATTGTAGGAGATTAATCAGCCATATGAAATTTAAAAGAAGATGGAGAATATGATGTCAAACATGTCGGTCTCGTACGGATAGTAACATGTGTGTAAAAGCAGGCATTTAATATTATCTCAATTTGGTATATTCAAGCAGTGAAAATAAATGTAAATACGGCAAGTGAAAAAACTTGGTGTTAGATGGGAATGAATTTGAATACGTAAGCAGCATAAGTTCTGGCGATCGAGGTGTACTTACTCTGGATTGAAGTGCAGTCGCTTCTTTGTAGGCTAAAATGGATGTAAAAGGTGAAAAAATCATTTTTTGGAGAATGCAAATAGTTATCAGTTTGTTTATGTTGTCAAAGCAAGTATAAGTAATGGTATATGCAACGTTGGATGAGTACGTGAAATTTTGGTCACACAGAAGAAAGCAAAAGGTTATTAATCGAGAAGTTGTAAAAATGAAAACTTTTCACTAAATGGTTGAAGTAAATGTAACGACCCAGGTTTTTGAACAGTTTATTTTAAATATTTAATATGGTTTTAAATATTTGATTCGAATATAAATGGATTTTTATTATGGAATTTATCGGATTAATAATCGATATACGAATTAATATCGAATATATTGAATAATTGAATGCTGAAATTAAATTAAATCAAAATGGTTTCTATTTAATAAAAATAAAAAAAAATAAAAAATCCTTTATATCAATTCAAATTTTAAATTACAAATATATCTTGTTGGTACTTAAGCCTACAAAGGCCGACATACTTTGTTAATCAGGCAGCAATATTGTCTTCTCGAGCCAACAAAATGTTTCACTTATTCGATACCTAAGGGAGCAGGATTTTAATGGCTTGGGTACGGTCTGTTTCTCGCGCATCTATAAATTTAGCTGGTCTTCATTCTGAAACTCACAAAACCCATTTCAGTTCCTTCCCTCGTCTCGTTCTTCAATTGAAACCGAAGCCTCAAAAATGGCCAGGCACGAAATCTCAAATCAAATTGAGTATCGCGATGGAAACTGCGATTTGGAAATCGCCAAACCCTAAAACTCGAAGCCGTTCGAGAGCCGCTCGAAGTCTGCAAGAAGACGAGGCAGGAAAAAAAAAAGATTAGCACAGAAGCTCGCGATTTGGGTATTCGACTTCGGTCTTGTCGAACGAAATAAGGTCGCGACAGGTGCTTGGGGTTAGTACGATGCTAGTCTTCGAGGTAAGGAGGAGCTTCAACTGGGCATCGGTAACCGATTTGGGAGTCTAGGGTTCAACGCAGGGGTGATTGAGGCGAAAGTGCGATGGATGTGCAGTGCGAAATGGGAAACTCGAGTTCGGTCTTTAAGGGTTCGAAGTGAAATCGAAACTGTTGATTAGTTATGGTTCGATTATACAGATGATGCAGTGTAGTTTTTGGTGGCATTTTCAGTAGTAATCGGGGTCAAGATGACTGAGTAATGCAATGGAAGAAGCTGTCGTGGGGCTGGAGTATTATCGACAGTAAGGGGTTCGAGGAAATGCCATAATGAGAAATTGCAATGAAGGGAGACTGTTTAGTCGGTGAGATATACGTTTTTATTTAATTTAAATTTCATAGGATTTATTTATTTAATTAATTTATTTAGTTAGTTTAAATCAAAATAGTTAAATCATTTAAACAAGAATTAAATGATCATTCGTATACAGGAAATTTCGTTCGAAAATTTATAGCTGACGAGACAGAATTAAACAAGATATTCGCCAATGGAAAATCACGGTGAGTAAATCTCACTCACCTTTTATTTAATTATTTTTATCTCATTAAAAATAATTGTTTGCTGCCTGTGTGAATGTTTTCTGGTTGTTTTATATATATTAGTTATTTAGGCTATTATATATATATATATTGGGTTGATTGATTGGTTGGATTCCCGCAGTCTCATTAGCGGATGCCCGCAGTTTCATAGCGGATGATTACCCTATACGCCCCACGCTATGATTAGTGGATGACCTTCTATACCGCGATATTCTGCCATGAAGCAGAATGGGTATTATTTATGTGCTAACATCTGTGGATGCAGGAAAAACAGGTTGAAGGAATCCAACTGGATTCCTCAAAAATATATTATCTGTTTGTTTATTTGTTTGCATATATATTTATATATGATGTGTTAGAAAAATAAATAATTCGTTGCTTTGTGTGTTTAAATATCACTGGGCCAATTAAAAGGATATTTGAGATTTGAAAGGGGAAATTCTATTTTTAAATAGAATTTGAATTTAAATGGAAATAAAAATATAAACTTGTTTTAAAAATAAAACAAGTAGTTTCTTTTTAAACGAAGTTAAGAAATAGTTCTTTTATAACAAAATTATAGATGAAATGGAAAGAATTATCATTTGATAATTCAGAAATAGAAATACAAGCATGGAATTGGGATTTGAAATGGAATTTCAAAATAAGATGTGAAAAGGAAATTTTAAATATATAACTCAAATGAAATTTGAGTATAACAATTGAATAGTAGAATTAGAAAAGGGAATTTAAATATTTGAATTTTAAAAGGGGGATTGGATATTAGAAATTCAAATAGAAGTTCAAATAAAATTTGTATAGACGAAATTAGAATGGAAAATAGAATTTGAATTCAAGGAATTAAAATAAAATTTGAATTCAAAGGAATTCGAATAAAGAAATTCAAATAGAGATTTGAACGTAGAATTTCAAAGAAGAATTGAATAGAATTTGCAATATAGTATTTCAAAGAGGAATTCAAATGTGAAATTTGAATAGAGATTTGAATGGAATTCAAATATGAAATTTGAATTGAGATTTGAAATAGAAATTCGAGTGTTGAATTTGAACATGGAATTGAATACCGAAATTCAAGTAGAAAATTGAATATGAAATTTCAAAATAGAATTTGAAATAAACTTTGAAAATAGGATTTCAAAGTAGAATGGGAAATGGAATTTCAAGTAGGATTTCAAAATAGGAAATCCAAATAGTTTTGAAATGGAATTTGAATTCAAGGGAATTCAAATGAATTTGAATATTAGAAATTCAAATGGTGTTGAAATGAATTTGAATATTAGAAACTCAAATGGTATTGAAAATGAATTTGAATATTAGAAATTCAAATGGGGTCGAAAATGGAAAAATAAAATTTGAATGTAAGAGATTCAAATTGAATTCAAATAGGATTTAATCTATGGGATTTGAATATAAAATTCAAATGGGTTTTAAACTATGGAATTTTGAATATAGAATTTAAAAAGAAGTTTGAATATTGAATTTCAATAAAAATTCAAATATAGAAATTGGAATATAGATGTGCAAGTGGAATTTGAAACATTTAGAATTTCAAATAGAAATTTAAATGGAGTTTGGATATTTAAATTCAAGTATGAATTTCAAATATAGAATTTCAAAAAGGAGTTGAATTAAAGTGGGAATTCGAATAAAGAATTTGAAATGATATTCGAATAAAGGATTTCAAATAGGATTTGAATACAGGATTTAAAACTATGGAATTTGAAATGTAAGGATTCAAATGGAATTTGAAATATATATGAATATATATATATATATATTAAATGGAGTTGAATTCATTTTAAGGAAGTTTAAAAGTTTATATATATATATATAAATATAATTAAAACGAACTCGCCGCAGCGCTGCAGTTCGTAAATTGGCGATTCGAACTTCAATCGAATATACAGAATGCAATTGAAGTCGAAATTCTTCGAAACAAGAAACGTCAGGACCGGTTTGATAATAGTTTTCTAATGAAGGAGAAAAATCTGAAATTCGTCGTATAGATTTTGAGTCATGTCAAAATCAAAATTTCAAAAATGCAGCGCCAGAAACCATTATAGACCATAATGGATTTTATATATAAATATTGGGATTTTTAAGCAAATAAAAATCCGGATTGCCATTTAAAAATCTAGACTTGAGTTAGAAAATAAATATGGACTCAAGTAAAGTAAAGAAGATGATTTTTGAAACAATAATCATATTTTTGATTATTGAATAGAATTAACTAAAGAAGAATTAGTTAATCGAGTTTGAACTAAAATCGAACTTTGAAAAGTGAAATTTGGGATTGTAAATCGAATATAGAACTAAAAATTGAAATTTTAATTCAATTGATTGATAAGTAAGTGGAAATATATTTGACACGTGTTATATTCAAATATACAAGCGAGATAGGTAGAGAGTTAGTTAAAGAATTACTTTAACGAATTGAGTCAAACGAGTATATGAAGTTGAAATAAATTGGACAGGTATAGACATACAGGAGACAGGTATGTGACAAGGATAATGCAAGTATATAAATAATGTGCTCGACAAAAAGGTACATGTTTAATTCATATATGGGTTTTATGCGCCGTATCGGCAAGCCGCTTGGCTTTTCCTTTTTCTTTTTGATTGAGGAAGATACCGGGAAGCTATTTGAAATTTCCCGATGCTCCCGATACAGGGGAGGTTATGGCGAAATTTTTCCGGAAATTTAAGGAGTTAGAATATTTTTAAGATATTTTGATAATTTGAAATCATTGTATCGACGTATTGAATTCGATAGTAAAGTGAATATAAAAATCGAATATTGTAAACAAAAAGGGATAGAGATAAGTGATTGAAATTGTTTCCAATTGCAAATAGAGATTTTTCTAATATATAGAAATAAAAGAAGTTGATATTTGGAAACGTTTTCCAAATGGCATAAGAGGCCGGGATAATTATTGAAAATATTTGGTTAACAAATATTGATAAGAGAATATAGAAGAGATTTAATTAATGAAATATTAATTAAAGGGCCCAGTGATTTGTTTGATATGTTGATTGAACACTTGTTTTTATTCGATAGTTAAATCACAGACTATCGAAGTTTTTGACTATCGTTGTCAATATGGAGAGACCGGTTGGATTATTATCCGAAGAACCACTCCGTATCGGCATAAGCGTTGCGAACCAAGTATGCTGAATATATTGAAGACGGAGTAAAGTGCAAGGGCTTTTCTATTTATAGAAATAGTGCCTTCGGTTTCGTTCAATCCCAGAACGAACGTAAATGGACGAATGTCTGACAGAGTATTTCCAATGATCAAAAGGGTTGGTCTGTATAAATATATATGGTTGCAACGGATTTGCGGGCCTTTACAGTTGGTATCAGAGCTTAGGTTGAGTGAATACCTAGGCTTGTGTGGCATGTGCTCATTAGAGATAGGGTCAGTAGTACCCTAGAATGAGTTGAGTGTATATATATGAGAGAGCGTATTTGTTAGTTGATATAAAAGTTGTTTTATATTGTGTTGGCTAGTCTGTTGAGTGGTTTATGAATTCTGGTCGAATCGTGGGACGCCACGAAGTCGATAGGGATTTCTAAACACTTGAACAGAAAAATTCGACACAGTATTGTTTTAAAGTGGGTGAATGAAATAATTTTACCCAAAATTATATTTTGATATAGAAAGAATAATTATCTAGAATTATTATTATATGGATGTATTGGATGTTGATTTTGTAATCAAACAAGATTATAAAAGTGAAATGGGTATTTATAACCAAAATAGAATTTGTATAGAAACTGAATATACAAATGAGATAAATTAGAATCAAATTCAAACCAGAATTAAGAATTCAAAATCCTGGGAGGTTGAAAAATATTTTTCAAAGTATATTAAAATAACATAGTTTTATTTTGAAAGGGTTTTTGAATGAAAATCATTTTGAATTAATTTTTAAAATGATAAAGCACTGAACTCACTTCAGTGACTGGGAAATAATTCTGATAATGATTGCAACATCATCAGGGTTCATTTTCGAGTTCTAAGTGATGGATTGCTACCTTAGAAAAGTTTTTGATGGAAATTTGTTTTGAAAGAAAACAAGTAGTTTGAAATTTCAAATATTTTGAATTTGAAATGAAAATAAATATGTATATATTTATGGGATTTCAAAAGAATTTGAAATGAAAAACCCAGGGATTTGAATTCTGGAATTGAAATTTAACTTAAACAAGTTAAATGGGTCGAAGTGAATGAATTGATTAAAATCAATTTGAATTGGTTTAATAGAACATAGATTGGATATAAATGGATTGATCGTAGATCATTCGAATCAAATGTGTGAAGACCAAAAGTTTTGGTGGAATTAAATTTGTTAAAATATGAGGAGTTGAGTTTCAACATAAGTGGACTGTTGAAAGGTAATGGATTTGTATCATTTTTCCTACCTTAGCAATTTCGAGGACGAAATTATTTTAAGGGGGGAAGAATGTAACGACCCAGGTTTTTGAACAGTTTATTTTAAATATTTAATATGGTTTTAAATATTTGATTCGAATATAAATGGATTTTTATTATGGAATTTATCGGATTAATAATCGATATACGAATTAATATCGAATATATTGAATAATTGAATGCTGAAATTAAATTAAATCAAAATGGTTTCTATTTAATAAAAATAAAAAAAAATAAAAAATCCTTTATATCAATTCAAATTTTAAATTACAAATATATCTTGTTGGTACTTAAGCCTACAAAGGCCGACATACTTTGTTAATCAGGCAGCAATATTGTCTTCTCGAGCCAACAAAATGTTTCACTTATTCGATACCTAAGGGAGCAGGATTTTAATGGCTTGGGTACGGTCTGTTTCTCGCGCATCTATAAATTTAGCTGGTCTTCATTCTGAAACTCACAAAACCCATTTCAGTTCCTTCCCTCGTCTCGTTCTTCAATTGAAACCGAAGCCTCAAAAATGGCCAGGCACGAAATCTCAAATCAAATTGAGTATCGCGATGGAAACTGCGATTTGGAAATCGCCAAACCCTAAAACTCGAAGCCGTTCGAGAGCCGCTCGAAGTCTGCAAGAAGACGAGGCAGGAAAAAAAAAAGATTAGCACAGAAGCTCGCGATTTGGGTATTCGACTTCGGTCTTGTCGAACGAAATAAGGTCGCGACAGGTGCTTGGGGTTAGTACGATGCTAGTCTTCGAGGTAAGGAGGAGCTTCAACTGGGCATCGGTAACCGATTTGGGAGTCTAGGGTTCAACGCAGGGGTGATTGAGGCGAAAGTGCGATGGATGTGCAGTGCGAAATGGGAAACTCGAGTTCGGTCTTTAAGGGTTCGAAGTGAAATCGAAACTGTTGATTAGTTATGGTTCGATTATACAGATGATGCAGTGTAGTTTTTGGTGGCATTTTCAGTAGTAATCGGGGTCAAGATGACTGAGTAATGCAATGGAAGAAGCTGTCGTGGGGCTGGAGTATTATCGACAGTAAGGGGTTCGAGGAAATGCCATAATGAGTAATTGCAATGAAGGGAGACTGTTTATTCGGTGAGATATACGTTTTTATTTAATTTAAATTTCATAGGATTTATTTATTTAATTAATTAATTTAGTTAGTTTAAATCAAAATAGTTAAATCATTTAAACAAGAATTAAATGATCATTCGTATACAGGAAATTTCGTTCGAAAAATTTATAGCTGACGAGACAGAATTAAACAAGATATTCGACAATGGAAAATCACGGTGAGTAAATCTCACTCACCTTTTATTTAATTATTTTTATCTCATTAAAAATAATTGTTTGCTGCTTGTGTGAATGTTTTCTGGTTGTTTTATATATATTAGTTATTTAGGCTATTATATATATATATATTGGATTGATTGATTGGTTGGATTCCCGCAGTCTCATTAGCGGATGCCCGCAGTTTCATAGCGGATGATTACCCTATACGCCCCACGCTATGATTAGTGGATGACCTTCTATACCGCGATATTCTGCCACGAAGCAGAATGGGTATTATTTATGTGCTAACATCTGTGGATGCAGGAAAAACAGGTTGAAGGAATCCAACTGGATTCCTCAAAAATATATTATCTGTTTGTTTATTTGTTTGCATATATATTTATATATGATGTGTTAGAAAAATAAATAATTCGTTGCTTTGTGTGTTTAAATATCACTGGGCCAATTAAAAGGATATTTGAGATTTGAAAGGGGAAATTCTATTTTTAAATAGAATTTGAATTTAAATGGAAATAAAAATATAAACTTGTTTTAAAAATAAAACAAGTAGTTTCTTTTTAAACGAAGTTAAGAAATAGTTCTTTTATAACAAAATTATAGATGAAATGGAAAGAATTATCATTTGATAATTCAGAAATAGAAATACAAGCATGGAATTGGGATTTGAAATGGAATTTCAAAATAAGATGTGAAAAGGAAATTTTAAATATATAACTCAAATGAAATTTGAGTATAACAATTGAATAGTAGAATTAGAAAAGGGAATTTAAATATTTGAATTTTAAAAGGGGGATTGGATATTAGAAATTCAAATAGAAGTTCAAATAAAATTTGTATAGACGAAATTAGAATGGAAAATAGAATTTGAATTCAAGGAATTAAAATAAAATTTGAATTCAAAGGAATTCGAATAAAGAAATTCAAATAGAGATTTGAACGTAGAATTTCAAAGAAGAATTGAATAGAATTTGCAATATAGTATTTCAAAGAGGAATTCAAATGTGAAATTTGAATAGAGATTTGAATGGAATTCAAATATGAAATTTGAATTGAGATTTGAAATAGAAATTCGAGTGTTGAATTTGAACATGGAATTGAATACCGAAATTCAAGTAGAAAATTGAATATGAAATTTCAAAATAGAATTTGAAATAAACTTTGAAAATAGGATTTCAAAGTAGAATGGGAAATGGAATTTCAAGTAGGATTTCAAAATAGGAAATCCAAATAGTTTTGAAATGGAATTTGAATTCAAGGGAATTCAAATGAATTTGAATATTAGAAATTCAAATGGTGTTGAAATGAATTTGAATATTAGAAATTCAAATGGTATTGAAAATGAATTTGAATATTAGAAATTCAAATGGGGTCGAAAATGGAAAAATGAAATTTGAATGTAAGAGATTCAAATTGAATTCAAATAGGATTTAATCTATGGGATTTGAATATAAAATTCAAATGGGTTTTAAACTATGGAATTTTGAATATAGAATTTAAAAAGAAGTTTGAATATTGAATTTCAATAAAAATTCAAATATAGAAATTGGAATATAGATGTGCAAGTGGAATTTGTAACATTTAGAATTTCAAATAGAAATTTAAATGGAGTTTGGATATTTAAATTCAAGTATGAATTTCAAATATAGAAATTCAAAAATGAGTTGAATTAAAGTGGGAATTCGAATAAAGAATTTGAAATGATATTCGAATAAAGGATTTCAAATAGGATTTGAATACAGGATTTAAAACTATGGAATTTGAAATGTAAGGATTCAAATGGAATTTGAAATATATATGAATATATATATATATATTAAATGGAGTTGAATTCATTTTAAGGAAGTTTAAAAGTTTTTATATATATAAATATAATTAAAACGAACTCGCCGCAGCGCTGCAGTTCGTAAATTGGCGATTCGAACTTCAATCGAATATACAGAACGCAATTGAAGTCGAAATTCTTCGAAACAAGAAACGTCAGGACCGGTTTGATAATAGTTTTCTAATGAAGGAGAAAAATCTGAAATTCGTCGTATAGATTTTGAGTCATGTCAAAATCAAAATTTCAAAAATGCAGCGCCAGAAACCATTATAGACCATAATGGATTTTATATATAAATATTGGGATTTTTAAGCAAATAAAAATCCGGATTGCCATTTAAAAATCTAGACTTGAGTTAGAAAATAAATATGGACTCAAGTAAAGTAAAGAAGATGATTTTTGAAACAATAATCATATTTTTGATTATTGAATAGAATTAACTAAAGAAGAATTAGTTAATCGAGTTTGAACTAAAATCGAACTTTGAAAAGTGAAATTTGGGATTGTAAATCGAATATAGAACTAAAAATTGAAATTTTAATTCAATTGATTGATAAGTAAGTGGAAATATATTTGACACGTGTTATATTCAAATATACAAGCGAGATAGGTAGAGAGTTAGTTAAAGAATTACTTTAACGAATTGAGTCAAACGAGTATATGAAGTTGAAATAAATTGGACAGGTATAGACATACAGGAGACAGGTATGTGACAAGGATAATGCAAGTATATAAATAATGTGCTCGACAAAAAGGTACATGTTTAATTCATATATGGGTTTTATGCGCCGTATCGGCAAGCCGCTTGGCTTTTCCTTTTTCTTTTTGATTGAGGAAGATACCGGGAAGCTATTTGAAATTTCCCGATGCTCCCGATACAGGGGAGGTTATGGCGAAATTTTCCGGAAATTTAAGGAGTTAGAATATTTTTAAGATATTTTGTTAATTTGAAATCATTGTATCGACGTATTGAATTCGATAGTAAAGTGAATATAAAAATCGAATATTGTAAACAAAAAGGGATAGAGATAAGTGATTGAAATTGTTTCCAATTGCAAATAGAGATTTTTCTAATATATAGAAATAAAAGAAGTTGATATTTGGAAACGTTTTCCAAATGGCATAAGAGGCCGGGATAATTATTGAAAATATTTGGTTAACAAATATTGATAAGAGAATATAGAAGAGATTTAATTAATGAAATATTAATTAAAGGGCCCAGTGATTTGTTTGATATGTTGATTGAACACTTGTTTTTATTCGATAGTTAAATCACAGACTATCGAAGTTTTTGACTATCGTTGTCAATATGGAGAGACCGGTTGGATTATTATCCGAAGAACCACTCCGTATCGGCATAAGCGTTGCGAACCAAGTATGCTGAATATATTGAAGACGGAGTAAAGTGCAAGGGCTTTTCTATTTATAGAAATAGTGCCTTCGGTTTCGTTCAATCCCAGAACGAACGTAAATGGACGAATGTCTGACAGAGTATTTCCAATGATCAAAAGGGTTGGTCTGTATAAATATATATGGTTGCAACGGATTTGCGGGCCTTTACAGTAAAGCATAAAACGCAGACCATAGAAATGTCGGGAAACAAAAAATGACGGTATAATGGGTTGACAGAATGGGTACAAAAAAAATGATACAACATGTGCGTGGAGTATGGTTTGTGTATATGTGAAAGTATTAGGAATACCTCTGCACAGGATTTGGGATATAGGAAGCGCATTTTTCACACCAGTCGGCAAGCCCTTTTTTGATTACACTAGATTTGCAGACGTTGCAAGAGATGTATTTCCATCCAATTTCAGGGAATACCTTGGTGATCTTTGCAGGGAACATAAATTTTCGAAACTGCACATGTTGGGTTATGTGTTTTTCATCTTAATCATGAATACGGTTGTAAAAGTAAGACGGTGAAATTAAAGTACCGTAGCAGAGGTTGTTTGCAAGGCAATCAAGACTTCACCAAGTGTCTTGAGTTCTACTTCTACGGGTGTGAAAGCTGGCTCAATTGGTTCCTGGTCAAGCACGCCTAATTTCCGCTTTTGCAACCTTCAAAAATAAGGTTTACAAAAGTTTTTATGTAAAAGCAATGATTGGTAAGTTGAGAAACCAGTTGATGTGGTCAGAGGAAGATTACGGAAGGTATAGGTAACCTACTGTTTTGAAAGGTCTTTGGTACAATCCAAATCCATATTAAGATATATTCTTGTTGCAGTCGTAGAGCTTAAAGTTGGTTTTCCTGTGTAACGTGAAAGGATGAATTTCCATCTATGTGTTGCACGTGTGTTCTTAGTTGGGATACTAATAAGTGTTTATATAGAAACAACCTCGAAATGATCCCACCGTTGATGAGGTGAAGATAATAGTAGGCATAGCTTTTACATTTTGGCATTCGTCTAACAATTTTGTGTGTTCACCCCATAGCGTGCATTCGATAGTTTTACCGCTGTGTATACATGCAATCATTGTATAATAAAATGTGAGTTGGATAAAGATTTGGTAATTAGTAGTAGTTCAATCAATGATCATGTGTACGTACCATGTTAATTCAATAAGTAAAGTTTTTTTTTTGTACGATAACCATTGCGTCTAGTGAATTCCTCCACATTCCCAGCTCGTCTTAGAAGACCAAATACATCTGTAGTATAGGTTAAGTGAAAATTAGAGTCTACGTGTGTTTGTGAGTGTATATGATGAATAATAGTGTGTGTATAGGATGAATAATAGTGTGTGTAATTATTAAAATAAGTGGGGAAGTAGCCACCTGTAAGGTAAGTGGTTAGGTCTGTATGTTCGATAATTGCATCGTAGTCAGCAAAAGAGAAGCAATACTTTGGAATTGTAATTCCCTGGTTATCAGATATGTCAAACTTTGAGCCGCCCAAGATGTTAATCTGAATGTCCTTTGAGACTACTCGATAACTTTTTGTTGCGTTAATAACTTCATATCCGCTGAGGTTGTAAATTTTTCCTTCTTCCACCAGACCGCGGAATAAGGTATGAAATTTGTTCCCTGTGACGGCCTCCAACTGTTCGCCCTGTTTGCAAAAAAAGTTTTAGAAATTGGTGTAGCATGCAATGAGTGTACATGTGAAAATGGTTATTTTTTCCTCTTTCATAAGAAACATGTATGTCAGTGTTAAAAAAAGAAAAGAAAAAAGCCTGTAGCATGGCAACCATTGCTGATGCGAAGATACCTGCAAGTCAATTAATTGTAAATTTAGGCCAAAGACCTCTCCAGTCCTCAAATTGATGGAATCCCATACTCGTGCAACTCGAACAGTGATAGCATTACATTCGCATCCCGGAGTGAGTGTAGAAAGGTCGGAGATGAATGCTGCCATTGATTGTAAACCTGGAAGAAGAAAAAACTATAATGAGATTGTATCAATTACAGAAGAATGGGTAGAAAAGGAGGAGAGACGTAAAATTATTACGTAAGAGAAAGACGAAGCGTAACGTGGGAACTGTGGTTGTTGTATTCTGTCGTTTACGTCTCAATTCCTTATATAAGCATACTGTGTAGTTGTAACGGATTGCCCTGCCCACCAGAATGCAGTTCTATTAAGCTATTAACCTAATGTATTCTAAGTCCTTTGGTATTCTCACAGGTTGTTGAAATAAGAATTTTACATACTTGTGAATTTGTAGCTGAATTTTGTGATTTAATGGGGTCATAAACGTGCACATAAAAAAGTACGCTTGACATGCAAGTGGTGCTTAATTTTAATTAATTCAGGCAAGAGGCAAAGAGGTAGGAATTTATCTTTTACTGTGCGTCCCTATAGTTCATTACATAAGTGTACAGAAGCCAATTGCTATTGTCCAATTCATAGTCATTTTTAAAATGAAGAAACGATGAGTCCTTTTTTCCCCTGCAGAACAATATCGTTCCAGTGAAGCGCCTATAATTTTGTAACTGAATGCCGTAATTTCTGTCTCTCTAAAGTTTATTATCTATATGCACAGAAGACCTATGGTATTCTCCATTTTATTGACGTCGAAAGTAGTAAGAACTGGTCAATGCGATTTGCATTTAATTGGTAGCGGTAACTTGTACTTTACGTTGCATGTGACTGGTCAGTATGCTTTGTATTCTACGTCTTCTTGTATTCGTAGGTTTCTAACGTAAGAACTTCAATGTCAATTTGTAAATGATGTTTGTAAATTAAACGGGCCAATTAACGCGCACATATATTATTATGAATGACATGCAAGTAGCACTTAATCATACTTAATGCAGCCGTTAATAGGAGAAGAAGCAGGCATTTATTACTATTTCAATGTCCTGCGCAGTATGAACAAACGATGTATTTTAACTCTTTTATGACTATTGCAGGTATGCTATAACAGTACCGTTACATTTGCATGCGTATCAACTTGTAACCGCTAGTTTTACATTAAATTCGGGTATGTAGAGACAGGGACTGAGCCAGGAAAACGGTTTGCGGGGGACGTATTCGAAGGGGGACGGAAAAAAAATTTGTACACCGGTTTATCCTGACTGTATCATAATTTTTGTATATAATGTCCCATATTATCAAGTTTTAAACCAAAAAATTACAAAAATAATAATAAACATGTCTTAAAAATGTTCACTTTTGCTTTAAGAGGGTAAATAAAAAATTTGTACAGCATTTTTAAAATTAAAGGGGGGCCACCGCCCCCACTTGCCTTCCCATGCCTCTGTTGCTGTGTACAGGCACGTAATCTATGCATGGCTTGTAATTTCACCAATTTTTGTTCACAATGGAAAAAGGAGTGAAAGCAAACCATCAGACTTTGGTACTACATTTTATTTTATAGTTTCCAGGTCAATACTTCTTAGTTTGTAGATGTACACGAAACTAACGTACAATTAATGTAGAATTTTGAGGGTAAAAAAAAAAAAGAAGTCCAAGAATGCAGCATTTCATTCCTGTAGAACATAAGAAAAAAGCATAATAAATTGCATTAAAATTTTCATTGCCCCTGCCGTAATTACCATAAAACGTATGAAAGCACGTATTAAATAGCATAAAATTGAAATTTATTGTTTCTTATTAAGAATTCATGGCTTCAGTAATGGTATTTACGTTGGGTCCAAACACCAATAAAAGCAGATACAAATATGTTGTTTGCTAGAAAGATTGGTAAATAAAAAAAATTCATGGACAGAATACACTATAGAAAGATTGGGCAGGGAAAAAAATAAACCCATAACAAATTGCTCTTATTTATAACTGCTGTCGCATATGTAACCCACGGAGCATCAACTGCTTCAAAATAAGAAACTGTATGCATCTACGGTCATTGTGAAATGATCACATATCGTCATTGCGAACTGAGCAAACTGGTTTTTTGGATGAAACTGTATGCATGACATGGTTTTTTAATGAGCATTCCGTGATGATCTAATATTGCTTTTTTTCCAGTAAGCAGTTAAAAAAAAAAAAACCATACGTTAGTCTAATATATGTATTTCACAATTGCTGCTTACTTTGGTTTTAGAAGAACACATATTATTATTCGCATGCTTTGTTCAGTTTTCAATTTTCTGTGTTGCTAGTTTCAACTTTACAGATTTATTCTCTAATTAAAAATCCTTATTGCAAAGCCTAATTTCGAATTTATTACGTAAAGATGTTTATAATAGGGGTGTTACGGTTACCGTACCCGTCAGTTTTATCTTTAACCATAACCGCAACCATAGTTGACGGTTAGCAAATTTTATAACCATTAATTACCGTAATCGTCTAACCATTACCTAACCATTACCATAAATTTACATTGTTATTCATAAATAATTCAAGTTCTAACTTTTTTTCCCTTAAGAAATAGTTTGTTTATCTATGAGGCAAATCATCCATGTGCATGTTGTCTATAAATTAAGCACAAATAATTTATACATATGTTATTTCTCTACTTAAGTTATTGAAAAGCACACATTTTTGTATCAAAATACTACACAAAATTCATGTGCAGTTGGTATGGTTTACCGCGGTTATCAAAATCTACAACTGCTACCATCACCGTTACCATAGTAGACGATAACCGCGTATACGGTTGGTACGGTTTGGCGGTTGAATGGTCCAACCGTAACAGCCCTAGTTTATATTACATTTTAGCCTAATATACTAACAGTTTTTTTTTTCTAAGCACGTGTTTATAGAAAGATTGAAAAAAATATGTTTTGCAATCAAAATTACACATGCGTGAATGTGCGGAAAGCACGGCGCGCATTGTAAACTCTTTACGCAGCTGATGCGCCATTGAAATCCAAGCAACAGTAGTATCAAATAGTTTATTAAAACAATGTTAATTGTAATGATAGGAAACTTAAATTGAATCAGCACGTGCATACTTTCATTGCGGAAACCCAATGCAACCATACCCAAGTTGATAAATAGATTAAGAAAATCAATCACACAGATGGTAGGAAACAATAAGATATTAAATCCAGCAAGAAATGAAGACCAATATTTGTGCCAAAGTTCTACTGCAGGTGTGTACTCGTATGATCATTTTCCAGATAATTACTTACTGTTAAGCAAAAGCAGCGTAGACAGTTAAATAAATAAAAGAAATAAGTTGTAGAATTAAACTACATTAAACACATTGGTTTGCTGAATATCTTGGAGGCAGACGACGTTTGCTTCTCGCGCATTATTTGTTCGGTAAGATTTAAATATGAGATTCAAAAATTTGAATATAGACTTTGTCATCGAAGAATGCGAGAGCTTTCTCTTGTTTGTCCGCAATTTACTATTTGGACGTTGTTTGATCAAGCATGACAGAGGATTTTTTTTTTTTTCGCAAGACCGACGGGGTTGAGTGGTCTCATACCACTTTATTCAAACACTGAAAAAGTTACAAATATATATAGTGAATACACAGAAACAAAGCACTTCAATCACAACGAAGACGGAATAAAAAAACCCTAAGGAGGACAAATACAACAGATTATATATGTATATGTGTGTGTCCGTGTGTGTGTAAATATTTGCTGAAGAAACAAATTTGCTTTTAAGATGGGAAGATGCAGGATTGTTGCATGACGGTAGAATTTTTCGATTGCATGCAACTGTGAATACTTACATTGTCTAGGAGCAGGTGGAAATGATTTAAATGCAGGAATACAATATTTAATGTGTAGGTTAAGGTAAAAGTGGTAGATAAGTACCAATCAAAATTTGAAGCTGTGAGTTCTTGTGCAGCAAAGGTAAGAGCAACCATGAAAGCTCAGCAATGGCCGAAGATTGAATTAGCAGAGTACACTGCTGCATTTGTAGCTGTAGAGCAACATGCATAACCGCGGAAAGTAGTTTACATCAAGAAAGGGTGTAACATGTATAAAGTATATGACAGAATATCACATATGAAGAGACATAAAATATTTTTTAAAGTACAAATTGTATTAAAAACTGCAACAGGCAAAGGTTGATCATTTAAGTAACATATAACTCAGGGTAATGTATACAATGAAATGGCAGGATCATGCCTTATGTTTGAGGCACAAAAGTTCTTTACTAATGTGGTGTAAGATTTTAGAGAAGGATAAATGTATCCAGAATTTCAAATGCTTCTACTTGATTTATATTTTCTTTTTCATATGCCTTGTAAAAGCATGCATGCATGTTCATATAAGTCTAACTTGTACGTGTGTAAATTGCAGGACTGGGAATATACAATGTGCGCGAGGCAGCATGATCAAGAAGATTAAGGGAGCGTTATTCTTGATAAATGCAAAAGCTAAAACAGTGAAGACCGAAATTATTTTGCACAGAAATATAATCAAAAGCAGTGCAGCAGATAAAATATTCCAAATAGTTGAACAAAAATGCGTACAATTTTTAATTATCCATGCTTCACAGGCTAAACGGTATATAGTAAAATCAATCCAACAACATTAAATAACGTGCTGCACTGTCCAACCTGGAACGTTGGTTTATTTTGTTTTAGGAGCAGAGTCATCTTGAGACCTCAACGTTGGCAAGAAAACTTCCGTATTACTTTGCGAGTCGGCTAACATTGTGGAAAGCTGATTGATTCCCAAAGACCAACCGGCGGTACGTGGCAACTCAAATTCCAGTGCAGTGGAAAATGCTTCATCCAAAGCAGTGAACTTTTGCAGCAGGAGCTGGCAAAGGAGAAAAAATCCAAGACCAAAGCATTGAATGTTGTTACAATTAATTATATGCAGAAATGTAATATGTATATTTCCACTAATTTATCATCTTTGCTACCATGAAGAATGCAAAAAAATTAGACGACACACGCAGGTTGCATAAATATGTCAATCATTATCTATATCTTGAATAAAAAAGGGTAGTAGCAAGTGTTCCGAATATCAATAAGTTTCTATTTACGCCAATTTTTTGTATTCAGTAGGGAGGGATGTGAAAAATATTCAATCGAAACATCGGTATAAATAAATATAGAAGTCATACAATGAGCAGTAACAGTGTAATGCGAGGAAGTAAGGAGAAAAAATAAGGTATTTTTATTGTACAGGTAACGTGAAATAGGGAAAAAAAAAAAGTACAACCAGTGTGATAGAAGAAAATAATTGGAGGTGAATTTACTTGTAATAAAGCAACAAAAACATAACAATAACAGTATACTGGAAGATATAATATCTCCAATTAGATTATGTTGCTATATGTAGAACTTGTGGAAAACATTTTATTCTGTGTTTATGTTAACAACCGACGTTCTTTCCGATTTATGCATATTTCCCGTGTTTGATTAGCTGCCAGGATGAACATGGATGTACTCCACAAAAGCAGTTTAACATGATTGTATAAGTTGTGTCTTGACTATAGTAGTTTTAAATTATCGTTAATGATAATATAAACATCACTTTAACTTGAACTTTAAAATTGGTAACAATCAGTCAGTCGGAGATGTATTTTGAAAGAAAAATCCTATTTTTTTTCCAAGAACTGTGCAGTGTATAGCTCAATAATAAAAGTTATGATATTACGCAATAATTATGATACAAACAGATGAGATGATAATGAGTGATGTAATATAAAAAAGAGTATAACAAATTCTTAAAGCGTTTGAAGCACCAGGGGAAATGCGTCAGTAGAACGCACCAATTCAGTAATACTGAAATATTTAACGGTAGTAGTGTATTGAGTAAATTAAAAATATTGCAGTACCAACAAATGTAATATTTACATCTCTTCGGCATTCGTAAACGACATGCATGTGAACGAACAATGTTGTAGTACCAATGAGTATAATAATTAGGCATGACAGAAAATCTGTACATAGCTTACGGAGGAAGAAGATAAAAAAAACGTCAGTCAAACTTATGCGTAACATTTGGTAGTAGCATGAAGTCTGAAAACAACCAAAATTTTAATAATGTGAACAGTTTGTATAAGATCGTGTAAAAAAAGGTAACATAACATGTCTTGATGTATCACAATCCGTCGAATATTTCTTTATATACGATGTTCTCTGTATATCCTTCATTTTCTAGCCCTTGTCGTTTAAGGAGCACCTTCAGACCGGCCGGTGATGTCGTTCTTGAGATGGCAACGTACAGTTGTCCATGTGAGAAAACTGGTCGTGGTAAGTAGACGCCTACATTGTTTAAAGTTTGGCCTTGACTCTTATTAATAGTCATTGCAAAACACACTTTGATTGGGAATTGAACACGACGGAGAATAAATGGCCAATTTGTGTTTGTTGTAGTATGAACGACCCGTGGCAGTAGAACCGTTGTCCCTATGTTTGTCCCGGTGATGACCTCTGCTCCAACCACTCTTGTTGTCAGTTGGCGTATAATTAATCGTGTACCGTTGCAGAGCCCAATACTTTGGTTTAGGTTGCGAAGTAACATAATTGGTATACCTATCTTCAAACCAAGTTCATGGTTAGGCACTCCAGAGACTTGAAGACTATTCAAAAACTCAGTTGGAAAAAGTATATCTTGGTTTTCTAGCCCTTCCGATGCAGGGCTTATTGTATCAGCACTGCGGAATGTCTGGAGGCAACCAGCTAACGATGATGTAACATGATCATTAATTTCATCCACACACTCATTAGTCGGTGCTAATATGCATCGTGTTTTTAAGTAGTCTAGTTCGGTAAGGCGAGTTGATAAATTAGGATAAGTACTGTCAACAATTTTCTGTACTGCATCAGACGTTTCTATAATCAAGAACTGTTCTGGGATTTTTATCCATGTTGGTTCAGCATTTTGATCTGTTGATGTTGTTGGCTCGTTACCGTCGCCAATGTATAGAACCCATTTGGCAAATCGTTGTACGCTGTTTATTTCATCCGAGGTGCCAGACGTTGTTGTTAACCGCATGTTGGTTGTTAGTTTAAAAACGATGCAGTTTGCCCATAATGGAGATTTGCTAATGGAAGACTGAACTATCTGACTTCGACTTCCTTTGGGTACAACAGGAAGAACTTGACGAAAATCCCCACCGAGAAGCATAATTTTGCCACCAAATATTTTATCTGCATCTTCGTCACAGGTACAATCCATCAAGTCACGCATTGTTCTGTCCAACGCCTCCAACGAATTACGATGGACCATTGGAGCCTCATCCCATAGGATAAGATCCGTTTTGACAAAGAGTTTTCCTAAATTTGATTGTTTTGTAATACCACAAGTTGAACTGTCATCGAGGTCTATAGGTATTTTAAATCTCGAGTGTGCTGTTCGACCACCAGGAAGAAGCAACGATGCTATTCCGGAGGAGGCAACGGCAAGCACAATTTTTCCATTGCCGCGCAAAGTTGTAATAATGGTGTTCCACAGATATGTTTTACCTGTTCCCCCACTGCCGTAGACGAAGTAAAGGCCTCCTTTGTTGTTATCAACTGCAGTAAGAATCGCATCGAACACATTTCTTTGTTCTGAGTTTAGACACCTAATCATAGATGACGACTGTTGTTGTAAAAGTGAGCAATCATAACTCATTTCTTCACGTAGAAGTCGGTTTGCAACAGTCCATTGGGACGTATAGTCCGCTGTAGGCATGGAAGGAAAGTCTTTTAGTGAATGGTTATTGTTGTTTAGTATTTCCACCAGATCAATAAGGGCATGGTTTTGTATTTGTTCTGTTGTCATTTGTAGAGATGGCTCTTTTGCAAGTTTGCGTTGTTGCCACAAAATGTCATCGGACAGCAGCTCCCAATGTTTGACCCATAAGTCTGCTGGTTTTGATATCTCGCAGAAAAGAAGCATGGTTGCAAACAGTTGACGTAAGCTGCGACCGGAAGACCACGAACTTGCCTCAATTAATGCATCGCTCCATTCATCATCGCTTTGCAGTAAGCCAAGTGCAACACATGCAGCTTGGAAATCAGGATATAGGACACCGTTGACAGTTTTAATTTCATTAAAACTTTTGGGTCCTTTGACAACATTGAGTAGCATACGCAAGTAGAATCTTTCTCCTGAAGTTGGATGAGCGTAATACATGCGTCCAATTTTGTCTCCTTTCTTTCTAGGTTTCCATGTCCGTTCATCTTTATACCAAACCCATTTCGTGGGGAATTCAACGTAGGTGAGATTCTGTGCTGCAGCGTGCAATTTGTTTGTGTTCATCCATTCTGTAAACATAGTTTTGCCAACATTAGGTTTGCTTGCTATCTCTGATAATGTGTCACTGTCATTGAAAATGATAGTTTGTTCATCTGGTAGGTGGAAAGACAGACGTTCCACAGATGGCGTTCGAAACTGAACCTCAAATTCAAAGATGCGCCAGCATGCTTCAGAAGCAGAAATGTAACGGCAATCGAGATACGTTTTAATTTCGTCGACGTCTTTAACTACAGCACTATCTGCAGTCAAATTGTCTTCTATGACCACCGCCGCTCTATCATGTCCTTTGTTGATGTATTTGAACAAATATTTTACAGATTTAGTTCTGTTGCATACCTCGACGTTGATATGAGCGTTATATTTGACCACTAAATCCGTGTTATGAGGTACAACCCATCTGCTATCAAACTCGAAGTTTCTCGCACCTGTAAAGGAATGTCCATTATTTCGACGTTTGTATAATGGAAAACCATCATCGTCAAAAGTGGTTTCGTTGCAAAATGCTTTCGGATAGTGCTTGGAACACTGCCCACCATCCATACATGATGCTTGTTTACATAGTAGACCACATGGTCCGTGGACCATAAATTGACCAACTGCTCGATAAGCGATAGGGTCTGATATAGGGTCGGGTACTTCAGCGGTTATATATTTATCTATCTGTGCTGATGTTTTGGGTTTGTCTTCGGAGTGTAGAAAGAGGAGTATGTGTGCATGTGGAAGACCTCTTTTTTGGAATTCTATGGTGTATATTGCTGCAAACAAACGTACTGTGTTATTGTAAGCAAACATTAAAGGTAATTGTAGATGAACCAAGCTGAATGGTTTAAGTGCTACCTTCTTTGACGCGCCCAAAATGATTGTTTACTTGAAGATCATCCATAAATTGATTTAATTTGATATGAAATACACGTGCAATAATATCTGGTCTGTTATCAGGTTTTTGTCCTGGAAATTTGTCAATCATTTGTTGAATTTCCTCCCACTTGGAGTTGCATGTGAAAGTTATGAAAAGGTCAGGGCTACCTCCCCAACGGCAGATGGCAATGGCATCCTGATAATTTTGAACCATATAACGTGGACCACTCGTGAAGGAAGATGGAAGGACTGTTCTTTTCCCAATGGATCGGGCAGATGTATCACCGGCGGATATAGCATCCTGAAGACCTTTATACAAATCAGAACGTATGGTCCTCTGATGGTTTCTTATCCAACGAAGTCTGTCCTCTTCAATACTGGTATAAGAATCAACCATGTATTGTTGCAAGAGTCGACCACCTCTCAAAAGTGTTTGCCCTTCAGTGTCCCGATGTTGTAGGCGAAAGGCGTAGAATTCTCGCATTGTTACGTGCTCACGTTTCCGTTTGTTGTTGTGGTCATTATGGCGGTACTTAATATATGGTCTATATCCATCTTCAGCGTATGGGAACAGCAATGGATATTGCATGGCCATGAAAGATGGATGGTTCTCTCTGATTCGTTGTAAAAGTCCCGTCTTCTCTTCAATGATTATATCCCTCGCAGTAGCTTCAGGAATATTTGCACTGAAATATAAGCCCGCTAACTCAGACGAAGTAGGTAAGTTGTACTGTCTACCGTCCTTTTCTCGTTTATCTATAATTCGAATCCGAGCATTTGTAAGGTTGACATTTTTGAACCGATCCCTTGCCATACGGAATACCTAGGTTAGTTCGTTGGTCTGATCGAACATGTCGATTAGATGAGCGACAATAGCAGGATCCAGGTTGTTAATCGAAGCAGGGCCATACGACTGTATTCTATTGTCAATCTCGTTATCGGTGTCATATATATACAGTTGAGCAAATTTGGGTGCCCCAACATGAGGAAGTAAAGATCCAATCTTATGGTGGTTTTGTCCGTTAATACGAAAAGCATAAGGGCCTTTACCATTATTAACAGAATTATCAATACGACCTCCCATCGATGTAAATGCAAATATGGAGTTATATGCTCGTATTCTGTCTCTAAATTTTGCAGCATTGCCCCGAACGGTGTAGTCCAATAGTGTTTCCAAATATGAAGGTGTTTGTTTGAGTAATGGTATCTGTACTTTTCCACCCTGACAACAAAGCGTGAAAGTTGCTACAGTTGGACTATCCGTTTTCTTGCTTCGTTCTTCATACCAGACAATTGCAGCACAATGTGGGCATATGCATGTTGGAGGACCAAATGTCGTACTTTCGAAGAAACGACCTATGGGAAAATATAATGTTTCAGTATGGAACCGAAAGTAGAATACTTGTGTAGAAAGAGGATGAACAGGGACGTACGCAAGTGCACGGTGAAAGGTGAGCAGCTCTTACGGGTAGACGGTGTAGGTCTTATCGAACCTTCCTGAGCGACAATTTTTGGTCTAACTGTTGTTGAGTTGAGATCACCTACATGTTGGGGGTCAGCATCTAAAACAACGTTCGAGCGAGTTGACCGCCAGTTTTCGGTACGTGCATCCGTGGGACAATGCGACTTGGGAACAGTAGTATGTTCTACATAAGCAAATAAAAAGGCATAGCTTAGATAAAATATTTTGAACCCTAACCCATAATGGTGGAAGTGAATCGTAGATAGTGCTTACGACCATAATGCTGACCATGCTCACGTGCAGAGCATCGTAGAAGAGATGTCGACTTAGTTTGTCTATTTGTAAGTGAGGCTGGCATCACTGAGGAAGGATCAATTACAGGAGTGCACGCATTAGAGGTAGATGATGTTGGGAGGAAAAACTCATCACTTCTGTCTTTTACGAACAGTGCTTTTCTATGTTCGTTGTGCGATGACAAAAATGCAGATATTTCTTTTCCAAGCTTATTTTCCCCGGGTGCAGGATGAGGAGCAACTTCGCTTTTACTTTTTGATGGCCGACCTCTTTTGCGTTTGGTTGAAGTGGTTGTTGTTTTGTCCTACACGGACAATGGTGAAAGGAGCTTACAACAACGGGGGAGGAAAAACTGACGTATGTTGGACTACGGTGGAAAAATGATTAGTGGCCGCTGAACTTAATGGCCTAATATTTAGATCTTGATATTGGAGGAAGACCATAACAGAATAAGGTGCGCGGGAAAATTCGGTTTGGCCTACCAAGAAATGTTTCAGCACTTATGGTTAAAGGTTAATTAACACGTGCGGTGGTGGGGAAAAAACTAAATTAAATTTCATGTTGTAGGGGATATAATAATTGGCTGTCGTAGGGGAGATGGTTACAATTCGGAGTAAATAAAAAGCTTTTTGTGACTGGTTGATGTTGCAAGAAGAATGCCAAGTTATTTGTAGCTGCGGCAGACTCGCTTGATGGACATGTGAGAAGATGTCGGTGCAAAGATTACTTTGCAGTGCGATATAAGTGGATAAAGGGCCATTATGAAGACACATGAGGTAGGGGACTATAAAGATTAATTTAAAAAGCGAAAATAAAAATGACGTGGAACTAAAATAGGTAGCTAAATAGTTGTAATCGGGCAAATGTACATTGTTATATGTAGTAATCTTACCATGACGTCGAAATGAGAAGAAAACCCAAACGCACCCTCTACTAAAGTGTACTTGAAATATGTACCTACAGGAAACATGGTAGACAAAAGCGCTGTAAAGAAATATTGAAGAAAATATTTAATTTGCATAATAATCAAGGCATATGCTGCAAATTCAGATAACCAGGTGTGAGCAGTAACTGGGAGCAATAAGAGGGGGGTGTTTCTTGTAATTGTAAACAATTTGTGTGCTTCACTTTGAGTGTTGTCCAACTGTTCAAGTGTTTAGTCGCACAGACTTGTTCTATGTGAGCTTTATACAGTTAACGAGGAAAAGAAAAAAAAAACATAACATGGCAACAATCGAACTATGCTAGAGCCTGCAATGCAGCCGGAAAAAGTTGCAACACATGTGTGAAATTCATTTGTTACATAGTCCCTCAGTACAATGCGGATGAACAAAATAGTGGTAAATTATAAGCAGAAGCAAGTGTTTCACTATTGACGGACAACATCGAGCTATATAATTCGGTAGATATTCAGGTGGCGAGAAAACGTTTAAGCTAAATAAACAGCATATAGTAATACAGTATGCCTTGTTTACCCCGAGGAATCAAGCATAATGAGAATATCCACTCAAGCGGGAATTAGTTGGAATCAGCTCAATTTTTTAGTTGTTAAAAATATATCTCAAAACAGTAGCAAACAGATGCAACGGTAACATAATAGAAAGAAAGAACATGGGCAGACGATAAGAGTAAGATAACTCATAATCTCGAAGAAAACCTCGCTGACAAAAGTGAAAAGCAGGTGTGTAGGATAAAAAATATAATTGCCTTCTTTCTTCGTGTAGTGGGCAACTGAGGTGAGGGAAACACGTAAATTTATGTTTATTGTTAAAGAATGATCAAACGCTTGAAGAAGTAGAAGGGAATACAAAAAAATTAAAAACTAAAATACTACATTTAATAGTCTTATTTGCTACCAGTTGTTTACCACATGTTCGGTGTGTAATTTATATGCGTCATAATGCATAATCACGTTGACCAAACTGAAAATCGACTATGTAGTGTACTTGAGTGCTCGCTAGAGTTAAAATGAGTGACAAACGTTGGCAATTAAATATAAAAAAAATATAAGTGCATGTTGTCTGCACATAAAGGGCGACGAAATTATGTAAATCTAACTTTACAGGCAAAGATGTTCAAATGTATGAAAAGAAGAAGGCAAAAAAGTTAATATTTAAAAAATACAATGTTGCATGTAACATTCTTGTTTGCTTCGAAGTAAATATCAAAAAGTATAAGTACATGCTGTCCGCACATGAGGGGCGAGGAAATTATGTAAATTTAAATTTACGGGCAAAAATGTTTAAATTTTTGAAAAGTAGAAGACAAAAAATGTAATATTAAAAAATATAATGTTGCATGTAATAGTCTGATTTGCTTCCAATTTTTGACCACCTGGTATGTGTTTTATGTATATGCTTAAAAATGCAGAATCACGTTGACTGACTGCTACTGGTAAAAGAAGCGACAACTGGTGGCGATTATTTGTGAACTATATTACTTAATACTTGCAAATGTATTGCAAAATCAAAGGGGAGCACCATATGGTAAAAAAAGATAATTGCCTGTTAATTTCACATAGAAGGCAACTAATGGGAGGGAAATATATAAACTGAAGTCTGTTCTCAAAGATGATATTGAAAGATAAAATCAAACGGGAGCGCTACATGGTGAAAAAGGATAAATGGTAGGAGAGGTAAAATCGAAAAAAAAAATTATGTTGAAAGATGAAATTTTCCAAAAAGAGGTAATATTGAAAGATAAAATTTTGCGACTAATGGTCGTATTTGCTACCAATGCATGACCATCTGCTACGTGTTAAAGTCATAAGCTTCAAAAGGCATAATCGCTGTGACTAAACTGAAAAGCAATTGTATACTATAGTTGATTGACTGCTAATGTTAATATAAGTGACAAACAGTGCTAAATAAGTATTAGCTATATTACGTAATACTTGTAGATTTAAAGGAAAATCAAAGGGGAGCACTATGCGCGTTTGTGTGCATTTAATCACCTCTTTTCCTCTCATAATAGGCAGCTAAGGTGAGGAAAATATGTACATTTAAGTTTACTATCAAAGATGATCTAATGCTGGAAGAAGTAAAATTTTCCATAAAGAAGTAACACTGAAAGATAAAATTTTGCAACTACTGGTCGTATTTGCTACAAATGCATGACCACCTGCTATGTGTTAAAGTCATACGCTTCAGAATTCATAATCGCTGTGAGCATACGGAAAAGCAACTGTACACTATAGTTGACTGACTGTTGTTGTTAATATGAGTGGCAAACAATGGTAAATAAGTATTAGGGATCTTACGTAATACTTCTAGATTTAAAGGAAAATGAGAGGGAAACACTATGCGCGTTTGTGTGCATTTAATCACCTCTTTTCCTCTCGTAGTAGGCAACTAAGTCAGGAAAATAGGTAAATTTAAGTTTACTATCAAAGATGATCTAATGGTTGAAGAAGTAAAAGCCAGGAAAAAAATAACTGTAAAAATTAAAACAGTGCATTTAATAGTATTATTGCAATATACATATTATTTGTTACTTAAATTGCAATATTTTGCATATCTATATATTTTGGATGTTTTACTATATTATATGAGGTTGATACCAGCCTAATTCAAATCAGGGGAAAGTGTAAATATGCCGACTTAGAATTGGGTAGTTGGGATTATTTGGGTTATATTTTCAAATAAACAGTGAATCAAAACATTTCATCTGCGAGATATAAAAACAAAGAGAATGAAGAAATAATTTGCTACAGGAAATGTATAATTTAATTCAAAATGCCCAAGTTTATTTGTAGAAACTAATTTGATTTCATCTTGTAAAAGGACAACACGCGAAATCCAAATGTTTTAAATTTCAGTTGTACTCAAAGTTAGAATTCTCAAAACAGTAGCATAAACCTGTGAAATATACAATTTATCAGCAGTAAGGGTTGTCCTCTGTACAACGGAAGTTATATCTGATCGTCACGCTCAATTTTTCAGACTCTACTAATAATCAACCATTACAGAATGAATCGTTTTACTTGAACTTGAGGCGACTACAGGTGGTAACGACTGTCAGCTGGAAGCATGGCATATATAAAAGTAAACTTGCCGTCGGAGATGGTTAAATGCAGGAGGAGGTAAAAGGGAAAAGAAATTAATACGGGGAAGTAAAATTTTGCAACCAACAGTAGGCAACCAAGGGGTTCAAAATATGTACCTTCATTCGACGACGTGATTTTTTCTGGATTGGCGTGTAGGCCGAGGAGTGACGAATTACAGTCGAGTACTGAGAACCACAGTGTTTCAATCACGATGTTGGGCTCCACTCCGTAGGTCTCCGCCAATTCTGATTGTGGACTCGAATCCGTAGATCTCCGCTGCTGTAACTCCGAAAATGGCGACGACCGAAGAAGGTTGAGGAGGGAGGAAAGATGCGTTCTTTTTACTATGGAGCAGGCGCCAGATCTATTTGGAAAAAAGTAGAGGTATGTGGAAGAAAGTTCAGCTAGGAAGGCGGATTGTATCTTGGTATCAGGTATGCGCGAGTCGAATTCAATTTTAAGGGTGGAAGGGGTCACAGAGTAGACTACGACGGTTATTATTCTGAATGGCTAGGATTCAACACCTTACACATGTCGGTCTGTGAATTTTTTGAAGAATCTGGATTTGAAAGGCCTTCGTGGGATGATTGTGCTTTCATATAATAGATAATAGATAGATATAGCTCCATGAGCAAAGGCTCCTATCATTATGAAACCTGCGATGTATTGGTGATGAGTATATAATGCAACTTTAGTAGTAAAGTCATGTGCTATGAATGCTTAACCAGGTAAAAAATACTTGTGCTGAGCTACTAAAGAAGTAATAACCCCTAAAGAGGCTACAGCAAGGCCTAATTGAAAATGAATCAAATTGTTGATTGTATCATAAAGACCTTTATGAAAAAAAGCAAGAAGACTCCCTATTCTCTGATCCTCGAAATAACGCCGAATATGTTAGCGCATCTCTTAACAGTTCATGATCTTCGAAAAAAAGGCGATGGAGTAAGCTACATACAGCTCCGAAATGGATTTCTGTTTCAAATAAATCAGCTAAAGCCGAGTTCGATCAAACCTCAAGCCCTCTCATTTCCATAAACTTTCCCCCAAAGAAAAGGCGACCAACAGATGGTAGCATAGTTGATTCAAATCTCTTTCCAAAAATGTACAACCCCTTAACACTTTCCAACTTGAAATCCTGAGTCTTCTATGAGTCAAACCCTGAGAAGACCTAAAGTTTGCGCATGTAATCACTTTTGAAACTAGAGCTTATCCAGGATCGGGAGCCAGCGCTAAGGCCCTTTCTACTGAAGCGTCCCCATAGGCCAAATGCTCTGAAGTTGGAAGATGTGGACGAGCAGATTCTTGCCCGGAATGAGTTGCTTCTTCGGTTGACTACAAAGAAATGATCAAAAGGGTTGTATTTGCCAGTGAATTGGGAGTTCCTATTGTAATGCATGACTACATAGTAGAGGGATTCATTGCAAATACCAGTTTTGCTCATTATTGTCGATACAATGGTCTACTCCTTCACATCCATTGAGCAATGCGTGCAGTTATTGATAGACAGAAAAATATTGGTATGCATTTTCGTGTACTAGCTAAAGTATTACGTATGTCTGGTGGAGATCATATTCGTGCTGGTACAACAGTAGGTAAAGTGGAAGGCAAACGGTCGAGAAACTCAATGCCATTATTCGTGATCAACTTGGAGTCGGGCCTTCTTTTTGCACTATTATGGAAAATTCCTTTTCTTAGGAACACATACAAGAAAAAGAATAATGGTAATTGCACCATTAACTATTAAATTTTCATTTATGAATTTCATTGTAATATGAAATATATGTCCTACCGAGACAGAATTTGTAACTTGCTGACATCTTGCCTAGCAGGAAAAGATTAACCTCTATGGAAAGACTGATTCATTCGACATGAGAGTCCACCCCCATTGCATTGTCAAAATCCATGTTTTATATTTGAAGTAGTTGACCCATTACTTAGCTCATGGTACGACCCTCTTCCCTTTGATCCACCTTTCACCTCGGTCCACAAAGAAAAAAATGTAGGACCAATGCCAACAGTTCATCATGGAGGAAGGGACCCACCAAGCCGAGGTCACTAACTAATACTAGATATAATAGAAAAGAGCTCTCTTTTCTTTATACTTTCCCAGATTCCATTGCAATTGCAGGCCTTACGCAATCGATGGAATCATATAAGCCTTACAGTTTGAAAGTTACGCCCTTTTTCGTGAACGTGTGCAAAAGTGTCTTCACAGTCTTTTTAGACCCAAGAAAAGTCGTGTGCGCGTAACCTCATAACTCCTCAAAACAAGTATTTCTAATCCCTTGCTCCAGGGATTTCAAATCCCTCATCTCCAATATTTTGAATCCCATGTATCAAGAACTTCGAATCCCTCACCACCAAACATTTCGAATCCCTCTCTAAGACTAAATTTCAATTCCTTCGTTATCCATTTCAATTTCGTATCCCCTGGGATACAAATTTAGTATCTCTCGAGATACCAAATTTCATATCCCAGGGTTGCAATTTTCGTATCCCCCAGGATACGAATTTCGTATCCCTTAGGATACGAAATTTCATATCCCAGTTGTGCATTTTTTGTGTCCCTAGGGTTACGAATTTTATATCCCTCAAGATACAAAATTTCTATCCTAGGGAAGCATTTTTCGTATCCACGTGGATATGAATTTCGTATCTCCCAGGTGGGATACGAAGTCTTCCTGCACACTTCAGAGGGATTTGAAATTTATGGTGCTGCTTCTTAGGGATATGAAATTCTATTATATGGTCCCCAAATCTCAAATACACCTACCTTTCCCACTAATATAAATACCCCCAAGCTTGGCCTTCAAGGTGATCTTTTTTAGCTTGGATTTTTGGACTTCTTGAAGCTCTCAAGCACGATTAATGGTTGTCATCTACTTCTCCATGACTATTAAACATAGCTTGGAGCATCAAAACATTGCATAAACGTTTTCCATCAACTCATGGACATTTACAAGAACAGTTACATTGGTTTTCGGCCATTTTGGACAATTTTGGATTTCTTGGACATTGAAGCTATCTACTGGACATGGTTGACCAAGTCAACTCGTTTTTCACTCAGCAAAGGTCGTGAAGGGTATTTTAGTCAAAGTTTAAAATTAACAATCATTTTGTTGTTTTGTTATAACGCTTTGTACTTAGATATTGCTCGAACTTGTACAAAACTGTAATTATAAATTATATGATAAATGATTACTATGAACTGGACGTAGGTGTTAGTGCAGAACCACTATAAAAGATGTGTTCTCCCGCATTACTTTATTTTGGATTTGGATTACTCTGTCCATAATACACGTACACTCGAGGCTTGGCATGTGCTGAATAAAGCGATAATTCCCCACGTCAACACTTTGCGTGCCACATAGGGGTCACATAACTTTGACCTTTGCTTCGAGTTGGATTCTCGGTTTTGTCTTGGATTTCAACTTTGGTTTTAGTTTTCGACTTCGATTTTATAACCCGCTTCTCATTAATGTTAAGCGTACGAAGCTCGACGCTATCATAGAAGCTCAAAGTACCGAAAGAGGAGAAAGTCAAGAACTTTCTTCGATTTGAGTTCCATCTAACTACATCACTTAAGAAGACGACGATGAAATGATCAAGAACTTAGCTACGGATTTAAATGCTCGACTTGAGTGTCAGGATGACGCTTTCAATACCTTTCTTTCTAGGATAGAAGAAAGGATAAGGAATTCTTCAGGCCGACTGGCCAAGCAGATACCATTGGAACTAGCACCAACGTTCCTCCCCTTATGACTCGGGACTTAGAGGCAACCCCACAATCTGGTCATCATTTTCTTTGGATATCAGGAATTCATCACATAATACTGTACGTAAATGTTGAAGTTTAGGCGTAGTGCTACTAAGCGTTGGAAAAGGCGTGCTTAAGCGCTAAAAATCGTGCTTAAGCGCTAACCTCTTAATTGTTAGGGATTGTAAAATGGATCGTTAAGGAAAAACAAACACTATAGGTGGGTGAATAGTGTTTTGGATAATTTTAAACAAAATCTAAAACTTATGTGGATTACTATATAAATCAAACACCACAAACACAAAATCAAACACACACACAAATATAAACAGAAATAGAATGCAGAAAAGGAAAGAACACACCAAATTTTATACTGATTCGGAATTTCTCCTACGTCCAGTCCCATGCAACGCTGGATTCATAGAGTTTTATTGCTATATCAATATCCAATTACAATCTTCCTTGATTTCACGACTACAAGGGATACCACCGTTTCTAGCCACACACTTGATCAAGTACACCTTCCTTGATTTCACAACTACAAAGGATACCACCGATTAAACGTCCTTGATTTCACGACTACAAGGGATACCACCGATTCCTTTACACAACCCAAACTATTGCAAACAGCCATATAACTCTTCAATAGCACTTGATTCAGAGTGTAATGACCAGAGAGTGCAGAGAGAAGAAGATTGGTGTAAACAGAATTGAAGTTGGTGAAGTATAAGTGTAGAAATCATAAAAATGATAAGAAATAATGGCGTAATGAAAGGGAGTGAAAGTGGAGAAGGATTGAATAAAAGTTCGAAATCAAGCCCTTCTTATAGTGTGTGAAAGATTGCAATGCTCCAGAACCGTCACAAATAGTGAAAAGACACTTCCTTTCAAAATTGAAAAAATGACAGTTAAATGTCGACATGTTTTTTTCTATATGTCGACATATACTTAATACCAAATGAATTTTTGAGCATTTTTCAAGTGTTTTGATATAAATATAATTATGGAAATTTTTGAACTAAAATATAGTGTTATAGATTAATATTATAAAGTAGGAAATCGTATGAAAACATAAATATAAACTATATAAATATATTTATAAAATTATAAAGTTTAAAACTATAAATATGAAATACAAATATATAAAACTTATAAAACATGAGTTTGAAAACAAAAGTAAAGTAAGAAAATAAATAGAAAATAAAATAGTGAAGATTGAAGATAGAATTTGGAAACATAATTTGAATTTGAATTTTGAATTTGAATTTGAATTTTGAATTTGAATTTGAACCTCGAGTGCTATTTAGAGTCTTACATAATCTAGACTCTATAACTATATTAGTCTTGAACTCTTGAATACTCATGAGTCTTGAAATATCTCTGAATACTGAGTCTCTAATATCTTTAAAATGTACAGTCTTTAGTATATATTTCTTGTATATAAATCCTACATATGTATATATATTCTAGACAAAAGTGTTAGTATATATTTTATAATCAATTAATATTGAAATAAGGTTGTTGTCATCAAAACTCCATTCTCCAACAATCTTCCCCTTTTTAATGATGACAACCTTAGTTTATAATATATCATACCCGTATATACCTGTTGATGATGTTCCTTCAAATACTCCCCCTGTTTATCCTATAAACTATGTCCATATTTTATAATTTCTCCCCCTTTGGCATTATCAAAAAGAAATTCTAAAACAACTCCCCCTAAGTTGTATAACTATCTATATAAAATCAAGAAACTGGGTAACTAATCCAATTATGATATTCCCCTTTATCTATAACTAATTCAATGTAAAATACTCCCCATTTATCTTATATCTATGTTTATAAATTTAATTATAACACTTATCATATAAACATAACCAATTATTGCATTAAACTTGATTTTGTACAAATACACGAATTTATTCAAGTACGATAGATCGTAAGAACGCAAGGAAACGATAATCAAAGAAAACTTAAACACTAATTATTTTTGACAATGGGAGATTTGTGAATTGGACAATTCGGATAATGGAGACAAAAATCCCCATTAGGTTCAATTGCATTCCCATATTGGTTGAATATGACCTCTCCTACATATACAACCTTATCGTCTTCTTATTTATTATATAAGTAATTCATTATCACATAATACTATACATAAATGTTGAAGTTTAGGCCTGGTGCTACTAAGCGTTGGAAAAAGCGTGCTTAAGCGCTAAAAATCACGCTTAAGCGCTAGCCTGTTAATCGTTAGGGATTGCAAAATGGATTGTTAAGGCAAAACAAACACTATAGGTGGGTTAATAGTGATTTGGATAATTTTAAACAAAATCTAAAAATTATGTGGATTTCTATATGAATCAAACACCACAAACACAGAATCAAACCCAAACTCAAATATAAATAGAAATAGAATGCAGAAAAGGAAAGAATACACCAGATTTTATACTGGTTCGGAATTGCTCCTACGTCCAGTCCCATGCAACGCTGGATTGCGTAGAGTTTAATTACTATATCAATATCCAATTACAATCCTCTTTGATTTAACAGCTACAAGGGATACCACCGTTTCTACCCACACACTTGATCAAGTATACCTTCCTTGATTTCACAACTATAAAGGATACCATCGATTAACCGTCCTTGATTTCAAAACTATAAGGGATACCACCGATTCCTTTATGCAACCCAAACTATTGCAAACAGCCATATAACTCTACAATAGCACTTGATTCAGAGTGTAATGACTAGAGAGTGCAGAGAGAAGAAGATTGGTGTAAACAGAATTGAAGTTGGTGAAGTATAAGTGTAGAAATCATAAAAATGATAAGAAATAATGGCGTAATGAAAGGGAGTGAAAGTGGAGAAGGATTGATTAAAAGTTCGAAATCAAGCCCTTCTTATAGTGTGTGAAAGATTGCAATGCTCCAGAACCGTCACAAATAGTGAAAAGACACTTCCTTTCAAAATTGAAAAAATGACAGTTAAATGTTGACTTGTTTTTTTCTATATGTCGACATATACTTAATACAAAATGAATTTTTGAGCATTTTTCAAGTGTTTTGATATAAATATAATTATGGAAAATTTTGAACTAAAATATAGTGTTATAGATTAATATTATAAAGTAGGAAATCGTATGAAAACATAAATATAAACTATATAAATATATTTATAAAATTATAAAGTTTAAAACTATAAATATGAAATACAAATATATAAAACTTATAAAACATGAGTTTGAAAACAAAAGTAAAGTAAGAAAATAAATAGAAAATAAAATAGTGAAGATTGAAGATAGAATTTGGAAACATAATTTGAATTTGAATTTTGAATTTGAATTTGAATTTTGATTTTGAATTTGAACCTCGAGTGCTATTTAGAGCCTTACATAATCTAGACTCTATAACTATATTAGTCTTGAACTCTTGAATACTCATGAGCCTTGAAATATCTCTGAATTCTGAGTCTCTAATATCTTTAAATTGTACAGTCTTTAGTATATATTTCTTGTATATAAATCCTACATATGTATATATATTCTAGACAAAATGTTAGTATATATTTTATAATCAATTAATATTGAAATAAGGTTGTTGTCATCAAAACTCCATTCTCCAACAATCTTCCCCTTTTTGATGATGACAACCTTAGTTTATAAAATATCATACCCGTATATACCTGTTGATGATGTTCCTTCAAATACTCCCCCTGTTTATCCTATAAACTATGTCCATATTTTATAATTTCTCCCCCTTTGGCATTATCAAAAAGAAATTCTAAAACAACTCTCCCTAAGTTGTGTAACTATCTATATAAAATCAAGAAATTGGGTAACTAATCCAATTATGATATCCCCTTTATCTATAACTAATTATACTCCCCCTTTATCTTATATGTATGTTTATAAAGTTAATTATAACACTTATCTTATAAACATAAACAATTGTTGCATTAAACTTGACTTTGTACAAATACACGAATTTATTCAAGTACGATAGATCGTAAGAACGCAAGGAAACGATAATCAAAGAAAACTTAAACATTAATTATTCTTGACAATGGGAGATTTGTGAATTGGACAATTCAGATAATGGAGACAAAAATCCCCATTAGGTTCAATTACATTCCAATATTGGTTGAATATGACCTCTCCTACAAATACAACCTTATCGTCTTCTTCCATATTCGTCGGTCTAGTCTCTTGATGTTCTTCCTCCTGCATAATTTCTTCTTCCTCTTCTAGTTCTTCCTCTGGTTCTTCCTTCTCTTCCATAGCTTGATCATCATCATTGATGATAATCGGATTAGGCTGGTTATCCATAATGAATTTAAGAAGACTCCTTACTACTTTCCCTTGCTTGTTTTGCTCTTAACTCATCCTAATCTATAGTACTTGTATTTCAGCCATCATTTGCATAACATACTCCGTCTTTTCTTCGATTTTGATAACCCAGATAGCGTAGATCGTTGAAATGGACCCTTGGATGGTCCAGCGTACGAATCAGAGTTGATTTGTGTGTTTAGATTAGTGGAGGCCATTGTCTATTTTAATTTAGAGTTTTTACAGAGAAGAGAAATGAAAATGAAGAAGAAAAGTCGAAGTAGAATGTTTAAATAAATGATATAAATAACTTTTGGTGAGAATTTAAATTTAAATTTTGGCAGTTATATGTCGACATATGATTAAATGTATGTCGACATACTTTAGTTTTAAATTTTATTTTTATAAATATTTTTTTATATATAATAATATATTTAATTATTCTAATTCACTTAATGAACACATGCCTAATTCTCTCCTAAATTTAGTAAAAGTTTCTTCGTTTAGTGGTTTAGTTAATATATCTACTATTTGTTTATCTGTTTCAATAAATTCGATTGAAATTTTCTCTTTACTTACGTTATCTCTTAGAAAATGATGTCATGTATCGATATGTTTAGTTCTAGAATGATGAGTTGGATTTTTAGAAATATTATGGCACTCGTATTATCGCAGTATATTGGTGATTTATTTTTTTTAATCCAAAATCATTTAGAGTTTGTTGCATATATATCACTTGTGAACATACCAGCAGAGATATATTCTGCTTTAGTTGTTGACAAAGATACAGTATTTTGGTTTTTACTAAACCATGATATTAGTGAATGTCCTAAGAAGTGACATGTTCCACTAATACTTTTGAGATCGGATTTACATCCTGCGTAATCAGCGTCATAGTAAGAAACTAAATTGAGTGAATCATTCTTAGGGTAAAATAATCCAAAATCTGATGTATGCTTTACATACCTTAGAATACGTTTTACGGATTTTAAATGTGTTTCCTTATGTTGCGATTGATATCTTGCATAGTGACATACACTATGCATTATATCTAGTCTATTAGCAGTTATATATAATAACGATCCTATCATTCCTCTATATAATTTTTGATCCACATCATTAGATGTATCGTCTTTACTTAATGCTATATTAGTCGGCATAGGTGTTGGTCTTCCATTTATTGTTTTTAGATTATATTTATTAATTAGATCTCTTGCATATTTTCTTGATTAATAAATATGCCACTCTTCAATTGACGAATTTGGAATCCTAGAAAGAATGGTAGTTCTCCCATATAAATCATTTCAAATTCTTTAATCATAATATCTGAAAATTCTTTATTCATTTTATCATTTGTCGATCCAAAAATTATATCATCAACATATATTTGTACTAGTTGTATATCTTTGTTATTCTTCTTGATAAACAAAATATTATCTAATTTTCATATTTCTTCTTCTTGAGTATAATCTCGTGCTACTAATCGTGCTTTATTTCTTATGACCTCACCGTGTTCATTCATTTTATTATTATGAACCCATTTTGTTCCTATTATAGTTTTATCTTCAGGTCTAGGAACAAGTTCCCACACATCATTCCAAATAAACTGATTCAGTTCTTCTTGCATAGCAACTATCCATAAATCATCGGAAGATGCTTCCTTTGGATTTTTAGGTTCAATAGTTGAAATAAATGCAGTATTATTCATATTACTTAATTGATTGCGAGTTCTCACAAAGGATTCAATATCTCCTAAGTATTTTCTACAGGATGATCTCTAAGTAATATAATTCTTTTATTTGGTTGATTATTTTCACAATCATCTTCATTGTTTTGGGTTATACTTTTATAGTTTAGTCGAAAGATAGTTTAATGTTTCTTCTATAGTATTCATTCGTGTATTGAAAACTCTATATGCTTTACTTCTTTTGGAATATCTAATATATATTCCTTTATCGGATTTCAAGTTGAACTTGTCTAAATTATCTTTAGTGTTTAGTATAAAACATATACTTCCAAATATTTTAAAATATGATACTTTTGGTTTCTTGTTATATAGAAGTTCATATGGGGTTTTATGAGTTAAAGGTCTAATTCAAATTCTATTAATAATATAACAAGCTGTTGCAACTGCCTCAATTCAAAAACTCCTTGGTAAATTACTATTAGATAACATAGTTCTTGCACAATTCTTGGATTGTTCTATTTTTACATTCAATTACTCCATTTTGTTGAGGGGTTCTCGAAATTGAAAATTTATGGGTTATTCCCTTTTTATTACAATATTTTTCAAAATTTTCATTTTCGAATTCTCCGCCATGATCACTTCTTGTTGTTTTAATTTTTAGTGATAATAAATTTTGAATTCTTTTATAAATTTTTTTAAATTGATTGAAGGCATCACTTTTATTTTTAAGAAACAAAGTCCAAGTAAATCTAGAAAAATCATCGACTATTACATCGACGTATCTATTACGATTTATCGATTGAACATGAGATGGACCAAATAAATCTATCTGTATTAACTCTAATGGTTTTGATGTAGTGATTTCCTCTTTTGATTTAAATGAACTTTTCTTTAATTTTCCGAGTTTCCAAGCATCGCATAAGTTATTAACTTTAAATTTCACTTTGGGTAATCCTCTTATTGAATCTAATTTAGAAATCCTAGAGATGTGTCTGAAATTTATATAACCAAATCTCTTATGCCAAATCCAATAGTCAATTGTATTGGCCATAAGACATAGGTTATCGCTAGAGATTTTCATACTAAGTATGTAAATATTTTTCTTTCTATCTCCTTCGAATATAACTTTTGAATTCGTATCTACTATAAAACAAGTATTCTTTTCAAAGTTTATTTTATAACCCTTATCGTAAAGTTGACTTATACTTAGCAAGTTGTGTTTTAAATTCGTAACTAATAAAACATTAGAAATAGTAGGAGCTTCAGAATTACCGACATTGCCAATTCCAATAATGTATCTTTTAGAGTTATCTTCGAAGTTCACCATTCCACCATCATTATATTTAAGATTATTGAGTAATTCTGGATTTCTCGTCATATGTCTCGAACAGCCACTATCTAATATCCATTTGTCCTTTTCCATTTCCACCACTTGCTTTTCAGAATTTGAATTCTAAACAGCCATATAACACACCAATTCGGGATTTGAATTTCCAACAGCAACCTTTTCAGAATTTGAATTTCCAAAAGTCACCATTTCAGGATTAGAATTGTCAACAGCCACTTCACTCATCTTTTCAACCTTTAAATTTTCAAAAGTCATATGACACATCTTTTCCTGGATTGAATAATATTTCAGTAGATCACATGCCTTTTCAATATGATTATATGTAGACCATTTCGACATTGATACAATGCATGAATTGACACTAGTATTAACAAAAATTCCAAAATTTTCCATTTTAAAAAAAAAATTCAAAATTCTGATTAAGAACTTTTTGAAAGACCTAGCCCGGATACCAATTGTTAGGGATTGCGGAATGGATCGTTAAGGCAAAACAAGCACTAGAGGGGGAGAATAGTTTTTGATAATTTGAAAAAATTCTAAAATTTATGTGAATTACTATATGAATCAAACACCACAAACACAATCACAAACACAAAATCAAAAACAACATAAATATAAACAGAAATAGAATGCAGTAAAGGAAAGAACACACCGTATTTTATACTGGTTCGAAATTGCTCGTATATCCAATCCCACGCAACGCTGGATTGCGTAGAGTTTTATTACTATATCAATATCCAATTACAATCTTCCTTGATTTCACGGCTACAAGTGATACCACTATTTCCACCCACACACTTGATCAAGTATTCCTTCCTTGATTTCACGGCTACAAGGGATACCACCGATTACCCGTCCTTGATTTCATTGCTACAAGGGATACCACCAATTCCTTTACACAAGCCAAACTATTCCATACAGCCCTATAACTCTTTATAACACTTGATTCAGAGAGTAATGAAGAGAGGGTAGAGAGAAGAAGATTGGTGAAAACAGAATTGAAGTTGGCAAAGTAGGTGTAGAAATCATAAAAAATGATAATAAATAATGTTGTAATGAAAGATAGTGAATGTAGAGGAGTGATTAAAAATTCGAAATCAAGCCCTTTTTATAGTGTGTGAAAGGTTGCAATGCTCCAGAACCATCACAAATAGTGATAAGACACTTTCTTCAAAAATTGAAAAAATGACAGTTAAATGTTGACATGGTGTTTTCTTTATGTCGACATGTACTTAATACAAAATTAATTTTTGAGCATTTTTCAAGTGTTTTGACATAAATATAATTCTGGAGATTCTTGAATTAAAATATAGTGTTATAAATTAATATTATAAAGTAAGAAATCATATGAAAACATAAATATAAACAATATAAGCATATCTATAAAATTATAAAGTTTAAAACATTAAATATAAAATATAAATATATAAAACTTGAGTTTCAAAATAAAAGTAAAGTAAGAAAGAAAAATTAGAAAAGATAGAAAATAAAATAGACAGGACTGAAGATAGATTTTGGAAAAAGAATATGAATTTGAATTTGAACATGGAGTGCTATTTAGAGTCTTAAATAATCTAGACTCTGTAACTATGTTAGCCTTGAATTCTTGAAATTTTGAATACTCATGAGTCTTGAAATATCTCTGAATTCTGAATCTCTAATACTTTAAAATATACAGTCTTCAGTATATAATTCTTGTACATAAATCTTGCATATATATATATATATATATATATATATATTCTAGACAAAAGTGTTAGTACATATTTTATAATCAATTAATATTGAAATAAGGTTATTGTCATCAAAACTCTATTCTCTAACAATAATTCCTTTCGGTTTCTAAAAATTGAGCGATGATTTTGCCAAAATCGCTTAGGCGCCGTTTAAGCGCGCTTTTCATAACATAGGGTGAGACTCTATAGAAATTCTTGAAACGGTCTAATCCTATGGTGGCTTCGGACGACGGAACTGATCCTTCTATGGTTTTGATGGCTTCAGTTTCTAAAGTTTAGGACATGTTTGACTTCAAGACTTCACTACACTGGGACTCGCCGAGGAATCTCGGATAATTTTAGTTTGAAGCTAAAAAATTCATTTGGGAAGAGGATGCAAGAACCGACAAAATGGTTCTCGAGGCTAATGCTATTAAAGGCGAGAAACCATCTGACTTTGAAAAGGCTAAGGATTCTATTGCTGCTAGTAACCCGCTTCGGGGAGTGATCGCCCTTCGGGGAATATCGTAACATGAGTTGGAGACAACCTTAGTTCTTGACTTACTCAGTACTTACTCACACCCCCAGAGGAGATCTATTTTAAAGTTCATCCCTTTACTCCTTTCAAAAATCCTCTCGCAAGGGATTCAACCCAAAAAGAAAAGGATACCGGTCGACATGTCATATTTCACGTTTTAGATGGTCATGATACAAATGTGTGTCGACATCTCAGGGACACGATTGAAGAACATGTCAGACGTGGAGAGGTGGCATGATTTGTTCGGAATCGAACTGTGGTGCCAGGATAGGCACAACCCCTCAAAGGAATTAGAATTGGCTAGGGAATAACACTTGTCCTAGTGGCATTGTTATTAGTTGAATCCCCTACTGGCTCTGGTGTCTTGGATGCAAGTCTCCTTGTCATCAGTGTCTTGTGACTTGCGGCTTTAGGTCTTCCGACTTCATGGATATTTTGGTTTTTTGGTATTGGTTTTGCACAGTCTTCTAGATATTGGCCATGGTTTTCTGATCTTGGTTTCAGATTTACTTAGTTTTTTGATATTGGGTTTGGATCTTTTGGATTACTGTTTTTTGGTTCTTATGGATTCTTGGTTTTGGTCTTCTTTAGATTCTTGGATTATGGTTTTGTGGCCTTTTGTGCTCAGACTTTGGATGTGGCTTTATTTAGTTTCTTGGGTTTAACGTTTTCTGGCTCTCGAATAATGAGCTTCTCACTTAAGGCTATCTCATTTCTGGTTATTTGGATTGTGGATATTATGGATTTTCTGAACTCTTGGCCTGGCTCTCTTGGCTTTCTTGTATTTGGCTGTTTGGGCTTTGCCCCATGGTTTTGGCTTTAAGGACTTCAGTCCTTTGGATGTACCCTTCCTTTTGGTTATTTTGGCTATAAGATGGTTGAGACAGCCTACCTATATACAGGAGCTATTATAATCCCTAGGCGTTCTCTTTGCTCGACAATACACCATCACCCCCTCTGGATACTAATGAAAAGTCTACTTTTCACGACTTTCGATTTTGAATGGTTAAATTTGCTTACCCATGTAACAGGAACCGGCAAGATCCTAGGCATGCTCTTCATGAATAATAAACCACTTACTTTCCTTCATAAATGAATTTGGAATCAAAAACGGCTAAGTTCGCCTACCCATGTATGTGAACAAGCATCCCTAGTCATGCTCTTTGTGAGTGATAAACTACTAGATTTTCCTTTGGCTTTACTAAAAAATCCCAAACTTTTGTAACTTCAATAAAATTATTTCGCAAAGTAAGGATGCTTGCTTGTGAAGTAATCGGCAACAGGATATAGACTCTAATAATCATCTAATAAGATTGCCTTGATTTGTGGTGGGCTTTGGATCTTGTGCATCTGGTCGGTGGATATTACTCGTTTGGATTTGGGTCATCCTGTCAAGATGAATCACTGGATATTGAATTACATCGGGTGGACTTGTCAGTGATGTGACAAGATTATTCACTCGTGGCTATCGTGGCCTCTTTTCCTATTTCGACAAGATTGCTTTGACTATGGAGAGCCTTGGATCTCATGCGTCTAGTCAATGGATCCTACTCGTTTGGATTGTTGGGTTGTCCTCACACGACGATTCATAAAGGCATCTGGCTACAAGGTTATTGGCTATCCTGGATTTATGGATCTCGGGTTTACCTCAACTTCATGGCTACGTATTTTATGGTTCTTCTGGTTATCGGACCCCTACAACACTCTTATAATTCTGTCCATTTTTGTTATCTATAAATGATCCGGAGCGAGCGTCGGCTTTCATTATATTTCAGGCATTTTGGTTTTCCAGTTAATAGATAGTACAATCTGGAGCAATCGAGGATTTGGTTTATTGGCTTTGGATTTCTGGTTAATACAGTTTGGCATGATCGTGGCTTTCTAGTTTCCCGGATATAAAAGTTCACTTCAGACTTCTCCTGGCTTTGGTTTCTGGGTTTCCGGATTTTTGGTTCTGTCACAAAACACATCTTCCTCCTATTAAGCACGATATGTTTTCACAAAACACATCTTCCTCCTATTAAGCAGGATATGTTTTGTGGGGCAAAATTTTGATACGCCTTTTGGTCGAAGCTGTCACACGTAGAGATTTTGGTTTGCGATGCGCTTAAGCAATGGTAACATCGTCAAAAAACAAAGCGGTCTGGTCGAAGTCGCGATGTAAACATAAAATTAGCCTGAAACTCTCTTAGATAACATCTTTTGGGCTTGAAAACATGGATTATGGTAAGTCGCACAGTAATTCTTGTAGCCCTCTAGGTTATCTTTAGGTACATATTTCATTTCGCCCAAACGACCTTATGGTTTGAAAGTTAAGACTATTTCTGTAAATGTTTGCAGAAGTGTCTTCACGGTTTTTTAGAGCTAAGAGAAGTCGTGCGCGTATAGACCTCACAACTTCTCGAACAATGTATTTCAAATCCCTTTCTCTAGGGATTTTGAATCCTTCGCCTATAATATTTTGAATCCCACGTCTCAGGAATTTCGAATCCGTCACCCCCAAAATTTCAAATCCCTTCTAAGCCTCAATTTTTGACTCCCTCCGCATCCATTTCAATTTCATATCCCGCGGGATACGAAATTTTGTATCCCTAGGGTGCATTTTTCATGTCCCCTAGGATACAAATTTCATATCCCTCGGGATTCGAAATTTCGTATGTCAGGGGTGCATTTTTCGTATCCCCTGGGATACGACGTCTCCTTGCATACTTCAGAGAGATTCATAATTTCTGGGGTTCCACCTCAGGGATATGAAATTCTACTGTGTGGTCCCCAAAACTCTACTACTCCTACCTAACCCACTACCTATAAATACCCCCGAAGCTTGGCCTTCAAAGGGATCTTTTTTAGCTTGGATTTTTGGACTTCTTGAAGCTCCCAAGCACCATTAATGGCTTCCATCTCCTTCTCCATGGCTATTAGACATAGCTTGGACCATTAAAACTTTACACAAACATTTTCCATCAACTTTTGTACATTTACAAGCACAATTACACCACTTTTGGGCTGTTTTAGACATATATTGGATTTTTTGGATGTTGAATCTATTTATTGGATATGGTTGACCAAGTCAACTCATTTTTCACTCAAAAAAGGAGGCAAAGGGTATTTTAGTCAAAGTTTAGAATTAATAATCATTTTTTTTGAAAAACCCGAACTTCCCTGATCCCCGGGGTGATAGAGGAGCCCATATTGTTTTGAGAACACGATGCATCAGAACACAAACATGAGAACATTTCATTGCTATTACAACAACTTACATCAAAGTACAAGAATATACCAGAATTCAGATAAATAATATACAGCAGAAAAATAAATATTAGAGATTTACAAATTACAAAATAACAGAAATATATATACATAAATATAATGCACAGTGGAAAACATCAACTACCACAACTGAAAGAAATACATGGATACAAAGCATTCTGAATATAGCTTCAGCCATAATCCAGGATCCTATGAAAAGAAATATCTGCGAAAACCAGAACTACTAGCTGCCCGTGTGGAAAATATGGGCACCCAGAGTTTAGGTAGAAACAATAAACTCCGAGTCAGTCTTAGGATTGGTGTGAGAACTAAAACAGTTATTAACTTTATTTTAAAGTTGGGTAAATCAAGGGACCATGCCGTATAACACAGAACAGGTTTACCCCCATGATGTAACACCCCACGTCCATTAATGTCACTCACAAAGGGAATGCATTAACTTCCATGGAGGTTTTAAGTGAATATAGAACAGAAAAATTACAACAAGACAGATAATAAGTAATACTTGGAAATCTAAAACTTCATTTTATTGCAGCAGAATTTAAACATGTTTGTTACATCATAAAACCATAAATCAGAGTCAAGTACAATATCCATCTTGATAAAACAAAATACATAATCCCATTACATAAATAGCCATTAAAGAAGATAACAAGCTGGACTTTACTTCAACGGTCCAAGCTTTCCAAAAGAGAGATAAAGCAATCCAATCAAACTCCACTAGAGCTGGGCCCAACCTAAGGACGTGGAGGGGGAAAAAGGATAGAAATGGAGGGGGTCAGACATAAAGTCTGGCGAGTATGATAATTCTAACAATACTATTATCAAAATAACTAGACTAAGGCATAAGCTGGAAAATAAGTAAATGTCTATGAACTATTGGGTATGGAAGAGCAGATAAAGATAACGTTAAAGATAACGTTGAAGGCACACCTAATTACTAATGAATAATTACTACACTGCACCGCACCAGTCACCCTAAAGGTTGATCCCACTTGCTTCACACAGAAACTATATAAATAGCCTTGCGTACCCCTAGCTGACTACATAGGTGCCGTCTTCCCCCATCTCCGCTAGGTGTACCCCACTACCCACTTTCGATCGGCTCCCTACTCGTAGATACCCGTGCTGGCCCCACAGTGGGGTGTATCACTCCCCTAAAGTGGCAACGCGATACAACTTGAGAATGCACGGCTTATACCTACACGATGCAACAACGTCTTACCTACCAGCCCGGGTCCACACACGCATATGAAACCCGTTGGACTTGCGTTGCCACCGCTACCCCGTTTTGGCCTCTTATAGTCAAATCCAGTATGCGTGTCCCATCCTCGACTTGGGTCGAGCCCACAAAGATACGTTTGGGTTACTGGTTGAAATGGGCCCCCACAAGCTACCCACCTAAGCTTGTCACCACTAGTATATCCCACTTAACCCTCTTAGTCATGTTCATTTACATGGATGTTTGGTTAAGTCTTACTAATCGTATTTCACATGCCACTAAGGGCACCCACTAGATTCCTCATGCCACCCAAGGCACCTACGTAACCCCCATGTCCCACCTTACATGTTTATCTGGTTAAGTATTTCTTAATTCATTCAGGCCATAACCTCATAAAGACCTCTCACATTAGACTGGCATTTATGGCAGCTGGATTTGCCGGGCGGGTCCGGGCAGTCTTACACCATAAATGAGTCTAACCTCGTGTCTTTACAACTGCTATGCTTTCATTTAGGCCTAGGACCTCTCAAATTGGGCTGACATTTGTGACCACTGGATTTGCCGGGCGGGTCCGGGCAGGTTTACGTCAACAAACGAGTCCAACCTCATGTCCTAAGCATTGATTATCACTTATAATCTTTTACCCCAGTTTTAATAATTCCCTACTCAAATTATTAATTAACTCCAATTTTATTGATGTCCATAATTGACTCAATTATGGCCATCCACTCATGGCATGCAAAATTATATCAATTGCACCCCAACTTCTTAACATTGAATCCTTAATATTACCCCTACCCCACGTTGTACGTTCGCTTATTCAACGCAAAGTATACGTTAGACTCGAATAGTATAACTCATAGCACAAAGATAAATTATCACAACATATAGGCAAATAAAATAAATCTAATCATATAGGGGTGAAACTTGCATAAACTACACATGTTAAGGATCTAAAGGTGTCAACTTGTTAAATGTCACAATTTACATGATATGATCATAACCCAAATTTATGTATGAACTTGCATATGGGGTTTTATGCAACATAATGATGGTGTGAACTAGCATCTAATACATAGAATTCACAAATGTCATAGAATAATTCTAGATGTCAAAATTCTAGATCTAAACAGATGTCATGACATATGTTCATAACCTTTACTAATCAATCTAAACTTGTATACATGATTTGTCATCAACATAGCCCAAATAATATCAACATTATGACTTGATTAACATGAACTAACTAGCATAGACAATAACATCATGACTTTATAACATGTATGACTCATCACAATTTAGCATAGAAAACTACAACCTATACAATATCATCATAGCATGATTTACAACATATAGGATATCATCATCACATAACATAGGATTTACAACATACATGATAGCATAAGGTTTACAACAACATATATGACAATCCACATCATTCACTTATAATCCATTCGTAACTTAATCTAATTAGTTTAACAATAATCTTGTTAAGATCATCATACTCACAATTAGAGAAGAAAGAGAGTCTTGATTTGCTTTAGAGTTGAGTAGAATTAGGGTTTTGATTAACTTTTCTTCCTTCTTAGTTGGCGGCGACTACACTGAGTTCTATGGCGGCGGTATGACGGTGGCTATTCTATTTTTCATGTGAGTTAGAGTAAGAGACTACCTAGGTATTTATAGAGTTTAGGATTTATTTAGACCGTCAGATCAACTCAGAACTAAACTGAACCGTTTAATTTGCCAACTCAGTCCTAAAGACACATCAGCAGCTCAAGATTGGGCTCAGTCAAAACCCTAGCCGACTGACTAGGTCGACACCCAGATCGACTGCCCAGTTGACTACCCAGTCGACCTGGGGGGGGGGTCGACTGCCCAATCGACTCCCCAGTCGACCTGGGGTGCTGGGCGGGAATTTTCCCGCCTAGCCTGTTTGACTCCGAATTTTGAATTTTAAATTTCTGAAATCTGTTTTGAATTTTCTGAAACTTCCGATGGCCTTAACTTCTTCATACGAAGTCCAATTCATGCAAACTCGGACTCTATTTCAACCAGAATTCCGAGATGAACACAATGGCGCAACCCGTTTCCCACAATTCTCACATCTGAGATGAGTAATTCTTTAATTTGTGAATATTAATATTAACAGAATTACGGGGTGTTACAATACTCTAAAATGAAACAATTCATAAACAACACAATGATTTTCGGAAAATGAAGCTATTATAAGATTCAGGTCCGATCACACGATGCAACGCAAGACGGAGGATAGAGTTTTCCCTTATAATAGCCAAACATGCTTGGTACTTTTAAAACAAATCATTTTGATATTACTATAACTATATAGTGTCAAAATCAACTTCAAATATATATGTATCAATCATAAAGGTCATAGATAACATATATTATGTCGCCATACATAGGCTTACAACTAAAACCAAAGAGTCGTGTATTGGAAGTAAGATTTCCATCTATGAGTCGAGGCAAGGGATCTTCCTCACCGGTTTTGAGACACTCTAGCAAATGCCTCAGGACTCGGACACTGGCGAGCCCTGGTTAGCGATAGGGCCAGTCCACACTTACTTTAGTGGATTGGTTATTCCTCAACGCACATTTCCCAGTCTATAGGACCTATCTCTAAGCCATTAGAGACTCAATATCCGAGGCGCCTCATTCCATCATCCACATAAATAAAAATGTCCAGGCGCCATATCATGACACAACTTCTAGCTAGAATGAAACGTCATGTCCTCCTTGAGGTCCTTATCCCGTTTTTGATTTATACCGAGGTGTGCGGCTCGCGAATTAACACTATACACAAAGCGATGCTAATTAAACCATGCTTTGATCATCATCCTCAAGACTTTTCTTTTCAACAAAAAGTCTTGATCATTTGCATCTTAGCATGCCACACTGACAATTCATGCCATACAACTGATGTCTATCAAAATATAACCTCTAAGCTCGTACGTCTTAGAGAAGGGTGTTAAGCACGAGAATAAATTCTAAGCCACCAAACAGATATATATTTAACAGAAATCAATCAACACGGAATGAAATCCAATGTCAGACACACATCCATTTACAAGTCCGTTCTTGGCCTGAGCGAAACCGGAGGCACCTTATTCCTCGTCCCATATGTCCAATACGGAAGAGAGGTCCTCGCATATCCGATCGATCTCCAAGTACGTCTGGACAATCACCACTTTTTACCTTGTATTGGGTGTACAGCCCAATCAAGACATTACTAATCATCCAAACGATGTGAAGATCTCCGGTCTTCAACCAACGTCTTCATCGTCGACTTTCAGTGGCTGTATCAGTTATTCAGAATAGGATAAGCCCAGTCTTTCCGAATAACTCACGTAGTTTATAATCAAAAACCAAGAGCTATAAAAACACATCATATGCCTCATTCTAATTTAGAATATTCTTTTATTCAAATATTCACATCTTAGGGGAAAGGTTCCCATTAATTTTATCAAAGATAAATTATTTTAAACTTATTCTTTAATCTTCCTTTGGATATCATTTTCAAAAGATTTTATTTTATCTTTCCATAATTCTAAACCAAATTAAGGTTTATAACACTAGTCGGGATTATCGAGCCTTACCGAAGTAATCATTTATTTTATTATCCCAATCCCAACATTTTCATCTCATGGAGCAAAACTGGTAGTACTCCATATCTAACACCCACTGGGTTATCAGTAAATTTAATTACCATTTCACGTTCAAATCTAATTAAAGATTTAACTATCATCTGGAATAAAACTGGTGATACTCCATTCTCGATCACTTCATGAATTCCATAAATTTAATTATTCCATTCCCATTTTTAATTTACTTAAAGATTCATTAAAACTCTAACTTGGTTTTAATCTCAAAAATCATTACTTTATGATTATTCAACCTTAAGAAATTAATCTTATCTTTAACTCGGTTAAAGAACCATTGTTATTAAACACACAGTTCATAATAAACCAAAATCAACTTCCATTAACTATGGAATCTTCATGGAAAAAAGATTAATATATAATCGATATAAATTTCCGTATCAGACTAATAATATAAATGGAATAACGACAAAGCCTTTTAAATTCCATATATAGTAACGGTCTTCCTTCACAGAAGCTCATCTCGATTACTAATAAATCAAACTCCATTCAATTCCAATTTAATGTATTAAACTGGAAAGCTTTACTTTGGAAATTTTCCATTAAATCCTAGTTAAAGGACTTTTAAATTCCAAATCATATCTCCACTGTGAATTGGGTTTTAAGAACAAATGTTATTTTAAACATCGTTCACAATGAACCCAAAAATCAATTACCATCTAATTCCAATTTATATTTATAAATTGAAAAATTTCATTAATCTTAATTTAAAGATTTATTCCTTTCTCAACGGGGTTTAAGGACAGTGTTGTTGAAGACATCATTCACGATAAACCCAAAATCTAATTTGTTATTAAATACAAGGCTCTGAATAGAAATAATATCGGCTTATATTCAATATCAAATTCTGAAACCAACGGTTATCATATTGGGAATAACAGTATTTGTATCTTACAAATTCCTCAACAATATCCGTATAACCATGGAATCCAATATGAAATATTCTGAAGATTATTTCCATTCAAATCCATTCCAATTTATATGGAATACCTAGTTATATAAGAACCCATTCACAAATCCTATTTATTATTTCTAAAAATCATTAGATTTTTATTCTAATTATTAACTAAATCATTTAGATAAAAATATCGTTTATCCTTTCAAACTCGGAATTTTTCATCCAAAATCTTTCCAAATCATTACTTATACTCTTACATAATTCTTCCATATTTTTAATGATTTTATTAAGGCCCTTATGGTCGGTTTCCAATAACGGCCACCAAACTGCATGCATAGCGACCTTTTCTGAAATTGATTTGGACATAATTTAAAATCCAACCATTCAAATTTAAATCTCTTATATTCATTGGAAAGATCTTTTTGATACGAACCCAACGGTTCCAGTTTTAGGAGAATCCGCTGGTCGGATCTCCTGTTACGTCAATTTAAAGTCAATGGTCGAAATTCGCGAACGATCGCTTTGCGATATGTTCTATTCAAACCATTTAAATAATATATATATATATAAAAATATGATATATATTTTGTCAATTTCCGTTCAAAACTATTTTATAAATTGTTTATAAACTCATTTTAAAACGATTTCAACTTCGTTTTCAGTTTTAAATCAAAATTGAATATTCCTTATCATTATAATATTAAAATGATAATATTTTCAAAATATTAGATTTTGAAATCACATCTTTTTGATATTCATTATAAAATAAATAAAATCGACAGAAATTTCCGTTCGAGTAAAAATGGCACATATCTACTTAATTCAACTTCATATACTTCAATATTTTCGTGTCCATCCAAAATCGGACATCAAAATCATATTTTGTTTTTTCACTGAATATTATTTTAAAATATTCGTTATTTCTAAATTGGAATCAAACTCAATCAATTAGCATATAATTTTATTTATATGGGTCTCATACATCGCATGTATACAAAAAATAGTGATGAACAACTGTTAAATATTCAATTCACGTCCAGAGTGCAATTTACAACTGTCTAAGCATTAAATAATTAAGTAACGCTTATAACAATATGTCAATCAATCGGTTGATAAACAATTAAATCCAAGGGAAATGTGAATTAATTATCATCCCCAGACCCGTATGGGGTTTCAACTAACAACAATGAATTCAAATTAATCACTGATTAATAAATTTAACCAATTCTAATTCGATTCGAATTATTTTTCTAATTAACCAATTTTCACTTTTTAAATTATAAATGGATATTTATTATTTAATTTCAACTATCACATTAATATTATCATTTTTATTTTTAATTTCTATGTTCAAAATCACAGTCGAACACAATACAGTCAATCAAATCATCCTTGGGTTTTCTAACAACAGTGAATGTGAGCTAACAGGCACAATCCAACATTTTTGTGATAATTAAATAAATAAAAATCAATATTGGCAATATGTATATTCAGTTATAAAAATAAATAACTGTACAAAATTTTGAGTGAGAGAGTTCTCACTTTGATTTCCACTTCGTCAGTCTTTATTGGAGGATTTTATTTTTAAACTAAATTAAAGCGCGTTTAATTTAGCTAAAAATCCAGTTTGCTCCATTTCCGTTTTGGTCAGTTTCATGTTGTAGCGTTCGATTTCACGATCACAACACAACTGAAATCGTCGGATTTCGACCTCGTATGAAAAAGATATGGTATTTTATACATTAAACAATTCAAATTTGAAATTAAATTTACTAATTTATAATTCAATCATTCACTAATCAATCTCCTTCCTCGCCGTTCCCAAAAACCCAAAATCGCACCCGCTTCCTCCACCCTCTTTCCTCGCCGGCGACGCTACAGGGGGGCCGGACCCGGATCAAACTCTTCCACGTCGAAGCCCTATAGGCCGCACGCACACCTTCACCCCCAACCACCGTGAACTCGGTGGGCCCAACTTGGCCTGAAATCGGCCACGAACTCGGCGACTTCAAGCCCAAAAATCGCTCAATCCAGACAATTAAATTTGATCATACTAGTATGAATTTGAAGCTGGGAGAAATCTCTAAAATTTTCATATATAAATCTGAGTTTAATTTGTTGTAGTTTGGTCGTGATTTGGGGATTCAAAATCAAGCGATTACTGCCCTTGGCTCAAGGTGGCGGCTGAACGTTTTGAAAGAGGATTAGGATTTGACTCTTTTGACCAAGCACTTGTATATATCTATCTATCGAATACCTTGAAATGAATACCTTGAAATGAAGCATTTGAATTACCAAATTATCCCCATATGCAATTGCAATAATAGGGATGGCATAAATGTAATCTTGAACCTCAGTACCTCACGTCCTTGAAGCAGTAACGTCCCACGTTTTTACCCACTACCTCAACAAAACATCGCTCCTTCATTTCTTCCCAAATCCACTCGATTATTCTCCCTCTTTCTCCACTCAGTTGCTCATTCCCCTCAACCATCGAACTTCCCCAGTTTCTCTTGCTCCTCCCTTCCTATGTTTCCCTCAAGCTTTTCAACTCAAACTTAAATAAACTTTTACTCTGCAGGCTGTCGTCCCTCTCACATACTTTTCTCCTCTCCTTCTTCCCATAAACCCACTTCTACCTTTTCAGAAGAACCCGCAAGCCATGCTCCTTCATCGATCTGATCCCTAACATGCCTCTTCGATTTTGTTACCAACCAACCTCTTTGCCACTGAAATCTACTTCTAATTTTCACTTTCGGATCTTAGTATATCTCTATCGGAAAATTGAATTTGCTGAATAATAATGCATATGGTCCAGTACCCACAAAGCTTAAAACAGTTCTCAAACATCGGGCATTGAAAGGGAAAAGATGGAAATGCTAGCCATTAGGTTTGTGTACTTTTTCTTTTATGGATACTATTTTATTGTAGTTTATATTCAATTAACATCTATTATAACTCATATAAAACATGTTTTAACTACCTTTCTACTACAAATACTACCTATCGGTTTGTTCACTTTGACATGACCCAGTGTTAGTTCCGTTGCTTCTATCATAAACTTGTACTGCGTCTAAGTTACAGTTGGTGCTGACTGAAAGTGAATTCTTTCTTGAAACTGTTTATTAAGCCTGTAACTACCACTATCTATCTTTGTGGTATCCTATTTTTTTAATCAACTAAGCATTAAACTAGGACTGCATACATCCTTCTGATACTTCATTTTTTTACGATTTACAACACACGAAATAAATGTTTGTCTTGTCATGGTTTTTTTTATGTTAACTTCATAGATTGACACAGGGGAAAGAATGTGGCGCCAATATTACCATAACAAAGTTGAGGCCACTAATCCTTGAAGCTATATTTCTTATGCCATTTGTAAACAAGCTATCTGTCTTGATAGTTCAGCCTATTTCCATGCAAAATGTCATGTGATAGTGGACGGTCCAATCAACAGGTATGAATGTCTATCTTATGTTAGTTCTATTCCTTTCATCTAATTTGTTGTTTGAATAATACATATGAATCATTCAATATTAATATACTTGATGCCACGTTACAACAACCGTGACTGCTATTGACAAATAGGCCGAAGGGTTGATTGACATTGATGTTGCCGGGATGATTAACATCCCCAAAGTGGTGGATAAAAATCCTTTTTTTTTTCGCTTTTTTAACACATATAGGTATGTCTCTGTTTTTGTTGACCATAACTAAAAAATTTAATTTAATTTTGCACCGAACCCGTTCAGTCAAGTTTGTGACCATAACTAAAGGCCAGTTTTTAGTTAATTCCTGAGAGTTTTTATTTTCTCTTTGTATGATTGAATTCAGTTTGTATTCTACATGTGGATTTCGCTTTTTATTTATTGGGCCACACATATTATAGGTTGCCAAACTTAGGCTGTGTACATTGAATTGTTCTCTATATCTAGGATGACAAATCTTGGTTAAATTGTTTGATTTCTTGAGGTTTACACTCATATTTTGCAGTTATGTTTGGAAGCAATATACAAAAGATGGAGACAAATAAAACTTATGTTAAATATTTGAGTTGGTAAATTTCTGGCTTACTAATTTATTGTAAAAAAATTTGAACTCAATATAATGTTTAATTCTGAATGTTTATGTATAAATCAAAATACTTAATTCAATATTTATTTAGCTTCATTCAAAAAGATTCATGTTAACAGATGATGATCCATAAAATATCTAAAACGGAGATATTGTTGCAGATTATTCATTTAGCAATTCACTCTAAAGCCTACTAATTTTGCTGCACTTATTGTTATTTTTTATCTACACTTGAGATTTGAGGAAGTTCTATCATTTTGTGTATTCCATTTTTGGTTTTTTGGTTAGTAATTGTAAATTCAATTCCATATGATGTGGCCTCTAAATAGTATATATGATCTTATTTTACGGTAGCTCAATGCTCAATCACTGAATGCATATAATAATAAAATAATTTATCATTGCCTCGATAATCTACTATTTCCCTCTTTCCTCTTTTACGTTTTTAATTCACAATACTCACGAGCTTACCATCTTTCTAAATTCTAGTACTCATCAAACATGAGTAAAACAATAAAGGAAAAAATTAGGATGGAGATTACTCGGGGGGAAAGAAACATTAAGGACAAGTCACAATAACTTAATTTATTACCGGAACGATTTTTACACTTTACCTCTTTTCTTTTTACACACTTAGTTCTTTTGTTGTAGATTTTTTTTTTTTTTTGTTTTTAATTTCATTTCTGCTCAACTGTCCATTCTTTAGCATAATATTTGTTTAAATCATTTTATCTGCTGATTTTTTGGGAGAACTTATATTGTACCACTTGCAAGATGATTCTTAATACATTTATTGTTCATAATTCGCGATTGTGAAACTGCTGTAGTTATATGCTCCTTTCAAATGCCTCAGTATACTTTATGTGAATCATGCAATCTATGTTATGCATTTGGCTACATTTCTTATATTTTCGGTAGGATAATATGCTGGTAAAAGCACCACATATGGGTCTTTTACCAAAGTATTCGCTCAACCTTAAAGGCATGTATTGGTTTAATATATTATTGCTCGATTTTATTGAAATGTCAAGTCATTTAATACAAGATTCAATTATCTAAATTTTGAATTAGATTGTTGGGAGATATAACCTGGGCACTTGCAAAAGCATGTACAGAGAATAATAGTGCGTTTTTGGTATTTAAATATATTTAACTGTCTGGTGCGTGGTAAACTTAAAACTGATTTGCATTTCACAAAAAATATTTTAATTCAGCATCCAATATGAGAATTTGATTATATTGTATAGTTCACTGATAATTTTTTGCATGGTTTATTGATAATTTTCTTCAACAAAATATAGTTTTCTTCTTAGTTTATTGATAGTTTGCAATTTGACTGTTGGAAAGTTAATACCATTGTATGCTTGATTATTTACTTTTTGAGTATTGTTTCTGTGTGGTATTGAAGCTCCAACAAGCTCTAATGGAGAAGAAATCAAGGAAATCATTATTCAAGTTGATGCCGACAATGTGTGCAAATCATGCAGTGCTGTTGTGGCTTTGCTAAAGCAGATTCATCTTGCTAATAATAAAAGATGAGTTACTTTATTTTTGTTTCATATATTGCGTAGACTTGATTTCCTCTTCAACTACTTGCTTTGATACATGCTGTAGCACTAACTCTTTGAATTTTTTTTGCTTTCCAGAAATAAATATTAAGAAGAAAAGGGAGCACACGATGATAAAAACAGGAAGTCGATTCCAAACTGAACCCGAGCTTCTGGACACAAATGTGTTGTTTCACTCATTTAGAGTCACAAATTCATGTATATAAGTTTGTAGATTGTAGATATAGTAACCAATATAGTTTGGCATGTAAAACTTTGAAGATACAGCCGCACAAAATATGTTGGAAGTAGAACAAGAAAATGCTGGGACATATGGGTAGTCATCTGATGTATACGGTTGGGGTGTGAGAAGGGATGAAGTGGAGAATTTAAATGATGATGAAGAAAAAAGGATTATAGAAAAACAAGGATGTACACGTGTGTATATTCTTCCCTAAGTGTACTATGTTAAGTGCAACGTGAAGGGACCGAATCCTCTGGACCAAATACCCACGTTTCCATGGATCCAACCAATGACAACTCTCTGATTTATCGATTTTGCAATTAAACCCACATTCTTTTGGGGGTTAAATTGCAAAATGGAGGAAATCATGGGATTATGATTGGTTGAGTCCATGGAAACACTGAAAATTCGGTCCAGGTGATCCTCTTCCCAACGTAAAGCAACATGCATCATGTATTTCATAGACATGCGAATTTAGATGGTACGATGGTGTACGGTGACATACAGATATTGTACAAAGCCTACAATAAATGTTGGATTCACGAGGTAATACGTAATAGGGTGGAAATTGACGTCTCTTAGTGGATCCAAACTGTCAGCTACAACTATTTTAGAGCATTTTGCTAATTTGGTCTGGTTTTTTTTCCCTCACATTTAGCCTTTTTTTTGAAATATTGCAAATTTGGCCTCCTTTTGGCCAACTCAGCGCTGAGTTGGCTAACAATGGAGATTATCCTACGGGCTCAATCATTGATTGCGCCCAGTAAGTATTTTTTTTATATATAAATAAACCTACGGGCGCAATCTTTGATTGAGCCCCGTAATTTTTTTTTTTTACAAAAAAAAACCTACGGGTGCAATCGTTGATTGAGCCCCGTAAGGTTTCTTTTAAAAAAAAACGATGGTCCCCTTGGCAAAAGTTTAAACATCCATCAAAATCTAAAAAACCCTAAAACCCAAAATCGAAATCAAAACTCCAAATCCAAAATTAAAACCCCAATTTCAGCTTCTAAAGTAAACATGGCAAGTTCTTCAACACAAGAGCAAGCTTTTGATAATTATTGAAGTTATTTTTGTGAGCTTATCTCAGATTTTAGGTTTAGGGTTTTCTTGAGTTTTCTTGTAATTTTATACACCGATGGTTTACAGGTGTATATAGTTGATGTGTTGGTCATATATATGCAAAATTAATGATTACTTCAGAGTTTTGTTGAGATTGGAAAATGTGGTCATATGATTTGTGGAGCCTTTTCTTGTGGTTTGAAATGGCATGTTAAGTTTGTTGTGGAGAATTGAAGATTGGTAATCGAATTCGTTATGTTGAATTTGCGTAGATTTGAAAATTCATAGGATCTATTGTTGTGTTAGAAACTGTTTGTAAAATTTATAGCAAATTGGGGAGAATTGTATGTTCAGTTTGCCTTCATTGCTTTTAAACTTGGTGTTGTATGTCAGTGTAGATGCCTTAGCATACGTATATGCATAGAAATAAATAACTTCATTAGAAAGATAGGAGGAGTAAAGTACAAAGAGTGAGATTCAAATAAATGTCTTGATAATCGAATTGATATCTCTGAATTTGTTAACATTGTGTAATTTCAGAGTATGCGGAGATGGCGCCCGGACCTGTTGATGGTAGCGTCTTATATTTACAGGCACAACATCGTTCAAACAAACTGAAGTTGATGACGGTAACCAAAACTCACCATTCAATACTAGTTTCATTATAGAGGTCGAGAATATTTGTGCGTGTTAACTAATCAAAATTTCACCTTTGTTATTGTGTGTGCCAGCTCAAAACTGCAGTTGAAACCATCGAGCACTCATCGTCCTTAAAGTTGGTCACTTCAAAACGCGCCGGTGTGTTAGAGCTACTTGATCGAGCGGGTTTTCTGTTGATACATCGCCTTGGATCCATACAAATCGACCGCCATCATATAACAGCTTTAGTAGATCGGTGGAGACCGGAGACATCGTCATTTCACCTTAGATGCGGTGAAGTGACGATCACATTGGCGGACGTGACGATTTTGCTTGGCCTACCCATCAATGGTCGTCCGATCACCACTCCTGAATCCGATGATTATGCGGAAATGTGCGAGAGTTTGCTAGGACTTTCTCCTCCAGGAGTCGAGTGGCACGGGCCCGAAATGATTAGTATGTCGTGGTTTAGGCAGCAATTAGCCGAAGACATTCCTGAGGATGCTTCTCAAGAACAATTGGAGCAGCGTGCGCGGGCCATTATCCTTCACATTATCACTTCCCGTTTATTTTGCGACCATTTGAAATCTCGTGTTTCGCTTAGATGGTTACATTACTTGGAGGACTTTGATTTATGCCGTGAGTATGCTTGGGGTAGCGCCGTTTTTGGCTTCACATATGCGGAGCTAACACGGATGGCTTTGGGGCAGCTCGATTCAATTGGAGGTTGCCTTACATTAGTTCAGGTATTTAATTTTTTAGTGTTCTTTTTTGAGGGATATTTCTTTACTCGTTGTGTCCTATGTTTTATAATACTTTTACTTGTCTACAGACGTGGTCTTGGTTGTATCTCCCCGTTGGGAGAGTAACTATGAAGAAGAAAGCGCCAATTGATGTTTCGTTGCCTTTTGCTTCGAGGTAATATTAGTAAAAGTATATATTGAACATTGGGTTTTTTTAATTTCCGTAGAAAGTATGTAATTTAATGTTTTCATTAGGTGGGTTGGGCCGAAGAGCTCGTTGTTCACGCCTAGACACAACGTTTTGTTCTATCGTAACGAGTTAGACATACTCGATTACGACGCTGTTTCATGGACCCCATTCACCGAGGCGCTTCCTAATTTACCGGCATTGTGCGTTGCTTCAGTCCAGCTTTGGCAAGCACGTGTTCCGCTCATTTGCTTTAACGACGTCGCTTATCACCTACCGGAAAGAGTGATGAGACAGTTTGGCCTTCATCAACATATTCCGAAAAAACCACCACACTACTTGTTTGATGCCCGGGACAACGGGGCCTATCAAGCGGCAATCAATACATGGAACAATCGCTTCGAATTTGTCCAAGTGCAAAGTGCGGAACCGACATCCGATATGGCGTACTACACATGGTATTGGAACATCACGCGGCGGTATATTATTCTTTCCATTGATCCGCCTTTAGATGTTCCGCAAGGCGATGAACCTTACATCCCAAGAGCGCCGCTTGAACGTGGTCTTGTATGTACATTTTTTTGCATATGGTATTTTAACACAAATGATATTTTAAAATACGAGCTTACAATATGTGTATTGCAGACCGATGCAATTTACCATACCGCCGCGTTGGTTGAGGAGTTATCGGCGGAGGTGCCGGAGCCGTCAAAGGTTAAGTGCATGAGCATTACCCGCATTCTTCAGTCGATTTTGAGGAAGAACAGACTTGCTCGTCCACCATCGCCTCCAGTTGTTCCTGTTCGTAAGTCCGCAAGAAAAGACAAGGGGAAAAGAAAAGGGGCATCTTCTGAGCCGGCCCAAAGTGAGTTCGTGCACGGTCCGTCGCAGCCAGGCACGTCGCAGGAGGCAACTCAACGGACTCCCAGGAGAAAAGGAAAAGTTGTGTCCGGTGGTCCAAAAAAAGTAAACGTTAGATTTTGAAGTTGGGTTTGTTTTAAGTGGCATGTAGACTTGTTTTATTTTTATTTGCGTGAACTGGAAAGTAGTAGTGATAGTAGTATTGAAAATGTGCTTTTGTTAAGTGGATGGTTGATGTGGACGAGTTGTTGGAACGATTGCTTTGATGTACTTTTGGAAATGCGGTAGTAGTAAAAATGTGCTTTTGAAAGTAGTAGTGCTTTTGTTTACTTTGAAATAGCTATTGCATTGCATTTGCATATGCGTTTGTTTACTTTGAGTGCTTTTGTATTTGTTTACTTTGAGTGCTTTAGTGTTGCATGAGTGCTATTGCATTTGAATAGCTATTTCATTTGTTTACTTTTAGTGCTTTTGTTTAGTTTTGCAATTGTAATGCCTGGGGCGCAAACAATTATTGCACCTAAGGCTTAAGTTTTGGAAAACTTAAGTCTGGGGCGCAGATATTGATTACGCCCAAGGAACCAGGTTCTCTGGTTCCTTTGGGCGCAATCAATTATTGCGCCCAAGGCTTAAGTTTTGGAAAACTTAAGCCTGGGGCACTGATACTGATTGCGCCCAAGGAACCAGGTTCTCCAGTTCCTTTGGGCGCAATCAATTATTGCGCCCAAGGCTTAAGTTTTGGAAAACTTAAGCTTGGGGCGCAGATACTGATGCAAATTCATGTACGTATTAAACCCAAAACCCATTTGTTGTTGCTCACACGAGGGAACACTCATAGTCAGATACAGATAACAAGCTGCGGGAGCCGATACCACTGGTGTAACGGCTGGCTCTGTTGACAATCTCTGCTCTTTCATTACAAATAATTCAATAGATTTTGACACGGATGACAACATAATTTCAACGTCGTCGTCGTCTTTGATTTTAATTGCCTTAGATCCGGAATCTGTCGGCCAATTGCAAACTAACTCAATGTCAAACTCAACCGGATTAATTTTAGTACATTTATACACAGCCTCCTTCAACTGTACGAAATTTGACCCTTTTAAAACTTTTGCCGGTTTGCTAGTTCCACCGTTATATATTCCACATTTATGTTCATCAATAACCAATTCTCCATCGTAATAGCATATAGTTCCAATATAATTTGGCGCCATTCCAATCTACTCTAAAACCAAAATAATTTTAGCTACGATGTGTAAAATAGAATTAACATTAAAAAAACCAAATTCATACCTTTTGATATTCCAAATAGCCAAACTAGCTTCCTCTTAACTTTGATTTTTAATCAACTTGGATTTTGATATTTTTTAATGGTTTAGAAGTTTAGGTTTCGAGTGAGAAATGGGTTATGATGGTAAATGGGAGAAGGAAAGGTAAAGTAAGTGTAAATGGTTTATAACTCTCTGCTTTTAATAAAAAAAAAAACCCAAAACTTTTTAGGATCAATCAAGGATTGCGTGGGGTTTTAAAAAAAAGAAAAAAATTTGGGCGCAATCAATGATTGCGCCTTTTGAAAATCTCCTTTGTTTGCCAACTCAGCGCTGAGTTGGCCAAAAGGAGGCCAAATATGCAATATTTCTAAAAAAAAGGGCTAAACATGAAAAAAAAAACTGGGCCAAAATAGAAAAATGCTCACTATTTTAAGCTTTTACCAATAAAAAATGTTTTTGTAATTCATGTTCAGAATACGTGTTTAGTTTCCTGCATTGCATCTTAAAAATGCATATGGAAGAAAATCTAAAAGGAAGTCTATGTTGATAGCAAATTTTAAAGATCTATCATGAAATAAGTTTTGGCGCTAAGGTTTAATTTTGTAGTTTATGGCACAACCAAATATTTTACAACTCAAGACTTTTGTAATTGATGCATTGTTTATTTTTTTAATAATAAAAAAAAAATCTAAAACAACAGTCATTTGCAGTATGAAGCAAGAACTCTATAGGAAGCATTAAAATACAAATGCATTGCAGTATGACGAGAAACAATGAGGTGGAATTGAGCTACAGTACATGAAACAACAAGTGGAAGATTAGTTGTGTCATGAAGAATGGACAGAGCAGTAAATAGTGAAAATTAGCAGTGGTTATGTAATTTAATGAATGTGATCGACAATGAATTTTAATATGCCAACCCAATTCAGAATGAGTTAGACTATAATTGAATCACCAATGGTTTGTTTTGTGAATTTTCAATAAAATATTTTCCAACTGATAGTTCTACTCTGAAGCGACATATTATTGTTAACACATAAGAATTTTATTCGTAGATATTTGAAATATTTGATCATAATGTCACTTTGAATGTTCTCTAAATGGGAAGATGAAGAAAGATTGATTTACTATGTTGATTTCACTTTTGATCAAGCAGCACCTTTTGAATTAATAATTATATGAAAGCATCTGTTTTAGTCTTTGTGTGAGGTTATATTGAAATAATAATAGTAATAATATATCATCATTAATGATATATTATTGTTAAATTGTAATCTTAGTGTGGTCACTTTGGTAATCATGGAAAGACAATAAAATGCTATAGGACTATGGAATAAGATAAAGGTGTTTTAGCATTATTTTTGTTCGTACGTATACTATATAGCAACAAAATAGCTACATGCTTAAGATTTGAGGTCAACATAGCTTTATTTTATCTTTATACTTTATGGACATAAATTAAGTATTTATGCTATGTAACTAGAAATGTATATGTTCACTCTTTTAAATAACCGAAAATATGTAGATTAATAGATTAGTTCGACACAAATGAAAATCATATATGACTTTGTTTTTTCATTTATTATCGATTATTTGACATTTTATAGCTACACAGGACTTGAAGTAGAATGCATGACCAAAACATAGTGATAACTAATAAAGTGAATTAAATTACTATCTACATATAAGTTAACTCATATATTTATTAGTATCTACACATTATCTACCCATGTGGATGAAAATCATATATAACTTTGTTTATTTCATTTATTACCGATTATTTGACATTTTATAGGTACGCACGACTTGAAGTAGAATGCGTGATTATGTATGATCAAAACATGCAGGCGTGATAACTAACAAAGTGAATTAAATTCCTATCTACATAAAGTTAACTCATATGTTTATCAATATCTGCGCATCATCTATGCATATGGCTAAAATTTCACAATCCATAAATTTACTCTTGGTTATCTTTGCACACGTCCAACGGACTTGCCAAACGTACTAGTTTAAATAATAATGTTTAATTTGTAAATTACTTGTTTAACGTCATGAACTCCAAATCAAACCCAATGACTGTCATCTTAGCTAAATACCTTCACTCCGAACACAATGGGATATGTTTCGTAAGCCAATTCTACTGTTTCGATCCATTTCTGTCAAAATTAAAATATAAATTAATGTAACGGTCAATATTAAATTTGAACGCACATTTTAATTTACCGAGGTCACTTACTAACTCCAAAAATTATGAATTTTGAAATCTCGCTATGTTTTGACGATACGGTCCTTACAAAATTAGTTTTGTCGAATTTGGGGACCGTATGAAAAAGACCATTTTAACTGGTTTATTAAAATTAAACTAAAATTAAAAACGCATTTAAATTTACTGTGTTCACATATCAATTCCAGATGACTTGAAAATTTAAACCTAACAATAATTTAATATTCCGGATCCAACAAAAGTGGTTTCATTGAAAACGGAGGTCGTTTGTAAAATGACTATTTTTAAGGGCTATATATAATATTAAAATATAAATAAATTCTTCTAGTGGAAAATAGGCATAAGGGAAAACTTAGAAAAAAATTTAGTCTGAAGGATGTGAAGTTTTATTTTTAGGCTGAAGTACAAACTTTGAAAAGAATTAGGCCGAAGGACAATGCTAAATATAGTTAGCATTTCTGCAGTGCAAAACTGAATAATGCTAGTTAAAACTAGCATTTTTGTGGTGTAAAAAACTGAATATAATGCTAATTACATTTAGCATTTTTCTTCAGCCTAATGTTGGTTCGAAGTTTGTCCTTCAAACTAAAAATAAAACTTGGTGTCCTTCAGCCTAATTTTTCGGCAAAGTTTGTCCTTCTCCCTAATTACCTCTAAATTCTATAGCGACTATTTTAAATTTTAAACTGGACATGACTCATAATTTATAAAATAAAATCTAAATTTTTCACATTCGTTAGAAAGATATAATTAAATATATCGTAACGTTTCTTATTTTATCAAATTATGACTTATTTTGGATTCTGCATATTCACTTGAAGTTTAAAACCAAATTTTCGAACTACTACGTCATTTCAAGTTTGTTTTAATTAAATTTTAAATTTATATGTTCTAACTTTGATTTAAATAAATTTTAAATCATTAATTCTCAAAATAAATCATTTTAAATTCTTAAAATCCATTAAATCAATTAAAAATAAAATTTTAAATTGGTTCCAAAATCTGGGTTGTTACATTGTTGTTCTATTATAATGCTTTGTACTTAGATATTGCCCGAACTTGTACAAAACTATTACAAAAATTATACGATGAATGACTACTACGATGTGGACATACGCATTAGTGTTGAACCACTATAAAAGCTGTGTTCTCCCGCATTACTTTAATTTTGATTTGGATTACTATATTCATAATATACATACAATCGAGGGTTGGCATGTGCTGAATAAAGCGACAAATCCCCACGTCAACACATTCATCCGCTATCTATATAGGAATTCGAAACCTAAGCTCTGATACCAGATGTAATGACCTGGGTTTTTATCGACTTTGGTTATCGCCATAAACTCAATGATGACTAACCAAACATCGAAAAATACCGGATGATTAATGAAAGAAATTAGAGGGTGAGGAAAGATAAGATAGAAACTTAGAATAGAAGAAGAAGAAGAACACAACATCAGAGTAACACGAACCTCACAGCGGAACGAATAACATGTAATATATATAACATAACTTGAAATATACATCTGTATTTGAATATACATCATTATCAAAGTACAACACTTACAACACAGCGGAAATAAACTATAACTATAAAATCTTGAAGCCTCCTGCTCCAAGCTCTTCTAGTATATCTGTAAGTCCCGACTACTTGACGGCCCGTACAAATTTAGGCACCCAAGAGTTTAGGGAAAACAAAACAAAATAAACTACGGGTCAGTCATGGGACTGGTGTGAGTAAAACAATTTAAAACAGTTCGAACAAGTAATCGATATCTCATAAGACCACGCCGTATAACGGAATGGGTTTTTCCCTTATGAGAATCTAAAATATCTTTATATCAAAACCCTTTTGATATTATAATAATGTCTACCAACCACAATATAATAATCATCTAGCAGAAACGCTTTCATATCACGTTCTACATATATAGTATACAATCAAAACCGCAAGTACGTATTGGGTAATGGATTTCCAACTATGACAAGGTATGGAACCACCTTTCGCTAGTGTATCTCTAGAGAGGAATACACTGGATTCAACAAGAACATCTTCCAACCCGGCCACACATGATCGACCACTCATTTCGCTTGAGTGTATCGAATGTATATCACCAACGGTTGGGATCAGCAACCGTTTCCCGAATGGGACAGTATCGATAATAGATTTTTTAGAAGTAAATGAAACTCTAGATCAGGTGATTATACACCCTACTTCGGAGCGACCGACTTAGTCATGCTGCCTGCCCGATTTCTGTCATTTACTGGATGTGAGGCTAGAAGCTACGCTTTATCATCACACCAGATTCACTTCGAATGCCACATCGTCAAATCCATCAAATCACCGATTGACGTCCTCAACAATACATTATGTGTTAGCTAAAAGAAGTTTCCTTCTTCGCTTCCACTCTTGGTACGGTTGAAGAAATCAATGTACGTGACCTTTCTGGAAATACTCTGTCAGACATTCATCCATACAAGTCATCCAGGAACAGGATGAACCGAAGGTACTATTCGGTATATCCATCTTAGGCACTGTTATCTAAGATTTATACAACAACCCTTGCACTTTACTCCGTCTTCAATTATCTTTGGCATATATGATTCACACGCTTTTGCCAATACAGAGTGGTTCTTTGGATAATAATCCAACCGGTCTCTCCATATTAACATCATTAAAATGGTCAAAAACTTCGATAATCGGTGAGTTAACTATCAAAGAAAACACGTGTGCAAACAACGATATTATTTCCAGATGGAAATTCTATTAATCAATCATCAATCATATATATATATATATTTATTTATATTTCCCTATTTTCTATATTTAGAAAATATACGTTAACACTGGAAAACATTTCCATTTCTAATCCATATTTCCAATTTCAAAATTTGATTACGTTTCTGATCTATTGGGAAAACATTTCCAAATCTTTTTTTTACTTGGATTTAAACAGATGTTTAAATCAACATCGCGATGACAACTCGAACCACTATACTTATTTACTAAATTCACTTAACCACTTTCACTCTCGATCCTTAACCATTTCTAAATTAAAAACGAAGTCAATCAAGTTGGGGGTATAACTACCTCTCAGACCTTAACTGAACAACATTTCAAATCTCGAAATAGGGTAAGTTCATCTTTTAACCGTTTAACATTTCCTTACGAACCCTAGGATTCTATTTACGAACCCCCTTCTTTTACAAGTTTACGTGATTGTAACAATGGTGTTATAATCTCCTGCATCCGAATTATATTATCTTTAATATGACTTTTATTTCCTAACTCGAATAATATAACGACAACTAATTTATTTACTCCTATTCGATTTAACTCTATCGATTAACTCTGTTTGATTAACTCTATTTGATTTACTCTAATCGATTAACTCTTTTCACTTAACTCCTTTCAAATAAACTATATTCGATAACTCCTTTAACTCTATTCGAATAAACCATATTCGATAACTCCTTATTCGACTAACTCTAATTGATTTATTCTAATTCGATTAACTCTATTTAATTTCTCTATTGGTTAACTCTAACTGATAACTCTAACTGATAAGCTCTAACTGGTCAACCCTAATTGATTAACTCTAACTGGTTAACTCTAACTCATACTTTATTCGATTAACTCTAATTGATTTAACTCCTTTAATTTATTCCTTTTCTATTTGTTTACTTAACAAATAACTATTCCCTTTTCAATTCTATTTATTTAACAAATAAATATTTCTTTTATCTTTTCTATTTGTAAATGGTTTACAAGTATATCCCTTTCATCTCTATTTTAACATATTTATTTCCCATAAATATTCCCTTTTCAATTCTATTTATTACATATTTATTTCCTATAAATATTTCCTTTCAATTCTATTTTTAACATATTTATTTCCTGTAAATATTTCCTTTTCAATTCTATTTATTGCATATTTATTTCCTATAAATATTTCTTTTCAATTCTATTTTTAACATATCTATTTCCTATAAATATTTCCTTTTAATTCTATTTGTACGTGACTTACAAATATTTCCTTTCAATTCTATTTGTACATGACATACAAATATTTCCTTTCAATTCTATTTGTACATGACTTACAAATATTACCTTTCAATTCTATTTGTACATGACTTACAAATATTTCCTTTCAATTGTATTTGTACATGACTTACAAGTATTTCCTTTCAATTCTATTTGTACATGACTTACAAATATTTCCTTTTCGATTCTATTTATTTAACAAATAAATATCTCCTTTTATATTCTATTTATCTAGCCAATAAATATTTCCTTTTTTCTATTCCATTTAGTCTAACAAATAAATATTTCCTTTTTTTCTATTCCATTTAGTCTAACAAATAAATATTTCCTTTTTTCCTATTCCATTTAGTCTAACAAATAAATATTTCCTTTTATTATAACTTATCCTTCGATTTTATAATTATTTTCTTTTATGAAAATCCTTTTCCTTTTCTATATAAAATCCATTGATTTTATATAAATAATTCATTTTCAAAATACACTTTGAAAATCCCCTTTCCCACATCCAGTATTTCTTATGGTATTTACATACCATATAACAAAGATAAATATCGTCCAAACACACATAATCAACAACAGATTATATATCACAATATATGAATCACAGTAAAATAAATGTTAAGGAATCCCATTGGATAACTGGATTCCTCCAACCTGTTTCCCTGCATCACAGATGTTAAACAATAAAATCAACATCACTTTTAGTTCCATATGATATATTCTGCTAAACAAAATCAGTATAGAAATTGAACTAACTGACTAGCAGTTCAATCAAACAGTCCAACTCGCACCAGTTTTAGGCGTTCCGTCATTCGTAGTTTTTTTCGCCAGAACCCACAAAACCCACGACACTTTTCCAACCGTAATCACCCAAAAATACACCAATACTTGCGGAAATCCAGTATGAAACCAAATCCACCATCCATTCGACCTCCGATTTCCTGAATGCCCACAAACTTCGAACCCTATCTAACGTTGTTAAGATAACAAAAAAAAACCAAAGTCGAGTTCGATGAAAATCATATCAAGTTGAAGCAAAGCACTTGGAAAATCCAAAGAAACTAACTTTGCAATTTATCGGATTTTATTTGAATTCTTAGAGAATTTAGAAATTTTCAATTTTGGTGGATGGAGAAAATACTGACGGCGGAACTAATTTGACTAGAGAAAAAAAATGAAGGCTTAGGTTTAGAATTAGGGTAGGTTATTTATAGAAAGATTTTAATATTTTTATATTCGAATTTTATATTTATTTATAACCAACTGCTATTTGTATTCGTCTTTGAAAATTCCTGTGATCACATTCAATATCTAAAAATCACGAAACTGGACATGCAGTTATAGTTCGGCATTGCGGACCCAACGAAACTGGTTTCATCGAATTCCGACTTCGTATGCTCACACAGCGTATTTTTAACCGTCAAAATACTGACTATTTTTCAATCTAAAAATCCGTACGGCCACACAGCGACTCTAAAAATCACAGGACTTGGAATCTAGCAATAATTTGATGTTGCGGATCCAACAAAATTGGTTTCATCGAATTCTGACTTCGTTTGTAAAACTGACTATTTTTAAAGCTCTGAATGATCCATTTAAATATATAAATATAATTAAATTAAATATAAATAAATTTATATTATCGTATATACTCACAGTGGAATACCATACAACTCTAGAATATAACTATATGAATTTCTAACTCGATATTTACTTCTGGGTCAACATGATATTCGATTTATATTGAAATCCCTTTTTAAAATATAAATAATTCCTTTATAAATTATAAAGGAATTCCACAGCGACTTTTCTAAAATTTGATTTGGACATAAATCAAAATCTACACAACGAAATCCCGATCTTTCTCTTCCACTAGAAAGATATACTCCACCAGCTCCACACGTTTCTTGTTTCACAGAAATCCAGCTTAAAACGAATCCTGTACATTCAGTTGAAGTTCTAATCGCCAAATTACGAACTGCAGCGCCATTTCGAGCTCGATTATAATTATATTATAATTTATTCATTCAGTTGTCGTTTATATAATATATTTGTTATTCAAATTCAATTCCAAACTGAATTATATACTTTGAATTGTCCAGTACACACAATATTGTGATTCTACTATTTCCGACTATTCTAGAATTTAAATATATTATTTAATTATTATTTTAATTAAATATTCAATATTGTTTAATTAAACGACCATTTAAATTCTCTAAACCACTCTTTAAATAATTAAATAAATTAATTATTATACCGTTGAAGATGCGGGTCATTACACTAGATGTAACAACTTGAATTTCGATAGATCGAGTTTTTCTCAAAAATACCAATTTATCGAAGCTCGAGTTGGCTTTTCTGGTTTCCTGCAGAAAAGGAAGAGATAATAAATACAATAGAGCTCATTAAAATGTTTCACAATGGAATTAATAAAATATAATAATCAGGTATAACCTTAACGAAAGAACGACACTTCCTAACAAGTGTCCAAAGGCTTCCAAAATCTCTACTGAATGTCCAACTTGCAAGTATATTATAAGGAGGGGGTCAGAACACAAGTTCTTGTGAGAGGACAAATCATACATTCTGAAATAACGCTATATATACCGTTCAATTTCAGTTTCTAAATTATTAGGTTATTCGGGTTAACAACACTTTTGGCTATGTACTCATGTCGTACCCATCTACTCCCCAGTAGATTAAATCTAATATAATATATATACAGCCATGCCCAAATCTCAAGGTACTCCTCATAGTACCCTCCTCGTACGGTCTTCACCGTCAGGCCGTGGAAGCATGCACAACCTCTGTAACGACCTGAATTTTTGACCGTTCAAATCGACAATGATCCTTACATGTCGACTTAAACAAATCTAAAATGCAGATAGTTATTGGGAGTAATATAAGAAAAGAAGAAAAAAGAAATACAATCACAGTATCTCACAGCGGAAGGAAAAAATATAGTAAATAAATATTAGTTCATGAAGCTGTTAAAAACATACATTTGATCATATTTTACAACAATTAACAGTGTTAACTATCATAAAAATATCAATATTAGCAGCGGAGTAATAATAAATTTATCTGTTGAGCCCCATCTTCATCTTCATAACATTGTCTTCAATAAATGAAAACTCAGGCTGACCCAAGTATAAATTAAAAGACAAAAACACTCGGATCAGAACTAAAATATTATCATATCAGTTAAATCAATTTCATGTGATAATATGAGTGCAATAACTTAAAAGATGTTACGGGAAATTCCTTCTCCTAAGGATCCGTTAAATAAGATACTATATAATATAATACGCTATTATAATAGTGTCTATGGTTAATATAAAATATTAAAATAGTATAAGCGGGATTACCATTATTACCCTTACACCTTTTATACCGTTGTCATACAATTTGCATATAACACACCAGTACGTTGATGGATAGGGATGCGTTGTTATATGACAACGTTAAATCAACATCGTAGGGGGCTCGATCAGGATAAATATGATAAGGCATCGAGGAAAAACCCATTAGTAGGATTCTACCGAATTGCGGACCCAGGTAGGTGGTAACGCATAGCCGCGACTACCGCCCACCCTAGGCAATACTCCCAAAAATCAAAGGCGCCAATTAATCATAAAGTAATATATATGGTATCGAAGAAGCATGTCTACTAAGAGGAGCTAGCTCACATGAAACTGGGTACGGCTCCTGTTTTAGTCATTTAATTATGACCCGAAGGTCAAGGCTATCCATCATCGTTCTCATTCTTTAAATCCAGTAATCGCCTCCAAATTCATCTTACTTCATTCTGAAACTCCACCGCATACACAGTCGTTAAAGTGGTTTTCAGTATTGGCAAAGAGTATAACAATATCCGATCTCGGTCTCTTTAACAATTAAACGTTTACATTTTTCACATCGGTCATATTTACATTTCAAATGGGTTCATAATTCATATCAAAATATCAAATATTCTTTAAAACCACTTCATATTCAAAATAGGATAAATTTTCATATTAAAATCTCCATTTAAAACCAAACTTAAAATCATGAAACAATTCCAACTTTTAAATGATTTGAATATTCAAATAGTTATAATATATTTAAAACAGTTTAATATATATTGAAATAGTTTGAAAATAAGTAATTTGTATTTAAAATATAAATTTCAGAATTAGTAAAATCTATAGTTAAAATTATAAAATAGTTTATCAAATAAATAGCTAATTATTAAAATGGTATATTTAAAATAAGTAATAGAAACAAAATAGTTATAAGGTAAATAGTGTTGACCTTCTTTTTAGTCAAAGCCATCACACATGAAATCTCTGGTTAACAATACGCCCAAGTATGGGGAATACCGTCAGAAGATAGGAAGCGATTTGGTCGAAGGTACATCACAAACAAAGATTGGCCCGAAACTCCTATCAGACGACCTCTTTTGTGCCCTCCAAAATCAATTATGGAGCTGAGCTCAATAATTCTTGTAGCCCTCTGAATCAGCTTCAATTCGAGCTTTTGTTTGGGCAAAACGGACATATGGTTTGGAAGTTACGCCCGTTTCCGTGAACACATGCAGAACTGGAAACTTGGATTTGGAATTAGCACAACCCTTTCGGATTGGATCGGTCTAGGCGGACCGGATCGAATTGAGGCATCGCACCTTCACCAACTCAGCATCTTCCCTTCCACGCATAGTTGTCAACTCGGATCGGAATCCCCAGTTCGGCTCGGGATGAGGCAGACCCAACCCGCCTTGAATTCTGCATTGGAGCTTGAAGTCTTTAGTTGGAAGGCTCCGGATTGGTTCAGAAGGGAGAGAACCCAAACCGAACCACCTGTAGCAAACTCTGGGCTGCAGTGTTGACCTATTCTTAAGGCAACAATCGTTCCTACTATCATGGATCGAACTCCACCTGTCCCTACACGATCTGGTGACCACTTCTCCACTACTTCCAGATCACCTCGGCGCTCGCCACGTGGCACACCCGATCCGAACCACTTCGGAGCTCCCTAGGGCTCCTCTACGCCTATTAATACACCGCTCCATGGCCATGTAAAGGGACTTTTTGTCTTTTGATCTTTTGGCTCTCACTCATCATGGCTTCTACCATTACTTCACGCAAGGCCATTGCTCAATAAGGAAGCCGAATTCTACATTATAGCACAAGGATTTCATGTATAATCTCCACTTTTATCACTTCTTTTCATTGTAAACAAGAGGATTTCGTGTATAAACTACAAGCAAACAACATCGTAATAGCTTCTTAGGATTTAAGAAACTATAAAGTGGACGAGAAACTATAAAGTGGACGTAGGCTTGGATTGAGCCGAACCACTAAAAAAATCTTGAGTGTCTCCTGTTATTTACTGCTTTTTCTGCATTTGTTCAGTGATTGTGAGGATTTCACACCGCATTTGGGTGTTAGGCCCAGATTTCGGTCTAAAAAATAGTTTATAAAGAAAATAATTGTTATAAAAATAGTTCATAAAATGGTTTAACTATAGTTGGAATTAGAATATTTTCTTCAAAATTTAACCAAACTGGAAATCATATTCCGGTTTCAAATTATTTCAACTAAATTTCGATATCTTAAATCAAAAGGATTTGACTTCCCATTTATATTTCAATTTGATTTAATAGTTTGATTTCAAACAATTCAATTTAATAATTCGATTCAAATAATTGTGTTTCAATTATAATTCTCACTTTGAATTATTCGTTTATAAAAAAATCTCGAGTTCACAATTCAATTATTACTATAAATCAAGTTAATTTAAAATAAATATCAAAGATGGATTAACAATTCAATTTTGATAAATTTAGTTCATATTCAACTCAGTTTTACTTTAGTTATCCACATTTATGAATTCTTTAAAATTTTAAATTTTAAATTTCAAAGCTCAAAGTGCAAATTCAAAGAAAATGGATTAATAATATAATTTATTTTCTTTAAAAAAATATTCCAAAATTCAAGGTTAAAACAATATTTATTTAACCAACCGGTGTCCGTATAAAATTTTCTATCTTAAGGCCAAGTAATACTTAAAATTTAATTTTTGTATTTTGGGAAAGGATATATATCATTTCAATCCAAATGAAGGTCATAGGTATTTATCATTTCAACCTACGTTCTTAATTCATTTAATGATTGACCTCGGGTTTATTCGATGCCCGTAACATCTAAGGTAAATGATTGGGATTAGTTAACATAAACAATGGTCATATCAAAAATCAAGGTGAATAATAGATAAATTCACACAACAATATCTCAAATATATCAAATCTAAACCATACATCACGTTAATACAAAAAAATAATTCAATATCGTATAACTTTACTAATTATCAGATGTCAAATTTTAAACTGGCAATTAAATGTCGAATTTTATCTTAACTGTAAAATTTAATTTAACAGTTAAATTAAACTACACAATCAATGAGAATCAATATAAATATGCAATTTAAACTACCAAACATCAATCAGTACACTCATATCATGACATGTTATTAATTTAACTAATATTAGAATATTTTAGTTAGGCGTGAGTGAGTTTAATCACTCACCTTTGTTTCAAACGAAATTGAAATCCAATTTTTAGCTTAAAATTTTACAGTTCAAAATCAGTCGGCGACAACTCCACATTGTCTGGAATTTTGATATGGTCCTAACAGATCCAACCGCGCGTAAATCTGAGATCGTAAGTGAAAGTTATACAAGTTTAACGATTGGAAAATAAAATAAAAAACGAAAATGGATACAAAATATACAATACTTGCCACATCTGCATGGTATACATCTTCTTTTCTTCCTCTTCATGCGTTATCAGTAAAGAACCCACCGCCACTCTACTTCCTCACTAATGCATTCTAATCCGAGCCAATAGCACCCGATCCACTACCAGCACATCGACCACCAATCAAGACTTCCCTTGCGCACCAAACCTGGGCCCGCTCTGTGCCCTCATGCGCGAGCAATTCAAGGAAATCCATAGCCCAATTTCGAGCATTTTCTAGCCACCATGACGCTTAGTTTTTGATTACCTCCGTTGAGATCGGCGAACTCGACGTGCTCTTCGATTTTCCTGTTGGAAGGTTGAGTTAATTGTCGAAGGATAAAGAGAAATCTGAGAGGAAAGATCGGTTAATTTCAGCCATAGAAAATAAAAGAGGCAGCGGCTGAAATAAGTTAGGGTTTGGAGGAATAAAATAATAATATTTTTCCATCGTTTTGCGTGTTATAAAGCCAAAAATTCGGACTGAGTTCAAATCAGGCCTGCTTACTGCCTAACAATAGGTTTTCATGCCTTCTGAATGCATTGGACTAGGCTTCAAAGCCCAATTCCAAAGTCTTTAGTAGTTTCTTTTAAAAATCGATTATTAAATTAAATTATATACACAAATTTCTGCACGTTTTAAATTACTATGATCAAACGGTAACTCTGATGGCTACGAAATTTTTGACTACATAATAATTTACAATTCTGGACCCAATAAAATTTATTTCATCGAATTCCGAGGACGGTTGCAAAATGATACTTTTAAACAGTTTATAAATATATTAAAATATTCATTATCGTTTATTCACCTTTAAATTAAATTCAAAGGTTTATAAACTCTATTTAAATCAATAGAAATAAATTAATATAATTTATAAATCAACTATTGTTAATTGTAATTTTCATTATTTACAATTCAAGTTCTAATTCAATTATTAATCACACCAATCAATTTCATTAAATATATTAATACTAGTTCCAAATTTCAATGGTTATCTATATAAACAAAATCATAAGTTTTATTTGCAACCAATACAAGTCACCACTATCAAAATAAGTTGAATTTAATTACATAAGCAATTTACTTAAGTTTCCACTGTACGATTTCACAACCAAATCATAAAAATTAAATTATAAACTTATTAACCCAATTGAATATAAATAATTTAATATTAAATCTCAACTCTCAATATTTAACAACACAAACCGATCATAGTAACATTTTCAATCAATGCAAGCTATTACTATTATAACTGATTTGAAATTCATTACACGATCAAATGGATCTATATACTACCATATCCAGTAAATTAGAATTATCAATATAGAACAAATCTCAAAATTATTTAATTTATTATATATTGTTAATTTAATATATATCATTAATTTCAACACAAGTAATCTATCAAACATAAATCATTATCTTATATAACTACTGAAATTCATTGTTTAACAAGACAAGTTTAGTTCATATCTTATCAATATACGACATAAATCATAAATTTTAATATTTAAAACAAATTTTGTTCAAAAACACAATAAATTTAATATTTTAAATTATCGAAAAATATCGAGATGTTACACTCTTCCCCACTTAAAACTTTTCTTCCTCGAAAAGGCACAATAAGAAAGTTGTTAATTTATATATGTTTAGCCATATAATGTCTTCAACTTGCCTCGTTCGTTAGTTTACATAACTTATTTCATTAATACCTTAGTTCTGAATCTTGAATTACAGAACCGTGATTTTTTTGAAAGTTTGAATTACAAATATCTTAAAATCTATAAGTCGAAATTTTAAATATTCTTGTGATGGCCCGAAAATCATACCATCTGAGTTGACTAAACAACACCCGTCCAACCCAAATATTATAGAATATGAGTCATTAGGGTTAAAGAAAAAGGAATAGATAGATGATAAAAACAGAAATAACAAAATAGAATCCCACAGTGGAACGAATAAAATATATTTTAACATAACTTTTGAAATACAAAATTTTATATCATATAGACATACCGTCATCAGAGTACAATACAACGTTTGATACAGCAGAAAAATAACTCTTAAATATCTAATGGTGAAGCCACCTGCTTCAACTCCTCCAAGTGTATTTGTAAAAGCCTAAAACACTTGACTGCTCGTACAAATTTGGGCACCCAAGAGTTTAGAGAAAACAAACAAAATAAACTCTAGGTCAGTCCTGAGACTGGTGTGAGTAAACTACAACCATATTGTTTGACTTTGAAAAACCTTGTGAAAGAAAAGGATAATAGTAAGACCAGCCCACACATAAATACAGATGATTTTTACCTTACTATAACCCAAAACATTTTTGATATAAAAATCTGGTGATATTATAATAATGTCTAATCAAAAAATAACCAAATAGTAGAACGCTTGCATCTCACGCTCTACATATATAGTATAAAATCAAAAACCACATGGAGCTTATTGGAGATTGGATTCCAACTATGAAAAGGTATGGCCTGATCAGTGTACTCTAGAGGGGATACACTAGGGTCTAGCAATAACATCGTGCAACCCGACCACACATGACCGCCCACTCATTTAGCTTGAGTGTAGCGAATATACTCTCACCCACGGTTGTCAGCCATCCAACAATAATCCGTAAGATTCAGAATCAAAAGAAGAATAAATAATTGACTTTTTCTCTAGATTGGTGACAAATATACCCTGCTTGGGTATGACCCACCTAGCTATGCTTCCTACCAGACTTTTTTCATTTCCCGGTTGTGAGGCTTGAGGCTACGTCTATCTTTAGAACATCTGGTCACCATTCACTTTGAATGCCACATTGTCAAACCCGTCAAATCACGAGTTGATCTTCCCAAAAATATTATGGGTATAAAAGCTAATAGAAATGAATTTCTCCAGCACTAGATGTATTATCTTGAAAGGACCGTCTTATGTGATCCGTTAGGAATACTCTATCAAACATTCATCCATACAAGTTATCCTGGGTTTGGGCAAACATAATAGCCCTTGCATTCCACTCTATCTTCAATTTATCTTCAGCATAATCTAATTCGCAACGCCTATGCCTATACGGAGTGGTTTTTGGATAATAAATCCAACTGGTCTCCCCGTATTGATAACGATGGTAAAAAAATCCTTAATAGCCGGTGATTTATCTATCAAAGGAAAATAAACATCCACCAAACAAATCACTAGCCCTTTTTGATTAATATTCTATTTTAATTTTTTTCTTATCAAATTCTATATATCGTTCTAATTCTCAAACTTCTTAAAAATATTCTAAATCCTTAAATTTTTGGAAAATTTTGCCAGCACCTCCTTTGTACCGGTCAATAGTTCAAACCACAACTCCCCTCTCTAGGCCCTTTCCATTCAAAAAAAAAAAATCCAAACGGCTTGCCCGATAGGCTCATAAAATCTCATATGGAAATTGAAACATATACCTTTTTTTGGGCACTTCAATTATAATCTTCATACTCTTCATTCCATACCTGTCAACCTATGAATATTCCCATTTCCAATATATCTCAGAGCGATCCACTCATTTTATCTCAATTTGCTAATTTATTTTCAAATTAGCTTATTCGTTTATTCTATTTTTAAGTTTGAAAATCTCACATTCAAATTTATATTCATTTATACACAAATCAAACTCAACTCGTTGTTCGCTTCCAAATTCTGATCCAAGTCCCATATTCAAATTCCCATTTTCAATTTACAAATTCAGTTTACTTAACAATAGTTAAGTTCGATCAAAAAACGTATTAACTAATTCCTTTCGAAATTAATTAACTTCACTTGATAATTAATAAAAAACTGATTTTTGTTTCAAAAATCGATCCATTTACTCGACTTCAGTTCATATTTAATTTATAGCTCAAGTCTGGATTTTTCTAATGGAAATTCGGATTATTATCCACTCAAAATCCTTTTATTCGGTTTAATAAACCGTTATGGTTTAAAACGATTATGGCGCTGTTTTCCTGAAAATTTGATTTTAACATAACTCAAAATCTATACGACAAATTTTATATTTTTCCTTCCAGTTGAAAGCTATCAATTAATCGGTCCGGGCGTTTCTTATTTCATTGAATTCCGACTTATATTGAGTTTTGTATACTCAATTGAAGTTAAAATCGCCAATTTACGAACTACCGCGCTGCGATGATTTCGTTTTAATTAAATTAATTATAAATATTTAAACTTCGTTTATTAAATAAATTCCAACTCCAATTTTAATATTTTAAAAATATTTCAAGCCCGTTATCCAAATCTGATTTAACAATCCAGATTATTCAAACTTATCGATTATTTTTATTCTACATTCATAACTCAGTTATGAATTTATTCTAAACTCAATCATATTATATAGAACTCCAATTCCTCGGAAATAAATTATTATATAAACCCAACGGCTTTATCCAACTTCCAATTTCGACGATTATAACTAATTTCAAGATAAACTAATTTTAATATCCTTTAACCATTACATACTAATATCATCCCTTGATAATAGTGAAGTCATTCAAGTTGGGTTATTTATTTACCTCTCAGACCTTGATGGACAACGTTCTTATCTTGAGATAGATAAAGCTTGAAATATAAAAAATCGGTTTAAATCTCGCATTTTATTCCATTTCTATACTAATGTAAATTTAACTAATTTTATAAATCTGGCTTTAAATTTTAGAGTATCCAACGTCGTCTATTACTTCGCTCAAAATTTATAACCTAGTTATAAATTCATTTTCAACTCGATTCTCTATATTAATTTCCAATTTCTTTAGAACTAAATTATTTTATAAAATTCGACGAAATTGAATTCTAAATTTAAATCCCTTAGATTTATACTAATTCAATATATATATTCCGTGAGTCAGAATAAAATCTAACGTTCCGTTTTTTAAACGATTTGTAATCCCTCTTTTTAAATTCGTACTTGGATTAAAATTTCAATTGATTCAATAATAGTTATTTTTCTCTATAAATAAATACTGTTTATAATTTCATTTATTGTTTTAAATACTAAAATAAGTTTTCGATTTCAAATTCCATTTGAATCCAATTCCCATTTCAAAAAATAAAATTTCCATTTTAAATTCAGACTTGAATTTAAAAAATAATATTATCAAATGATAATTTTCCTTTTCATTTTTAAATATCGTTTATAATTTCAATTACTTATTTTATTATTAAAACAAGTCATAATTTTCTTAGCCTATTCGAAATTCAAATTTTATTTTTGAAAAATAAATTTTCCTTTTCAAATCTAAAAATCCCTTTTATGATATTTTTGATTATAAATATCTAGGGCTAGTGATATCCACACAAATCATCCATTCAATTCACAAATCACACACATATATAAATATGTAAACAATAGTAAATAAATTTGAGAAATCCAGTTGGATTCCTCTAACTTGTTTTCTAGCATTCACAGAAGTCACACAACATAAATAATACCAATCCTGCTTCAAGGCAGGATATCGCGGTATAAAAGGTCATCCACTCAAATATCGTGGGGGCGATAGGGTCATCCGCTAATGATACTATGGGCATCCGCTAATGGTACAACGGGAAATCCAATATATATATATATATAATAGCCATAACTACCAAGCCTAAATAACTAATATATGTTATAACCACAACTGATAAACAATTTATAAATACATCCAAGCAGCCAGCAATTTATTTTATATGATAAAATAAAATTTTAATTGAGATTTACTCACCTTGATTTTTATCTGCTGAATATCCAATGTAAATTCTGTATCGTCTCGACTACGCTTCTACTTGAATCGACTCAATTGAATCTATCTCAAATCGACTTAGTTTGAACTTGTTATTAATAAATTTTATTAATCAATTAATTTGTCATTTATTTATTTTAACTGCTGAAATAAATTATTTATTCTATGAAGTTTAAATTAAAATTATTTCATACAAATAAAAATACTTAAATTAATTACCTTTTAATTACGTTTATTATCTTCTATCAAACACTGAAGAATCCATGCCTAGCTACCTTCCCTTCCAGCTTTTGTCATCATCAAACATTTGAAATTTCTCTCTGCTCGTTGTCTAAAACTGCTGCCTCACCAAGCTCAACAAAATCGACCCTTACATCTATCATTAATGCCATACCAGAGCCATCGGACTCCACCCACTTCCTTCCACAACTCGCCTATCATCATCAGCAGACGCTCGAACCCTTGTTGATTGTTATGGCCCCATCTCTGTCCTAGAGACGCAGTTACAGGATGCGAACATTTTTATTCTTGTATACCTAACAATTTACACGCAAAAAAAAAAAAAAAAAATCCATATTCCACCACAAACCTGAAACCGACCTTAGTATCACCTATCATCACCTCTCCGTCGAACCTCAATTCATTGCACAACACTTTGAACTCCACTTCATTGTACCAGGGACGAAAAACGACTCCGATTTCCACTTTGATCTCCATTGTTGCATCACCTGAAAACCCTACTACACGCTAGTGCTTCCAGGTTAACAGAAACTCCAGGAAATACCCATCGCACTAAGCCCAAACCTACTCGCACCATCCAACAACCATCTGACTTGCTATCGTCCACCTCCGATATCCCTTACTTTGAACTCCAGTCCATCGCCTCCCCTGAAATCCCAACATCGAACTCATTGGTTCGAGCTCGAACTGAAAAGGACCACTGCACTACAAATCGAGGATAAGGAAATGAGCGCCAGTTCACATGAGATTGAAACCAATGTTTTTTTTATCGATTTGATTTCCTTTATATATATATATATATGGATTTGGTTTTCCATTGGAGGGAAGAAACGAAAGGAGAGACTTTTAAAATGGCTCGAGTGGTTTAGAAATTGGGAAGATAATGTAACACCCCACGTTCATTAATGTCACTCACAAAGGGAATGCATTAACTTCTTTGGAGCGTTTTAAGTGAGTATAGAACAGAAACTAAACAACAAGACAAATATAAACAGTACTTGAAAAATTAAAAACTTTATTTCATTGCAGCGGAAAATACATATGTTTGATTACATCATCAAAACCAGAGCCAAGTACATACTATCCATCTTGACTAAATCAAAGTACATAAATTGAAAGACATAATCCCCAATACAAAATAGCCATAAATAAAAGAGAGGCTGAACTTTACTTCAGCGATGCAAGCAATCTTCTAAAAGCAAGAAGCACAGCTGTCCAAAATCAAGCTCCAGTGGTGCCAACCTGAGCACCTGAGGGGTGGGGAAAGGAAGAAAAGAGGAGGAAACAAAGGGGGTTAGACATAAAGTCTGGCGAGTGCGATAACTTTAACAATATAATTACCAAAGTAACTAGGCAAAGGCATAAGTTGAAAAATCAGGAAATGACCATGAACCATTGAGTATGGCAGAGTAAACAAGGAAACAAGATGAACAACGATATCATTAAAGCGCACCTAATCCACTATAAGATAATTACTAAACTACACCAACACTATAGGATAATTGCTATACTGCACCACCACTGTCACCCTAAGGTTGATCCCCCCTGCATACTTAATAATGATATTGGTAGTTTCGTGCACCCCTAGCTTCCTTCATAGGCGCCGCCTGCCCCTATCTCCTCTAGGTGTAACCACTACCCCCAAACGATCGGCTCCCTAACTCGTAGATACCCGTGTTGGCCCCACAGTGGGGTGTATCACTCCCCAAAGTGGCAACCCAATACCACAAATAATGCACGGCTTATACCTACACGATGCAACAACGTCTTACCTACCAGCCCTGGTCCACACACGCATATGAACCCATTGGACTTGCATTGCCACCGCTAACCCGGTTTGGTCTCTTATAGTCAAGCCCAGTATGCGTGTCCCGTCCTCGACTTGGGTCGAGCCCACAAAGATACGTATGGGTTACTGGTTGAAACGGGCCCCCATTACTTGACACAAGCTATCCACCTAAGCTTGGTCCCCTTCTAGTATATCCCACTTAACCCACTTCTTATTCATGTTTCAATTACATGTTTCAATTTTGGTTAAGTATTTCTAATCGTATTTCAAATGCCACCCAAGGAACCCACTAGATTCCACATGCCACCCAAGGCAACCACTTAACCCCCTCATGTCCCACTACATGTTTATCTGGTTAAGTGTTTCTTAATTCAATAAGACCGTAACCTCATAAAGACCTCTCACAATAGACTGGCATTTGTGGCAGCTGGATTTGCCGAGCAGGTCCGGGTAGTCTTACACCACAAACGAGCCTAACCTCGTGTCTTTACAATTGTTACGTATTTAGTTTATGCCTAAGACCTCTCACATTAGACTGGCATTTGTGGCAGCTGGATTTGCCGGGCGGGTCCGGGCAGTCTTACACCATAAAAGAGCCTAACCTCGTGTCTTAGACGATTAATTACTCCTAATTAATCATTCCCCAATTTGAATTACTTTCCCTATTCAAATTATCAATTAATTCCAAATTTAATTATGGCCATAATTGACTCAATTATGTCCATCTATTTATGGTATGTAAAATCATACCAATTTCATCACAAATTTATTTTAAGCCATTTAAGGCATTTATGCCATTTAAGGCATTTATGCCAATTCTTAATATTATATCTTTTAATATTATCCCTTTTTTACCCCACGTTGTACGTTCGTTCGTTTAACGTAAAATATACGTTAGACTCAAATAGTCTAACTCATGGAATAAAGAGAAAATATCACAACATACATATAATTAAAACTAGATCTAAACATAGGGGTGAACTTGCATGTGTGAATGATGTTCTACATCTAAAACTTGCATAGGCCAAAGTTACAACTTGCATAAACTACATATGTCATTGACCCAATCTAAAGGTGTGGACTTGTTGAGATAATGGTCACAAACTTGCATAAATCATGTATGTCATAGATCTACATCTAAAGGTGTAAACTTGCATAGGCAATAACCACAAACTTGCATAACATGATTCATATTCCAAACTCATATTTTCCCCAACTTGCATATGATTCATGTCTTAATAAAAATCTAAACTTGCATACATACTTATGATTTATCATATGAATCTACATACCCAAACTAGCATATGAACAACATGGTGATTCGATTATACATAAGCCAATCATAAAATTACAACATAGATGATCACAACTTTACAAGATAGCATCATCGAATTTACAACATAAACATCACAATTTTACTACCTGAATAATAACATGCGGTCAATAATTCATATCATATCCAAATAGTCCACATCGTAACTCAATCTAATTAATTTGCTAATTATTTTATTAAAATTATCGAAGTCACAACTCAAAGAAGGTCTTGAGTTCTGAATTCTGAGTTCTGAAGTTGTAATAACTTTCCCTTGAAGAAGATTCGTTGTTTAAGTTGAAAAGAATTGAATTAGATTGGCTTTCTTCCTCTCTAAATGGTGGCGGCTATGCTGAGTTGCTAGGTGACGACATGGAGGTTATGAATCTAATTTTGTTTTGATTTTAGGGTTTGAGTCTAGAGGTGTTTTTATAGAGTTTAGGATTAGTTTAAGCCGTTCGATCAACCCAGAATTAATCCCAGCCAATCAGAGCATATCAGAAACCATAATGAGTCAGCATCTAGTCACTAACAGGTCATTAAACAAATCTGCATGGGGAGGGCAGGTCGATCTCCAGTCAACCCCCAGGTTGACCTGGTCAGGGAAGGTCGACCCCCAGGTCGACCTGGCCCTGGCGGGAATTTTCCAGCCTTGCCTATTTGACTCCGAAATTTGAATTTTCTGAAATCTGTTTTGAATTTTCTGAAACTTCCGATGGCCATAACTTCTTCACACGTAGTCCAATTCACGCAAACTCAGACTCTATCTCAACCAGAATTCCGAGACGAACACAATGGCGCAACCTGTTTCCCTTAATTCTCGTGTCTGAGATTAGTTATTCTTTAATTTGTTATTGTAGTGTTAATAGAAATACAGGGTGTTATAGATAACGAAGCAAAGCTTTCAATTTAGAGACGCGTATGGGAACAAAAGGTACACTAGCCATTAAATTCCTGCTTCCGAGATGTGGAAGGTAGGAGACATTTTATCTGCTCGAGAAAGAGATAGGCTGCGCAATATATAGTTTTGGGTGGCTGATAGGATTGTAATTATCTGATTTGTATTTGTTTTTAATTAACTTAAAATATCTAGCAGTCCCCGAACTGCTATTTTAACGTAACGACTAATGTTACTGGATTATAACGCTATTCTAGACTTAACGGAACAGATTCTAAATTTCAACCCGACGGTATAGAAGAGATAACAAAGTTAAATTAGCGAATAAATTAAATTCGATTTAAAATGTAAATCGATTTAAAATAATTAAATTCATTGATAATAATTTATTATTATCATTCAAATTCAAATAGAATTTATATTAGTCGACTGAATTGTTTTGATTTAGTTTTAACTGCGAATTTAATTATTATCATTTTGTATTACGATATCCAATATATTCGATATTAATTCGTATTTTGATTATTTAACCGATAAAAATCCATTTATCATTCCAAATTAATGTTTAAAATAAATTTAAATATTCATTATAAAATAGCTAAAAATCCGGGACATTACATTCCTCCCCCGTTAAACGAATTTCGTCCCCGAAATTACTAAGGCAGAAGAAATGCTATAGACCTGTTAACTTTTCAAAAGCCCAGTTTGTTCTAAACTCAGTATTTCATATTCAAGTCCCATATAACTTTAAGTTTTCATGGGAATATTCAATTTCAATTTATTCAACTAGTTTCCTTCATTCGATTTAGTTAACTTGCTTAAGTTAAATTCTAGAATTCAAATACCCGGGTTTTTGTTTCAAGTCATTTCGAAATCATATAAATACACACATATATTGACAACCATCCCAAATTTCAAACATTTGAATTTTCAAACCAATTTTTTTTCATTCAAATAAATTTCCATCAAATGTTTTTCTAAGGTAGCAATCCATCACTTAGAAACTCGAAAATGAACACCGATGATGTGGCCATCCATCATCTGAATTATTTTCCAGTCACTGAAGTGATTTCAGTGCTTTAACCCTTTCAAAATTGATCTAAAAATGATTTTTATTTAAAAATCCTTCCAAACAAAGCTATATTATTTTAATATACTTTGAAAAAATAATTTCCAACTTCCCGGGATTAAATTTGAATTCTTATTTGAATTCAAATTTAATTCATCTCATTTATGTATTTCACTCTTATATAAATTCTATTAGGTTATCTATAACTATTTCAATTTTATGATCCCATTTGATTATAATAATAGCAACCAACTCAACCATATATAAATAATTTTAGAAAATTATTTCCTTTTCATATAAAAATATAATTTTGGGAAAAATTATTTCATTTACCTAGTTTTAAAAACAATACTGTGTTGAATTATTTTGTTCAAGTCTTTATAAATATCTTTCGATACAATTGACTATACTGTATCGACCAGAGTTCATAAACCACTCGACCGACCAATCAACACAATATAAAATAGTTTTTATAACAAATTACAAATACGCTCTCTCATATATAAACACTCAACTCATTCTAGGGTACTACTGACCCTATCTCTAATGAGGAAACCCCACCAAAGCCTAGGCGTTTGCTCAACCTAAGCTCTGATACCAACTATGATAGCCCGAAAATCCATACCATCTGAGTTGACTAAACAACACCCATCCAAGCCAAATAATACAGAAGTACGAGTCATTAGGGTTAAAGAAAAAGGAATAGATAGAAGATAGAACAAAAATAACAAAACAGAATCTCACAGCGGAACGAATAAAATATATTATAACATAACTTTTGAAATACAAAATTTTATATCATATAGACATACCATCATCAGAGTACAATACAATGTTTGATACAGCAGAAAAATAACTCTTAAATATCTAACGGTGAAGCCACCTGCTTCGACACCTCCAAGTGTATCTGTAAAAGCCTAAAACACTTGACTGCCCGTACAAATTTGGGCACCCAAGAGTTTAGGGAAAGCAAACAAAATAAACTTTGGGTCGGTCATGGGACTGGTGTGAGTAAACTCCAACCATATTGTTTAACTTTGAAAAACCTTTTGAAAGAAAAGGATAATAGTAAGACCAGCCCACACATAAACAAAGATGGTTTTTACCTTACTACAACCCAAAACATTTTGATATAAAAATCTAGTGATATTATAATAATTTCTAATCAAATAAATAAACAAATAGTAGAATACTTGCATCTCATGCTCTACATATATAGTGTAAAATCAAAAAATGCAGGGCGCTTATTAGAGATTGAATTCCAATTATGACAAGGTATAGCCCGATCAGTGTACTCAAGAGGGATACACTGGGGTTCAGCAAGAACATCGTGCAACCCGGCCACACATGACCACCCACTCATTTAGCTTGAGTGTAGCGAATATACTGTCACCTATGGTTGTCAGGCGTCCAAACGTAATCTGTAAGATACAAAATCGAAAGAAGAATAAATAATTGAATTTTTATCTAGATCGGTGACGAATATACCCTACTTGGGTATGACCCACCTAGCCATGCTGCCTGCACGATTTTTGTCATTTCTCGGTTGTGAGGCTTGAGGCTACATCTATCTTTAGAACATCTGGTCACCATTCACTTTGAATGCCACATCGTCAAACCCATCAAATCACGAGTTGATCTTCCCAAAAATATTATGGGTATAAAAGCTAAGAGAAAAGAATTTCTCCGCCACCAGATGTAATATCTTGAAAAGACCATATTATGTGATCCGTTAGGAATACTCTATCAAACATTCGTCCATACAAGTTGTCCTGGATCTGGACAAACATAATAGCCCTTGCATTCTACTCCGTCTTCAATTTATCTTCAGCATAATCTAATTCGCAACGCCTATGCCTGTACGAAGTGGTTTTCGGATAACAAATCCAATCGGTCTCTCCGTATTGACAACGATGGTCAAAAATTCTTGATAGCTGGTGATTTAACTATCAAAGGAAAACAAACGTCCATCAAAAAAATGAATGGCCCTTTTTGATTAATATTCTATTTTAAGTTTTCTTATCGAATTCTATATATCGGTATATCGATTTCTAGTTATCAAACTTCTAAAAAATATTCTAAATCCTTAAATTTTCGGAAAATTTCGCCAGCACCTCCTTTGTACCGGTCAATAGTTGAAACCCCAACTTGCCTCTCTAGGCCCTTTCCGTTCAGAAATAAAATAAAAATTCCACACGGCTTGCCCAATAGGCTCATATAATCTAATATGGAAATTGAAACATGTACCTTTCTGTCGGGAACTTAAATTATAATCTTTATACTCTTCATTCCATACCTGTCAACCTATGCATATTCCCATTTCCAATATATCTCAGACCGATCCAATTATTTTATGTCAATTTGCTAATTTATTTTCAAATTAGCTTATTCGTTTGTTCTATTTTTAAGTTTGAAAATCTCACATTCAAATTTATTTTCATTTATACACAAATCAGTCTCAACTCGTTGTTCGCTTCCAAATTATAATCCAAGTTCCATATTCAAATTCCCATTTTCAATTTAAAAATTCAGTTTAGTTAACAAGTGTTAAGTTCGATCAAAAACCATATTAACTAATTCCTTTTGAAATTAGTTAACTTCACTTGAGAATTAAAAAATCTCATTTTTGTTTCAAAATTCGATCCATTTACTCAACTTGAGTTCATATTAAATTTATAGCTCAAGTCCGAATTGAAAATTCCGATTTTTATCTACTCAAAATCCTTTTATCCGATTTAATAATCCATTATGGTTTAAAACATTTATGATGCTGTTTTTCTGAAAATTTGATTTTGTCATAACTCAAAATCTATACGACGAAATTTAGAATTTTCTCTTCCATTTGAAAAATATCATTAAATCGGCCTGGGCGTTTCTTGTTTCATCGAATTCCGACTTATATTGAGTTTTGTATACTCAATTGAAGTTCGAATTGCCAATTTACGAACTACCGCGCTGCGGCGAGTTCATTTTAATTAAATTAATTATAAACATATAAACTTTGTTTATTAAATAAATTTCAACTCCATTTTTAATATTTTAAAAATATTTCAAGCTCGTTATCCAAATATGATTTAACAATTCAGATTATTCAAACATGTCGATTATTTTTATTCTACGTTCATAACTCGGTTATGAATTTATTCAAAACTAAATCATATTATATAGAATTCAAACTCCTTGGAAAACGATTATTATATAAACCCAATGGATTTATCCAACTTTAGATTTAGATGATTAGAACTAATTTCAAGATATAGTAATTTTAATATCCTTTTAACCATTACAGATTAATATCATCCCTTGATAATAGTGAAGTCGTTCAAGTTAGGGAATTTTATTTACCTCTCAGACATTGACCGACAACGTTCTTATCCTGAGATAGATAAAGCTTGTAATATAAAAACTCGATTTAAATCTCGCATTTTATTCCATTTCCATACTAATATAAATTTAACTAATTTTATAAATCTAGCTTTAAATTTTAGAGTATCCAACGTCGTCTATTACTTCGCTCAAAATTTATAACTTAGTTATAAATTCATTTTCAACTCGATTCTCTGTATTAATTTCCAATTTCTTTAGACCTAAATTATTTTATAAAATTCAACAAAATTGAATTCTAAATTTAAATCCCTTGAATTTATACTAATTCAATATATATATTATGTGTGTAAGAATAAAATCTAACGTTCCATTTTTGAAACGATTTTTAATCCCTCTTTTTAAATTTGTACTTGGATTAAAATTTCAGTTTATTCAATAATAGTTATTTTTCTTTATATATAAATATTGTTTATAATTTCATTTCTTTTTTTAAATACTAAAACATGTTTTCAATTTCAAATTCCATTTGAATCCAATTCCCATTTCATAAAATAAATTTTCCATTATAAATTCAGACTTGAATTTAAAAATTAATATTATCAAATGATAATTTTCCTTTTCATTTTTAAATATCGTTTATAATTTCAATTACTTTTTTTATTATTAAAACAAGTTATAATTTTCTTAGCCTATTCGAAATTCAAATTTTATTTCGAAAATTAAATTTCCTTTTCAAATCTAAAAATCCCTTTTATGATATTTTTAAATATAAATATCTAGGGCCAGTGATATCCACACAAATCATCCATTCAATTCACACATCACAAACATATATAAATATATAAACAAAAGTAAACAAATTTGAGGAATCCAGTTAGATTCCTCTAGCTTGTTTTTCCCGCATTCACAGATGTCACACAACATAAATAATATCAATCCTGCTTCAAGGCAGGATATTGCGGTATAAAAGGTCATCGACTCCTATATCGTAGGGCAATTGGGTCATCTGCTAATGATACTGTGGGAATCCACTAATGGTACAACGAGAAATCCAATATACATATAATAGCCACAACCAACAAGCCTAAATAACTAATATATGTAATAACCACAACTGATAAACGATTTATAAATGCATCCAAGTAGCCAACAACTTATTTCATATAATAAAATAAATTTTTAAGTTAGATTTACTCACCTTGATTTTTATCTACCGAATATTCAATGTAAATTCTGTATCGTCTCGACTAGCTTCTACTTGAATCGACCCAATTGAATCAATCTCGAATCGACTTGTTTTGAACCTATTATTATTAAATTTTATTAATCGATTAAGCTATCATTTATTTATTTTAAATGCTAAAATAAATAATTTATTCTATGCAGTTTAAATTAAAATTATTTCATACAAATAAAATAATTAAATTAATTACCTTTTAATTATGTTTATTATTTTCTGTCAAACACTGAAGAATCCATGCCTAGCTACCTTCCTCCCAGCTTTTGTCATCAGCAAACACTTGAAATTTCTATCTGCTCATAGTCCAAAACTGCTGCCTCACCACGCTCAACAAACCTGACCCTTACATCTATCATTAATGCCATACCAGAGCCATCAGACTCCACCCACTTCCTTGCACAACTTACCGATTATCATCAGCACACGCTCGTACCCTTGCAGATTACTGCGGCCTCATCTCTGTCCTAGAGAAGCAGCTATTGGATGCGAACATTTTTATTCTTCTATACCTCAAAATTTACATGCAAAATAACCAAATTCCACCACAAACCTGAAACTGACCTTAGTATCACCTATCAACACCTCTCTGTCGAACCTCAATTCATCGCACAACACTTTGAACTCCACTTCGTTGTAACAGTGACCAGAAACGACTCTGATTTCCCCTTTGAACTCCATCATCGCATCACCTGAAAACCGCAATACACTCTAGCGCTTTCAGGTTAAGAGAAACTCCAGGAAATACCCATCGCACTAAGCCCAAACCTGCTCGCACTATCCAACAACCATCGGACTTGCCATCGTCCACCACCTATATCCCTTATTCGAACTCCAATCCATTGCCTCCACTGAAATCCCAACACCGAACTCGTTGGTTTGAGTTCGAACCAAAAAGAAACATCGAACTACAAATCGAGGCTAAGGAAGTGAGTGCCAGTTCACATGAGATTGAAACCAAGGTTTTTTTTATCTTAGAAATTGATTTGATTTCCTTTATATATATATATACACGGATTTGGTTTTCCACTGGAAGGAAGAAACGAAAGGAGAGACTTTTGAAATGGCTCGCATAATTTAGAAAATGGGAAGATAACGAAGCAAAGATTTCAATTTAAAGATGCGAATGGGAACAAAAGGTACACTAGCCATTAAATTTCTGCTTCTCAGATATGGAAGGTAGGAGACATAATTATCTGCTCGTGAAAGAGATAGGCTGCACAAAATATAGTTTTGGGTGGCTGATTGGATTGTAATTATCTGATTTGAACTTGTTTTTTATTAACTTAAAATATTTAGCAATCACCGACCGCTATTTTAACGTAATGACTAATGTTACCAGATTATAACGCTATTCTAGACTTAATGGAATCGATTCTAAATTCCAATCTGACGGTATTGAAGAGATAACAAATTTAAATTAATGATTAAATTAAATTCGATTTCAAATAATTAAATTCATTGATAGTAATTTATTATTATCATTCTAATTCAAATAGAATTTATATTAGTTGACTGAATTGTTTTGATTTAGTTTTAAGTGCGAATTTAATTATAATCGTTTCGTATTACGATATCCAATATATTCGATATTAATTCGTATATTGATTATTTAACCAATAAAAATCCATTTATTATTCCAAATTAATATATGAAATAAGTTTAAAATTTCTTTATAAAACAGCTAAAAATCCGGGATGTTACATTTCTCTTTCATTAGAAAATTATATTCCAATATATCCAAAAGATTCTTGTTTCAAAGAATTCTGACTGATTTTGGATCCTATACATTCATTTAAACTTTAATTTAGAAAATTACGTACTACCGCTACGGGATGAGCTCGTTTTAATTAATTTAATTAATTCGTTTAGCGATTGTTAAGTTTATATATTATAATCCTATTCTCTTATGCTTACACAAAACCAGACATTAATATCAATACATTTAACTCATAACCACACTTAGCTGAATATTTTATGTATCGTGAACGACATACTACAATTTACTTTATTAACTTATTTCATTGATTCGGTTTATTAGCCTTACTTAGTCGAATTAAATTTCGTAACAAATTAAGTATACATCGTTTATAGTCATGATTTATGTTTTATTCGTTTTCATAAGCCGACAATTTAATTTATTACGAAACAATTCGCTTAATTAATTTTTCATTGATTTGGTTTATTCATGTTACTTAGTTAAATTAAATTTCATAACATAACTAAGTATATATCGTTTATTACATAACTTAACTTTTATTTATATTTATGAACAATCAATTTTTTTCTCTTTCATTATCCATGCTAATACTTGTGTATTATTTAACTGCTTATTCTTATAACATTTAACTTGATAATTAATTGGTAATTTATTCATGATATAGAAAAGAATTGATTACTACACAAGTTCAATGGTTACCATTCGTTTTAGTTTATTATATCTAATTCTTAGCAGTTTTATTTTAATTATAACTCTCTTAGATTCATAATATTCAGAAGTTTCTAAATTTAAGTTTATTTCATTTCATTAATTATTCAAGATTTCAAGAATTAAGTTTCGGGTTTATTTTCAAATTAAATTTTGAAATATTATATATATTACCTTTTTTTCCAACCATACATCAAAAAAATCCAAATAAATTCGGTTTTCTCAAATCAAGGTAAAAATTTCTAACTAGTTTCCCCCACTCAGACTCTAAAAAATAAACGTCTATGATGCGTGCACTCATCACCAAAGTCATTTCCTGAAGACAAGACGGGAGTATACACTTTGTTCTAAAATTCATTTGAAACATTTCTATACGAAACAAAATTTAACATATAATGACATTATTTCAAAACCATTTTTAAATCAATATTGCAAAACCACCCGAAATTAGATTCTCAAATTCATATTTAACTTCTTATTTCATTACCAATTAATTTTCAATAAGTTTTTTTTAAATCACTCAATAACAAATAGTTTTAATTATTGATCAATCGAGTAACAAATGATGAAAATATAATATTATCATTAACAAAATCCAAATTCATATATTTTCAAATAATTCTTTATATATATAAAAATATAATTCAAATAATATTATGTCAGTAAGCCTTATTCGAGTGTTTAGAAATCCTTATTGATGCCTTGGCGTCCCAAGTACCGACTAGACTTCATAAATACTCAACAGAACAAACCAACATAATCCAAAATCATTTTATATCGAAATTACGAGCACGCTTTCTTATATACACTCAAACTCATTCTAGGGTATTACTACCCTATCTCTAAGGAGTTAATCCCAAATAGAGCCAAGGTTTTCGCTAAACCAAAGCTCTGATATATAATGTAATAACCTGGATTTTTAACTGTTCAAATCGACAATGATCCTTACATTTCGACTTAAAAAAAATCTAAAACACAGATAGTTATTAGGTTTAATATAAGAAAAGGAGGAAGAAGACATACAGTCACACAATCTCACAGCAGAAGGACAAAATATAATAAATTCATAACAGTTCATGAAGCTATTAAAAACATACATTTGATCATATTTTACAACAACTATCAGAGTTAACAATCATAAACATACCCATATTTGTAGCGGAGTAATAATAAAAAAATACGTCTATTGAGCTCCATCTTCATCTTCATAACGTTGTCTTCAATAAGTAAAAACTCAAGCTGACTTGAACATAAATGAAAAGATAAAAACACTCGGATCAGAACTAAAATATTCTCATATCAGTTAAATCAATTTCATGTGATAATATGAGTGCAATAACTTAAGAGATGTTACGAAAAATTCCATCCCTTAAGGATCCGTCAAACTAGATACTTTATAATATAACACGCTTTTATAATAGTGTCTATGGTTAAATATTAAAATAGTGTAAGCGCGATTACCATTATTACCCTTACACCATTTATACCGTTGTCGTACAGTTTGCGTATAACACACCAGATGTCAATGGATAGGGACGTGCCATGATACTACAACATTAAATCAAAATCGTAGAGGGCTCGATCAGGATAAATATGACAAGGCATCGAGGCAATACCCAACAGTAGGATTCTACCGGATTGCGGACCCAGGTCAGTAGTAATGCATTGCCGCGACTACCGCCCACACCAGACAATACTCCCAAAAATCAAAGGCGCCAATCAATCACAAAGTACTATATATAGTATCGAAGAAGAATGTCTGATAAGAGGAGCTAGCTCACGTTAACCTGGGTATGGCTCATGTTTTAGTCATTTTAATTATGACCCAAAGGTCAACGCTATCCATCATCGTTCGCTTTCTTCAAATCCAGTAATCGCCACCAAATTCATCCTACTTCATTCTGGAACTTCACCACGTACACAATTATTAAAGCGGTTTTTGGTATTGGTAGAGAGTATGTGAATATCTGATCCCGGTCTGTTTAATAACCAAACATGTACATTTTTCACACCGGTAATATTTACATTCCAAAGGGGTTCTTACTTCATATCAAAATATCATATTTTTCTTTAAAACCACTTCATATTAAAAATAGGAAAAAATTTCATATTAAAATCTCCATTTAAAACCAAACTTAAAATCTTTAAACAATTCCAACTTTAAAATATTTTGAATATTAAAATAGTTAAAATATATTCAAAATAGTTTAGATATATAATTGAAATAGTTTGAAAATAAGTAATTTATATTTAAAATAGAAATTTCAGATTTAGTAAAACCTATAGTTAAAATATTAAAATCATTTATAAAACAAATAGCTAATTATTAAAATGGTTCATTTAAAATAATTAATAAAAATAAAATAGTTATAAGGTAAATAGATTCTAAAGAAAATATTTGTTATAAAAATAGATTATAAAATGGTTTAACTATAATTGGAATTAGAATCTTTTCTTCAAAATTTAACCAAAGTAGGAATCATATTCCAGTTTCAAATTAATTCGACTAAATTTCGATATCTTAATTCAAAAGGATTTGACTTCCCATTTATATTTAAATTCGATTCAACAGTTCGATTTCAAATAATTCGATTCAAGTAATTGAATTCCAATTATAATTCTCACTTTGAACTATTCGTTTATAGAAAAATCTCGAGTTCACAATTCAATTATTACTATAAATCAAGTCAATTTAAAGTAAGTATCAAAGATGGATAAACAATTCATTTTTAATAAATTTAGTTCATATTCAATTCAGTTTTAACTTCAGTTATCCACATTTCCAAATTCTTCAAAATCTAAAATTTTAAATTTCAAAGCTCAAAGTTCAAATTCAAAGAAAATCGATTAATAATATCATTTATTGTCTTTGAAACAATATTCCAAAATTCAAGGTTAAAACAATTTTATTTAACCAACCGGTGTCCTTATAAAATTTTCTATCATAAGGCCAAGTAATACTTAAAATTAATTTTAGTATTTTGGGAAAAGATATATGTCATTTCAATCCAAATCTGGGTCACAGGTATTTATCATTTCAACCTATGTTTTTAATTCATTTAATGATTAACCCCAGGCTTATTCGATGCTCGTAACATCTAAGGTAAATGATTGGGATTGATTAACATAAATAATGGTCATATCAAAAATCAAGGTGAATAACGGATAAATTAACACAATAATATCTCAGATATATCAAATCTAAACCATAAATCACATAAATACATACAAACAGTTCAATATCGTATAAATTTAATAATTTTGAGATGTCAAATTTTAAACTGGCAATTAATGTTGAATTTTATCTTAATTGTAAAATTTAACGTAATAGTCAAATTAAACTACACAATCGAAACGAATCAATATAAAAATGCAATTTAAACTACCAAACATCAATCAATACAATCATATCATGACATGATATTAATTTAACTAATATAAGAATATTTTTGTTTGGTTTGAGTGGGTTTAATCACTCACCTTTGTTTCAAACGAGATTGAAATCCAATTTTTAGCCCAAAATTTTCATAATCCGTCGGCGACAACTCCATGTTGTCCGGAATTTCAATACGATCCCAATGGATCCAACCGCGCATAAATCTTAGATCGTATGTGAAGGTTATACAAGTTTTATCGATTGGAAAATTATATTAAATAAAAAACGAAAATGGACACAAAATATACAAAACTTGCCACATCAGCATGGTATACGTTTTCTTTTCTTCCTCTTCATGCGTTACTAGTAAGAACCCACCGTCGCTCAACTTCCTCACCAACGCATCCTAATCTGAGCCACTAGCACCCGATCCACTACCACCACATCGACCACCAATCAAGACTCCCTTGCGCCCCAAACCTGGGCCCGCTCGGTGCACTCATGCATAAGAAATTCTAGGAAACACAGCCCAATTTTGAGTATTATTTGGCCACCACGACGCTTAGTTTTTGATCAACTCCTTTGAGATCGTAGAACTCGACGTGCTCTTTGATTTTCCCATTGGAAGATTGAGTTAATTGTCGAAGGATAAAGAGATATCAGAGAGGGAAGATCAGTTGATTTCAGCCATAGAAAAAAAAAGAGGCGATGGATGAAATAAATTAGGGTTTAGGGGAATAAAATAATAATATTTTTCCACCATTCTACGTGTTATAAAGCTAAAAATTTGGACTGAGTCCAAATCGGGCTTGCTTACTACCAAACAATAGGTTTGACGCCTCTTGAACGCAATGGACTAGGTTTCAAAGCCCAATTCCATGGTCTTTAGCGGTTTCTTTTCAAAATTTATTATTAAATTAAATTATACACACAAATTTCTACATGTTTTAAATTATTACTATTAAACGATAACTCCGATGGCTACGAAATTTTAGACCATACAATAATTTGCAATTTTGGATCCAATAAAATTTATTTCATCAAATTCCGAGAACCCATCCAACCGCACGTAAATCTTAGATCGTATGTGAAATTTATACAAGTTTTATCGATTGGAAAATTAAATTAAATAAAAAACAAAAATGGACACAAAATATACAAAACTTCCCACATCAGCATGGTATACGTCTTCTTTTCTTCCTCTTCGTGTGTTACTAGCAAAGAACCCACCATCGCTTTACTTCCTCACCAATGCATCCTAATTTGAGCCACTAGCACACGATCCACTACCACCACATCGACCACCAATCAAGACTCCCCTTGCGCCCCAAACCTGGGCCCGCTCAGTGCACTCATGTGCAAGCAATTCTAGGAAACACAGCCCAATTTCGAGTATTTTTTTGGCTACCACGACGCTTAGTTTTTGATCAACTCTGCTGAGATCGTAGAACTCGATGTGCTCTTTGATTTTCCCGTTGGAAGATTGAGTTAATTGTTAAAGGATAAAGAGATATCAGAGAGGGAAGATCAGTTGATTTCAGCCATAGAAAATAAAAGAGGCGATTGCTGAAATAAATTAGGGTTTAGAGGAATAAAATAATAATATTTTTCCATTGTTCTACGTGTTATATGCCAAAAATTTGCACTGAGTCCAAATCAGGCCTGCTTACTACCTAACAATAGGTTTGACGCCTTCAGAATGCAATGGACTAGGTTTCAAAGCACAATTCCAAGGTCTTTAGCAGTTTCTTTCCAAAATTTATTATTAAATTAAATTATACACACTAATTTCTATATGTTTTAAATTATTACGATTAAATGATAACTCCGATGGCTACGAAATTTTAGACCTTACAATAATTTGCAATTCTAGATCCAATAAAATTTATTTCATCAAATTCCGAGAACAGTTGCAAAATGATACTTTTAAACAGTTCATAAATATATTAAAATATTCATTTTCGTTTATTCATCTTTAATTAAATTCAAAGTTCTACAAACCCTATTCAAATCAGTACAAATAAATAAATATAACTTATAAATCAACTATCGTTAATTGTTAATTCAATTTTTCATTATTTACAATTCAAGTTCTATTTCAATTATTAATCACACCAATCAATTTCATTAAATATATTAATATTAATTCCAACTTTCAATGTTTATCCATATAAACAAAATCACAAGTTTTATTTGCAACCAATACAAGTCACCACTATCAAAATAAGTTGAATTTAATTACTTAAGCAATTTACTTAAGTTGCCACTATACAATTTCACAATCAAATCATAAATATTAAATTAAAAACTTATTAACCCAATTGAATATAAATAATTTAATATTAAGTCTCAACTCTCAATATTTAATAGCACAAACCAATCTTAGTTACATTTTTAATCAATGCAGGCTATTACAATTATAACTGATTTGGAATTCATTACACAATCAAATGGATCTATATACTAACATATCCAATAAATTAGAATTATCAATATAAAACAAATCTCAAAATTAGTTAATTTATTATATATTGCAAATTCAGTATAAATTTTTAATTTCAACATATGTAATCTATCAAACATAAATCATTATCTTATATAGCTACTGAAATTCATGGTGTAACAAGGCAAATTTAGTTCATACCTTATCAATATAGGACATAAATCATAAATTTTAATATTTAAAACAAATTTTGTTTAGAAACTCATTAATTTTAATATTTTAAATTATCGCAAAATCTCGAGATGTTACGACCTCTATTCTTATGCCATGTAAGCGTACGGATCCTCAAACCTGAAATCCTTGGTCAAAACTCGTCTTGACACGGAGTAATGGCTAACTTCTATAGTACACTACCTAGTACATGTATGTAGACCCTCACACGAATGTACTGTAACATCCCAGATTTTCGGTCATTTAAATTAGAATATTTAAATCTATTTTATATATTATATTGGAAATATAATGGATTTTATAACGAATTTATTTATTTAAAATAGAGTTCAAATGTATATTTATAAATTAATTAAAACGAGCTCAAAATGCCACGTTAGTTTATAATTTTCAATTTGAACTTTTATTGAATATACAGGATACAATATAAGTTGGATTTCTGTGAAACAAGAAAGTTTGAACTGATTTAATCATATTTTTCTAACGAAAGAGAAAAATGAGGATTTTGTATTATAGATTGCAAGTTATGTCCAATTCAAATTTTCAGATAATCGCTATGGAATTCGTTAATATACGATAATGTTATTTAATATTAGTGGCTTTTATATATTTGAATATCTTTTAACCCAAATTCCTGAGTAATAAATATATACTGGTTTAATTTGAAGCAATTGGTTATTCCGTTTGGGTACATACGATAATAATTTATTATTAAAATTGTTTTGAATTTAATATCATTATTTTATAGACTGTAGAAATAGTTGTTTTCAAAATGACCTCTGCTTTCAATGAAACTAGTTTATTGGAATACGTATGGTTAGTTATTGCTACATTTCCAGTTTAGAGCGAAATGGAGTAGTTTCATCGGTAGACGAAACATTAAAGTGAACCGATGAATAAATGGTGATCTAAATATCGTCGTTTTTGCAAACGAAGTCTGTTTTCAACGAAATTAGTTTCATTAGGACCGTAATTTCAAATTATACCATGAAGTCCATTTTAGCTATTTTTGGAGTCCGTAAATATTGGTGCAAATATTGAACATTCAATATAAAAGCGATAAATACCGGTAAAAAATAATAATCGCTAATGATAATCGTACCGCATATAAAATAAAATATAGAATGAGCGCCTACGTAATGAAAGACACCCGTCTACATTTTTACATAGACCTATTACTACATATAGGTGGCATGAGATAAATGGCACAACTTTTCCGCAAGTACCATGACCGAACTTGTGCAGGCTCTACCCTATAACCCTATAGACATAACTAATCACATATAGACTTCATCCCATTTTAACATCTGTGCAGGGCCTTTCTTCTTAAAAAAGAAAACTCTGCATTATTTAGTGACTATCAAATGCAAATACACATTTTTCCACTAAATTGAAATAGACCATACCTTATTTATCTGTAAACCCAAAAGTCTATATACATGTTAAGCCCTGTAATGTTTCTCCACGCACATACAATTGCCGAAACTCACTGTCTTCATGCATGTGCCGTCAATCAAATTCCTTTAGCCAGCCTAACCAATGCAGCTACTCTTATTAATTCAACTCAGCCTGTACCTTGTTCTTTCCCTACATTTCAAGGCTCTTACGCTTTTTACATGCCGAAGTACAAAAAGCTTATACCACCATATACCATTGGAAAATTGAGCTACCTATTGAAGAGACTGCGATGCCATGAAATTTCAGAATTTGCATGGCTAATTGAAAAGAAAATACATGCAGACTTTCGCTGACCTAAACTAAAGCCTACGCTGTACCATTCGAAACAGACGTGATCCTTATCCCTTCTTTTCTTATGCTATATATACGGAGGTTGCTTCTTTCCTCCTTTCATGAAAAATGGAAGCTCCAGCAAATGTTTTCTCATGTATTCACTTAAAGCCTTCTATTTAAACGGAACCCAACCCCTGAAATGAGAAGACTGGAGATGAACAAGAGTCTGGTTTTTGGCGCTGGTCGACTGGAGCTGGGAGGGCATGTTGGCATGGTTAGTTTTCATGCATGAGAAGGGACATGTTGCATGGTTTCAGTTTAACATGGAGGATAGGGAGAAGAAGGAGCAACGATTCACAATGGAACTTTTCACTTTGAGGTATGATCAGAACAAGGCAACAGCGGGTTAGTGTTTGTTTTAATGTGAAGTCTGGAAGTGAAGGGATGAGTTGTTTTAGCGTCGTTGTTCATATGTGGGGAGAACTGTAGTTGCTTCGAAAAATAAATAAATATACTAAGCATTGTTTGAACAGGAAGTTGCGTGGGAAAGCCAATACATAAATGGAGAAGATGAAGTTACCATACTGTGTTAAGTGGTGGGCTGACGCGTTTTTAGTGAAGCGTGGCATTGGGCCTGAGCCGCGAAGGGGTAAAGGGTCAACATAGGTGACTTACGGGGGTCGATGGTCTAGGGAGGCGATGGGTTGCGATGGGGAAGAGTGGCATGACTAAAACAGTAGTGGGAAGTTGGGATGTGTATTGAAGAAAATGGGAGGACTGAAGAATGTGGGGAAGGATTATGATGGAAACGTGAAACATGAAGGAGTTAGATGAGCTGCAGTGGAGAGGGAGAGGGTCTATCAGGGTGCGTGAGGGAGAGAGCAACAGCAGTGGGAGCAAGAAGTAATGGAAGAATAGTTCACTCGAGAAGAAGTATGCATAGTAGAATAATGGTTATGTTTATATTACCCTAACCGTTTACATTTGCCTAATGAAAGATTAAATTACATTTACATTAAGCTAATAATAATATAATAGAGTAGTACATTACAAAATACACTGTGTGGCCCGGGTAGTATTTTTGCCTAATTAAAATTTAACTAACGAGAATAGTGTTGAAGTCGAAATTTGTCTTCAGCACCAACGGTGCATGGAATGCACTTCATCAATCCGGTAAGGAAAAATAGAGTGAAGCCGAAATCAAAGATGTACTAAAAACATAAAAGTAGGAACACAAAGTTTTTATAGTGGTTCAATCCAATGAGGATCTACGTCCACTTTCATAACAGATTCCATTATCAATATATTGATTACAAGATAAATTCCACTCTTACAGCACGTCCTATCACTCTTTCACTTATAGATCTCATCTGAATTATCCAAAAATGATGAAGTAACAGAAAGATCAATTGAGATATGGTGTGATTAGAGAAGAATCAGAAGGTTTCCTCTAGATGCTTGAGCTTCGATGATGAATCTTCAAGTCTTAGGTCTCTTAGATAGATTCGATGAGAATCATGATACATTAATGATTTGATCTTCACTTGGAGATGATGATAAGTGTTAGAGCTCTTTGAGATGGTTGAAGATAGATTTCAGCAGCACTTTGTGGCCATCGAAGTCCTTCCTCCTTCAATGAAGAAGTGAGGGGGTATTTATAGGTGACTTTCAAACCAGGTGGCAATCTTGTAATTTCCCTGAATCCCTCTTTGGGCCGCCGGGCGAGCTAAAGGCTTCTGAAGTACAGTGGCGCGGTCTACATATTGCGAAGCGACCTAAATATTCTACGACACGAGCTACAAAGGCAGAACGGGCTAAAGGTTGCAGAGTGGCCCAGACCTAGCTGATGCAGGGTGGCGACAAGCTAAGAAATGCAAAATGCCCCAAGCATGCTTGAGACGGGCTAAATTAGTTGGGGTGGTGAGCTAAGGAAGCAGAGCGACCCAAACTCTTTTTGATCAAAAGCAAAAAGGGCTGAGGAACCTTTGTGGGCCAAAGGCTTTGAAGATCCATAACGGGCAAACAATGGGGAGGTTCAAAGGTTTTTGCATGCGTAGAGAATTCGCGACTTGAAGTGATCTTGACAGTTTAAGAGGCAAAACGTTCTGGTTAAAAGAATCTCAATGTCCCAAAAAGGTTCTTTGACCTAAACGTGCTCATTACCTTCTGAATCTCACTTTATGGGTTAACATCTTCGCATCAAAGTTTGTATTTGTTCAAGAAAATACAAGCTTCGACCTGAATAACATTGGTGTATGCTAGTTTGTCTTAATTATTTACTCGTGCTTTACTTTAGGCCGTCACTTGCTTTAGGTCGCATGAATCGATGGGTCGTTACTGGGTCTTGGACTTTGGACTTGAGCTCGGCCCACTTAACGTCCTGCCCCTAAATATTTCTCATCTTAGGCCGTGATCTTTCTCTTTTTTCCCTTCTCCTAATTCCGAGTTCTCTAATGGCGGATCTCTGAAGCTGATTACACTCCAACTGGTGCTTCAGACTTAAAACAAGTTCAATTCGAACACCATAGATTCTCCCAACAAATTCAGCTTCAATGAATCCAGTCGATTTGTGGATCATTCCAATGCTTGACCGATTCGATTTCGAGTTGCTTTACTATCGAATATCAGGTTTGATTTATCCTTTTTTACCCCTGAACTTGAGTTCGATTTGAAAATCATTTGGTATTCGTAATGTTTCCAAATTGAATTTGATGATGTTGGGAGTTGATTCTTTGTAAGCGAAGTATGTATATAAAATGCATGATGAACGCATTGTAATGATGACTCACTACAGTTCAATTATGATTTTGCGCATCATGCAATCTTTGTTGTTTACATGTGATCATAATTTATAGATCCGAACCTCTTTGAATGTTTAACAGTCACGACGCCTTTATTGATTACTTTAGATTGCACCTTAGGACTTTAGAGAGGATATCATTGTTTGGGTCGCTAGGATGTCTTTAGAATTTAGGATATGACCCAGTTGCACTATTGTTTAGGTCGCTTCGACCTCTTTAAACTTTAGGTCGTGATTCAAGTGTCATGCTTTAAGTCATTATATTAGCTCAAGGCCTTGAGTCGTTTTTTGCTTACGGCTTTTAGGCCATATGTGACCTAAAAACTATAAAATAGAGTAGCGACCTAAGGTCTCGAACTGTCTTTGCGACCTAAAGCTTATGACCATACTTTTATATCGTTCATGTGTTATAGGTTCTTAGGTTGTCTGAGTAGCTCAAAATTTAGACCGCGTCGCGGCCTGAAGATTTTGATCTTCAAAATGACCTAAAACTACCAACTTTTAGAATAACGTAAAATTTAAATTCTTATAAACCATTCTAGGGCTTTAAGCAACCTAAAACTTTGGCAACTTAAATGTGACGACAAGGAATTTCGCTCGATCCGAATCAGTCGCTAAACCGATCAAGACTGTTCGAAACCCCTGATCGTTTTGAGAACAGTACAAATTGGAACGCAGACGGAAGAACATTTCATTGTTTATTACAACAATTCCATCAGATACAAGAATATACAGAGTATAAATGAATAAATTACATTCAATAAATATCAGAGATTTAAATATAGTCCTGCAACGGAAAAAATAATGCAAAACAAAACTGAAAGTAATATACAGATACAGAGCTTTCCGAGCATCGTTCCAGCTGTAAATCAGGATCCTGTGAATATAAATATGCAAAACCAAAACTACTAGCTGCCCGTGTAGAAAATAGGGGCACCCAGAGTTTAGGTTAAAACAATAAACTCTAGGTCAGTCATGTGACTGGTGTGAGAACTAAAACAGTTATTTAAAACTTTACTTTAAAAAGAGAGTAATTCAAGGGACCACGCCGTATAACACGGAACGGGTTTCCTCCCAAGAACACCAGTGCTTAGAATAAACAACGCAATGCTTTTTCGAAAAATGAAGCTATTATAAGACCCATGTCCCATCACACAATGCAACGCAAGACGGAGGATAGGGTTTTCCCTTATAATAGCCAAACATGCTTGGTACGTTTAAATCAAATCATTTGATACTATTATAAGTGTATAGTGTCAAAACATTTTCAATCATAAATATCAATCCTACGCGGCATGGGTACCATCTATCATGTCGCCATACTAGGCTCTACAAATAAAACCGAAATATCTCGTATTGGAAATTGGATTTCCGTCATGAGTCGAGGCAAGGGGCAAGCTCCTCTCTGCTTCGAGACACTCTAGCAAATGTCTCAGGACTACACACTCTGGGCAACCCTTGGATCTTCAGGGCCGGTCCACACTTACGTTAGTGGATTAGTATTCCTGAACACACGTTTCCCAGTCCTTGCAGACCTGAAATCGAGGCGCCTCGTCCAACAACCACATAGGTGAAAAGTATATAAATGTCATGGCTGGTAGGTCACTAACACAACCATAGCTAGAAAGAAACGTCGTGCTCTCCCTGCAGTCCTTTTCCCATTTTTGACTCATACCGAGGTGTGAGGCTTGCGAATTCACGTTATACACAAAGCTACGCCACGTAGGCCGTGCTTTGATCATCAACCACAAGACTTTGCTTTTCAACAGAAGCCTTGATCAATGCAACTCAGCATGCCACACAGGCAATTCATGCCATGCGATTGATATCTATCGATATATAACCTCTAAGCTCATACGTCTCAGAGAAGGGCGTTAAGCAAGAGAATAAATTCTCCGCTGCCAAACAGGTATATATTTAACAGAAATCAATCAACATAGAATAAAATCCAATGTCAGACACACAATCCATTTATAAATTCGTTCTGGGTCTGAACGAAACCGGAGGCACTTTCCTCGCATATCCTTCGATCTCCAAGTACGTCTGGACGACCACCAACTATTTCCATCCTCTTGGGTGTACAGCCCAATCAGGATCATCAGTAATTATCCAAACGATGTGAAGACTTCCGGTCTTCGACCACCGTCTTCATCTTCGACTTATCGTCGAATCGTTTATTCAGAATGGGTATAAACCCGGGCTTTCTAAATAACCCGCGTATATAATCAAAACAGTGCTAGAAAACACAACATACGCCTCATTCCAATTCATCAGTCACTAACCGTAAATCAGCAAGAGAACAATTTCCCAAATATTAACCCCGAAGGCCGAAACCAACATCAGATCAATACCCAGGAAACCATTCTTCTTAGCTAACCTATAGTTAGTTTCTAAATTTCACATTCTTAGGGAAAGGTTCCCATTAATTTTATCAAAGATAAATTCTTTAAAATTTATTCTTCTATCATCCTTTGGATATCATTTCAAACCAAATTATGGTTTTCCAAACTAGTCGGGATTAGCTAACTACACCGAAGTAATTATTTTATTTCCCCATCCCAACCTATTTATCCCATGAAGAAAAACTGGTAATACTCCATATCTAACACCACGGTGTTATCGGTAAAATTAATTACCATTTCACGTTCAAATCGAATTAAAGATTTAACTATCGCTTTGGAGCAAAACTAGTGATACTCCATTCTCGCTCACTTTCCAAATTTGATAATTTTCATTACCAATTCACATTTCAATCTAATTACAAATTCATTAAAACTCCTTTTACTGGGTTAAAGAACTAATTTCATTTAAAACACAGTTCATGATAAACCCAAATCACATTCAATTTATTATCGGGCTAAAGAACAAGTGTTATTTAAAACACCGTTCACGATAAACCCACAATTCAATTCTAATTCAATTCCAATCAAATATATTAGAAATTCCGATTATTTAAAACCCCTTTAAATCCAATTCATTTATTTAAAAATAATTGGGTTTTAAATTTAGTTCAAAACTAGTTCATTTCGATAAAAATCCATTTTTGTCTTTACAAATGTGGGATTTTTCATCCCAATTCTTCACAAATCATTACTTATGATTTTATACAAATTATCGGTATTTTTAATAATTTTATCAATGCCCGTAAAGTTGATTTCCAACAACGGCCATCGAACTGCACTTACAGCGACCTTTTCCAAATTTTATTTGGACCTATCTCCTAATCCAACCGTTAGATTTCAAATTTCTAATATTCGTTAGAAAGCTCTTTTCGATACGAACCCAACGGTTCCTGTTTTAGGAGAATCCGACGGTCAGATCTCCCATAATGTCTGTTCGAAGTCAATGGTCGAAATTTACGAACTGCCGCGGCGCGGCGCGTTCTATTCAGGCCATTATATATATATATATATATATATATATATAATATATTATATATATTTCGCCGATTTCCTTTTTAAAACGAATTTTATATCAGATTTGTTTCAAAAATAATTTCAACTTCCATTTCAAATTCAAATCAAAATTGAATTTTACCTTATAAATTCTTGTTACATTCATTTCTATTTGATTTCAATTCAAATCGATTTCAATTCTATTTCAGTTCATTTTTAATTGAACTCAAATTCGATTTCTGTTCAATTCAATTCAAATTCGTTTTCTATTCAATTCAATTCAAATTCGATTTCTATTCAATTCAATTCAAATTCGATTTCTACTCAATTCAATTCAAATTCGATTTCTATTCAGTTCAATTCAAATTCGATTTCTATTCAATTCAATTCAAATGCGATTTTCTAAATATTCGATTTTTAAATCTCTTTTCAATATTCATTATAAAACGAATATAATCGATGTAAATATCGTTCGCGTCAAAATAGCGCATCTCTAATCAACACGGCTTTATATTTTTCAATAGCTTCGTTATTCTATTCCATAAATGAATATTTATTCTATTCAACAAATGAATCTATATTTCTTTCAAACCATGACTAATCTCAACAAATGAGTATTGTCAACATGCGACTATTTTTTTTATTTAATATATTTTATAAAAATTATGGTATCTATCGTTTGATTTCAAATCAGACTCCAACCGTAAATTAGTAAGAGAACGATTCCCTAAATATTAACCCCGAAGGCCGAAACCAACATCAGATCAATATCCAGGAGACCACTCATCTTATCTATTTTCTAGTTAGTTTCTAATTTTATATATGATAAAGATGTAAATTTTATTGTTAAAATATTTCGTTCAACACATGACTAATCTCAACGGATGAGTACTGTCAACACATGAACCTTTATTTTATAATATTCTTTATTTTCCCAATTGGAATGAGGCCCAATCAATTACCATATAAAGTTAATTATATGGATTCCATACAACACATGTATATAAATAGCACCGATAAATAATCAACCATCATCCAAAGTGCACTACACTGTATAAGCATCAAATATAGATATCTAATGCTTATAACAGCCTGTCGATCCATCGATCGACATACAACTAATTATTGGGATTAGTATATGTCATATATTATCCCAATACCCGTGTGGGGTTTCAAATCAACAAACACAGATTTTATTTGTGAAGTTGGGCGATGTGTAAAATTTATCGTCCCAATCAATATCAGTCAAATGTGTGTATATAAACAAAATGTCCGATTTGTTTATATTTATTTATTTCATTCCATATACACGTTAAAAATTCCATTCTTAACTATACAATATTTATTTTCTATATAAATATTTTATTTCATTTCAAATCACACAATCAACTACACATCAAAATCAATTAAACAAAGAAGCCGTCCATGGTCAGTGGACGACAGGTGTCGGGTGCTACTAAACACCGTCTGCATCCTAGTATATATTTTAACTAGAAAAGAAAATTTAAAGTGAGAAGTTCTCACCAAAAGCTAATCCAAATTCCATGATTCTTCATATATAGGAAATCTTCGTCGTGCTTCCAACGAGATCTGTTTCACGCGGTATATGTTAAAAATCTCATTTTTATTTCAACGCTAAAAAGATCCCATTTTTATATTATGTATATACGATAAAAATCACATTTTTATTTCGCCTTTCATATTTTTATTTCTAACATATGATAAAAATCATATTTTTATTACTTTTATAATATAAAAATCATATCTTTATCTCTTCTATAAATTAAAAATTGAATCTTTTTAATGATAAAAATCAAACTTTTGTTTATATAAAAATACAAACTTTGTTTATATAAAAATCAAAGCTTTGCTCTCATTAAAAACTGATTTTTATCCATATTTAAAACTAATTACATTGAACAAATAAATATAAATATAAATAAATGAACTTACGGTTTCTATCGGAGGCGGGTTAGGGGAAACAACGGGGTAGGGCGGCGCAGTCAGCAGCATGGTGACGCGTTGAACGAGAGTGGCAACGAAGGAGTTTTGGTTTGGGGATGAACGTGGCTCGCGGTCTTGATTTGAAAATAGGGAGGATGGTGCGGATCGAGGAGAGGAGGAGTGGCGAAGCTGAGAAGGCGGCGGAGAGGTTGGCGATTGGGCGAAGGCTAACTCAGGGCGTCTGGGTGGTGTGCGGCTAGGAGAGGTAGGGTTTGGGGGTGCGATTTTAAATCGGCCAGAAGGAGGAGAGAGTGGTGACTGAGGAGGAGAGAAGCGGAGGGCGGTGGCGGTGGATGCCACCAGCGGCGGCGCGGCTCCATCGAGTGGGGAGGGGCGACGGGTTCCTCCGATCCATTTTTTTTTTGTTTGAGTGAAGCTGGAGAGAGAGAGGGGAGAGGATATTATATATTTTATTTATTATTTAATTAAATTTTGAATCCTATAAAGTACCCTTTTCATTCGAACTCGAAATCGAATCCCCCGACTGTCGCCCCTAGCTAATTACCCCCATTTCAAACACAATGGGATATGCATCGTAGGTTAATTTGATCGTTTCGATCAATTTTCGTCAAAATCAACATATAACTCTATATATTGAATTTGAATACGTATTTCATTTTACCGGGTCACATACTAACTCGAAAAATTCCAAAAAAATATTTTCTAGCTTCGTATTGATGATACGGTCCTAACAAAACTAGTTTCGTCGAATTCTGAGGCCGTTTGAAAAATGGCCATTTTCCAGTCGACTAAAATCAACAAAAACTGGTCAAATGCGTTTCACTCCGCCACGCTCACATATTGATTCGAAAAATTATGAAAATTGGAATCTAGCAATAACTTGACATCCCGGATCCAATAAAAGTGGTTTCGTCAAAAACCGAGGTCGTTTGCAAAATTTCCATTTTTAAGGGCCAGAAATTCCATAGCGACTATTCTGAAAATTCATTTAGCCATATCTTTTGATTCCTGCTATGGAATTTCGATTTTTCAGATTCGTTAGAAAGATATTCTCAATTAGATCCTATTATTTTTGGTTTTGCTAAAATCCAGTTTATTTTGCACCCAATACATCCATTTGAACTTTGAAATCGAATTATCGAACTACCGCGCCATTTTCAATTCCTTTTATAATTTAAAATAAATATTTATATTCTAACGACGATTCGAATAAATACATATTTCTAATTCTATTCAAAATAAATTTTTTGTCGGTATTACTTAAAATAATTCATTTTAAGTATTAAAAATTTGCTAAAATTGCCAAAATAAAATTTTTAAACTGGCTCGCATTTCCGGGTTGTTACAACCTCCCCCACTTAAAACTTTTCGTCCCCGAAAAGGAACGAAGCCGAAAGTTGTTTTACAAATCAACTCAACTTCCATTGTTTTCATTACGGCTTAAGTTCTTCAACTTTTCAGTTTCTAAGAACTTTTCAAATTTTTCAAAAATTTGGCTAACACCCTAAATTTCCGAAAAATTTCACCATAACCTCCCCTGCACCGGGAGCACCGAGAAAATCCCGAAATTGCCACACAGGCCCTCTGATCTCAAAAAGAAAAAGAAAAAGCCAAGCGGCTCATAAAATCATCATCACCCAAACAAAATAGTAAATTATGGTAAACATGTACCTATTTGTCGGGCAAACAATTTAATTCTTCTGCTATAGCCTCCTTGCTATGACTTGTTCAATGTAAGTACATGTATATGCATGCAACTGCGACTAATTTTTCAATACAGTTCAATATTCGGTTCAATTAGGGTAAATGGTTTCAAAATTATCAAACAAATAAACAAACAACACAAACATCAATCAATTAGTGGATTAACGTTTCAAATTAATAATTTTGATACATATACAAAAATCACATTTTTGATGCCAAATCACAACAATAAATCTATCTATATAAGTTTTGGTTCTAACACCAGTCAGATGGAAATATATAGGAATCACACCTTCGAAACACGAAAGTAAATACCGTGATGGTGCACCATCATCAGAATCATGTCCGGGCGACTAGAGTGTGATTCTATATCTATCCAGTATATTAAAACTTCGAATATACATTCATGACGCATATATGCAAAATCTTTATATACTCGATTGTCCAAATCAATTCAAATGAAATATTTAAATACGTATACAATGGTTTAAATTTCCAAAACAATATTATTTTCATTTTTAAAAAATATACTCTTCGCACTCGTTCTAAGATACTACTGATCCCATCTCTAACGAGTCATTCTAATTGGATATTGCTAATCCAATATCTGATGAATTCTTTCGTATGGTTCTAATGTGTCTTGTTCTCGAGCTCTGTAAACCAAAGCTCTGATACCAAATGTGACGGCAAGGAATTTCACTCTATCCGAATCAGTCGCTAAACCGATCAAGACCATTCGAAACCCGGATCGTTTTGAGAACAGGACAAATTGGAACGCAGACGGAAGAACTTTTCATTGTTTATTACAACAATTCCATCAGATACAAGAATATACAGAGTATAAATGAATAAATTACATTCGATAAATATCAGAGATTTAAATACAGTACTGCAGCGGAAAAAATAATACAAAACACAACTGAAAGTAATACACGGATACAAAGCTTTCCGAGCATCGTTCCAGCTGTAAATCAGGATCCTATGAATATAAATCTGCAAAACCAAAACTACTAGCTGCCCATGTAGAAAATAGGGGCACCCAGAGTTTAGGTTAAAACAATAAACTCCAGTTCAGTCATGTGACTGGTGTGAGAACTAAAACAGTTATTTAAAACTTTACTTTAAAAAGAGAGTAATTCAAGGGACCACGCCGTATAACACGGAACGGGTTTCCTCCCAAGAATACCAGTGCTTAGAATAAACAACGCAATGCTTTTTCGAAAAATGAAGCTATTATAAGACCCAGGTCCCATCACACAATGCAACGCAAGCCGGAGGATAGGGTTTTCCCTTATAATAGCCAAACATGCTTGGTACGTTTAAAACAAATCATTTGATACTATTATAAGTGTATAGTGTCAAAACATTTTCAATCATAAATATCAATCCTAGGCTGCATGGGTACGATCTATCATGTCGCCATACTAGGCTTTACAAATAAAACCGAAATATCTCGTATTGGAAATTGGATTTCCGTCATGAGTCGAGGCAAGGGGCAAGCTCCTCTCTGCTTCGAGACACTCTAGCAAATGTCTCAGGACTACACACTCTGGGCAACCCTTGGATCTTTAGGGCCGGTCCACACTTACGTTAGTGGATTAGTATTCCTGAACACACGTTTCCCGGTCCTTGCATACCTAAAATCGAGGCGCCTCGTCCAACAACCACATAGGTGAAAAGTATATAAATGTCAAGGCTGGTAGGTCATTGACACCACCATAGCTAGAAAGAAACGTCGTGCTCTCTTTGCAGTCCTTATCCCGTTTTTGACTCATACCAAGGTGTGAGGCTCGCGAATTCACGTTATACACAAAGCTATGCAACGTAGGCCGTGCTTTGATCATCAACCACAAGACTTTGCTTTTCAACAGAAGCCTTTATCAATGCAACTCAGCATGCCACACAGGCAATTCATGTCATGCGATTGATATCTATCGCTATATAACCTCCAAGCTTGTACGTCTCAGAGAAGGGCGTTAAGCAAGAGAATAAATTCTTCGCCGCCAAACAAGTATATATTTAATAGAAATCAATCAACACAGAATAAAATACAATGTCAGACACACAATCCATTTATAAATTTGTTCTGGTTCTGAACGAAACCGGAGGCAATTTCCTCGCATATCCATCGATCTCCAAGTACGTCTGGACGACCACCAACTATTTCCATCCTCTTGGGTGTACAGCCCATTCAGGATCATCAGTAATTATCCAAACGATGTGAAGACTTCCGGTCTTCGACCACCGTCTTCATCTTCGACTTATCGTCGAATCAGTTATTCAGAATGGGTATAAACCCGGCCTTTCTAAATAACCCGCGTATATAATCAAAACAGTGCTAGAAAACACAACATACGCCTCATTCCAATTCATCAGTCAATAACTGTAAATCAGCAAGAGAACAATTTCCCAAATATTAACCCCGAAGGCTGAAACCAACATCAGATCAATACCCAGGAAACCGTTCTTCTTAGCTAACCTACAGTTAGTTTCTAAATTTCACATTCTTAGGGAAAGGTTCCCATTAATTTTATCAAAGATAAATTCTTTAAAATTTATTCTTTAATCATCCTTTGGATATCATTTCAAACCAAATTATGGTTTTCCAAACTAGTCGGGATTAGCGAACCACACCGAAGTAATTATTTTATTTTATTTCCCCATCCCAACCTATTTATCCCATGAAGCAAAACTGGTAATACTCCATATCTAACACCACGATGTTATCGGTAATATTAATTACCATTTCACGTTCAAATCTCATTAAAGATTTAACTATCGCTTTGGAGCAAAACTTGTGATACTCCATTCTCGCTCACTTTCCAAATTTGATAATTTTCATTATCAATTCACATTTCAATCTAATTACAGATTCATTAAAACTCCTTTTACTAGGTTAAAGAACTAATGTCATTTAAAACACAGTTCATGATAAACCCAAATCACATTCTATTTATTATCGGGTTAAAGAACAAGTGTTATTTAAAACACCGTTCACGATAAACCCAAATCACATTCTATTTATTATCGGGTTAAAGAACAAATGTTATTTAAAACACCGTTCATGATAAACCCACAAATCAATTATAATTCAGTTCCAGTCAAATATATTAGAAATTCCGATTATTTAAAACCCCTTTTAAATCCAATTTATTTACTTAAAAATAATTGGGTTTTAAATTTAGTTAAAAACTAGTTCATTTCGATGAAAATCCATTTTTGTCTTTACAAACGTGGGGTTTTCATCCCAATTCTTCACAAATCATTACTTATGATTTTACACAAATTATTGATATTTTTAATAATTTTATCAAGTCCCGTACAGTCGATTTCCAACAACGGCCATCGAACTGCACTTACAGCGACCTTTTCCAAATTTGATTTGGACGTATCTCCAAATCCAACCGTTAGATTTCAAATTTCTAATATTCGTTAGAAATATCATTTCGATACGAACCCAACAATTCTGTATTTAGGAGAATCCGACGGTCGGATCTCCCATAATGTCCGTTCGAAGTTAATGGTCGAAATTTACGAACTGCTGCGGCGCGGCGCGTTCTATTTAGGCCATTATATATATAATATATATATTTTATATATTTCATCGATTTCCTTTTTAAAACGAATTTTATAAATTGTTTCAAATTTGTTTCAAAAACAATTTCAACTTCCATTTCAAATTCAAATCAAAATTGAATTTTTCCTTATAAATTCTTTTTACATTCATTTCTATTTGATTTCAATTCAAATCGATTTCAATTCTATTTCAGTTCGTTTTCAATTGAATTCAAATTCGATTTCTATTCAATTCAATTCAAATTCGTTTTCTATTCAATTCAATTCAAATTCGATTTCTATTCAATTCAATTCAAATTCGATTTCTATTCAATTCAATTCAAATCCGATTTCTATTCAATTCAATTCAAATTCGATTTCTATTCAATTCAAATTCGATTTTCTAAATATTCGATTTTTAAATCTTTTTTCAATATTCATTATAAAACGAATATAATCGATGTAAATATCGTTCGTGTCAAAATAACGCATCTCTAATCAACACGGCTTTATATTTTTCAATAGCTTCGTTATTCTATTCCACAAATGAATATTTATTCTATTCAACAAATGAATCTATATTTCTTTCAACCCATGACTAATCTCAACAAATGAGTACTGTCAACACGTGACTATTTTTGTTATTTAATATATTTTATAATAATTATGGTATCTACCGTTTGATTTCAAATTAGACTCCAACCGTAAATTAGTAAGAGAATGATTCCCTAAATATTAACCCCGAAGGCTGAAACCAACATCAGATCAATATCCAGGAGACCACTCATCTTATCTATTTTCTAGTTAGTTTCTAATTTTATATATGATAAAGATGTAAATTTTATTGTTAAAATATTTCGTTCAACACATGACTAATCTCAACGGATGAGTACTGTCAACACATGAACCTTTATTTTATAATATTCTTTATTTTCCCAATTGGAATGAGGCCCAATCAATTACCATATAAAGTTAATTATATGGATTCCATACAACACATGTATATAAATAGCACCGATAAATAATCAACCATCATCCAAAGTGCACTACACTGTATAAGCATCTAATATAGATATCTAACGCTTATAACAGCCTATTGATCCATCGATCGACATACAACTAATTATTGGGATTAGTATATGTCATATATTATCCCAATACCCGTGTGGGGTTTCAAATCAACAAACACAGATTTTATTTGTGAAGTTGGGCGATGTGTAAAATTTATCGTCCCAATCAATATCTGTCAAATGTGTGTATATAAACAAATCATCCGATTTGTTTATATTTATTTATTTCATTCCATATACATGTTAAAAATTGCATTTTTAACTATACAATATTTATTTTCTATATAAATATTTTATTTCATTTCAAATCACACAATCAACTACACATCAAAATCAATCAAACAAACAAGCCGTCCATGGTCTGTGGACGACGGGTGTCGGGTGCTATTAAACGCCGTCTGCATCCTAGTATATATTTTAACTAGAAAAGAAAATTTAAAGTGAGAAGTTCTCACTAAAAGCTAATCCAAATTCCACGATTCTTCATATATTGGACATCTTCGCCGTGCTTCCAAGGAGATCTGTTTCATGCGGTATATGTTAAAAATCTCATTTTTATTTCAACGCTAAAAAGATCCCATTTGTATATGATGTATATACGATAAAAACCACATTTTTATTTCGCCTTTCATATTTTTATTTTTCACATATGATAAAAATCATATTTTTATTACTTTTATAATATAAAAATCATATCTTTATCTCTTCTATAAATTAAAAATCGAATCTTTTTAATGATAAAAATCAAACTTTTGTTTATATAAAAATTCAAACTTTGTTTGTATAAAAATCAAAGATTTGCTCTCATTAAAAACAGATTTTTATCCATATTTAAAACTAATTACATTGAACAAATAAATATAAATATAAATAAATGAACTTACAGTTTCTATCGGAGGCGGGTTAGGGGAAACAGCGGGGTAGGGCGGCGCAGTCAGCAGCACGGTGACGCGTTGAATGGGAGTGGCAACGAAGGGGTTTTGGTTTGGGGATGAACGGGGCTCGCAGTCTTGATTTGAAAATAGGGAGGATGGTGCAGATCGAGGAGAGGAGGAGGGGCGAAGCTAAGAAGGCGGTGGAGAGGTTGGCGATGGGGCGGAGGCTAACTCAGGGCGTCTAGGTGGTGCGCGGCTAGGAGAGGTAGGGTTTGGGGGTGCGATTTTAAATCGGTCAGAAGGAGGAGAGAGTGGCGCCCGAGGAGGAGAGAAGCGGAGGGCGGTGGCGGTGGATGCCACCAGCGGCGGCGTGGCACCATCGAGGGGGGGCGACAAGTTCCTCCGATCCATTCTTTCTTTCTTTCTTTTTGTCTGAGTGAAGCAGGAGAGAGAGAGGGGAGAGGATATTATATATTTTATTTATTATTTAATTAAATTTTGAATCCTATAAAGTACCCTTTTCATTCGAACTCGAAATCGAACCCACCGACTGTCATTCCTAGCTAATTACCCCCATTTCGAACACAATGGGATATGTATCGTAGACTAATTTGATCGTTTCGATCAGTTTTCGTCAAAATCAACATATAACTCTAAATATTGAATTTGAATGCGTATTTCAATTTACCAGGGCCACATACTAACTCGAAAAATACCAGAAAAATATTTTCTAGCTTCGTATTGACGATACGATCCTAACAAAACTATTTTCATCGAATTCTTAGGCCGTTTGAAAAACGGTCATTTTCCAGTCGATTAAAATCAGCTAAAACTGGTCAAACACGTTTCACTCCGCCACACTCACATATTGATTCGAAAAATTATGAAAATTGGAATCTAGCAATAACTTGATATCCTGGATCCAACAAAAGTGGTTTCGTAAAAAACCGAGGTCGTTTGCAAAATTTCCATTTTTAAGGGCCAGAAATTCCATAGCGACTATTCTGAAAATTCATTTAGCCATATCTTTTGATTTCCGCTATTAAATTTCGATTTTTCGGATTCGTTAGAAAGATATTCTCAATTAGATCCTATTATTTTTAGTTTCGCTAAAATCCGGTTTATTTTGCACCCGGTATATCCATTTGAACTTTGAAATCGAATTATCGAACTACCGCGCCATTTTCAATTCCTTTTATAATTTAAAATAAATATTTATATTCTAACGACGTTTCGAATAAATATATATTTCTAATTCTATTCAAAATAAATTTCTCATCGATATTATTTAAAATAATTCATTTTAAATATTAAAAATTCGCTAAAATTGCAAAAATAAAAATTTTAAACTGGCTCGCATTTCCGGGTTGTTACATTAAATTAGTTGCTTTGAGTTCCTTATAACTTACACATTACTGATTATTCGTTTGAGTAGCAAGAAGCCGGTTAGTCTGGTTTGAGAATGACTCATGTCATTATGCTTTAAGGCGTTTCAAGCATTCAAAGGTGTCAAATCATTTAAGTATTCAAGGTCTTTAGGTCACTCATGCATCTTAAACCACGTAACGACCTAAAACCTCAGAACCCCAGAACGATTTAAAAACTCTAGGTATGACTTAAATTCTTTGCTTTACATAATTTACACTTGAGAATGCACACACCCCACCTTATTTTCCTATGCCTTGTTTTATGAGTGAAGTCGTTTGTGTAGAATGACTACTAGGCATCAATCACGCGATCAGGCTGAGGGGTCATCTTCTGTTCAAGCCGATCTCTCTATAGACGCTGCTACTCCCCAACCTTTTACAGTACCTGTTCCTTTAACTAGCATGCACACTCTACCACGTTGGATCAAGAACATTTTGAACAACTGCGTGGTCAATACAGTATTCCTGTTATAGATGCAATTTTGCCAGGCGAGGGCGTGTCTGCTTATCAACCTCCAGCTAGATATGTAACTGTGAATCAGTATATGTTAGCAGGTGGTGGTGTTCCCCCTTTTAACCCTTTCATATGAACAATCCTGGACCATTTGGCCATTGCTCCTTTCTAATTATACCCAAATGGCTATACCATCCTTCTAGGGCTTTATATCCTTTTTATGTAAGTTAAGGGCATGAACCGACTTTTCCAGAGATTTGCTACCTGTTCTCATTTAGGAAAAGGAAAGACACTCCATATATCATTTATGCTGAAGGTGCTAGAAATCGCAGGTTTATATCCAACTTGCCAGAAAGTGTATCTGTTGTATATAACGTAGTTGTATACACAATTATATGATTTTTGTTTGATGATAACAACCAAATAAATATTATTTTAAATGTGTTTTTTACTGTACTGTTCTACATATATGTCTGGAATATAATACTTATATTTAAATAGAATACGACTGTGCAGACATTCATACATTCATACAGTATTTTATTTAAAATATAAATATTATATTTCAAACATTCAAACAGTACAACATTGACACCTCCACAATTTGAACACATCACATTTCATATACATTCCCAGAATATTATACTTGTGTAAATAAACTGAATATAATAGACAGTTTGTTTGAACACAATAAAATGATATTTTATTTCAATCGAACATGTTTATTACAAATGCCAGTACAATTCTCTCATTACTCAGCTCATCACACTACAACACTGTCACTTAGCTATAAAAATACTTTGATTTTATTTACATTTCATTTATACATTTACACACTTTTTTGTTTCCAATCTTCCGTCTTCTTCCTTCACAGCATCTTCACTGTCAATCCAGTCATCTACACCTGTCATACACAGAAACACACACAGTACACTGCAATAGAAATAAAAACTGAATACATGCAAGATTTGAATTTTATTTTTGAAATTTTATTTGCCTTAGATTTCTGGTGTGTTTCTCATCATTTTTCATGACTTGATCTGATTCATGTCTAGTCATTTTGTATATGTATATAGTACAAGGACAGGAAAACTTGTCTGGGTGGCTACATATACACACGTGTATATATATACACACACGTGTGCACTGCCTCGCCAATCCAGTGTGCAACTGAGGAGTATCCACGTGGGCCTTCTCGACTCAGTGCACATGAAAACATAGTCAACACATAATTAGAGTGGCCGAGGCAGCTCAACAGTCAACTCAAGTTCATGGACAAACAAAAGTGGTCGAACAACATAACAACAAGTACATAATCAGGGTGCATGCGCATGGATGGTACAACATGTGCAACTATGCACAAATTCAGAACTACATAGATCATAACAGCATGAGTAAGCATGTCAACATATCTCAAGTGGTTGAGCACAAGGCAGAGTAGTCAAGTACTGACAAAGAACTACAGAAGTCCGCCAAGTCAGAAATGTCAAAGTGAAGGAAACAGTAAGTTTCATGTCAAAGTGGTCAAGCTTAATCAAAGTGGTCGAGCTCATATATGTGAACACACATAGTGAAAGTCAAAGGAATGTACATGGCAACACATGAGGCAGTGTACCTGGCAAAACATGAGCATTGATAACAATGGTGAAGATGAGTGCACACAAAGCTATAGCAGTTCAATGCATCAAGTATAACACAAGTTTCTGGTCATCAAGTTTGATTGCATGGGACAGAGCAAATATCCAAGTGTAGTCAACATGAATTGGTGGTAATCAGTTCCAGAATAAATGATAACATGCTCAAGACAGAATTAAATGTTGAATTACACATTTGGTCGAGAAAGTAATAACATGAAAATGGTTAATTCCATGTTCACAGCATGACATGTTTGGCAAAAATTATATGGGAATAATCAAAGCAAGTACAAGTAGATGTGCACAAATCATGCAAGCCAAATGAACAGTTCACAGTGGATCAGCTCAACAATTCAAATTGGAATATGGCATAAAGATGGCAAAAATTAAATCAGTGTGAATGAGTTTCCTGGAACGACCTTTTCACAAAATCAGAGAGACAAGAGGTGCATATCAGATTTCAAGATCAAGTGCTAAAATTTCTCTTTGTAAAATGCAAGTATATCAAGTATGGCAAATGGCAAGTATTCAATACTGAAAGGAATACAGAGGATTCATTTTAGAAATTCAAAGTTTGGAATGTTTTCAATGCAAAATTTTACTCCATTCATACATTTCCAGGTTTAACAATTCTAGCAAGATTTTTAATGCATCCCTGAAATCACAGTGAATGTTTGTATTTGGTTTAAGGCAAGAAATCTTCCAAGGCAAATTACTAGAATTTCAGAACAGGCAAGTTTGCAACTCATAATGAAAAATTATTTGATTTCCATAAAATACATAGAAATTATGGACAAGGAATTTGTGAGCAAGATTAATGTTTTTTTTCCAGAAAGTTATTCACGATTATATGGCAAGAGTTCAATAAGTTTCCAGAAAACCTTTCAGCAATCACACAAGTGTCATGAAACTTATATGGAAAATTCATTTCAGAAATTGGAATCATTTCCTTCCAGTTTTGATCATCTTTTTTATGGAAACTTTTTAAAAGCTTTCCCAAAATATTAAAATCATGTTCAAGGGGCTGATTTAATCAAGGAATTCACAACAAATCAGTGTGGACAAATATATATATGGCAAGATTCATAAAGGGAAGAATATCTGGTCTAAATCCATCAAAAATTCAAATTCAATTGAGAAATCGAAAGAGGAAACCAATACAACAAGTCACATAACAAAATCAGAGTCGATTAGGATTTCATTTACCCTATATACAACACCAACATCATCACTGGCAAATGGATCATCGAAAACACAAGCAAAATTTCAAGAGCAAAATCAAATTAATCAAGTCATAATACTCACATTGTTTTCGGTTGAATTTTATCCCATATCGAAGCACGAGAAAGCTACAAAGTCTTGAGCATCATAGAAATAGATTCGATCCATCAAGCATCATGATTTGGGAGATATTCCAATACCCTAGTTTTGATTTCATTTTCCAGAGCTGCCATTTCTAAGACAAAGGAGATCGGGCTAAACAAAAAGGATACGGGTGCACTCAAATGAAAGTGGACCGGCCAGTTTTTTGAGTTAAGAGAATAAAGGGAATGATTCTTTTTAATTTAACTCCCAAGGGTTTTTAATTTCTTTTTATTTTGTATTGTTTTTATTTCGAGTTGTAAACGAATCAAACAGTTCTAGAGTCTTTAAAATTTAGAGGGATCCAGTCAGGGTGTTGACTGGCAGTTTAATAGAGTTTGTAAAAACTAGGGTTACTGGTTACGGGGTTATAATCAGGGGAAATCTAATCGAGGGGATATCGGTTAGCCTTGGGTTTTGAGCGTAGGGTTAGTACAGGAGCAGGGAGTGCGAGTTTACAATGTTTGTAAGCGGGATCTGTTTTTAACACCTAGTAGAAACCTTAGGAATGTAGCAATAGGCAAGATTTGCCTAAGCTGGGTATCACTGTGTGTTATTTTCTTTCTTCTTTTTATTTCTGCTGCATTCTGTGATCTGTTTTTTATATAGTATGTTGTCAGATTTTTAATTCAGTGAAAAACTATGAAAAACCCTATTCACACCCCCCTCTTGGGTTATTCTAGATCCAACAAGTGGTATCAGAGCTGTTTTAAGGTAACAGCATGATAGGGGGGTTCTTGCTGTATGATCATATGGCGAAGTATTGACTCTTGCCCCTACATGCCCGTGGGTGGTTGTCCGTGTCGAGAGGCAGGACGTGAAACCAGTGTCTGAGGTATCTTTGGTGGCCACCGGGGTGCTTAAAATTCCTCGTAAATAGAGACACCATTTGTTATCGGCGTGGGTTATTTCATTAACTCTAGAAATGGTAAATCCTAGTTGTCAGTCCATAGGGAGTCGGTCCAGTTCATTTCCAACTATTTTCGATGGAACAGATTTTTCAAACTGGAAATCCAAATGGAATTTTATTTAAAATCTATTAATATTAAATGTTGGGATGTTATTATCAATGGGTTTAATAGTGTAGATATTACTTTCAATGATCATGCTACGAAAATTATATTTGATTATCTTAGCACTGAACAGTTTAATCTTATCTGTCATTGTTTATCTGCACAGGAAATTTGGAATACTCTCAATACAACGTATGGACAAATTGACAACAGCTGCTCAAAATCCCAAAAAGATAACTCAACTTCAGATCTATGCTTGACAGGTTTTACAGAAGATAACTCAGATGGACCAGCTTATGGAGACTCAACAGACAGTGAAATAGAAATTTTCTCTTATGAAAATCTAGTTTATTTTTGTGCTGATTTAACTAAATCTGTTGATAACTCCAGCTGAAAAATAAATCTTTGAAATCTAAAAATCTTGAGTTGACTAAAAAAAATCAATGTTTGGAATAAAAATTTGAAAATGTCATGAAATTTGAAAATTTAGATTGTAAAAATTGTTTGAAATTAGAAATAGATCTTGCTCATCTCAATAATAACATTCAAAGGCTTGAAGAAGAAATTCTAATTTTAAAAGACAACGAGATTGAGTTGAAAGATGCAAACAATTATTTACAGAAGGAATTTATATATTTTAAGGATACCAAAAATTCCAAACATGATATTGCTGAAAAAACAAAGTTTGTTGAAAACAGATTTGATTTTAAAAGAGCTTGAAAATGAAATTAAGGATTTCAAGATTTTTGAGACTAAAAAACAAAAACAGTTTGATACTGAAATTTCTGAGTCTAAAATCAAAACTAAGAAGCTTCTAATTGAGAATGATCTTTTGAAATCAAAAATCAATAGTCTTGAGTCGAGTTTGAAACGTTTTTCTACAACAGAAAAATCTTTGAATATGCTGTTGAAAAATCAAGTTTTTCTGGTAATAGGAATGGTCTCGGTTTTGGGAAAACAAATGATTTTAAAAAATTGAATTCTTGTGATTTTCCTTTAAGTTTCTTCAGAAAAGATCTTTCTGAAAATTTGAACTTTGAAAATTCCAAATGGTTTTTAAATCACAAACGAGACAAGAACTGGTTTGATAACAATCTAGTTGAACAACTGTGGACCCCAAAAAGAAATAAAATGATTTTTGGAAAACTAAACGATTTTGGGTTCCAAAGGGTACTCTAGTTGATTCTAACGGATTGTTATACAAACAGATTTGGGTACCAAAAGATCTGAACAAAAATGTGAGTGGTTTTACTGCTTTCGTTAGACCACTCAATCCTCTTAACATTTAGGTACCGAAGATGGCTGAGGAACTGCTTTGCTAAAGAGAATCTGGAATCAAACTGCCTCATCTCATTGAATCATTTAAAGTTCCTTGGCCAAGTCTATTGAGTTAGAGATTCTTATTTACATAGGATTCCGGTATGATCTCTAAACTCACCTTTGTAAATATTCTTTGCTTTTAATTTTTTTGTTTATTTCACCTTTTGTCCCTTCTGTTTATTTTCATTATCTCTTCTATTTTAATTTGTCACTGTCATGTCATTGTAATTTTTTCTTGTACTTTCTTAACTTCCAATTGTAGTACTCAAGATCTTCTGGAAGTTCTATTTATTTGAGCAGAACTCTGATGTTTTAATAATTTCCAGATCTTGAATTCAAAATGTAAATATCTGTAATTGTTGTGAAGCTTATTTTCTGATTTCTGAATTTCTAACAGTACTGAAGCATTCATATCATATCTTGAACACTTATAGTTTAAATTCTAAATTTTTGAAGATCTGAATATCTAATGAAATTTCACATATATCTGCTCTTTTGAGTTTCACTAATTCTTTTTTAGAAAAGCTTGAAATAATATACTCATTAAAGCACACCAATATTTATCTATGGTGATAATTTCATTATTTTTCAGATTGGCATGGAAATTTTAAATGTCTTGAATTACAGTGATACATCTTGAATCTCATCTTTATTTATGATCATTGTTGTTGAAATTTAGTTGTTTGAAATCATCTGAAATTCTTGATATTCTGAATAGCACACACCTCTAGAATTTGAAATTATGAATCTTGTGTGACTGATTCATTATGTCCCAAACTTGACAATGATTCAAGTGATTTCAAATAAATTATTTCTTAATTTTTTTTAGATCATGAATACCTATCAAACTTGATGTAAACGATCTAAAATTTCTTATGTTCTTGTCAGAAAATACTTATGGAAAATTCTTTGGAAATCTGGCCTTAAAACTCACTGCTATTTCATGATTATTTGATTTGAATATTTGTTCGTTTAAAATCATTTGAAATTATTGATTTATTGAATCACACACATATCTTGAATCGGAAATTTATAATTTGGTGTGACTGATTCATTGAATCCTGATATCTTAATATTCCATCAAATAATTTAAAATAAACGGTATTTTTAATCTTAGATCATGAATCATCTTATGTGACTGTCATCCTGATAAGTTCTGCTTTGAAACTGTTTGTGTCGCCTTAATATTGAAAATGGGTAACTGCTTGCTTTGATAAAAATTTTGGTCTGCTACTCTGATAGAAGAAACCACTTTTGAAATTGTTTGGTGACTGCTTGTTTTGGGTATTAAATATATACCATGCTCTGATAGATGAAATTAAATTGCTTGATTTGTTAACCGTGCCTGCTTAGGCTTTGTGATTATGATTTTGTTGTTTGAGATATCTTTGTTCGTCTTTAGTGTCTTTTTTAAAATCCTCATGATTGGAGACATCATGTGGTATCAGTTTAGAAGTGCTGTATATTTTTTTATATATTTTAATCCCTCACGTCCTGTATAGCTCTTCATATTCCTCTTGTAATTGATTTTCAATTTTAAAACTATTTATTGATTATTCATTCAAAAATTGAAATCAATATCCAAATTGAACGGTATTTATAACTCATCAAAATTATTATCAGATTTTGAAATTGTGATGAATTGTGACTGCAATATATTTCACAACAAGAGGAGATTTTATTTAGATTCTCATGATGGTTGAACCGTTTTTAATATCTTTGAATTGGCTATTATTTCACGACTATCTTCTTTATCTTCCACTTATCTGTCATTCATTATGATTTTATATTAATGTGGAGAGAATATATTTTTTTTAAAACTTTTTGGATAAACAATGAAAATATTTGTGATGGAATTATGGTTATATTATTATTCAGAATTAGTGATAATTGGAATTTTTCAATGATCCCGGTGCAGCCAAGCATATTTCATAATATAATTAATTTAGAAATTTATTTCACAGTCCATTTCTATACCAACCCAATTTTCTATCATCCATATATTGGTTTTATATACTGAGGAGTTATTCCTTTTAAAAACTAAAATGATATATATATATATATAATTAATATATAAGTGTGTCCCTAATCTCATTTAAAAATCTAAGCTCTGGTCATATATGGTTAAGAGACAACTTATAATTTAAGCGACGACTGACCTCATTTAAAAATCCAAGCTCTGATTATGCGTGGTCTGTGTGCCCTTAAATAAAAGGAAAAAGAAAAAAGTGCTATAAATGAAAATTAATTTGGAATTCTCCTTGGTGTGTAAAAACAAGTCTATCAATCCATATTCTTATCTGTGAAATGTATTGAAATCTTATGACGTATTATGATTTGTTGATTGATATGTATTGGGATTTGAGATTATTCGTTTTGTCACTTAAATTGAATTATTAATTATAGTCCAAATCTATCGCTGTTTTTTTAACTTCATCTTTAAAAATTCTTTTGAAAATAATTGGAAATCATTGTGTTTTGAACTCTCTCCATTATATATAAATTTCATCGTAAATCCGTCATTCTCTACAATGTGAAATATGCCACCTGTTCTCAGAATATTATGATTTTTGTTTGACTGATTGAGATTTATGATAACTGTTCTTCCTCTAAAGCTAAAATTATATTTATTGGTCACTTCTCATCTATATTTTAAATTCTGAATCCTTTTGATGATAACAAAAGAGGGGGAATGGGTAGAGATTTTGATTAATGAGTGAATATTTTATAAATATGTTTAATTTTGAAAATTCATATTATTTAATTCATTCGTATTCACTCATTCACAGTTATAGGGGGAGTTATCTATTGTAGGGGGAGCTAATAAACTGGAGGAGTCCAATATTCACTGTCAAGCACATTTATTGTGCTCAAAATCATTTATTTGTTTGTCATCATCAAAAGGGGGAGATTGTTTTATATAACGCAGTTGTATACACAATTAAATGATTTTTGTTTGACGATAACAACCAAATAAATATTACTTTAAATGTGTTTGTTACTGTACTGTTCTACATATACGTCTAGAATATAATACTTATATTTAAATAGAATACGACTGTGCAGACATTCATACAATACTTTATTTAAAATATAAATATTATACTTCAAACATTCAAACAGTACAACTATTGACAACTCCACTATTTGAACACATCACATTTCATATACATTCCAAGAAGATTGTACTTGTGTAAATAAACTGAATATAATAGACAAGTTTGTTTGAACACAATAAAATGATATTTTATTTCAATCGAACTTGTTTATTACAAATGTTAGTATAATTCTCTTATTACTCAGCTCCTCACATTACAACACTGTTACTCAGCTATACCGATACTTTGATTTTATTCACATTTCATATATACATTTACACACTGTTTTTTGTTTTCTGTCTTCCGTCTTCTGTCTTCACACCATCTTCACTGTCAGTCCAGTCATCTACACCTGTCATACACAGAAACACACACACACATAATACACTGCTATAGAAATAAAAACTGAATACATGCAAGATTTGAATTTTATTTTTGAAATTTTATTTTCCTCAGATTTCTGGTGTGTTTCTCATCATTTTTCATGACTTGATCTGATTTGTATCTAGTCAGTTTGTATTTGTATATGGTACAGGGACAAGAAAACTTGTCTGGATGGCTGCATATACACACGTATATATATATATACACATGTGTGCACTGCCTCGCCAATCCAGTGTGCAATTGAGGAGTAGCCACGTGGGACTTCTCGACTTAGTGCACATGAAAACATAGTAAACAAATAATCAGAGTGGCCGAGGTAGCTCAACAGTGAACTCAAGTTCATGGACAAACAAAAGTGGTTGAACAAACATGAACAACATTACAACAAGTACATAATCAGGGTGCATGAGCATGGTTGGTACAACATGTGCAACTATGCAAAATTCAAAACTACATAGATCATAACAGCATGAGTAAGCATGTCAACATATCTCAAGTGGTTGAGCACAAGGCTGAGTAGTCAAGTACTGACAAAGAACTACAGAAGTCTGCCAAGTCAGAAATGTCAAAGTGAAGGAAATAGTAAGTTTCATGTCAAAGTGGTCAAGCTTAATCAAAGTGGTCGAGCTCATATATGTGAACACGCATAGTGAAAGTCAAAGCAATGTACATGGCAACACATGAGGCAGTGTGCATGGCAACACATGAGGCAGTGATAACAATGATGAAGATGAGTGCACACAAAGCTACAGCAGTTCAATGCATCAAGTATAACACAAGTTTCTGGTCATCAAGTTTGATTGCATGGGACAGAGCAAATATCCAAGTGTAGTCAACATGAATTGGTGGTAATCAGTTTCAGCATAAATGATAACATGCTCAAGACAGAATTAAATGTTGAATTACACATTTGGTCGAGAAAGCAATAACATGCAAATGGTTAATTACATGTTCAGAGCATGACATGTTTGGCAAAAATTATATGGGAATAATCAAAGCAAGTACAAGTAGATGTGCACAAATCATGCAAGCCAAACGAACAGTTCACAGTGGATCAGCTCAACAATTCAAATTGGAATATGGCGTAAAGATGGCAAAAATTAAATCAGTGTGAATGAGTTTCCTGGAACGACCTTTTCACAAAATCAGAGAGACAAAAGGTGCATATCAGATTTCAAGATCAAGTGCTAAAACTTCTCTTTGTAAAATGCAAATATATCAAGTATGGCAAATGGCAAGTATTCAATACTGAAAGGAATACAGAGGATTCATTTTAGAAATTCAAAGTTTGGAATGTTTTCAATGCAAAATTTTACTCCATTCATACATTTCCAGGTTTAACAATTCTAGCAAGATTTTTAATGCATCCTTGAAATCACAGTGAATGTTTGTATTTGGTTTAAGGCAAGAAATCTTCCAAGGCAAATTACTAGAATTTCAAAATAGGCAAATTTGCAACTTGTGATGAAAAATTATTTGATTTCCATAAAATACACAAAAATTATGGACAAGGAATTTGTGAGCAAGATTAATATTTTTTTTCCAGAAAGTCATTCACGATTATATGGCAAGGGTTCAACAAGTTTCCCGAAAACCTTTCAGCAATCACACAAGTGTCATGAAACTTACATGGAAAATTCCTTTCCGAAATTGGAATCATTTCCTTCCAGTTTTGATCATCTTTTTTATGGAAACTTTTTAAAAGCTTTCCCGAAATATTAAAATCATGTTCAAGGGGCTGATTTAATCAAGGAATTCACAACAAATCATTATGGACAAATATATATATGGCGGGGTTCATAAAGGGAAGAATATCAGGTCTAAATCCATTAAAAATTCAAATTCAATTGAGAAATCGAAAGAGGAAACCAATGCAATAAGTCAGCAAGTCACGTGACAAAATCATAGTCGATTAGGATTTCATTTACCCTATATACAACACCAACATCATCACTGGCAAATGGAGTCGAAAACACAAGCAAAATTTCCAGAGAAAAATCGAATTAATCAAGTCATAGTACTCACATTGTTTTCGATCGAATTTCGTCCCATATCGAAGCACGAGAAAGCTACAAAGTCTTGAGCATCATAGAAATAGATTCGATCCATCAAACATCACAATTTGGGAGATATTCCAAAACCCTAGTTTCAATTTTATTTTCTAGAGCCGCCGTTTCTATGACACAGGAGATCGGGCTAAACAAATGGGATACGGGTGCACTCAAATGAAAGTGGACCAGCCAGTTTTTGAGTCAAGAGAATAAAGGAAATGACCCTTTTTAATTTAACTCCCAACGGTTTTTAGTTTCTATTTATTTTATATTGTTTTTATTTCAAGTTGTAAATGAATCAAACAGTTCTAGAGTCTGTAAAATCTAGGAGGAACCAGTTAGTGTGTTGACTGGAAGTTTACTAGAATCTGTAAAAACTAGGGTTACTAGTTACGGGGTTATAATCAGGGGAAATCTGATCGAGGGGATATCGGTTAGTCTAGGGTTCTGAGCGTAGGATTAGTACAGGAGCAGGGAGTGCGAGTATGCAGCGGTAGGCAAGATTTGCCGAAGCAGGGCATCTTTGTGTGTTATTTTCTTTCTGCTTTTTATTTCTGTTGCATTCTATGATCTGTTTTTTATTTAATATCTTGTCAGATTTTTAGTTTAGTGAGAAACTGTGAAAAAACCTATTCACCCCCTCTAGGGTTATTCTAGATCCAACAGTATCTGGATACCTAACTCAGTTTTTCTTTGTCCGATGCCCTGACGCCTTTCGCGGGAATTGGAAAAAAGGAGGAAACCAATTTTTGCGAATAGTCTTATCTCACTTTACCTAAATAGCAGAACCTTATAACCCTCTTTTTTTAGTTGTGCCAGCTCTAATTAAAGATAACAAAGCATCTTCCCCACTCAGGGCCTTACTTGAGACTCTATAATCTGTTGATGGGGCTAGGAAGAGTAGAAAATTTTTAGTTACAGAGTCATTACTTCAACATTTTGAACTTTTTCATCCCTTAAGAAAGTTCCTACTAAAGGTGGACTTCCGACTACCATTCCAAATCCTATAAACCCTGCCACTGATGTCTCGGGTGACTGTAACGATACTCAAGACCAAAGTTCCGATCAAGACCCTACCGTTGATTCTTCCTAAGAAGATGTTCAGAGACTACTAGTGATAGAGCGCCTCCCTCGATAATGACCGCGAATATGGGCGAAGACCTCAACCGTAGTGAGGGCAGGGACCCTGTAACATCGGCTGAATAGGTTGGAAGAGAAAATGCTTCCCCGGACTTTGAGTCAGAGACAGGATCTGAACAGGATGAGAGGGATAACATGGTAACGAATATTTCAGAATCTGAGCATGAGATTGATTACGGCAGGTATTATGAAACTGCATTAGGGATTGACCCAAACATTGAAACGACAATTTGGGATCCCCTCATACAAAACTTGACAAGAGAAGATTCTGCAGGTACCTTTGATAACTTAGGGGATATTAATACAGCTAAATATCTTATCCAAGATGATGTTACCACCCAGCCTCTCGATCCTCAAACCATAGAAGCCGGAATAGGAGACGCTGCCATCGCTGAGCCAGGAAAGCATTTCGCATCACCTAGAATCTCCTTAGACCTTACCAAGAAAATTGGTTCGTCGAGTGGCAGTACATTAAAAAAACATGTCTAATGATCATACGTTTTAATAATTCCTTCAGAACCAACTAGGAAAACCGTTCTGCTAGCATGAGTTTCCTTTTAGAAAACATTTCTAACGCACGTTATTTCAATGATCATGTCTTGTGGTTGACCTTGAGTACTTTGTAATCTAATCACTGAAATTCATCCTGTTCTTATTTTAGATGGTTCAAATATGTATAAGAAGCGCACATCGAGCTTTAGATCGGACTTCGGCAAGAAAAGCAAAGCCATCGATCTGAAGCACTTGTTACACCCTGATTCCCCACGAGCATCCCATCATCAACACCACCCTCCTCCGCCCTTGAAATTTTCTCATCCATCTTTACTCATATTAGAGTCACACTCGACTGAGGAGAAAAGGAGTAAGATATGGGAGGAAGAGGAAGTAGAAGCGAGAAGATGCACTTGGCTCATTGAGGATTCCTCCACTGATAAAGGTTGAGGGAAGAAACGTAGAAGGGATGAACTAGGAAAGAGCAGCTCGCACAAACAATCCCGAAAAGAAAAGCTCTCCATTAGGCCTCGAGTAGTTCCATCTTCAGGCTCCTCTGGTCCTGCACTTGAGGTTTATTCTCTCATTCGTAGGCCTTATCATGATCTTGGGCCTGTAAGCGATCCTCTCACTACAAAACCTCCAGGTTGGAATCTAACAGGGCTTATATTTGATCGTGATGTGATTTTAACCGATGCCGATGATCTATCCAAAGAGGTTGATGCAGTGATACGGCAAATGCATACCCAGCTTGACAATGCCAAGAGCCAACTTGATATAAAATGGAAAGTTGTCAAACTTAGTGCTAGAAAAAGTTGGATGAATGGAGAAAACTTGGTGACGACCTTCAAAAGCACCATGACACTAATATTGCCAAAATTGCTGAAATGGAAATGACAAGGTCAAATGGAAAAGGTTTTGGATTCTCGCGATGTGACTATTGCAGTTCTCAATAAAAGAAATACAGAGTTTGAAGCATCAGATGTTGAAAATAGGAGACTCCGAGAAGAACTTGAAGCAGCCAAGCAAAGGGAAAAGGAAGCCTTAACTGCCATGTGCAATATTGAGGCAACATTATCCGTAGAAAAGGATTTTTCCAAACAGTACCAAGACGAGGTTGTTCAGCTCCCGAAATCTACTGATTCCTTGAAGGTTTCCAACCAAACGTTGATGGCAAAAACTGAATCACTTGAGAAAGAGAAAGCGGCTGCTGAGGCAAAACTTAAAGAGGCCATGGACGAGGCCAAGGATGACACGTTCCAAAGTGTCTTGAGCCGCGGGAGTTTGAGCTACTTAGGCGACAGCTTCGCCACCACTTTAGTGCTTGTGTGTGAACGAGTGCTTGATATCAACGGCGATAAATGCAGTGAGGACGAACTTATTGATAGATTTTGGATGAAAAATCTAAGCAGGCTATGGTAGAGGGAAAGATTCAATTAGAAACTAAGAAAGATGATACTTCAGGAGAGAAGACTCAAAATCAACTTGACATTGGTCTTCCCACCAATCATGCGGACATGGGTTTCTTTAGCTCGCAGACACCTGCTAACCCTCCTGCTACCCCTAAAGAGAAGGATATGGCTACTAGGAGTGATGGCGCTTTAGAAACTGTTACTGAAGAGCGTAGCGGAGATGAAGGGGTGGAGATGAAAATACTGATAATTGGAGGTTTGAGCATAGGGAAGTCCGGGAAAAAATTAACCAACTACGCCATATCATATTTAGAATCCATTTTGGTTCTCCCGGGTCCCTTGCCAGTTATGCTTGTTGTCTCCATGACCTAGTTTTAATCTCTCCTTTGTCCTCTCCTATCTTGGGCAATGCTACAACGATTGAAGCTGTTATAATTGATTCACCCTTAACGACTTTTCCCCTTACTTTCATTATTACTCTACCTCCTCCTAGTAACTCTTCCCCGCCTGTGGTTACAGCTCCTAGGTCTCAGGATGCGAGGATTGGTGGTTTCTTAGATTTAGATGATGTTGATTTCAATCTTAGTGAAGATGCTGAAGCCATTGAGATTGACGAAAAACCGAAAGACACTGCCAAGGATAAAGGCAAGAAAGCTGCCAAGTCTTCATCATCCAAAAGGCTCAAGAAGAAGAAAAAGAAAGATTCGAAACCAATTACTTTATCTTCTCAGGAAACCCCGAGTAATGTGGAAGAGACCCCTCCTCCTGCTCATAACAAATCTACTTTAAGGTCAAGTGGCAGGAAGAAGTAGTAATGCTAGGTGCTGACTTATTTCGCTTCCAAACTATTATCTTTCATGTGATGTATTTAGACCGATTGTATACGCAGGTTCCAGTCCCTGCTTCCATGTGTCTTATACTTTTATGCTGAATGTGTGGTTCTGTGACTTTGTTATCCGACTACGTAATGATGAGACGAAATTGTGTTCTGCTTTTCACATTTGTTTTCTTTCCATGTTTGCTATGGACGTTTTGAGGCTCAACTTCATTGGCTAAGGTGACCCTTACTGACGTTTAAACCTTTACTTTAAGGATGTGACAAACTTGTATTATGTTTTAAGAGGCGAGCTTTATTAAATCTTTTTAACGCGGCTGTAATGCCCCCATACGACAGTTTTACCACATGTTTTAAAGGTTAAACAATACATTGTGAGATCGACTTCATTTACGACCTATTAGTCATGTGTTTTTACTGCTGCTGAATTTCTTGGCGTGATCAGCTAAAGGACTTCAATATGGTCGGTTGAGCTTACATCTTTATGCAGAGATGTATTTTCGTTTTCGTACCCCTGCTCAAGAGGTCTTATTTTGTTCCTCTAAAAAGGTATTTGTAAAGCCATTATTCGTTGTGATTGAATGACTCAGCCACTTGTAGAATTTGTAGGGCGCCTCCGAGGAGGTCTTTGGGTCCATCACTAACCGAATTTGGAAGACCTGGCATATGATTGGATGCCCCGATAGGGGTCTTTTAAAGTACGTCAGTAATTGGATTTGGAAGACCCAGAATCAATAGCTGAATTTAAAAGATTCAACATCTGATCGAATGCCTCGCAAGAGGCCTTTTAGAACTCAGTGTTCGTATCATTATCCGGCCATGTATTAATGGCGTCGATGATGAACCGAGTGCCCCTCGGGGAGGTCTTGGGTTTTAAAGCCCAGCATTTGTCGTGATCGAACCATGTAATCATGGCTCTGACGAACAACTGGGTTCCCCTCGGGGAGGTCTTGGGTTTTAAAGCCCAGCATTTGTCGTGATCGAACCATGTAATCATGGCTCTGACGAACAACTGGGTTCCCCTCGGGGAGGCCTTTGGTTTAGAAGCCTAGTGTTTGTCATAATTGGACCATGTAATCATGACACTGATGATCAACTGGGTACCCCTCGGGGAGGTCTTTGGTTTAGAAGCCTAGTGTTTATCGTAATCGGAGCATGTAATCATGGCACTGACAATCAACTAGGTGCCTCTCGGGGAGGTCTTTTGTTTAGAAGCCTAATGTTTGTCGTAATTGGACCATGTAATCATGGCACTGACAATCAACTGGGTGCCCCTTGGGGAGGTCTATGGTTTTAGGTTGCATCGCTTCATGGGGCATACACTAGTTCATTCATTGGGATTTACTTCCATTTATTAGAACTAGGGCCAAGGATTTTGCAATTAAGAAGGTGCCCCTTTGGCGAAGCTCACAATTTTATTTGTAGCTTTGAACACCGTACCATTTAACTATTCGGTCCTTGGAATCTTTTCCTTGAATTTATATGCTACACATCATTGACTTGATTGCAAATTACATGTTAAGCATTGAGCAAAGGGTATTTGAGATATCCCGGTCGGGATGTGCTTTGGTAATCATCAGGTCTTATTAGGCCGAAAAATGCGTTAATGCCCTTTTAATGAACCTGCGATCAAAACTGAATTTTAGCAAACTATTTGCAAACCATACGATTTAGGCTAGTAAAGCAATTTCTTTCATTAATATGTACAAAGCATAAAATGATATTGCACGGTATTCACAATGCATGATAATTAGAACTTTGTCAAATCATATTATAAAAGAATTATTAAATAAAGTAGTGATAGAGGTATATAGCATTTCATGGTCTCGGAAATTAGAGCCCATCCATCGTTTTCATTTCCAATATGTTATCTAAGAATTTTTGGCTTATTATTTCTTCACTTCTTCATTTCCTAGCTTTGAGGAACTTGGGTATTTTGTGGATACTTTGTGTACTGTTGAAGCTTATTCTTCCTTAGCAGTCCTTCGATTTGGCTCTTTAGATGTCGACACTCATTTGTACTATGACCTAGCTGGTTATGAAGTCGGCAGAACCTTCCAGATTTTATAGCAGCATTGCTAACCTTTGTTTGCTTCAGTACTGGGTACTCAGTCTCCTTGGTAGCCATGAAAACATTTTCCACTGTATCGTTTAAGTGAGTTAACTCTGAATTCTTGAAAAAGCGGAACTTTTTGTTGGCTCGGTTGTCTTTTTCGTCGTTACCCCGTTTCTGATTTCCTGGGTCTTTCTGGCCATTTTCTGCATCATTATTCTTCTTTTCAGGTTGAATGCCGCTTTCCGAGATGTCCGTGGTGTAAGCCGGATCTTCATCCATGCATATATATTCTTCTGCTTTATTAAATAATTCCTCAAGTGTACTTGGCTTCTTCTTTTTGATCCACCGCCCAAGCTTAGTCTTTTTACTTATGGTCCCCTTTAAGATCATTAAGGCTAGGCGAGGCTCATAATTGCCTACCTCGGCAATAGCAGCATTGAAGCGACTGAGAAAGGCTCTGATTGGTTCTTTTGGCCTTTGCTCAAGCTCATTCAACTCCATGACATCTGGCACCTTCATTGCATGGAGCCTGAATTGCTCTCGAAACGACTTGGCCAGGGTAGCAAAGTCATCTACAGATCTGGGCGGTAGTTTTGTGAACCAAAGCAATGCCACGCCTTCGAGATAGGTTGGAAAGTACAAACACTTCAACTCATCGGTGGCCCGTGCCCCGTCCATATGCTGGTCATATTTGAAAAAAAAATGTTGGGATCACTTGTTCTGTCGTAGGCTTCGATTATTGGTGGTTTGAATTTGTATGGATATGGCGCCATTTTTATCCTTTCTATGAGTGGCGTTTTGGTGGGAATAGGTCCCCAGTCTTTCTCATCATCTGGCATCCTTGAGGCCTTTTCCATAATTCTACGCACCATGTTTGTTATACGTTCTTCCTCGTTGAGTTGGACCACAGGGCGGACGCCTTCTCCATTGTCTAAGCAAACGGTCGCGGACTGGAATCCGGGGCCCTTCGCCTCTCACTTGGGGAGGTGCCCCTTTAGTGGCACCGAGCGCTTGTCGAGAAGTCGCTTTATTGGAGTAATCACACGTCTGAGGTTTTGCTTTCTTTCGAGGACCATTATGATCTGTGACCTCCTGAACGAAGTTCCCTTGATTCGGACTTGAAGAAGAGGAGGTTGCATCTTCCATGTAGCATACTTGTTCAGACTTAACTCGAGCAGTTTCCATGTTGACTTTAGCTATAGCGGCTTGTATGGAGAACATCACTTCAAGCATCTTCATCATAGCTTTGTTTGCGATGTCCATTTGACTTGCTAAACCAGCAGCCACTTTGTCGAACTCCCTTCTTATCACTGCTTCTCCAGCCTTAGAAATTTCTTCAAGCTCAAATTGGCTGGTGGGAGGAGTGTTCTCTTTATCAGCGGCATTGTCATCATGATCGACATTCGGACCTATGACCCTCTTCGGTGGTCTTCCTGATTTACCCATAGCTTCAGGTAAAGACTTGAATTAATTCGTGGTGGGATGGACTTAGACTCTTAATGCATGGTCTCAAGCCTTGTGTAAGAGTGTGAAAGAACAGAAGATTGAATCGACCCCATGGTAGGTGCCAAATGTTGAAGTCGAAATTTGTCCTCAACACCAATGGTGCATGGAATGCATTTCATCGATCCGGTAAGGAAAATAGAGTGAGGCCAAAATCAAAGATGTCCTGAAAACATAAAAGTAAGAACAAAAAGTTTTTATGTGGTTCGATCCAATGAGGATCTACGTCCACTTTCATTAGAGATTCCATTATCAATATGTTGATTACAAGATAAATTCCACTCTTACAACACATCCAATCACTCTTTCGCTTATAGATCTCATCTGAATTATCCAAAATTGATGAAGGAATAGAAAGATCACCGGAGATATGGTGTGATTAGAGAAGAATTGGATGGTTTCCTCTTGATGCTTGAGCTTGGATGATGAATCTTCAAGTCATAGGTCTCTTAGGTAGATTCGATGAGAATCATGATTCATTGATGATTTGGCCTTCACTTGAAAGATTTAGAAATTTAATTAACTACTGTTTAACTAAAGAGGCCAACCGACACTTATACTGACCAATAAATCCATGTTATTTTCTATGGATAATGGTTGTTTATTTTGATAGTTAAAGCACCGACTATCATAATCTGGCCAAATCAATTGTTAGTATGAAAGACCGGGAACAAATTTATATTCGAAAACCATTCCAACCAGCAAATACGTAAACATTGAAGATATCAAAAGCTGATCGAGATAGAGCAAGTGAAGACCGTGGATCTTCGTAAGCGAAAGGATTGCTGTCGAATTTCTCTGACTTGCAACCAAAGGTTTTCTAACACGATTCGGTCATGGTTGAGATTTGGCGGATTGCAAGGACTACTCGCTACCGGTCCTTTGGATGTGGTAGGAGGGTTCCTTCGGTTCATCATGTTCCTGGATGACTTGTATGGACGAATGTCTAACAGAATATTTCTTAAGAATCACGTACATTTATTTTTACAAACATAATCCCAATGGTGATAGCTACCACCTAGGGTGTTTTTGTCGGCATCAATTAATGATTTGGTGGATCTGATAATGTGTCATTCGAAGTAAATGGTGGCTAGATGTTCTAAGGGTAATTTCTAACCTTAAGCCTCACAACCGAGAAATGACAAAAATCGGGCAGGCAACATAGCTATGTGGGTCACTCCCATTAGGGTGTATAATCACCTATCTAGAGAAATTAGTTTCCTTCTTTAATCTATTTCGATGTTGTCCCTTTTGGTAAATGGTGGTTTGAGCCCAACCGTTGGTGATATACATTCGATACACTCAAGCGAAATGAGTAGGCGGTCATGTGTGGGCTTGGTTGCAAGACATTCTTGTTGAACCCAGTGTATTCCCCTCTTGCAGCACACTATCAGAAGGTGGTTCCATACCTTGTCATAGTCGGAATCCAATCTCCAATAAGCACCCGCGGTTTTGATTGTATACTATAAATGTGGAGCGTGAGATGCAAGCTTTGCGCTAGATTTTTATTTATTTGTATTTAGACACTATTATAATATCATAATAAGATATAATTTCAAATTCTTTTGGGTTATATTAAGGTAAAAACCGTCCGCATTTATGTGTAGACTGGTCTTACTATTATCCTTTTCTTTCAAAAGAATTTTGAACATTAAATCAATATGGATGTTATATAAACTTAGTGGGTTTCTCAGTCTGGTTCACCAGACTGACCCGGTATTTGAAATGCTCGGGTTAGACCAGGTTATACAGGTTCAGGTTAAGATGCTATGGATTTCAGAGACAAACTAGAGGAGCTCAGGCATATGATATAAATATTTATTTCTGTTTGTTGATGTATATAAGGACAAGTTATTATAACTGCCCAAGATGTATTGATGTACTCTAATGATTGTAAGTATTTTACAAGCTCTCAAAAAAGTTATTTCTATATTATAATTTCTTCCGCTGCGATGTGAGACTCTATGTAGTGTGGTTCTTCTTCTTCTATTCTAATCTTTCTTTCTTATCTTCTCCTCATCCTCTAAATTCTTTCTATTGACATCTGGTTTTCTAGTACAATTTGGGTCGTCACATTTGATATGAAAGCTATTGGTTGAGTAGAAATGTAACACCCCGTGATTTTGAATATTAAAATTAATGAATTTAAAGAATACTTAATTTCAAATGTGAGAATTAAGGGATACGGGTTACGCCATTTCGTTTGTCTCGGAATTCTTCTTGAGATAGAGTCCGAGTTTGTGTGAATTGGACTCCGTATGAAGAAGTTACGACATTCCGAAGTTTCAGAATTCAAATAAATTAAAAACAGTTCGAAATTCAGATTCAGACAGGGGAGCAGGCTGGGCGGGAATTCTCATGCCCAACTGCCAGGTCGACCAGGGGGTCGACCTACCCATACAGATCGACCAAGGGGTCGACCTAACACCCCCCCTGCGGGCAGATCGGAAAGATGACGCTGTTTCGAATCATTGTTGAGTCATTAGGGCTGAGGTGTTATTCTATCTTGACTGGATGGTCTTGATTGCTTCTAGGGTTAATCTGATGGCTCTAAATTAATTAAAATTATATATAAGATACCTAACTCTCAACCTAAAATCACACTAATTCATACCAAGAGCCACCATACCATCAATGGAGAACCTAGAGTAGCCGCTGTTCTCTGTCAACTCAATAACAAGATAGAAGAAAGAATCAAAATCTAATCTAATCTAATCTGAATTAGGATAACAATTAGTCTACATCAAAGGCGAGCAATTCAGTTTCAGAATACAGATCCCAGAAATACAAGACTGTTCTTTTGTTGTGATAATTTCTTTCACAAATTAATTAATTAATCAAATTGTGACAAGTTATAATTGGGATTATGAGGATATGACTTTGAATCATGTGATGTTATCATTGACAGTTTTGTTATTGTGGATCTATTTCATATGTTGAATTGTATATGTTTAACTTGATTCATCATATGCAAGTTTGGGATGTTAAATCATATGTATATGAATCTTATGCAAGTTTGGGATGTTAAATCATATGCTAGTTTATGAATCTTATGCAAGTCTGTAGGCGGATTATACACAAGTTCATATGTGAATCATGTAGATACATATGCTAGTTTATATGCAAACATGTGACATTAATTTACGTGTTTAGATCCATATGCAAGTTCACATCTTTGTATTTAGATCTATATTTAGATCGAAGGCAGTACACAGTTATGCAAATTTATGTTCAATATACCCATTGCCTATGCTAGTTTTGTATGTGAATCATATGCTAGTTCGAATGGAATTCAATATGCAAGTTATAGGAAAACCATATCCATATGTGCAAGTTCATGTCTTTATGTTTAGATCTATATTTAGATCCATGATAGATTATACAAATTTATGTATACCCATTTCCTATGCAAGTTATTGGCTATGCAAACTTATGTCATTATTCTTAGATCTACTTTATGTTATATGCAAAATGTGATGTTGCTTTTATTTTTATAAGTTAGACTACTTGTGAGTCTAACATATGTCATATTAAAACGAACGAATAGCATGGGGGCGATGGGAAAATATTAAATATACATAATTGTGAATTGGCATAAAATGTCCTTAAAGGCATATAATTAATTTGAGACATTAATTGGTATAAATTTATATACTTGAAATTATGGACATAATTTAGACATAAATTAATTTGGAATTTATTGACAAATTTGAATAGGGATATTAATCCAATTTGGGGTTAAATAATTATTTGTAATAATTAAATGCCTAAGACACGAGGTTAGACTCGTTTGTGGTATAAGACTGCCTGGACCAGCGCGACAAATCCAGCAACCACAAACGGTAGTCTAATATAAGAGGTTAAAAACACAAATTAAATGTGTAACGATTGTAAAGACACGAGGCTAGGCTCTTTTGCGGTATAAGACTGCCCGGACCCGCCCGGCAAATGCAGCAACCGCAAACAGTAGTCTAATGTGAGAGGTCTTTACAAGGTTATGGTTCTAATGAATTAAGTAACACTTAACCAGATAAACATGTGGTGGGACATGGAGGTTAAGCGGGTGGCATGTGAAATGCGATTAGAAACACTTAACTAAGTTGAAAACATGTAAGAAGACATGAATAAGAAGGGGTTAAGTGGGAAGTTCTAGTGGGGACCAAGCATAGGTGGAAAGCTTGTGTCAAACATGGGGACCCTTTTCAAACCAGTAACCCATTAAGTACTTTGTGAGCTCGAGTTAGATCGAGGACGAGACATGATTACTGGGTTTGATTGTAAGAGGTCAAAACGGGTAAACGATGGCAATACAAGTCCAACGGGGTCATGTTCGTGCGTGGACCCAGGCTGGTAGGTAAGACGTTGTTGCATCGTGAAGATATAATTCATGCATCTTTAGTGGTATCGGGTTGCCACTTTGGGGAGTGATACACCCCACTGTAGGACCAGCACGGGTATCTACGAGTTAGGGAGCCGATCGCATGGGGGTAGCGGGTACAACTAGTGGAGATAGGGGCAGGCGGCACCTATGAAGGCAACTAAGGGTACACGAAACTACCATTATCATTATTAAGTTCTGTAGACGGGATCAACATTTAGGGTGACTAGTAATGGTGCAGTATAGTGATTATCCTATAATGATTATGAATGAGATTAACGCCAGAATATTCCTCCTGTTTGCTTTGTCATGCCCACTTGTTTCACGGTCACACCTTGTTTTACCAGTTTATGCGTTATCCTATTTACTTTAATAATTATATTGTTAAAGTTATTATACTCGCCAGACTTTATGTCTGACCCCCTTTGTTTTTGCCATCGTTTCTTCCTTCCCCTCCCCCCCAAGGTTCTCAGGGTGGGACTAGTACTAGTGGAGCTTGATCTTGGATCTCTTTCTCTCTCTTTTGGAAGTGCTTGGATTGCTGAAAGTAAAGTTTAGCTCATCTTTTTTATGGCTACTTGTGTTGGGGTTATGCTTTTTATTTCATGTACTCAGAAAACAATTTATCAAGATGGTTACTAAGTGTACTTGATTTTTCTATTGGTTCATGATGTTGTTGTAATCAAACTATTTCTTCGCTGCAATAAATGTTGTTTTGAAAATTTTTAAGTACCAATATATGTATCTGTTTTGTTATATTTTGTTCTATTCACCAATAATACTCCATGAAAGTTAGTGCATTCCCTTTGAGAGTGACATTAATGGACGTGGTGTGTTACACATTGTATCCATGGAAGATCTATTTGGTATTTTCGAGATAGAAGATGGAAGGAAGGTCCAATTAGCCGCTTGGTTAATGAAGGACGAAGCCTCGTTTTGGTGGGAGGTCACGAATGGAGAGCGTCCAGTAGAGATGTGGATGGATTTCAGACATATGTTCGAGATGAAATTTCTCTCACGAGTAGAAGAGAATTATACATGGAAAGATTCTTGGCATTGAAGCAGGGGAATTTATCAATAATGGAGTATGTCAACAAGTTCAATCAGTTGGCGAGATTTGGCTTAGACTTGGTGAACACACCCGAGAAGAAGGCTCTGAGGTTCGTTAAAGGCTTGTATGAGCCGCTACATGGGTTAGCTATGACCCACATTCCGATGGGGGCTACCTTTGAGAGATTGGTTGGCATGGTGCTTATGCATGAAGAGGAGAGAGGTGCTAATGCTAATAAGGCACCGGAGAAGAAAAGGGATCAAAAGAAATCACAACAACAAAACAAGAAAGGCGGTAAGGATAACAAGGGCAAGGGAAACAAAAAGTTCTTTAATTGTAGGATAACAGGCCATCTAAGCAAGGATTGTAGGAAGAAGAAGAAGACTGGTTGCTTCCACTACGGAGAGGCAGGACATCTAATTAAAGGTTGCTCGAGGAAATAGGGGCAATGGCAAAGGGAAGGATCCACTTCTAGAGGGCAGATTCAGGCTCTTATGGCGCCAGGGCAGGCAAGAGGGCAGATTTAGGCTCTCATGGCACCAGGACAAGAGAGAGGTAGAAACATTTCTGTTGAAAGTTTGGTTTTTCTGTTTGATCATCCTGTTCATACTTTACTTGATTCTGGCGTTTCACACTCGTTTGTGTCTGCTTCGTTAGTTGAAACACTGCACCTAAATACTAGTATAGTTATAGATCCCATAGTAGTCTCAAATCCTATTGGGGGTTCGGCTCATCTTTCAATGATTTGTCGGGATTTGAGAGTGTCTATTTTGAGCGTTGAGTTTGAATGCAATGCTTTCGTTCTTGGCTTCACGGGTTATGGATCGATTCTAGGCATGGATTGGTTATCCTGTAATGGTGCCGTCCTCGATTGTGAAAAGAGAGTGGTTAGACTTATGACTCGCCTTGGCAACAATCTCGAAATCTCTTGTAACCCCATACATTCTGTTATGCTTAGTTACCTAAAATCTCTTGATGCGTTTGTTGAGAACTTGCAGCCTGTTAGAGTAGTCCATGAATACTCAGATGTATTTGAAGAGGTGAAGGGCTTACCTCCAAAGCGGGAGATAGACTTCCACATATATCTTGTTGATCATGCAAAACTTGTAGCTCTACCCGTTAGACACATGGCTCCTAGGGAGAGAAAAGAGTTCAGTAAGCAAGTCAAAGAGCTGCTCGAAAAGGGGTTTATAAGGCCGAGTATTTCTGAATGGGGTGCCCCAGTAGTATTCGCAACCAAAGCGGATGGTTCACTTTGCCTATGCGTTGATTATAAGGAGCTAAACAAGTTTACCAAAAAGAATAGGCACTCACTTCCTAGAATAGATGACTTGTTTGTTCAGCTTATAGGTGCGTCTGTTTTCTCCCAACTAGATTTGGCGATTGGGTTCCATCAGCTACGAGTGGTTGAAGACAACATTGATAAGACCGCGTTCAGAACCCCGGATAGTTTCTTCGAATGGCTTGTCATGCCTTTCAGCTTGACAAACGCATCCGCTTACTTCATTGACTTAATGAGTAGGGTGTTTAGAGAATTCCTTAATAAGTTTGTGGTGGTCAGACGACATTTTGATCTTCTCAAAGAATAAAGAAGAGCATGCTTTGCATATAAGGGAAGTCATGGATACCCTTCGTACACATTAGCTGAAGGTCAAATTCTCCAAATGCCATTTCTAGAGAGAAGAAGTGAGGTTTCTTGGATATGTGGTGCCCAAAGTGGGGTTAGCCGTGGATCCCGTAAAAGTAGTTGTGGTGCAAGATTGGAAGGTTCTATGGAATGAAACCGAAGTGTGAAGCTTTCTCGGGCTTTTACCGAAAATTTATTAAAGAATTTGCTAAAATCTCAGCCCCACTCACAAGATTAACGAAGAAGAACATAACTTTCTCTTGGGATTTGGATTGCGATATTTCTTTCCAACGTTTGAAAAGGGTTCTAACAACAGCCCCAGTACTGACACTACCAGATGGGAGAGAAATGTTTACCGTATACAAGGATGCATATGGTATAGGACTAGGTGCTGCCTTGATGCAAGAAGGGAAGGAAGTAGCTTATGGAGGTAGACAGTTGAAAGTACATGAGAAAAACTACCCAACCCACGACCTAGAGTTGGCTGCCATCGTCTTTGCACTTAAGTCTTGGCGCCATTATCTCCTAGGTGAGAAGTTTGAATTATATACTGACCATAAATCATTGAAGTACCTTTTCTCGTAGAAAGATCTTAACTTAAGACAACAAAGGTGGATGGAATTTCTGGCCTCTTATGATTTTGAGATTTCCTATACCCCAGGCAAGAGCAATGTGGTAGCGGATGCCTTAAGTAGGAAGATGCTGACCTTGAGTCCTCTCTTTGTAGAAAGGAAAAGCTTGGAATATATAGCAAACTTTAATTTTAGACCCTCCTCTGAAATCGTGCCTGGTCTATTAGCATCGCTAAAGGTGCGGCCTACTCTTTTGGACTCAATAGGAACCGCGCAACGAGAAGACCCTTAGCTAGTTGATGTGATGGAAAAGTTAGTTAGGGGTGAGACTTCTAGTCACCTCAATAGATACTCCATCGATGATAGTGGTTGGTTGAGATGGGATGGAAGGTTGTCCATCCCACAAGTAAGGGATTTAGTGAAGACGGTTCTCGAAGAGGCGCACCATTCCAAACTGACCATACACCCAGGCGGAGACAAGATGTATAAAGATATAAAAAGGGTTTTCTTTTGGAATGGCATGAAGAGTGATGTAGCAGAGTTCATCGCTAAGTGTTTGATATGCCAACAAGTCAAAACAGAGCAGAAGAAGCCCGGTGGTCCGCTTCATCCTCTCGAGGTCCCACAGTGGAAGTGGGATAGCATTTTGATGGACTTTGTTGATGGGTTGCCTAGGTTAAGAAGGGGCAATACCAGTATTTGGGTAATAGTGGACAGGCTCACTAAAAGCGCTCACTTTATACCTTTTAAAAGTAGAAGGACTGCCTCGTCCCTAGCATCCATTTATCTCAAAGAAATAGTTCGACTCCATGGGATACCCTCCACCATAGTTAGCGATCGAGATTCTATCTTTGCGAGTGAGTTTTGGAAGAGTTTGCAAGAGCCAGTAGGCACTCAATTATGCTTAAGCACGGCCTATCACCCCAAAACCGATGGTCATACGGAAAGGGTGAACAAGGTTTAGAAGACCTCTTGAGATTGTGCATTCTTGACTTTGGAGGGACATGGGAGGATTATCTTCCTTTGGTGGAATTCTCCTACAACAATAGCTACTAAGCCACCATAGGAATGGCGCCCTTCGAAGCTTTATATGGAAGACCATGCCGATCACCAACTTGTTGGTGAGAGTCTACAGACAAGCTCGTACTTGGGCCAGACATGATTAGAGAGACCTCAGAAAAGTTGGACTTGATAAGAAGACGGATGAAGGCTGCACAAGATAGACAGAAGTCCTACGCAGACAAAAGAAGGACCGACCTTAAATTTAAGGTTAGAGATAGGGTGTTCCTTAAAGTATCTCCTTGGAGGATTGTCATTAGCTTTGGGTCCGTAGGAAAGCTGGCACCAAGATTTGTAGGTCCATTTCCTATCATTGAAAGGATTGGGACGATGGCTTACAGAGTAGAGCTACCCGAGAGACTAGCTAGAGTTCATAATGTTTTTCATGTTTCTCAGCTACGAAAATGCTTACATGAATCTGCGGAAGTGGTGGAGCCGAATATACTAAAGGAAGTAGAAGTGGAACGAGAAGCGACTGTGAGAAGAGTTCCAATTCATATCTTGTGTACGGAAGTCAAAAAGCTACGCAACCATGAAGTCAAGCTTGTTAAAGTTCAATGGAGTGATGCTGAGGAAGACGCGACTTGGGAAACTGAGAGGAAAATACACGCAGCCTACCCTTTTCTCTTTAAGGGTACCTCCTTGAGCTATTTTTCCATAAGTTTATTCATGCTTATATCTACCTTTTTAAGTATATCTCCTCAGTCCTATTCTTTATCCTTAGGTAGAAACCGATGGATGTAAACATGTGTTTGAAACATGTTATGATTGATGGTTGCGAGTGGTTGCAAGTGGTTGCTAGTGGTTTCTCGTGGATGCATGTACACACACACTTTAGGCACTAGATCAGCTCAATCACTTTCATATTGCATGTAAATGTGTGTGCATATTTAAATTAATGGATGTTTAATGGTTGTGTTATCATACAGATGCTGTGTTCTAATGAATGGTTGTGCACACATGTAGAAGTAATATGTATCGTTAGGATTCTTTTGCATGCATAATGGATGCATGGTACTATCATGATTTGCGTTAAGGAGGTCAACTGAATCAGTAGACCGCCTGATTTTTCATTAGATAAGGAACATATACAAACACTTTTTGAATATGTTCATACGACATTAGAAATCTTGTAAGGACAATGGATGCCTATGTTTGATGGTTGAGTAGATGGATGATTGGATGTTAGGATATACATTCTCCTTAACTTGGAGATTTCGGGGGCGAAATCCTTTAAGGAGGGGATAATTTAACACCCCGTAATTTTAAATATTAAAATTAACGAATTTAAAGAATATATAATTTCAAAATTGAGAATTAAGGGAAACGGGTTATGCCATTGCGTTCGTCTCGGAATTCTGCTTGAGATAGAGTCCGAGTTTGCGTGAATTGGACTCCGTATGAAGAAGTTATGGCCTTCCGAAGTTTCATAATTCAAATAAATTAAAAACAGTTCGAAATTCAAATTCAGACAGGGGAACAAGCTAGGCGGAAATTCTCCCGCCCAAGGGCCAGGTCGACAAGGGGGTCGACCTACTCATCGAAGTCGACCAGGGGGTCAACCTACCCCCCTCCCCCTCCCCCCGATCTGAAAGATGATTTTGTTTCGACTCATTGCAGAGTCATTAGTGCTGAGGTGTTATTCTATCTTGATTGGATTGTCTGATTCCTTCTAGGGTTAATCTGACGGCTCTAAATTAATTAAAATTCTATATAAGCAACCTAACTCTCAACCTAAAATCACACTAATTCATACCAAGAGCCGCCATGCCGTCAATGGAGAACATAGAGTAGCCGTCATTCTCTTTCAACTCAATAACAAGATAGAAGCAAGAATCAAATTCAAATCTAATCTATATTATGTTAGTCTATATCAATGGAGAGCAATTCAGTTTCAGAATACAGATCCCAGAAAAACAAGACTGTTCTTTGGTTGTGAGTATAATTTCTTTCACAGAATAATTAATTAATTTAATTGTGATAAGTTATAATTGGGATTATGAGGATATGCCTTTGAATCATGTAATGTTATCATTGACAGTTTTGTTATTGTGGATCTATTTCATATGTTGAATTGTATATGTTTAACTTGATTCATCGTATGCAAGTTTGGGATGTTAAATCATATGTATATGAATCTTATGCAAGTTTGGGGTGTTAAATCATGTGCTAGTTTATGAATCTTATGCAAGTCTGTAGGTGGATTATACACAAGTTCATATGTGAATCATGTAGATACATATGCTAGTTTATATGCAAACATGTGACATTAATTTACATGTTTAGATCCATATGCATGTTCAAATCTTTGTATTTAGATCTATATTTAGATCCATGGCAGTACATAGTTAAGCAAATTTATGTTCAATATGCCCATTGCCAATGCTAGTTTTGTATGTGAATCATATGCTGGTTTGAATGGAATTCATACGCAAGTTATAGGAAAACCATATCCATATGTGCAAGTTCACATCTTTATGTTTAGATCTATATTTAGATCCATGATAGTTTATACAAATTTATGTATACCCATTGCCTATGCAAGTTATTGGCTATGCAAACTTATGTCATGATTCTTAGATCTACTTTATGTGTTATGCAAGATGTGATGTTGCATTTCTTTTTATAAGTTAGACTACTTGCGAGTCTAACATATGTCATATTAAAATGAACAAATAGCGTGGGGGCGATGGGAAAATATTAAATATACATAATTGTGAAATGGCATAAAATTGCCTTAAAGGCATACAATGAATTTGGGACATTAATTGGTATAAATTTATATACCTGATATTATGGACATAATTTAGACATAAATTAACTTGGAATTTATTGACAAATTTGAATAGGGATATTAATCCAATTTGGGGTTAAATAATTATGTGTAATAATTAACCGCCAAAGGCACGAGGTTAGACTCGTTTGTGGTATATGACTGTCCGGACCCGCCCGACAAATCCAGCAACCACAAACAGTAGTCTAATGTGAGAGGTCTATGGCACAAATTAAATGTGTAACGATTGTAAAGACACGAGGTTAGGCTCGTTTGCGGTATAAGACTGCCAGGACCCGCCCGGCAAATCCAGCAACCGCAAACGATAGTCTAATGTAGGAGGTCTTTACAAGGTTACGGTTCTAATGAATTAAGTAACACTTAACCAGTTAAACATGTGGTGGGACATGGGGGTTAAGTGGGTGGCCTGGATGGCATGTGAAATATGATTAGAAAAACTTAACCAAGTGGAAAACATGTAAGAAGACATGATTAAGAAGGGGTTAAGTGGGAAGTTCTAGTGGGGACCAAGCATAGGTGGAAAGCTTGTGTCAAACATGGGGACCCTTTTCGAACCAGTAACCCATTAAGTATTTTGTGAGCTCGAGTTAGATCGAGGACGGGACACGCTTACTGGGTTTGATTGTAAGAGGTCAAAACGGGTAAACGGTGGCAACGCAAGTCCATCCGGGTCATGTGCGTGCGTAGACCCTGGCTGGCAGGTAAGACGTTGTTGCATCGTGTAGATATAAGCCGTGCATCTTTAGTGGTATCGAGTTGCCACTTTGGGGAGTGATACACCCCACTGTGGGGGCCAGCACGGGTATCTACGAGTTAGGGAGCCGATCGCATGGGGGTAGTGGGTACAACTAGTGGAGATAGGGGCAGGCGACACCTATGAAGGCAACTAGGGGTACACGAAACTACCATTATCATTTTTAAGTTCTGTAGGCGGGATCACCTTTTAGGGTGACTAGTAATGGTGCAGTATAGTAATTATCCTATAGTGATTAGGAACGAGATTAACGCCAGAATATTCCTCTTGTTTGCACATGCCCACTTGTTTCACGGTCATACCTTGTCTTACCAGTTTATGCCTTATCCTTGTTATTTTAATAATTATATTGTTAAAGTTATTATACTCGCCAGACTTTATGTCTGACCCCCTTTATTTTCGCCTTCTATTCTTCCTCCCCCTCCCCCCAGGTTCTCAGGGTGGGACTAGTACTAGTGGAGCTATATCTTGGATCTCTTTCTCTCTCTTTTGGAAGTGCTCGGATTGTTGAAAGTAAAGTTAAGCTCATCTCTTTTATGGCTACTTGTGTTGGGGTTATGCTTTTTATTTTATGTACTCAGAAAACAATTTGTCAAGATGGTTACTAAGTGTACTTGGTTTTTTTGTTGGTTCATGATGTTGTTGTAATCAAACTATTTCTCCGCTGCAATAAATGTTGTTTTGATATTTTTCAAGTACCAATATATGTATCTGTCATGTTATATTTTGTTCTATTCACCAATAATACTCCATGAAAGTTAATGCATTCCCTTTGAGAGTGACATTAATGGATGTGGGGTGTTACAAGAAACCTTGGCTCTTGGCTCTGTGGCATAACTCATTAGAGATAGGGTTTGTAATACCCTAGATTGAGTTTGAGTGTATATACGAGAGAACGTATTTGTAGATTTTATAAAAATGTTCTGTATTGTGGTTATCGATCGGTTCAAGTGTTGAGAAACCATACTGAACTGGTAATTCACACAATATTTTTTTATAAATAGGGTTATTGAAATAATTTTGCCTAAATTATATTTTTATAGAAAAAGAAAATAATTTTCTACAGTATAGTAACATTGGTTGTTTGATTGTTTTACTTGATTTGGTTGAAATTCAAGTGGAATTAGGGAATGAAATTGAACTAATTAGAAGAAAATCAATTAGCCAATTGAAGTGGATATGAAAATAAGACTTAACTTGGTTAAGCATAATTGAATAAAATAAATTTGAAATTTGGAAATCGAATGGATAGTAACGGTAATCAAATGGATATTAATCGAAGAATATTAATGTATGATAAACCAAAGTGGATACAGACCAGTGAATATAATATAAATTGGTTTGGTTGTGTATTGTCGGATTTATTGGATATTAGCTGGTTTAATTAAATTCAAAAATGATTTAATAAGAAATTGAATGAATTGGAAGAAGGGAAACAAAACCGGTTGTGAAATGAAACTGAATTATTTAAACCTGTATTTGTTATCTGCGTTGTAAATTAAGATAAGTGCAGATACTGGAAGGTTATGGGAATTGATTTGGTTACACGGATTGAAGTACAGATTGGAAGAGGAATAGCATTTAGTTGATTTACTTCGAAATTGGAGTTTGAGTCGCCTGACAATAGGTAAGCCTTAATTTATTGGTTGATGATTGATTTTACCCCTGAATTGGGTAGCCTTTTGGCTTTTGGTTCTTTTGGAGAAGTTGAGGCCCGGAGTGGCAGTTATAGTTGTACCGATTGAACTAGGCAGAGGAGGTGCTGGTGAAATTTTCAAAAAATTTAAATAGTCTAAATTTGGTTTGATGATAATTCAAAAATAATTATTTTGGAATGATTTGGGTTGGAGAATTCTTCTTACCTTGTAATTTCCGGGACGAAATTCTTTTAAGGGGGGAAAATGTAACGTCCTAGATTTTCGGTCATTTAAATTAGAATATTTAAATCTGTTTTATATATTATATTGGAAATATAATGGATTTTATATCGAATTTATTTATTTAAAATAGAGTTCGAATATATATTTATAAATTAACTAAAACGAGCTCGAAACGTTGCGGTAGTTTGTAATTTTTGATTTGAACTTTAATTGAACATACAAGATCCGATATTAGTCGGATTTCTGTGAAATAAGAAACGTTTGAATCGATTTGACTATATTTTTATAACGGAAGAGAAAAATGAGGATTTTATATTATAGATTGCTAGTTATGTCCAATTCAAATTTTCAGATAATCACTATGGAATTCATTAATATATGATAATGTTATTTAGTATTAATAGTTTTTATATATTTGAATATCTTTTAACCCAAATTCCTGAGTATTAAATATATACTGGTTCAATTTGAAGCTATTGGTTATTCCGCTTGTGTATATACGATAATAACTTATTATTAATATAGTTTTGAATTTAATATCATTATTTTATAGACCCTGCAAATATTTGTTTTCAAAATGACCTCTGTTTTCGACGAAACCAGTTTTATTGGAATACTTATGGTTAGTTATTGCTACATTTCCTGTTTTGAGCCAAACAGAGTAGTTTTGTTGGTAGACAAAATTTTAAAGTGAGACGATGAATAAATGGTGATCTAAATAGAGCCGTTTTTGCAAACGGAGTCCGTTTTCAACGAAATTAGTTTCATTAGGATGGTAATGTTAAATAATACCATGATGTCTATTTTCGCTATTTTTGGAGTCTGTAAATATCGGTGCAAATATTGAACGTTCAATATAAAAGCAATAAATGCCAGTAAAAATTAATAATCGCTAATGATAATCGTACCGCATATAAAATAAAATATAGAATGAGCGCCTAAGTAATGAAAGGTACCCATCTACATTTTTACACATACCTATTACTACATACAGGAGGCCTAAGATAAATGGCACAACTTTTCCGCAAGTACCATGATGAAACTTGTGCAGGCTCTACCCTATTACCCTATAGACATAACTAATCACATATAGACTTCATCCAATTTCAACATCAGTGCAGGACCTTCCTTCTCAAACAAGAAAACTTTGCATTGTTTAATGACTATCAAATGCAAATACACATTTTTCCACTGAATTGAAATAGATGATACCCTATTTATCTGCAAAACCAAAAGCCTATATATATGTTAAGCCTGTAATGTTTCTCCATGCACATACAATTGCTAAAACTCGCTTTTTTCATGCATGTGCCGTCAACCAAATTTGTTTAGCCAACCTAACCAAGCAGCTACCCGTTATCAACTCAACTCAGCCTATACCCCTTTCTTTTCCTACGTTTCAAGGCTCTTATGCTTTTTCCATGCCGGAGTAAAAAAAAAGCTTTCAGCACCGCAGACCATTGGAAAATTGAGCTACCTATTGAAGAGACTACGCTGCCATGAAATTTTAGAATTTGCACTGCTAATTGAAAAGAATATACATGTAGACTTTTGCCGACCTAAACTAAAGCCTACGTTGTACCATTCGAAACAGACATGATCCTTATCCCTTCTTTTCTTCTACTATATATACAGGGGTGTAACTTTCCTCCTCTCAAAAAATTTAAGCTCCAGCAAATGTTTTCTCATGTATTCACTTAAATTTTTCCATTTGAATAGAACTGACCCCTTAAATGAGAAGACTGGAGATGAACAAGGGTCTGGTTTCTGGAGTTGGTCGACGGGAGCTGGGAGGGCATGTTGGCATGGTTAGTTTTCACGCATGAGAAGGGACGTTTTGCTTGGTTTCAGTTTAACATGGAGGATAAGGAGAAGAAGGAGCAACAATTCACCATGTAAGCTTTTCACTTTGAGGTTCAATCAGAACAAGGCAATGGTGGGTTAGTGTTTGTTTTAATGTGAAGTCCGGAAGTGAAGGGATGGGTTGTTTTGACGCCCTTTTTCATTTTCGGGAGAATTCTAGTAGTTTTGAAGAAAAAAAATATACAAAGCAGTGTTTGAACAGGAAGTTGCATGGGAAGGCCAATATGTAAATGGAGAAGATGAAGTTATTGCACTATGTTAAGTGGTGGGCTGACACATGTTAAGTGGAGTATGGTAGTGGGACTAAGTTTCGAAGGGGTAATGGGTCAGCATGGGTGACTGACGAGGGTCGATGGTCTAGGGAGGCGATGGTTGCGATGGGGAGGAGTGGCCTGACTAAAACAGTACTGGGAAGTTGGAACGTGCATTGAAGAAAATGGGTGGACTGTAGAATGTGGGGAAGGATTATGATGCAAACGTGAAACATGAAGGAGTTAGAAAAGATGCAGTGGAGAGGGAGAGGGTATATCGGGGTGCGTGAGGGAGAGAGCAACAGCAATGGGAGGATGAAGTAATGGAAGAACAGTGCAGCTGAGAAGAAGTATGCATAGTAGAATAACGGGTATGTTTATATTTGCCTAACCGTTTACATTTCCCTAATGAAAGATTAAATTACATTAACATTAAGCTAATAATAATATAATAGAGCAATACATTACAATATACAATGTGTGGACTGGGTAGTATTTTGGCCTAATTAAGATTTAGCTAACGAGAATAGCTTTTAGGGTCAATAGCATTAGTTTTTGGGGTAAAGTGTTAAACGGGCCTGGGGGGTTTTGAACATGACTAACCATTTGTATATTGTTCCTAAACATTTATTTTTAACCATGTCTATCATACTATAGAGTGTCTAACCTTAGAAACGTGGCCGATTATACCAACAGTTTATGATAACATGAAATGCAGGAAGCCTTAGTACTATTTAAAGTTAAATAATCGGGCTAACCGGCTGACAGTTGAAAAATATAAACACATTACTGTAGGTAGTTCAAATCACCAATATAATATGCACCGATAGTATTTCTTTTTTTCCCAGGTTGAACAGTGGGGAGGGGACGTTGTACATATATCTAGTTAGGTTAGCCATGCCTAAATAAGATTAATTAACATAAGTTAGAATTTAGTAAATAAATTATTGTTGAGTTATTAACCATATTAGAATAAATAGTGTATAACTTATTAAATTTATAACTATATCATACAGTAACAAAATGAAGCAAGGACGTCGGAACCGTATCAACAATCACCATATTTTGAAGTTGATTTGGACAGAGCTGGACGCAGCTGGAATTTTTAATTAAATTGAACGCTATTTAATTTAATTAAAATAAAAGTTGTTTCAACGACAGATGCAACCAAGGTGAGTTCAACTCACTCAGTTTATCCCGTTTATATTTTATAAATCAGGTTTTTATTTTGTGTGCAATGTTCGCTAATGGTTGATGATTGGGTGACTGTTTTCTTGTATGTTGAATATTTTTAAACATTCATTTATTAAATTAAACATTTGTTTAATTTAATTGGATTAAATCGTTATTTTAACGATTAGATTCCAAACAAGGTAACTTACCTTGTTGGATACGTTTATAATAACATAAACGTATTAAATGATTAATAAGATGCTTGAATGGATGTTATTAATTGATTGTTGACTGTTATTAGTTAAACTGTCTATTTTTGTTCATTGTGATCCATGATAAATATATGGTCATATTGAAATTGAGGTAACCCATTGTGATGCAGGGAAGGACAGGTTGGAGTGATCCAACTGAATTCCTCAAATATGTTGTTTATATTCATATTATATTATATGATCTATTTAATCAGTATGATTGAATGTGGCTTTATTGTTAATCGTTGAACTAAACATTTGTTTGTTGTTAGCCAATGGACGATATTGGTTGAGTAATTGGCAACCAGTTGGCCTAAAATGAATCACTTTATGAACATTGATTTACAATCGGATAAATCAATAAAGATAAGGTTATAAGAATTTATTTATAAGCAAAACGGATTTTTAAATCTATTTTATATAAATTATTTGAATAATGGTTTATTAAAGGAAATCAATGATTATTTTTATCTATAAAGTATAAACCGAGTATATAAAGTAAACTTTTATGATATTGAGCAGGAATCATTCAAATGGTTAACGTTTGGATTAATAATTAATAATTAAACGTGATTATTTAATTTAAATAGATTATTAATTAAATTAAATTAAATTATCTAAATTGAATTTATAAATAAATTTTAAAAGAAAGGACTAATCAAAATTTGTTAACGGGTTAACCTTGTTTTGAGGAGACTGGGCCAACTACTTGAACGAGAATTGATTATTAGAAATTATTGGGTTGTTAATTATGATAAAGTTAATTATTATTTTAAATAACCTTTAAGGGTAAAATTAACTATTTCATTTATAGTTAGTGATAAAGTAGACTTTTTAGTGAAAAGGAATCGAGGTTAGTTATTTAACTAAATTAGGGAAATGATCTGGTAACCGGAATTCCATTAATAGAGTCAAAGGTGGTCTAAAGACCTTGTTTATAATTAAAGAGGATTTTTAATAAGTTTAGACCCATATTTATATGAGTTAGATTCCGGATTTATTCCCTAAAAGGAATTGGATAAAAAGAAAAGTTTTAAACAAGATTTAATATGAGTTGAAATCAAAAGGAAGCCTAAGTGGATTAAATTTGATTATAAAAGTGAGAACAAACTGAGATATAAAGACAAATGTTTTAGATATGAAATAGAGTCTATAGAAAAAATCTAAGATAAGTGTTTATAAAAGAGATTGTATGATAAGTGGAAATTTGGAATAGTTACTGGAATTTGGGATTCATTGAAAAACTTCTGTTTATTCTGAAGATAAGAATGTTGTCGACTCAAGGTCTGAGAGGTAAACAAAATACCCCAACTTATAACGACTTCATGATTATCCAAGGATGAAATTAGTTTAGAAACGAGGGTAGTTTAGGGTCTGTAAAGAATATAATAAATGATAATTCAAAGAATTATAGGTGAATAATCCGATTTGGAAATAAGAATTGAAAAGCGATATTCCAAATGTTTGGAAGATTTAGAAATGTAATTAACGATCGTTTAAATAAAGAGGCCAACTGACACTGTTTACTGACCAGGAAATCCATGTAATTTTCTATGGATGATGGTTGTTTATTTTGATAGTTAAAACACCGACTATCAAAATCTGACCAAATCGATTGTTGGTACATAAAGACCAGGATCGAATTTATGTTCGAAAACCATTCCGACCAGCAAATACGTAAACGTTGAAGATATTAGAAGCTGATCGAAATGGAGCTAGTGAAGACCGTGGATCTTCATAAGCGAAAGGATTTCTTTCGAATTTCTCTGACTTGGAGCTAGTGAAGACCGTGCCTTCGGTTCATCCTGTTCCTGAATGACTTGTATGGAAGAATGCCTGACAGAATATTTCTTAAGAATCACGTACATTGAATTTTACAAACGTACTCCTGTTGGTGATAGCTAACACCCAAGGTATTTTTATAAGTGTTAATTAGTGATTTGGCAGATCTGATAATGTCAAGGTTTTAAATCTCGGATATCGGCCGCATTTCGTCTCGGGATTTTGTAGACTTAGTCTCGTATCGGGTGAGATCTCGGACGAGATGAGCCTAACTAGGGAGTTCATCTCAGATTTTCATCTCGGGTCTAAAAGTTCATATCGGAACAATCTCGGGGTATAAGATATGTTAAAAATGATATTTTAACAAAATGATTTTTATGAATGCTATCAAAAACATAGTAACTTGAACTCAAAATGCAAAATGACTTTATTATTCTTTATTTTGCAAAAGATCATTCGTACTCTAAATCGTAATATGCTTAAAACAGGAATATTGTTAGACAGGAAATATTAATAGGATCCAAAACATTAAGAAATTCAGCATAAATAGACCATAAAATACATAATTTTATAAGCAACATGTATGTAAAAAGACGAATATGAAAATCATAAGCATTGTAAAATATGTACGAACATACAATATAGTCATTTAACATGCAAAATGTAAAATAATAAAAGATTAATATAGCTAGATTTGAGTTTTTTAATTATAGTTCTAGTTCAGGCACAAATTTAAATTTTAACCAAAAAAACTAAGATCTCGGACGATATTCCAGTATCTTGTCTCGGTCGATATATCATTTAATATTGCAATATCTCGGGCGGTATATTCGAAAGGAGATTTAGAGTGAAATTTGTTGTTTCATTTCGAAAGGAGCCCAAAACAAGATCTCGGAGGAGATCTCGGGAGATTTTTGCGAGATTTGAAACAGTGGATAATGTGGCATTCAAAGTAAATGGTGGCCAGATGTTCTAAAAGCAGATTCTAACCTCAAGCCTCACAACCGAGAAATAGAAAAAATCAGGCAGGCAGCATGGCTATATGGTTCGCTCCTATTAGGGTGTATAATCACCTATCTAGAGAAAACTCATTTCCTTCTTTAATCAATTTTGATGTTGTCTCTTTCGGGAAACAGTGGTTTGAGCCCAATCGTTGGTGATATACATTCGATACACTCAAGCGAAATGAGTGGTCGGTCATGTGTGGGACAGGTTGCAAGATGTTCTTGTTGAACCCAGTGTACTCCCCTCTAGAGGTGCACTATCGGAAGGTGATTCCATATCTTATCATAGTCAGAATCCAGTCTGCAATAAGGGCCCGCGGTTTTAACTGTATATTAGATATGTGGAGCGTGAGATGCAAGCATTCCGGTAGATTGTTATTTATCTATATTTATACACTATTATAATATCAGAATAAGATATTATTTCAAACTCTTTTAGGTTATAGTAAAAAAAATCGTCCGTATTTATGTGTGACTAGTTTTACTATTATCCTTTTCTTCCAAAAGGATTTCGACTTTTAAATCAATATGGATGTTATATAGACTTAGTGGGTTTCTCAGTCTGGTTCACCAGACTGACCCGGTATTTGAAATGCTCATGTTAGGCCGGTTTGTAAAGGTTCAGGTTAAGATGCTATGGATTTTAGAGACAAACTGGAGGAGCTCAGGCATATGATATAAATATTTATTTCTGCTGTGTGATGTATATATTGACAGGTTGTTGTAATTATCCAAGATGTATTGATGTACTCTGATGATTATAAGTATTTTACAAGCTCTCAATAAAAGTTATCTCTATATTATATTTTGTTCCACTGTGATGTGAGACTCTATGCAGTGTGGTTCTTCTTCTTCTTATATTCTAATCTTTCTTATCTTCTCCTTATCCTCTAAATTCTTTCTATTGACGTCCGATTTTCCTATACAATTTGGGTCGTCACACGTACTTTCTAATATAACCCGAGTTCTGTAATAATCCAACATCCTATGCACGAAACTCGGTTGGGAGCTTTCGATACCTGTAAAGGGAAGCTTCGTTCAGCCTACATTGCAGATATTCACATATAATCTGTCTCTTTTGCAATAACTATGGCCGCACCGTTGTCTCTCCCCCAGCTAATGAATGACTACATCAAGAGCTAATGATGTGCCCTTATCAAATAATCTAACATCTAATTTGTCGTGTGTCCCTCAACCAATGTCTCGATAGTGAAAGGTCGTTGGTCTGTTGGTTTAGCTCTTTGTCTTTCCGCATCCTATTGACTGAATATGACAGGCATCCGATGATTACTATCCTCAATTTGGTCTTGACCACCTCCTCCTAGAGTGAGAGAAACTGCCAAATCACCCAACGCCACTTGCCACAGCGTTCTGACTGCCTCCTAAATTGCAGCCAAGGTATATACAAGATAGTGCAATAGACCTTCCCAAGAGCGACATCTTCATCCGGTTGTTCCTTATAGAGCCATCCAAGACTAACCTACCACGTCCCCTAAATACCACATGCTTCCCTCCAGTCCGGTAGAATAATCAGTTGGACGTACTCCTCTCGTGTCTCCAAACACTGCGATAATCTACCCTATTAGGTTCTTCGTCTCCATATGTACAGAGTAGTCCAAGCACATCACGCCATTACGTTATTAGATTCTGTTAGACCAAAAAATGGTTCTAACACCCAAATTGACTAAAATTCTAATAAAATGAGATTAAAAATAGAAAAGAGACACGAGATTTATAGTGGTTCGGCGTTAAAGAGCCTACGTCCACTTTATATCACTTTGCTTGATGATGTAGATGAAAGTACAACAAGATATTAACTCATTCTCACTCATTTTTCATATACATTCACTCAATTATATATAAGATATCCTTTGAATGATGAATTGGATTGTTTGGGAGTACTGAAATTCGGTTCTCAAAAATACTCAAACTTTCAGAGTGCCAAAAAATCCCTCTAAGTGTTTCTTGATGTGGTATTTATAGGTGAAAATTCCTCCTGGCTCCGGGTCGGATCAGGTATACGTGGCTTCCATCCCGTCACTTTCGTGATCGAGTGAGTTCTGGTGAGGACAACACACTTAGTTAGTGGCCATCGTAGGTAGAAAGAGGGTGTAATTGTCTCGAATGTCCAGGAGATCATGGAGCGAAGTAGCAGGATGCACTAGATTTGGATCGGATGGGCTAGCAGATAGGGTTCGGATTGGCCCTACTACTTCCGATCCGATCCGAATACTTTCCTTCCTCCTTTGTCTCGTTTTTGTTCCTACTCCTGTAATTCCGATCCGAACCAGATGCATAACAGAGCGTCTTTTGTCTACTTGATCTTCTAACTTCTTGACTTTGTGTAGCCTAGTTTACGAAGTAGGCTAACATTTTGCCCCCTCAAAGGATGCTTCTGTTGGAGACGAAACATGCTTTGATGTTATCTATTCATTGGTCTTTGAGTTTGAGTCGTTGAGAAGTTGTTTCCGTTAATGTGTAGGGATATATTGCTTCATATAGTCACATCTCTTGACGTTTATATATATATATCACGTTGCGTGTAGGCTGCTTTCTTCATTTTTTAACAAGTTTGAAGATTCTTCTTGATTTTCAGTGGTCCCTTCAAGTAATTGCTTTCCTTATTTCTCTTTTTGCTCCACTATACGTGTTGTATTAATCTTCTTAAGCTCTTGGGTCAGTTCCTGTTCGATTGGCTTTTCCTATGCCTTCACATTGTAGGTTAATAGGCCCAATGTCCATGGACCAGTTTTTTCGGTCCGAACAGAAAGGAGTGCCACGTTATTAAGAACACGAAGAGACTTCTTCACCCAAGTATATAAATCCATCCGCCTCTTTTCTTTCTTTTACTTTTACATTTTCAGCGACTTGCCCCAATTTCGAAGAGGGAAAAAACCTAATTCCAATTCTTGAATTCACGAAAGAAATTCTTCGATTTCTCTAAATAAATCCGTAGGTAGGGCTTCAAACAGTGACTTAATCTTCCTTTACTTAGTTCTGACTTGAATACATGAATGGTTTAAGCGATTTCAGTGTGAAAATTTGTTAGCATTGACACCATATCCTCCGCCTCTCTTCTTCGTCGTCGGTGACCTTTTTGCCACCTCGAAGCTGTTGCGGAGGAGGCCTGGAGCAGTCGTTGGTCGTGCCAATTTTCAAGCCCTAAATTTACGTTGATTTTTGGGTAAGATGCTTGGTAGGAGATGACGGGGCAGAGAGGAAGAAGAAGGAGATGGATTCGGTTCAGGTTGGATGCTTCAGAAGGATAGGAGGAAGGAGAAAGGTTGGTTCGGCTCGGAGGAGAAAGACGAGAGAGGGGGTTGAACTAAATGGTTGTACAGTTCGGGTTCTTGGCGCGCCATCAAGTGATGCTTGTACGGTTCGGGTCGGAGTCAACCGATCCGATCAGATCAGCCTTTTCCCATGCTCCTCCTATTCGAGCTCGTCGTTCTCCTTGCTTTGATCTGAACTTGTTTAAATGAAGCATCTGAACCGATCCGATCATTGTGCTCACACCGAACCGATTACCACATGCTTATCTGAACCGATCTAAAGGCATCTAACTTGACACACAAAGACAGCCTGACTAATTCAACTAACATTAACTTTGGTCTATGACTTCATGGATAGTTAGGATAGAGCCTTGCGAACATAAACAAATATCAAGAACCATTCTGAATATTACTGCTTCCTTGGCCCTTTACATTATGCTTTCATGTATTTGCTCTGCATTTCTGTCACATGTAGCACACACTTTAGTTCACATACACACACGGGGGACACGGGCAACTTTACTCCAACCCTTGCCATTGTTTCTTCAATAGTCTAGCGATCATGGCTGAGAGACGTTCTTCTAGATTAGCAAAGAAGACGGAAATTGCAGAAACTTCCGAGAAATATACTCCCGATGACATATCGTCTTCTTCAGACCCAGAATGAGATGACGAGGGCTCAGATTGTGAAATAGGAACGCATAGCAATGAAACATCCTCGGACAGCCAAGCTTCTCTGAGCTATGAGGAGGAAGGAGGGATTGGAGATTGCCGAGCCCCTGACGAATTTGAGTCTGCCATTATCTTGGAATCACCCAAGGACTCTGTTGAATCAACGATCGACAATGATAGACTTGCTCGCATATGTCTAAAGCACGGTATATTAAGAAGGGATACTCTGGTGCCATCGAAAACTGACCGTCCTCACAGTCCTCTAGAAGGGTTTATGGAAATCACCCGATTAATGTGCATGGTTGGGGCTATCCCACCATTTTCTCCTTTTGTTGTCGACTTCCTAAGACAACTGTGGATTGCCCCCATGCAGCTGCATCCCAACTCTTATGCTTACCTATATACCTTATATGTAGCATACCGTGAGATCTTAGATGCAGAGCTCACTTTCGACGACATTCATTTCTTTTATAACTTCAAGCATCGGACTCAAGAAACTCCTTCTTTATCTTACTTCGAATCAGTCCCAAAAATAAAAATAATTTCGGCGCCGTTCAGCAGCAAGGCCGGCGACTCCAAGCTGGAATGGTTTTATATAAGGCAACAGCCGGGATGTGCTAGGAGATGGACAAAATCAAGTAAAGAATTGGTTTTCAAAATCTCAACTCTGAGTGTCCATGCCAATACATTAATCCGTTTTCTTTTTGTTTGCAGTTGATAATCCCAAACAAATATCGGGTCAAGTGTATTTTGATTGGATGCATCAGCTCCTCAATGGTGACCAAAAGTTTCTAACTATCGACGAGGTTCTCAAGGACGAATATCTTCATCACCACGGGCTACTGTCCATTACCTGTAGCATAGGTCATGGGTCAGGTCCATATGTATATATCCCTCCGGTGGATATAATTCCAGAAATGGGCGAGAGCTCGAAAGGCCCCACCATGCCGCTTCGAACTTCACCTTCTCCAACTTCGACTCAATACGATGAGCTGACTAACATACCTGAAAAGCACCGAGAAGGGTACATCACCCCTGGGGATGCTATTTCTCTTGAAAAATCAGTGTCTCCTAAAGAACCGCCAGTAGACGCTTCCCAAGGAGATGCCCCTACTACTGGTGAGCCTATATTCCCGGGCTTGAGTGATCTCCTGCTACCTGAAACCATCTACACTTCTGAGGATTTTGGCACAAATCCTTTAGTTTTTACTTCTTCAGAGGAGACTACTCCTGTTAAGGCCAAAGAGACCACACGCACTGGCTCGGCTTCAGACTCTGGTTTGTCGGAGGGGGGACACCACTTAGGATGCACTTAACACAATAGCACCCCACTTCACAGCACGTACTTCTTATGAGAATACTGATTCTGAATTCCACTTACATTGCTGTGCAGGTACAATGTCTCGTGCTCACTATGACATCAGGAAACTATGCCGCAGCATGACAAGACCCCCTTCTGATGTTGAGCACGATCGCCGCGAAGGCCGCAATAGGGAGGATAGAAGGCCTTATGACTCTTATCAGTCGCGGACCTCGCGCTCTCTCTCTCCTGTTCGGTCGGATCTAGAGCGATACAAAAGCTCCCAAGGTCGTAGAGAAGATGACACGTCGCGGTCAAAAGATCAAACCTCTTCTCAAGAAAAACGCAGTAGGGAAAGGAGCCCGACGAAAGGTACAGACTCACGAGGCAAGGATAAGGTTCCTGCTAAGCGGCCTAGGAAGGGTGAAGAAGCCATTGTGCCCGCTACTCATAAGGACACCGATTTAACATTCCCCGCACCTCCACCATTCGATGCTGAAACTAGAGTTAAGCGAGCATATCTGGAGGAGCAGTTCCCCGATCACTATTTTGAGAACCTAACTTTCTTACCTGCCTTCGAGCTCATTTCCTCAAGGTGGGCGAACGAGACCAAGGCAAAAATTGACGCAGTCAAGAGACAATATTCAGAGATGTTCAAGTATTCGTGTAACCTTTCCAGAATCATCCGAACTCTAATCACGGATACTAACTTGATGAAGAAGACTGCAGAAGCTGACGCAAAGGCATTGAAAAATTTAGGGAAAGACCTTGAGAATACCTAGGCCCAGCTTGCCATCGCTCAGCGGGATGCCGACAACTTCAAGAGGCAATTTGAAGAGCTACAAAAATGTTATCATGACTTGCTCGAGTCCCATACTCAAGAGCAATCGGAGCTGAAAAAGCAAGCAGAAGACACCAAGTCAGATAACGCCAGAATGCAACTTGCTTATGCTACTCTTGAGCGAGAAAAGGCCGAGTTAGCGATGAAGAATGCTGAATTGGAAGAGAAGAACGCTGACTTGGCTTCCAAGCTGATGGAGGCCGAAAACAGGGTTGCCCTAGCGGAGGGCAATGTTGAAAATGTCATTAAGTCGGCCGAAGAGACCCGCAGGTGGCTGTCTGAGGCCCAGGAGGATGTGCATGGTTTCAGCGAACTAATGATCGAATTTTTTGCACATATAATCCGCCATCGAAACATCTCTTGGATCGAAGATTATCCGACTACCTTGGTTCATGTGTGGAGCCAAATTGTTGAATGGGAGAAAGAAGAACTCAAGGTAGATTCCATCGACGAGGACAAGCTCATGGAAAAATACCTAAGAGATGACGAGCCGGCACGTCTGGCAGAGGCGCGTCGCCTAATCGTTGCTGCCATGGAGGAGGAAAAGAGAAGTGTCAAACAAAAGCACATCTCCGAGGTTGGTTCTTCTTCGACTGCCGCCGAAACTTCTAAAACCGAGAGATACAATCCTGAAAACCCGGCGATCCCTCAGGCATCTCTTTTATCCCCCATTCCTGAGAAGGTGTCAGAGACAGCAGTAACTCCGGTTGAAAAATCATCGGAAGGTATTTCTACCTTTTCACCCCAATTCTTTAAAGCTGTCTCCACTTTCCATCGCATAGCCGGGCAATCAATGAAGGACCCTTTATTTTCTCCTGAGTTGATAACTGTTGCTTCTCACTCTGTAGGTGTTGAACCGTCCGAAAAGGCAGACGTGCCTCAGGGAACCACTGCCAAAGCAAAGTCAGCGGAGAAGGCTGAAGGAAACAAGGGTAAGGTTGATTCTCCTCACGATGGCGAGATGATAGACGCCTTGAAGGACGACAGTGGCAATGACGGACATGAGGAAGACCCTGAGGTGGCTATATTTGGGGAGTCAAAAAGCACTAATGACATCACTTTAGTTGCATTAAAAGCTGATCAAGACAAACATATGCATCTTAAAGTTGAAGGCCTGGACCCCGAAAGCCTTAAGCCTCTCGCAGTGGGGGATGCTGGATCAAGGTTAGTTGTTAATCTTTCAACTAGGTCTATTACAAAAGAACTTGCTAAAAAGTCTTTTCTTGATTCCAGTGTTCCGACTCCTGGGAAAAAATCAACCGATTCCAGCACTTCAGTCTCAGGGAGGAAAAAACCAAGGTGCATTTTAACTGATGCTAAAAGAGAGGCGAAGGATGCTCAGAATGCTGCTAAAAAAATCCAAGTACACTTCAACGTCTAAGTGATGAAGTGTTTTTCTTTATTTTAGTGTTTAATTGGTCCACAATTGTTGCAGCGAGTGTGGCCCTCGCATCTTCTTTTTTGCTTGTTTTCCTGTACAAAATCACACGTTTGTAAATAAAAATAATTCATTTCTTGCAATGTCTGTTAGTCATTAGTTCAGTACTTATGTAAAAATACAAATGCCTATCATACAAAATCATGTAATGGAGTCATGGTGGAGGGGAATATGTGTGTACATTTATGCCCCCGGTCAATCTTGAGTAACTGAAGGAGAACTACTCAAGATTAAATTAAAAAGTCCAAATGTCCCCGATTCTCTGATGGGGGTCACATTCCTTTTGTCATTGACGCCTGTTCTTTTCTGGCATCTTTTATACTCTCCTGTCTTATATCCAGGTAAGAGTTCTTGCTGAGGTGGTCTCTCATCTGGGTGCACCTTCATGCCTCAGAGGACGTCGTCTTCCCATCCTTTGTACTCTCTCTCGATTCTTGAGAGTTAGAGCTAAGAATGTCGTCTTCCCATTCTTTTATGTCTTATTGTACAAACAGTCGTTTTGTTTGTCCCCACATATCGGTCGTTTTCAACTTTAGTTTAACATTTCGTGTTTCACAGTCATAATAGAATAATAGTTGAAGATATAAATAATGCAGGAAAGTAAATGACACACGATATTTTATAGTGGTTCGGCTAAGTCATAGCCTACATCCACTTTATAAGCTTTTGTTCACATAAACAGACTTTTTAAGGCCAGTCGTGCCTTTTCACATAGCTTATGAAAACAAAAGAAATGACACTTCATATTTAGCTCAGATATCGTCGTAAATGCTGAGAATTCCAGGCTCTGGGAATCTCTTCACTGTCCACGTCCGTCAGCTTGAATGTTCCTTTATCAAGCTTCCGTTGGATGGCATACGGTCCTTCCCATTTGGGACCCAACTGGGTTGAAGGTGGGAAGACTCACTTCAGTACTAGGTCTCCTGGTTCAAAGGTTCTAAAGCGAACTTTCTTGTCATAATAGTGTGCTATTTGACGTCGATGTCTTGACGCACACAAGTCTGCCTCGTCCCTTTTCTCTTCGACTTCATCAAGGGACTCGAGGAGGAGTGCCCGATACGTCATCGGGTCATAATATGTCACCCTGTGAGAGGGAACTTCAAGCTCTACCGCGATTACCGCTTCGGACCCAAATGAGAGAGAGAAAGGTGTATGGCCGGTAGCTGTCTTAAACGTTGTCCGATATGACCATAAAGCCAAGGGCAATTCATCCACCTATTTTTCTTTTGCTCGTTCCAACCGCTTCTTGAGGATGGATTTTATGACTTTATTTATTGCTTCTACTTGCCCATTGGACTGTGGATGGGCGACTGCAGTGTACCGCTTGTCAACCTTGTATTTCTGGAAGAAATTTCTGAATTCGGCACCATCGAACTGGGTTCCATTATCAGTTATAATGGTCCTTGGAATCCCAAATCGACATATGGTATTTCTAACCACGAAACTTATCACCTTTCTCGCTGTGATTTTGGTTAAGGGCCCAGCTTCCACTCACTTTGTAAAATAGTCCACGGCGACTATTGCATACTTCGCTCCTCCTTTGGCAATTGGTAGAACTCCGATGATGTCAATTCCCCACATGGAAAATGGCCACGGACTCACCATCGACTTGAGCTGGGTTGGTGGTGCTCTGGGGATCTTGGCGAACCTCGGGCATTTGTCGCAGCGTCGTGAGTAATCAGCTGCATCTTTATTAATTGTGGGCCAGAAATACCCATACTGCAATACCTTTTTTGCTAAAGTCTGACCCCCCGTATGGTCTCCACACTCACCTTCATGTACTTCTCTTAGTACTTGCTTGATGTCGTCGTGCGCTATACACCGTAACAGGGGCATAGAAAATCCTTGCCGATAAAGGGTATTATCTTGAAGGACATATCTGGTAGCTTTGAGAACTATGGCTTGCCTCTCACTCTTCTTTGGCGGGAGTACTCCATTTCTAAGGAAATTCTTGATTGGGATCATCCACGACACCCTCTCCGGTTCTGCTTCAAAAGCTAATTTAATTTCCATTAACTCAAAGCCTGGCGATACCAACGTCTCAATTGGAACCATTTCAGTTTCCTCCAGATTGTCGGAACTTGCCAGCTTCGCTAGCCCGTCTGCCTTCTGGTTTTCAGCTCTTGGGATATGCGTTATGTTATACCGTTCCAAGTTGCTCAATAGCTCCTTCACTTTTCCAAGATAGGTAATAAGTCGAGGTCCCCGGGCCATAAACTTCTTTCGCACTTGGCAGATGACTATTTTGGAATCGCAGAATATATCTAATGCCTTTATTCCGAATTCCTTAGCTTGTTTCAGCCCGGCAATCAGGGCTTCAAATTCAGAGTCATTATTGGTTACTGAAAATTCTAGTCGCATAGCATAATATAACGATCGTCCTTCAGGAGTAACTAAGAGACTCCAGCTCCGGACCTTCGGTCGTTCTTGGCTCCATCAGTGTACAACTTCCATGGATCTAATTTTAATTTGTCTTCTAATTTGACCACCTTATCATCGATCGTCTCTTCCTCCAGAATTGTGAACTCTGCTATAAAGTCAGCCAAAGCTTGCCCCCTAATCGATCTCAGCGGCTGAAAGTTTAAATCAAACTGACTTAATTCAATATTCCACTTGATCAACCATCCTGATGCTTCGGGTCTTTGCAACACCTGTCTCAGAGGCTGATCAGTGTATATGATTATTGGGTGAGCTTGAAAATAATGGCGAAGTTTTCGGGAGGCGATCAAAAGGCTGTAAGCAAGCTTCTCAATCCTTAGGTAGTTACATTCTGCAGCTGCCAATTTCTTACTTACGTAATATCGGCCTTTGCACCTTGTCTTCTTCCCGGACCAAGGCGGTGCTAACGGCATGGGCCAATACTACTAGATAAACAAACAGCTCTTCATGATCCACCGGCTTTGAAAAAATCGGTGGTCTCTCTAGTAAGTCCAATAGATTTCGAAAGGCCTCAACACAGTCCGAAGTCCATTCAAAAAATTTCTTTCCCATTCTTATCAAGTCAAAAAACGGGACACATTTGTCTTTTTCTTTGGAGATAAATCTACTCAATGCAGCCACCTTCCCTGCAAGACTTTGGACGTCTTTGATTCTTCGTGGTTCCTCAATGTTCCTTATCGCTGCTATTTGACTGGGATTAATTTCATTTCCCCGAGAGCTCACGACGAAACCCAGAAACTTTCCAGATGCCACGCCAAACGAGCACTTCAAAGGATTTAGCTTCATTCGATACTTTCGCAGGATACCGAACATCTCTGCCAAGTCTTGCGTATAGCTAGAGGACTGCCTCGATTTGACAAGCATATCATCCACATAAACCTCCATGGCTTTCCCTATTTGCTTATAAAACATCATGTTTACCAAGCGTTGGTAGGTAGCTCCAGCTTTTTTTTAATCCGAAAGGTATGACCACATAGCAGTACAACCCCAAATTTGTAATATAGCTCGTGTGCTCTTGATAGGTCACATGCATGGGAATCTGGTTGTACCCGGAATATGCGTCCATAAAAGAAAGAAGTTCATGTCCCGCCGTCGAATCCACAAGCTGGTCTATTCTGGGGAGTGGGAAGCTATCTTTCGGGCAGGCTTTGTTCAAGTTTGAAAAATCAATACACGTCCGCCACTTTCCGTTTGACTTCTTTACCAAAACAGGATTCGATATCCAGTCGGGATATGTCGAATCTCTAATAAATCCGTTCTCTTTCAGCTTCTCCACTTCTTCTTTCAGAGCTGCCGACCTCTCTGGGCCCAACATACATCTCTTTTGCTTTACAAGCGGGTGTTTTGGGTTTATACTCAGCGAATGACTCATGATGGATGGTGATATCCCATACATGTCAGCATGGGTCCAAGCAAACACATCCAGGTTTGCCTTCAGAAAGTCAGCCAGTTCTTTTGCTCGGTGTGGATCCAACTGGGATCGAATCTTCAAAACTTTTGCTGGATTAGCTTCATCAATGGGTGTTAGTCTACTTTGTGAATTAGGCAACACAAAGTCAAGAAACCAGACATTGAAGGGCACTTTTAATTAGAAGACTTCGGTTCGGGTTGGAGAAGACTCTACAATCTAGATTAGATAGCAGCAGCTGTTCGGATCGGGTCAGAGCAAACCATCAGTTCGGGTCGGAAAGAGTCCCCTGTTCGGATCGGTGAACTCCTATTGAGTAAATTGGTAAGGCATATCTAATCGGATCGGAGGGCAACTAAATCTCAATTGGATCGGAAAGCCACCTGTTTGCCACGAAAATGGATCAGAGCGGAGCAGATTAGAGAAGAAGAGAGCGTTGCATCCAAGCCAATCCGGTTCGGATCGGATATCCCGATCCGACCCCCTTGTCTGTGCGCCTCCGATCCGAACCCATGTTCCCTGCTATTCTCCTGCAAAAGCGCCTGGATATCCGGACCGGCTATGACCAGTTCATACCCATAACGTCCTTCCCTTTGATGCGTTGTCAACATGATGGTTCATCCGAACCCGAAGAGAATGCGATGGGCGACACGTGGCCCGACCCGGATCAAGTTTCAAGCAAATTCACACCTATAAATACCCGGTCAGGAGACAAAGAGAAGGATCTTTTTTCAGCATTTTGAGAATTCAATTACTTCCATCATCCGAACTCCATTACTCCCGGAGAATCCAAATCATCTTTCATTTCCTTTTTTAGTCAGTTGAGTGAACAAAAGTGAGTTGTGAGTGAATCTTATATTGTATTTGCAACTGAATTATTGAATATAGTGAAAGATAAGTGGACGTAGGCATTTCTTCGCCGAACCACTATAAATTCTGCGTGTTCATTTTTATTTTTGTTTCATTTCATCTTGTTTCTAATCAATTTGGGTGTTAGGACCACTTTTGGGTCTAACATTTTGGTGCTTTCACTGAGAATCCTCATCTAAATTCTTTGTTTTTCGGGATCTCTTTCTACTTTTTGGACCGTTGAGTTCAAAGAAGTGAATCCTTAAGTTTCTCCGCTTTTTACATTCGTTGAAGTGATTGTCAAAGACTCATGGCCAAAGGAAAAGGCAAGGAAGTCCAGTCTGTTCGAGGAAATGGAGCTGGCGAAGATCAGCAAAATGCTGTTGTAACAAGGTCTCGGGGGCAGAGTTCAGCAGCAGGAAGAATCAATGCAGGAAATCCGAGCCGACAGCAGGGGGAGAGCTCCGACCCGATCCGGGTAGGAGACTCTGAAGCAGTGCATTCCCCCAATCTGAACCGACCCGAGCTGCTCGCTGCGCACCGATCCGACCAGGCACCCCAGCTCCGATCCGATCCGACCTCTTACCTCCGACCCGACCCGATGCTTGGTGAAGCTGGAACCTCTACTCGAGTCCCTACGAATGCTCCAATTCCAGCTACCAGGGTTGGTGATCAGGTCAATCCATCTGCGCCCATCACCCAAGGAGATTTCTCGCGCTTGCTTGATATGCTTGAGAGCACGAGGGAGGCAATGAAAGTTCATGAGCGAACTAATCTCATGATGCAGGAAAATATGAGGCTCATGAGTCGGGAGATTAGTGAACTCCGTCGGCAAAGAACTCCATCACCGGTTCGTCACACACCAGTAGACCAATCTTCATCTTCCGAGGAAGAGAGGCCCCGTGAACGAAGGCCACTCGAACGACCTCAGAACGTGGAGCAGCTGACATTTAGATCTTTGGGATCTCGTGAAGATATCGCACGAGCATTAGGAAATGATGACCCCACTCGAGGGCAAAGACTCCAGTCCCCTCTTCCCGAGATCGACCGGGAACGCAGGGAACAGAATCGAGCAGAGGCAGCTCGAAGAAGAAGAGCATCTCCTGAGCAAGAGCCTAGAAGGAGCTCGGACACTAGGGCCAGGGAACCTGAGCGGCCCCTAACTAATGCTGATGTACAGGCAATGGTTCGCCAAATTATGTCCGAGAGCCGGAATTATACAAATGAAGACTATGGCATTGAGCGAAGCCATACTCCGCTCACCGATGATATCGTCGACTTCTAATTTCCCCGACGCTTTAACTTGCCACAAATGGACAAGTACAACGGAAGGACTGATCCGGGACAGCATTTGATGAGGTATTCATGGCTAATGAATGCTGCTGCTGCCCCAGATGAAGTGAAGTGCAAAGCGTTCCCAATCTACCTAGAAGATGTGGCATTGTTCTGGTTTACCCGACTTCCTCCTCGTTCGATTTCTAATTACAAGGAATTAAGCGAGCGTTTCATGAACTAGTTCCGACTACATGCCCGAGAGTCCAAAAGCGTTATTGAATTATCGAGAATCAAACAGGCACCAGGAGAATCTTTAAGGGCATATCTTGATCGATTTAACCAAGCTGTAACTGAGGTCAGTGACCCGCATGAGCCCACTATTCTGATGGCATTGAAGGAAGGAGTCGATCCTGAATCTGAATTTGGAGACTACCTTTCTGGGAAGACACCCCCCACAAGGGAGATATTCTACGAAAAAGCCGATATTTATTTAAGGCGAGAGGAGGCCAGGGCAAACCGAAAAAGAAAATCTGAGACGGCTTCAAAGGAGAATGTGCAGAGTAATATCGCCGTGAAGCAGTCGGGGGAGAACTCTGGCAAGGTTGAAGTAAATGTAGGAAGCAAGGGTGGAAACAGCAATGCTGGAAATGGGGGAAACAACAACAACAACCGTAATTCGAGCGGTAACAGAAGAAACAGAAATAGGGGAAGTGACCCTAACAAAAGGCCCCGATTCCAGAACTACGAGAATTATACACCATTGAATGACACCCTGGAAAATATTTACCTGGATACGTATAATGTGTTGCAGTACAAAAGACCGCCACCTCGTGATTCGACCGAGAAAGAAATGGCGACAGGGAAATTTTGCTTGTTTCACGGATCTCATGGGCATTCAACCAATGAATGTCGGCATTTGAGGGATGTGATTGAGAAACTGTTGCGTGAAGGGAAGTTGGATGAGTACAAGGTTGCCCCGAGAGACAGGGGGCAAAGTGAGCAGGCTCCAAAACAGATTCTACCTGCTCCCAAGCCTACAGCGCAGCAGAAAGGTAAAGGAATTGTCATCAACTCCATTGTAGGCGGACCTCACCCGTCAATCCGAAGTTTTAGGTCAATGGACCAATATGTGAATGCTGCCAAGCATCTAGATGTGAATGAAGGTGACGATTTGGAAGATGTCGCCCCCATAAAACAACAGAAGACCATGTTCGACGACGTGGTATTTCGAAGCCGAGACAATACTGGGATTCAATCACCCACCAATGATCCGTTTGTTATTACTACCACCATTGGGTCGGCCTTGGTCCATAAAGTATTAGTAGACAACGGAAGTTCCGTTAATATTTTGTTCAAGAAGTCATTTGATCAGATGAAGCTTGAGCCCGAAGATCTGAAACCTTGTGAAGGATGGATTAGAGGCTTCAACGGAGCGACGACAGCTCCCATGGGATATATAGAGTTGCCCGTGACCCTAGGGCAAGGAGAACGTAGAAGAGTGCGAATGCTTCAGTTCGTAGTACTGGACGTAGATTCGCCATATAACGCATTTTTAGGGAGACCTGCCCTCGCTGAATTCAGAGTTTGTATCGCCCCTTGGTGCTTGTTACTAAAGTTCCCAACCGAAGCCGGGACTGGAGTAATGAGAGGGGATCAGGTTTCTGGACGGGCCTGCTATGTGGCCGAACTGAAGATGTTGATGAAAGGAGTTAATGCTGAGAGTAAGGATGCCTCGTCTCCCTCAAAGGGGGACTCGGCATAGCAATTAGAGAGATTGAACCCGAGGGAGTTGCCCAAAGGAACGCCTGAAGACCTGGATCCCAGAAAAGACGAGGAACCAGAGGCTAGGAATGCAACTCCTAACGAAGCGACAGTGGAAATTCCCATTGACAAAGCTGATCCGACGAAAGTTTTGAAGATTGGTTCTCAATTGGATCCACATCGTGCTGAAGAACTGACGGACTTCTTGAAGGCAAACTTAGATGTGTTCGCCTGGACCCATGCTGACATGTGTGGGATATCACCTTCCATTATAAGTCACAAATTGAATGTAAATCCGAAGCATCCGCCTGTGAAGCAAAAGAGACGCATGCTGGTCCCAGAGAGGTCGGCTGCTCTCAAAGAGGAAGTAGAGAAGTTGAAGCAGAATGGATTTATTCGAGATTCGACTTATCCCGACTGGATAACGAATCCCGTCTTAGTAAAGAAGCCAAACGGAAAGTGGCGGACTTGCATTGACTTTTCAGATTTAAATAAAGCTTGCCCGAAAGATAGTTTCCCACTTCCCAGGATTGACCAGCTTGTAGACTCGACAGCAGGTCATGAACTTCTTTCTTTCATGGACGCATACTCTGGATACAACCAAATTCCTATGCATGTACCAGACCAAGAGCGTATACGAGTTTCATTACGAATTTGGGGCTATATTGTTATGTTGTAATGCCATTCGGGTTAAAAAACGCTGGAGCTACTTATCAGCGCTTGGTAAATAGAATGTTTTATGATCAAATAGGAAAAACTATGGAAGTTTATGTGGATGATATGCTTGTCAAATCAAAGCAGTCTTCCAGTCATACGCAAGACTTAGCGGAAATGTTTGCTACCTTGCGAAAATACCGTATGAAATTGAATCCTTTAAAATGTTCATTTGGAGTGGCGTCGGGAAAGTTCCTTGGCTTCATTGTGAGTTCCCGAGGAATTGAAATCAACCCTAGCCAGATAGCAGCGATTAGAAACATCGAAGAACCGAGGGGAATTAAAGACGTCCAAAGTCTGGCAGGGAAGGTAGCGGCGCTGAGTAGATTCATCTCCAAAGCCACAGATAAGTGTGTTCCGTTTTTCGATTTGATAAAAAGGGGAAAGAAAAACTTCCAGTGGACTCCCGATTGTGTTGAGGCCTTTCAAAATCTGTTAGAGCTGCTAGAGAAACCGCCAATTTTATCAAAGCCCGTAGATCACGAAGAATTATTTGTTTATTTGGCAGTCTCGGCTCACGCTGTCAGCACAGCTCTGGTTCGAGAAGAAGACAAAGTACAAAGGCCGGTGTACTATGTGAGTAAGAAATTAGCAGCGGCAGAGCGCAACTACCCAAAAATTGAGAAGCTCGCTTACAGCCTCCTGGTCGCATCCCGAAAACTTCGTCACTATTTCCCAGCCCATCCAATAACCATATACACCGACCAGCCCTTAAGGCAGGTGTTGCAGAGACCCGAAGCATCGGGGAGGTTGATCAAATGGAACATAGAACTAAGTCAGTTTGATTTGAATTTTCAACCTCGAAAGTCGATCAGGGGGCAAGCCCTAGCAGACTTTATTGCGGAGTTCACCATTCCAGAAGAGGAAATAATCAATGACCGAGTGGTTAAATCCGAGGATGAGATAGAGATGAATCCGTGGAAATTATATACAGATGGAGCTAAGAATGACCGAAGGTCCAGAGCTGGAATTGTCTTAGTTACTCCCGAGGGGCGGTCGTTATATTACGCCCTGCGATTAGAATTTTCGGCAACTAACAATGATTCTGAATATGAAGCCCTGATTGCTGGGCTGAAACTTGCTAAAGATCTTGGAGTAAAAATGATAGACATATTTTGTGACTCTAAAATTGTTGTTTGTCAAGTGCGAGAGGAATTCGCGGCTCGAGGTCCTCGACTTATCGCCTACCTCAAGAAAGTGAAAGAGCTATTGAATAGCTTAGAGCGGTACAACATAACACATATTCCCAGAGTTGAAAACCAGAAAGCGGATAGACTGGCAAAACTGGCTAGTTCTGACAATCCAGAAGAGACTGAGGTAATTCCAATTGAAACGTTGGAATCGCCAAGCTTTGAGTCAATGGAAATTGAATTCGCTCTTGAAGAGGAACCAGAGAAGGAGTCATGGATGACTCCAATTAAGAATTTTCTTAAGAATGGGACACTCCCATCGAAGAAGAGCGAGAAAAGAGCTGTAGTTCGCAAAGCTACCAGATATGTTATACAAGACGATACTCTCTATAGACAAGGATTTTCTATGCCCCTGTTACGATGTATCGCACACGACGACATCAAGCGTGTACTAAGAGAAGTACACGAAGGTGAGTGTGGAGATCATACAGGAGGTCAAACTTTAGCAAAGAAAATATTGCGGTACGGATACTTCTGGCCCACGATCAACAGAGATGCAGCTGATTATTCACGACGCTGCGATAAGTGCTAGAGATTCGCCAAAATCCCCAGGGCACCGTCAACCCAGCTTAAATCGATGGTGAGTCCTTGGCCATTTGCCACATGGGGAATTGATATCATTGGAGTTTTACCAATTGCAAAAGGAGGAGCTAAGTATGCAATAGTAGCCGTGGATTATTTCACGAAGTGGGTGGAAGCTGAGCCCTTGACTAAGATCACAACAAGAAAGGTGATAAGTTTTGTGGTCAGAAATATTATATGCCGATTCGGGATCCCAAGGACGATTATTACTGACAACGGGACCCAATTTGATAGCACTGAATTCAGAAATTTTTGCCAGAAATATAAGATAGACAAACGATATACTGCAGTTGCCTATCCACAATCGAATGGGCAAGTAGAGGCAATAAACAAGGTAATAAAATCCATCCTCAAGAAGCGATTAGAGCGTGCAAAGGCAAAGTGGGTTGATGAATTGCCCCTAGCTTTGTGGGCATATCGAACAACGTTTAAAACGGCTACCGGTCATACCCCTTTCTCTCTCTCCTTTGGCTCAGAAGCTGTGATTCCAGTTGAACTAGAAGTTCCTTCCCACAGGGTGACATATTATGACCCGATGACGAATCGGGCGCTCTTACTTGAGTCTCTTGATGAAATCGAAGAGAAAAGGGACGAAGCAGACTTGCGTGCAGTAAGACATCGACGTCAGATGGCACGCTATTATGACAAAAAAGTTCGCCTCAGAACTTTTGAACCAGGAGATTTGGTGCTAAAGAGAGTTTTTCCATCCCTTCCTCACCTTGGCCCAAAATGGGAAGGGCTCTTTGTCATCCAACGGAAACTTGAAAAAGGAACCTTCAAGTTAACGACCGTAGATGGCGAAGAAGTCCCTCGAGCATGGAATGCCCAACACTTAATGCGATATTTGGATTAGAAATGCTATACTTTTTTTTATTTTTCCTGTGAACTCTGTAATAAGGCACGCCTTGTTTTGGGAAAATCTGATGATATGAATAAAGGACTATAAAGTGGATGTAGGCTACGACTTAGCTGAACCACTATAAAAATATTGTGTGTTATTTACTTTTATGCATTTACATTCATTAGTTATTCTGTTGTGATTATAAAATACAGGATAACTCAGAGCCTAAAAAGGTTGAATACAGTTTAGACACAAAAAGGAGCACAACGATTATTTGTGCAATAAGACATAAAAGAATGAGAAAACGACATTCTTAACTCTAACTCTCCAGAGAAAGAGAGAGAGTATAAAAGCGTCGCTGACTGAGTGCTGAAAAAGAAATTCTCTTCTTAACTCTAACTCTCCAGAGAAAGAGAGAGAGTATAAAAGCGTCTCCGACTGAGCGCTGAAAAAGAAATTCTCCTCCTAACTCTAACTTTCCAGAGAGAAAGAGAGTATAAAGGCGTCTCCGACTGAGCGCCGAGAAAGAAGTCTTTCCCCGTTGAACGACTGAGGAATAAACAAATGACTGAACTCGAACTCTAACTCTCAAGAGAAAGAGGGAGAGTATAAAAAATGCCAGAAAAAACGACAGGTACTGACGACACAGGAAGTGCTATCCCGTCAGAGAATTGGGAGCATTCAGATTGCACGGTTAAGCATTGAATAACTTATGGAAATTGACTGGGGACACATATGCATACACATATTTCCCCCCTCCACAACTTCGTTTCATAACTATAGACATGCATTTTTACATAAGTGCAGAACTACTAACAAATAAACATTGCAAAAAGTGAATTATTTTTATTTACAAATGAATGAATTTGTACACGGAAATAGCTAAAGAAGAAAGTGCAGGATCTGCTTTTGTAGCAACAGTTATTGGTTCACAAAAATGCTAAAAAGATACAGGGGAACCCACTATTTGGGTTTGGAATGAGCCTTCGATTTCTTGGCAGCTTTTTTCCGCATCCTTTGCTTCCTTCTCGGCTTCAGTCAAGATTCGTTTCGATTTCTTTTTCCCTGAAGATGCGGTACTGGAGCCAGTAGACTTCTTCCCGGAGGGCGGGACACTGGAATCAAGAGAAGATTTTTTAGCAAGTTCTTCGGTAATAGATCTAGTTGAAAGCTTAACAACTAACCTTGAACCTGCATCCACAACTGCGAGGGGCTTGAGGACCTCAGGATCTAGTTCTTCGGCCTTTAATTGCAAACGCTTGTCTTGGTCAGCCTTTATTGCAGCGAAGGTAACGTCATCAGCACTTTTTGACTCCCCGGTTATTGCGACTTCTGGTTCCTCATCATGCCCCCCGTCTCCGCCATCATCCTTCAAAGCTGCCATCATTTCTTCATCATGGGGAGTGGTGACCTTAGTTGGCTCACTTCCTTCCCCCAAGTCAATAGAAGCAGCCTTGTCTTCCCCTTCTTTGGCCCTATCAGCGGGCTTTGTCCCAGCGACAGCTCCTTGAGCTACATCTGTCCTTGCGGATGATTCAACACCTACAGAATGAGAAACATCGGTTATCAACTCAGGCGAAAAAAAAGGGTCTCTCATCGAATGTTCAATCACGTAGCGAAAGGTAGTAATAGCTTTGGCAAATTGAGGAGAAAAGATAGGGATACCTTCCGAAGACTTTCCAGCGGGGGTGACCACTACCTCTGGGGTTATTTCAGGAATGGGAGATAACAGAGTTGTCCGGGGAATTCCCGGGTTTTCGGGATCATACCCTTCTACTTCGGGAGTTGCAGGAGCAGAAGAAGAGGAGCCAGTTTCAGGAATGGTTTTTTGTTTAGACTTCCGTCTCTCTTCTTCCATGGCCTCAGCAATAAGGCGGCGTCCCTCAGCTAGACGCTCCGGTTCATCATCTCTCAAGTATTTCTCCATCAGTTTATCTTCATCGAGAGAATCGACCTTAAGTTCCTCTTTTTCCCACTCAACGATTTGATTCCATACTTGAACCAGAGTGGATGGATAGTCCTCGATCCAAGAAATGTTTCGACGACGAATAATGTGCGCGAAGAATTCAATCATTAGCTCGCCAAAGCCCTGAATATCAGCCTCCGCCTCTGATAGTTGCTTGCGGGCTTCTTCCGCAGATTTAATGGCACACTCCACATTGCCCTCGGCCAGAGCAGCCCTGTTTTCTGCCTCCAACAGCTTCGAAGCTAAGTCAGCATTCTTCTTTTCTAATTCAACACTCCTTTTTGCTAACTCGGCGTTTTTCCATTCAAGCTCAGCATAAGCAAGGTGTGTTTTAGCAGCTTCTGACTTGGCCTCGTCAGCTTGCTTTTTTAGTTCAGAGCGCTCCTGAGTATGGGACTCAAGCAAGTCATGATAACGCTTTTGCATGTCCTCAAACTGTTGTTTGAAATTAGAAGCGTTCTTTTGAGCGACAGCTAGTTGAGCTTGAGTGTCTTCCAAATCTTTTCCTAAGGTTTTTAAGGCCTTAGCATCCTCCTCCGCGGTCTTTTGCATTGAGTTAGCATTTGTCATTAGAGTGCGGATGATTCTAGAAAGATTGCGTGAATACTTGAACATCTCGGAATATTGTTTTTCTACCAAATCAATCTTTGCCTTGGCCTCATCTGCCCAATTAGAAGAAATAGGTTCAAGGGTAGGTAGAAAGGTCAGAGTCTCGAAGTAGTGCTCGGGAAATTGCTCCTCTAAATATGCCAGCTTTACTGCAGTTCCCGCATCTAATGGGGGAGGAGTGGGAATTGATAATTCGGTGCTCCTATGTGCAGAGGATTCAGTAGTCTCTTTATCCGACCTAGGCCGCTTAGTAGCAGGGACCTTTTGTTTACTTCGAGACCCGGTTTCTCTTGGAGGAGTTTTCTCTCTACTCCGCTTTTCATGGGAGGAAGTGGAGTCTTTAGATGGTGGTCTATCCTCCTCCCTGTGACCTTGATAGCTCTTGTATTTCTCTTGTTCCGGTCGAACTGGTGAGCGGGAACGTGAGGGCCGAGATCGATAAGGATCATAAGGTCTTCTCTCCTCCCTACCACGATCATCCCGACGATCATACTCGACATCCTGAGGAGGATTGGACATGCTGCGACGAAGCTTTCTTATATCATAATAGGATCGAGACATTGTACCTGCACGATAAAATAAACGAAGTTTAGAATTAATGGATTCATGGAGAAAGAAGTGCAATGAATGCTAATGCTGTGGTGTAAAGTGTATCCTAAGTGGTGTGTTTCCCCCCAACCAACCCGAGTCTGAAGCTAGACTAGTGCGGGCAGGCTCTTTAGCCTTAGCGGGAGTAGTTTCTTCGGAAGAAGTGAAGACTAAAGGATCCTTCCTGAAATCCTCTGAAGTATATATAGTCTCAGGTAAGGGGAGATCCCCCAAACCCTGAAATATGTGCTCATCAGCGCTAGGAACATCCCCTTCGGAAGCGTGAAGTGGCGACTCTTGGGAAGATTTTGACTTGTCTAGAGAAGTAGTTTCCTCGGGGGCAATATACCCTTCACGATGTTTTTCGGCCAGATTAGCTAGTTCATCGTCTTGTGTGGAAGAGGGAGAAGGTGAAGTTTGAAGAGGAGCTGTAGGAATTCCCGAGCCTTCTCCTATCTCTGGAACCGTCTCCACTGGAGGAATGTATGCATAAGGGACCGTCCCATGACCGATGCTACGGAAAACGGATAGCAGCCCGTGAAAATGAAGGTATTCATCTTTAAGGACCTCGTCGATAGTCAGGAATTTTTGATCGCCATTAAGAAGACGGTGCATCCGATCAAAGAACACCTGATCTGATATCTGTTTGGGATTGTCGACTGCAAACAAAAAGGAAAACAGGTCAGGGTGATGATTCAAGTGTATAGAGTCCGGGTTCAGAAAATCAACGCTTTACTTGATTTTGTCCATCTCCTGGCGCATCCAGACTGTTGCTTTATATAGAACCATTCTAGTCTGGAATCTCCAGCTTTACTGCTAAATGGTGTAGAGATTATCTTCCTTTTTGGGACTGATTCAAAGTAACAGAAAGATGGAGTTTCTCTAGTCCGATGCTTGAAATTATAGAAGAAATGAACATCATCGAACGTGAGCTCTACGCCTAGAATTTCACGATATGCTATGTACAAGGTATGCAAATAGGCATATGAATTGGGATGCAACTGCATGGGGGCAATCCGCATTTGTCTTAAGAAATCAACAATGAAAGGAGAGAATGGAGGAATGGCGCCGACCATGCACATCAATCGAGTGACCGTCATATATCCTTCTGGAGGGTTGTGGGGACGGTCAGAGCGTGAGGGCACTAGGGTGTCCCTTTTCATTATTCCATATTTTAGACAAATTCGAACAAGTCGATCGTTGTCAATTGTTGATTCAACGGAGTCCGAGGGTGATTCCAATATGATGGCTGATTCAAATTCATCGGGTGCTCGATTGTCACCAATCCCTCCTTCCTCCTCGAAACCCAGAGAAACTTCATTATCAGAAGACACCTCGTCGTTTTCCCGATGACCAACCCCGTAATCTGGACCCTCACTGTCCCATTCCGGATCGGACGAAGAAGATATATCCTCAAGAGTGATTTTGTTAGAAGTTTCCGGGGCTTCTTTCCTCTCAGCTAGACGGGAAGAGCGTCTGGGCCTCATTGTCATAGAACTATTGAAGAAGCAATAGCACGGATTAGAGTAAATTATCCCGTGCCCCCCTGTGTATGTGTGTGAACTAAAATGTGTGCAGCAAATGTGGGAAATGCAAAATAAAAGTACAACAATGTAAGACGAAGCTTTGAAGAAAAAGTGGTAGTCAAAGTTGTTCTTGAAGTTCGTTCATATTTCACAAGGCACTACCCTAACTGTTCATTGAATTGAAGATTATGTCAAGCATTGATTAACCCTGGTTGGATAAAGTCTAGTGCTTTAAGTTGGAATATGCATATCATTCAGTTCGGGTAGGGTGTGCTTATGGTTCGGTTCGGATCGGACGTGCATAAAGCTGGGATCGGATCGGATCTGCATATGGTTTGGTTCGGAGAAAACGTTCGTATTTGACATTTTAAAACCGGATCGGAATAAGCATTCGGAGCGGCTCTGCAAACGAAAGGATCCATACGTTCTTTTCATCTCTCTATCTCTTATCCCGACCCGACCTGGTCGGACAAGCATGGTTTTCTCCACATCGCGTTTCATTCCGACCCGATCCTAACATATGAACTTGCCCTCTCCTCCGCTGCTCCAGCATTTCCTTCCCCGAACCGAACCCAGTTCCTATTCTCCCCTTTCTCGTCTTAAAATGTCACCAGACCCAAACGAGGTTAAGTGTTTATGTGTATGTGCTTGAGCGTTTAACGCTGGATCCCAACGACCCCCGTTGCTACCTCGAGACGGCGAAGACGCCATCAACGACGATGATGAACGGTGGAGGAGATCCAGGCGTCGGAGTTCAACAAATGCCACACTCCAATCGTTCGAATTAACCGCAAATTATAGCTAAAGTTAGTTATTACGTAAATAATCAGAAGATTCAAAATACCTAGATGTTTTTATTCGAAGATTGAAACGAGAAGTTTTAGAGTTTTTGGAATTTTTAGGAGATAGAGTTTTTCGGTATAAAGCTGAGAGTAAAAGAAAGATAGAAGAGCTTAGGTGAGTAAGTTTATATAAGACTTGAGATGACTATTTGTATTCCCCGAATTTTACTCCGTTCGGACCGAGTCCAAGCCAGCCCACGTCTTCTGGCCCATCAACCTAGTGCAGAGCGAAACAGGAAGGAAAGGTGCTCGAGTCGGACATCGAACCGAGCCGCGATACCGAACTGGATAGAAATCTATGCGTTCCTCTAGCATCCGAACCGAGTAGAAGTCTGTGCATTCCTCTAGCATTCAAACGACATCAAAGCACGCTTCGTAAACAACAGAAGCATCCTTTGAGGGGGCAAAATGTTAGCCTACTTTGTGAATTAGGCAACACAAAGTCAAGAAACCAGACATTGAAGGGCACTTTTAATTAGAAGACTTCGGTTCGGGTTGGAGAAGACTCTACAATCTAGATTAGATAGCAGCAGCTGTTCGGATCGGGTCAGAGCAAACCATCGGTTCGGGTCGGAAAGAGTCCCCTGTTCGGATCGGTGAACTCCTATTGAGTAAATTGGTAAGGCATATCTAATCGGATCGGAGGGCAACTAAATCTCAATTGGATCGGAAAGCCACCTGTTTGCCACGAAAATGGATCGGAGCGGAGTAGATTAGAGAAGAAGAGAGCGTTGCATCCAAGCCAATCCGGTTCGGATCGGATATCCCGATCCGACCCCCTTGTCTGTGCGCCTCCGATCCGAACCCATGTTCCCTGCTATTCTCCTGCAAAAGCGCATGGATATCCGGACCGGCTATGACCAGTTCATACCCATAACGTTCTTCCCTTTGATGCGTTGTCAACATGATGGTTCATCCGAACCCGAAGAGAATGCGATGGGCGACACGTGGCCCGACCCGGATCAAGTTTCAAGCAAATTCACACCTATAAATACCCCGTCAGGAGACAAAGAGAAGGATCTTTTTTCAGCATTTTGAGAATTCAATTACTTCCATCATCCGAACTCCATTACTCCCGGGGAATCCAAATCATCTTTCATTTCCTGTTTTAGTCAGTTGAGTGAACAAAAGTGAGTTGTGAGTGAATCTTATATTGTATTTGCAACTGAATTATTGAATATAGTGAAAGATAAGTGGACGTAGGCATTTCTTCGCCGAACCACTATAAATTCTGCGTGTTCATTTTTATTTTTGTTTCATTTCATCTTGTTTCTAATCAATTTGGGTGTTAGGACCACTTTTGGGTCTAACAATGGGTTTATCCACTGTCATTTTGTTAGGAGTTGCCTTTCTATCCTCCGGTTCCTCATCTTCTCTGGGATCTAGGTCCTCAGGCATTCCCTTGGGCAACTCCTTCGGGGATGATCCCTCTAATTGCTACGCCGAACCCTCCTTTGGAGGAGGTGAAGTACTTTTAGTATCGATGTTGAGTCCCTTCATCAACATCTTTAATTCAGCAATATAACAAGCTCGCCCGGAGACTTGGTCTCCCCTCATTACTCCTGTTCCGTCTTCAGTTGGGAACTTTAGCAATAAGCACCATGGTGCGAGACAAGCCCTGAACTCTGCAAGGGCAGGCCTTCCCAAAAAAGCGTTGTAGGGGGGAATGGATATCCAGCACTACGAACTGAAGCATTTGTACTCTTCGACGATCCCCTTGTCCCAATGTTACGGGTAATTCTATATACCCCATTGGAGCTGTTGGTGCCCCCATTAAAGCCACGGATCCAACCATCACAGGGCTTCAAATCTCCAGTCTCGAGTCTCATCTGATCAAATGACTTCTTAAACAGAATGTTGACGGAGCTTCCATTGTCTACTAGTACCTTATGAACCAGTGCCGGCCCAATAGTAGGGGTAATAACCAACGAATCTTCGGTAGGTGATTGGATTTTGGTATCATCTCTGCTACGGAACACCACATCATCGAACATTGTCCTCTGCTGTTTCACAGGAGTGATATCTTCCAAATCATTACACTCGTCCACATCTATGTGCTTAACTGCATTAACGTATTGGTCCATTGCTCTGAAACTGTGGATAGTTTGATGGGGTCCACCTACTATGGTGTTAATGACAATCCCTTTGCCCTTTTGTTGCGCTGTAGGCTTGGGAGCAGACTGATTCTGGTTTGGGGCCTGTCCTCCTTGCCCCCTGTCCCTTGGGGCAGCCTTATACTCATCCAACTTCCCTTCATGCAACAACTTCTCAACCACATCTCTCAAGTGTCGACATTCGTTCGTTGAATGTCCGTGGGTTCCGTGAAATAAACAAAATTTTCCGGTAGCAATTTCTTTCTCTGTCGAATCTCGTGGCGGTGGTTTTTTGTATTGCAAAACATTATACATGTCCAAATAAATGTTCTCCAACGTATCATTCAACGGTGAATAATTTTCAAAAGTCTGGAACCGGGGTCTTTTGTCAGAATTACTTCCTCGGTTCCTGTTTCTCCTAATACTATTCCCATTACGGTTGCTGTTGCCCCCGTTTCCATTATTATTGTTTCCATTCTTGTTTCCAACATTCACTTCAACTTTCCCAGAGCTTTCCCCATACTTCTTTACAACAACATTACTCTGAACGGGTTCTTTTGGGGCAGGTCTGGACTTCCTCTTTCTATTTGCCCTTTCTTCCTCCCGTCTTAACTGAATATTGGCCTTCTCATAAAACAACTCTCTTGTGGGAGGCGGCTTCCCAGAAAGATAATCTCCAAACTCTGAATCAGGATCAACTCCCTCCATTAAGGCCATCAAAATGGTAGGCTCATGAGGGTCGCTGACTTCTGTTACAGTTAAATTGAAACGGTCTAGATACGACTTCAAGGACTTACCCAGCGCTTGCTTAATTCTCGATAATTCGATAGCAGTCTTAGACTTTCGGGTGTGAAGTCGGAATTGATTCATAAAACGTTCACTTAATTCTTTGAAATTTGATATCGATCGAGGAGGAAGTCGGGTAAACCATAGTAATGCTACGTCTTCTAAGTAAATCGGGAAAGCCTTACACTTCACAGCGTTGGGAGCAGCTGCAGCATTCATAAACCATGTGTATCGCATCAGATGTTGTCCCGGGTCAGTTCTCCCATTATATCTCTCCATCTGCGGCAAATTAAATCGTCGGGGGAACTGAAAGTCAAGAACGCCATCAGTAAAGGGAGTATGGCTTCGCTCAATACCATAATCTTCATTGGTGTAATTTCGACTCTCAAACATGATCTGGTGCACCATAGCCCATACATCATCATTGGTCAAGGGCCGTTCAGGCTCCCTGGCCCTGATGTTCGGGTTTCCTCTGGGCTCCTGATCAGGGGACACCCTCATTCTCCTAGCGTCTTCTGCTATGCTTTGCTCCCTACGTTCCCGGTCGATCTCGGGAGGAAGGAGCAAAAGCATTTGTCCCTGAGTGGGGTTGGTAAGGTTAGGATCTCTAGGCAGAACATGAGATCCTCGCATTGGTAACAGCACAGGCTCTCTCAAGCTCGGGTCATCGGGTCCTAACACACGAGCAACGTCTTCGCGGGATCCCAGAGATCCAAAGGTCATTTGTTCCAAATTCTGAGGTCGTTCAAGCGGCCTTCTTTCACGGGTTTGTTCTTCCTCTGAGGAAAAAGATTGATCCATTGCAGTGTGAAGAACTGGGGAAGGGGTCCTCTACCTGCGAAGCTCGCCAATTTCCCTAATCATGATTCTCATATTCTCTTGCATCATAAGGTTTGTGCGCTCATGGATTCTCATAGCCTCCCTAGTGCTCTCAAGCATGTCGAGAAGGCGCGAAAAATCTCCTTGGGTGACAGGCGCAGATGGATTGATCTGGTCATTGGTCCTGGTGGCTGGAGTCGGAGCATTTGGAGGGGCTCGAGTAGAGGTTCCAGCATCACCTAGAGTCGGGTCGGATCGGAGCAAAGTGACCTGGCCGGATCGGTTCAAGTTGGGGGAGCGCACCTCTTCAACATCTTCTACTCGGGTCGGATCAGAGCTTTCCCTCTGCGACCGGTTCGGATTTCCTGAGCCAGTTCGATCCGCTCCCGAGCTTTGCCTACGAGACCTCTTCATGACCGCGTTTCGCTGATCTTCGCCAACTTCGTTCCCTCGACTGGTTTTAACTTCCTTGCCTTTTCCTTTGGCCATAATTCTTCAACAATCAACCAATAAGTACTTAAAAGCGTCGGAAATTAGGGATTAACTTATTTGAACTCAACGGTCCAAAATGTAGAACGATAATCCAGAAAAACAGAGAATTCAATTAATTCTCAGTGAAAGCACCAAAATGTTAGACCAAAAAATGGTTCTAACACCCAAATTGACTAAAATTCTAATAAAATGAGATTAAAACAGAAAAGAGACACGAGATTTATAGTGGTTCGGCGTTAAAGAGCCTACGTCCACTTTTTATCACTTTGCTTGATGATGTAGGTGAATGTACAACAAGATATTCACTCAATCTCACTCATTTTTCATATACATTCACTCAATTATATATAAGATATCCTTTGAATGATGATTTGGATTCTTTGGGAGTACTGAAATTCGGTTCTAAAAAATACTCAAACTTTCAGAGTGCCAAAAAGATCCCTCTAAGTGTTTCTTGATGGGGTATTTATAGGTGAAAATTCCTCCTGGCTCCGGGTCGGATCGGGTATACGTGGCTTCCATCCCGTCACTTTCGGGATCGGGTGAGTTCTGGTGAGGACAACTCACCTAGTTAGTGGCCATCGTGGGTAGAAAACGGGTGTAACTGTCCCGAATATCCAGGAGATCGTGGAGCGTAGTAGCAGGATGCACTAGATTCGGATCAGATGGGCTAGCAGATAGGGTTCGGATCGGCACTACTACTTCCGATCCGATCTGAATACTTTCCTTCCTCCTTTGTCTCATTTTTGTTCCTACTACTGTAATTCCGATCCGAACCGGATGTATAACAGAGTGTCTTTTGTCTACTTGATCTTCTAATTTCTTGACTTTGTGTAGCCTAGTTTACAAAGTAGGCTAACAGATTCTATGTCTAATCTTTCAATCATGTGCTTGATGTAACTTATCGCATTGCTAATTTACTTCATTATTTACATATTCATTTTCTATTGAAATTATTGGTTTATTAGCTTCTATTTGGCCACTTACTTTCCGTTATCAGCCGCACGCTGCTGAAATGCACTTCCGCTTATTATTATTACATTCATTAAACTTAATCGTCCCGGTTATAAGTCTACTAATAATAAGCATATTTTTTTCTATTTCATTATAACCTTATGTTGTACTATTAGCACAGCCGTTGTTGTGGGTTTGCTTACTAACTTTGCTCCCTTAAATAAAGTTTATTAATAAGTTCTCCGTTCATCATTAATTATATCCTACGTTAAAATTCCACTTGTCCCTAGGACAAGCTTACCTATTATAGTTCATTATCATTCATATAATCGATTATAATAGGTTATATTTCTCATTCATCACATTCTCACTAAGTTCATTATTATTTAGTTAAACCTTTACTGTTGTTACCTTTCTTTATTTACAATCCTGTACATTTTTATCTTTACATGAAAATATTTCATGCACTTCATTAAATTAGTTGGTGGAAATGTATAAAAATCTATTTTCATAATATACATCAATTAAGATTCATAGTTCATGTGCACGTGTATGTTTGATTAGTGTGTAATACGACAAAAGAACCTATATTTCCCACTAATCTATATTACCTTTCTTTTTTTGTAACTACGTTCTCTATAATTTACCGTAATAGTAATTATGAAAATGTATCTCTTTTCCACCTCCAACTAATTCAGTCCACCACTAATTCCCTTTTTTAGAGTTATATATGATTTCCTGTTTTTCATATGCAATTTCTAATTACGGTAAATTTCGATGCAAAATTTGGCATACTAATTTTTTTCACTATTTCCACCATTTACTATAATATTTAAAAAAAATACACAATTTACCATCGAATTAACGTCTTAAGAACGTACACATAATCATTGTCAAATTCATGCTTTTAACATTATGATAATTCTCAAACCCAAATAGAAAGTTGTTGGGATAGATTTATATAACAGTAACATTATTAACATACTTAGGGAATGAATAATATCACAATCACAATAATTTCAATTATTCACTATGTTAAGAATTTCGGGGAGTTTAAATGATAGATATAAAAGTACTAAAAGGTACAATTTAAATCCACTCACCCGACAGCTTTCCAATTTTTGACTATGATTGATATCTGTTACTCTATAGTCTTCTTAGTTGAATCTAATATTGGTTATAGATTTACAAATCTGACACTAAAAGTATGAAAGAAATCAAAATAATTCACATTTACAGAATTTACCCCATGTAGACGAGAAACCTGAGCATCTATACTGTAGATTTATATTCTTTGTCTTCAAATCTTGAATCAGAATTCCAAAAACTAATATTCCTATTTTTGAAAGATTTGGAGAAGAAAAAAATGGCAGGGCCTTGACATCGTCTCAGAAAGTATGAGTTGGAGGCTAGGCTCTGCTAGTCTATTTATAGGTGCACAAAAGATTCTTACTCATTGGATTAAATATAATAAAATATGAGTTGATTAAACCAAAAATTAATGTTGCTTAACCTATTTGGGTCGACTTGGAACCCCGGTGGGTCGACCTCTAGGAAGACTTCCAGATCGATCCATATAAGGTCTGGGTCGACCCATTAGCTAGTCCTCTTACGTTAATTTTGACTTAATTAAATTTTGTTAACATTAACTGCAACATTCTTTTTCTTACCAAATATTCTTATGTAAATTAATTTCTTCCATTTATAAGGTATGGTTAACGTTGCGATTTCAAATTTGCCTGCATAGATTCGCATATAACCTCATGAACTTTTGTTTCTTGTTAGGTGCACATTAAATGTTATTAGTTGTGTTATTCTTTTACCAAATTTCTTTCTAATCTATTTAATTATTCCCAATATTTTTAACATGCGTTCGCATATATAAATAAATGTGTGCATTTATTCCATTATTATCTTCTACCTTTAATACACTTTAATTTCAATTTTTGATTCTATGCGTATATATTTATAAAATACTCTATTTATTTTTAAAATCCAAACATTTCTTATCTGACATTTACTTCATACTTATTTTTAATTAATTGCATGTTACTTTTGAATGCCCATTTATACATATGCACACACACACTTACATACACACGCACACACTCACATACATATCCATTTATACGCACTCATCTATATACAATTTTTTCCCCTTATATGTACATATGTGTATATATATTTCTCTTAGAACTTGCATCATTTTTAGATGGCCTTCTTAAAATTTAAAACATAATGCTGGTGGGATTCGAACTCCTAACCTCCACCTTGGGAAGTGTGTGCTTTACCAACTCACCTAAATTAGTTTTTTTTTTCATTAGATTAAAGCATTAGTAGCTCTGATCTTGTTAGTGTTTTTCTTATATCTTCTTTTTCATGGTTGTTCAAGAACTTCATAAATATATATATATATATATATATATATATATATATATATATATCTTCCTTGTTTAACTCCATTCTCTGAAAATCATAGGTCAAAATCAATTAAAAAATTATCATGGATGCTATGATGCTATTTCGTAACCAAAGTCTGAAAATTTTACAAATTTATATTTTATATTTTACTTAAAAATGCGGGGCGTTACAAGTACGATGTTGTTTCGTAAAAATATAGAGAAAAATTGCTATCATTAGTCCTTCGTTACGTCCTTACATAATAGTGTACCAAAATCGAGCAGAGATCCCAAAAATGAGCAAACAAAGTCCTATTTATAGTTGAGAAGATATAGGCTCATAAAATATATATGAGCGAAAATAGGATCGCGCATTAACTGCATTTGCAAGAATTTCGTATTTGACCCTCAGTTTAAGGGATTAGTGTTGATCCCTTCAAGGGATCAGTATTATCATTTTATATCCTAAAACTTGTGCAAACTTGAAATCCATCCTACTATGCTTGATCATCTTTTTTTTTTTTTTTTTTTTTGCCTGAAATATGCTTGCCTATCACCTGCTTTTAAGTGATCTTCCTAAGTTCTTACAACGAATACTAATCTGATTTTTCCATCTTAAAGTACGATCCAATCATTTGATTTTATACCAATCCGAATTATAAAGAATTCGACAACGTATTTTCTCTTCATTTACCTCTGTCGGTCAACATATTTAAGTGATCTAATCATGCCAATCACTATTTTCGAGATTATTTAAAGTTTCACAAGCCATATCAATCTTGATTGAACAAGTTTTCTAGAGCGATATGTTGAGTCGATTCATCTATTTTAAGTGATCAGACTGTATTGATCACCTTTTTCATGAACGTCTATCCAAACTTTCCAAAATGATCGGGCAAGTGTCGGATCGTCCTGATTCTTAGTTTTCGAGATGATCAGACTATGCCAATCGTGTTTTTTTTGAGATGATTGATCCAGTCCTATGTATGATCGATCAAATAAGCATGGAGTGATTTAGCGAGATGACCAGGTAATTTCTAAGTGATCGGACGATGCCCTAGGGTGATCGATCTAAGTCGAGTCATTTTCTGATTCTTAAGTGAAGCGATTCTGATGCTTGGTCTAAATTCGTACAAGTCCACGCTTGAGTCATGAGCGATTTAGATGTCTAAGCCCAAAGAGTAACAACCTTGTCAAAAGGCTAATTAACACTTTCCTTCCCCAAAAAGTGTGTCTCTACGGAAGACATTTTTTTGGATTAGTTCATTTCTATAATCCCTCCAGATTGAGGTTGAAAGTTCATGATTGGGTCGGGTCAATTCCGTGTCAAGTATCATCCATACTTGAATATTTGAGTTATGTCTCGACTAATCGTATCCACAGTTAGCATTTTGAGCCTCTCCAAGCTTTATTTAGAGCATGATCCATAATCATTGCATTTGAACCTCCCTCGATTTTAATCATGTATAATTGATATATGATGGTTTGTATACTTTCTGGATTGCCGTTAGGCGTACTCCATACTTCACGTTATGATTTTGGGTTGATCCCTACCAAGCCAAATATACACTTAATTAGCACTTCACGATTCTGTTGATCCCTACTAAGCATAGTCTATACTGTGGTTCTCTGTTATTTAGATTACCAAGCATAATCCATACTTAATCGCCCGTTTCTTGGATTTCTGTCAAGCATAATCCATTCTTTAGTTCTGTTTATTTATATTCTAATAAGCATACCCCATACTTGATAGTCTATAGCTAAGCATAATCCATACGTAATGCATAGCCTCTCAAGACCCTTAACATATGTAATCCATACATGAAGTTTCAACTAATTAAAGACTTTTATACTTGATGAGCATACTACATACTCACCAAGTTATTAGAGTTTAAATTAAGTTTGAAATATGATGAGCGTAATACATACTCACCTAATGATTTGTTTGATATTTGATATACATTATCCTTACAAATCCAATAGTTTAGTTTATGTCTGATAAGCATAATCCATACTCACCAGACGGTTTATTAGAGTTTCTTAATTGGATACTCCACACATGATGAGCATAATCCATACATTGCTAAGTGATCTTATTAAAGTGACAAAACAAATAATTTATATTTGATGAGCATAACCTATACACCTTAAAAGCTTGGTTAGAGTGGAAAAAAGGAAATTTTATTACAACACCAATAGGTTTTTCACCATCCCGAGCTTGCTTAGGGATCACTTTGGTTCTTCATACTAGAGTAAATTATTATTTTTTATTACCACTTGAGTAATAAAAATAAAAGAACTAAAACAAGTAAAGTAAAGTTTAGTAGCTCGGTCGTCTGAGAGCATGCCTATGGAAGTCTCAAGTTCGGTTGTTCCTGTACATGGGTAGGAAAATTAGCCACCATTATCGTCTCTTTCCCACTTGTTAATTAATGACAAGGCTTCTACGAGTACTTGGGTCGCCTACATCCCTTGAAGCCAGTGATCGTTCTTGTTGAGTTGCGGCTGTTGTTCTGTTATGGACATCTATTGGAATTAACTGTTTCTCATTCTCTCCTTAATGACATGTTACAAGTGCTTGCATTCATTTGTTTTAGGTCCATCCCTTTTATGGAATAGAAAAAATTTCCTGGAAGCTATGTCTTTTTCAGTGGGCTCCTATTCACTTTGCCTTCTCGTCAGATGGTGGTCTTTGATATCCATAAATATCCGCTTCGGACTCGCATTTAACTATGTACACTAGTCATATCTCCATTCCTTTTCGATTTGGTTTTGGGGCCTGGATTTCCGTTAGCTCTCCTCTTCCCTTTGTTATATCCAGGAACTGGACGGTCTTCATTCCTTGATGTGATTCACTTGAATAGATTCACGATCAGCTATGGAAACTCCCAGCCGTAGGAATTTATCCGCTTCAAGGTGGGAATACCCTAGGTCCAGAAGGGGTTCTCTTTCCAGAGAATTCTTGAACTCTGATTTGTCTAAGAATCCAGATACAACAGTCCTTAAGACCATGGATGGATCAGGCCGATCCAAGAAAGCTACCGCAATATTAAAATACTCTAACAATTTGCATGGAGTTTCTTTGGTTATCTGCCTGATGGTTGTGATCGTCATCATATTTTTTGGTTTAGCGATGTAGACCCAGAATCATTAAATAAGTTTCTCCATCTGGAATTCCCGATCCTGATAGAGTTTGATTTCAGCTGCCTGAACAACTTAGTAGCTAATTTCAACATTTATATGAGGAAGCACTTCGCCATGACATCATCAGACATCCCAAATACTTCCATATGTCGGATGTATCGCATCTAATGGGTGGTTCCTACCATCATAAGATTCTAGCATCGATAGCTCAAAGTCTGATGAATTGTTGCAGATGTAGATTAAGGATCTTAAGGCAAACTAAACACTAGAGTATGTGAATAACACTGTAACAGCCTGCATTTTACGTATCAGAATATCATAAAATATTTTTATTTAATTCCCTGGGGGTTGGATCATTCTCATCTTTTAACATGTTGCTTATGGGGAGGTGGGACATGTCCATAATTTTTACCAGTTTTGTTTGTGACCATTTTGCCCTTGTCAATCTTGTACATGCCATAGCATTTAACTCAGGTCGAATCAGAGGGTGAGACATGTGCCATTGGAAAGGAATTGATGATTGCCTTTCCGTTGAGTGGTTAAATTAAAGATTTGGCTCAGCGGTTTTAGAGGAATCGCTGCTTCAAGGTTTTTCAGTTGGTCACTCAGGTTTTGGGAGCTTAATTGGTTGATTTGGGAATGCCCAATAGTGGGCTGGTGGAATCCTATAAATAGGGGGGTGAGTGGAGGGAAAAAGTTTACTTTTCCATTTTCTCATCTGGAGGCGTTGATCTTCTTCTTCCTCTAACACCTTCCACCATTAAAAATCCAAATCTAAGGAGGGAAATCATAGATCTACACCATTGGAGGCTAGATCTACATCATTTTAAGGGGGAATTCATCGGATTGAGGATTTTGGTTCGAATTGCTTGCTGTTTGGATTCATAATTCTATCATTTTAGCTTGTATTGGACAATTGATGAGTAGATTACGTCTCTCACATGAATTCAATAAATTGTATGAGTAGTAGATCATGTTTTTCATCAAATTCAAGTGTTTTTCTTAGGTCCATGAATTGGTAAGTTCATTTTCATATAGATCACCCTAGGATCTGATTTAGCAAGTTTAGATAGGTAATTTCTATGATATTTCATTTAAATGTGCAAGTTAGATCCATGGTTTTTATTCATATGCATATTTGTGGTGATTTTGGTGAATTTGACATTATCCTTAATAGAATTGTCATATTGATGATATTATTGATTTCATAACATGCTTGTAGTCCTTTTTGATGAGTTGGATGATTTAGTTCGTCGGATTTATCATTTGGCGGAGTTTTGGTCGAAATCAGAGTTGAATTGCAATATACAACTTTTGGATCGGCCATAAGTTGGATCGGCCATAGGTTGGATAGCAATAAGTGGGTCGGCCTAGATAGGAAGAGTGGATCGGCCATAAATGGGTCGGCCTAGTTAGAAAGAGTGGATCGGCCATAAGTGAGTCGGCCTAGTCAGGAAAAGTGGATTGGCCTAGTTAGAAGAAGAAGGGTCAGACCAAAGTTGGGTCAGGCCAAAGCGGGTCGGCCTATTCTGGTTAGCTATTTTTGGTCAGCCATTTCTGGGTAACTATTTCGGTCGAACATTTCCAGTGATGATGTGACTTCAAAGTGAATTCAATTAGGAAGTTTGGAAGTGTTGAAAAGTGTTTGTTGTTCGTTGTATGCAACAAATGGGGAGACAACGCAAGGATGTATTGAGTTCGTGTGAAGTGATAGCTCTAAATTATTCTGAGCTAATTAATAGTTGTAATTGATAATGACTAGAGAGACGAATGCTGAAGAATTATCGTTGTCGTAGGTTCTAGCGGACTCAAAGGAAGGGTACAATTGAAGACTAATTGTAGGTCGAGTGCCGTGACTGACTTATTATTCCTTTGGGTGTACGGATTGTAAAGGCTATCACTATCATGTAATGGGGAAGGAAATTGAGGGTTCTTCTCCTAAGCTGGATAAATTAATTGATTATTTACCCATTCTCATATGCTTTATTGATAAAGTTTGTTAGTTGTTTTATCTCACATTAAGACTGTTGTCTGACTCAAGGTTTTATGTTTCCTCTTATTACCTTGGGTCGTTCATCTGGTTGTGGATGGGCAGACTAATTAACATGTGGCAGGTATTGCTTTAGTGAGGAGGACAATGTCAATCGATGGTGAGCAGGAGGCTCATGGACCAGTTTTATTTCTATCTTGTATTTGTTTCTGTTGTTTGTTGTTTCTCTAAGTGTTGTAGTGAGGAAAATTGTACAAACACTATTGTTGTTATCCATGTGTATGGGAAATACTTTTTAGCTGTCATGAAAGTTTAATGTTTTTTGCTTCACTATCACTACCTGCTGTATAGTTTTATTATATTTTATCCTTGCGCTGTGAGTATACAATAGGTTTCGTTTGTCTACCATACGTTGATGATCATCCATAGCTTCCTGGCATACCTTTCGGTGCATTGTTCCTCTTGTATAGTGGAGGGGTTGTGGGCGGTCGTCACATTTGGTATCAGAGCTCTGGTCAATGATTGTGGCCAAAGTTCGAAGATGTAATTATGTATGAGAGACGTACTTGTAGATTTCAGTTCGACGCTTACTATAAATATTAGCATATATGGTAGTAGCATTTGTACTTCTTTATCAGTTTTTCTTGTAGATGACTAATCATTCTAATTTGCAGATTCAGAATGAGTCGACGTTATACAAGACGTTCTGCTTGGGAAGAAGCTGCGTGTAACAACCCTGAATTTTGGGGTAAATTCAAAATTTTATTTTAACTAATTTTAATGGGTTTTGATATTTAAAATAATTTATTTAAAATAATAATGACTAAAAATTGATTTAAATCGAAGTTAGAATGAATAATTTAATTTTAATTATAAAAGGAGTTAGAAATAATGCGGTAGTTTGAAAAGTGAAACTTAAACTTTGACTGACCGTACAGGATGCAAAATTTAACGAATTTTAGTGAAACCAAAAATATTAGAATCTATTTAAAAATATCTTTCCAACAAATCTGAAAAATCGAAATTTCAAAGCGGGAATCAAAAGTAATGCCCAGTTTAAAATTTAGAAAGGTCGCTATGAAATTTATAAAGGTCAAAATGCTACTTTTTGCATATGAAGGAATTTGAATTCGAAACCACATCCATTTAGTTCAGAATGATGTTTCTACATTGAAAAGCAGTAAACACTTATATATTTCGAGTTTCGGAAATTATTGGTATAAAATTTTATTTTTAATAGTAAATATATATGCCTTGAAAATTGAAATTTTGCAAACGGTCTCCAAATTGAACAAAATTAATTTTTTTGGATTCAGAATGTCAAAATATAATTAAGTTTAATTTTTCATAATTTTTAGAATTAATTTGTGACCGTGGCAAAAAGATTTCGGTTTTGTCAATTTCAGTAAATTTCAATAGACTTGAAAAAGGACAATTTTTCAGACGGGCTCAAAATTGAACGAAATTAATTTTGTTATTACCGTATCGTCAAAACATAGCTAAATATATTTTTCGGGAATATTTGGAGTTAATTTGTGACCCCGATAAATTTATTTGTACGGTTTAATTAAAAATAGAAGACTTAAATTTTAAAACTGAGAAATGGGGGTCAAGATGATCGTTTGGGCCTGCGGGACATAGCCAGATGAGTCCGGAATAAGGGTAATTGGGTAAGTACGGTAGTCGTTGGGCTGAAATCAGACAAAGTTGCCAAACGGGCCTTTACTGTAAAATTAAGGAATAAAATAATATTTTATTATATAAAGTACGGCATCGTTCTTCTTCTTCCCTAATCAACCGAACCCATAGCCGCCTAAACCCTTCTACCTTCTCTCCTCCTTAGTTCCCAATCCATGAAGAATTAGCCTTGGCCACAGTTAAACTTTTTGAAGCTCTTGATCTCCTCTTTCCATTGATACCAATCTCAAACTCTCTCGTTCCCCCTAGCTCCCTCCCCGAACCCACAAACCCGCCGCCTTTGCACCCAAACCGCACCCCACATAGGCCGCCGCATCCTACACCATTTGGGGCGCCCAAAGTCCTCTCGTAGCCGGTCGTTTTTCTGCAAACCATTCGAAAAACCATCAACCACAGACGGAGAAAACTTGATTCAAAGTTTTGAAAAAAAACTGAAAATGAATGGCCAAGGTATGAATTGGTGAATACAACACTTTTAAACATCGCAAATCTTGATTTTATTTTTTTAAAATTGATATTTCACTCATACGACATTGGAATCTGAAAATTTCAGATCCTGTGGAACCGTATCGTCGAGTAGATCGTGTTGGAACTAATTGGGGCTGTTTTTGAAATTGTTTGGATTTTCAGATCTGATTTAAAGCAAGGTGAGAAATCCTGTCTATTTTTATAAATAATTATATTTTAATTACTATTCTTGCCTCTGAATCGCTATATGTATATTATTCTGTGCTATGGTAATTTAGGATTTATTTGTTTATGCATTTCTGTTGTGTTTGATATATTCGTTTGGGTTGATACGATTTTAATCTCATGTTTATTGAGATTCAAATTTATGTTCTAAATTCGCGATGAATTTTTTTTATTAATTCCAGATCTATTATTTCAGATCTGATGTTGCGCTGCTATTTACTTCTTATTTCAGTTCTATTGTTTCAGTTTGTCAATGCGATCAAAATCTCATTTTTATTGAGATTTATATACATATATGCGAATGGTTCCTTAGAATTGGTGTGTTTAACATTTGCATTTGTGTATGTGGGAAGTAGATTAAACCAAATTCATCATATTTGTTTATTGAATTGTTGGAAAGATTTTAAATGTCTTTGTTTGTTCATATTAAAAAGATTATCTTTTTAATATCGCTTTGTTGATATTAAAAAAATCTTTTTGTTAAAATAAAAGGATTGGATTTTTAACGTCGTTTTTTTAAAATGAAAGATTTGATTTTTAGCATCGTGTTGTTATAATAAAATAAAATAAAATGATTTTTTATGTCATTCTGTTCAAATAAAATTTTAAGCGTCATTTCATTTCAAACATAAGTATTATTTTTTTATGTTATAAAAGGACACATTTTTGTACATCATAAAAAGAACATATTTTTGTTCGTATTAAAAGAACATATTTTTGGTTCGTATTAAAAGTACATATTTTTGACGTTATAAAAGAGCATAATTTTGACGCAACAAAATAGAAACACATTTTTAGTGTCATGTCAATACATTAGAAATGGAACATTATTTTAGTGTCATGTCTATGTGCATGAAAATAAAAACAAATTTAGCTATGAAACTTTATTTACATTTCTCATGTGAATAAAAAGAAAAAATTTTGCATTAACATTGATTTTTGTTAAAAAAAAATGAATGACATTAACATAGTTGAAATAATAGAAAATTACATATTTATGTAATCAAAAGACATGAAATTTGCATCGTATATAAAAATTACATTTTTATGTAATCAAAAGACTTGAAAATTGTATCGTATATAAAAATTACATTTTTATGTAATCAAAAGACATGAAGTTTATATCGCATATAAAAATTACATTTTATGTAATGAAAAGACATGAAATTTATATTGCATATAAAATTTACATTTTTATATGTAATTAAAGGATGAGATTTTGCAACGTAAAATAAAATTTACATTTTTATATGTAATTAAGGTATGAATTTGCAACGTAAGATAAAAGTTACATTTTTACGTGTAATTACAGTATGAATTTACAATGTAAATTAAAAATTACATTTTTATATAAAACTTAGAATGAGAGATTTATAATGTAAATTAAAATTACATTTTTATATGAAGTTAAGAATGAGAGATTACATTGTAAATTAAAATTACATGAAGTCAATAATGAGGATTTACATTGAAATAAAAAATTACATTTTTATAATGTAATAAAGAAGTAGGATTCGAATTGAAATAAAAAAATTACATTTTTATTATTATGTAATTTAAGAATAGATTTGCATTGAAATAAAGAGACAAAGCTATAGATTACATTATTATATACAAACAAAAAGGCAAAGTTATAAAATACATTTTTATATGTATTTTATGTACAAATAAAAGTATAAGATTATTAAACTTATTTTTATTTCCATGTTATGTGTAAATAAAATGGCAGAACTAAGGACCGTATTTTTATCCACATTTCACATGTATATAGAGGTTCATATTTTACTACTAGATTTAAAATAATGATTTTTATCGTCATTTGTGATGCGGCAAAAAGATTGTATTAAGATTTACATTTTTGTTTTATATTTTTATATTAACAAAAAGGTAGATTTTAAGAAGAGATTTTCATCGTCATGTAAAATTTGAAGGAACATTTATGTGAAATTAGCAAGAACATTTATGTTAAAAATTTGAAGAACATTTATGTGAAATTAGCAAGAAAATTTATGATAAAAATTTGAAAGAACATTTATGTCAGATTAAAAAGGGAATTCGTTAAAATAATCAAATTAGGATGGAATTGTGTTAACATAAAAATGAATGTCTTTTTAATTGTGTCCCTTAACACAAATATAACTTAGAAAAATAAACGATCTTTTATTTATGTTCTCTAATGTAATTAAAAAGTAGATTTTACATGTATCAAAATCACATTTTTTTATATGTAAGTATAGAAATTGAGAAAGTACCAAGTTTTATTAAGATTTGAAAGGGGTAAGTTATAGTATCTGAAATCAAGTTATTTTGGAAATATAGAATATTCCAAAATCAAGATATTTTGAAATGTGAAACATTTTAAAATAATATTTTTAGTAGAACAATTATAATGATTAATTAAAATTGTACTTGGACACGAGGTTAGGTCACATTTGTTGTGGAAGTCTGCCCGGACCCGACCGGCATATCTAGTAGCCACAAATGTTGGGCCTAATGTGAGAGGTCCAAGTGCGCAAATACAAATTGGGCCAAGACACGAGGTTAAGCCCAACTTGTGGGATAAGTCTGCACGGAACCAACCGGCCTATCCAGCATCCACAAGTTGTAGGCCTAATGTGAGAGGTCTGGCCCATATTAAAATATAAATGGATAACTTAGAAATGGACGTTATTTTCACACCGTTATGTGTTAATAATGAAATGAATATTTTCACCTACAAGTTTGTTATAAAAGAAAGTTACATTTTAATAAAATAAGATAAGGATTATAAAAGTTTTACATTTTCTTAATGTAAATAAGAAATAGAAAAGTTACATTTTCCTTAATGTAAATAAAAAGGAAAATAGGAAATTACATTCTTTATATGTAATTGGTGTAATATAGAAACCGACATTTTTCAATGTAAATAAGGATGAAATAGAAATTATATTTTTATATGCAAATAAAAGAGTTTACATTTTTCAATGTAAACAAAAGAATGATTAGGAATTCATATTTTCCAATGTAAATAGAATATGAAATAACGGTTACATTTTCAATATGATAATATATTGAAGTATAAGTTTACATTTCTCAATGTAAATAAAATAGGAATAGAAATTCACATTTTTCAATGTAAATAATAAGATTAGAAATTTACATTTCTAAGGAATGGATTTTCATTAGAAAAATAATGAAACCTAATATACATTTGGTGTAAATTGAAAAATGGAAGAGTAAAATATACATTTTTATGTTTAGGATGTGTATGTAAAGTAAAAATAGCGATAGATCGTTATAAATTATTAACAACGATATGAAATGGTTTTCAAATTTATATATGCGAGAGTTATTTGGAAAGTCCGAGTTTACTCTCATTCCAAATAATGATACGACGTTCGAAGAATTGAAGACGGCGATTGAAGACCAACGATCTTCACATCGAATGGGTAACTAGTGTTGAGGCCCTTGATTGATTTGCTCCCAAGACGGGGCTAAATTGGTAGTTATCCGGACGTAGTGCTGATTTGTACGGATTTGGCTTTCGCTCAGACCCAGAGCATAAGATTTTAAATGGAATGAGTGTCTGACATTGTACTCTTTTATATTGTATTTATTGATTTTCTGTCGAATGTATGAATGTTTGTTGGCGGAGAATTTATTCTCTTTCTTAACACCCTTTCATATATTTCGGCAAAGGATTGGTAGTGTGATATGGAGTGACTATGTGGCATGCTAAGATGCATATGATCAAGGATTTGTTGAAAAGCAGGCTTTGTGGGATGATCAAAGCATAGCCTATTTAGGCATAGCTTTGTGTATAGCGTGACTTCGCGAGCCTCACACACCGATGGAGTCTAAAACGGGAGAAGGGAACGCAGGGAGAGCAACACGTTTCTTTCTAACTAGAAGTGGTGTTTGGGTTTTAACACGGCCCGGCATTTTACTTACGTGGATGATGGAATGAGGCGCCTCGGATGATAGGTCCTATAGGACCGGGAAACGTGTGTTCAGGAATTGCCAATCCACGAAGCTATATGTGTGGACCGGCCCTGCAGCTATCCAAGGGTGCACTGCGGGGGATCCTGAGACATTAGCTAGAGTGTCTCAAATCGGTAAGGAGCTCCTCCCTAGCCTTGACTCATGATGGAAACCCAATTTCCAATACGAACCCACGGATTTGATTGTATTACTAGTATGGAAACATAGTATTATGGTATTTATGTGTCCTAGGATTGATACATTATGATTGAACTGTTTTTGAAAAGTTATATACACTAATAATAATATCAAATTCGTTTTTATCGTACCAAGCATGTTTAATCACCATAAGGTAAAACTCTATCCTCTGGTGTGCGTTGCATTGTGTGATGGGACGTGAGTATTATGGTGATTTCATTTTTCTCAAAAGCATAGCGTTGTTTTACGATTTACTTTAAGTTATGCACGACAATCCATTGGAGTAAACCCGTTCCGCATTAGCGGCGTGGTCATTGGATTTGCCTTATTACTATAAGTTAAATTAGCTAAGAATTCTCACACCAGTCCCATGACTGACCCGTTGTTTGTTTCTACCTTTATAAACTCAGGTGCCCTCTTTCCACACGGGCAGTCGAGTAGTTTGTCTACAGGTTCTTATCTCGAGTAGGATTCTGGGTTGAAGCCTAAAATTGTGTCCAAAGCATAGTTGTCTTCCGCTGCCTTATTTATTTTATTTCCGCTGCATTGTATTGTATTAAAATATTGTAATTTAGCTTCCGCTGTAATTTTAATCGATATACTATGATATTCTGTACTCTGATGTAACATTTTTGTAATGTTTATAAAGGTCTTCTGTTTTTGTTCTGATGTGTTGTAACCCAAAGTAAGCGTATCCGGCGATTTCCCGCAAGGGCAATTTTCGGGTCGTTTCATTTTGGTATCAGAGCTTTGGTTAGCTCAAATCTTTGGGGTACAACTCATTAGAACGGGACAAAAGACTCATTGGAGATTGGATTAGTAATATCCAATAAGAATACTCATTAGAGATAGGATCAGCAGTATCCTAGAATGAGAAAACTCATTAGAGATGGGGTTTGTAATGCCCTAGAATGAGTTGAGAGTGGTAAGCCTATAATATACGTATTTGTAATTATAATCTGTTTTAGAAAATATGATTTTTGAATATACAATAGTTATACATTTTAAAAGTTAATCAACTAATTGATTGATGGTTGTGTAGTGTAATTATTAGTTCAACTAATAAAATTATAGAAACGAATTAAAGAACGAAAGATGAGATAGGATACTTAAACAACTTTAGCTTCGTTCCTTTTCGAGGACGAAAAGTTCTTAAGCGGGGGAGACTGTAACAACCCTGAATTTTGGGGTAAATTTAAAAATTTATTTTAACTAATTTTAATGGGTTTTGATATTTAAAATAATGATGATTAAAAATTGATTTAAATCGAAGTTAGAATGAATAATTTAATTTTAATTATAAAAGGAGTTAGAAATAACGCGGTAGTTTGAAAAGTCAAACTTGAACTTTGACTGACCGCACAGGATGCAAAATTTAACGGATTTTAGTGAAACCAAAAATATTAGAATCTGTTTAAAAATATCTTTCCAACAAATGCGAAAAATCGAAATTTCATAGCGGGAATCAAAAGTTATGCCCAGTTTAAAATTTAGAAAGGTCGCTATGAAATTTATAAAGGTCAAAATGCTCCTTTTTGCATACGAAGGAATTTGAACTCGAAACCACTTCCATTTAGTTCAGAATGATGTTTCTACATTGGAAAATAGTAAACACTTATATATTTTGAGTTTCGGAAATTATTGGTATAAAAATTTATTTTTAAAAGCAATATATATGCCTTGAAAATTGAAATTTTGCAAACGGACTCCAAATTGAACGAAATTAATTTTGTTTGATTCGGAATATAAAAATATAGTTAAGGTTAATTTTTCATAATTTTCAGAATTAATTTGTGACCGTGGCAAAAAGATTTCAGTTTTGTCAATTTCAGTAAATTTTAATAGACTTGAAAAAGGACAATATTTCAAACGGGCTCAGAATTGAACGAAATTAATTTTTTTAGGACTGTATCGTCAAAAAAAAGCTAAATATATTTTTTGGGAATTTTTGGAGTTAATTTGTGACCCCGTAAATTTATTTGTATGGTTTAATTAAAAATAGAAGACTTAAATTTTAAAACTGAGAAATGGGGGTCAAGATGATCGTTTGGGCCGGCGGGACATAGCCAGATGAGTCCGGAATAGGGGTATTTGGGTTGGTATGATAGTCGTTGGGCTCAAATCAGAAAAAGTTGCCAAACGGGCCTTTATTGGAAAATTAAGGAATAAAATAATATTTTATTATATAAAGTACGACATCGTTCTTCTTCTTCCCGAATCAACCGAACCCATAGCCGCCTAAACCCTTCTACCTTCTCTCCTCCTTAGCTCCCAATCCATGAAGAATTAGCCTTGGCCACAGTTAAACTTTTTGAAGCTCTTGATCTCCTCTTTCCATTGATACTAATCTCAAACTCTCTCGTGCCCCCTAGCTCCCTCCCCGAACCCATGAACCTGCCGCCTTTGCACCCAAACCGCACCCCACATAGGCCGCCGCACCCTACACTATTTGGGGAGCCCAAAGTCCTCTCTTAGCCGGTCGTTTTGCAGCAAACCGTTCGTAAAACCATCAACCACAGACCGAGAAAACTTGATTCAAAGTTTTGAACAAAACTGGAAATAAATGGCCAAGGTATGAATTGGTGAATACAACACTTTTAAATGTCGCAAATCTTGATTTTATTTTTTAAAAATTGATATTTCACTCATACGACATTGGAATCTGAAAATTTCAGATCCTGTTGAATCGTATCGTCGAGTAGATCGTGTTGGAACTGATTGGGGCTGTTTTTGAAATTGTTTGGATTTTCAGATCTGATTTAAAGCAAGATGAGAAATCCTATCTATTTTTATAAATAATTATATTTTAATTACTATTCTTGCCTCTGAATCGCTATATGTATATTATTCTGCGCTATGGTAATTTAGGATTTATTTGTTTATGCATTTCTGTTGTGTTTGATATATTCGTTTGGGTTGATACGATTAGAATCTCATGTTTATTGAGATTCAATTTTATGTTCTAAATTCACGATGAAATTTATTATTAATTGCAGATCTATTATTTCAGATCTGATGTTGCGCTGCTATTTACTTCTTATTTCAGTTTGTCAATGCGATCAAAATCTCATTTTTATTGAGATTTATATACATATATGCGAATGGTTCCTTAGAATTGGTGTGTTTAACATTTGCATTTGTGTATGTGGGAAGTAGATTAAACCAAATTCATCATATTTGTTTATTGAATTGTTGGAAAGATTTTTAATGTCTTTGTTTGTTCATATTAAAAAGATTATCTTTTTAATATCGCTTTGTTGATATTAAAAATATTGGTTTGTTAAAATAAAAGGATTGCATTTTTAACGTCGTTTTGTTAAAATGAAAGATTTGATTTTTAGCATCGTGTTGTTATAATAAAATAAAATAAAATGATTTTTTTTATGTCATTCTATTCAAATAAAATTTTAAGTGTCGTTTCATTTCAAACATAAGTATCATTTTTGTACGTTATAAAAGGACACATTTTTGTACGTTATAAAAAGAACTTATTTTTGTTCGTATTAAAAGAACATATTTTTGGTTCGTATTAAAAGTACATATTTTTGACGTTATAAAAGAGTATAATTTTGACGCAACAAAATAGAAACACATTTTTAGTGTCATGTTAATACATTAGAAATGGAACATTATTTTAGTGTCATGTCTATGTGCATGAAAATAAAAACAAATTTAGCTATGAAATTTTATTTACATTTCTCATGTGAATAAAAAGAACAAATTTTGCATTAACATTTATTTTTGTTAAAAAAATAATAATATGAATGACATTAACATAGTAGAAATAATAGAAAATTACATATTTATGTACTCAAAAGACATGAAATTTGTATCGTATATAAAAAAATTACATTTTTATGTAATCAAAAGACATGAAATTTGTATCGTATATAAAAATTACATTTTTATGTAATGAAAAGACATGAAATTTATATCGCATATAAAAATTACATTTTATGTAATGAAAAGACATGAAATTTATATTGCATATAAAATTTACATTTTTATATGTAATTAAAGGATGAGATTTTGCAATGTAAAATAAAAATTACATTTTTATATGTAATTAAGGTATGAATTTGCAATGTAAGATAAAAGTTACATTTTTATGTGTAATTATAGTATGAATTTACAATGTAAATTAAAAATTACATTTTTATATAAAACTCAGAATGAGAGATTTACAATGTAAATTAAAATTACATTTTTATACGAAGTTAAGAATGAGAAATTACATTTTAAATTTAAATTACATGAAGTCAATAATGAGGATTTACATTGAAATAAAAAAAATTATATTTTTATAATGTAGTAAAGAAGTAGGATTCACATTGAAATTAAAAATTTACATTTTTATTTTTATGTAATTTAAGAATAGATTTGCATTGAAATAAAGAGACAAAGCTATAGATTACATTATTATATACAAACAAAAAGGCAAAGTTATAAAATACATTTTTATATGTATTTTATGTACAAATAAAAGGATAAGATTATTAAACTTATTTTTATTTCCATGTTATGGGTAAATAAAATGGCAGAACTAAGGACCGTATTTTTATCTACATTTCACATGTATATAGAGGTTCATATTCTACTGTTAGATTTAAAATAATGATATTTATCGTTATTTGAGATGGGGTAAAACGATTGTGTTAAGATTTACATTTTTGTTTTATATTTTTATATTAAACAAAATGGTAGATTTTAAGAAGAGATTTACATCATCATGTAAAGTTTGAAGGAACATTTATGTGAAATTAGCAAGAACATTTATATTAAAAATTTGAAGAACATTTATGTGAAATTAGCAAGAACATTTATGATAAAAATTTGAAAGAACATTTATGTCAGATTAAAAAGGGAACTCATCAAAATATTCAAATCAGGATGGAATTGTGTTAACATAAAAATGAATGTCTTTTTAATTGTGTCCCTTAACACAAATATAACTTAGAAAAATAAACGATCTTTTATTTATGTTCTCTAATGTAATTAAAAAGTAGATTTGACATGTATTAAAAATCAAACAATGTTTATCTACCCAAAGGAAAGCATGGCAAATTCAGAAGTCAGAATCCAGAATTCAAGTTCGTTGTTTGTTGTAAGTATAGTGATTTTTCCGATGGGAATAAAATTAAGATTTGATTCGATGTAAAATTGAAATGGAATTGTGCTATTGTATAACGACGATGTTAATTCATATCTATGTGTTGCAATGATTGTATTATGAATGGTATTGGATGTTTATGGTATAATTAGCTTGATGTTGGATCCATTAGAATGTTTGTGGATTAATCTAGTTAACGTTGGATCTATTCAAATTCACATACAAGTTATTTGGTTCATATCTGTATGTGATTAAGATCTCATGTATGTACTTTATGCTAAACCTCTATGCCTAAATGATTAAGTTCATATACATGCTCATATGTTTATACAAAAGTTGCAAGTTCATAATTGGATCCATGCCAAGATCCACTTTAATACACATTTCATGTTATAATTGGACATATAATTGGATTTAGTTCACACATGTGAGAAAATTATGGACATGTCATATTCTTGTCATATGCTAGTGATGTTCGATGTTATACCTAGATCTCAACATGTTTAGGCTTATGTTGTCTAAATCATATGCTAATTCATGTGACACTTATTTAGTTATATCCCTATTTCAATGCAAGTTCACATATATGTAAGTTGATTTAGCCTATGTTGCAAATTCACATATATGTAAGTTGATTTAGCCTATGTTGCAAGTTCACATATATGTAAGTTGATTTAGCCTATGTTGCAAATTCACATATATGTATGTTGATTTAGCCTATGTTGCAAATTCATATTTATGTAAGTCGATTTATTATGTGTTGCAAATTCACATATATGTATGTTGATTTAGCCTATGTCGCAAGTTCACACCTATGATGTTCATATTAACTATGCCGATAATGCCAAGTTTACACATATGTCATGTTTATGTTAATGAATTTCTTTATGCCAATTTTGTGTACGCTAAATTAGGCTAAGTTTTTAGTCTAATATTATATCTTAAAAATCATGCGGATGAAAAATTAGGCCAAGATTGTTAGCCAAATATTTAGACGGGGTAACGTTGGGAAAAATTGGCAATTATCGGAAACTTGACATAAATTGGTGAAAAATATATGTATTGGCATGTTTGTCACATGCCAATAATTGGTAGCACTTAAATGGTACAAAATTCTTATACCAAAAATGATGAACTTGGAAAGTGGGCCACAATATTTAATTGTTAACAAATTTACATATAACAAGTAATAGAGACAAATATGTAAATTTAGAAAATATGAGTATGCTTAACCCGAGGTTGGATTGAGTTGTGATGTAAACCTGCCCGGACCCGCCCGACTGTCCAGTAATCACAACAATACCTATCCAATGTGAGAGGTTAAGCATTGAGCCCAATAGGGATCCGAGGTTAGACTGAGTTACGGTGTAAACCTGCTTACAACCAACCGGCACATCCAGTAACCGTAACAATACCTGTCTAACGTGAGTGGTCGGTGCTTTAAAAAGCTAAGGACAGACAAGTCAGGATAGTAGGGTTAAGTTAACTAAAACACTTAACCAATTCAACATGTTTATTAAACTAATGGGTGGGGTTAGGTAAATACAGACAATTAACCACTTAACATGTTTGACTAGAAAACCCTAGTAACGGGACCCATTTCAGCTGTAACCCAATTAGGTATCATGGTACCCTAAAACTAGGAAGGGTGGGGCATGATTACTGGGCTGATTGTAAGCAGTCAAAAGCGATGGCGGTTGGTGCAGCAGTGTGGGTTCTAACGGAGTGCGGGCGTGCACACACTTTGGAGCAGACAAACAGGGCACTGGGCACCAGTAGTATTACCTATGCATTCTAGGATTGTGTCGGGCCACCACCATGGGACTTGATACACCCCATGTTGGGACCAACATAGATATCTACAATCATTGGGGGCCGTATGACACATATGATTTTGCGAGTAGGAGCTGATCTTTAGAAAGGGGATCACTTCACCCCGATCATGGGGTGCTAGTTGAGACAATACAAGTAGGTGCAGAGATATAGTGTGGGGTGCGATAGTATATTTGGTTCAAACTGCTTTATCTTAATTTATGATACTTTCCTATTTCCAGTTTATACCTATCATGCCCTTTTTTTATTCTCATACTGAACAGTCACTAGACTTACCAGGCTTTATGACTGACTCTATTTTTCTTTCGTCTTCTTTCCTTCCATCCCCCCCTAGGTCCACAAGGGGGAAACAACCCAGCTTAGTCAGACTCTTTGCAAGCTTCAAGATAGTAGATGTATGGTTTGGACTTTATTTCCTTGGCTATGGCTTTTGGACACGTTCTATGGGGATTTATGCAGCTTTTATTATGTTTTATGCTTCTTTATTTAAAAATCAAGACAAAAATGATGATGTAATGTTTTGGAAGTTATTATGAGACAATTATGGAAATGTTTTGTATGAACACGTATTTATGAAATGAAAGTCTATTTGTTTTCCGCTGCTTATACATATGTATTTATATCTGTCTTATGTTTTATCTGTGACTTTTACTTATAAACCTCCACCGAAGTTAAGGCATTCCCTTTGTGAGTGACCTTAATGGAGGTGGGGTATTTCAGGAGGCACCTTATTCCTCGTCCCATATGTCTAATACAGGAGAGAGGCCCTCGCATATCCGTCGATCCCCAAGTACATCTGGATGATCACCACTTATTACCTCGTCTTGGGTGTACAACCCAATAAAGACATCAGTAATCATCCAAACGATGTGAAGACCTCTGGACTTCAACCACCGTCTTCATCTTCGACTTATCGTCGTATCAGTTATTCAGAATGGGATAAACCCGGTCTTTCCTAATAACTCGCGTATTTTATAAACAAGTGTTACACAAACATACCATACGCCTCATTCCAATCCAGAATAATTTTTTATTCAAATATTCTTTTCACAATTTCAAACCATATTAAGGTTTTCCAAACTAGTCGGGATTAGCGAACCTTACCGAAGTAATCATTTATTATATTTCCCAATCCCATCCTTTTCATCCCATGGAGAAAAACCGGTAACACCCCATATCTAACACAACAGTGTTATCGGTAAATATTAATTACCATTTCACGTTCAAATTTGATTAAAGATTTAACTATCGCTCAGAGCAAAACTGGTGATACTACATTCTCGTTCATTTCCCGAATTTGATAATTTAAATTATCACATTCTCATTTCAATCTAATTAAAGATTCATTAAAACTTCACTTAGTTTTAATCTTCCCAAAAATCAATATTAATGATTATTCAAAGCTAAGAAATTAATCTTATCTTTAACTGGGTTAAAGAACCAATGTCATTTAAAACACGGTTCACGATAAACCCAAAATCACATTCCATCAGTCTCTAACCGTCAATTAGTAAGAAAACAATTCCCTAAACATTAATCCCGAAGGCCGAAACCAACATTAGATTAATACCCAGGAAACCATTCAACTTAACTAATCTCCAGTTAGTTTCTAATTTTCCTAAAATCCGTTGGGTTTAAGAACAGTAATATTAAAGGTACCATTCACGACAAACCCAAAATCTTATTCCAGTGCTAATCGGGTTAAATAATAAGTGTTATTTAAAACACCGTTCACGATAAACCCAAAAATCTGATTTGATATTAAATACAAGGCACTGAATAGAAAATATATCGGCTTATATTCAATAAAAAATTCTGAAATCAACAAATATTGTATTGGAATAATGATATATATCTTTCAAATTACTCCACATATGCATATAATCACGGAATCCAATATCGAAATATTCTGAAGATAATTTCGATTCAAATCCATTCCAATTCATATATTGGAAATTCCGGTTATTTTTAAAACCATTTCAAATCCAATTTATTTAAAAATATTGGATTATAATTCTAGTTCATAACTAGTTCATTTTGATAAAAATATATTTTTATCTTTTCAAATATGGAATTTTTCATCCCAGTTCTTCCCAAATCATTTATTATGATTTTACACAAATTATTGATATTTTTAATAATTTTATCAAGGGCCGTACAGTCGATTTTCATAAACGGTCATCGAACTGCACTTACAACAACCTTTTTCAAATTTGATTTGGAGATGTTTCCAAATCCAACCGTTAGATTTCAAATCTCTTATATTCGTTGGAAAGCTCTTTTCGATATGAACCCAATGGCCTCGGTTTTATGAGCGTCCGACGGTCGAAAATCCTGTAACGTCAATTCGAACTCAATGATCGAAATTCGCGATCGGTCGCTGGGTGGCGCTTTCAATTCAAGCCATTAATATATATATTATATATATTTCATCGATTCCATTTAAAAAATATTTTATAAATCGTTTTAAAACGATTCCAACTTCTTTTCCAATTTTAAACCAAAATTGAATATTCTACATCATTATAATATAAATGATGGTATTTTCAAAACTTAGATTTTGAAATTATTTCCTTTTCGATATTCATTTTAAAAATGAATAAAATCGATATAAATATCATTCGCGTCAAAATAGCGCATATCTAATCAACACGGCTTTATATATTTAAATATTTTTGTATCCATTCCAAATCGGACATCAAAAATCATATTTTGATCTTTTACTGAATACTGTTTTAAAATATTCCTTATTTTAAAATATTCGTTATTTTAAAAATATTACTTCTTCCTGAACTAGAATCAGACACAGTCAATCACCATATAATGTTGTTTATATGGATTTCATACAACACATGTATACAACAGCCATGAGGAACAATCAACCATCATCCAGAGTGCATTCTACACTATATAAGCATTAAATATGAATAATTAACGCTTCTACATCATGTCAAGCAATCGATCGATATACCACTAAACAATTGGGATTAGTGTACATCAATTATCATCCCCATACCCGTGTGGGGTTTCAAACAACAAGCACAAATTTTAATTGTGCAGTTGGGCGATGTGCAAAATTCAACGTCCCAATCCATATCAGTCAAATGGGTGTACATAAACAAATCGTCCGATTTATAAATGAATATTTATTTTATTTCAATACATGAATATATTCTTTTATTTTATTTCACATCAAAATCCAAATTCACACAAACAAATCAATCCAAACACACAACCAAACAAGTCATCCATGGTCTATGGACGACAGGGAGCAGTTCATAAATGCAGTTATAAAATAAATAACTGAACACGAAATGTTTTTAGTGAGAAGTTCTCGCCTTTGGGATCCACTCCTCCATTCTTTATTTCTGAATGGTCTGGATTCCGTTTCGCTTTCAGTCATTTTCATCGCCATTTGTTTCACGCAGTTGATTATTAAAAATCACATTTTTATACTGTTACTTCATACATAAAATCATATGTTTATGTTTATATTATAAAAATTATATTTTTATAATTCAGTTTTCCATATTTCTATAATGCTAATTCTTATATAAAAAAATCGTATTTTTATATAAAGAGAATTCATGTAAAAATCACATTTTTATTTCGCTCTCTTCATAATAAAAATCATATTTTTATTCTGCTAATTCATATATACGACTAGACCAAATGCCCGTTTTTTTCTTCTATACTAAAATCATATTTTTATTATGCCATTCAAATAATAAGAATTACATTCATTCCCACAAAAATCATACCTTTTTATATTTAAAAATCACATCTTTTTATTATTAAAAATCACATCTTTTTCTACAAACAAAAAATCTAATCTTTTATTCGAATAAAAAAAATCAAAGCTTTCATGAATTAAAAATCAAAGCTTTCATGAATATAAATATCATTTTTTTCATGTATATAAATCGTGTTTTTATCTCGCTATTCCTCCGGTCCTCATTTAAATATAATCATGTTTTTTATTCACCAATACATATACAAAAATCGAATCTTTATAGGCTAACCCATCTATATATAAAAAAACAAATTTTTAAATGCATAAATAAAATTAAAACTCACTTTGTTTGTCCGGAAGGGAGGAGGAGTGGCTCGGCTTGCAGTAGCGACGACCAGGGTGGATGAAGCATTGAGGAGCGGTTGTAGCAGTCGGCGGCGGTCTTCGATGGTGCTTGCGGGTCCTGGAGTTCGCAACTGGGGATTCAATTGAAGGAGGAGATAGGAATGAGAAAGGGGAGGGGTGGCCAAAGAGGTGGCAACGCCGTGGTTTGACAGGTGATGGCGCGATGGGGGTGGATCTCGTTTTGCGCGCTCGAGGCGCAGTACGCGATGCTGAAGCAAGGGAAGAGGCAATGGGGAAACGATGGAGGGGGAGGCGGATGATGAGCGGAGACGGTGAAGGGTTGGCTAGAGGTCAACAGCGTTTTTCCTGAAGGGGGGAGATGATTTCATCAAGGGAAATGAAGTTGGTAGGGGGGTGTTAAACAAAAAGGGGTTTATATTTTATTATTATATTTTTTTCTTTTTAATATTCTAAAAAGTTGACTTCCCATTTGAACTCCAAACCCAACGACTGTCGCCCTAGCTAATTACCCACATCCCGAACACAATAGGATATGTTTCGTAATCCAATTCGGCTGTTACGATCTGTTTCTCTTTAAATTAAAATATAAATCGGTTTATATTTAATTTACATGTACATTTTAATTTACCGGGGCCACATACGGACCCCAAAAATTCCTGAATTTTTTTTCTAGCTTCATATTGACGATACGGTCCTAACAAAACTAATTTCGTCAAATTTGAAGACCTTTTGAAAAATGGTCGTTTTCCACTCGATTAAATTCAAACTGAAATTACCAAACATGTTTTCCTTTGCCACGCTCACATATTAATTCCAAAAAATATGGAAATTGGAATCTAGCAATAATTTGACATTCCAGATCCAACGAAAGTGGTTTCGTCGAAAACGGAGGTCGTATTCAAAATCACCATTTTTAAGGGCTAAAATTCCATTGTGACTATTCTGAATTTTCAACTGGGCATAACTTTTTATTCCCGTAATGAAATTTCAATTTTTCATATTTGTTGGAAAGATATTTTCGAACAAATTCAAATATTTCTGGTTTCACTAAAATCCGATTTATTTTGAATCCTGTACATTCATTTGAAATTTGAAATCGAATTTTCAAACTACCGCGCCATTTCCAATTCCTTTTATAATTAAAAAAATATATTTATATTCTAACTTCGATTTAATAAATATATACGTTCTAATTCTATTCAAAATAAATTTCTAGTCGTTATTATTTAAAATAATTCGTTTTAAATATTCAAAATTTATAAAAATTGCCAAAATAAAAATTTTAAATTGGTTCTGATTTTCTGGGTTGTTACAAAGGCGGCCCAAGATCGCCAGAAGATATATGCAGATAAGCGTCGAAAAGATTTGGAATTCGAAGTTGGTGACATGGTATTCATGAAGATTTTGCCATTAAAGCATCTGGTTCGATTTGGGAGTAAAGGGAAGTTGGCTCCTAGGTTCGTTTGATCATTTCCAATAGTCGAGCGAATTGGAAAGCTCGCATATAGATTGGAGTTACCTGAGAAGAAATCGAGCATGCATAATGTGTTCCATGTGTCGTTTCTGCACAAGTTCGTGCATGATTCGAATGTGGTGGTATCTCCAGAGCAGTACAAAGATCTAGAAGTAGAAACCGCAGTTGTGAAACCTCGTGAGCCACTTCGTGCTGTGGGGAATGGTATGAAACAACTTAGGAGGAAGACGATTAAGCTGGTCAAGGTACAATGCAGCGAAGATGATTACGATTGTACATGGGAGACGGAAGAGAGCATGAAGGCGACTCATCTAGAACTCTTCGTCGGTAGGATCCTTTGATATCGTACCCTTGTTATATAGTTGTATCTTGTTGATTGTTTGATAGAATTCCACGTGCTAGGATTAGGCTATGGATGCATGGCTTGATGGTTGCTAGTTTGGATGATAGAATTGGCTTCTCATGGATGATAGGCATGCGGAATTGTTGTGATTGCTTTTGTTTGCTTGGAATTTCGGGGGCGAAATTCTAAAAGGGGGAAGAATGTAACAGCCCGCATTTTACGTATTGGAAGATCGTAAAATATTTTTATTTTATTCCATGAGGGTTGGATCATTCTCATCTTTTAATATGTTGCTTAATGGGATATGAGACATGTCCATAATTTTTATTGGTTTTGTTTGTGACCATTTTGCCCCTATCAGTCTTGTATAGGGAATAACTTTTGACTCAGGTCGAATCAGAGGGTGGGAACTATGCCATTAGAAAGGAATTGATGATTGCCTTTCCGTTAAGTGGTTACATTAAAGATTTGGCTTAGCGGTTTGGGAGGAATTGTTTTTTAAGGTTTTTCAGTTGGTCGTTCAGGATTTGGGAGCTTAATGGGTTGATTTGGGAAGGTCCACTAGTAGGTTGGTGGAATCCTATAAATGGGGGGTGAGAGTGGAGCGAAAAAGTTTACTTTCCCATTTTCTCATTTATAGGCATTGATCTCCTTCTTCCTCTAACACCTTTCCACCATTTAAAATCCAAATCTAAGGAGGGAAATCATAGATCTACACTATTGGAGGTTAGATCTAGATCATTTCAAGGGGGAATTCAACAGATCGAGAAGTTTGGTTCGAATTGCTCGCTGTCCGGATTCATAATTCTATCATTTTAGCTTGTATTAGAGAATCAGTGAGCGGATTATATCTCTCACATGAATTCAATAAAGTGTATGAGTAGTAGATCATGTTTTTCATCAAATTCAAGTGTTTTCCTTAGATATATGAATTGGTAAGTTCATTTTCATATAAATCACCCTAGGATCTGATTTAGCAAGTTTAGATAGGTAATTCCTATGATATTTCATACGAATGCGCAAGTTAGATCCATGGTTTTTGTTCATATGCATATTTGTGGTGATTTTGGTGAATTTGACATTATCCTTGATAGAATTGTCATATTGATGATATTGTTGATTTCCTAATGTGCTTCTAATCCTTTTTGATGAATTGGATAAGTTAGTTTTGTTGAATTTATCGTTTGGCAAAGTTTTGGTCGAAATCAGAGTTGAATTGCAATATGCAGGTTTTGGATCGGCCATAAGTTGAATTGACCATAAGTTGGATCGACCATAGATTAGACCGGCCATAACTGGGTCGACCTAGTTAGGAAGAGTGGATCGGCCATAAGTGGGTCAGCCTAGTTAGGAAGAGTGGATCAGCAATAAGTGGGTCGGTCTAGTCAGGAAAAGTGGATCGGCCATAAGTGGATCGGCCTTGTCAGAAGAAGATGGTCAGACCAAAGTGGATCAGCCTATTCTGGTCAGCCATTTCTGGTCAGTTATTCCTACCATTTATGGGCAGGTATTTCTGGTCGAACATTTCCATTGATGACGTGACTTCAAAGTGAATTCAATTGGGAAGTTTGGAAGTGTTGAAAAGTGTTTGATGTTTGTTGTATGCAAAAATGGGGAGACATCTCAAGAATGTATTGAGTGATAGCTCTAAAGTGTTCTGAGCTAATTAATAATCATAATTGATAACAACCAGAGAGACAAAGGCCGAGGAATTATCGTTGTCGTAGGTTCTACCGGGCTCAAAGCAAAGGTACAATTGTAGGCCAATTGTAGGTTGATTGCCTTGGGCGTTGTGTATGGCCCAGACACATGTTGAGTATAACGTGTAGCATGTGTTGAGTATAGCATGTGAAGTTTTGCTAGAACCGGGGCGTCGTGCATGGTCCTTAACAATTGACGGCAAATTGTTAGCCAGTAATAAGATAATGAAGTTTCAAAGCAAGGTTGGCGGTGATAGCCAAAGTCAATCATGGACATTTGAATGCATGTTGTGATCATGATTGAGTTGCTTTGCCATATATGAATGGATGCTTTAATTTCCGTGACTGAATTGTTATTCCTTTAGGTGTATGGATTGTAAAGGGTATCACTGTCATGTAATGGGGAAGGAAATTGAGAGTTCTTCTCTGGACCTAGGTAGATTAGTTGATTATTTACCCATTCTTGTATACTTTATTGATGAAGTTTGTTGGCTATTTTTTCGCTCACTAAGACTGTTGTCTGACTTAAGGTTTTATGTTTCCTTTTATTACCTTGGGTTGTTCATCGGTTGTGGATGGGCAGACTGAGTAACAGGTGACATGTATTGCTTTAATGAGGACGACGATGATGATCAATGGCAAGCAGGAGGCTCATGTACCAGTTTTATTACTATCTTGTATTTGTTTCCGTTGTTTGCTACTTCTCTGAGTGTTATAGTGAGGCAAATTGTACAAACAATGTTGTTGTTATCCACGTGTATGGAAAATATTTTCTAGTTGTCATAAAGTTTAGTGTTTTCTACTTCACTATCACTACCTATTGTATATGTTTTATTATATTTTATCCTTGAGTTGTGAGTTTACGACAAGTTTCGTTTATCTACCATACCTTGATGATCGTCCATTGTTGTCTGGGACACCTTTCAACGAATTATTCCTCTTGTATATTGTGGGGGCTGTGGGCGGTCGTTACAAACACTTTATGGATTTTATTAATTTCTTGATATCTTTTAAGTTTATCAGAATTTTATGCAAATTAGATATATCAGCAATCACAAGATCAATTACAGATGCAGATAATAATAATAATAATAATAATAATAGTAAAACGAAAGTACTTACTAGGATTTAGACTGGTTCAGAGGTACCCTACATCCAGTCCCACACAACGCTAAGTTGATAAGGATTTCTTTTCAACTAATATCCAATATTAGATCCTTGATTCAAGGGCAACAGGGGCACATCCCAACTGGTTTACGGAGTATAGTGAGACTCGATTGATTTCTGGGCCACAACCTACACCCTATTGATTTCTGGACACAATCACACTCAGTCGATTTATATGGGACACCACCATACTGTTCTTTGTAATAGTTTTGGAGGATAGACTGATATAACTTGATCTTATGATCTTTGATTACATAAATCCGATAATTCTTGAGTGGCACTTGAGTTTCAAAGAGCGTTTGATAGAGAATTCAAACAGAAAGGGATTGATATAATTCTCTATGAAAACCAGTAGAGTATGAGTATGGAATTTAAGAAATTAAGAAGAATAATGAAGAGAGAAGAGAGGAACAAAAAGATAATAAAAAGTTAGTTAAAAAATCGAATTTATAAACCTATTTGTAGTCACATAATAGTCAATTCCTTTTAGAATAGTTTTGAATTCAAAAGACACAACTACTCAAAAATTGAATTTAAAAAAAACGACTCATATGTTGAAATATCACTTTATATATATCGACATGCCTTAGTGAAAAATAAAATATATAAATTTTGAATTAAAGTAAATTATGGTTAAATAAATTATGGTAATTCCTGAGTTAAAACAAACTATATTCCTTTATATTAATATAGAGTTTTTGTAACACCCCGAATTTTTAATAAACAATATTTTTATAGAAAAGGGTAATAAACTAATTATTAATCGGAATAAACATCACAATTGGACAATGGGACAATCCCTATTGGGTCCATTGTAATTATCTGACGAAATGGACACTTCGTTTGCTGAAAATGGGTTAAATGAATAAGTTATGAATTAAAGAAGATAAGCTAAAAAACACAAAATAAAAATACTTATTACGTAAACAGTCGCCTAGGATGACCCACTCGCACTTGGGTGGACCCAAACTTGGGTCGATACTGTGTCGACCCAAGCAAACTTAGGTCGACCTTGGCCTGACACAGGGCGAGTGTAGATTGACCTAGGGCATTATTAAAACATGCTTTAGTATGCACTTATCAAATGTAACAAACATTTTATATTATTACACTGTTATTTTCTGAGTTTGCTTAGTTTTATTGGTTCAATTTGAACCTGAGGCTAACATGGTATGTTCTGATCGGTTTAGTGACGTGGATGACCCAGATTTAATCCTAAATATGGAAGGTAGAGGACACGCAGTAGATTCTGTAAATAAACTAGCAGAGCCTCTCACATTTCTTGACATCCATCCTTTCTCTCTGTCTTCTTCTTCCTCCCTAGGCCTGTCCTCAAAATTAGGAAGGCGAATAATTAAATTTTTATGGGGATAAAGAAGTTCTATACTTCTAATATTTATTTCTATAAATATTTCTGGAGGCGGAGGTTCTACAAGAATAAGAAAGGCCACGGGGAAAGCTCTCTTCCTTGGATATGTGAGTTTTTATGTGATTTCTAGATTAGTAAGTAGAAATATTTAAATAGTTAAATAGTTTTAATTTGCAAGTTTATAGTTATCTACAATATTTATACATTTAGTTTTTCCTATAAAGTTACTGTAATTTATTTACTGTCTATGTCTATTTCTTTCCATTTATTTATTGTGTATAAGAAATTCTCCTTCTCTTATCCCCTTATTTGTTGTGGTTTCATTTACAATTTGGGTTATATCCTATTTTATTTGTTTTGATTATTTTTGAGTCTAGGCCTTACGTGTATTCTAGGCCATTTCCCTTTTTGTTTTAGCGCTGAGTCTAGGACTAAAGAGACCCTAGGCCTTTATCGATATTTTGCGTTAAAATTGAAACAATATTGACATTGAATATAATGGGATTGCCGGGCATGTTAGAACTGAATAAATATTATAATCAATATTGGACAATTAATTAAGGATAAAAATTAATATATAATTGGAGAACATGCAAACATATAAACTGGAATACGTTAACCAAGTTGGACACTAAGTAACGTGGGTGTAGGTTGTATAAAACGGATAAAACATTAATTAGGGATGTTTAATACAACCTAGTAATATAACATGAGGTTACAATTGGCTTATCGATAAACTTAAATTGTGTTAAGTTTAATTAAAGATAAAATTAATAAGCTAAGATAGTGGAGTTCGTTCCGCCAGCATGGGGCTGATTGGGGAAAACAAGTGGCTCGTAGTTTAGGTCCGTTCCAACAGCGTGAGACTGATTAAGGAAAATAAGAGGCTTAACAAAATAATAAAATTGAAGTGGGAGTCCATCCCTGCAGCGTGGGGCTGATTGGGGAAAATAAGAAGCTCGTAGTTTAGGTTTGTTCTTGCAGTGTGGATCTGGTTGGGGAAAATAAGTGGCCTAATAAAAAAATTAAATGGGTACCCAGTCTACGGGGTGACTTATGTAAATTGCATATTTGGTAGGGGACCCGTATCAAGCAGTATCCCAATTATATTCTATGGATGTATTACACTTGGTAGATGTAACACCCCATGTCCATTATTGTCACTCACAAAGGGAATGCATTAACTTCTATGGAGCGTTTTAAGTGAGTATAGAACAAAAACTTAACAACAAGACAGATATAAACAGTACTTGAAAAATTAAAAACTTTATTTCAGTGCAGCGGAAAATACATATGTTTGATTACATCATCAAAACTAGAGCCAAGTACATAATATCCATCTTGACTAAATCAAAGTACATAAATTGAAAGACATAATCCCCAATACAAAATAGCCATAAATAAAAGAGAGGCTGAACTTTACTTCAGCGATCCAAGCAATCTTCTAAAAGCAAAAAGCACAACTGTCCAAAATCAAGCTCCACTGGTGCTAGTTCCAACCGGAGCACTTGGGGGGAAAAGGAAGAAAAGAGGAGGAAACAAAGGGAGTCAGACATAAAGTCTGACGAGTGCGATAACCTTAACAATATAATCAGCAAAGTAACTAGGCTAAGGCATAAGTTGGAAAATCAGGAAATGACCATGAACCATTGAGTATGGCAGAGTAAACAAGGAAACAGGATGAACAACGATATCGTTAAAGCGCACCTAACCCGCTATAAGATAATTACTAAACTACACCAACACTATGAGATTATTGCTATATTGCACCACCACTAGTATACTGCACCACCACTAGTCACCCTAAGTTTGATCCTGCCTACTTAACATAAGTGATAATAATGGTAGTTCCATGTACCCCTAGCTGCTGTCATAGGTGTCGTCTGCTCCTATCTCCACTAGTGGTACCCACTACCCTCCCCATTCTAACGACAATATTCATAATATGGTAGCTGTACTCCTAGCTGCTGGCATAGGTGCCGCCTGCTCCTATCTCCACAAGTCGTACCCACAACCTTCCCCATTCGATCGGCTCCCTAACTCGTAGATACCCATGTTGGTCCCACAGTAGGGTGTATCACTCCCTAAAGTGGCAACCCAATACTACTAGAGATGCATGGCTTATACCTACACGATGCAACAACGTCTTACCTACCAGCCCGGGTCTACACACGCATATGAACCCGTTGGACTTGCGTTGCCACCGCTAACCCGGTTTGGCCTCTTACAGTCAACCCCAGTATGCATGTCCCGTCCTCGAGTTGGGTCGAGCCCACAAAGATACGTATAAGTTACTGGTTGAAATGGGCCCCCATGACTTGACACAAGCTATCCACCTAAGTTTGGTCCCCTCTAGTATTTCCCACTTAACACACTTCTTATTCATGTTTCAATTACATGTTTCAATTTTGGTTAAGTATTTCTAATCGTATTTCAAATGCCACTCAAGGCACCCACTAGATTCCACATGCCACCCAAGGCACCCACTTAACCCCCTCATGTCCCACTACATGTTTATCTAGTTAAGTGTTTCTTAATTCATTAAGACCGTAACCTCATAAAGACTTCTCACATTAGACTGGCATTTGTGGCAGCTGGATTTGCCGGGCGGATCTGGGCAGTCTTACACCACAAAAGAGCCTAACCTCATGTCTTTACAATTGTTATGTATTTAATTTATGCCTAAGACCTCTCACATTAGATTGGCATTTGTGGCAGCTGGATTTGCTGGGCTGGTCCAGGCAGTCTTATACCACAAAAGAGCCTAACCTCGTGTTTTAGACAATTAATAACTCCTAATTAATCTTTCCCAAATTTGAATTACCTTCCCTATTCAAATTATCAATCAATTCCAAATTTAACGATGTCCATAATTGACTCAATTATGTCCATCCATTTATGGTATGTAAAATCATACAATTTTCATCACAAATTTATTTTATGTCTTTTAAGGCATTTATGACAATTAAATCTTTTAATATTATCCCCTTTACCCCCACATTGTACGTTCATTCGTTTAACGTAAAATATACATTAGACTCGAATAGTCTAACTCATGGAATAAAGAGAAAACATCACAACATACGTATAATTAAAACTAGATCTAAACATAAAGGTGAACTTGCATGTGTGAATGATGTTCTACATCTAAAACTTGCATAGGCCAAAGTTACAACTTGCGTAAAATTACATATATCATAGATCCAATTCTAAACATGTGAACATGTTGGGATAATGGTCACAAACTTGCATAAATCATGTATGTCATAGATCTACATATAAAGGTATAATCTTGCATAGGCAGTAACCACAAACTTGCATAACATGATTCATATTCAAACACATGTATTTATATAAACTTGCATATGTGATTTATGCAACATAACAATAGTATAAACTTACATCTAAACATGTAAACCAGCATGTAGAATTTGGCATATAATTCACACATGTCATAGCCTAACTTTAGATCCAAAATTGGTGTCATGAAGCATATAAGGTTATACATATAATTTTTCGCAACTTGCATATGATTCTTGTCTTAATAAAAATCTAAACTTGCATACATACTTATGATTTATCATATGAATCAACATACCCAAACTAGCATATAAACAACATGGTGATTCGATTATACATAAGCCAATCATAAAATTACAACATAGATGATCATAACTTTACAAGATAGCATCATAGAATTTACGACATAAACATCACAATTTTACTACATGAATAATAACATGCGGTCAATAATTCACATCATATCCAAATAGTCCACATCATAACTCAATCCAATTAATTTGCTAATTATTTTATTAAAATTATCGAACTCACAATTCAGAGAAGGTCCTGAATTCTGAATTTTGAGTTCTGAAGTTGTAATAGCTTTCCCTTGAAGAAGATTCATTGTTAAAGTTGAAAAGAATTGATTTAGACTAGCTTTCTTCCTCTTTAATTGGTGGCGGCTATGCTGAATTGCTAGGTGACGACATGGAGGCCATGAATCTAATTTAGTTTTGATTTTAGGGTTTGAGTCTAGAGGTGTTTTTATAGAGTTTAGGATTAATATAGGCCATCCGATCAACCTAGAAGCAACCTGAACCATCCAAACAAGATAGGGGGACACCTCAGCCCTAATGACTCAGCACAGTGCATTAAATGTTCATTTTTTTCTATAATTTACATATTTCTTATTTATGACAAATTCCATATGTAAATTATTCCCAATTTAATTATTCCATAACTATATTTTTAATTATGCTCACAATTAATGGTATACTAAATATACCATTTCATGAACCAATCTATGCCATGTAATTTTCATGTTTATCCTTCATATTTATATGTAAATTATAAATCTATTATTGTTAATTACATATTCTCCCTTTTACCGTATACATTAATTACCCATATACGAATATCCATTTATACCTGCATAAATCTTTCTTACCTTTAATTTGTCATAAAAGTCAATCAAAGAAGGCCACATAAAAAAACAATCATTGACAACCAAAAATGCGCCACGTACGCCACATGATGCGTGCACGTCATATATATATATAAATATATATATATACACACATATATATGTGTATACATATTTTTTCTATATATATGTTTTCTTATTTTCTATCTTCCCAATTACCCATTTTCACACTAAACCACTTTTGAACTGTGTTCACACTAAGCCATTTTAATCCATTCCCCTAAAACAAAAATATTGTGCTGGCGGGGATCGAACTCTGTACCCCTTGTATGCAAGTCACGTGTTCCAACCAAATGAGCTACTAAGTCTTTTGCTTACAATCCTTAGAACAATGCTATACATTTATTCTTTTCTCATTCTTTTTTTTCATGTTTTGCTGCAATATTTAATTTAAAGATATCTTTTTCATAGGGAATCCAATTTACGCAAACTCGGACTATATCTCAACCAGAATTCCGAGACGAACACAATGGCGCAATCCGTTTCCTTAATTCTCACATCTGAGAATAATTTAATTTAGTTGATTCGATTATTCAAAAATTCAAGGTGTTACATTCTCCCCTACTTAAAGGATTTCGTCCTCGAAATCTCTAAGTTAAGAAGAACGTATCCTACCATCCAAACAACCATCTACTCAACCATCAAACACAGGCATCCATTGTCCTTAAAATTTTCTAATGTTGTATGAACATATGCAAGATGTGTGTGTATATGTTCCTTATCTAATGCAAAATCAGGCGGTCTGCTGATTCAGTTGACCTCCTTAATGCAAACCATGATAGTGCCATGCGTCCATTATGTATGCGAAAGAATACTTTCGATACATATTATCTCTACATGCGTGCACAACCATTCACCAAAATGCAACATCCATATGATAGTACATCCATTATACATCCATTACTTAAATATGTACACACATTTATATGCAATATGCAATATGAAGTGAATGAGCCGATCTAGTGCCGAAAGTGTGTGTATATGCATCCACGAGCAACCACTAGCAAACACTTGCATCCACATGCATCCATCATACATAACATGTCTCAAACACATGTTTGAAACATAGGACTACCCTATCTAAAGGTCAAAGGTACTAATGAGAGGACATACTAAAGATAAGATAAGTATAAGGTAAGCGAAAAAGGAGAAATTAAAAGACATACCCTCGAAAAGAAAAGGGTATAATGAACGCATCTTCTCTTTTATCTCCCAAGTAGCATTGCTCTCATCATCTCCCCATTGCACTTTGACTAGCTTGACCTCATGATTCCTCAACTTATTAACCTCCGACCCACAAGAAACTTCGTCCTTCATCAACCAAGTAGCTAGTCGAACCTTCCTCCCCTCATCTATCTCAAAGATACCGATAAGTCCTCCACTTTTTTGACCCAACTACTAAACCCGAAAAATGTCTAAGTCCCATGAAGCGGTTTTCCGCCCATCGTACGGAAGTCCTTATATATCTTAGGAAAAAACATCTATATGTGGAGGAAGAGATTCAAAAGGGAAAGAGGAAGAGATTCAAAACGGAGAATCGAAGTAAAGATATATGGCTCTTGGGGATTATGTTTTCAAAATAAACCTTTCGCTTGAAAATACTTTCCTTAAAACATACTTTTGAAAGTACTTCTTTATAAAATTGTTTTTGAAAAACAACTTTTCAAAATTCATATCTGTTCTAGTAACCTTCACCTCTGATACCACGTGTAACACCCCATGTCCATTAATGTCACTCACAAAGGGAATGCATTAACTTCTATGGAGCGTTTTAGGTGAGTATAGAACAGAAACTTAACAACAAGACAGATATAAACAGTACTTGAAAAATTAAAAACTTTATTTCATTACAGCGGAAAATACATATGTTTGATTACATCATCAAAACTAGAGCCAAGTACATAATATCCATCTTGACTAAATCAAAGTACATAAATTGAAAGACATAATCCCCAATACAAAATAGCCATAAATAAAAGAGAGGCTGAACTTTACTTCAACGATCCAAGCAATCTTCTAAAAGCAAGAAGCACAGCTGTCCAAAATCAAGCTCCATTGGTGCTAGTTCCAACCGGAGCATCTGGGGGAGAAAAGGAAGAAAAGAGGATGAAACAAAGGGGGTCATACATAAAGTCTGGCGAGTGCGATAACTTCAACAATATAATCACCAAAGTAAATAGGCTAAGGCATAAGTTGGAAAATCAGAAAATGACCATGAACCATTGACTATGGCTGAGTAAACAAGGAAACAGGGTGAACAATGATATCGTTAAAGCGCACCTAACCCGTTGTAAGATAATTACTAAACTACACCAACGCTTTGAGATTATTGCTATACTGCACCACCACTAGTCGCCGTAAGGTTGATCCTGCTTACTGAACATAAGTGATAATAATAATGGTAGTTTCGTGTACCCCTAACTGCTGTCATAGGTGCCGCCTGCTCCTATCTCCACTAGTGGTACCCACTACCCTCCCCATTCTAATTAGAATATTCATAATATGGTAGTTGTACTCCTAGCTGCTGTCATAGGTGCCGCCTACTCCTATCTCCACTAGTCGTACACCTACCTTCCCCATTCGATCGGCTCCCTAACTCCTAGATACTTGTGCTGGTCCCACAGTGGGGTGTATCACTCCCAAAGTGGCAACCCAATACTACCAGAGAGGCACGGCTTATACCTACATGATGCAACAACGTCTTACCTACCAGCCCGGGTCCACACACACATATGAACCCGTTGGACTTGCGTTGCCACCGCTAACCCGGTTTGGCCTCTTACAGTCAAGCCCAGTATGCGTGTCCCATCCTCGACTTGGGTCGAGCCCACAAAGATACGTATGGTTTACTGGTTGAAATGGGCCCCCATGACTTGACACAAGCTATCCACCTAAGCTTGGTCCCCTCTAGTATTTTCCACTTAACCCACTTCTTATTCGTGTTTCAATTACATGTTTCAATTTTGGTTAAGTATTTCTAATCGTATTTCAAATGCCACCCAAGGCACCCACAAGATTCCACATGCCACCCAAGGCACCCACTTAACCCCCTCATGTCCCACTACATGTTTATCTAGTTGAGTGTTTCTTAATTCATTAAGACCGTAGCCTCATAAAGACCTCTCACATTAGACTGGCATTTGTGGCAGTTGGGTTTGCCGGGCGGCTCCGGGCAGTCTTACACCACAAAAGAGCCTAACCTTGTGTCTTTACAATTGTTACGTATTTAATTTATGCCTAAGACCTCTCACATTAGATGGGTATTTGTGGCAGCTGGATTTGCTGGGCGGGTCCGGCAGTCTTACACCACAAAAGAGCCAAACCTCGTGTCTTAGACGATTAATTGCTCCTAATTAATCATTCCCCAATTTGAATTACTTTCCATATTCAAATTATCAATCTATTCCAAATTTAACGATGTCCATAATTGACTCAATTATGTCCATCCATTTATGGTATGTAAAATCATACCAATTTTCATCACAAATTTATTTTATGTCTTTTAAGGCATTTATGCCAATTAAATCTTTTAATATTACCCCCTTTACCCCCACGTTGTACGTTCGTTCGTTTAACGTAAAATATACGTTAAACTCGAATAGTCTAACTCATGGAATGAAGAGAACATCACAACATACATATAATTAAAACTAGATCTAAACATAAGGGTGAACATGCATGTGTGAATGATGTTCTACATCTAAAACTTGCATAGGCCAAAGTTACAACTTGCATAAAATTACATATGCACAAATCCAATTCTAAAGGTGTGAACTTGTTGGGATAATGGTTACAAAATTTCATAAATCATGTATGTCATAGATCTACATCTAAAGGTGTAATCTTGCATAGGCAGTAACCACAAACTTGCATAACATGATTTATATTCAAACACATGTATTCATATAAACATGCTCATGTGATTTATGCAACATAACAATAGTATAAACTTACATCTAAACATGTAAACCAGCATGTAGAATTTGGCATATAACTCACACATGTCATAGCCTAACTTTAGATCTAAAATAGGTGTCATGAAGCATATAAAGTTATACATATAATTTTTCCCAACTTGCATATGATTCATGTCTTAATAAGAATCTAAAATTGCATACATACTTATGATTTATCATATGAATCAACATACCCAAACTAGCATATGAACAACATGGTGATTCGATTATACATAAGCCAATCATAAAATTACAACATAGATGATCAGAACATTACAAGATAGCATCATAGAATTTACAACATAAACATCACAATTTTACTACATGAATAATAACATGCGGTCAATAATTCACATCATATCCAAATAGTCCACATCATAACTCAATCCAATTAGTTTGCTAATTATTTTATTAAAATTATTGAACTCACAATTCAGAGAAGGTTTTGAATTCTGAATTCTGAGTTCTGAAGTTGTAACAGCTTTCCCTTGAAGAAGATTCGTTGTTAAAGTTGAAAAGGATTGATTTAGACTAGCTTTCTTCATCTTTAATTGGTGGCGGCTATGCTGAGTTGCTAGGTGACGGCATGGAGGCCATGAATATAATTTTTTTTTGATTTTAGGTTTTGAGTCTAGAGGTGTTTTTATAGAGTTTAGGATTAATTTAGGCCATCCAATCAGCCTAAACGCAACCTGAACCATCCAAACAAGATAGGGTGATACCTCAGCCCTAATGACTCACCATAGTGTATTAAATGTTCATTTTTTTTCTATAATTTACATATTTCTTATTTATGACAAATTCCATATGTAAATTATTCCCATTTTAATTATTCCACAACTATGTTTTTAATTATGCTCACAATTAATTGTATACTAAATGTACCATTTCATGAACCAATCTATGTCATGTAATTTTCATGTTTATCCTTCATATTTATATGTAAATTATAAATCTATTATTGTTAATTACATATTCTCCCTTTTACCGTATACATTAATTACCCATATACAAATATCCATTTATTCATGCATAAATCTTTCTTACCTTTAATTTGTCATAAAATCCAATCAAAGAAGGCCACATAAAAAACAATCATTGACAACCAAAAATGCGCCACGTACGCCACATGATGCGTACACGTCATATATTTATATATACATATATATGTGTATATATATTTTTTCTATATATATATTTTCTTTTTATCTATCTTCCCTATTACCCATTTTCACACTAAACCACTTTTTGAACTGTGTTCACACTATGCCATTTTAAGCCATTCCCCTAAAACAAAAATAAGGCGCTGGCGGGGATCGAACTATATACCACTTGTATGCAAGTCACGTGTTCCAACCAAATGAGCTAATAAGTCTTTTGCTTACAAACCTTAGAACAATGCTAAACATTTATTCTTTTCTCATTCTTTTTTTTTCATGTTTTGCTGCAATATTTAATTTGAAGGTATCTTTTTCATATGGAATCCAATTTACGAAAACTCGGACTCTATCTCAACCAGAATTCCGAGAGGAACACAATGGCGAAATCCATTTCCATTAATTCTCACATATGAGATTAATTTAATTTAGTTGATTCGATTTTTCAAAAAATCAGAGTGTTACATTCTCCCCTACTTAAAGGATTTCGTCCTCGAAATCTCTAAGTCAAGAAGAACGTATCCTACCACCCAAACAACCATCTACTCAACCATCAAACACAGGCATCCATTGTCCTTAAAATTTTCTAATGCTATATGAACATATGCAAGAAGTGTGTGTATATGTTCCTTATCTAATGCAAAATCAGGCGGTCTCCTGATTCAGTTGACCTCCTTAATGCAAACCATGATAGTGCCATGCGTCCATTATGTATGCGAAAGAATCCTATCGATACATATTATCTCTACATGCGTGCACAACCATTCACAAAAATGCAACATCCATATGATAGTACAACCATTATACATCCATTACTTAAATATGTACAAACATTTATATGCAATATGCAATATGAAGTGACTGAGCCGATCTAGTGCCTAAAGTGTGTGTATATGCATCCACGAGCAACCACTAGCAAACACTTGCATCCACATGCATCCATCATACATAACATATCTCAAACACATGTTTGAAACATAGGACTACCCTATCTAAAGGTCAAAGTTACTAAAGAGAGGACATACTAAAGATAAGATAAGTATAATGTAAGCGATAAAGGAGAAATTAAAAGACATACCCTCGAAAAGAAAAGGGTATAATGAACGCATCTTCTCTTCCTTCTCCCAAGTAGCGCTGCTCTCATCATCTCCCCATTGCACTTTGACTAGCTTGACCTCTCGATTCCTCAACTTCTTAACCTCCGACCCACATGAAACTTCATCCTTCATCAACCAAGTAGCTAGTCGAACCTTCCTCCCCTCATCTATCTCAAAGATACCGACAATTCCTCCACTTTCTTGAGCCAACTTCTAGACCCGAAAAATGTCTAAGTCCTATGAAGCGGTTTTCCGCCCATCGTACGGAAGTCCTCATATATCTTAGGAAAAAACATCTATACGTGGAGGAAGTGATTCAAAAGGGAAAGAGGAAGAGATTCAAAATGGAGAATCGAAGGAAAGATATATGGCTCTTGGGGATTATGTTTTCAAAATAAACCTTTCTTTTGAAAATACTTTCCTTAAAACATACTTTTGAAGGTACTTCTTTTTAAAATTGTTTTTGAAAAACAACTTTTCAAAATTCATATCTGTTCTGGTAACCTTCAAGTCTAATACCACGTGTAACACCCCATGTCCATTAATGTCACTCACAAAGGGAATGCATTAACTTCTATGGAGCGTTTTAAGTTGGGCTGTCAATGGGTCGTGTCGGGTCGGGTTCGGGTCGGGTCAAGTCGGGTTCGGGTTGATTTATAAACGGGTCGGGTCAACCCATTTATTAAACGGGTCATATTTTCCCAACCCTAACCTAACCCGTTTATAAACAGGTTGACCCGACCCGACCCGCGTAACTCGTTTAACTAAATGGGTCATGTCGGGTCGTGTTGGGTCGGGTTTACCCGTTTGACCCATTGATAGATATTGCCTACTAATATAAGCAACAAAAGAGCCAAATTACCAACATGCACACTGTTATATAATCGCCAACATGCAACAAGTTGCAAAGTCACCAACAGACAACATATATAAAGCATGAAATCACCATATCCAAAAATCATTTTCTATACATAAGTATATATTCTCATACTGCATAAATTAAAGACTACCAGTATGGCAGAGATACAGTTGTTATAAGTAAAATATAACTAACAACATACAAGAATAAATTAGTAAAATATAATAGCTTACATATACGATCATACTGATTACTGCATACATAAAAGAATAACACTAACAGTATACATAAAAGACTAACAGTATGGAAGAGATACATCATATAATCGGGTTTGGCGGGTCAACATCGGGTTAGCGGGTCAACCCTAAACCCACCCGTTTATAAACGGGTCAAATTCGGGTTGACCCGAAAATGACCTGCTAACTAAACGGGTCGGGTTAACCTGCTAATTTCCGTGTGGGTTTCGGGTAGGGTCACGGGTCATGTAGGAAATTGACAGCCCTAGTTTTAAGTGAGTATAGAACAGAAACTTAACAACAAGACAGATATAAACAGTACTTGAAAAATTAAAAACTTTATTTCATTGCAGCGGAAAATACATATGTTTGAATACATTATCAAAACCAGAGCCAAGTACATGATATCCATCTTGACTAAATCAAAGTACATAAATTGAAAGACATAATCCCCAATACAAAATAGCCATAAATAATAGAGAGGCTGAACTTTACTTCAGCGATCCAAGCAATCTTCTAAAAGCAAGAAGAACAGCTGTCCAAAAACAAGCTCCATTGGTGCTAGTTCCAACCGGAGCACCTAGGGGGAGAAAAGGAAGAAAATATGAGGAAACAAAGGGGGTCAGACATAAAGTCTAGCGAGTGCGATAACTTTAACAATATAATCACCAAAGTAACTAGGCTAAGGCCACATGATGCGTACACGTCATATATATATACATATATATATCTGTGTGTGTGTGTATATATATTTGTTCTATATATATTTTTTCTTTTTATCTATCTTCCCAATTACCCACTTTCACACTAAACCACTTTTTGAACTGTGTTCACACTAAGCCATTTTAAGCCATTCCCCTAAAACAAAAATATGGCGCTAGCGGGAATCGAACTCTATACCCCTTGTATGCAAGTCATATGTTCCAACCAAATGAGCTACTAAGTCTTTTGCTTACAAACCTTAGAACAATGCTAAACATTTATTCTTTTCTCATTATTTTTTTTTCATGTTTTGCTGCAATATTTAATTTAAAGATATCTTTTTCATACGGAATCCAATTTACGCAAACTCGGACTCTAACTCAACCAGAATTCCGAGACGAACACAATGGCGCAACCCGTTTCCCTTAATTCTCACATCTGAGATTAATTTAATTTAGTTGATTCGATTATTCAAAAATTCAGGGTGTTACAGTATAGGCGAGGGCGCGCTTTACAGCACTGGAAAGTAAGAGGTCCAAAACGAGGTGGGTACAGGTACATTCCGACCAAACAATGAGCGTGCATCATGCCGATTGGGGAAAATAAGCTGCTATAATGCTTGTGATTAATGACAACGTCCTTTTAGTTGATGAGCTCGAGATTGATAACTCCGAGTTCCATAACTTGCATAAGTTATCACATTGTGGTTATAGGAGCCGATCTACAGCTATAAATTAGGTAAAGCTTAATTATGAATGAGAAGTCAATCTTTATTCATGCTTAACTTTGTTTACTACTTTTGTATCTTTATGCTTCCTTAATTTTTGCTCATGCTACAAATTACTAGAACCCAACTGACATATGTCTAACCTAGTTTGTTTTCTCATGTATTCCAGGGTGGATGGTCTCAGCTGTGATTCTTGATTTTTCAGTTTAGGTTGGATTCAGATTCATGTACTGGTTCATTTCTCATTTTTTGATTGTTGTGTTGACAATGAGAGGGATGATTTTACTTATGTACTCTGCTATTATGGTTTTCCATGAGGTAGTGTATTTGGTTTTATGTTGATGACTATTTGGTACTTTGGAAATGTAATAATCACTATGATTTGACTTGCTTTATTAAATGTTGTTTTAAAATTTCCGCTGTGTTTATATTCCTATCTTGTGAATTTTAGCCTTTGTGTTGTTACTTTATACCTAAGTGCTTCATAAACCTTAGTGCATCCATATATGAGTGATGTTAAAGGTGTTGGGAGTTTCATTTTGTATCAGAGCCTAAGATTACAAGATCAAAGAAAAGTTTTTGAAAAAAGTGTTTTCAAAAGTGGAGTATTTCCAAGTAAAACTTGTTTTCGAAAAATATCCCATTAATTCAAATATTGTATTCCCTTGATTCTTTTCTGAATCCTTGTCTCTTTTCTTTTTCAGCATGTTTGGGGCTCCTAACTTTCTAGAGGGAGTTCCCAGCTCGGCATATTCTTTAGGTATGTTGAAAATACGGCCCTACCGAAGTGCAAGGAAATGCCCAACCTCTAGCTGCAGCCGTGATGTCCCACCAAATATAACGACTAATTTCTCTAAGTTCGTTAAGGATTTTTCTTCTACAAGTGGCAATCCATTTCTTTGTTGGAGAGTTTTGTTGATTCTCATAACACTATAATGAAAATACCATATGGCAACCACTGCAAAATGATAGTTGTAACAGAGTCTTTTTACAACTCTTTTTTAACATGAAGTTGTAATAAACTTTCTTTAAACTACTATTCTATTTCGCCAGTTATAATAAACGCCTTTTACAAGTTTTCTGTTTTGTCAATTGTTGATATCTAAAAATCCATGCACAAATTGAGTTACAAAAACTAAGCGAAAGCTACAGAACAGACACCATCAGGGTCGGTCGTGCACAATGTTATCTAAGGCACTTAAATGACTCACGAAAGATAGGAATCAACTATGTGGAACAAGATTCAAACTTCAAATCCAAGACAAGTCAATTGCCCAGCTCGATCGGGAATGATGGCACAATATATTATGAGTAGTGCAACTTAATAAAGATAAAGGTCGTATATCTTATAAAAATCGCCCACACCAATGGAAGACACTTGACCAAATACCAAAGTTCGGTCGTACGTATCAGGGAAGGATTCAAGGTTGCTCGTACATTTGACAACCGCTCATGGATAGCAACTCCTATCACTCGAATGTTCCTACTAGTCGAACGCTAACACTTTGGTCAGATATCATCTACCGGTCGGTCATACGTCATCTCTTAGAAAGAGCACACTTACATCTCAAGTCGCAAGCCTTGATCAATCACCTCCAGACTAAAAGGATCATCGCCTGCTCACTCAGGCTCAAACATAGCCGCATTAGGGAACTATGATCGTCCACCCGCCTATCCAAGACGTTCATTCTTTCGCTCGCGTATGACAGTTGGATGCAGCTGTCAACAGCTGGCTACAGCTAGGTGATGGCATGTTTGTAATTAATGGGATGAACGACCCATAGCCTGCATATACAGACTTCAGATCATTTCCTCAAGAGAGCTCACCAATAAATACACCATGGCTGCCATCGTAAAGGGGATGGAATCTTTTTAACCACAAAGTGTTGCTAAATTCTACCCTCAGTCACTCCTTAAGCACTTGGAAGTAATGATTATCTTCTCCACTCGAAGTTCCATCACCCATTTGACCATGGCGTTAAGTACAACCTAATAATTATGGGAAACGAAGACATCCTCCTTCTCAATCATTCACCCATCCTTCTCCTCCTCAAACTCTACCATTCTCTCATAAAACCCCAGGATTGAAATGTATGAATGAGAGTATATTGAGTGGATATAGAGTTGTATGAAAAAAGAGAGTTTATGTATTTTGTAATCCCCATTATAAGAATGCAAGCTATCTTCATAGTGAAGGTAGGCCTAATATAAGGCTGAGCCACTCTAAATCTTGCCTCTGTTTTATCTACCTCGCATTTTCATTTTCAATTGTTATCAAATACGGCTCCATTTATTTCCCTACCATATTTGTGAAGTATAATTTTAGTACCTTTGGTGTTTAAGCCATTTTTTGGTAAAAACATTTTGGCGTCCACTTCCGACGAGATTGTCTGAGAAAAATTGTGCTTGGAGTCAAGGACATGCTGAGGGGAGTCACTGACAAAGTTGACAGCCCCAACAATAGTGTTAACACCATCACGTTGCCCAGTACCCATTCCGGGGCAGGAGAGCTGCCTGAAATTGAAGAAACTATAACCAGGAAAGAATTGGAAGAAGCAATGATAGGATTAATGAGTCGAATAACTATTGCGAACAATGCAATGATGAAGAAACTTGAGTCAGTACTCGCTATTCAAGTCGCCACAGCAAAATCTACACTGAGTGCCACTTGTTCTTTGTTCGCTCCAACGAATTGCGAGCTAGAGACAGAATTCTCTGCTTCAAGCTCAAAATAGTAGAATTCCATTAAGAAAGTTGTGCATCACGCTAATCTGGATTATGAAGAGAACAAAGCACCTGTACATGACCACTTTGATTGCACAATCACGAAACGGATAGACAGTCCCTCCATTAAAGGGTGTCTCTTCCAAAATAATGCCCAAATTCCTTGACTCCAGGTCACAAGAACACATCTAGACCAAAAATTAGTAAGGAAGAAGGTGCTCAATCCATTGATCAAAGCAGGGAGCGGAAATACATTTTAGGAATGGTGGATGCAATTGTGGAGGAAAGTCTAAAGAAGAAGGATGGTCGAAAAGAATGGGAATCCTTCCCGACTAAAACCCCACTCACTGAAAGGATTAAGAAGACTATATATCCACAAAAATTCGAACCTCCAGCGTTGCAGTCCAATAATAGGACAAGCGACCCTAATATATTCATGTGTAAATATGACAGTATATGAATGGGGCACGCGCTACAGATGAAATCAAGTTCTTATATTTCCCAACTTATCTAGAAGGGGTGGCTTAACTATGGTTCACAAAGTTTTCGCCGCGGTCTGTGGACAACTTCACTACCCTGGCTGAACTGTTCAACAAGCAATTCAGATCCCAGACACACAGAGTTCAGGATGTTATGGAGCTAAGTGAGCTATAACAAAGACCAAGAGAGTCCATCAAAGCTTTTTCTCACTCGCTTTGATGTGGCAGTGGCTGAAGTCGAGAATTTCGAGCCCCGTCTAGTCCTAATGGCTCTGAAAGCGGGCATAGGTAAAGAGACCGAATTGGGGCGGTGGAATAAGAAGAAGAAACCAAACACTTGAACAATTAGTCAACAAAGCTGAAAAATGCATAAATATTGAAGATCGAAATATGGATAGATAGAGAAGAAAGGAAATGCGCAAAGTAGTACTAATAGTCAGAAAAGGTGCAATGAAGGGAAAGACAGTCGGGAAAAAAAGAAACTACTCTTTTTCAAGAATTCCGAATTCACTCCCTTTAATGATACTATTGGAAATATCTTCATGGTAACTAAGAACACCGAGAGATACCTGGTCTTGAAACAAAGGCAAGTCAAAGATGTCGCTATGAAGTTAGGAAGATTTGGTCAATTCCATAAATAGCCAGGACATGATACCAATGACTGTAGGCACTTGAAGTCAGTAATCGAGGGACTACTCAGAAAAACTAGTTACAGCAATATGTACAATACCATGAATGTTGGTCCGGCTCTCCGCAAACAAGGGGCAACAAGCTTTAAAGAAAAAAGGCCTAAAACAATTCGAAGAGGATGCTCGCTTGAAGATCAGTAATCGGTGTCTTGATCATGGAGCTTTGAACTAGAACTCCCATTACTTTGCTTTACTACTCTAGTTTTATCTTATTAATTAAATTGCTTTTCCCTGCTTTGTTATTCTCTATGTCCATGTTAAATAATGGCTTACGTGCAAAAACTTTGTGCATCAAAAATTAAATATGTGCCTACTTGAGTAACATACTTATTAGTCCATGCTAAAAAAAACCGATATCTTGGAGCGTGGGCATGGTAAAATAAATTGATCATATACAGCTAAACTGTGACAAGAAGAGACTCAAGGCACATCTTAAACAAAGCAGCTTGAGAATCACAAACACCAGGCAAGATCAAATGGGATGAGTAGACACATCGCCTCAAGAAAACAAGCTATTCTAAGACAAAAACAAGTCAAAATACTGCACCTCTCATTATGAAATATGCCGAATTCTTAGCAAACATCCATTCAAGGGATTGGAGTCAGGCTTCGATGGAGATGCAAGAATATTACCAACTCTGTCCTACGGAGAAAATTGCTAGTCCTAAAGAGACGCCTTATCAGGTGCAGGACATGAACTCCTTAAAACCGAAATCAAACTCAGTAGCAAGGATTAATGTCCGCCTCCTAGGGGCAATGCAAAAAAAAATTTAGGTTGGAAAACACCAATCCCAGTATCGGAAGGACCCACAAACATGCTGGAAAGACCAGCGCAATCAGAAATCCTAGCCACAAGGGGGTAACAGAAATCCTAGCTGAAAGGGAATATCCATTCTAGGATCTTTTTGAATAACTAAAATAATCTTATCAACCATGGCTAGAATGGATCGAAAATTTATAACCTAAGACCTCCCCAGGGGGCATGTATTCAAAACCAGTCTCCGAAGGGCTTGGTTCGCTAGGTGAGTCAGGCATGGGGTTGAATACAACTTAATAAAAGATAACAAACATGTTTATAATAATACAAATGCGTAATAATCTACGATACATAACAAATTTTGGCGCTTGAATAAATCGTCAAGACCACACACAAAAAACAAGAAAAAAAATCCGGTGTAACCGTACAATTAACGGAGTACTCGACCAAACATATAAATCAAAATAAAGGTGCAGCGTGCAACGCAATAACGCAAAGATAACTGGGATACATGACAAAAACCACAACACGTTAAGGTCCAAAGCAGGCCATAAAAGTCGCTAACATAAACGTACGATAATAAGCGAGGCTGGCTCCCGCATACACAAGCCAGACTTGAAGTATTACCCTAAATTAAAACCAAAATAACAAACGGTAGAACACTAGCAAGCCACAACATTCAGATGAGGTAAGCAATGATCTTCTCCCTAGATTCAAGAGCCTTGACGAGTTCGAGCCTGTCTTTCTCCAAAGCATGAAGTCAATCGACGTTCTCTTTATTTTCCTTCTGAAGATCTTCAACAAGAGAATGCCAAGCACCTAATTGCTTTACAATGTAATCCCTAACATTTATGATAAGGTCTTCGACCAGATTCGGGTGCCTCCAACTGATTGAACTCAGCCAATATGCAATCCTTCATAGCATCCATTTTGCCTACAATAATCCATATATCAAATGGATCTATATACACATCAGAGCGCGTGCTAGCTGGGCACCAACCCTCAAATTACTCAGCAAGTCCATAATGGAAAGGATTGGGAACACAAAGTGGTATCTGGACAGTTGGGGGGTTTGGAGTGATAGACGAAGAAGCCATGGGTGGACGACCAAGAGCAATCTGAGCATCTGGGACAGGGAGTTCATTCAATGAACGATGGCTTTGAATATCAGTTGCACCTAGGTTGTTTTTACCTTGAAGCCTCTTTTTGCTACCAAGCTTTCCCATCGACTTCTTCCTAAGCCTCCCAGACATGAAGAATTCGATACTTGGGCGACCTATTTTAAAGTAAAATCAATATGGGCTCAAACAACAACCATAAAAGATTGATAATAGCCTGGCCAAACTCAGACATGAATAGAAAAAAATTTAACCAGAGAATCCTGGGTCATTCCTTCAAACAACTTATAAGCAATACCAATACAAAGATTTCAAGGAGAGCCACCAGGAGGTTCATAATCTTCATGATAATTACAGAAATGGTTTCTTTGCTAGGCAAAACTTGACTATTGCCAAAATCCCCAATTCATATTTAATCCAATCAGACCACACTTAGAACACCCTAGCCTGGAAATATACAAGTACTCAAGCAAAACGAGGCAAAATAAAGGGAAAACTCACCCAAGAAGATCATGATGCTTGGATGCAAAAGGAAGTTGCTTGAAGTAAACAGGTGCTACCACAAGCCCAAAGAAAAATAGTGAGATAAGGAAGCCGAAACCTTTTGAAGAAAAGTCAAGGTAAGAATAACAGACATGGATTACCTAGTAAAACCCTTGGGGAAGCACAGCTACAATCGAAAGAATTTCTCACAGAAAAGAGGTAAAATGAAGAAGGTTAAAGGTAAATAAGAGGTAAGATTAAAAGGCGAACAACCAAAGCTTTCTCGCCACGTCAACTTAATGCTCCCATCAAGTTCTAGCTGGCGTCCCATAATTCGACCGTTCGCACAATAATGAGAAGACACGTCAGAATTCTCGCTCACAGAAAGGGACGATATCGATCCACCACATTCGAACAATCTTAAGTTTCGCACGAACGACCCTTTGATGAGTCAGATTAGACCTACCAAATAATATTGCGATCAATTATGTCGAAGCCAGTAATTCTTCGTAAAAATTATGGACTTTGAGGGGCAAATGTTGATCCCTAAAAATCCATGTGCACATTGAGTTACGAAATCTAAGTGAAAGCTACAGAATAGACATCATCAGGGTCGGTCGTGCACAATGTTATTTGAGGAACTTAAAAGTCTCACAAAAGATTGGAAGCAACTGTGCAGAACAAAATTCAAACATCCAATCCAAGACAAGTCAATTGCCCAGCGCGATTGGGAATGATGGCACAATATATTATGAGTAGTGCAACTCAATATAGATAAAGGTCGTATATCTTATAAAAGTCGCCCACAACAATGGAAGACGCTTGACCTAATACCAAAGTTCAGCCGTACGCATCAGGACAAGATTCAAGGTCATGCGTACATTTGACAATCGCTCATGGATAGCAACTCCTATCGCTTGAATGTTCCTACTAGTCGAACGCCAACACTTTGGTCAGGTATCATCTATGGGTCGGTTGTACATCAGCTCTTAGAAAGAACGCACTTATATCTCAAGTCGCAAGCCTTAGTCAGTCACCTCCAGACTAAAAGGATCATCACCTGCTCACTTAGGTTCATACATAGTCGCATCAGGGAACTATGATCGTCCGCCCGCCTATCCAAGACGTTCATTCTTTCGCTCGCGTATGACAGTTGGCGATGGCATGTTTGTAATTAATGGGATGAATGACCCATAACCTGCATATACAAACTTCGGATCATTTCCTCAAGAGAGCTCACCTACAAATACGCCATGGTTGCCAGCATAAGGGGGAAGGAATCTTTTCAACCGAAAAGTGCTGCTAAATTCTGTCCTCAGTCACTCCTTAAGCACTTGGAAGTAATGATCATCTTCTCCACTCGAAGTTCCATCATCCATTTGGCCATGGCGTCAAGTACAACCTTATAATTAGGGGAAACAAAGACATCCTCCTTCTCAATCATTCACCCATCCTTCTCCTCCTAAAACTCTACCATTCTCTCATAAAACCCCAGGATTGAAATGTCAGGATTGAAATGTATGAATGAGAGTATATTGAGTGGATATAGAGATGTATGAAAAAAAAAGAGTTCATGTATTTTGTAATCCCCGTAATAAGAATTCAAGCTATCTTCATAGTGGATGTAGGCCTAATATAAGGCTGACCCACTCTAAATCTTTTCTCTATTTTATCTTCCTCGCATTTTCATTTTAAATTGTTATCAAATACGGCTCCATTTATTTCCCTACCATATTGGTGAAGTACAATTTTAGTACCTTTGGGGTTTAAGCCATTTTTTGGTAAAACATCAGTTGTAACAGGTGCGTATTTTTAATAACTCTTTTTTTGCAAGTTGTAATAGATGTCTATTGAAACTTTTTTTGTCTGTTACTTGCAATAGATGCCAATTTTTAACAACACTTCTTTTGTGCCAGTTGTAGTAGAGGCATGTTGCACTATTTTGGTTGCCCATTGTAATTTCACATTAATTACTATAAATAAAAAATAATTATCAACTAACTAATAAAAATATTAATAATTAGTAATCTAAATAAATGAATAAAAAAATATAATTCAATATAAATAAATCTTGACATTGAAAGTATAATAAATAATAAATATGATCCAGAAAATATAGATATTTATACACATAGCAAGATTTTATTACATATTAAAAATAATAAATGATTGTTATTCTATCTACTGAAATTGACGAAAAGTTAACCATAGTTTTGAATAAAATTGGATCGATAACTTTTGAATGAGGATGTGACCAAATCCACATTTTTATTCTTTTTCGAATACCAATTATTTTTCGTATTTCATAAATAAATAAAGATATTTTCAAATTTTATAGATATTCATGGACATTCTTATGTTGAATTTGTACCTTTTCGAAAGCATACAAAAAATTTTGTGCTTCAAAACCAAACTTTCGTTTGATTCGAAAACAAAATTTCAGGCTCCATATCCAAATTTTTGTTGTAATCACCGCTTCCTCTCTCTTACCCAGGATAGATAACTTCAATATCATGCTAATCTCCAAAACATCATCCTCTAAACCAAAGCCAATGAAATGCCTTATAACAAGCAAAAATCTCTCATCTGCATCCAACTCGGAGTTATCCTCAAACCCAAACCCAGAGCCAATAACACCTTTTATCGCTTCTAAGGCCGAACTTGAAGTGGATTTCATTGTCGACGCGATTGACTTAAAGATTGGATTTTGATATGGGTGGAGAAGGTAACTGGTTTAATTAGTAAAATGGATTTCAGTTAGTTGTGGTCTTGAAGCTGCAGGTTACCTCGTCGGATGCTGGATGTTAGGGATTTCACCAGAGAATGGGGATTTCGAATTTTCAGAAGAAGCAGTTTGTATCAGATCCAAAAAAGTATCACACTTCCTATTTCTATTGCCGTACTAAACCTAATTATTATTAAAAAAAATCAGGTTAAAAATCTGTGTTAGATCCAAAGGTGGAAACTTTAGTTTGATTCGTCTTTAAAAGCATGCCAATCACTTTGGCTGCAAATACATGTTCCAACTAGTCCGCTGATGTGTAAAAGTTTTGTCCGTACATAGTTCTCCCTTGCGCAGGACTGGTAGTGGCTAAAGCAACAACATAGTTCTTTCTTACATTGGGACCTGGAGGAGTATGCTAATATACATGACGTCCATGAGGTAACATCTTCTGCATAAAATAGGGTTTTGTTGTAATTGCACAGGTGCAACGACTCCAGTTGCACGTTACTAGTAGGGCGTGGCTGTTTAAATATAATGGGAATCAAAACTATATAAACACCTCAATTCTCAACTCCCCTGGTTTATTCAAGGAACATACTAGCCTAAAAGTGATATAGCATCTGGCGTTGCCTTAGTATCGCACAATCTTCCTTAAAGTTTAAATAAATTATCAAATAAATTCATATGACCATGTAATTCTGATTTAATTTCAACATAGAATAAATAAGTTTGCTAAGAAATCTAAAAAACCTTATTGCTTTGTATATGCATATAACATATAATAGATGGAGTATCTAGTAATACACGATAGAGCATATGTAATCAATCAAAATTAGAATGTTGTTATGCGAATATATATACTATATACTATAGCATTAATTATAGAATGATTAAAAATAGTGGAACAAGCTGGAAAAAGAAAAGTATTCCAGCAAAACTAGGGATTTTGCCACCAGCTAAAACAGTAATGACTAAATTTTTATGAGAACATATTATGTGTGAATATATTTCATTTATTTATAACCTATAAAATTACAGTAATAAAATGAGTAAATATAAGAGACCATGACCTTTTGTATGTCTATACCAGGGCAAATGGAATTTGAAATGCTTCAAAAATTTACGTTATTCATTGGCATACAGGTAACATTCTAAGTCTTCTCAAATAATAAAGGTGCATTGATTTCATGCTACTACAAGTCTTTTTCAATTTTCTAGTTTAAATTGCATGGTAATTGCAAATGACTTGGGCATCCACTTTTATTTTCTATAGCTTTAAATATTCCAAAACTTCTGTTTAATCATTCATGAATTTGTTCGCAAGTTGATGTTAAAATAATGCTACATCAGAATACTACGTGAGCATACATCGGATTTTACCTTTCATAGGAGTTTCCTAATACGGACAATAATTTATCCACTTCATTTTCCAATTTCATTTCATTTTATATGATTTGTTAGAAAGTTTTAGCCTCAATTCACATGATGACTTGAAAGTTGCCTCATTGCTGATATTTTTTTAATGATGCTACTTCTGTAGTAATTTCCATTGCTTACATAATTGTAATTATTTTCCCCATTGTCGCAAAATTATGCTGCAACTGGTTCAAATTTGGACGCTAGCTAAAAGCGTGATAGTACACTTCCAAATATGCTGATTTTTTTTTTGTCTTTTTTAATATGTTGTCAAATTAAACACTAATGTTTGCAACATTAATGTTGCCAAAGCATTGAAAAACCTAGGAACTATATTCTAGGTAAGTGTATATCGTTCAATAAGACGCTGATTAAACTTCCATTATCAAAATGTAAAATAGTGGTTTGAAAAAAAAAACAAGTTGTTGTAGAAGGAACGGTGGCATCCACTGATATTATTTGTTTGGTGTCCTTTAAAAAACTTGGACCGAAAGCTTGTAAAGTTTGGATTGCGATGGATTCAGAAGCTTTCTTGTGGAAGATGGATTCCGAAAGGAGTACCATCGGAGAAGCTGTTGAATCAACCATGACTTGGCATAAAGATTTCGTTATCTTTAACTAGTGTACTCTGGTAGGTTATACAATTTTTTGTAGACAAAACTGTTATCTTTTGTATGTACTTTTTGTGTTGTATCGATGTATGTATTTTGTAATGGCTATGATTTCAGTAATGGTTAAGTTGGTGATGTGAATGACTACTTTAGATTTTTTTGTTGCGTGCATATTTTATTTTGATTGAATATTGTGAATATTAATATATACGAATGCATTCGATTTAGTTATATTTGTTGCATTGATATATGAATATTTTATTATAATATATGAATGAATTCTATTGTTATTAATATGTGAATAATTGGTGCATATATTATTTAATGGGATTTAAAAATCAACTATCAGTTATTGTTGTAATAAAGTGTGCAACAGTCAGAAATAGTTTTAAAAATTAAGTAGTTACAACAACACATAATAGTTGTAATAGTATATATGAAAATAGTTAGTTGCAATGTTAATATACAATTGTAAAAGATTTTAGTCTATTACAACTTGTTAATAGACGATGGTGTGATCACCATGGTAAAATGTCATTTACAACTGTTTTACGTCGTTGTAATATGGTGATTTTGTTGTATTGCAAGTAAGAGAGTATCAAATTTCAAGTGGTAACATATTTTCTAGATAATTACAATTACATTTAATTAATCAAATAAGAAAATATGAAAATTCAATTTTTCATGATTTCGCTACACATTGATGCAACATTATTGTAGCTACAATATTCAGGAAATGAAAATAGAAAATAGTGCAGAATTCACATCAAAAGGGATTGGGAGAGACTAAAAATATGGGTCAAAAATTGGTATATGATGCATTAAATGCATGTATATGATTAAATATAGGCACACACATGTTTGTAAATGATAATATACTGTCAGATTATATGCAATAATAGATTCACTTGGAAAATTAAGTTAGATGATAAAAAATATGAAAATTTATTTATAAATCGAAGAACAGATCCGTGAAACTGGTCCATAGTTTTACTTCCTTACATTTATTTAGAAACAAAAAGTAGGTAATATATTCGGACATTAGATCCATATTAGCCAGTAAAATACCCAATGAAACATGGAAAGCTTGATGATTTCAAGTTGTGCTTCTAACTTTGCGGTACTAATTTTTCAAGATCGGCAATAGGAAAGCGCACCATTGAGCTAAATTCACTGCACAAAACAAATAAGAGAATATCAAATTTCAAATGGTAACATATTATCTACAGAATGACAATTACATTGAACTAATCAAATAAGAGAATATTAAAATTCAAAATTTCACCACTTTCGAATGCAAATTATTGTAACTACAATATTCATAAAATGAAAAATACAATAACATAGACACCAACAAATTTCAAGAGACGACTTTAATTTAACCAACCCGACCTACAAGATGGATAAGATATTAAAAGTAAGTTTGAAAAACATTCCAAATCCACTGGAAGAATCATGGACATACATGTAGTCTTAACATTTAGAATGATACCCTAAAGCCAATGCAGCCAGTTCCACAGATAAAAAAGTTAAAACAAACTAGAAAGTCATTTGATTTCAATAGCAATTATCCTGACAATACTAAGAAAAAAAGGAACACACCATTTTATTTCCTGTAAACTTCTTTCCTGCCCCTTGTTTAAGACATCAGACTTGTTGAAGCTCCTAATGGTAATCTATTACTTACTGAAGCACCTGACGAAAAATCAGATGAAGTATTCTTCATAGTCGTTGCACATTGAATAATATCAAAACCAAACAGCTTAATTGTTTGAAATTTATGTTGTAATGAATCTCCTGCCTGGGCCTGGCTTAGCAATGGTAACAGATCCTGTGGTGAAACCCTCTCTCCCCCCTTGTACGTCCCGCTATTAATCTAGTTAACATGTTAAGCATGAGTCATGTTCCCTAAGCATTTCGTCTTCGTTATATTACATACCTAGACCAACACTAAAACCAAAATACCTGGCTTTTCCTTTGACACCAATTGTTTCACACCATTATACACTTTTGCATCACATTAAATAGTAATATATATATATATATATATATAATAAAGTAAGTACATAGAAAAATTTGATCACCTTTAGGCACTTCAACATGGAACCTGGCCACACCACCGATTCTAAATCTTTAGATTCAACAACAATACATGTGCAACTACATTTTAAAACAAGTAAATACTTAAAACTTTATTACCGAGTTTATATATAAAAAATTGTTTCAAAATTCATTTACCACTCTTCTTGGAAATTGTTCCCTTCAAACTTCATCATATATTTCACATACACTGAATTGTTTTTTAATGACCCGATGTTCTGCCAATAGGGAACTACAAAGCTGGAAGTACATGATCTAGAAAATAAAAACAAAAACAACATAACCATTATCTTTTGAAGTCTGAGAGGTATGAGAGTAGAAAAAACACGGAATGCATCAAAAAATACCTAAGTTTATTACAGACAGTAAACGAGGTTCTGAAAGCTAAAGCATGACATGCAGATGCAAGTACACCAATCCTCATGCTCTGTACAGACACAGTTCTAGCCATTATAGAGTTGTCGGGCTTTTTTGCACGATGGCCCGCTATATATAACCCAACGTCTCTCCCTCTGCAAAAGTTATAGGTAAATCTATAAAGTCACAATAACATAACTTTTCGATATTTGTATAGTGAATAAGACGTACCTAACAGAAATGTAAGCATCGCCTGGAACAATTCTTTTTTCTTTCATGATTTTTTTTCGCTCAACAGTCATAAGTATATACCTTTTTGGTTCGCCTAATACCAAACGAGAAAGTTAAACCATCATGTAAGTTACCAAAAATAGTTATGCTCATGTCTATGCACTATAAATTTTCATGTCGTAAATAACCCTTCCATGAATGTGATAAAGAAGAAGCAAATTTGAAAATAACAGCAAGTAACACGTAAATATTACAATTCTTTGACCAATGAAAAATTGATATGTACATATTTAATATAAAAGTTAAAAACTTGATAAGTCTATATGTTCACTAAAATATCATAAATACCTCTATAAACATGGGAAAATGTCCACTTATTTCCATGTAGATTCTTTTCCATAAGCTCCAGGGCAGGTGGGTTTGTAAATAGATTCTATATATACAAAAACAAAGTTACAACACGTTTAGTTTCTGAAAAAAGGAGAGCAAACAAAATAACACATTTTCCGAACTAGTATTGAAACATCCAAAAATAACTGGCACAACAAATTTACTGAATAACATGGATTCTAATTGTAGTTAGAGTGCGTTAACAAATATTTAGGCAGTGTAATTACAACAAAGGTAATCTTGCATTTTACTAAACTAAGATATCCGAATCTAACCAATGGAGGAAAGCATGCGTCTGCATGTCTCTTGAAAATGATGACTCCTGCATGCCCACTTTCCTCCAAAAGCGTTAAAATGTTGCAAAAAGATACACTAGGTTCTTTCGGAATTGCCACGTTCCTTCTTTCTGATCCAGTTCTAAGGCTCTCCTTTAATTTCAGTAATAAAAAAAAGTTCATAATTTTCGCCAAAAATACATATAAAACTATGAAAGTATAACTCATTAAATAACAACCTTGAATATGGACAACAATGTTATATCAACAAACAACTCATCTGCTCCTTTGTCAGTCTATAAAATTCGAATGATCATCAAACCATGGTATATAAGTAGAATAATATTACTAGAGAAAATCACTCATAATAAGAAGGGAACAGATAAACAAACCTTGAGAATGCACTTCACTACTTCACATTGGATTTTGGATGGCAGATTATAGTTAGACAATTGTGCATTGCTGTCCAGACCATTGTCAACTTCAATCTATGATAGTTATGATTTTAAAATTAAACTTTAAACAAACTCTAAAGCATACAAACTGATAACTTGAAATAATAATAATAATATTTATTGTTAATAACAAATAAAAGAAATATGTACATGCCTGTTTCAAATATCCTTGACGAAAATAAAAAGCATTCTCACCAATCCGAGGAATGAACCCAAGAGGTCCAGTGCATTCATTCCATAGTTCATTGTGGCTGTTGTCTTCTGGGTAAACAAATAAAAAAGTTACACTATATCCTCAAACTTTATATTGATTCCAACAATGTTCTTATTTCATAAATGAAATCAATTTAATTTAGATAGTAGAATCATTTAGAAAATCAATTTGTTATAAAGTATGTTGGCCACCAACTAAAACCTTAAGAATCATGAAAACAATCAATAAGTAAACAAACTACCTAAAATTGATATCTAATCCATAGGAAGGTAAAGAGATCAAAATTAAATCAACATATAATATACAACTTTTTTATTTCTAATTTACCTTCACCTTCCATGTCTTCTCTTCTTAAAATATTCATGTTTTTTGCATTCAATCTCGGACCACTCTCCGATGAATGCGCCTTTGTCTTCACCTTCTCTCTAAAAAGATAAATTACCATACTTCAAACCGATCATTTCAAATTATTAATTTGTTTATCTAAAATAGGCAGATAATACGCCAAGATTGTACTAAGAACGAGGGTTTTTGTTTCTTTTCATGTAGTGATAACAAAATACTAGGCACTGAGTAGAATGTATATAATGAAACAAATACATGAACTTGATGATTTTACATATTACAGAGAAGTAAATAAAACAAGTTTTGATATTTCTTATCCTTTCAATTTTAAGTGATCTGAAGCATATGTATCTGTTAATCATTAATATTTCTTATACTTATTATTAATTCACTCATTTATAGGATGTAGCAAGAAAGATGTTTTTTGAGTATATAAATTTTAACATTAATGTGGATTATTAAAAACAAACCAAACATGTTCATCATGAACCTTAAATAAGACATAAATATTTATATTGGTATCTAAATTAGTGTACTAAATTTTAATATTTGGATCATAACTAAATGGTACATAAACTTCTTTGTATCCACTGAAGCATTCCTAGCTTTGCAAGTGCATAATCACATTATATAAAGAACTTGAGTATTTGCATATAACAAATCGAGTTCCTGGGTATTTGTGATAAGTAGATTCTAATTTGCTTTGAGATTTTAAAACTTAGAAGAAATAAAATATGAATTCTTGAGTTAAGTCGTATAATATTTTGAAAACAACAAATAAATAAAGAAGTTATGATTTTTTGAATTATGTCCATTGGAATAATTAAATACCCTTGTAATAAAAGGTAATTTATTCAAATCTGCATCTATGAATTATAACTTCATTTGAATATTGAAAAAATATATGCATAATATTGATTAGAAATCAATATTTAGAGGAAGAGTATATTTTCAATATAGGCATTAAGTTGTGGGTTTGGGATTTTAAAATAAGTTGTATTTCCTAACAGAATAAAATAGGGATTTTGTATTTAGCAGTCTTTGGGGAATTGAGTATAAATAAAATGTACAACTGTAATTTTCGTTGTAAAATATCTATAGGTATAGATAATAGGAATTTTATATGCTTTGCCAAAAAATAGGAATTTTAAAAGATTTTGAGATTTACACATTTATAATGGTAACATTAAAATGTTATTTTTTTTCTTCATTACAAAAATTACACAAGTCAAAAGCAAAACGTCATATGTAAATTAAAGTGCATCCTCTCTAAAATAAAGGTAAAAAGCTTAAAAGTGTTTTGAAAATATTATTTGTAATTATTATTAAGGTTGCATGATGTTAAATGTGGCAAATATGAAGAAATAATACAAGACTTATGTTGAAAACACCTTAAACACGGTTTAAATTAAGAATAATAGGACAAATTAAATTCTATGGCCTAATCACCTTCTAATGACCCTAATTAAGTTAATTGGGTTTTAATTCGAAGGTAAAAAAGGAGGGTTCTGGACAAACAAACACCGTACATTATTTTCCTTCCTTCTTGTAACACCCCACCTCCACTTGGGTCACTCACAAAGGGAATGCACTAGCTTTGGTGGAGCATTATCTAGGTAAACATACGTAGAAATATTACAAGACAGAACACATATAAAACAGCGAAAGAAAAACCAATTTTCATTTCATTAAAATCTAGAAAGGTCTAAAGCCTTTTACATCAAAATGCTATTAAACCCATTACATCAAAATCTGTCTTGCAATAGTAAACAAGCATAAAACCATAGTCATAAATCATTCCCCAATAAAGCAACAAAGCAAGCCATAGCCAAGAGGAATCCAAGCAGTACATGAAAAAGCCTTGGAGCTTGGTAAGATCTGAACTAAGCTGTATTCCCACCCTACGAACCTAGGGGGAAGAACGGAAGAAAAAGAGGCGAAAAAAAATGGGTCAGTCATAAAGACTGAGTAAGTCCTAGTGACTTTCAGCCTAGAAACAAGTAAAGATAACATGACATGTGTAAACTGAAAGTAAACATAAGGATGATAACAAGATAGGCAAGTTAAACTAAGATGACAAGATAAATTATACTAACCAAATAAACTACGGTAACAAGATAAACTGTGCAAACCAGATAAACTACATATAGCATCGCATGTTTGACATCCTCTGCACCAACTGTACTAGTACCCCAACCCGTATCATCCTTTCCATGTATATGTATAGTCCCTTGCCATATATCGTACGGGTTTCATCACGTATTTTTATACTACTTCAACGTAGTGCCACCATTCTTGAAATCGTTTGAACTACCACCCTTGTTCTGGCTAGGTTTCCTGATCATGAACTATCGCGTGTTCAACTAGGATTTATGCCACCTAGGACCACTAGGGATTATGCTACCTATTGAACGTTTTCTAGATTCGTTTAGGGTTTATGCCACCTAGGACCACTAGGGATTATGCTGCCTAACGAATTTCACGTAATGATCTATTAATCAATCGACTCCCTACAAGTCCTATCCCGTTCACGTGTCTGTGTCATACGGCCCAATCACGAAATGTAGTCACCTGTGCTAGGTCAACCATAGGGTGTATCAAGCCCTATGGTGCCAACCATTGACACGAATCAAGCACGCACAGATAAACCTACTGATGCCCAATGCCTGCTTTTTCTGCTCCGGAGTGCCGCACTTTGTTAGAACCTACACTGGCGCACCCACACAGCCGTCGTTCTGGTCGCTTACAATCAGCCCAGTAATCGTGCCCCACCCTGCCTAGTTCCAGGGTACCATGATACATTTAATGGGTTATAACTGAAAAGGACCGCGTAACTAGGGTTTCCGTCCAGTAGGTTAAGTGTTGTCATTTAAATTCGAGACTTAACCCGTCTACGTGTCATGTCAAATTGGCTAAGTATTGTCGTTCAAGTTCATGACATAGCCCTACGAATCATGTGTCAAGTTGGTTACGTATATTCAAACGGTTCATGAATTAACCCTATCAATCATCATGTCAAATTGGTTAAGTATATTCAAGAGGTTCATGACTTAACCATATCAAATCATTGTGTCAAATTGGTTAAGTATATTCAAGCGGTACATGACTTAACCCTATCATGTGGCATTAATTCATTAATGCACCCCAACCTCTCACATTAGACCTGTTGTTGTGGTCACTGGATATGTCGGGCGGTTCCGGGCAGATTTACACCACAACTTAGTCTGACCTTGGGTTTCAAGCGCGATATGACCAACTACCCACATTGTATCCTATTGTTTGCAGTAACTGGACTTGTTGGGCAGTTCCGGGCAGATTTACACTGCAAACTCCACCCAACCTCGAGTTGGCCATTTTCATGTTTATTCTAATGTCATGTCCATGTTCAAGTTTCATGCCAAGTTCGTGTCAAGTTTTCAAGGCAAGTTTCATATCAAGTCGATGTAAAGTTCGTGTCCATATCCAGGTTCAAGTTATAACAGCGTTCATGTTTCAAGTTTTGCCTTTTATCAGGTTCATAATTCATGTTCATAACCAATTCATGTTTTGCCTATTCTACCCAAATCGTATTCCCATTGCATGTGAACGTGAATCGATCTATACTACAAATAAATCCAAATCTCGAAATAGAGGGAATAGCATCAAAACTATGATAGGCAAAAGAGACGAGCATAAAGCGATAAAAGGGGTTACAAAGCTAGCATGACATAACTTGGGATAATTGGTTACAACATCACTGGCATAAAGGATTTCAAATCTAGCAAGACAAGACGATAGTATGGTAAACGCTGACATAAAAGAAGAGGTATGCGAAAGCAAGCCAAATACGAGGATAATGGATCCAATGGTTTTGGTGTACATAATAGCGAAATAAACTAAGCAAGTCACACCCTCGGTATGAGATCCAACAAACAGCAAATTCGGTATACAACATGGGTTTCAATAAACTATAATAGTCCCAAGTAATTAACCCCAATAGTCATGGTCATAGTCATAGGTAAAAATCTCATAATTAAGAACCCTAAGCGATTAATTACAACAGTCATGGTTAATTATCCAAAATAGTTCTAGGCAATAGTCATAGGCAACTAACAGTAATGGTCATAGATAATGGCCTTATGTTCATAATCATAGGGAATAATTCTCATAGTCATGAGTCATAGTTGATTAGCCACAATTGTCCTTGTCATAGTCATAGGCAACAGTCTTACGTTCACCGTCATAGGCACAGGCATAGTCTTATGTTCACAGTCATAGGCAAAGTCTTATGTTCTTAGTCATAGGCATAGGCAAAACCTTATGTCCACAGTCTCATAGGCATATTAAGGTTCATAGACATGAAAGAATTTGATTTATAATATGAATAGGCCCCAAATAGAAACATTTTCCAAAAGTCAAGATCCAAGAATTTATGTTACAATCTAGCGTTTGAATAATAAACTAGGTCCAACAACATGAATGGGCATGATTCAGTCGATAAGAAATAACCCAAAATCATAGATTCAAGAAGAGACAAGAACAGATCCAAATAGATAATCAAGCTTATGTCCAATTTCATTTTATTCCATGTCCATATCAAATTTAACAAGTTTCAATCTCAAAGTAACTAGAACTTACAGAGCGTGGATCGAGAATTAGAGTGCAAAGATTTGATTCTGGAAACGGTTATTGCATTTGTTGAATCTCTACTTGTTTAGTCTTGTTCTAGTTGAAAATCCCCCAATTTGCAATTCCTAGCTGTCGTCTTGACGAAGAAGAAGTGGTCTCTTTTTAATTTAAATAATATCATTTTGATTTTCACAGAGGTAGCATAAGGACATAATGAAATGGTGTAGAGAGAATGAGGCTAGGTGGCTGTTTATATAGGGTTAGGCAGACGAATCTGGTCACGAAACAAGTTTAAATACATCAGAATGCATCAGGTTCAGAAAAGTGGTTCGGGAGGCAGGTCGACCCCCAGGTCGACACTATGGTCGACCTGGTCCCTGGGAGATCGACACTATGGTCGACCCTCTGGTCGACCTAGTCCTTGGGCGGGAATTTTCCCGCCCAGCCTGTTCTGGGGTTTGAATTCGAATTTCGAATTCGAAATTCGAGCTGTCTTTGATTCTGAAAATTCCTGAAACTTCTAGAGGTCATAACTTGGTCATACGAACTCCGATTTTCGAAAGCTCGGACTCTATTTCGTGTAAAATTTCAAGACGAACGCAATGGCATAACCCGTTTCCCTTGATTCTTGTTTTAAAAATTAATTCTGCCTTGATTTATGACTTTAACATGTTATAAAAATTCGGGTTGTTACATTCTCCCCTCCTTAAAGGATTTCATCCCCGAAATCTTCAAGTTAGGAAGAATGTGTCCTACCATCCAATCATCCATCTACTCAATCATCAATCACAGGAATCCATTGTCCTTAAGATATTTCTAATGCTGTATGAACATATGCAGAAAGTGTGTGTGTATATGCTCCTTATCTAATGCAAATGATCAGGCCTGATTGATCTTCTTAATGCAAAATATGTTTAGTACCATGAGTCCAACATGTATGCAAATAGCCCTAATCACATAAACATTATATGTGTGCTCAAACATCCATCCATATGCAACATTCACATGATAACACATTCAATTTCATCCATAAACAAGTATAAACACTCATGCATATGCAATATGAAAATGTGTCTGAGCCGATCTAGTGCCTAATGTGTGTTATGCAACCACGAGCAACCACTTGCAACCATCAATCATAACATGTCTCAAACACATGTTTACACCTAATTGTTCCTACCTAAATGTATAGTCGAACGATAGAAGCAAGTAAAACTTTGTGCCCATTAGGCAATGTCAAAGCTGGAAATCTACGTCACATATATACTGAATAGGAGAAGAACTCCCTAAGCACCAGCTCCGAAGACAAAAATCAACATCAGGCTGACACCCAAAGAATTAACCAACCAATATATATGTTTCTAGAAAACTAAGCATGATGGACTCCTTCTTGGTCACAAGAAATCCCTTCCTAAGATCAACTCATATCCTATAAAACCCAAAAAGTTTAGTCAACCCAATGGACACCCTCAAGCCCCAACATGTATTAATAACAGATGAGTCATACTCCCTATGTGGTTTGCAACAGAAATTGGATTGAGAATCAGACCGAGAGGTTATACTTAAAAGATAGCATACAAGTAAGCTCTACAGGAAAAGAGGGATCAAGGATATACTCTTAAAAAGAGATATGATGCGCGTGTCTAGTCTTAAATCTTCTAAGTCGCATTTCCTTAAGCTTAACTCCATTGTGCTTTGACCGTCTTTAACTTCACAATTTTGTAGTTCCTTAATTCTTGTTCCCGGAATATGAGTTGGAACTCATTCCATTGTCGCCTCTCGTTCCACTTTCGCTTATTCTCTTTCTAGTATACTCGATTCAAACATAACTGCGTACTCATGGTTTCATGCAAGCTCTCCAAAATTCACTAGTGAATCTTGGTTCTTATTCACTTACTGGAAGATATTCCACATAAATGAATTATCTCTTGAAAATAAACAAATGCCAACCACGTTGCCAAGTGTACTTACTAAGGTGATTTTCTATAACTCATGCATAAGCGAAATGAACCATCCGCCTTAGTGGCGAACACTTACTCGAGCGGACCGATAAATGTATCAGGAGATTCTAGGTAACTAAACATGGCAGAACCCTAAGGGTTACACTAGACTTCGAGGGCATTACCAAGGCAAGTCAAGAATATAACTACCCACTTTTCATACTCGAGAATGATATCATTTCTGGACAACCACTCCATCCCTGGAATCAACCCATAACCCAAAGACATAAGCTTTACTTTTAAACTCAACACTTAGCATAGACATTCTCAAATCCAAACAAATCATGAATAAATGAGCCGATTCCCCAACAAGATTTGAGACAAAAATGGGATCCTCTACTACGCTAGTACTAAGGTGTAGAGACTCAACTATCGAGGCATAATTAAAAGAATGCGATGTATAAAAACAAAGTTCGCACGGTATGATAGAAAAGAAAAGCTAAACTTTTAACAAAAATGTTACCACATCTTCTTAGGTACGCTAGTAGTGAGAGCATACAATTGCCCTCTCGACGATCTTGCTCTTTGCCCTTGTCCTTGTCCTATGATACCTAACTACATGTCCCTTTTTACCATACCAATGATGTTCTTTCTTATCATGGGTTTTATTATTCTTTTACTTTGACCTCTTCCCTTTCACCTTTTCCTCCTTCGTGGATTACGCCTTATCAACAAGTTTCTCATCCTTAGGCATGTGTTCTTTATCCTCGTTCTTACTATCCTTGTATAGCTTGTTGAAAAGTTTCTCGAAAGCTACTTCCATCGCACGGCAACCCTACAAAGCTTGAGATAAGATTAGTCGCAAGTAAAACTACTGCGGCTATAGATGGAGGTTGGACACTACTTTGCCCTCCGACTTGTGTCGCCTGCTTACAAACTATGGTGAGAAAGAAAGAGAGAAGATACACAAGGAGAGAATCAAAAGATAGTGCATATGGCTTTAGGGAATATTGCCTTTCGTAAAACAAAACTTTTCTTTTAGAAAAATGCTTTTTTGTAAACGTTTTGAAAATAATTTCAGAAGCTTTTTCCCAGTCTGGTAACCTTCTGCTCTGATACCAAATGTAACACCCCACCTCCGCTAGGGTCACTCACAAAGGGAATGCACTAGCTTTGGTGGAGCATTATCTAGGTAAACATACATAGAAATATTACAAGACAGAACACATATAAAACAGTGGAAGAAAGACCAAATTTCATTTCTTTAAAATCTAGAAAGGTCTAAAGCCTTTTACATCAAAATGCTATTAAACCCATTACATCAAAATCTGTCTTACAATAGTAAAGAAGCATAAAACCATAGTCATAAATCATTCACCAATAAAGCAGCAAAGCAAGCCATAGCCAAGAGGAATCCAAGCAGTACATGAAAAAGCCTTGGAGCTTGGTAAGATCTGAACTAAGCTGTATTCCCACCCTGCGAACCTGGAGGGAAGAACGGAAGAAAAGGAGGCGAAACAAAATGGGTCAGTCATAAAGACTGAGTAAGTCCTAGTGACTTTCAGCCTAGAAATAAGTAAAGATAACATGACATGTATACACTGAAAGTAAACATAAGGATGATGACAAGATAGGCAAGTTCAACTAAGATGACAAGATAAACTATACTAACCAGATAAACTACGGTAACAAGATAAACTGTGCAAACCAGATAAACTACGTATAGCATCACATGTTTGACATCCTCTGCACCAACTGTACTAGTACCCCAACCCGTATCATCCTTTCCATGTATATGTACAGTCCCTTGCCGTATATCTTACGGGTTTCATCACGTATTTTTATACTACTTCAACGTAGTGCCACCATTCTTGAAATCGTTTGGACTACCACCCTTGTTCTGGCTAGGTTTCCTTATCATGAACTATCGCGTGTTCAACTAGGATTTATGCCACCTAGGACCACTAGGGATTATGCTACCTATTGAACGTTTTCTAGATTCGTTTAGGGTTTATGCCACCTAAGACCACTAGGGATTATGATGCCTAACGAATTTAACGCAACGATCTGTTAATCGATCGGCTCCCTACAACTCCTAGCTAGTTCATGTGTCTGTGTCATTCGGCCCAATCACGAAATGTAGTCACCTTGGCTAGGTCCACCATAGGGTGTATCAAGCCCTATGGTGCCAACCATCAACACGAATCAAGCACGCACAGATAAACCTACTGATGCCCAATGCCTGCTTTTTCTGCTCCGGAGTGTGTGCACGCCCGCACTCCGTTAGAACCTACACTGGCGCACCCACACAGCCGTCATCCTGGTCGCTTACAATTAGCCCAGTAATCGTGCCCCACCCTGCCTAGTTCTAGGGTACCATGATACATCTAGTGGGTTACTGCTGAAAAGGACCGCGTAACTATTGTTTCCGTCCAGCAAGTTAAGTGGTGTCATTTAAATTCGAGACTTAACCTGTCTACGTGTCATGTCAAATTGGCTAAGTGTTGTTGTTCAAGTTCATGACTTAGCCCTACGAATCATGTGTCAAGTTGGTTAAGTATATTCAAACGGTTGATGACTTAAACCTATCAATCATCGTGTCAAATTGGTTAAGTATTTTAAAGCAGTTCATGACTTAACCCTATCAAATCATCGTGTCAAGTTGGTTAAGTATATTCAAGCGATACATGACTTAACCCTATCATGTGGCATTAATTCATTAATGCACCCCAACCTCTCACATCAGACCTGTTGTTGTGGTCACTGGATATGTCGGCCGGTTCCGGGCAGATTTACACCACAACTCAGTCTAACCTCGGGTTTCAAGCGTGATATGACCAACTACCCACATTGGATCCTATTGTTTGCAGTAACTGGACTTGCTGGGCGGTTCCGGGCAGATTTACACTACAAACTCAACCCAACCTCGAGTTGGCCATTTTAATGTTTATTCTAATGTCATGTCCACGTTTAAGTTTCATGCCAAGTTCGTGTCAAGTTTTCAAGGCTAGTTTCATATCAAGTCGATGTCAAGTTCGTGTCCATATCCAGGTTCAAGTTATAACAGCGTTCATGTTTCAAGTTTTGCCTTTTATTAGGTTCATAATTCATGTTCATAACCAATTCATGTTTTGCCTATTCTACCCAAATCGTATTCCAATCGCATGTGAACGTGAATCGATCTATACTACAAATAAATCCAAATCTTGAAATTGAGGGAATAGCATCAAAACTATGATAGGCAAAAGAGACGAGCATAAAGCGATAAAAGGGGTTACAAAGCTAGCATGCCATAACTTGGGATAATTGGTTACAACATCACTGGCATAAAGGATTTCAAATGTAGCAAGATAAGACGATAGTCATGGTAAACACTGACATAAAAGAATAGGTATGCGAAAGAAGGCCAAATACAAGGATAATGGATCCAATGGTTTTGGTGTACATAATAGCAAAATAAACTAAGAAAGTCACACCCTCGGTATGAGATCCAACAAACTGCAAATTCGGTATACAACATGGGTTTTAATAAACTATAATAGTCCCAGGTAATTAACCTCAATAGTCATGGTCATAGGTAAAAATCTCATAATTAAGAAGCCTAAGCGATTAATTACAATAGTCATGGTTAATTATCCAAAATAGTTCTAGGCAATAGTCATAGGCAACTAACAGTAATGGTCATAGATAATGGCCTTATGTTCATAATCATAGGGAATAATTCTCATAGTCAAGAGTCATAGTGGATTAGCCATAATTGTCCTTGTCATAGTCATAGGCAACAGTCTTACGTTCACCGTCATAGGCACAAGCATAGTCTTATGTTCACAGTCATAGGCACAGTCTTATGTTCTTAGTCATAGGCATAGGCAAAACCTTATGTCCACAGTTTCATATGAATATTAAGTTTTATAGACATGAAAGAATTTGATTTATAACATGAATAGGCCCCAAATAGAAAGATTTCCACAAGTCAAGATCCAAGAATTTATGTTACAATCTAGCATTTGAATAATAAACTAGGTCCAAAAACATGAATGGGTACGATTCAGTCGATAAGAAATAACCCAAAATCATATATTCAAGAAGAGATAAGTACAGATCCAAATAGATAATCAAGCTTATGTCCAATTTCATTTTATTCCATATCCATATCAAATTTAACAAGTTTCAATCTCAAAGTAACTAGAACTTATAGAGCATGGAACGAGAATTAGAGTGCAGAGATTTGATTCTGGAAATGGTTATTGCAGTTGTTGAATCTCTACTTGTTTAGTCTTGTTTTAGTTGAAACCCCCCCAATTTGCAATTCCTAGCTGTCGTCGTGAAGAAGAAGAAGTAGTCTCTTTTTAATTTAAATATTATCATTTTGATTTTCACAGAGGTAGCATAAGGACAGAATAAAATGGTGTAGAGAGAATGAGGCTAAGGGGTTGTTTATATAGTGTTAGGCAGACGAATCTGGTCACGAAACAAGTCTAAATACATCAAAATGCATCAGGTTCAGAAAAGTGGTTTGGGAGGCAGGTCGACCCCCAGGTCGACACTATGGTCAACCTGGTCCCTGGCAGGTCGACACTATGGTCGACCCCCAGGTCGACCTGGTCCTTGGGCGGGAATTTTCCCACCCAGCCTGTTCTGGGGTTTGAATTCGAATTTCGAATTCGAAATTCGAGCTGTCTTTGATTCTGAAAATTTTTGAAACTTCTAGAGGTCTTAACTTGGTCATACGAACTCCGATTTTCGAAAAATCAGACTCTATTTCGTGTAAAATTTCGAGACGAACGCAATGGCATAACCCGTTTCCCTTGATTATTGTTTTAAAAATTAATTCTGCCTTGATTTATGACTTTAACATGTTATAAAAATTCGGGTTGTTACACTTCTCCTTATTTTTAGGGAATAGTATAAAAAGAGAAGAGAGAAAATTATGGCCTCTTCAATCCTAGTGGCTAAGCATTCTACTTTTAATTTTGAATAAGGACAGATTCTTATCTAAAGGCTAACTCCAGAACATACAGCAACCTAATCTGTTAATTTCTAGAACTTAGAAGAAGCGATATTACTTTTGAATGACCAGAGCCTGTGTGTTTCTTCTGAGTGCTTCTAAGGGTTGCTGAAGCTTAATCTTACTCTAGGATAGCCAAAATCATTGCATGTTTTCTAAAATCTAAATCTAAGGTGACTGTTCGCTCACACCTTTTAATTTACAAACCATTTGATGTTTAATTTCCTGTTGAAGTTAGAAATAATTGTAAAATCGCAGTAAATTTGCAGAAGCTTATTCTTTTTTGGGTCCATCTTTGGGAGCACAGATCTGTCTCATTTCTGGAGGAGTTCATGCAATCTTTGCTCCATCGCGTTGTCATATAGTTCTTGTGTTTTTATGCAAAATTTGGTCGAATTCTATTGTTTTTCGGATGCTTGAAAATGTTATTGATGTTGAACACGGACACAAATTTGTGCCTGCGAAAATCTCGTAGGCTGGGTTGGTACATGCTATAAATGGGTTGAACCATGGGTCGACCCACCATTGTTATGTTGTGCAAGCTTTTTACTTGCTTACTACATGTTTTTCTTGAGTTCTCTTATTACTTTTTGCTGATAATTTGATGCATTTACTAAGTCATTTCATTAAGTTTAGAATTGTGGCTACATCTATATCACTGTTAGCTTGCGTTATAATCGATCCATACTATGGAATCGATTAATTACAACGATTCTGGTGCTTTGTTTATGATGAATCTGATGAGGTGATACACATGCAAGGGTTTAAACTCGTTTTCTTATACATATATAAATAGAGTTTTCTCTATAGCTTTAGGCTAAAATTGTTTTGTTGATTTGGTTTTCAGATATTGTTAGTCGTAAAGAAATAATATAAATAAATCTAGAAATTATAACAGTGTTGAGAATATGTTCGATCAGTTTTTGAAATGGTTTATAATCCTATTTTTGCTAAAACTAAGTATTTCAGCATTTTAAAATACACATTTCTATGCCCTTATAGAAGGAGTAGTGATAAATGGTATAGTAAACCTCATGGTATGGGACATGAAGGTATATTTTATCATTTAATTGTAAATCTGTCTAATTGAAGCAATAGATTTGATATTTCTAATGACTTGATGTTTCCGTTGATTTGTTGTTTCTGATGATTTCCGATCGAAATTGACGAGCGAACAATAAATCAGTAGTGATAACATATCTATCGGATGCATAGTTACCACTTCTCGGTTACTACCACAAGTATATGACTCATTCCGGTGTTTGTAGTTTGTTGTAGGCTGAGGGCCAAAATAAGGACTGATAGATCACTTATTCAATTATCGAACTGGTGGATTTGTGTAACACCCTCAAATTTTAACAACATTAAAGAGGACAAATTAAATAATAATTAATTTAGTATGTAGAATTGGAGGAAACAGACTGCACTATTGTGTTCTTCACGAAATTCTGGTTTGGATAGACATTTGGTTTGTGTAAAACGAACACAGTATGGAGAAGTTATGAGGGTTTTAAGTTTGTATACACGCAGAAAGATTATATACATACGCATTAGTCAGAGATGAGTCAGAATTTTATCCAGAACAGTTTGAATTTGAAAAATTCGTCAAAGCGACGAAATTCCCGCTTTAGGTGGTCGACCCTCCTTAAGGGGTGTCGACCTATGGGTCGACCCCCCTTATGGGGTGTCGACCTATGGGTCGACCCACCCACATGGGTGTTGACCCCCTAGGGCTGAGGTGGTAGTCGGTTTCGGGGGGTTCTTCAGCTAAACATATGTGTCCAAATCTCCTATTTCTTCATTGGAAATTATGGGAGCCATATACTGTTGGGATATGAACTGAGACGGAACCGTTTTTTTACAACAACGTACTTTGCAAATCAAATTCAGAAATTCAAGATCCGTTCTTTCTCTATTCTCTAAACCTAACGTTGTAATTTTCTAGTTATTTTAGGTTTAAATGAATAGAAGTAAATTATGAAAGACTGTGATTTGGATACGTTGTAAACCTTGAATCAATGCTATTGTTAGATCTGATAATATGTCATGATAGATCTAATTCTTTAGATCTAATGCAATTGTGGTTATTATATTATATTGCATATGTGGATCTTGACTTGTAACTATGTTGTGGTGAATGTATATCTATTTATTTTGCAGTTATATCATTGGATAGACCTAATCATTTATGTAAATCATGAACATATGTCACCTTAAATTGGTTAGGATTGGATCTAAATCTTTGTCTTAATTGTAAATTCTATGACATGCTATGACGTGGATTTGTGTAGATCTGTTTCTAAACTTATAGATCTAATTTATGTGTACATTGAAACTATTAGTCAGATCTAGATTATCACTTTGTGTTATCATGTTAGATCTATTCTAACCTCCAGATCTGAATTATGTGATCTATTTATCACCTTGTGTTATCATGTTGGATCTATTTTAACCTCTATATCTGACTTATGTGATCTAATTTATCACCTTGTGTTATCATGCTAGATCTAAACCGATTGGACATCTAAGTTGCTAATTTAGATCTTGCTATGCTTATTGTGACATCATAATTATGTTAGAATCAACTCAATGCCAACCGTTCATCAGTTTCATGTCCACCTTGTTATGATGACAATTTCATGTCCATGCCAATATGTATGTTAACCTTATTATCAAGTTATTTTATATTTATGCCAAGATGATCACTTCGGTTATATTCCCATTACTTTCCCTATTATCGTATATGATTAGGCTGTTGTATAGCCTAGGCATGCTGCCAATTTTGTGAGGGCGCTAGTTAAGGAACGAGGGAAAAAGGATTAAAAATGGCATAATTCGAATATGAACATTTTTGGGCATATAATTCAAATTATTGGGTAAAATGGGTATTAACACCTAAAAAAGGAAAGGATTAATTAATTGATTAATTAATTAAAAATGGAATGTTTAGTAATTACAATTAGGAATTGTAGTTGTACTTATGACACGAGGTTAGGTTGCATTAGTGGTGGAAGTCCACCCAAACCCGACCGACATATCCAACAACCATTAATGTTGTACCTAATGTGGGAGGTCTAATATGTAAATAAGAATCGGTCTATGACACGAGGTTAGGCCCAACTGTGGAATAAGTCTGGCCGGACCCGACCGACCTATCCAGCAGCCATTAATGTTGTAGGCCCAACGTGGTGGTTGAACAAAATGGGTGGGTTAAGTAAATCTGAGGGGTGGGTAATATTCACATATAGTTCAACAAACATAACCCGTTAAGGTTATGTAATTAGAGACACCTAGTAGTATACATAGCCGGAGGAAATAATAAAGTTATGTAATTAAAGACACCCTTTAGGGTAAGCATAACTAGTAGAAATAAATAAGGCTATATAATTAAAGACACCTACTGGTATACATAGTCAATAAAAACCTAGTGGGGGATACATGACAAAGGGGAGAGCTTGTATCATCTTGTATTGGACCCATTTCAGTCAGTAACCCTTGAATAGGTGTCAAACGGGTACTCCAAACTAGGTCGGAGTGGGGCACACTTACTGAACTGATTGTAAGAGATCCAAACATAGAGGACAGTGTCATGACGACGCATTCCAATAGGATCATGTGCGTGCATGACTCCGCCTGCTCTAGAAAATAAGACGTTGTGGCATAAGTAGATATGGTTGTGCACATCCGAGAAACGAAGGGTTGCCACTTTAGGGAGTGATACACCCTACTGTGGGGCCAGCACAGGGAATCTACAGGGTAGGGAGCCAATCGACTAGGGTAGTAAATAGGGTACGTCTAGTCCTATTTGTTTCTGTGGGGTACCTGTGTTTCTATTGGGGTTAACACCGTTATTCCTATTTAGGTACCGACTAATTGTGTTTGGGTTAAACCCATTACTAGAGTACACCTAAAACTACCATTATATTTCTGTTGGGATCATCCTGTTTTTGTTAAGCAATTAGGGAGTATGTAATCATGTTACGTACTTGTTATACTAGTATTGGTGCAGAGAATAAGCAGAGTAATCATTAGAAGCATATACACCTTATCATGTCTACCTTGTCAAGCCTGCCATTTATGTAGTGATCTCTCTTATCCACTTTATATGCCTATCATGTTACTTTTATTTATTTACTGGCTAAAAGTAACTAGACTTGCCAGACTTTATGTCTGACCCTTTTGTTTCTCCTTCTTTCTTCCGTTTCCCCTCTCTCCTTCCCCAGGTTCTTAGGGAGGAAACACTCAGGCTTTGTCAGGACTCAGATATCATTTTTCTAGGAGCTACTTCTGAAGTATGGCTCAAGTTCTTGCCTCTACTATGGCTTAACTCTTTTAATTGGGGAATTATGTTTTTTTATATATACTTATGTACACTGATGTGCAAGATAGAAGTTATTTTATTGTAATGGTTTTTGTGCCTTATGGTATTGTGACTTATGGTATTGTGAACCATGGTATTATGATTTATTTTTGAAATAAAAACTTAAATTTCCGCTACTATCTTATTTATATCTATCTTGTAATTATTCGGTGTTTGTTTACCTATAACGCTTCACGAAACTTAACGCATTCCCATAGTGAGTGACATAAACGGACGTTGGGTATCACAATTTGATAGAAAGCCTTAGGATTCTTTAATTTTATGATGTAGTCATCATGACTATAGAGTCACAACAAGAGCACAATGAGTCTTAATCTATGGTATTTGGCAAGGCTTAGGTGGAGTAAAGCTATGGGGAGCTATATGCACATGCAATACTATAATGTTTCAGATCCGAATTACTATTATTATTATTGATGAATTCTAGGTGAATTCAAATATTGATGTTTAATGATTTGATCATCTTATCATATTTACTTTGGATTTTTGAATCCAAACTGATGTTTCAATGATATCATTGACTTTGCAGTTTTGAACCCTCATTTGATGATTTGTTGAATTGTTTCTATTTGACATTTTGGGTCCTATTTACGATTGGTTTGTTGAGACCGAAACCAATTATAGCCTTAGATCTAGTTGGTTGTTGTTTATATATATATATATATATATATATATATATATGTGTGTGTGTGTGTGTGTGTGTGTGTGTATGTATATATATATATATAGATCGCTTTTGGGTTGAATAAAATCTTATATGAGTTTTATGTTGTTTTGTTGGAGATTATGTTACCTTTCGATATTATGCTTTGCTTTTCAGCTTGAAGTTTATCACCTCTTTGATGAAGTTAAATCTCGTTCGGTGTTTTCTTATGTTGTGCTTGGAATCTTATAGGTTGTCTGGCCTTAACAATCTTATGAATCAATAGTTGTCATAGGCTTATATAATTCCTTTGAGTAAAAAGGAATTCATATCTATAAATTCATATTTCACTTATTGTATTTTAACTAATTTGTAAACTAGATTGACGCGTGTGTGTTAATGCTTGGGTCATACCGAGTTGTTTCGCATCGTAACTTGCTACTATTTCAAAATCAGCTGATTCATCTCGGATTTTATCCCTTGGAAGCCATTTCTTAGTTGTATTCAAGTATTCGAGTCGTCATATATTCTTTAAACTTGAGACATAGTACTTTTATGATTCATGATTAACCAGTCGGATTTGTAGCACATGTATATTTTGTATTCTATGATTGTATCTATATATAACTATTTTGTGATGTGTTAAGCGTGATGAGTTATATGTTGTTATGAATATGATAATTTTATATTATATATAGTGGGTTTGTTGCGAACCACTTGAAATAAGTAAAGAAAAATTTATTTACCCAATCGACGTATTCAATACACGTCTAATTTAAAATTATGGATGGTCTCACCTAACCAATCTATTCTCCACTCTAATAGATAACACTACTTGTTAATGCTCCTTATTAAAGTGGGGCACGAGGTGGGTTATAACATTTGGTATCAGAGATGAGGTTCAAAACAAAATGCAAAAAACATTGAATAGAACTAGAATATTATATGTGTTACAACGCGGAATGATAACATCTGTTTCTACTTTATCGCTTTGATCGTTATCCTTTTCTCATGATTCTTGTTAATCATGTTGAGTATAAGCCCAAGCTTTTGGAATACATCTAGAAATGAATATTCATTTTTTAATTCCATGTGTGGAGTCCTATAAATTGTAGTCTATCTTGATTGAAAATTTCCATTCTTTATCCCTTTTCGATGCTCAATCCTTAGGTTTAGAATTTTTAAGATAAAATTTTAAACCCTGTCCTTTTTATGCTTTAGCTGATTTTTGAATTAAGTAAACTGTTCAAGATGGGTAAGTAATCTAAATCCAAGATAGCGTATATATATGCATGAAATTCCTATTGAGATAAAGCAATGCTATTCTATAAATAATCAAAGTGCATAGCAGAAACAAAGAAATTTTTTTCGGGTTTGCAGTAGTTTATTATATGCATAAGTGGGATTACGAGATGGAATTTAGTATTTATAATAAAACGGTTGATTAGATTGTCTTATAATGTAAATTAAGGAGCGAAGTGTTGGTTTGTTTCTAGTTGAAGTATTTTTGATAATCAATGAATAATGGAAACTGAAACACCCCACCTCCGTTAAGGTTACTCACAAAGGGAATGCCTTAACTTCGGTGCAGAGTTTTAGGTAAAAGATGCAGATAAATTACAAGAAAGACAAATAAAGCAGCGGAAAATAAAGTCATTTTATAAACAATGTGGTTCAGTCATGCTTTTACAACAGTTGTCTCAATCATACTTAAAAAGTAATACATAGAACTTCTGTCTTGATTCAAAAACTTCCAAGTATAAAAGAAGCATAAAAATAACAATGATATTCCCCAATAAAGCATGAACCAGCCATAGCAGTAGAAGAGAGAGTCCAAAGCAACACATCGACTATCTTCGAGCTTGAAAAGAAAACTGAGCTAAATGGTAACATTTCCTCCCAATGAACCTGTGGGAGGGGGGAACGAAAGAAAAGAGGCGAAAAAAACTAGGTCAGACCTAAGTCTAGTAAGTCCAGTGACTTTCAGCATGTAAATAGGCAAAAGCATCATGACATGAATAAATTGAATATAAGACAATACTGTGAGAACAAGGATAACAAGATAACATACGATTAGTATAGATATGATAAAGCAAGATAAACCGAATGCGCTTTTATTCTTTCTCTGCTTCGCTACTACCATGTTATTCTGAATTCTATATCTCTGCACCACCTAACTAGTGTCCCAGCTAGAAATCCGTATAAAATGATCATATGATAATGTGATCCCAATCCCTGCAATTGTGGTATCCTTCAGGTGTACATCTAGTATGAGGACTTTGCCTCAATTAGCCTAATTGCCATGAAGATGTACCCTTACTACCCTATCGATCGGCTCCCTACTTGTATTAATGTTCCATGTGTCTATGTCAATCGGCCCACTCTTGCGTGTCGATACCCTATGTTGGTCCCACCATAAGGTGTATCAATCCTTATGATAGCAACACGACACGATTCAAGATGAACAGTGTATAACTATTGGTACCCAATGCCTGCTTTTTCCCATTCCGGAGTATGTACACACCCGTAATCCGTCGGAACCTACACTTACGTACCCCCTGCCGCTATTTTGGCTGCTTGTAATCAACCCAGTAATCGTGCCCCACCCTGCCTAGTCTCAGGATACCATGATACATCTATGTGGGTTACTACTGAAATAGGTACCCGTTACTAGGGTTTCTTACTGGTTAAGTTTGTGGGCATATATATACAAATATTACCCACCTATACGAGATGTACTTAACCCTCCCACTGATTCAAACATGTTTATTTAACGGTTAAGTTTGTGGGCCTATATATACTAATATTACCCACCAACTCGATATGTACAAAACCTCCCATTGATTCAAGCATGTTTATTTAATGGTTAAGTTTGTGGGCCTAGATTTACTAATATTACCACCAACCTGATATGTAATTAACCCTCCCACTGATTCAAGCATGTTTATTTAATGGTTAAGTTTGTGGGTCTATGTTTTCTAATATTACCCATTAATCTGATATGTACTTAACCTTCCCACACATTATGCCATATTGGTTAGGTGTTTTCCATTCATGTTAACTTAACCCACCCACTCATTATGTCATGTTGGTTAAGTGTTTCTTATTAACTTAATGCTTCTCACTTATCATGTTGGATTTGTTAAGTGTTTCCTATTAACTTAACCTTGTTCTTTCATCATGTTATATTGGTTAAGTATTTCCCATTAACTTAACCCTATTCGTTCATCAAGTTATATTGGTTAAGTATCTCTTATTAACTTAACCCCACACATTAATCATGTTGCATTGGTTAAGTGTCATCAATCAAATTCAAGTTAACTTAACCCACCCACTTGTCATGTTATGTTGGTTAAGTGTTTCCTTCTTGTGTTAACTTAACCCTACCACACATCATGTTATATTGGTTAAGTGTTGTCCTCTCGTGTTAACTTAACCCTTCCCATTCATCATGTTATATTGGTTAAGTGTTGCTCTCTTGTTTTAACTTAACCCTTCCACACATCATGTTACATTGGTTAAGTGTTCCCTTCTTATGTTAGCTTAACCCTACTCATTCATCATGTTATATCGGTTAAGTGTTGTCCTCTCATGTTAACTTAACCTTTCCCATTCGTCATGTTATATTAGCCTGTCTTGTTTATTAGCATTAATTCATTCATTAACACCTTAAACTCTCACATTAGAACTGTTGTTTGCAGTTGCTAGATGTTCCGGGCGTTTCCGGGAAGACTTCTACCGCAAAATCATTCTAACCTCGGGTTTTTGGGCTAAATGCGCTAACCTCTCACATTAGATCTGTGTTGTTGCGGTTACTGGATGTGATGGGCGGTTCCGGGCAGCTTTACACCGCAACTCCATCTAACCTCGGGTTAGGCATGTTTATCTTTTAGCATATTTACCATACATGTCCAAGCCTAGAATTTATATGCTAATCATCCCAAATTAACAAAACTAGTCATGTTCCAATTCTGAAGTTATACCCCAACAAAGCTGGTTGCCAGTTATGCCTCACAAATTCAAATTTCAAGTTATTACTCAAAATAGGTTACATCCAATTTCCCAGATTTGCAGTAATAGTCATGCCCCAAAAATCACAATATAACACATGCCCTAAGGTTTAGTCATATTGTACCGTACAAAATATTCTACAAAAACCCCCCAATCATGATTCACAGTATAAACTATGCCAAATTATAGCTTTTAAATTACAGTGCATGCCAATTAACCAAAATCCCAGTTTAGGCGTGTTCACATTTAATAGTTATCCCTATCTTACTATAGGTTTTCATGCCTAAGCCATATATCACTATACACAATAATCTCCTTCTTCCAAGTCATAAACTATCATATATATATATATATATATATATATATATATATATATGTATGTATGTATGTATATGTATATGCCACAATTTTAGGTCTTAAACCACAACATGTACTATGACTTACATGTTTACAGTTCAATTTATGCCCCAAATCCCAAGTCATATGTCCAATATACTTTATGCCTCAAATCTCATTTCATATGTTCGTTACACTTTAAATTTTAAATACAACATATGTTATGTCCTCAAATCAGTTACAAATTAGTTATGCCCAATTTTACGTAATTTAATATTTTTCCCAATTTTAGCGCTTGCCATGTCCAAATCATATATTATGTCCAATTTTTCCCAATGTACGTTCATCTCTGATGAGATTTGGCTCAGGCTCGCAGTAGCCTGGCTATAAAAACGAAAAGGGAAGATGGAAAGAAGAGATAAAGATGGACATAATAATATCAATGAGATTGATCCAATGGATATAGAAAGATAGATAGAAATAGGCATAATCTCATATTCAGATTTATTACAATATCAGAGTCAAAATTTAAATTTTATTTCTGAAAGTAACATGAACTTCTAAATTACAGAGCGGTCTTGAATTCTGGGATCCGATTTCTGAATTTGATTAGCTATTCCTTTGATGTAGACTTTGATTGTTAACTTGAAAACTATAATTTGATTGATTAAGGTGGAGGCTAGGTCACTTCAGGTTTTAGCAGCATATAAACGCCTATGGAATTCGTGTGGAGAAAACAATAGGTTTAAGGGTCTTTTTATAGGTGTATAGTGAGATTTAGAGCCTTCGGATCGGTGTAGAAGTCATCAGAATCGTTCAGAGCAGATTACCACGTCACATAGTGAATCAGAAAGCGACATGTGGCGAAACATGTCATCGTCCAGATTTGGGCCAACAGGGGTCGACTCCCTATAGGGGGGTCGACACCTATGTTGACTCCCCCTGGGGGGTCGACACCTCTGAGCGAGAAATTTCCTGCTCAGCCTGCTTTGAACCAAATTCAAGACTTTGAACCCTGTTTTGACTTCTAGAATTATTTTTTATGTATATATAGACTTCCTTGGGTGTACCCAAACTTCTAAGGCTTATAACTTGTTCATACGGTGTCCGATTTACGCAAACTCGGGCTCTATCTCAAGAAGAATTCCGAGACGAATGCAATGGCGTAATCTGTTTCCCTTAATTCCGACTTTTAAAATTAAGTATTCTTTAATTTGTTACTTTAATATCCACAAGAAATACGGGGTGTTACAGTCTCCCCTCCTTTAAAGGATTTTGTCCTCGAAATCTCCAAGTCAAGGAGAATGTATCCTAACATCCAACATCCATCTACTCAACCATTCAGTCGTAGGTGTCCATTTTCCTTAAAAATATTTCTAATGCTTTTCATGAACATATGCATAGTGTGTGTATATGTCCTTATCTAATGCAAAATCGTGCAGTCTACTGATTCAGCTGACCTCCTTAAGCGAATTATGTCTGTGCCATGAGTCCATCATGTATGCAATTATTCCTAATCATACTTTATAACTTCTACATGAGTGCACAATCATTCATACAAATGCAACATCCATATGATAACACATCAAGTTTCAATTCATATATATAAAAATTCACTCATGCATATGCAATATGAAAGTGACTGAGCCGATCTAGTGCCTAATGTGTGTATATGCATCCACAAGCAACCACTAGCAACCACTTGCAAACATCAATCATAACATGTTTCAAACACATGTTCACATCAATTGGCTTCTACCTAAGGATCGAAGATAGGATCGAGAGGATATACTTAAAAGATAAAGACTAGCAAATAAACTTTACAAAAAAAGAGAGATCAAGGATATACCCTCAAAAAGGGTATGATGTGTGTATCTAGTCTTCAGTTTTCTAAGTCGCATCTTCTTGAGCTTCATTCCATATTGCTCTGACTGTCTTAACTTCACGATTGTGTAGCTTCTTAATTTCTATTTCCAGAATATTCATTGGAACTCATTCCACAGTCGCCTCTCGTTCCACCTTTACTTCCTATAGTATACTTGGCACTACAACTTCTGTCGTGTCATGCTGACATTCCTAGAACTAACTCTTGAAAATAAACAGATGCTAACCATGTTACCAAGTGTACATACTAAGATGATTAGATTCTTCTTCGTCAATCTAGTAAGTGGGGCCGATACCTTCATAAAGTCCTTAATTAACTTCCTGTATTAGCCCACTAATCCTAGAAAACTTTTTACTCCCGTTGAATTCCTTGGGACCTTATAATCTTGTACCGCGAATGCTTTTGCGGTATCTACTGTTATCCCTTCCTTGGATATCACCTACCTTAGAAACCTTACTTTTTCTCTCCAAAAATGATATTTGGAGAACCTAGCCTTAAGCTGTTGCGCTTGGAGGGTATCCGAGACTTCCTTTAGATGCAAAGCATGTTCTTTCTCACTCTTAGATAAAACCAAAATATCATCTATGCAAAAGCGAAGTGAACCATCCGCTTTTGTAGCGAAAAACAACTGGAGTACCCTATTCAGAAATACTTCGCCTTATGAACCCTTTTCAAGTAACTCTTTTACTTGTTTACTGAGCCCTTCCTTCCCCTTGGATTCATGTATCGTACAGATAAAGCAGTTGGCTTTGCATTGTCAACTAGATATATGCGGAAGTCTATTTCGCGTTTTAGGGGATAAACGCCTAACCAGATCAAAAACATCTGCGTACTAATGGACTACTCTAATGGATCGCAAATCGTCAATAGATGCATCAAGTGATTCTTGGTAGCTAAGACAAACTGATCCCTTAGGATCGCACGAAATCTTGAGGGTATTCGCGAGGCAAGTCAAAAGTCTAACTACCCTCCTTTCACAATTACTAGCTAACCAATCCATGCCTAGAAGCAACCCATAGCCCATGAAATCCCAAAAACATAAGCATTACACTTAAACTCAGTACTTAATATAGCTATTCTCAAATCCTTACAAACCAAAGATAAACGAGTCGGACCACCAACCGGATTTGAGACAATAATGGGATCTTCTATTATACAAGTACTAAGGTGCAGAGACTCAAATATGGAAGCGGATATAAACGAATGTGAAGCGCTAAAATCAAAAAGAGTACTAACAGGATGATCAAAAAGAAAACTAGACTTTTTCAACAGAAACTTTACTACCTCTCTCTCAGGTACGCTGGCAGTGAGAGCATGCACTTGCCCTCCTGAAAATCCTGTCCTTAATTCTCACCCTTGTCCTTAATTATATGACCCGTTATAAAGACACTTTCTCTTGTCTTAGGTTTTCCTATTCTTCCTTTCCTCCTTGTCCTGTGATTCTTCCACTTACGCCTCTTTCTTTTTACCTCCTTTGTGAACCAAGTCTGTATACATGAGTTCCTCATCCTTAGATTGTGCTCTTTAGCCAAGCTCCTTCATTCTCATCTTCGCCATCCTTGTGTAACTTGTTGACAAGTATCTTGAAAGCTGCCTCCATCGCACGGAAAACCCTACAAACCTTGAAAGAAAATTAGCTGTAGGTGAAACTACTGCTGCTATATGGAAGTTGGGCATTTCTTCTCCCTTTGATAGGTGTCGTAGTCTCATCAAGACTACGGAACCATGCCGCGATGAGGTTAACTCCCAGAAAGCTAGGAGCCCCGGACCCTCAGGAAAGAAGGAAACAAGGATTCAAACAGAGGATCAAATGATGGTGCATACGGCTTTGGGGAATATGCCTTTAAAACAAAACAATTCTTTTGAAAACTCTTCTTTTAAAACCGTTTGAAAATAATTTTTCAAATCTTTTTATCTGATCCGGTAACCTTCAGCTCGGATACCAAGTGAAACACCCCACCTCCGTTAAGGTCACTCACAACGGGAATGCCTTAACTTCGGTGGAGCATTTTAGGTAAAAGATGCAGATAAATTACAAGACAGACAAATAAAGCAGAGTAAAATAAATTCATTTAATAAACAATGTGGTTCAGTCAAGCTTTTACAACAATTGTCTCAATCATACTTAAAAAGTAATACATAGAACTTCTGTCTTGATTCCAAAACTTCCAAGTATAAAAGAAGCATATAAATAACAATGATATTCCCCAATAAAGCATGAACCAGCCATAGAAGTGGAAGAGAGAGTCCAAAGCAATACATCGACTATCTTCGAGCTTGGAAAGAAAACTGAGCTAAGTGGTAACATTTCCTCCCTATGAGCCTGGGGAGGGGGGAGAAGAACGAAAGAAAAGAGGCGAAACAAACTAGGTCAGACCTAAGTCTGGTAAGTCCAGTGACTTTCAGTATGTAAATAGGCAAAAGCATAATGACATGAATAAACTGAATATAAGACAATACCCTGAGAACAAGGATAACAAGATAACATACGATTAGTATAGATATGATATGGCAAGATAAACTGAATGCGCTTATACTCTTTCTCTGCTTCGCTATGACCTTGTTATTCTTATTTCTATATCTCTGCACCACCTAACTAGTGTCCTAACTAGAAATCTGTATAAAATGATCTTATGATAATGTGATCCCACTCCCCGCAATTGTGGTAGCCTTCAGGTGTATGTCTAGTATGAGGACCTTACCTCAATCAGCCTAATTGCTATGAAGATGTTAGATGTACCGTTACCACCCTATCGATCGTCTCCCTACTTGTATTAATGTTCCATTTGTTTGTGTCAATCGTCCCTCTTTTGCGTGTAGATACCCAGTGCTGCTTCCACCATAAGGTGTATTAGTCCTTATGATAGCAACCCGACACGATTCAAGATGCACAATGTATAACTACTGATACCCAGTGCCTGCTTTTTCCCACTCCGGAGTACGTGCACGCCTGTAATCTGTCAGAACCTACACTGACGTACCCCCTGCTGCTATTTTGACTGCTTATAATCAGCCCAGTAATCGTGCCCCACCCTGCCTAGTTTCAGGGTACCTTAATACATATATGTGGGTTAATGCTGAAATGGGTCCCCGTTACTAGGGTTTCTTACTGGTTTAGTTTGTGGGCGTATATATACAAATATTACCCACCTACATGAGATGTACTTATCCCTCCCACTGATTCCAACATGTTTATTTAACGGTTAAGTTTGTGGGCCTATATATACTAATATTACCCACCAATCCGATATGTACTTAACCCTCCCACTGATTCAAGCATGTTTATTTTATGGTTAAGTTTGTGTGCCTATATTTACTAATATTACCCACCAACCCGATATGTACTTAACCCTCCCACTGATTCAAGAATGTTTATTTAATGGTTAAATTTGTGGGCCTATATTTACTAATATTACCCACCAACCCGATATGTACTTAACCCTCCCACACATTATGCCATATTGGTTAGGTGTTGTCCATTCATGTTAACTTAACCCACCCACTCTTTATGTCATGTTGGTTAAGTGTTTCTTATTAACTTAACCCTTCTCGCTTATCATGTTGCATTGGTTAAGTGTTTCCTATTAACTTAACCCTGTTCTTTCATCATGTTATATTGGTTAAGTATTTCCCATTAACTTAACCCTATTCGTTCATCAAGTTATATTGGTTAAGTATCTCTTATTAACTTAACCCCACGCATTCATCATGTTGCATTGGTTAAGCGTCATCAATCAAATTCAAGTTAACTTATGTAATGACCAAAAATTCCGGTCTAATTTAAGCTGACCAAAAACACAAGTCCAACCCCAAATTAAACTGAAAATCAGGAAATTAATAGAAAGAAAAACAGAGGGTGAGGAAAGATAAGATAGAAACTTAAAATAGAAGAAAAAGAAAAACACAACATCAGAGGAACACGAATCTCACAGCAGAACAAACAACATATAATATATAATACATCCTTGAAATATAATCATTATATGTATACAATAACATTATCATAGTACAACACTTACAATACAGCGGAAATAACTATAGCTATATGATTCTGAAGCCTCCTGCTCCAGCTCTTCAAGTATCTGTAAATCCCGACTACTTGACTGCCCATACAAAATTGGGCACCCAAGAGTTTAGGGAAAACAACAAAATAAACTCCGGGTCAGTCATGGGACTAGTATGAGTAAAACAGTTTAAAACAGTGTAAGCAGGTAAATGATATCTCATAAGACTACGCCGTATAACGGAACGAGTTTTTCCCTTATGAGAATCCAAATTATCTTTATATCAAAAACCTTTTGATATTACAATAATGTTTATCAACCACAGTATAAAAATCATCTAGCAGAAACGCTTTCATCTCACGTTCTACATATATGATATACAATCAAAACCGCAAGCACGTATTGTGTAATGGATTTCCAACTAGGACAAGGTATGGAACCACCTTTCGCTAGTGTACCTCTAGAGAGGAATACACTGGGTTCAACAAGAACATCTTGCAACCCAGCCACACATGACCGACCACTCATTTCGCTGGAGTGTATCGAATGTATATCACCAACGGTTGGGATCAGCAACCGTTTCCCGAATGGGACAGTATCGACAATAGATTTTTAGAAATAAATTAAACTCTAGATCAGGTGATTATACACCCTACTTCGGTGCGACCGACTTAGCCATGCTGCCTGCCCGATTTCTGTCATTTACCGGATGTAAGGCTAGAAGCTACGCTTTATCTTCATCAAAGATTCACTTCGAATGTCACATCGTCAAATCCATCAAATCACCGATTGACGTCTACAACAGTACATTACGTGTTCGATAAAAGAAGTTTCCTTCTCCGCTTCCACTCTTGGTACGGATGAAGAAATCAATGTACGTGATCGTCTAGAAATACTCTGTCAGACATCCATCCACACAAGTCATCCAGGAACAGGATGAACTAAAGGCACTATTCAATACATCCATCTTAGACACTGTTATCTAAGACTTATACAATAGCCCTTGCACTTTACTCTGTCTTTAATTATCTTTGGCATATATGATTCGCAACGCTTTTGCCAATACAGAGTGGTTCTTTGGATAATAATCCAACCGGTCTCTCCATATTAACAACGTTAAATGGTCAAAACATTGATAGTCTGTGGGTTAACTATCAAAGAAAAACACGTGTGAAAACAATGATATTATTTCCAGAATGAAATTATATCGATCAATCATCATTCAACATTTATCTCTTTATTTCACTAATTTACTTATCTCCTATTTCCCTATATTCAACATTTCTTATTTTCTAAATTTAAAAAATATATATTATTACCATTGGAAAACATTTCCATTTCTTGTTTTCTATATCAGAAAACATTTCTGGTTTTTAGTTGGAAAACATTTCCAAAACTCCTTCATTGGACTTAGACAGATGTTTATACAAACCATCGTGATGCCAACTCAAACCATTACGCTTATTAACTAAATTCCTTTAACCCACCTTCACCATCGAACCTTAACCATTCCTTTGTTAAAAATGAAGTCAATCAAGTTGGGGTAATATTACCTCTCAGACCTTAACTGAACAACGTTTCTAACCTTGAAATTGACAAAGTTCACCTTCCAATTCTTTAACAACTTCCTTACGTAACTCTCTTTCGACTCTATTCGATAAATCTATCCTTCGGATAACTATATTTGATAATCACTCTTACGAATAACTAGATTCGAAAACCTTTCTTCGAATAAACTAAATTTGATTTACTCTATTTATCTAACTCCTTACTTAACTCCTTTCGAATAACTAATTCGATAACTCCTTTCGATTAAACTAAAATCGATAACTCTTTTCGAATAACTAATTCGATAACTCCTTTCGATTAAACTATCATCGATAACTCCTTTGTGTTTAACTAATACGATAACTCCTTTGTGTTTAACTCTAGTCGAATAACTAATTCGAATAACTCTAGTTCTATTTAACTCTATTCAATAAATTCTAGTTCGATATAACTCTATCGATTTACTTTAACTGATTAACACTAATTGTTTACTCTAACTGGTTAACCCTAGTGGTTTTACTCTAACTGGTTTAACTCTAACTGATTTACTCTAATGGTTTTACTCTAACTGGTTAACTCTTATTCGAATAACTAATATTCGATTAACTCTATTCAACTAACTCGACTCGACTAACCCCTTTCGAATAACTAATTCGATTTACTAACTTTCGAATACCATATTCGATTTAACTCCTTTATTCGCTTTATAAAGATTTCCTTTTTACAACATTTATTCATTTTAAAGATTTACTTTTAGTAACGGTTCTCCACTTTAAAATGATTTCCTTCTTATAATAGTTTCCTTTTTGTAACGTTTTCCCTTTTTCTAAATATCTCCTATTTATAAATATTCCAATTTATAAATATTTCTTTTTTATAAATATTCCATTTATAAATATTTTATTTTCAAATATCACTTTGAAAATATTCCCTTATCAACATTTCGGTATGTTATTTTATTCAACATATCAAATCACGATGATCAGTATCGTTCAAACACATATAATTGACAACAGATTATATATCACATCAAATATCACAATATATGAAAAACAGTAAAATAAATGTTGAGGAATCCAGTCAGATCCCTCCAACCTATTTCCCTGCATCCACAGATGTTACACAATAAAATCAACATCACTTTCAGTTTCATATGATATATTCTGTTAAACAGAATCAATATAGAAATTCAACTAACGGACTAGCAGTTCAATCAAACAGTCAACACATAGTCAATCAGCCAACATTTAATAGTTCTAAAAATACAACATGAAATTATAAACTATTCAGAATTAGTGAGATTTACTCACATTTGCATTTCATCGTTAAAGAACGATAAACTGTTGTTTGATTTGAATCAAACAATTTGTTTCGCCATAAAATCAAACGAGCAGCGATCCACTTCCAGTCGGCTCCATTGGGTAGTTCTCGTCCATACAATCCTAAGGGATCTTGTTTCGCTGAATTTCGATTATATATGACCGAGTTATAACATTTCGAAGATTTCGCTATTTAAATTAAAACTAAACTTGGATTAAAAACATTCTTGGGCCTTAACTAAATACCTTGTCCCATCCCTCTCTTTAAAACCCGATCCGATACTCCTCCCTCTTTATCTTCCCAAAAACCGAACATGCTCCGGTATTTCACACAGCCAAAACTGATCCTCCCAGTTCGATTTCCTCCTCCATGCTTGATGATTTCAAAAATAATTAACACCGTTGCTTTCCTCCTTCCGGCCTCTCCGTCCTCCACCTAACTTGACTAGCTCGATAGCCAAACCCGAGGATGCGTCATCAGCTCGTCGATGTACCCCTATAGCTTCCATCGACATTCTTTATCACGAAACCCACCAAAACTAAGCACACAAGTGTGGATTTCCTCCTCGATCCCAAAACTAATCACCAATTCATGATTCCATGCTTAGATTTCTACAAAACCGGAACCCTAGGTTCTATGTTGAAGTGCTGACGGCCAAAATAGTGCGTCGAACTTTCCCAAACAATTACCAGATTGATGGAAACATGATTGTGAAACCAAATATGGGTATAGAATGATTTATAGAATTAGATTTGTATTTCTCTTAAATTTTTGAAGATCGAACTTTCTACTAGAAGAACAAAACATGCGGCGCATTTTTCCTTTGACCGCAGAAAAATATATTTAGGGTTTTAGGGCGTTAGCAGTGTATTTATAGAAGATTTAAATAATATTATATTCATTATTTAATTCATTTAATAGTAACCGCTATATGTATTTGGCTTCTAAAAATCCTTATGATCACATATGATACCCAAAAATCACGAAAATTGACATGCCACTAGAGTTCGACATTACAGTCCCAACGAAACTAGTTTCGTCGAATTCCGACAACGTTTGCTCACACAACGTATTTTTAACTGTCAAAATACTGACTGTTTTCCACTCTAAAAATCCGTACGGCCACACAGTGACTCTAAAAATCACGAAACTGGAAATATAACAACTATTTGACATTATGGATCCAACAAAATTAGTTTCGTCGAATTCCGACTTCGTTTGCAAAAGTGGCTATTTTTAACGCTCTGAATGACCCATTTAGATATATAAATATATTTAAATATAATTAAATAAAATATTAATAAATTAATATTATCGTATATATTCACAGTGGAATACCATATAGCTCTAGAATATTCCCATATGAATTTCTAACTTGATATTTCAATCTGGGTCAACCCGATATTCGATTTATATTGAAATTCCTTTTTAACATATAAATAATTCCTTTATAAATTATAAAGGAATTCCACAATGACTTTTCTGAAATTTGTTTTGGACGTGAATCAAAATCTACACGACGAAATCTCGAATTTTCTCTTCCACTAGAAAGATATACTCCACCAGCTCCACACGTTTCTTGTTTCACAGAACTCCGGCTTAAAACGAATCTTATACATTCAGTTGAAGTTCGAATCGCCAATTTACGAACTGCAGCGCCATTTCGAGCTCAATTTTAATTATATTATAACTCTACGTTCAAAGTGTCCTTTATATAATATATTCGTTATTCAAATTCAATTCCAAGCTGGATTAAATATCACAGATGATCCGGTTCACACCATATCGTCATTTCAGCCAATTCTGATTATTTCAGAATTAAATATATTATTTAATTTATTAGTTTAGTTAAATATTCACCATTATTAATTCTACGACCATTAAATTCATTATACCACCATTTAAATAATTAAATAAATTAATTATAATACCTCTGCCAATGTGGGTCATTACATTCTTCCCCACTTAAAATAATTTCGTCCTCGAAATTGCTAAGGTAGAGAACGACTCTATCGACTGTTAAAACATATTTGTTCACTTCTTAACTTCAGTTTTCAATTGAACCAATTTAATTTCAATTAAATATTAATTAACTCTTATCAACGAAAATTTTCAAAAATCCTGAAAAAATTTTAACACCTTAACTTTTTGAAAAATTTCGCCAGCACCTTCTATGTACTAGTCAATCGGTCAAACTCCAACTCGCCTCTCTGGGCCATCTCCATCCCAAAAGAAAGTCAAACAGCCAAGCGGCTAGCCAATTTGGCTCATAAATCTTATATCCAATAGAAATATAAACTTGTACCTTTTGTCGGCATATCATTATATCCTTTCCACCTGTTATCAATTCAGCGGATACAAGGGTCATCCCAATCAAATTCCAATCTGCTTTTATCCACAACACAGCCTTTCGCTTATATCCGAGCCAAATATCATTTCAACTCGATTCTTCTCGATTCCCAACTCTTAACTTGATTATCACATTACATTTCAAATTTGAATCTCACAATCCAATTTTTCTTGATATCATTCTAATTCAATCTCAGTTACCACTTTACTGGCTTTACTTTAATTCAATTTTGCTTTCACAAATTTCTGTTAAATTTGTTTTTAATTCAAACAGTCTTTCCGTGGGAGTTTTTAAACAGTTTACTCTTTTCAAAAATCAAATTTTCCTTTTGAACATGTCACTGAGCCCTTAATTAATATTCCATTAGTTAAATCACTTCTCTATTTCTTTATCAATATTTGTTAACCAAATATTTTCAATAACCATATTGGCCTTTTATGTTATTTGGAAAACATTTCCAAATATCGCCTTCCTTTATTTTCTAAACTTTAGAAAATATATGCTATTTATAATTGGAAAATACTCCAATTAGTTATCTCTTTTCCGATCTCATTTATTTCTATACTTAGGAAATATTCTTTATTATATTTCCAAGCTTACACTTATTTGGGTTAAAACGGATGTTGTGTAAAACATCGTTACGACAAACCAAATACTATATTCAACTAACTCTTATTTAACATTGATCTTCGAGCCTGAAATCTTATTATTTATTTGTTAATAATGAAATCAATCAAGTTGGGGTATAACTACCTCTCAGACCTTGACTGAATAACATTTATAATGTCAAAATAGATATGACTACTTACTGGAATAATTAATAACATACAACTACTTATTCACTTTTAAACACGTATACGCTTCCTCTTTCTATTCTTACTAGATTTTATTCTTAGTCTTCCTTTTTGATTTTACTATTCTATTTCTAAATTCGTTTCCTTATCAACTTCGATATATATATCGATACGTTGATTTCTAACTATCAAATTATCTTAAAAATATTCTAACTCCTTAAATTCCCGAAAAAAATCGCCATAACCTCCTTTGTACTAGGAGCATCGGGATATTTCGAATAGCCTCCAATGGCCCTCAACAATCCAAAATAAAAAGAAAAAGCCAAGTAGACAGCCGATACGGCACATAAAATCTCATATATGAATTAAATACATACCTTTTCGTCAAGCATTCTATTTATATACCTTCATACCTTATCCATACCTATCTCATGTATATTTATACCTGCCCAATCTATTTTAACTATACCTGATCGTTTTAACTCAATTAATTAATTAATTTGTTAATTAACTCTTTAGTCTATTTCACTTTTATATTTGAACATGACATGTTCAAATATATTTTAACTTGCTTATTAACTAATTTGAATCCAAATTTCAAATTTAAGTTCTATATTCAATTCGAATATCCATTCACAAATCCAATCCACCTTTCAAAGTTCAACTTCAAATTCAAAACTCGATTAACTAATTCCTCTCCGACTTATTTAATTCTATTCAATTTCTATTCAAATTTTATTCGAATTCTATTATTCAAATCTATTTCACTTCTATTATTCAAATTCTATATTTGAATTCCGTTATATTTTCTATATTCAAATCCTATATTTGAATTCCATTTGAATTTCTATATTCAAACTCTATTTGAATTTCTATATTCAAACTCTATTTCAATTCCATTGAATTTCATATATTCAAACTCCCTTTGAATTTCCATATTCAAATCCTATTATTACTCTATATGAATTCTATATTCAATTTTCCATTATTTAAATCTTCTTTATTCAAATCTCATTTGAATTTCTATATTCAAATCCCCTTTGAATTTTCTATATTCAAATCCCCTTTGAATTTTCTATATTCAAATCCCCTTTGTATTTTCTTATTTAAATTCTAATGTTTGAATTTCCTTTATTCAAATTCCTTTTCAAACATTCATTATCCATTCTTTAAATAAGTCTCGATTTCAATTCCTTTTGAAATCGATATTTCTACCTTTGGAAAATAGATTTCCCTTTCGATTTCACACTTGTATTTTTATTTCTGAATTATCCAATGATAATTCTTTTCACTTCATTTATAAAGGAACTTCTCATTTTATTTCTTTTAAAACAAGTTAATATTTCAAATCTATTTAAAAATTCAAATTCTATGTTATAAATCCCATTTTGAAATTCAACACAACTTGTCTTTCCGAAAACAAATTCAAAACAGTATCTCTGGTAGTAATTCGTCACTTACAACTCGAATATGACTGATGATGCAACTATCATCATCAGAATCTATTTTCCAGTGATCGAAGTGAGTTCAATACTATAAAACCATTTCTAAACATTTCCACTTTGAAATTCATTTCAAAATATAATTCACACTGCTTGTAAAACAATTTAAAATCTCCCAAGATCTTAAATTTTCCTTACTTTTAATCCAAATCCATCTACAAACACTTATCCAATTTTCCAGAGTTTTAATTCAATTTCTGGTTTAAATTTTAGATTTAACTCATCTGATATCACGTATTTCACTTATATGAATTCTGATTGGTTATTTACATAACCATTTAATTTATAATCTTACTCGATTATAATAACAACCAATATATCCACTATATTATAAATTTGATATATATATCTTCTCTATATCGAGATATACTTTGGGTAAACTTATTTTAATTTACCCCTTTCAAAACATATCGTGACGACCCATCGTATTCGAGTGTTTAGTAACTCCTACCGATACATTGGATCAAACTGATCGACCAGAACTCATAAACAACCCAACCAATGAATCTCCACAATATAAAACAAATTTTTATATCAATAACAAATACGTTCACTCGTATATATACACCCAACTCAATCTAGGTTATTACTAACCCTATCTCTACCGAGTCACGCCACAGAGCCAAGTTAATCAATTAAACTTCTGCACTGATACCAATTGTAATGACCCAAAATTCCGGTCTAATTTGAGCTGACCAAAAACACAAGTCCAACCCCAAATTAAACTGAAAATCAGGAAATTAATAGAAAGAGAAACAGAGGGTGAGGAAAGATAAGATAGAAACTTAGAATAGAAGAAGAAGAACACAACATCAGAGTAACACGAATCTCACAGCGGAACGAACAACATATAATAGATAATATATCCTTGAAATAAAATCACAATATGTATACAATAACATTATCAGAGTACAACACTTACAACACAGCGGAAATAACTATAGCTATATGATTCTGAAGTCTCCTGCTCCAGCTCTTCAAGTATCTGTTAATCCCGACTACTTGACTTCCCGTACAAAATTAGGCACCCAAGAGTTTAGGGAAAACAACAAAATAAACTCCGGGTCAGTCATGGGACTAGTATGAGTAAAACAGTTTAAAACAGTTTAAGCAGGTAAATGATATCTCATAAGACCATGCCATATAACGGAACGGGTTTTTCCCTTATGAGAATCCAAATTATCTTTATATCAAAAACCTTTTGATATTATAATAATGTCTATCAACCACAGTATAATAATCATCTAGCAGAAACACTTTCATCTCACATTCTACATATATGGTATACAATCAAAACCGCAAGCACGTATAGGGTAACAGATTTCCAACTATGACAAGGTATGGAACCACCTTTCGCTAGTGTACCTCTAGAGAGGAATACACTGGGTTCAACAAGAACATCTTGCAACCCGGCCATACATGACCGACCACTCATTTCGCTTGAGTGTATCGAATGTATATCACCAACGGTTGGGATCAGCAACCGTTTCCCGAATGGGACAGTATCAACAATAGATTTTTAGAAATAAATGAAACTATAGATCAGGTGACTATACACCCTACTTCGGTGCGACCGACTTAGCCATGTTGCCTGCCCGATTTCTGTCATTTACCGGATGTGAGGCTAGAAGCTACGCTTTATCATCACCCCAGATTCACTTCGAATATCACATCGTCAAATCCATCAAATCACCGATTGACATCTACAACAATACATTACATGTTAGCTAAAAGAAGTTTCCTTCTCCGCTTCCACTCTTGGTACGGTTGAAGAAATCAATGCACGTGATCGTCTGGAAATACTCTGTCAGACATCCGTCCATATAAGTCATCCAGGAGCAGGATAAACCGAAGGCACTATTCAATACATCCATATTAGACACTGCTATCTAAGACTTATACAATAGCCCTTGCACTTTACTCCATCTTTAATTATCTTTGGCACATATGATTCGCGACGCTTATGCCAATACAGAGTGGTTCTTTGGATAACAATCCAACCGGTCTCTCCATATTAACAACGTTAAAATGGTCAAAACATTGATAGTCTGTGAGTTAACTATCAAAGAAAAACACGTGTGCAAACAACGATATTACTTCCAGGAGGAAATTATATTGATCAATCATCATTCAACATTTATCTCTTTATTTCATTAATTTACTTGTCTCCTGTTTCCCTATATTCAACATTTCTTATTTTCTAAATTTAGAAAATATATGTTATTACCATTGGAAAACATTTCCATTTCTTGTTTTCTATATCAGTAAACATTTCTGGTTCTTAGTTGGAAAACATTTCCAAAACTCCTTCACTGGACTTAGACAGATGTTTAAACAAACCATCGCGATGCCAACTCAAACTATTACACTTATTAACTAAATTCCTTTAACCCACCTTCACTATCGAACCTTAACCATTCCTTAGTTAAAAATGAAGTCAATCAAGTTGGGTTAATATTACCTCTCAGACCTTAACTGAACAACGTTTCTAACCTTGAAATAGACAAAGTTCACCTTTCAATTCTTTAACAACTTCCTTACGTAACACTCTTTCGACTCTATTCGATAACTCTATCCTTCAGATAACTATATTTGATAATCTCTCTTACAAATAACTAGATTCGAAAACCTTTCTTCGAATAAACTAAATTCGATTAGCTCTATTTATCTAACTCCTTACTTAACTCCTTTCGAATAACTAATTCGATAACTCCTTTCGATTAAACTATAATCGATAACTCCTTTCGAATAACTAATTCGATAACTCCTTTCGATTAAACTATAATCGATAACTCCTTTCGAATAACTAATTCGATAACTCCTTTCAAATAACTAATTCGATAACTCCTTTCGATTAAACTATCATCGATAACTCCTTTGTGTTTAACTAATACGATAACTCCTTTGTGTTTAACTCTAGTCGAATAACTAATTCGAATAACTCTAGTTCGATTTAACTCTATTCAATAAATTCTAGTTCGATATAACTCTATCGATTTACTTTAACTGATTAACACTAACTGTTTAACTCTAACTGGTTAACCCTAGTGGTTTTAATCTAACTAGTTTAACTCTAACTGATTTACTCTAATGGTTTTACTCTAACTGGTTAACTCTTATTCGAATAACTAATATTCGATTAACTCTATTCAACTAACTCGACTCGACTAACCCCTTTCGAATAACTAATTCGATTTACTAACTTTCGAATAACATATTCGATTTAACTCCTTTACTCGCTTTATAACGATTTCCTTTTTACAACATTTATTCATTTTAAAGATTTACTTTTAGCAACGGTTCTCCACTTTAAAATGATTTCCTTCTTATAACAGTTTCCTTTTTATAACGTTTTCCCTTTTTCTAAATATCTCCTATTTATAAATATTTCTTATTTATAAATATTCCATTTATAAATATTTTATTTTCAAATATCACTTTGAAAATATTCCCTTATCAACATTTTGGTATGTTATGGTATTCAACATATCAAATCACGATGATCAGTATCGTTCAAACACATATAATCGACAACAGATTATATATCACATCATATATCACAATATATGAAAAACAGTAAAATAAATGTTGAGGAATTCAGTCGGATCCCTCCAACTTATTTCCCTGCATCCACAGATGTTACACAATAAAATCAACATCACTTTCAGTTTCATATGATATATTCTGTTAAACAGAATCAATATAGAAATTCAACTAACTGACTAGTAGTTCAATCAAACAGTCAACACACAGTCAATCAGCCAACATTTAACAGTTCTAAAAATACAACATGAAATTATAAACTGTTCAGAGTTAGTGAGATTTACTCACATTTGCAGTTCATCGTTAAAGAACGATAAACTGTTGTTTGATTTGAATCAAACAATTTGTTTCGCCATAAATTCAAACGAGCACCGATCCACTTCCAGTCGGCTCCATTGGGTAGTTCTCGTCCATACGATCCTAAGGGATCTTGTTTCACTGAATTTCGATTATATATGACCGAGTTATAACATTTCGAAGATTTCACTATTTAAATTAAAACTAAACTTGAATTAAAAACATCCTTGGGCCTTAACTAAAAACCTTGGCCCATCCCCTCTCTTTAAAACCTGATCCGCTACTCCTCCCTCTTCATCTTCCCAAAAACCGAACACGCTCCAGTATTTCACACAGCCAAAAACTGATCCTCCCACTTCGATTTCCTCCTCCATGCTTGATGATTTCAAAAACCAATAACACTGTTGCTCTCCTCCTTCCGGCCTCTCCGTCCTCCACCTAACTTGACTAGCTCGATAGCTAAACCCGAGGATGCGTCATCAGCTCATCGATGTACCCCTACATCTTCCACCGACATTCTTTATCATGAAACCCACCAAACTAAGCACACAAGCGCGGGTTTCCTCCTCGATCCCAAAACTAACCACCAATTCATGATTCGATGCTTACATTTCTACAAAACCGGAACCCTAGGTTCTCTGTTGAGGTACTGACGACCAAAACAGTGCGTCGAACTAGCCCAAACAATTACCAGATTGAAGGAAACATGATTGTGAAACCAAATATGGGTATAGAATGATTTATAGAATTAGATTTGTATTTCTCTTGAATTTTTGAAGATCGAACTTTCTATTGGAAGAACAAAACATGCAGTGCATTTTTCCATTGACCGTAGAAAAATATATTTGGGGTTTTAGGGAGTTAGCAATGTATTTATAGAAGATTTAAATAATATTATATTCATTATTTAATTCATTTAAAAGTAACTGCTATATGTATTTGGCTTCTAAAAATCCTTATGATCACATACGATACCCAAAAATCACGAAAATTGACATGCCACTAGAGTTCGACATTATGGTCCCAACGAAACTGGTTTCGTCGAATTCCGACTCGGTTTGCTCACATAGCGTATTTTTAACTGTCAAAATACTAACTGTTTTCCACTTTAAAAATCCGTATGGCCACACAGTGACTCTAAAAATCATGAAACTGGAACTATAACAACTATTTGACAATGCGGATCCAACAAAATTTGTTTCATCGAATTCCAACTTTGTTTGCAAAAGTGGTTATTTTTAACGCTCTTAATGACCCATTTAAATATATAAATATATTTAAATATAATTAACTAAAATATTAATAAATTAATATTCTTGTATATATTCGTAGTGGAATACCATACAGCTCTAGAATATTCCCATGTGAGTTTCTAACTTGATATTTCAATCTGGGTCAACCCGATATTCGATTTATATTGAAATTCCTTTTTAAAATATAAATAATTCCTTTATAAATTATAAAGGAATTCCACAGCGACTTTTCTGATATTTGATTTGGACGTGAATCAAAATCTACATGATGAAATCCTGATTTTTCTCTTCCACTAGAAAGATATACTCCACCAGCTCCACACGTTTCTTGTTTCACAGAAATCTGGCTTAAAACGAATCCTATACATTCAGTTGAAATTCGAATCACCAATTTACGAACTGCAGCGCCATTTCGAGCTCGATTTTAATTATATTATAACTCTACGCTCAAAGTGTCGTTTATATAATATATTCGTTATTCAAATTCAATTTCAAGCAGGGTTAAATATCATAGATGATCCGTTTCACACCATATCGTCATTTCAGCCAATTCTGATTATTTTAGAATTAAATTTATTATTTAATTTATTATTTTAATTAAATATTCACCATTATTAATTCTACGACCATTAAATTCACTATACCACCATTTAAATAATTAAATAAATAAATTATAATACCTCTGCCAATGCGGGTCATTACAACTTAACCTACCACTTGTCACGTTATGCTGGTTAAGTGTTGCCTTCTTGTGTTAACTTAACCCTACCACACATCATGTTATATTGGTTAAGTGTTGTACTCTTGTGTTAACTTAACCCTTCCCATTCATCATGTTATATTGGTTAAGTATTTCTCTCTTGTTTTAACTTAACCCTTCCACACATCATGTTATATTGGTTAAGTGTTGCCTTCTTGTGTTAGCTTAACCATACTCATTCATCATGTTATATCGGTTAAGTCTTGTCCTCTTGTATTAACTTAACCTTTCCCATTCATCATGTTATATTAGCCTGTCTTGTTTATTAGCATTAATTCATTCATTAATGCCTTAACCTATCACATTAGAACTGTTGTTTGCGGTTGCTGGATGTGTCGGGCAGTTCCGGGCAGACTTCTACCGCAAACTCATTCTAACCTTGGGATTTTAGGCTAAATGCGCTAACCTCTCACATTAGATCTGTGCTGTTGCGGTTACTGCATGTGCCGGGCGGTTCCGGGCAGCTTTACACCACAAATCAATCTAAGCTCGGGTCAGGCATGTTTATCTTTTAGCATATTTACCATACATGTCCAAGTCTAGATTTTATATGCTAATCATCCCAAATTCACAAAACTAGTCATGTTCCAATTCTCAGGCTATACCCCAACAATGTTGATTGCAAGTTATGCCTCACAAATTCAAATTTCAAGTTATTACTCAAAATAGGTTACACCCAATTTTCCCAGATTTGCAATAATAGTCATGCCCCAAAAATCACAATATAACACATGCCCTAAGGTTTAGTCATATTGCACCGTACAAAATATTCTCCAAAAAACCCCAATCATGATTCACAGTATAAACTATGCCAAATTATAGCCTTTAATTACAGTTCATGTCAATTACCCAAAATCCCAATTTAGGCATGCTCACATTTAATAGTTATCCCTATCTTACTATAGGTTTTCATTCCTAAGCCATATATCACTATACACAATAATCTCCTTCTTCCAAGTCATAACTATCAAATATATATGCCCCAATTTTAGGTCTTAAACCATAACATGTACTATGCCTTACATGTTTATAGTTCAATTTACGTCCCAAATCCCAAGTCATATGTCCAATATACTTTATGCCTCAAATCTCCAGTCATATGTTCGATACACTTTAAGTTTTAAATACAACATGTGTTATGTCCTCAAATCGGTTATAAATCAGTTATGCGTAATTATACATAATTTAACAGTTTTCCCAATTTTAGCGCTGGCCATGTCCAAATCATATATTATATCCAATTTTTTCTAACGTACGTTCATCTCTTATGAGATTTGGCTCAGGCCCGCAGGAGGCTGGCTATAAAAACAAAAAGGTAAGAAGGAAAGAAGAGACAAAGAATGGACATAATAATGTCAATGAAATAGATCCAATGGATATAGAAAGACGGATAGAAATAGGCATAATCTCAGATTCAGATATATTGCAATGTCTGAATCATAATTTAAATTTTATTTCTGAAAGTAACATGAACTTACAAATTACAGAACGGTCTTGAATTCTAGGATCTGATTTCTGAGTTTGATTAGCTATTCCTTTGATGCAGACTTTGACTGTTAACATGAAAACTCTAATTTGATTGATTAAGGTGGAGGCTAGGTCACTTCAGGTTTTAGCAGCATATAAACGCCTAAGAATTCGTCCGGGGAAAACAATAGGTTTAGGGGTCCTTTTATAGGTGTATAGGGAGATTTAGAGCCTTCAGATTAGTCTAGAAGTCATCAGAATCGTCCATAGCAGAATACCACGTCACATAGCGAATCAGAAAGCGACACGTGGCGAAACACGTCATCGGCCAGATCTGGGCCAACAGCGGTCGACTCCCCTGTATAGGCATCGACAACTATGTCGACACCTCTGTAGGAGGGTCGACACCTCTGAGCGGGAAATTTCCCGCTCAGTCTGCTTTGACCCAAATTCGAGATTTTGAACCCTGTTTTGACTTCTGGAATTATCTTATATGTATATATATACTTCCTTGGGCGTATACAAACTTCTAAGGCTTATAACTTCTTTATATGGTTCCGATTTACGCAAACTCGGACTCTATCTCAAGCAGAATTCCGAGACGAACGCAATGGCGTAACCCGTTTCCCTTAATCCTACTTTTAAAATTAAGTATTCTTTAATTTGTTCTTAAATATCCAAAGGAAATACGGGGTGTAATAGAAATAACCACATATGAATTAAAAATTTGATGGTTATTTTCCATGTTGGGTTGTCCGTTGGATATTTTAAGGAGTTCCAGTTGATGCGTATTATTAATGATATCGATAAGAATTTATTAAGCACTTATAAGAGATGACCGAACATGTTATCCTATGGATTATAAAGTAAAAGTCTTGGATTTGATGATGAAAAATATTCTTTAGGATGGTATTGAACCACTCCATTATTGGGAATAATAAATTTGGATGACGAGGCACGCGATAGCGATTTCTTTTCGACATTGTAATCTAGTAACATGAGGAATTATAATGCAATGGTTGGTTTATATTATTTGAAATGAGTTAAAGAATTATTTTATGAAAATTTACTTTAAAACGTTTAAGGTGTATAAATATTTGAGTTTCCTAAATTAAAGATGGTTTGAAATTTTAAACAATCCAAAACATAAGTGATAATTTTAGAATACTCACTCTTATAATCATATTGAGAATGGACAGTAGCCATCAAGTTGGAAATATTAAACAGTAAATGGCGTGGCCATTTGATATTATAATAAAGCTAGCAGCCATTGTAGGGAAAATTTTGTATAAAAGTGATAGCATGGAAGCATCTTTATTAACTTGGAATTGGACAGAGATGGTCTATATTTTAAGTAATCTGCTATGTAAAGGATATGCTATGAATTTTGAAATGTTATGATGTGCTATTAGGATAAGAATTTGTAGCAACCCTGATTTTTGGTGTACCGAGGATAAACAGACCATTTCGAGTTTTCTGTATTTTAATTTGAAAGAATAAAATACGAATTTGAGAGTCTAACTTGTATAATGTTTTAAAACAGGAAATAAGGAATTCTGGTATTTCAAAATTGAGGATTTTCGAATAAATTATATGTTCTTAATTTAATAATTAATTTATTCCAGTATATGTTTATGAATCATAACCTATTGACTGAACTGAATATTGAAAATATATATTATTGATTAGCAATCAATATTTAAGTGGAAAACTATAATTTCAATATTAATAATTATTTGCTTTTTGGAATTATTATTAAACCGTTGATTTATGTTAAATTGTAAGATGTATTTCTCAGCAAATATAATGAGATTGATTTTTAAATTTGTGGTTGAAATAGTTGTAAAATTTAATTGTGGTATTTTGTGTATTTGGCAAGATGTAAAATTTGAATTTGGAAGGTAGTTATTAAATTTCTAAGTTATTGAAATTATTAATAACAACATTGGTGTTTTAATTAGATTGCTATCTATATAAAAATATAAATATTGATTGTGAATCAATATTTGTAGTTGTAAAATATTTGTTAGACTTAATTGATTTAATTTATTAAATCAATAAAGATTATAAATTGTGTTATATAAATATAAATATGTTTCAAAAGATAAGATAATTATTTGTTAAACATATTCATATTAGAATGTTATGTCAAAATTATATCTAAACTTTGTTTTAGTTTTTTGATGTTTATTGTAGTATGTGTATTTGTGTTAATATATTATAACATAACTTAATTAGTGGTTAAATGTGTATATATAAGTTAATAGTGTGTTAGTAGTGTTTATTGTATTTATAATTGGAATTATTTGGTGTAATTATCTTAATTTATCTCTTTTGGGCCTTGATGGTTTGCTTATCCCATTGTTTCTTTGCTGTAATTATTTTTGGAAGGGGAAAATAAAAATATACGACACTTTTTCATTTCCTCTTTCTCCTTTTTCCTATTGCCGCAAAGAACAATTCATGGACTCCACTCTTCAACTCAAGTTAATTCATGTTGAAATAACATAGTTCCTAAGCTTCATTCCCAAAAAGATTCGGCCTCAACCATTAAGCTACTCAAGTAATTTCAAAGGGTGGAGAGATTGAGGATCACTATATCTTTCTTAATGCTTGCATGTTTGAGAAATCAACAGATTTGGTTTCATCTAGAACTCATGCACCTTCTTGCAGCCAATTCATGCTGGGATCATTCAAATCCAAGTAAACTGTGTGTAACGCACCAAACGTCGGCCAGTCTGAATCGATCGATAAACCGACCAAGACCGTTCGAGAACGCGGATTATATGAGAACATGACGCATCAGAACACAAACAGGAGAAAATTTCATTGCTATTACAACAATTTACATCAGAGTACAAGATATCATAGTAAAAATAAATAATATATATCAGAAAAATAATATCAGATGTTTAATAAACTACAAAACAGCAGAAATAAAATACATGAATTTAATATGCAACGGAAAGCAACAACTACCACAGCTGAAAGAAATACATGGATACAAAGCACTCCATATATAGATCCAGCCATAAGCCAGGATCCTGTGTAAAGAAATATCTACGAAAACCAAAACTATCAACTGCCCGTGTGGAAAATATGGGCACCTAGAGTTTAGGTAGGAAACAATAAACTCCGAGTCAGTCTTGGGATTAGTGTGAGAACTAAAGTTGTTATTAACTTTATTTTAGAGTTGGGTAAGTCAAGGGACCACATCGCATGACACAGAACGGGTTTTCTACAAAGAATACCATAAAACAGACAATGAAATGCTCAAAGGAAAAATGAAATTATTATAAGACTCGGGTCCTATCTCACAATGCAATGCAAGCCGGAGGATAGAGTTTTACCTTATAATAGCAAAATATGCTTGATACATGAAATTTTTCTATTATTACTATTATAAGTGAAGAAATCAATTTCAAATATAAATGTATCAATCATAGGCGACATAGGTACCATATATTATGTCGCAATATAGGTTTACAACAAAAAGTGTAAAGTCACGTATTGGAAATTGGATTTCCATCTATTAACCAAGGCAAAGGATATTCCTTTCCGATTTCGAGACATTCTAGCACATTCCTCAGGACCACACCTCTGGGAAACCCTTGGATCTTCCGAGACGATTAGCCATAGCCGATTAGTTATGCCATAAACAATATGTTCCCCATTCCTATCGGACCAACAATATGGCTAGTACGTCGACAATATGAGCCTTTTTTGGGCTCAAATCAGATCCGAGGTACCTCGCTTTCCATCATCAAACATCCAACATCTACATAAGTAAAATGTCTAGGCTCCATACCATGACATAACTCATAGCTAGAAAGCAATGTATGTCCATTTCTCCACAGTCCCTAATCCCGTTTTTGGTTCATACCGAGGAGCGAAGCTCGCGAATTAACGCTACGCAAAGCTATGCAATATTGAAGTGGTGCATTCATCATCGACCACAAGGCAATGCTTTTCAACAAAAGCCTTGATCCATGCATCTCTGCATGCTACATTGTCAATCCATACCATATCATTGATTTCTACCAATATGTAACCTCTAAGCTCGTCCATCTCATAGAAGGGTGTTAAGCAGGAGAATAAATTCTCCGCCACCAAACATATATATTTTCAGCATAGATCAGCGAATATGGCGTAAAATAAAATGTCTAGCATACAATCCATTTACATGTCCATTCTGAATCTGAACGAAAACAGAAGCACCTTATTCCTCATCCTATATGTCCAATACAGGAGAGAGGCCCTCGCACATCCGGTCGATCTCCAAGTATGTCTGGACGATCACTATTTATTACCTCATCTTGGGTGCATATGCCAATCGAGACATCAACAATAATCCAAACAATGTGAAGATCTCCAGTCTTCAACCACCGTCTTCAAATCTTCGACTTTTAATTATTGTATCAGTAATTCATAATGGGTTAAACTCGGTCTTTCTGAATAACTCGCGTATCTTATAATCATGTGAAATATAAATACATCGTATGCCTCATTCCAATCTTGAATATTCTTTTTTTATATACTCTTGGAAATTGTTTCAAAGATTTTATAGAACCTTTTCACAACTGTAACGGCCCAGATTTTTTTGGCCATTTAGTTATTATTTAAAAATGTTTTTTTATTGTTTTGGAAGTTTAAATGGTTTAATTTCAATAATTTTGAATATTTTATTTTATTCCGAAATGGTAGAAATTTAGTGGATCTGCAATATAATGTGAACTGGCAGTATAAAAGGATAAATTTTTAATTTAAAATAGTACGTTTACAAAGGATGTAGTAGCTAACGAACTCGGATTTCAATGAAATCAGTTTCATTAAATCTGAAATGATGAAATTAGGTAACCAACCAAGTTACGTCAAAAATGGCATCCATATGTGGAAAAGAAAAAAATAAAAGGCCAAAATTTGAACTAAATTTTGACGGTAATTGGAATTTGCTAATGCTAACGGCAAAACTGGAACCTGAGACCTATCCAGGAAAATTCTAAACATAGGATATTAGCTATATATGAAATCTGGGAAAATCCTATAACGGATATAGAAAGTTATTAAGGAAACAAAATTTAAATAAATTATTTGAAAATCTAAACAAACTCCGATTTTTGATTTGAATACATAGGATTGAAGTACGTTAAAAACCGGACCAGATGGTGGAAGAATTTCTGAAAACCGTTATCGTTTGATACTCCAACATGAGACCGGAAGGTGTTGAAACTAACACAAAACACTATTTTGAATTTGAATTTAAATTATTTGAAAGTTCAAACGAATTCAAAATTTAAATATTTTTATATATTATTGAAGAGCAAGAAAAATTGAACAGCATGGTTGAAAAAGATTTTGGATAAGGTATCAATAAGTAAGTCAAATTAACGTCCGAATAGGGTTGAGAAAACACACTTTACTATTCATAAATTATTAAATTTATTTATAATTTAATAAATTTAAGGATTTATCCAAGCCATCCATTTTCGACCGTTGGATTCGCGCCACCTCAGCAATTCATGTGACTCCTTCGGCTATAAATAGCCCCCCCCCCCTTCATTTTAAACTCACTCCTCCTCCTCCTCTTTCAAGCTTTGGCAATGGCAGAAATAATAATAAAATATTAGGAAATAGGGAAAAGGGAAGGAAGGGAGAAAGGAGGGCAAGACGGGGAGCTAGGGACTCTTAGGCAGAGGCTTGGGCTTCGCGGGGTAAGTTTTTAAATAATATTTATTTATTTATTTATTTGTGTAATATATATGTATATATATATATATATTATAATTAAAATAGAATTTGTAAAAATAAATATCAGAACATTCTAAGGGTGACAGAGAGGATAGTGTCTAAGGCTTGAGTTTGGAAAATATAGTTTCCTGCTCTCCCTGGCTATCCCTAACTGATCCGACGGATGGGATGATTAATTTTAATTTTAATTTTAATTTTAATTTGAATTTAAAATAGACCAGGGGCATTTTCATAATTTTTAACCATAAACTTTAAAAGCTTATAACTTTTTCAAGACAAGTCGGATTTCCACGAAACAAGGACCATTGGATTCTTATCGGAAAATACTTTAAAATGAGTGGAAGCAGATTTTTGATCCGGGTTAAAAAATTTAAGTTATAATTAAATGAATATTTTTAAATATTTTATTTGAAAATTAAATTTAATTAATATTAAAATGGTTTTTCAATTTTAAAAAAATTTGGATATGGCTAGAGATGGGAAAGTATGATTTTTTAGAAGGGCAGGGAAGGTAATTTGGCTAATAACGCAATTAGAAATTTATTAAGATAAAAATAATTTAATTAATTTAATTAAATATATATTCATTTAAATTAGGTAAATATTGTAAATAGCATAACTTTTGCATACATTAACGAAATTTAGCGAAACAGGATCCGTTGGGATCGTATGGACGAGCACTACGCAATGGAACTGACCGCAAGTGGATTGGAGCTCGTTTGGATTTATGGTGAAATTTAACGTTTGAACCAAATCAATGACCGATTATCGTTATTCAACGATAAACCGTCCAAGGTGAGTAAATCTCACTAACTCTGAGCACTTTATATTTTTATAAAGTATTTTTAGAACTGATAATTATTGGTTGAATTGCTGAGTGTTGATTGTTTGGTTGAACTGCTAGTCAATTGATTGAAAATACCGATATAGTTATATATATCGTTAACCGATGTTGATTTGTTTATCAGAATACCTCATATTGAAATGAAATTGATGTGAATTATATTGTGTAACATCTGTGGATGCAGGGAAACAGGTCAGAGGAATCCAACTGGATTCCTCAACATTTATTTACCGTTTTTCATATATTCTGATATATGATGTGTTATATCATCTGTTGTTGAACCTATGTGTTTGGATGATGATTGAACCTTTTGATTTGGTATTTTTATACCATAAGTGATACTAGAAAGTGAAAAGGGATTTTCAAAGTTTATTTTGAAAATAAATTATTTATATAAAATCAATAGATTTTATATATAAAAGGAAGAGAATTTCATGAGAGAAAATGATTATAGAATCAAAGCATTTGTAAAAAAAACAAATATTGGTGAAATCAAATAGAAGGGAAAATATTGGTGAAATCAAATAGAAGGGAAAATATTGGTGAAATCAAATAGAAGGGAAATATTTGTGAAACGATTACAAATAGAAATAAAAAGGGAAACATTCGTAAAAGTATTTACAAATGGAATTGAAAAGGGAATATTCATGTAGGGAATAAAGAAAAGTTGACAGAAGTACTTATTTGTTAAATAAATAGAAAAGTTAAAAGAAATATTTATTTGTTGAATAAATAGAAAAGTTAAAGGGAATATTTATTTGTTAAATAAATAGAAGCGAAAAGAGAATAGTTATTTGTTGAGTAAACGAATAGAAAAAGAATCTATTCAAGGGAAGTAATTCAAAGGAATTATTCAAAAGAGAAAAGTCAAAGGGATTAATTCAAAAGAGTTAATCAACTAGAGTTAAACCGTTGGAGTTAAACTGTTAGAGTTAAACAGTTGGAGTTAAACTGTTAGAGTTAAACAGTTGGAGTTAAACTGTTAGACTTAAACAGTTGGAGTTAAACTGTTAGAGTTAAACCGTTGAAGTTAAACTGTCAGAGTTAAACCGTAAAGTTAAACAGTTAGAGTTAGTTAGTTAGAGTTAACCAGTTAGAGTTATTCAGTTAGAGTTATCCAGTTAGAGTTATTCAGTTAGAATTAACCAGTTAGAGTTAATCAGTTAGAGTTAATCGTTTTGAGTCAAATCGAACTAGAGTTATTCAAATATAGTAATCGAATAAGGGTTAATTGTATATTAGTTATTCAATTAGAATTGATCGAATCTAATTATTCGAGATAGAGTTAAAAATAGACAAAGTTATTTAAGGATGAATTTCCATTTAGCACGACTGCTAGCGTAATTCGCAGGGCTGCAGATAGCCTACGGCGGTCGGATGTTTCCTGAGGGAATCAGGCGTAACCATTGTGATCGCTGCGATCTAGAGTCAAGCAAATGGTGTTAAATCAAATAGTAATTAATCAATAGAAGTTAATTAAGTCGAGTTAGTCGAGTATTAGTAAATTAAGTAGGGTTAGTCAAAAAGGGAATTAATCGAATATCACCTATTCGAAGTAGAGTTATCGAATATAGTTTATTCGAGAAGAGTAATCGAATATAGTTCGTTCGAAGTGTGTTAAATCGAATATAGTTATTCGAAGGAGAGAATTATCGAATATGGTTTATTCGAAGTGAGATTTTTCGAATATTAGTTATTCGAAGAAAAGGATTATCGAATATTAGTTATTCGAACAGGGGAATCGAATATAGTTTATTCGAAAGAGAATTATCGGATAGTGATTATTCGAGAGTGAATCATACATGGAAATTCGATTATATCGAATCAAGGGAAGTAATGTTTACTTTCCATTTCAAATCAAGTTTTAATTATCTGTTAATAAAGTAGTTGGTTGTTTATTTATCCAAATTAAGATATGGAAATATATTTAAGTTAACATATTTTGAAAGCATGGAATTATAACATTTACAGTTATAATCAAATGATTCAGTAAAGGAAGTGGATTCGTAAATAGAATCCGAGAGTTCGCAAGGAAGTTTCTTAAAGAGTAATGTTTGAACTTTGTCTATTTCGAAGTTAGAAATGTTGTTCAGTTAAGGTCTGAGAGGTAATTATACCCCAACTTGATTGACTTCGTTTTTAACTAAGAAGTGGATAAGGTTCGAGAGTGAAAGGGGTTAAGTGAATTTAGTTAATGAGCGAAATGGTTGGTGTTGGCATAGCGATGTTTATTCAAACATCAGTTTAAACCCAATGAAGGAGATTTGGAAATGTCTTCCAAATGAAAATCAGAAATGTTTTCTGAATATAGAAAATGAGAAATGGAATTGTTTTCCATTGTTAATAACGTATATTTTCTAAATATAGTAAATAAGAAATATAGGAAAACAAGAATAAGGAAAAGGGTAAATTTATGATAATGTGATGATGAATGATGATTGATCGATAGAATTTCCATCTGGAAATAATATCGTTGTTTGCACACCGACATGTTTTTAATTGATAGTTAAATCACCGACTATCAAAGTTTTGACCATTTTAACGTTGTTAATATGGAGAGACCGGTCGGATTATTATCCAGAGAACCACTCCGTATTGGCATAAGCGTTGCGAATCAAGTATGCTGAATATATTGAAGACGGAGTTATACAAGGGCTATCCTATTTACAGAATAGTGCCTCCGGTTTGTCCAATCCCAGGACAAACGTGAATGGACGAATGTCTGACAGAGTATATTCAAAGGATCGCGTAAGTTGATCTCTTCAAACGTACTTACGTTTGGTGGCGGAGGAATTCGTTTCTCTTAGCTGTATACCCGTGGTATTTTTGGTGAAATCAATTTGTGATTTGGCGGGTATGACGATGTGGCATTCAAAGAAATGGAGGTGGGATCTGTCAAAAGATACGTTATGACCTCAAGCCTCATCCACCGGGAAATGACAAAAATCGGGCAGGCAGCATGGCTATGTGGGTCGCACCCATTAGGATGTATGATCACCTATCTAGAGAAATTCCTTTTGTTCTTAAATCTATCGATGCTGTCCCTTATCGGGAGACGGTTGCTGATCCCAACCGTCGGTGATATACATTCGATACTCTCAAGCGAAATGAGGGGTCGGTCATGTGAGGGCCGGGTTGCAAGAAGTTCTTGTTGAACCCAGTGTATTCGTCTCTAGAGATACACGATCGGCATATGGTCCCATACCTTGTCATAGATGGAATCCAATCTCCAATAAGCGCCCGGGTTTTTGATTGTATACCATATATGTAGAGCGTGAGATGCAAGCGTTCTACTAGATATTATTTACTTGTATTTAGACATTATTATAATATCAGATAATATATGATTTCCAAAGTGTTTTGGGTTATCGTAAGGTAAAAGCCATCCGTATTTATGAGTGGATTGGTCTTACGATTATCTTTTCTTTTGAAAAGGATTTTGAAAAGTTAAACCAAATGATTGGAGTTTACTCACACCAGTCCCATGACTGACCCAGAGTTTTATTTTGTTTTATTTTCCCTAAACTCTTGGGTGCCCAAATTTGTACGGGCAGCCAAGTAGTCAGGATTTACAGGTATGCTTGAAGAGCTTGGAGCAGGAGGCTTCAAGATTTTTCTAGCTATTGATTATTCCGCTGTGATGAAAGTGTTGTACTCTGATAATGGTATAATATACATATACTACTTTGATTTCAAGATATGTTGTCTATTATATTTTATTCGTTCCGCTGTGAGATTCGTGTTACTCTGATGTTGTTGTGTTCTTCTTCTTCTTCTGTTCTAATTTTCTATCTTATCTATCCTCACCCTCTAATTTCTTTCTTGGACTATCCGGTAATTTCGACTTTTGATTGTTCGATAGGTGTTATATATCGGATAACCAAGGTCGTTTTTTCCCGGTTCGTTACAACAACTTAAACCAAATTAAGGTTTATCAATAAGTCGGAGTTAACGGGCCTTATCGAAGTAATCATTAATTTTATTATCCCAATCCCAACCTATTCATCCTATGGAGAAAAACTAGTAGTACTCCATATCTTACACCCATTGTGTTACCTGTAAATTTAATTACCATTTAAAGTTTTAAATCTAATTAAAGATTTAACTATCGCATGAAGTAAAACTATGGTACCATATTCTCAAATACTTCTTAAATTTTGTAAATTTAATTATCTCATTCACATTTCAATCTAATTAAAGATTCATGAAAACTCCAATTAGTTTTTATCCCAGAAATCATTACTTAGAGATTATTCAACTTTAGGAAATTAATCCTATCTTTAACCGAGTTAAAGAACAAATGTCATTTAAAACACAGTTCAAGATAAACCCAAAATCAACTTCCATTCTAACGAAACCTTCACGGAAACTAGATTAGTCATAATCGGTATAAATTTCCGTATTAGACTAATATTATAAGTGGAATAACGACATAGCCTTTTAAATTCCATAAATGGTAATGGTCTTCCTTTAAAGAAGCTCATCTCGATTATTAAATCAAATATCATTCAATTCCAATTTAATATATTAAATTGGAAAACTTTACGTTGGAAAATTTCATTAAATATCAATCAAAATATTTATAAATTCCAAATCATAAGTTCACTTTTAATTGGGTTAAAGAACGAATGTTATTTACCATAAACCCAAAATCAGACTTCAATTCAATTCCAATTAAATTAATTAATCGGAAAGCTTCATTAATCTTAGTTAAAAGATTTATTCCAATCTCAACTAGTTTTAAGAACAGTGTTATTGAAGACTCCATTCACGACAAACACCAAAATCCAATTTGATATTAAATACAAGGCTCTGAATAGAAAATATATCGGCTTGTATTCAATATCAAATTCTGAAACTAACAGATATCGTATTGGGAATAACGATATATATTTTATAAATTGCTTAACACTATCTGTATAATCACGGAATCCAATACCGAAATATACAAAGATAATTTCCATTCAAATCCAATTTATATACTGGTAATTCTGGTTATATAAGGACCACTACTATTCTTTTTAGTTCTTTTACACAAGTTGCAAGACAAATTATTCTGCTAAAAACATCTTTTATCTTTAGAAATGTGGAATATTTCATCCAAAATCATTTCAAATCATCTATTATGATTTTACATAATTTATTTATATTTTTGATAATTTTATTAAGGCCCTTACAGTTGGTTTCCAATATCGGCCACTGAACTGCGTCCATAACGACCTTTTCCAAAACCGATTTGCATTTATTTTAAAATCTAAATTTTGTATTTTAAATCTCTTATATTCATTTGAAAGTTCCTTTTGATACGAACTCTACAGTTCCGCTTTCTGGCCGATTGTCGGATCTTCATTATAAAAATGAATATAATCGATATAAAATTTTGTTCGAATTAAAATGGCATATTTTTGCTTAACTCGACTTCATATTTCAATATTTTCGTGTCGATGCAAAATCGGACATCAAAATCATATTTTGATTCTTCACTGAATATTATATTAAAATATTCCTCACTTCCGAATTGGAATGTGGCTAAATCAATTACCATATAACATTAATTGCATGAATTTCATACATCGCATGTATTCAATAATAGTGACAAATAACTATTAAATATCCAAATTACATCCAGAGGGCATCAACAACTGTATAAGCATTAAATAATTCAATAATGCTTATAATGGTGTGTCAAGCAATCAGTTGACTTACAATTAAATACAAGGGAGAGATGTAAAATAATTATCATCTCGGGTTCTGTGTGGGGTTTTCAACCATCAAACAGATATTATTATTTGCAGACTTGGGCTATGTGTACAATTATCGTTCCAATACCCATGTGGGGTTTACATCATAATCCATGTGAATTTATCTATTATTTAGGAGACGAGTGGGTAAATTATTGTCCCAAAATAATTCATAATATAATCGTTGTATTTAACAATGCTTATAATCGCAATTTAATAATGACAACATTAAAACTGTAAACATCCATTAATCACCAAACGAATATTGCAATCATAGGGAATCAATATATATTCAGTTATAAAAATAAATAACTGTACAAAATATGTAACAACCTGAAAAATCGGAACCAATTTAAATTCAAACAGAACTGAAATTCAGAATTAAAGACTGATGGAGTGGAAACGAATGTGAGAATCTCTCTCACTGAAATTATTTTACAGTTAAAATATTCTAGGTTGTAGATGGTTCTCAGTAGCACCCGACACTATTTATTGTACAAACCATAATTGAATGTATTGTGTTGTAATTGTGGTGTGAATGAAATATATATATATATGATATGAAATATATATATATACGATGTGAATAAAATATATATTTGTGATGTGATATATATACACACACGATGTGAAAATTATATATACGAGGTGAAAATTATATATATATATATGCGGTGTGAATAAAATACATATTTTCGATGTGAAAATTATATATATATATATGAAATGAATTAATATATATATATATATATATGAAATGAGAAATAATATACACATGAAATGGAAATATTATATATATGAAACGTGATTGAACCAAATATACTTGGTTATTGATATGGATTGGGCTAATTGAATGTTGATACTGATTATTATTGATTGTTTGACTGTGTGGATGGTGCTTGACCAGCTTATGAGCAGAATATGATTTTACGTTCAGCATTGGGTTGGGTAGAAAATATCGGTGTGCTAACGCCTTGTGAAACACTTCACGATTTGACGATAAGGTGTTTAGCGAGTTGTATTCATTTCAAATGTAATGAATGATTTCAAAATGATATTTTTCTTAAGTGAAAAGAAATGTATTCCCGATTTTGGACAGGGAATGTTTTATAAAAATGTATTATAAAACAGAAAGGATTTCAAGGGCTAAACCCTATAATTTCGAAATGATTTGGAAATATATTATGGTTTTACATTGTAGTTCATCACATATTCGATTAGTTGCTATTAATGATGTATCTGTTTGGTGGAAGAGAATTTATTTTCTTGCTTAACACCCTTCTTTGAGAAGTACAAGCTCAAAGGTTATGTGATTAATAGTGACTGATCATATGCGTGAATTGCTGATGTGAAGCACTATAGATTTGATTATACTTGTGATTATGTTGTGAAATAATTTTCCCTACTTCGGCATATGAAATGATTTAGTATGTGGCTAAAGATCGGGTGGCCTGGACGACTAAAAGTATGGGCTAGATCTTGGACCTTAGGTTGAGGGTTCAGCGTGTAGCCTGCTCCATGCGTGGGAGGTGCACATATATATTTATCGAGTTGGAGAGGCGCGTACAACCTTGTTTGAGGGAAGATCCCCGGTATTTGGTTACATATTTGTTTGTATGCATTGTGATGATTTGGAATTCACATTTCCAAAGATTTTTGTTTGAGATCCAGAAGTAAAATCTACTTTGATATAAAGCTAGATATATATTTCAAATGATTTGAAATAGAAATCGAGAAATAAAGTTCAAACGAATAATTTTTGTAAATTGAATTGGATTTGGAAAATTTAAGCTTGATGGTTAATCTAAATGGGTAGATTGGGATATTGCATGTTGATTGATGCATAGTGGATCCATATCTCTACTACTGATGTTGTTTATACACTGGCATTCATGGGGGTAAACCTGTTTCGCGTTAGCGGCGTGGTCCTATGATTTTCCTTATCATTTATATAATTTAATTTTAATTGTAGAGTTTCTCACACCAACCCCATGACTGACCTGTACTTTGTTTTTCCCTTGCAAACTCGGGTGCCCCTACTTTCCACACGGGCAGTCGAGTAGTTTATTTTGCAGATATATAAGAAGGATTCTGGATTGAAGCTTTAAGCTGTGTCCCGAGAATTGATAATCGTCCGCTGTGCTACTTTATTTATTTTTCGCTGTGCATTGTATTACATTGATTGTAAATACATCTTTTGCTGTATTATTATTTTCGATGTACTCTAATATTATGTACTTCGATGTAACATTATTATGATGTTTAGAAAAGTATTCGTTATTTGTTCTGATATGTTGTATGCCCAGAGTTAGTGTATGCGGGATTCGAACAGTCTTTGTCGGTTTAGCTATCGATTAGGCCTGGCCGAAATCCGTATCGTTATAGCTGGTATCAGAGCTTTGGTTCACAGAGCTCCAGTATAAGGCACATTAGAACCAAACGAAAGAATTCATCAGAGATTGGATTAGTAATATCCAATAAGAATGACTCATTAGAGATAGGATTAGTAGCATCCAAGAACGAGTGTGAAGGGTGTTATTTTTAAAAAATAAAAATGAAAACAATTTTTGTTTTTAAAAGTTTAATCTTATTATACGTATTTGAATATATAAAAAATTATGGATTTGAAAAGCTAATCAACTAATTGATTGCTGGTTGTGTTGTATGATAATTAGTCTGACTAATTAAAATGCTGGAACCAATAAGAAAATGAATGGTAAATTTAGCCAAATTGAATCAAATGTTGAACTGAATAGGAAATTCGTTGAAATTGCATATATATACATGTATATATATTGAACAAGTCGTAGCAGGGAAGCTAAGCAAAGGAATAAAATTGTATGCTTGACAAATAAAGTTGTATGTTTACTAATTTATTGTATGTTTATTAATTTATTAGGATTTGATGATTTTATGAGCCGATTGCCTAGCCGCTTGGCTTTTTCTTTTTCTTTTTGATTGGTTAGGGGCATGCGTGGCTAGTAGGGGTTTTAAATGTCTCCCCGTACAAAGGAGGTTATGGCGAATTTTTTTAAAAATTTAAGGTGTTAGCTAAATTTTTGAAAAATTAGAAAATTCTTAGAAACTGAAAAGTTGAAGAATGAAAGCTAGAATGAAAGTTGAGTTGGTTAGTTAAACAACTTTCAGCTCTGTTCCTTTTCGAGGACGAAAAGATTTTAAGTGGGGGAGATTGTAACAACCTGGAAAATCAGAACCAATTTAAATTCAAACAGAACTGAAATTCAGAAATAAAGACTGATGGAGTGGAAATGAATGTGAGAATCTCTCTCACTAAAATTATTTTACATTAAAATATTCTAGGTTGTAGACGGTGCTTAGTAGCACCCGACACTATTTATTGTACAAACCATTATTGATTGTACTGTGTTGTGATTGTGGTGTGAATGAAATATATATATATATATATATATATATATATATACGATGAGAAAATTATATATATACACGATACGAAATATATATACACGATGTGAAAATTATATATATACGATGTGAAAATTATATATATATATATATGATATGATATATATACACACACATGATGTGAATAAAATATATATTTGCGATGTGAAATATATATATACACACAATGTGAAATATATATATATATATATACGATGTGAAAATTATATATATATATATATATATATATATATATATATATATATATGTAGATGCGGTGTTGTAACAACCCGGAAAATGCGAGCCAGTTTAAAAATTTTATTTTGGCAATTTTAGCGAATTTTGAACATTTAAAATGAATTATTTTAAATAATATCGATGAGAAATTTATTTTCAATATATTTAGAACGTATATATTTATATACATCGTCGTTAGAATATAAACAATTATTTATAATTATAAAAGGAATTGAAAATGGCGCGGTAGTTCGATAATTCGATTACAAACTTCAATTGAACATACCGGGTGCAAAATAAACCGGATTTTAGTGAAACCAAAAATAATAGGATCTATTTGAGAATATCTTTCCCACGAATCCGAAAAATCAAAATTTCACAGCGGGAATCAAAAGATATGTACAGTTGAAAATTCTGAATAGTCGCTATGGAATTCAGGCCCTTAAAAATGGGAATTTTGCAAACGACCTCGGATTTCGACGAAACCACTTTTGTTGGATCCGGAATGTCAAATTATTGCTAGATTCCAATTTTCATAATTTTTCGAATCAATATGTGAGCGTGGCATAGGAAAACCCGTTTGACCAGTTTAGTTGATTTTAATCGACTGGAAAATGGCCATTTTTCAAACGGTCTCGTAATTCGATGAAATTAGTTTTGTTAGGACCGTATCGTCAATACGAAGCTAGAAAATATTTTTCGGGAATTTATTGAGTCAGTATGTGACCCTGGTAAATTGAAATGCGCGTCCAAATTCAATATATAGAGTTATATTTTGATTTTGACGAAAACTGATCAAAACGACCGAACTGGCTTACGATACGTATCCCATTGTGTTCGGAATGGGGGTAATTAGCTATGGACGACAGGCGGTGGGCCTCGTTTCGAGTTCGAATGAAAAAGTTACTTTTTAAAATTAAAATAAATTAAATAATATAATTTTCACTTAACCCCCCTTTCTTTCTTCTCCTTCCCCGATCCTTTCATTTCCAGATTAAAAAAAAACCTCGCCGACGATCCACATCGCCCCCCCCCCCTCAAATCATAGCCGCCGCCGCTCAGGGCGGGGCACCATTGCCTTCCTCTTCCTCCGTTCTCCTCTTCCCCCTCCTCAAACGTCGATCCTAGACCCCCCCCCCGTTAACCCGAAACTGAAGTCCCCGAACCCCCTGGAAACCGCCACCAGTCCTTCCCTGTAACACCCCGAATTTCAATTAACACTAATGGTTAGTAATTAAAGTATAATTAATCTCAGATATGAGAATCAGGGGAAACAGGCTGCGTTATTGCGTTCGTCTCGGAAAAATACGCGAAATAGAGTACGAGTTTGCGTAAAACGGGTACCGTATGAAAGAGATATGGACGAACAAAGTTAGGCAGAAAAACCCGAAACAGGCCAGAAATGCACTGGCTCACTTGTGAAGTGCGCCAGTACAAAAATACACTGGCGCACTTGGGAAGTGCGCCCATGTCGGGACAGGGAACCTGCACAGTTTCTAGAGAGTTCTGTGGTTGGGTGCACCAGTTTGGGGTTTGGGCTTGGTCTTAGGGCTGGTTTCTGGAAGGTTCCGAAATCTAAGGGTCCTAATCTAATTTAGGGTTAATCTAAGGGCCTAAAACACTCACCTAATCTATAAATACACCCTAAACCTACCCTAATCCATACTAAAAATAGAATTGAGGGCTACATGCCGCCAAATTAAATCTTAGAAGGAGCCTCCACTAATTTATGAAGAGGGTTGCAAGCTAATCACTCTCTAATCAACCTCTAATCCATTCTAAGCATCTTAATCTTCTTCATTTGGAGTGCAAATTGGCTAGTAGTGAGTTTCTATCACTCTAATGATCAATTGCTAAACTAAGTAGATGAGATATGATGAGATCATATGGTTTTTGTTTGGGGATTAATGGGTTTTACGTCATCTGACATGATGTTAGTTTGCTAATGTATGTGGGTTATGCAAGTTTTGTACTTTGTGATCATATGTTAATATGCAAGTTACATGTATGATAATTATGCAAGTTGTATGTTTCTTCATATGCAAGTTTATGAGTTCATATGCAAGTATGTAACATGTTATGCAAGTTCATATGCAAGTTTATGAGTTCATATGCAAGTTATGTAACATGTTATGCAAGTTCAGATGCAAGTTATGTGACATATTATGCAAGTTCATATGCAAGTCATGTATTTGTTAATATGTAAATTTATGTAACATGTTATGCAAGTTAATATGCAAGTTATGTGACATGTTATACAAGATTATATGCAAGTTATGTGACATGTTATACAAGATTATATGCAAGTTATGTGACATGTTATACAAGATTATATGCAAGTTATGTGACATGTTATGCAAGTTCATATGCAAGTTATGTGTTTGTTAATATGCAAGATGGCACCTTTGAAACATGTTCATACATATGCAAGTTGACACCTTTTATATGTGTTATGTCATGAGAACGAAATTACGTGGGAACGATGGGGTTAATTAAATACATATGTTAATAAGATTGTGTGAAATTAATATAATTATGCATAACATAAAATAAATGAACATAGTATGGGAATTTGCCTATTAAGTTAGGTGTACCCATACTATGTGTTGGGAATTTGCCTATTAAGTTAGGTGTACCCACACTTTGGAGTTGGGGATTTGCCTATTAAGTAGGGTGCACCCATATTCCTAAAATAAACAGGATAATTAACACAAATTATGGGGGTGATTAATTAGGAGTAATTAATCGATTAAGACACGAGGTTGGACCCGTTTGTAGTGTAAGACTGCCCGGAGTTTAGCGGCTTAACCAGGCATCTACAAATGACGGTCCAATGTGAGGGGTCTTAATCATAAATTAAATAAGTAACAAGGGTAAATGACACGAGGTTGGACCCGTTTGTAGTGTAAGACTGCCCGGAGTTTACCGGCTTAACCAGGCATCTACAAATGACGGTCCAATGTGAGGGGTCCTTTACACGGTTACGGTGTTAATCAATTAAGAAACACTTAACCAGATAAGAATGTAGTGGGGCATGGGGGTTAAGTGGGTACCTTGGGTGGTATGTGGAAATTGCTAGTGGTTCCCAATAGAAAATATGATAAAATACTTAACCAAGATGAAACATGTAATTAAACATGATTAAAGGGTTAAGTGGGAAACACTAGTGTGTGGGCCAAGCTTAGGGGGACGGCTTGTGTTGGGGGCCCATTTCAACCAGTAACCGATACGTATCTTAGTGGGCTCGACCCATGTCGGGGACGGGACACGCATACTGGGCTTGACTATAAGAGGCCAAAATGGGTTAGCGGTGGCAACGCATGACCAACGGGTTTCATATGCGTGTGTGGACCCGGGCTGGTAAATAAGACGTTGTTGCATCGTGTAGATATAAGCCGTGCACCGTTAATTTTATCAGGTTGCCACATTGGGGAATGGTACACCCCACGGTGGGGCCAGCACGGGTATCTACGTTAGGGAGCCGATCGAATGGGGAGTAGTGTGTACACCTAGTGGATTGTAGGGCCCCGTGGCGTCTACTTAGTCACCTAGGGGTACGCGAGAACTATTAAGTTGATTTTATAAGTCCATGGGTGGGATCAACCTTTAAGTTAGGAATTACTGGTGTGGTGCAGTTTAGTAATTTACCTTTGGAAGGGTAGATGCGTCTTTATCTTTTATCTTAGTTTAGTTGACTGCTTAGTGTAGCCATTCATCCCTATTAGTTACCGTATATCAGTTTATGTCTTCTCTGGTTACTTTAACGATTGTATTGTTAAAGTTATAGGACTCACTCAGACTTATGTCTGACCCCGTTGTTTTTATCTTTTTTCCCAACCCTCAGGTCCTACGGTGGATCCTAGCAGTAGTGGAGCTTGATCGGATTGTTGTTCCAGTCTTTAGGAGCTTGGATAGATGTAAAGCTCCAGTTACCCAGTTATCTTTTCTTTTGTCATGGCTATTGTATGAGAGTGGGATTATGTACTTCTTTATTTTGATGGATATTGTACTTGACTTTTATTGTGGTTTTATGATGTAACCAGACATGTTTTACTTCCGCTGTTATGAGATGATGTTTTAAATTTCAAGTACTATTTATATCTGTCTTGTTGTAATTTTTCTGTTCTATATTCACTAAAATACTCCACCGATGCTATGGCGTTCCCTTAGTGAGTGACCATAGCGGGAGTGGGGTGTTACACGTGGTATCAGAGCTGAAGGTTACCGGAACAGATAAATTTTCGAGAAAAATACTTTTTTAAAAAAAAAAAATAGTAAAGGTATTATTTTTGGAAAAAGTATTTTCAAAAACATGTCTTTTAAGAGAAAAGTTTTTGAAAAAGAAAAGCATAATCCCCAATAGCCATATCTTTATCTTTCGGAATCTCCTTTTTGAATCTTTCCTCTTTCGTTTCAGCATGGCTGAAGATCTTAACATCCCGGAGGGCTTAGTTATACCACTATGGCATAGGAGGTTACAAGAGGCTAGGGCCGCGGCTACGGGTCCAGCCAATGCTACTACACCAGAGGCAACCGCTCCTCCTCCTCGGCCTAGAGTGGGTAATTTTGCTAAGATTTGCAAGTAGTTCAAGGCTATAGGAGGAAAACCTTTTCTAGGTTCAGAGACTTTCGTAGAGGCTAGAGATTGGCTTAAGGAAGTGGAAGAGTTGCTAGATATCTTTGAAGTGGAAGAGGGAAAGAAAGTCAAGTTGGCGGCTTGGTTAATGAAGGGAGAGGCCTCATTCTGGTGGGAGGTCACTAATGGAGAACGCCCTGTTGACTCTTGGGCAGATTTCAAGCAAAGGTTTGGGGCTAAGTTTCTCTCAAGGGCGGAAGAGAATCTGTTTATGGAGAAGTTCTTGAATTTGAAGCAAGGGAATCTCACGGTGAAAGAATATGTCAACAAATTCAATCAATTAGCAAGGTTTGGCATAGAGTTGGTGAATACACCAGAGAAGAAGGCTTTGAGGTTCGTTAGAGGCTTGAACGAACCATTGCAAGGAATAGCTATGACACACATTCCTATGGGGGCCACCTTTGAGAAGCTTGTCTACGTGGCACTTATTCATGAGGATGATAAGAGTTCTAAGGCACCAGAGAAGAAGGGGGATCAGAAGAAACCGCAACAACAACAACAAGGCAAGGGTGGAAAAGGCAATGGTGACAAGGGGAAGAAGAAGAAGAAGAAGTGCTTCAATTGTGGGACACCAGGCCACCTCAGCAAGGATTGTCGCAAAAAGAAGAAGACCGGTTGCTTTAATTGTGGTGAAGCAGGACATCTTGTGAAGGACTGCCCAAAGAAGGGGCAGAAGACGGGGTCTACCTCAGGAGGTCAGGTGCAAGCTCTTATGGCACCAGCTCAGGCAGGGGGGCAAGTTCAGGCTCTCTCAGTTCCACCGATTCAGCAGAGAGGTAGAACTATTTCCGTTGAAAGTCTGGTTTTTCTGTTTGATCATCCAGTTCGTACTTTGTTTGACTCTGGCGCATCGCATTCTTTTATCTCATCATCGTTAGTTGAGTCACTGCACTTAGACACCAGTCTAGTTGATGATCCCTTGGTTGTTTCAAACCCAATTTGGGGCTCCATATATCTGTCTATGATATGTTTGGGTTTGAAGATTTCTATACTTAGCGTTGAGTTTGGATGTGATGCTTTTGTATTGGGCTTCACGGGCTATGGGTTGATTTTGGGCATGGACTGGTTATCCAGTAATGGTGTCGTTCTTGATTTTGAAAGGAGAGTTGTCAGGCTTATGACCCGCTTGGGTAATACTCTCGAGATCTCTTGTAATCCCATGGAATCTGTTTTGCTAAGTTATCTTGAATCGCTCGATGCTTCGGTCGAGAGTTTGCATTCTGTCAGAGTGGTCCGGGAATATCCGGATGTGTTTGAAGAGGTGAAGGGTTTGCCTCCGAAGCGGGAGATAGATTTCCGAATTTATTTGGTGGATAATGCCAAACCAGTGTCTTTGCCAGTGCGCCACATGGCTCCTCGTGAGAGAAGAGAACTTCATAAGCAAGTAGGGGAGTTGCTTGAGAAGGGGTTCATAAGGGGAAGTATATCGGAGTGGGGAGCTCCAGTAGTGTTTGCCATGAAGGCGGATGGGTCCCTCAGACTTTGTGTGGATTATAGAGAACTTAATAAGCTCACGAAGAAGAATAGACACCCATTACCGAGGATAGATGATCTCTTTGATCAGTTGGTTGGCGCCTCAGTGTTTTCGCAGATGGACTTAGCTACAGGGTTTCATCAGTTGAGAGTGGCAGAGGACAGTATAGAGAAGACTGCTTTCCGGACTCCGGATGGTTTTTATGAGTGGCTTGTGATGCCATTTGGGTTGACAAACGCCCCTGCATACTTTGTTGATCTGATGAGTAGAGTGTTCAGAGAGTATCTGAATAAGTTTGTAGTGGTCTTTGTGGATGACATCTTGGTCTTTTCCAAGAGTGAAGAAGAGCATGCCTTACATCTCAGAGAAGTGTTGGAGACCCTTCAAGCACATAGTCTTAAAGCTAAATTCTCTAAATGTCATTTTTGGAGAAGAGAAGTGCGATTCTTAGGGCATGTGGTCTCTAAGGAAGGGATAGCTGTGGATCCCGCAAAGATAGTATCTATCCAGGATTGGAAAGTTCCTAGAAATGCTACCGAAGTAAGAAGTTTCTTGGGGTTGGTAGGATATTATAGGAAGTTCATCAAAGACTTCGCGAAGATATCAGCCCCATTAACCCGCTTGACGAAGAAGAATCTGGTTTTCTCATTGGACGTAGATTGTGATGACGCTTTCCGACGATTAAAGAGAGCTTTGACCACCGCTCCAGTTTTAGTGCTTCCAGATGGGAGTAAGCCGTTTGTTGTTTATACCGATGCTTGTGGGACATGATTAGGCGCAGTCTTGATGCAGGAGGGAAGGGTAATAGCCTATGGAGGGAGGCAATTGAGAGTGCATGAGAAGAATTACCCTACCCATGATCTAGAGTTGGCCGCGATTGTTTTCGCACTTAAGTCTTGGCGCCATTATCTTCTTGGTGAGAGATTCGAGTTGTTCACTGACCATAAATCATTGAAGTACTTATTCTCTCAGAAGGATTTAAACTTAAGACAGCAAAGGTGGATGGAGTTCTTAGCATTCTATGATTTCGAGATAGCGTATACCCCTGGCAAGGGTAACGTGGTGGCGGACGCCTTGAGTAGAAAAAGGTTATCTTTGAGTCCATTGTTCGTGGAATGGCGAAGCTTGGAGTTTCTTTCTTTGTTCGACTTCAGACCTTCTGTTGACTTTGTACCTGGTTTGTTAGCATCCTTGGAGGTTAGACCTACTCTTTTGGGACGGATTGGCGAGGCTCAGCGAGACGACCCACAGTTGGTTGAGTTGGTAGAGAAGCTTATAAGGGGGGAGTCGTCCAGCCATTTGGTTAGATACACCATAGATGATAGGGGATGGTTGCATAGAGACGGTAGACTTTGTGTACCGCAAGATGAGGGTTTGAAGAAGGCTATTTTGGATGATGCACATCGTTCAAGGATGACTATTCATCCCGGTGGAGACAAAATGTACCAAGACATGAAGAGAGTTTTCTTCTGGGCCGGTATAAAGAAAGATGTGGCCGAGTATGTGGCTAGATGCTTAGTGTGCCAACAAGTTAAAGCGGAGCAAAGGAAACCCGGTGGGTTGCTACACCCATTGGAAGTTCCGCAATGGAAGTGGGATAGTGTCTCGATGGATTTCATCGATGGGTTACCGAGATCGAGGAAGGGCAATACGGGAATTTGGGTTGTGGTAGACAGACTTACCAAGAGTGCCCATTTTATACCCGTGAAGAGTAAGAGGACCGCTCCATGGCTTGCTTCAGTCAATGTTAGAGAGATTGTTAGATTGCATGGCGTACCATCCAGCATTGTGAGTGATCGAGATCCTATCTTCACTAGTGAGTTTTGGAGAAGTTTGCAAGAGGCGGTAGGGACTCAGTTGTGTTTGAGCACCGCATATCATCCTCAGACGGACGGTCAGACCGAGAGGGTGAACCGTATCTTAGAAGATCTTTTGAGGCTTTGTATCTTGGATTTTGGAGGTACATGGGAAGAACATCTTCCTTTGGTGGAGTTCGCATACAATAACAGCTTTCAGTCTAGTATTGGCATGGCACCTTTCGAAGCTCTTTATGGAAGGCCTTGTCGATCTCCTACATGTTGGTGGGAATCTACGGATAAGATCTTGCTTGGGCCAGATATGGTTAGAGAGACTTCAGAGAAGATTGATTTGATTCGAAGAAGGATGAAAGCAGCGCAAGATAGACAGAAATCTTATGCGGATCGGAGAGGGACGGATCTTGAGTTTGAGGTTGGGGACATGGTTTTTGTCAAAGTATCTCCGTTGAGAAATGTTGTTCGCTTTGGGTCCGTTGGGAAGTTAGCACCGAGGTTTGTTGGGTTGTTTCCTATTAAGGAAAGGATTGGATGGATGGCATATAGGGTGGAGTTGCCCGACAGACTTAGTGGTGTTCATGATGTATTCCATGTATCACATTTGAGGAAGTGCTTACATGAGACCGCAGAGGTGGTAGAGCCGAGCTTGCTTAGAGATGTAGAGGTAGAGCGTGATGCGACGATTCGACGAGCTCCTACTCGCATCCTTGGGTCAGAAACTAGGAAGTTGAGGAACAGAGAAGTTCAGCTAGTTAAAGTGTAATGGGGAGATGACGAAAGCAATGCTACTTGGGAGACGGAAGCGAAGATGCGTTCTTTGTACCCATTTCTTTTTGAGAGTATGTCTTTTAACTTCTCCTTTATCGCTTGTCTAGTACTAATCTTATCTTTAGTATATCCTCTCGCTAGTACCTATGACCTTTAGATAGGGTAAAACCTATGGTTGAAACATGTGTTTGAAACATGTTATAGTTGATGGATGCATGTGGATGCAATTGTTTGCTAGTGGTTGCTCGTGGATGCATATACACACACATTAGGCACTAGATCGGCTCAGTCACTTCATGTTGCATATCGCATAAATGGATGTGGCAGTTAGATTGATGGATGTATCATGGCTGTGTTATCATGTGAATGATGCATTTTTGTGTTTGGTTGTGCACGCATATAGAAATTGTATGTGTCAATAGGGTTTCGCATACATATTGGATGCATGGCACTATCATGGTTTGCATTAAGGAGGTCGACTGAATCAGTAGACCACCTGATTTTGCATTAGTATACGGACATATACACACACTTTCTGCATATGTTCATACATCATTAGAAGTTTCTAAGGATAATGGTTGCTTGTAGTAGATGGTTTAGTAGATGGTTGTTTGGTTGGTAGGATACGTTCTTCTTGACTTAGAGATTTCGAGGACGAAATCCTTTAAGTAGGGGAGAATGTAACACCCTGAATTTCAGTTAACACTAATGGTTAGTAATTAAAGTATAATTAATCTCAGATATGAGAATCAGGGGAAACGGGCTGCTTCATTGCGTTCGTCTCGGAAAAATACGCGAAATAGAGTCCGAGTTTGCGTAAAACGGGTACCGTATGAAAGAGATATGGACGAACGAAGTTAGGCAGAAAAACCCGAAACAGGCCAGAAATGCACTGGCGCACTTGTGAAGTGCGCCAGTACAAAAATACACTGGCGCACTTGGGAAGTGCGCCCATGTCGGGACAGGGAACCTGCACAGTTTCTAGAGAGTTCTGTGGTTGGGTGCACCAGTTTGGGGTTTGGGCTTGGTCTTAGGGCTGGTTTCTGGAAGGTTCCGAAATCTAAGGGTCCTAATCTAATTTAGGGTTAATCTAAGGGCCTAAAACACTCACCTAATCTATAAATACACCCTAAACCTACCCTAATCCATACTAAAAATAGAATTGAGGGCTACATGCCGCCAAATTAAATCTTAGAAGGAGCCTCCACTAATTTATGAAGAGGGTTGCAAGCTAATCACTCTCTAATCAACCTCTAATCCATTCTAAGCATCTTAATCTTCTTCATTTGGAGTGCAAATTGGCTATTAGTGAGTTTCTATCACTCTAATGATCAATTGCTAAACTAAGTAGATGAGATATGATGAGATCATATGGTTTTTGTTTGGGGATTAATGGGCTTTAAGTCATATGACATGATGTTAGTTTGCTAATGTATGTGGGTTATGCAAGTTTTGTGCTTTGTGATCATATGTTAACATGCAAGTTACATGTATGATAATTATGAAAGTTGTATGTTTCTTCATATGCAAGTTTATGAGTTGATATGCAAGTATGTAACATGTTATGCAAGTTCATATGCAAGTTTATGAGTTCATATGCAAGTTATGTAACATGTTATGCAAGTTCATATGCAAGTTATGTGACATATTATGCAAGTTCATATGCTAGTCATGTATTTGTTAATATGTAAATTTATGTAACATGTTATGCAAGTTAATATGCAAGTTATGTGACATGTTATACAAGATTATATGCAAGTTATGTGACATGTTATACAAGATTATATGCAAGTTATGTGACATGTTATACAAGATTATATGCAAGTTATGTGACATGTTATGCAAGTTCATATGCAAGTTATGTGTTTGTTAATATGCAAGATGGCACCTTTGAAACATGTTCATACATATGCAAGTTGACACCTTTTATATGTGTTATGTCATGAGAACGAAATTACGTGGGAACGATGGGGTTAATTAAATGCATATGTTAATAAGATTGTGTGAAATTAATATAATTATGCATAACATAAAATAAATGAACATAGTATGGGAATTTGCCTATTAAGTAAGGTGTACCCATACTATGTGTTGGGAATTTGCCTATTAAGTTAGGTGTACCCACACTTCGGAGTTGGGGATTTGCCTATTAAGTAGGGTGCACCCATATTCCTAAAATAAACAGGATAATTAACACAAATTATGGGGGTGATTAATTAGGAGTAATTAATCGATTAAGACACGAGGTTGGACCCGTTTGTAGTGTAAGACTGCCCGGAGTTTACCGGCTTAACCAGGCATCTACAAATGACGGTCCAATGTGAGGGGTCTTAATCATAAATTAAATACGTAACAAGGGTAAATGACACGAGGTTGGACCCGTTTGTAGTGTAAGACTGCCCGGAGTTTACCGGCTTAACCAGGCATCTACAAATGACGGTCCAATGTGAGGGGTCCTTTACACGGTTACGGTGTTAATCAATTAAGAAACACTTAACCAGATAAGCATGTAGTGGGGCATGGGGGTTAAGTGGGTACCTTGGGTGGTATGTGGAAATTGCTAGTGGTTCCCAATAGAAAATATGATAAAATACTTAACCAAGATGAAACATGTAATTAAACATGATTAAAGGGTTAAGTGGGAAACACTAGTGTGTGGGCCAAGCTTAGGGGGATGGCTTGTGTTGGGGGCCCATTTCAACCAGTAACCCATACGTATCTTAGTGGGCTCGACCCATGTCGAGGACGGGACACACATACTGGGCTTGACTATAAGAGGCCAAAATGGGTTAGCGGTGGCAACGCATGACCAACGGGTTTCATATGTGTGTGTGGACCCGGGCTGGTAAATAAGACGTTGTTGCATCGTGTAGATATAAGCCGTGCACCGTTAATTTTATCAGGTTGCCACATTGGGGAATGGTACACCCCACGGTGGGGCTAGCACGGGTATCTACGTTAGGGAGCTGATCGAATGGGGAGTAGTGTGTACACCTAGTGGATTGTAGGGCCCCGTGGCGTCTACTTAGTCACCAAGGGGTACACGAGAACTATTAAGTTAATTTTATAAGTCCATGGGTGGGATCAACCTTTAAGTTAGGAATTACTGGTGTGGTGCAGTTTAGTAATTTACCTTTGGAAGGGTAGATGCGTCTTTATCTTTTATCTTAGTTTAGTTGACTGCTTAGTGTAGCCATTCATCCCCATTAGTTACCGTATATCAGTTTATGTCTTCTCTGGTTACTTTAACGATTGTATTGTTAAAGTTATAGGACTCGCTCAGACTTATGTCTGACCCCGTTGTTTTTATCTTTTTTCCCAACCCTCAGGTCCTACGGTGGATCCTAGCAGTAGTGGAGCTTGATCGGATTGCTGTTCCAGTCTTTAGGAGCTTGGATAGATGTAAAGCTCCAGTTACGCAGTTATCTTTTCTTTTGTCATGGCTATTGTATGAGAGTGGGATTATGTACTTCTTTATTTTGATGGATATTGTACTTGACTTTTATTGTGGTTTTATGATGTAACCAGACATGTTTTACTTCCGCTGTTATGAGATGATGTTTTAAATTTCAAGTACTATTTATATCTGTCTTGTTGTAATTTTTCTGTTCTATATTCACTAAAATACTCCACCGATGCTATGGCATTCCCTTAGTGAGTGACCATAGCGGGAGTGGGGTGTTACATTCCCCCTCCCCTCCACCACTGGCGTGCCTCCCCTCTGATCCCCCTTGCTTCGACGATCGGATTAGCCGGAAATGACCAACCCTAGGCAACGTGCTTCAAGCAGAGAACGCAGTGAGTTTCATTATTTATTTTAGTTTAATTTTATTTAAATAACATCGTTTAAAAATCTGGTTTTGGTTATATAAAACATTGGAATAAAAAGCGGATTTTTATTTATATAGTTGATGAATAAAAATGAAATCTTTATACATTTAGTAGGGAGATAAAAATGTAATTTTTACTACGAAGTTGAAGTGATAAAAATACAATTTTTACTATGAAGTTGAAGTTATAAAAATATGATTTTTATAGAGTTGAAAAGGTGAAATCTTTATATTTGAAAAGGTGAAATCTTTATATTTGAAAAGGTGAAATCTTTATATTTGATAAGGTGAAATCTTTAAATTTGAAAAGGTGAAATCTTTATATTTGAAAAGGTGAAATCTTTATATTTGAAAAGGTGAAATCTTTATATTTGAAAAGACAAAATCTTTATATTTGAAAAGGCAAAAATTTTATCTATAGAGTGGCGAGATAAAAATATAATTTTTATCTATATAGTAGCGATGTAAAAATAGAATTTTTATCTATATAGTAGCGATGTAAAAATAGAATTTTTATCCATATGGAGTGATTATAAAAATATGATTTTTATATACATAGCAATAATATAAAAATGTGATTTTATATATGTAGCGAATACGGGCAAAGAAAGTGACAAAAGACGAAAAGGTGAAGATTTCCTACATTTGAAGTGAAGTGGAGTTGGGATAGCTTTGGTGAGAACTTCTCACTTTAAATTTCTTTTTCTAGTTATAAATATATATACTAGGATGCAAACGGTGCTTAGCAGCACCTGACACCCGTCATCCATAGACCATGGATGACTTGTATGTTTGATTGTTTGTTGTTGGGAAAATTGATTGTGTGATGTGAAATGAAATAAAATATTTATATAGTTAAAAATATTCTATCGTTAAAAATATAATTTTTAATGTGAATGTGAATAAATGAATATTTATAAACAAATCGGCCGATTTGTTTATATACACTGATTTGACTGATATTGATTGGGATGATAAATTTTACACATCGCACAACTGCATAAATAAAAATCTGTGTTTGTTGATTTGAAACCCCACACGGGTGTTGGGATGATATTTGGCGTACACTAATCCCAATTATTTAATTGTATGTCGATCGATTGGTCGACAGACTGTGTAAGCATTAATTAATTATATTTGATGCTTATGCAGTTGTGTGGTGCGCTTTGGATGATGGTTGATTGTTTATCGTTGCTATTATATACATGTGTTGTATGGAATCCATATGATTAACATTATATGGTAATTGATTGGGCCTCATTCCAATCGGGAAAATAAAGGAATATTCATGTGTTGAGTGAAATATTTTAATAATAAAATTTACATCATTATCATATTTAAAATTAGAAGCTACTTCACGGTGGAGTCTGATTTAAAAATCAAACGATAGATACCATAATTTTATAAAATATATTACATAACAAAAATAGTCGTGTGTGGACAGTACTCATGTGTTGAGATTAGTCATGTGTTGAAAGGAAAAATATATTCATTTGTTGAATAGAATAACGAATTTATTGAAATATATAAAGCCGTGTTGATTAGAGTTGCGCTATTTTGACGTGAACGATATTTATATCGATTATATTCATTTTTATAATGAATATAGAAAAGGTATTGATTTTAAAATATAACATTTTGAAAATATTATCATTTATATAGTAATGATATGAAATATTCAATTTTGATTTGAAATTGAATATAGAGTTGAAATGGTTTTGAAAACGAATTTAAAACGATTTATAAAATACGTTTTAAAAGGAAATCGACGAAATATATAATATATATATATATATATATATATATATATTATATATATAATGGCTTGAATAGAACGCGCCGCGCCGCGGCAGTTCGTGAATTTCGACCATTGACTTTTAATTGACGTTGCGGGAGATCTGACCGTCGGATTCTCCTAAACCCAGAACCGTTGGGTTTGTATCGAAAAGAGCTTTCCAATGAATATTAGAAATTTGAAATCTAACGGTTGGATTTGGAATTATGTCCAAATCAAATTTGGAAAAGGTCGTTGCAAGTGCAGTTCGATGGCCGTTGATGGAAATCGACTATACGGGCCTTGATAAAATTATTAAAAATATCAATAATTTGTGTAAAATCATATAATGTGAATTGGAAAGAACTGAGATGAAAAATTCCATATTTGAAAGGATAAAAATAGATTTTTATCAAAATGAACTAGTTTTGAACTAGAATTAAAATCAATTTATTTTTGAAATAAATAAATTGAATTTGAAAGTGGTTTTAAAAATAATCAGACTTTCCAATAATTGAAGTGGAAATGGATTTGAATCGAAATTGTCTTTGGAATATTTCGATGTTGGATTTCGTGATTATACATATATTGTTATGGGAATTTGATAGATATATTTATATCGTTATTTCCAGTATGATATTTGTTGTTTTCAGAATTTGATACTGAATATAAGCCAATATATTTTCTACTCAGAGCCTTGTATTTAATATCAAATGTGATTTGGTTTTGTCGTTAATGGTGTCTTCATTAACACTGTTCTTAAGTCCAGTTGAGAAAAAGATTAAATCCTTCTATTTAGATTTAATGAGGTGTACCAATTAAATAATATTAATTGGAATTGAATTTAAATTGGTTCTTGGGTTTATCGTGAGCGGTGTTTTGAATAACACCTGTTCTTTAACCCGATTAACAATATAAAGTGATTTTGGGTTAATCGTGAACCGTGTTTTAGATGACATTGGTTCTTTAACCTAGTTAAAGACAGGATATTCATTTTTGAAAAGATTAAAACTAAGTGGAGTTGTAATGAATCTTTTATTAGATTAAAATGTTAATTGATATTTTAAATTATCAAATCTGAAAGGTGATCGAGACTGGAGTACCACCAGTTTTGCTCCAAAGCGATAGTCAAATCTGTAATTAGATTTGAACGTGAAATGGTAATTAACTTTACCGATAACACCGTGGTGTTAGGTATGGAGTATTGCCAGTTTTTCTCCATGGGATGAATAGGTTGGGATTGGGAAATAAAATAAATAATTACTTCGGTGTGGTTCGCTAATCCCGACTAGTTTGGAAAACCATAAAACGGTTCGAAATGATATCCAAAGGAAGATTAAAGAATAAATTTAGAAGAATTTATCTTTGATAAAATTAATGGGAACCTTTCCCTAAGAATGTGAATATTTGAATAAAAGAATATCCTGAATTGGAATCAGGCGTTTTATTGTGTTTGTGTAACATTTGTTATTATATACGTGGGTTATTCAGAAAGGCCGGGTTATACCCATTCTGAATAACCGATTCGGCGATAAGTCGAAGATGAAGACAGTGGTTGAAGACCAGATGTCTCCACATCGTTTGGGTGGTTACTGATGATCTTGATTGGGCTGTACACCCAAGATGAGGGAATCAGTTGGTGATCGTCCAGACGTACCTGGAGATGGATGGATATGCGAGGAAAGTGCCTCCAGTTTCGTTCAGACCCAAAACGAACATGTAAATGGTCTGTGTGCCAGACATTGGATTTTTTCTGTGTTGATTGATCTCTATTAAATATACATCTGTTCGGCGGTGAAGAATTTATTCTCTTGCTTAACGCCCTTCTCTGAGAAGTACGAGCTCAGAGATTGTATATCGATGGACATCAGTCGCATGGAGTGAATTGCCTGTGTGGCACGCCTAAGTGGCAAATGATCAAGGCTTCTGTTGAAAAGCAAAGTCTTGTGGTTGATGATCAAAGCACAACCTGTGTGGCATAGCTTTGTGTACAACATGAATTCGCGAGCCTCACACCTCGGTATGAGTCAAAAACGGGATACGGACCGTTGGGAGAACACGACGTTTCTTTCTAGCTATGGGTGATGTCAGTGACCTACTAGTCCTGACATTTATATACTTTTTACCTGTGTGGATGTTGGAATGTGAGGTGCCTCGGATATAGGTCTGTTAGGACCGGGAAACGTGTGTTCAGGAATTGCCAATCCTCCAAAGTTAGGTGAGGACTGGCCCAACCGATTCCAAGGATCATAGTGGGGTCCTGAGACATTTGCTAGAGTGTCTCGAACGGAGGGGACCTTGCCCCATGCCTCGACTCATGACGGAAATCCAATTTCCAATACGTGATATTGCGGTTTTAATTGTAGAACTAGTATGGCGACATGATAGATGGTACCCATGCCACCTATGATTGATATTTATGATTTGAATTGTTTTGACATTATACGCTTATAATAGTATCAAATGATTTGTTTTAAACGTACCAAGCATGTTTGGCTATTATAAGGGAAAACCCTATCCTCCGGCTTGCGTTGCATTATGTGTGGGACCTGGGTCTTATAATAGCTTCATTTTTCCAAAGAGCATGGCGCTATTTTGTTATATGCACTAGTATTCTTGGGAGGAAACCCGTTCCATGTTATACGGCATGGTCCCTTGACTTACTCTCTTTTAAAGTTTTAAATAACTGTTTTAGTTCTCACACCAGTCACATGACTGACCGGGAGTTTATTGTTTTAACCTAAACTCTGGGTGCCCCTATTTTCCACACGGGCAGCTAGTAGTTTTGGTTTTGCAGATTTATATTCATAGGGTCCAGATTTACGGCTGGAATGATGCTCGGAAAGCTCTGTATCCGTATATTACTTTCAGTTGTGTTTTGTATTATTTTCCGCTGCTTTGTAATTTATCGTAATCTCTGATATTTATCGAATGTATATTTATTCACTCTGTATATTCTTGTATCTGATGGAATTGTTGTAACATACAATGAAATGTTCTTCCGTCTGAGTTCTGATTGGTCTAGTCCTCAATTTTATCCGTGCTTTCCTCACTGGGGAAGTTCGGGTCGTCTCAGTTTGGTATCAGAGCTTTGGTTTACAGCTCGAGAACAAGACACATTAGAACCAAACGAAAGAATTCATCAGATATTGGATTAGTAATATCCAATTAGAATGACTCGTTAGAAATGGGATCTGTAGTATCCTAGTACGAGTGTGAAGAGTATATTTTTCAAATAAGACAAATTTTGTTTTGAAAGTTAAATTCAAGTATACGTATTTGAATATTTATTTATATTGAATTTGGACAATCCAATATATAAAGATTTTGCATATACGCGTCATGAACGTATATTCAAAATTTTAATATACTGGATAGATATAGAATCACATTTTAGACACCCGGAGATGGTTCTGATGATTGATCGATCATCATCAGAACTTATGTTCGTGTTTCGAAGGTGTGATTTCTATATATTTCCATTAGACTGGTGTGAGAACCAAAACTAGATAGATTTATTGTTGTGATTTGGCATCAAAAACATGATTTTCTGTATATGTATCAAAAATTATGAATTTGAAACTTCAATTCACTAATTGATTGATGTTTGTGTTGATTGTTTATTTGTTTGATAATTTTGAACCATTTAGCCTAATTGTATCGAATAGTGAATTGTATTGAAAATTAGTCGCATTTGCTTGCATATACATGTACTTACATTGAACAGGTCATAGCAAGGAGGCTAGAGCAGAGAAATAAAATTATTTGCCCGACAAATAGGTACATGTTTACTATAATTTACTGTTTTGTTTGGGTGATGATGATTTTATGAGCCGCTTGGCTTTTTCTTTGTCTTTTTGAGATCAGAGGGCCTGTATAGCAATTTCGGGATTTTCCCGATGCTCCCGGTGCAGGGGAGGTTATGGCGAAAATTTTCGAAAATTTAGGGTGTTATCCAAATTTTTGAAAAATTTGAAAAGTTCTTAGAAACTGTAAAGCTGAAGAACTTAAGCCATAACGAAAATAATGGAAGTTGAGTTGGTTTGTAAAACAACTTTCGGCTTCGTTCCTTTTTGGGGATGAAAAGTTTTAAGTGGGGGAGAATGTAACAACCCGGAAAATGCGAGCCAGTTTAAAATTTTTATTTTGGCAATTTTAGTGAATTTTGAACATTTAAAATGAATTATTTTAAATAATATCGATGAGAAATTTATTTTGAATATATTTAGAACGTATATATTTATATACGTCGTCATTAGAATATAAATAATTATTTATAATTATAAAAGGAATTGAAAATGGCGTGGTAGTTCGATAATTCGATTACAAACTTCAATTGAACATACCAGGTACAAAATAAACCAGATTTTAGTGAAACCAAAAATAATAGGATCTATTTGAGAATATCTTTCCCACGAATCCGAAAAATCAAAATTTCATAGCGGGAATCAAAGGATATGTCCAGTTGAAAATTCTGAATAGTCGCTATGGAATTCAGGCCCTTAAAAATGGGAATTTTGCAACCGACCTCGGATTTTGACGAAACCACTTTTGTTGTATCCGGGATGTCAAATTATTGCTGGATTCCAATTTTCATAATTTTTCGAATCAATATGTGAGTGTGGCATAGGAAAACGCGTTTGACTAGTTTTAGTTGATTTTAATCGACTGGAAAATGACCATTTTTCAAACGGTCTCAGAATTCGACGAAATTAGTTTTGTGAGGACCGTATCATCAATACGAAGCTAGACAAAATTTTTATGGAATTTATTGAGTTAGTATGTGACCCCGGTAAATTGAAATGCGCGTTCAAATTTAATATATAGAGTTATATTTTGATTTTGACGAAAACTGATCGAAACGGCCGAATTGGCTTACGATACATATCCTATTGTGTTCGGAATGGGGGTAATTAGCTATGAACGACAGGTAGTGGGCCTCGTTTCGAGTTCGAATGAAAAAGTAACTTTTTAAAATTAAAATAAATTAAATAATATAATTTTCACTTAACCCCCTCCCCCCTTTTCTTTCTTCTCCTTCCCTGATCCTTTCATTTCCAGATTAAAAAAAAAACCTCGCCGACGATCCGCATCACCCCCCCCCCTCAAATCGCCGCCGCCGCTCAGGGCGGGGCGCCACCGCCTTCCTCTTCCTCCGTTCTTCTCTTCCCCCCCCCCTCAAACGTCGATCCCAGAACCCCACCCCTTAACCCGAAAACGAAGTCCCCAAACCCCCCTGGAAACCGCCGCCAGTCCTTCCCCCTCCCCTCCACCACTGGCGCGCCTCCCCTCTGATCCTCCTTGCTTCGACGATCGGATTAGCCGGAAATGGCCAACCCTAAGCAACGTGCTTCAGGCAGAGAACGCAGTGAGTTTCATTATTTATTTTAGTTTAATTTTATTTAAATAACATTGTTTAAAAATTTGGTTTTGGTTATATAAAACATTGGAATAAAAATCGGATTTTTATTTATATAGTAGATGAATAAAAATGAAATCTTTATACATTTAGTAGGGAGATAAAAATGTAATTTTTACTACGAAGTTGAAGTGATAAAAATACGATTTTTACTATGAAGTTGAAGTTATAAAAATATGATTTTTATAGAGTTGAAAAGGTGAATTCTTTATATTTGAAAAGGTGAAATCTTTATATTTGAAAAGACGAAATCTTTATATTTGAAAATGCGAAATTTTTATCTATAGAGTGGCGAGATAAAAATATAATTTTTATCTATATAGTAGCGATGTAAAAATAGAATTTTTATCTATATAGTAGCGATGTAAAAATAGAAATTTTATCCATATGGAGTGATTATAAAAATATGATTTTTATATACATAGCAACAATATAAAAATGTGATTTTATATATGTAGTGAATACAGGCAAAGAAAGTGACAAAAGACGAAAAGGTGAAGATTTCCTACATTTGAAGTGAAGTGGAGTTGGGATAGCTTTGGTGAGAACTTATCACTTTAAATTTCTTTTTCTAGTTATAAATATATATACTAGGATGCAGACGGTGCTTAGCAGCACCTGACACCCGTCATCCACAGACCATGGATGGCTTGTATGTTTGATTGTTTGTTGTTGTGAAAATTGATTGTGTGATGTGAAATGAAATAAAATATTTATATAGTTAAAAATATTTTATCGTTAAAAATATAATTTTTAACGTGAATGTGAATAAATGAATATTTATAAACAAATCGGCCAATTTGTTTATATACACTGATTTGACTGATATTGATTGGGATGATAAATTTTACACATCGCCCAACTGCACAAATAAAAATCTGTGTTTGTTGATTTGAAACCCTACACGGGTGTTGGGATGATATTTGGCATACACTAATCCCAATCATTTAATTGTATGTCGATCGATTGGTCGACAGACTGTGTAAGCATTAATTATTTATATTTGATGCTTATGCAGTTGTGTGGTGCACTTTGGATGATGGTTGATTGTTTATCGTTGCTATTATATACATGTGTTGTGTGGAATCCATATGATTAACATTATATGGTAATTGATTGGGCCTCATTCCAATCGGGAAAATAAAGGAATATTCATGAGTTGAAACTATTCATGTGTTGAGTGAAATATTTGTAACAATAAAATTTACATCTTTATCATATTTAAAATTAGATGCTACTTCACGGTGGAGTCTGATTTAAAAATCAAACGATAGATACCATAATTTTATAAAATATATTACATAACAAAAATAGTCGTGTGTGGACAGTACTCATGTGTTGAGATTAGTCATGTGTTGAAAGGAAAAATATATTCATTTGTTGAATAGAATAACGAATTTATTGAAATATATAAAGCCGTGTTGATTAGAGTTGCGCTATTTTGACGTGAACGATATTTATATCGATTATATTCATTTTTATAATGAATATAGAAAAGGTATTGATTTCAAAATATAACATTTAGAAAATATTATCATTTATATAGTAATGATATGAAATATTCAATTTTGATTTGAAATTGAATTTAGAGTTGAAATGTTTTTGAAAACGAATTTAAAACGATTTATAAAATACGTTTTAAAAGGAAATCGACGAAATATAATATATATATATATATATATATATTATATAATGGCCTGAACAGAACGCGCCGCGCCGCGGCAGTTCGTGAATTTCGACCATTGACTTCGAATTGACGTTGCGGGAGATCCGACCGTCGGATTCTCCTAAAACCGGAACCGTTGGGATCGTATCGAAAAGAGCTTTCCAAGAATATTAGAAATTTGAAATCTAATGGTTGGATTTGGAATTATGTCCAAATCAAATTTGGAAAAGGTCGCTGCAAGTGCAGTTCGATGGCCGTTGATGGAAATCGACTGTACGGGCCTTGATAAAATTATTAAAAATATCAATAATTTGTGTAAAATCATAATATGTGAATTGGAAAGAACTGAGATGAAAATTTCCATATTTGAATGGATAAAAATAGATTTTTATCAAAATGAACTATTTTTGAACTAGAATTAAAATCAATTTATTTTTGAAATAAATAAATTGAATTTGAAAGTGGTTTTAAAAATAATCAGACTTTCCAATAATTGAAGTGGAAATGGATTTGAATCGAAATTGTCTTTCGAATATTTCGATGTTGGATTTCGTGATTATACATATATTGTTATGGGAATTTGAAAGATATATTTATATCGTTATTTCCAATACGATATTTGTTGGTTTCAGAATTTGATATTGAATATAAGCCGATATATTTTCTATTCGGAGCCTTGTATTTAATATCAAATGTGATTTGGGTTTGTCGTTAATGGTGTCTTCATTAACACTGTTCTTAAGCCCAGTTGAGAAAAAGATTAAATCCTTCTATATAGATTTAATGAGGTGTACCAATTAAATAATATTAATTGGAATTGAATTTAAATTGGTTCTTGGGTTTATCGTGAGCGGTGTTTTGAATAACACCTGTTCTTTAACCGGATTAACAATAGAAAGTGATTTTGGGTTTATCGTGAACCGTGTTTTAGATGACATTGGTTCTTTAACCTAGTTAAAGACAGGATATTGATTTTTGAAAAGGTTGAAACTAAGTGGAGTTGTAATGAATATTTAATTAGATTAAAATGTTAATTGATAATTTAAATTATCAAATCTGAAAGGTGATCGAGACTGGAGTGCCACCAGTTTTGCCCCAAAGCGATAGATAATCTTTAATTAGATTTGAACGTGAAATGGTAATTAACTTTACCGATAACATCGTGGTGTTAGGTATGGAGTATTGCCAGTTTTTCTCCATGGGATGAATAGGTTGGGATTGGGAAATAAAATAAATAATTAGTTCGGTGTGGTTCGCTAATCCCGACTAGTTTGGAAAACCATAAAACGGTTTGAAATGATATCCAAAGGAAGATTAAAGAATAAATTTAGAAGAATTTATCTTTGATAAAATTAATGGAAACCTTTCCCTAAGAATGTGAATTTTTGAATAAAAGAATATCCTGAATTGGAATCAGGTGTTTTGTTGTGTTTGTGTAACATTTGTTATTATATATGTGGGTTATTCAGAAAGGCCGGGTTATACCCATTCTGAATAACTGTTTCGGCGATAAGTCGAAGATCAAGACGGTGGTTGAAGACCAGAAGTCTCCACATCGTTTGGGTGGTTATTGATTGGGCTGTACACCCAAGATGAGGGAATCAGTTGCTGATCGTCCAGACATACCTGGAGATGGATGGATATGCGAGGAAAGTGCCTCCGGTTTCGTTCAGACCCAGAACGAACTTGTAAATGGACTGTGTGTCAGACATTGGATTTTATTCTGTGTTGATTGATCTCTATTAAATATACATCTGTTTGGCGGTGAAGAATTTATTCTCTTGCTTAACGCCCTTCTCTGAGACGTACGAGCTCAGAGGTTGTATATCGATGGACATGAGCCGCATGGAGTGAATTGCCTGTGTGGCACGCCTAAGTGGCAAATTATCAATGCTTCTGTTGAAAAGCAAAGTCTTGTGGTTGATGATCAAAGCACAGCCTGTGTGGCATAGCTTTGTGTACAACGTGAATTCGCGAACCTCACACCTCGGTATGGGTCAAAAACGGGATACAGACCGTTGGGAGAACACGACGTTTCTTTCTAGCTATGGGTGATGTCAGTGACCTACCAGCCCTGACATTTATATACTTTTTACCTGTGTGGATGTTGGAATGTGAGGTGCCTCGGATATAGGTCTGTTAGGACCGGGAAACGTGTGTTCAGGAATTGCCAATCCTCCAAAGTTAGGTAAGGACCGGCCCAACTGATTTTCCAAGGGTCATGGTGGGGTCCTGAGACATTTGTTAGAGTGTCTTGAACGGAGAGGAGCTTGCCCCATGCCTCGACTCATGACGGAAATCCAATTTCCAATATGTGATATTGCGGTTTTAATTGTAGAACTAGTATGGCGACATGATAGATGGTACCCATGCCGCCTATGATTGATATTTCTAATTTGAATTGTTTTGACACTATACGCTTATAATAGTATCAAATGATTTGTTTTAAACGTACCAAGCATGTTTGGCTATTATAAGGGAAAACCCTATCCTCCGGCTTGCGTTGCATTGTGTGATGGGACCTGGGTCTTATAATAGCTTCATTTTTCCAAAGAGCATTACGCTGTTTTGTTATATGCACTAGTATTCTTGGGAGGAAACCCGTTCCGTGTTATACGACGTGGTCCCTTGAATTACTCTCTTTTAAAGTTTTAAATAACTTTTTTAGTTCTTACACCAGTCACATGACCGACCTGGAGTTTATTGTTTTAACCTAAACTCTGGGTGCCCCTATTTTCCATACGGGCAGCTAGTAGTTTTGGTTTTGCAGATTTATATTCACAGGGTCCTGATTTACGGCTGGAATGATGCTCGGAAAGCTCTATATCCGTGTATTACTTTCAGTTGTGTTTTTTATTATTTTCCGCTGCTTTGTAATTTATTGTAATCTCTGATATTTATCGAATGTATATTTATTCATACTCTGTATATTCTTGTATCTGATGGAATTGTTGTAATATACAATGAAATGTTCTTCCGTCTGAGTTCTGATTGGTCTTTTCCTCAATTCTATCCGTGCTTTCCTCACCGGGGAAGTTCGGGTCGTCTCAGGTGTGAACAAAATACATATTTCTGATGTGAAAATTATATATATATATATATATATATATATATATATGGTGTGAAAATTATATATATATGCGTGGTGGAAATAATATGTATATATGAAATGAAAAATAATATATATATATATATGAAATGGAAAATAATATATATATATATATAATGGAAATAATATATATATGAAACAGAAATAATATATATATATATAAATATATGAAATGTGAAAAATATATATATGAAGTGTGAATAATATATATATATATGAAATGAAAATAATATATATATATATATGAAATGAAAAAAAAATGTAGTGTGAATAAAATGTATATATATATATGAAATGAATAATATATATATATATGAAACTAAAATAATATATATATGAAATGGAAATAAAATATATATGAAATGTGAAAAATATATACATGCGTAGTGAATATAATATATATATGAAATGTGAAAAATATATATGGAGTATGAATGAAATAGATATTGATTGGTTAAAAATATTATTTTTAACATATATATGAGATGTATAAAATTGTCATGTAATAGAATATTCAATTTTGATTTAAAATTGAAACGGAAGTTGAAATCGTTTTTAAAACAAATTTAAAATGATTATAAAATACATTTTAAATGGAAATCGACGATATATATAAAATATATATTATATATATTTAATGTCCTGAGTAGAACGCGCCACGGCCGTTCGCGAATTTCGACCATTGACTTCAAGTTGACATTACGAGAGATCCGACTGTCGGATTCTCCTAAAATGGGAACCGCTGGGTTCGTATCAAAAAGAGCTTTCCATGATTATACGAGATTTGAAATCTAATGGTTGGATTTGGAATTATGTCCAAATCAAATTTGGAAAAGGTTGTTATAAATGCAATTCGATGACCGTTTATGGAAATCGACTGAAAGGGCCTTAATTAAATTATTAAAAATATTAATAATTTGGGTAAAATCATAATAAATGATATGGAAAGAATTTGGATGAAAATTTCCACATTTGTGAAGATAAAAATATATTTTTATCAAATTGAACTAGTTAGTAACTAGATTAATAATCCAATAATTTATAAATAAATTGGATTTGGAAAGGGTTTTAATATAACAAGAAATTTCCAAGATATAAATTGGAATGGATTTGGATAGAAATAATCTTTGGAATATTTCAATATTGGATTCCGTGATTATACGGATATTGTTGTGGGAATTTGGAAGATATTGATATCGTTTTTCCAATACGATATCCGTTAGTTTCAGACTTTGATATTGAATATAAGCCAATATAATTTCTATTCTGAGCCTTATATTTAATACCGAATTGGATTTTGGGTTTGTCGTGAACTGTGTTTAAATGACATTGGTTCTTTAACCCAGTTAAAGCAGGATTAATTTTCAGAAAGTTGTACAATCAATAAGAAATGATTTTAGAGATTGAAACCAATTGAAGTTTGAATAAATCTTTATTTTGATTGTGATGAATAAATGGTAATAAATAAATTATCAAAACGTGATTGAACCAAATATGTTTGGTTGTTCATATGGATTGGGCTAATTGATTATTGATACTGATTATTATTGATTAATTGACTGTGTGGATGGTGCTCGACCAGCTTATGAGCAGAATATGCTTTCACATTTAGCATTGGGTAGGGTAGAGAATATCTGTGTGTTATCGCCTTGTGAAACATTCCACGATTTGACGATAAGATGTTTGGCGAGTTGTGTTCATTTCAAATGTAATGAATGATTTTGAAATGATATTTTTCTTAAGTGAGAAGAAATGTATTCCCGATTTAGGACAGGGAATGTTTTATAAAAATGTTTTGTTAAACAAAAAGGATTTCAAGGGCTAAACCTAGTAATTTCGAAATGACTTGGAAATGTATTATGGTTTTACATTGTAGTTCATCACATAATCGATTAGTTGCCGTTAATGATGTATCTGTTTGGAGGTGGAGAATTTATTCTCTTGCTTAACACCCTTCTTTGATTAATAATGACTGATCATATGCATGAATTGCTTATGTGAAGTACAATAGATTTGATTATACTTGCGATTAAGTTGTGAAATGATTTTCCCTAATTCGTGATATAAAATGATTTAGTATGTGGCTAAAGATCGGGTGACCTGGACGACTAAAATTATGGGCTGGATCTAGGACCTTAGGTCGAGTGGCCAACATGCAGCCTGCTCCATGCATGGGAGGTGCACATATATATATCGAGTTGGAGAGGCGCGTACAGCCTTGTCTGAGGGAAGATTCCCGATATTTAGTTGCATATTTGTTTGTATGCATTGTGATGATTTGGAATTCATATTCCCAAAGATTTTGGTTTGAGATCCTAAAGCGAAATCTACTTTGATATAAAGCTAGATATGTATTTCAAATGATTTGAAATAGAAATCGGGAAATAAAGTTCAAAGGAATAATGTCTGTAAATTGAATTGGATTTGGAAAATCTAAGCGTGGTGATTATTCTAAATGGGTAGATTGGAATATTGCATGTTAATTGATGCACAGTAGATCCATATCTCTGTTACTGATGTTGTTTATACAATGGCATTCATGGGGATAAACCCATTCCGCGTTAGCTGCGTAGTCCTGTGATTTGCCTTATTATTTATATAATTTAATTTTAACTGTAGAGTTTCTCAAACCAGTGTCATGACTGACCTGTAGTTTGTTTCACTACAACAAAAACACCATATTACAACTTTAATTTTACAACGGTGGTAAAAGCACCGTTGTAATAAATGGTTTTTTACAACAGTGGTAAACGCACCGTTGTAATAAATGGTTTTTTACAACGGTGGTAAAGACACCGTTGTAATAAATGGTTTTTTACAACGGTGGTAAAAGCACCGTTGTAATAAATGGTTTTTTACAATGGTGGTATTCCCTAAAGTTGTAATAAACATATTTTTAACAACTTTTTGTTTTGTTAGTTGTAATAGATGCCCATTACAAACTTCATGTTTATAATATCTATATTTAATAACTAATTATATTAATATTTAATAATAATTAATAATTAATAATAAACTTAGGAATCAATAATATTTATTAAATAATTAATAGTTAATAAGTGGTAATTAATGTTTAATAGTTAATGTTAACTGCTTATTAATTAATATTTAGGTGACATATACATTATAAGCTTTTAATAGTTATTACTCGATTATAACTAAGTAGAAATAAGTAAAAGTTAAATAATAACTATTGTTAATATGAAATAATCCTAATTAATAATTAACATTTAATTAATAACTAATTAGTAAGTAATAATTAATAATCAATAATAAGTAAACAAATAAATATTACTTAATTAATTAATAATTTACAAATAATTCATCTGTCTGGAGTTCACATGTATTTGCGTGTGAGGTTCAAGTATGTTTTTTTTAAGATGTACCAATTAGTTTATAATCTATGATGAACGTAATTTTTTAATTTAATAATTATTAACTAATAATAACTATAAAAATTAAATTTAATAAATAATCAATATGTAACAAAATATTTAATAATTCAAAATTAATCACCATATTACAATTAACTAAATATTTGCAACGTTCGATAGACGACAATTGCAATAACAAATTTATAAAAATTGATTTTTCTCGACATTTGTAATAAAGGGTTTTTATAATTGGTTTTTCTTGATAATAACTTATACACGTCATTATTTATAATTTAATATTTAACATCAAATGTTTGATGATCAATATTTAACATTTAATATTTCATTTATAAGTAATATTTAATATGTAACATTAATAGGTAATAACTAATAACAAAAAGTAATATCTAATACTATTAATAAGTATATTTACCCTTATGATCCGTCGGCCCAACCAAATGTACCCGACCCGCCATCCCTTATAACCCTAATTCCATCGTAACCCCCTTCATTCACTCAAGCCGCCTCACAAATTTCTCAAAATCGAATTGAAGAAAAACCCTAGATCCCCTTTTCTTCCTCCGTAACACGAGATAACCGACTTCGCAACTACCGCTTCGACCTCCTCAATGATTCGCCATCAACCCTAAACCCCCACAGACCACCAGTTCGGCCATCGCCAGCCAACCCCCGAGCCTTCACGACGAGCGATCTCGAATTAAGCTAAGTTTCTCCTTTTTACTCGTTTTAAATTAGCTGTAATATTTTGTTTGTTTAATTTGGGTTAGATCTATATTTCGATTCATGTGATTTCAGAACCATGGGGCTCGTATTGGGTTAGATCTATAGTTCGACCATCAGATTGTCTGATTTCAGATATGATTTCGTATTGGGTGTGATACGAATTAAGCTTTGCACTGCTACGGTATGTCTATTTTGCTTTTTTCGATGGGTTCTTTGCTTGTTGAGTGGATTTTGGAATTGGTTTATTGAGTTATCGAGGAATTTGAGGAACTGTTAGTTGGTTGTTGGTTTTGAGGAAGTTTCGAAGGGTTTGTTGTGGTTCTATGGTCTTGCAGCCTTGTGGTTCTATGGTTTTGCTGCTTGGGATTATTGTGATATGTTCTTGCAAGTTTTATTTTGGTTTGTCTGTGCATTTTGTGTTCTAATTCTAGGCACAGGATGCTATTTTGCTTATAAACTTGATGAATATGCAAAAAAGCTTTGTTGCGGCATAGCTATGCAGTGATTGCACTGCAAAGCTTTGCCTAAGCTTGCAAAGCTTTGCCTAAGCTTTGCATTGCAAAGCTTTGCACGGCTATTTGCAGTGCAAAGCTTTGCTGTGCAAAAGCTTTGCCAAAGCTTTGCTGCGGCAAAGCTTTGCACTGCTATTTGCAGTGCAAAGCTTTGCTATGTAAAAGCTTTGCCAAAGCTTTGCTGCGGCAAAGCTTTGCAGTGCAAAGCTATGCAGTGATTGCACTGCATAGCTTTGCCGCGGCAAAGCTTTGCAGTGCATAGCTTTGCCGCGGCAATGCTTTGCAGTGCAAAGCTTGCCGCGGCAAAGCTTTGCACTGCTATTTACAGTGCAAAGCTTTGCTGCGGAAAAGCTTTGCACACTGTGCAAAGCTTTGCCAAAGCTTTGCTGCCGCAAAGCTTTGCTGTGCAAAGCTTTGCTGCAGCAAATCTTTGCACTGCAAGTAGCAGTGCAAAGCTTTGCCGCAACAAGCTTTGCACTGCAAAGCTTTGCCGCGGTAAAGTGATTGCACTGCATAGCTTTGCCACGGCAAAGCTTTTCAGTGCATTGTATATAACAAAATGAATCATCCAACGTTACATGCATTGTATATAAGGGTCAGGTTATTTACGTATATAATGGTTTGAATGCATTGTATTAGCTTTTTATTTTGTGCACTCACATTTTTCCAATTTTTGTTACATGCATAAATCTATACTGCAGCACTAACAGTTTGATAATTTCTTTCTTAGGAACGGATATTAAGGAGAAAAAGGAGCACAAGGAGATTAACAGGAGCAGAAGAAAGTTAGAACTGTTATAAAGTCTTTGTATCTTCAGTTTTGTCAATGTATTATGTAAAAAAAATGATGAGTTTGAAATTAATAATATATTGTTTTGGTTCATGGTTTAAGTTTGTTTGATATTTTCAGTTTTGTAGATAATATGTTCTGCAATGAATTCTTTTATTAGTAATATGTATATAATTTGTGGATATATTACAATTGTAAAATATAAAAATTGTAATAAAATGTAAAAATTAAAACAACAACGGTGCATAACTGTTGTAATAAACTTATTACAACGGTGGAAAAAAGTTGTAAAATATACATATTACAACAGTCTTGCAACAGAGCAGAAAAGTTGTAAAAGATATTAGGCTATTACAACTTCTTAAGACACGACGGTGTTCCACCGTTGTAATAGGGTCATTTTGTTGTAGTGTTTTTCCCTTGCAAACTCGGGTGCCCCTATTTTCCACATGGGCAGTCGAGTAGTTTATTTTGCAGATATATAAGGAGGATTTTGGATTGAAGCTTTAAGCTGTGCCCAAAGCATTGATAGTCTTCTGTTGTGCTAGTTTATTTATTTTTCGATGTGCATTGTATTACATTGATTGTAAATTAATCTTTCACTATATTATTATTTTTGATGTGCTCTGGTATTCTGTATCTGATGTAACATTATTATAATGTTTACAAAAGTTTTCAGTTATTTGTTCTGATGTGTTGTATGCCCATAGTTAGCGTATGCGGGATTCGAATGGTCTTGGTTGGTTTGGCAACCGATTAAGCCCGAGCGAAATCCGTATCATTACAGAATATTGGGGTGAGAGGGTTCTCACATTGATCGGTTCAAAATCGTTGTAAAAACGATTGCTAACTAAATTAAACTGAACGTTTAATTTAGTCAAAATTTGTACCTTGCTCCGTTTCTGTTCTAATCAATTCCATCGCGATGTGTTCATCAAGGCGATTCCAACGCAATTTGTTTTGTTAAATTTGTATTTCATTTGAACTAGATATGATATTTTAAATACTAATGACATCAATTAAATATTAATTTAATTAACATTTCCTTAACCCTCCCTTAATTAACCTTCTTCGTTAGTTCTCTCTAGTAATCCACTGAACTGGGTTCACATCTAACCCGTCCTCACGCACGTCACCTTAAACCCTTGGACCATGATCAGAAGTTGCCACATCGACAAGCTTAAGTCCCTCCATCATCGGCCGGTGGCACAGTGAATTCGATCCCCACTTTCGGCCTGAAAATAGCTTTGAACCTGTGCTATTTGGAGCATGAAATCGAGCACATAACTCCACGAAAAATGATACCATGTAGAATGAAAGTACATTAAAATCTTTACAATCTTCACTTTATGAGGTTTTAATAATAGTTAGTGGATTCAAAGATCTTAGCTCGGGAAATCTAGTGTTTTCTGGCCTTCAATTTTCAATTGACGGTGTTCCTATGTTAGAGCTAGGGTTTCGTGAACGCTTAGGGTATTTATACCCTCATTCCCAACAAACCCCAACAACTATCGCCCCAAACCAAATACCCTAATTCCGAACACAATGAGATATGTTTCGTAAGCTAGTTCAACCGTTTCATTCAATTATTATCAAAATTACAATATAATTTTAAATATTGAATTTGAACATACATTTTAAATTACTATGACCACATACTGACTACAAAAATTGCGAAATTTGAAATCTAGCTATGTTTTACAATTACGGTTCTAACAAAATTAACTTCATCGAATTTGGAGGTCGAAAAACGGTCTCTTAACTAGCTTATTAAATTTACAACTAAAATTGAACAGATGTTTAAATTTACCGCGCTTGCATATTAATTCCAATTGACTTGAAATTTTAAACCTGAAGGTAATTTGACGTTTTAGATCCAACAAAAATTATTTTTTCGAAAATGGAGGTTGTTTGAAAAATGGTTATTTTTTAAGGGCTTAAATAATATTAAAATATCAATTAATTCCATAATGACTATTTGGAATTTTAATTTGCACATAACTTACAACTCATAAAGTGAAATATCAATTTCTTACATTCGTCAGAAAGATATAGTTAATTAGATCCTAACATTTCTTGTTTTATCAAATTCTGATTTATATTGAATTTTGTACATTCATTTACAGTTCAAATGGTTATATCACACTTGCCAGAAAGATATAGTTAATCAGATTCGTGGTGCACCATCACGCCTTGTGGATGCTATCTTCTCATCCTTTGTACTCTCTCTCAGATCATGAGAGTTAGAGTGATTCGGGCAAACGGTTATACCGTTTGCCCCGACATTCCTTCTGCACTCTAGTTCAAAGAGTGGGATTATGCCGTTTCAAATGTCGTTCTCGAGCTCGGTTCTAATCCATACTCCATGATTCACTCTGGTGAATGAAGCTTTCGAGCGAGCGGTCGAATCACACTCGCCGAGGTGCTACCTCGTAATCTTCGATTCATGGATAGAGGTGGTCGTTTGCAATAATCAAATCTCTCTCATCCCGTCGACTCGTTGGTAGAATTTGATCGGACGTCATGATATCGTCCTTAATACCCTCTCTCAAGTCATGAGAGCTAGAGTCACGGATTGAGTGGCCTTTAATCATGGTGAGCCCATCACACTCGTCCTAGATTCATATTTCTATCCAAGCTCTAAGGGTTAGAATTAGTCAAACAAACAGTTGGAAAATGATTGCCAAGGCTTTGCATTTCTCCGAATAATCTATGGGAGGTGTAATTGGCACCGAACATCGGGTACCTGTATCATTCATATCACATGAGTTAGTCATGTCAATAAATCGTGAAGCATGTAAAAGAAAATTTCATTATTGAAAAGTGAGTGTATCAGGGGATAGTGCTGCCTCCTTTATTTGATTTCATGTAATCTGGTGGTGTCGAACATAGGATCAAGCCATGTAGACGTTCGAGCTGCGTCCATCTGGAATCAGACTCTGTCTTTGAAATGCTAAAGTCAATGCAAAATTATCTGGAGGTTTGCCATGTGTGGGACAAGGAGTGGATGTTCATCTCGAATCCACCTCAAGCTATACACCTTTCCTTAGACGGAGGGCATGGCTCTGTAGACGATCATTTTAGTCGAGCTTGTTATGGTTTTGTTCCATAACTCTATATGCGGATGCTAGAAATTTGGTCGGTATCAAATCGAGGGTACCTGTACCATCCACATATTAATTCGTCTGAGTTAGTTACATCAATAACTCATTAGGCGTGCAAATACAAGAGTCGTGGTTAAAGAATAATCCTATTGAAGGAATGAGTATCATTTTGAGCAAAAATGGCGTTGTATGTTCATTGCAGGCCCATTTTGCTTCATCCTATATCTGCCAGTGAAGAGCTGCCAAAGTCTTTTAGCTGATGGAGGATATCTTTTCAAATTATCATGGGGCGGCAGTCCCATGAATTAATAGACCTTGATCGAGGTCTTGAAATGGCAAAGGCGGTTAGGTATGTACTATAAGCGAGTGATGAGGTCGCATCTCCTTTCAATCGCCTTTTTGCCCCTATGTTGAGGGTAAGGATAGAGTGTCAGGAAGTCATAACTGCACCGCTTTGCACTTTCTAGGGTAGGAAATAGGATATTATTGTTGGTGGGATAGTCTTATCTCATAAACTTGCAGATATGCCTTCGATCCCATATCGGGGACAAGGGTTGGTGCGTAGACAATCAATCAGCATTCAGGCGTAAGCGTTCTTAAACTTCAACTCACTAACCTTTAGGCAAGACTAAGACAATCGACCATGCAAACTCCTCATGTATTAGTTTTGAATTAGATGATGTAATCTCGAGTAATTCATGCTCAAATTTGCAGTTGCCCCGAGCGTCTGGGGAATAAGTCACTTGGCAGATAATTGATGAACGGAGTAGAAGTGTGAATCTTCACTTTCTAATTTCAAAATATCGCTCATTAGATGTTTCATTCGCCTATATCTCCCTTCAATTGGCAAGTTAATTAGTGATTTTGTTGAATCATTCAGGGCGGTGAACTCAATAATGGGACTCATTGTTGTCTGTCTTGGGACAACCTTCCAGGGGAAAATAAGCAGTGTCGACTTGCATAAATAACGATGGCATGCCTTTCACTTTTCCTTGTTGGATGCATTTCATGCTGTAGGAAGTTCATCATGGGGTTGTCCATGACTCTCTTTCGATTTTTGTCTTCAACGCTAGGTCAACTTCCATCTGATCAATGGTTGGATTTTGTAGTGTCTTGATGGGGAACATCTTCCATTTCAAGGGGTCGTCTTCTTCATCTAACATATCCTCTTTCAAAATGGTACATTCAGCGATGAAGTTGGCTAATTCTTTCCCTCGTGTGAACTTCTTTAAGAGGGAATTGGGATCCAACTAGTTCAGATCTATGTTCCGTTCAAGCAATCTTCCAGATACCTCAGGTCATTGTAGATTCTGTCGTAGCGGCTAATAAGCGTGTCTCAAAATCTAATGAACTTGGGAGTAGTGGGGAGCTTTCTCACAGTGATCAAAAAGATGTAGATGATCTTTTCAATATTTGGGTAGTTGCATCATTAGATGTCACCCTTCTGTATCCCGAATCATCATCCTCTCTAGGATCTATGTCTTTGGACAGATCATCGGGCAATTTTTTTTGTGATGCTTTTTTTATTCACAATATTGACACATCCTTCACACTCCATTTCATATGGAGGCGAAGTATCTTTGAGTTTCATGCCATCTATGTTGTGTAGCATATTCCATCTAGCCAAATAGTCATCTTCTCCAATAACTTGGTCACCATAGACCATTCCCACTTCATCTTTGGTTGAGATAGTTAACAATAGACACTAGGGTGTAATGTAGGCTCTGAATTCTGTTGGAGCTGGTCAGTCTGGACCTTGATCAGATAAGCTTGAACATGATAGCATAGCTTGTGAGGTTTCAAGTAATGTTCATGTGTTCTATCACAATGAAAGTAAGAAGTAGAGAGCTAATGGTTGATTCATATTTACTTTGATCTCGAACTCTCATCTATTGACCGAGGCCATATGGTGGCTGGTGAGTAGTCAAGTTGTTATTTTCCGGGCAAATATCCATATGTCCAATCCTGTGCTGGGGTGGTTCAGTTGGTGCCTAACTCTGGGCATACTAATCTAAACCTTATTCGATGGAAATCAATCTTCCTCGATGCGGTTGATGGCAAATAGGCATTGCAAAAGTTATCAAAGCTTTTTAGGGAGTGAACCGTAAGACATATTTTTTTGACCATGCCATTCAAGTGGAGGGTAACTTTGTAGTGCTAGGATCCTTACTTGCTATTGGGTATCCCGTTATTGATAGCTAGGATCATATAAATTATCTTCGGAGCAATGCTCGGACTGTTCCACATAACCATCATTCGAAACCCCGCTGATTAGACAGGTGTAAATCGCACAAATCAGGTGATCACTACTCGTTCGAGAGCAATCATCAGTTACGTTGGTGAAATCCATACAGCATCGGAGATCCAAAAGAGGAGGCTATTATGAGACAATCACTATCTCGTGTACCGTCATAGCCAGCATGTCGAATCCTTTTAATAGCTCCTCACATTAATTAACATTAGTAAGTAGGTGTTATGGATCTAGGAAGAATTCCAGCTGTTGTCAATTTGTTGTCGATATCCTCAGACTATCTGCTGAATCTCGATTGACAAGCCATAATGATTATTGTAGGACAAAAAATACTTCGAGCCGAAGGTGAGCCATGCTCCAAGCCAAAGTCGAGCCGTCAACGGATCCGAGCGCAGCGCCGATGGGGGTCCAGGGCCCTACAGCCCAGCGGCGATTGACCTAACTGGTTAGGTCGAAAATATGGGCACCGCACGATTTTTACTATTTTGGATGATGGAGCCTTCTTTGAAATGATCATAAAAATGCCTTTTTTCTAAAAACTGTCACTTTTTCGGGTCGGGTCGTGACCCTTGTTCGCCGCCACTTTTCTGGTTCTCCATTATCCTTCGGTTCACGATTCGTGGAGGTCACTTTGGGATCGATTCATTATAGCTCTTTGGCTCGTGATTGCTATGTGGGTCACCATCTGGTAGTTCGCAGCATCAATCCCTTCACTTGTAGTGCAGTTCATGACCTTTTCTTGAGATCGGTTCCTGATGCCTCTTGAGCCCAGGTCATGGAGGCCATTCCGCGAGCAGTGAGCTAGTTCGTGATGGCTCTTTAGGCTCGGTTCATGGTGCCCCCTGCAAGCCGGGAGCCGCAAACCAGCCGCAAACCAGCCACCTGCTCCTGCGCGTTATCTATTTGCTCTTCGTTTAGTCGTGAAGTTTGTGATTCCTTTGCTTTCTTCGGAGCAATAATGTTCTGATTTTACTGAAATAATTGAAATCTTTAGAAATTGTAGAAATGCGAACTATCTTCTTCGAACCTGGAAATCCTAATAGTAGAATGACAATCTGATAGGCTGAGAATTCAATTCTCAGTGAAAGCTCCAAAATGTTGGATCAAAAAATGGTTCTAACATCCAAATCATTGTATTTCGGGCTTAGAATATGAAGAAATAACTGAAAAATAAGAGAAAAAGCAAGGAAACAGGATTTTTATAGTGGTTCGGCATTAATGAGCCTGCATCCACTTCATATTTTCTGATTTCTACAATTACAATGGGAATTACCTCTCAATCACACGAATTCAATGAATAATGCTCTCCGAGTCTATTGAATGTTATTGAATAAGATGGTGATTATCTATGGAGATGTGTTAGCCATGGCTACCATAGATGTTAAGATGTCAAAAGTCTTTTAAAAATCCTTCAAACAGTGTACTTATAGCTGTAGGAGAGCTTCTGGGAGGACCGGTTCATGATGAGGCACATGGGACCCGATCTGGGAAAGTAGGAGAACAAGTAGCCTTAAGAATAGGTCACAATTGTGTGTAAAACCAGGTTCGATCCAGGCGGTTCTTGACCATATTGTGCATCACGAACCGGGTCGCGGTCAAGGGGGGCACCATGAGCGAGTCACGGTCTGAGGGTCGTGAACCATATATGCCCCCATGAGCCAAGGAGGCTTCACGAGCCGAGGAGGGGGCGAGCCCAAGGGGGGTGAGCCGGTGTCATGGTCTGAGTTTTCGATGCTAGTTTACACCCGTTCACGGAAATGGGCATAACTTCCAAATCGTAAGTCCGATTGAGCCAAACGAAAGCTCTATCTGAAGCTAATACAGAGGTTTACAAGTATTTTACGTTTTTAGTCCCACACGATGACGTTTGATAGGAGTTTCGGGCCAGTTTTTTCATATTCTGCTACTCCATCCGAGCGTTTGCTGATCAATGCATGTTCATATTCAATTCCTTTCCTAGTTTGTCAAAGATTTCCTTCAGAGTACTTACACAAATAGGTAAGCATTTCCAAAAAATGACCAAGTCATTAGCATATACTAAATGTGATACCACTAGTTTAAAGTTATAAACAGGAACGAACTTCTGTAAAACCAATGCCTCATTCATGCAAAATGTAAAGTACTCCATAGCTGTTGTAAAGAGATATGGGGATAATGGGTCCCCTTGTCTTAATCCCCTATTCGAAAATATAAACCCATTTGGAACTCCTGTAATCAGAACAGAGAAAGTTGGAGTATTAATACATTCGAATGTAACATTTATAAAATGAATAGGGGATCCCATTTTTAACATAATATGACATATGAATCTTCTATTCATCATATCAAAAGCCTTATGCAGATCCACCTTAATACAAAATTTATTGACCCCTACTTTCTTGAAATCTCTTAACAATTCATGTGCTAATAAAATATTGTCACTAATATATCGTGAGGGAATAAAGGCATCTTGGTTTGGAGAATTAAATGAGGCAAGAAACACTTTAGTCTGTTACAGAGAATTTTACTAAAAATCTTGTAATAAAGATTACAACATGAAATTGGACGGTAGTAGGCAATTTCAGATGGTCTATCCACTTTAGGGATTAATGTAATAAATCTATGGTTAATCCCTTTTGGTAAATGAGCAGAGGAGAACATATCTTGTATAACTGATAATAGATAATTAAATCCCAATGCAATTTAAAAAAATTCGAACTAAATCCATTTGGACCTGGGCTAGAGTCAATATGAACTGAATCAACAGCTAACTTAACCTCTTCTAATGAAATTGATTTTAACAATACCTGATGTCCTTGTGAACCAATACTAGCAATAGATTGAAAAGATGGAAATACCGATTCTTGAGGTCCATTAAATAAAGCTTCAAAGTACTTTATACCTTCCTCGGAAATATCTTCAGGATTATGCAATAACTCCCCATTATTATTTATAAGAGAATTCAAATTATTTATGTGCCTTCTCGCTGACATTTGGAAATGAATTTTTTTTGAATTGGTGTCTCCATCTTGTAACAATGCTACCTTTTCTTTTTGCTTGAAGCTCCAATATTTTATATGCTTTTGAACCTCTAAAACATGCTTGGCTTCTAATTATTTTTCAAATAAGAATACATTTTCAGCGTCTTCATCACAAGTTAGCTCCTTTTGTTAAAAACAGCTTCAGCTTCTACAAGCATTTCATTGTCTTTAGGTCTAACCCTATTCCAGTTTTTAGCTCCATTTTACAAGACTTAAGCTTTTGTAGAAAAACATAACTAGCAGACCCCATCCATTTACTTGCAGCACTCTCATTACACAATCACGAAATCATTCTTTGAGATGCCATTCATTAGAATATCTAAATGGGAAGCCCTTGGTTGAGGAAGATATAATAAGCTCTAACAAAAGGGGGTTGTCATCACTATATTGCTGGGACAAAGAGAGCGCTCTCATATTTGTGAATTTCTGAAGACAAGCTTGATTGACAAAAAAATTATCAATACAATTAGCTATACCTTTTCTCCTCCATGTATAATTAAACCATGCTGCTTTGATTTAAATTAGACCAGACTGAGATAGGTAATTATTTAAAGCTCTAATATGTTGAACAGGAACTGGAAGTCCTCCCTTTTTATTCAAGTGAGAAGTCGAATTGTTAAAATCTCCCATTAAGACCCATTCACCACTAATATTATTTGCTTCCTGAATGATGTGCTGCCATAGAATCTACCTTTCATAAAAATTGTCGCTGGCATATATAATTAAAAGTACCAAAGAAAGTCCACCTGTATTTTGAGCTTGAACTGTGATATGTTGTTTTGAACAAGAAACAAGAGTAATGTTCCAAATATCAGAAATCCAAAGCAATAAAATTCTTCCAGTAAATTCAGCATTATTGCAAGGCAACATCTACCATCTATTCGGTAATTTCCTTCTGAACACTTCTATATCATTACTATTTAGTTTGTTTTCAACTAAACCTACAATAATAGGCTTAGTTTCAGTCAAGAGGGATAATGCATCACTCATACGATCAAATGTATTCATCCCTCTAACATTCCATGATAGAAGAGTCATTTAATCGAAGAATTGCTCCTCAAATTTCTTTTAGAAGGAGCTGGAATTATTACTTTACCCTTTCCTTTCAAAGCAACTAAATAATCCCTGTTTTTTGTAATACCCCCTGAGACATCAACATTAGTTTCCTCCAAATTAACCTCTGCTAACTTTTCAGCAATAATATTCAAATCATCAGGTATAATATTCTGAGGGAGTTCATCATCTAAGAAATCCATATTAGTATCATCATGGCTTTGATTTTCCATATCAGGATAATTTCCAACCAAATCTGAACTACTAGCTTTCTTAGTATCCTGCTTTGAAGTCCATACCGGCTCTTTAGAAACTTCATGAATCATGGATTTATGTCCAAACAATTTACCTTGATCACATCTGAAAGGAATAAATTCGTATTCAACCATAATTTCTTTTTGGGTGCCATTGTGCATTAGAATAGGGATTTTATCAACCAAATTCGAATCCAGATCAATGCTAACTAAAATTCTAACAAACTTTGTAAACTTCTTATTAGCAGTTCTTTCATCAATACAAATAGGCTCCCTTATCAAACTTGTTATCATCGAGAAAGCTTTATTTATCCACATTTCTATATTAAGTTTTAACAACTTTATCCAGATCTGTACTTTATTAGCCCGAAATTTCGCAAAACCATGACCAAGAAACCATTTGATTACCATTAAGAGTCTCCCAAAATAAGAATAAGTGGAGGGTTTCAAAACATACTGAAAATCTTCAACAGATTCAAACTGAACTATATAATGTAAATTAGGAGTAATATGAATCAGAAAAGTGCCTTTCGGATGCCATACATTAGAAATATAATCTTTCAGTTTAACCACAGTGAGCTTGAAATCTACTGGATGTAAAACAATAGATTTATCCCGTGAATCTAGGGATGCCTTGAAAGTTTTCTCTGAAATAAACACATAGTTCGCTGACAGTTTGACATACTCAAGAGACAAAAAAATTCCTCAATTGAATGAAACGATTCATTCTCATCATTTGAAATTAGGGTAGGAGTGTTTAGATCAGGATTAGGATTAGGACTAGGATTAGGATTTTGATTTGGATTAGGATTTGGATTAGGATCTGAAGGATTATTAAGTGGATTTGGCGGGGGATTCGATGATGAATCCCTCATCGATTCCGCCATTTTTAAAAGTGGAGAGTTTTTCTTTATTCACACACATATATATATATATGTGTGTGTGTGTGTGTCTTTATGCTCTTACAATTTCCTTAAGATATCTTTTTTGTTAGCTTAACTCTTCTTTTGCTATTTCCAAACATAGTAGGAAATGAGTGGTGTTGACGTCAAAAGTTGGTCACTATTGACACTCAACCCCCAATCTCGTGATCTACACATGAATAAAGATAAAATACGCAATAAAAAGTAAAAGAACGGGGAGAACACACAGAATTTTTATAGTGGTTCGGCAAAGACAATGCCTACGTCCATTTTATATATTATTTCTCTCTTTTTTCATTACAAATATAATGCCTTCTCTGTTTGGAAAAAATAAAGAAAATGACTATTTTCCTTTCTTCCTTTTGAGAGATTAAGATTCTGGAGGAGAGTAGAGATGAAAAGTTTGGAGAAAGCCTTCTGGCCAAGAGAAGTCGTCCTTTTTCTCTTTAAGCTTGGAGGGATTTATAGGTGGAAAATGCTGCTTGGGCTGTTGTAAAATGGTCCATCCATTTCGGGAAGGTCCAGACACGTGGAATCCATCCATTGGCTCGAATTGCGGCTGGAAGACTGATTCCACTGCTCATAAATAGTATCCTCGAAAGTTGTGGCTGACGTGGCATCCGTGGAGAGGTATATCCAAAGCAGAGCTTTGCCCGCATATGACTGACCGCCATTATCTCCTTGGAAGTCGGGATATTAAGTGGACTGGCTCTGTACAAATCTTCCACGCTGGCCCGAGATAACCAGTCGACGAGTTCTTTCTGGAAGCGAGAAACTCGGCCGCCCTAGTAAGCGATTTTTCAGGTAATGCGCAGTCAATCTGACTAAGTTGGATTTGGGCCGATATACCATTGCTTGATGTAGCGCCCCTGATGGTCCTCTTGGAGCGCAACTTGTATTTGGTTGTGCGTTTGGGCTTTCGTTTTGGCCCGATAAGATTAGTGCCAAAAAGAGGGCTAACACTTTGCCCCTCAGAATGTATCTTCATTGACAGAGGGAGGTGTATTCTGAAATCTGAACTGAAGCACAAACGCTCGAGCTACTATGGCCGCGCCGGACCATATCAAGGCCAGAAAACCAACGGTCTGATGTTGTATTATGACTAGAAATATGACGACCATGCCAGGTCGTATTAAGGCCAGAAAACCAACAACTATCGGAAATCGTATTAAGGCCGAGATGATGATCGCCACTGGTACAAAAGTTGGTTCCTGCAAATACAAAATAAACCATGGGTAGAGCATTTTATTCCGCTTGGCTTTAGAGGGTGGCGAGCATAAACCATACTCGGCTTAGTGGCGAGCATAAACCATACTCGGCTTAGTGGCGAGCATAAACCATACTCGGCTTAGTGGCGAGCATAAACCATACTCGGCTTAGGGGCGAGCATAATCCATACTCGGCTTAGGGCAAGTGTTTCTCATGCTCAACTCATGTTGGGTTAGTTAGTTTAACGAGCTATGCACGCTCGTGGTGTAAAGAAAGAGAGTGTAATCCACACTCGTGTTTAAGAAAAAGTGACCTCTCTCACTTGAAAGAGTAGGTGTTTGAAGTAGTGGTGGGCTTTCGCGCTAACCACATAGAACATGGGAGCTAGCATTAACCGTGCTCGGCTTAATGGCGAACACTAATCTGGTTCGGCTCAGAAATTTTACAACAATCGATCTACTTTTGCAAAAAAGTAAAGTTCATAACTACTAAGCAACAATTACAAAGAAAATCTACGGGGATAGTGATTGATTACATAGCATCAAGGCGTCCCTATTATTGAAAGAAATACATTGAGAGAAAAGATAAAAAATCTAATTAATGATAATGCCGCGAGTGCTAGTCTCAGGGTCCTTTCCATTTCTAGGAGCTTGCGGACCAGCCTGAGGAGCTTGGGCAGAAGGTAGCGGCGACATTGCCGGGGCGCGATTTTTGACATACTCAGCAAGTTCCTCTTTTCTGACTCGCCCTTCGATGAGATCGCGCAGATGTCGGCAATCATTTGTATTATGTCCAGCTATATTGTGGAATATACAATGCTTGCCAGAGTCAAGTTCCATTTGGGTCGGTTCTAGTCGAGGTGGCCTTGGAGTGGGGAAGGACTCGCGCATATCGAGATAGATATTGAGCAAAGAGGAATTGAGCTCGGTGTACCGATTATATTTGTTTTCATTTCGAGGTCGTACATTTCGTTTATCCTTTTCCAGGGCCACTCCTCTTCCTTTATTCTGGCCATTGCCGTTGAGTGGACCTTGTTGTTTGGCTACTAAAACTTCAAGGCTCTCCATCTCAAGGCTGGCATCCTCTTGTCGGAGGAATCTTTCGGCCTCGGAATAGAAATCATCTATATCTTTGGGAGGATCCCTAGTTAAGGAGTTCGAGAATTCTGATCTCTTCTGGACTCCCGCGATGGCTGCCATCAACACCATCAATGGCTCAGGCCGATCGACAGATGCTACGGCTGCGTTGAACCTTTCGAGGAAGGATCTTAGCATCTCTCCGGATCGCTGTTTGATGGTAGATAGAAACATGACACTTTCGGTCGAGAGATATGCACTCGAAACTGCTCGATGAAGCGGGTGACCAGAGTATTCCAACTACTGATCGACTCCGTTGTTAGCTGCCGAAACCACATACTGACTATATCTGTGAGAAAGAGTGGAAAGCACTTAGCCATGAAGTTGGTCGATGCACTAAGTACTTCCATATGTCACATGTATCGCATAAGATGAATGGTCGGGTCAGTGCGACCGTTGTATGGTTCAATGGTAGGGAACCTAAAGTCCGGAGGGTTTCGAGAATTTCCGATTTCTCTACTGAAGGGGCTGTGATTGACATTGTCTATGTCTTGCTGCGAAGAATTGCCCTGAGTGAAACGTCGGATGATGCTTGCAAGCTGACTCCCATCTCCGAGGAGTCGTTGCCATGAACTTAACTTTGCATCCTGAGGGGGTTCTGCACGAGGATCCGGCAAAAGCATGCTCGGAAGGGTAGCCGTTGGCTGGGCTCGACCTCCGAGAGATGAGTGAAGGTGTGATGGAAGGTGAGATCTGGCGGGTGGTTCTGGGTAGAATGGCCCCTCTGGAACCTGATGAGTTGTGGATCGAGCCATATTTGTAGCTAAAGGTCTAGGTTGATCCAGCATAGCATGTGACGTTCGGGAGCCAGGGTTGCCCCCGTTTGAAGCGAGGTTAGGAGGGTCCACGGTAGCATTTTCTTCCGCTACGGTGAGGGCCGGCATGGTAGGGTGGCTTCCCTCGTTCGAAGGGAAGGCTAGAGGAAGAGTGGTTAGACTGGTCTGCGAAAAGATCCCGGGTTATAATGGGAATGGCGTTGATTCTGAGGGGTCCGGGGGTAGCTCGACTGATTCGGTAGGTCGAGATGTTCCAAAGAGTGGAGGCATATTTTCCAGTCGACCTAGATCTTGGTCGCCTGCCTCCTGAGGTTCTGTTGTTGCAGCCGCGCTGGTTGCTGGAAATGATATTCTCGGCTGGGATCGATCGGTTGGTGGAATCAAACCAGGATGAAATAAAGGTGTAGCCTGATCAATGGCCTGATTTCGTGCAGACCAAAGATCGGTTATTGCCCCAGCTTCGGTCGATGGAGGAATTGATGTTGAAGCGTTCAACCCTGTTTCCAGTCAACCGAGAAGGTGATCCATAAACTGCTGTTGTAGTTCGAGGACTTTGCCCTGAGATGTCATATGGTTTCTGAGCTCGACCATGATTTTATACATGTCGTCCCGGGTAAGGAATCGGGACATGTTGTCATCAGAGGAAACTTCGTGGCTTGCTTCTGCAGCATCGGCATCAGCTACATCGGCATTTGCAGGACGAGAGGATGTTGTATCTTTCTTTCGTTTGTTCGCCATGACCTGGGATAAGCAGGAGCTCGATGGACGTGTCGGTGCGCTTGCCCTTTCCTGGCGCGCCAAAGTGTTGACGTCAAAAGTTGGTCACTAGTGACGATCAACCCCCAATCACGTGATCTACACACGAATAAAGATAAAATACGCAATAAAAAGTAAAAGAACAGGGAGCACACACAGAATTTTTACAGTGGTTCGGCAAAGACAATGCCTACGTCCACTTTATATATTATTTCTCTCTTTTTTTGATTACAAATACAATGCTTTTTCTATGGAAAAAAGAAAGAAAATGACTATTTTCCTTTCTTTCTTTTGAGAGATTAAGATTTTGGAGGAGAGTAGAGATGAAAAGTTTAGATAAAGCCGTCTGTCCAAGATAAGTCGTCCTTTTTCTCTTTAAGCTTGGAGGTATTTATTGGTGGAAAATGTTGCTTGGGCTGTTGTGAAATGGTCCGGCCATTTTGGGAAGGTCCAGACACGTGGAATCTGTCCATTGGCTCGAATTGCGGCTGGAAGACTGATTCCACAGCTCATAAATAGTATCCTCGAAAGTAGTGGCTGACATGGCATCCGTGGAGAGGTATATCCAAAGCAGAGATTTTCCCACATATGGCTGCCCGCCATTATCTCCTTGGAAGTCGGGATATTAAGTGGACTGGCTCTGTAGAAATCTTCCACGTTGGCCCGAGATAACCGGTCGACGAGTTTTTTTGGAATCGATAAACTCGGTCTCCCTGGTAAGCGATTTTTCAGGTAATGCGCAGTCAATCTGACTGAGTTGGATTTGGGCCGATATACCATTGCTTGATGTAGCGCCCCTGATGGGCCTCTTGGAGAGCAACTTGTATTTGGTTGCGCGTTTGGGCTTTCGTTTTGGCCCGATAAGATTTGTGCCAAAAAGAGGGCTAACAAGTGGCAAAGGCAGAAGAGGTATAGGAAGAGGAAGATGTAATGTTCAAGCAAAAGTTTAGTAACCCAGCCCCATAAGAGCACTGACTGAGCCAATTGTGCTCCTACAACAGCCAGAACTAGATCTAGAAGCTCTAGCTAAGAAGTATAAGAATCTGGGTGGAATGTCATTCTTGGGAAAGAATCAGTTATTGTAGCACAGACATGGATGCGTTCTTGTGAAAGAATTTTTGAAAGCTTAAGATTGAATGGAGAACAGAAAAGATTTTTCGCATCGTGGTTACTTAAGGATGAGGCTTTGATATGGTGGGAAACAATTACAATGGGAAAACCTAGTGGAAATATCACTTAGGATTCATTAAAAGAAATTTTCTAAGAAAATTCGTTCCTCCAGAAGTAGTAGAGCGTTTGTACTATGAGTTCTCCAATCTAAAGCAAGGGGATATGACAGTTCTGGAGAATTTAAGCAAATTCAATGAACTTTCCCATTTTGATCTTGAGCCTATCCAGGTTCCATTGAAAAAGAACGTGAGATTTATTAGGGGTCTTGAAAGGAGGTACACAAGCATAGTAATTTCACATGTGAGGCTTCATTTTATAGAGATGGTAGAAGTGTTTTATCGGTATGAGATAAACAGAATGCCTTGAAAGACAAGGAGAAGGGAAATTCTGGCAACAAGAGGACATTCATAATTAAGAAGCCAAAGACGAGTAAGGAAGGAGAAAAGCCTAAGGATGAACGGTTCAAAAATATCACATGTTTTAACAGCCATACACAAGGACATTTGACAAATGATTGTAAATCTTCGAAGAAACAAAAGAAGTCTCATAACAACATGGAATTCCATAATTGCCCCAATACCGGTGATATTAGAGCAAACTGCAAATTGTTGAAGAGATCTAAAGTGGCCCATGTCTACAGTGTAGCAGATGCTCCAACAACCTCAACTAGTACGGGAAGGCCAAATGTTTTTGAAGGTATGCTTACCATTAAGAATATTCTAGTTAAAGTAGTGTTTGATATAGGTGCATTACACAGTTATATCTCGAGTAATTTGTCTAAGAAACCAAGTCTAAGCCTCAGTTATCTTGAAGAACCCATTTGTGTTAACAATCCGATAGGAGGTTCCATCGACCTTTGTTTAGATTGTAAGGCACCTATCTCTTATTCCCATTATCGGTTTCCCTTCAATTTGATTATCATGGAGTTTACTGAATTTGATATTATTCTTGGGTTGGATAGGTTGACTCAGTACGAAGCTTAGGTTAAATGTGCTGAAAGATTGTTAGAGAAAAAACCAAATTTGGAAATTTTATAACAATACCACACGAAGGTAGAGATTCAAATAGGAATGAATTCTTGTCAGCTTTCGATGTTTTCCCCGCTCCTCTAGAATCCATTCCAATTGTTAAAGGATATCTGGATGTATTCAAAGAAGCAAAGAGTCTTCCTCCATGGAGAGATATTGACTTTAGGATAGATTTGGTTTCGAATGTGAGGCCGGTTGTGCGTGCAGTTTAAAGGATGTCGTTAAAGAAAAAGGAAGAGTTGAGCAATCAAACTCGGCAACTTCCGTTAAAGGTATGCTCAGGCCAAGTTTCTCAAGTTGGAGTGCAATAGTGGTATCGTTACGAAGTTCGATGGTACACTCAGACTATGTGTGGACTACCAAGACCTTAACAAGAAAACGCTTAAGAATAAGTATTTGTTTCCCTATATTGATGATTTGTTGGATCGCCTGAATGGAGCACGAGTTTTCTTTAAGATGGACCTAGCTAACATTTTTCAGGATTACAGAAGCGTGTCTTCCTTTAACTACTTTTAGGGGGCTGGGTTTATTTTATGAATGGTTAGTAATTCCCTTTGGACTATGCACTGCCCCTTTTTATTTTGTTTATTTGATGAATCGGGTGTTCCGAGAGGTATTGAATAAGTTCGTGCAAGTTTTTATTAATGATATTCTTATCTTCTCTAAGATGAAGGAAGAGCGCGGGAAGCATTTGCAACAAGCATTGGAGATTCTAAGAAGAAATATATTGCAGGCCAAATTTTCCAAATGCCGATTCTGGGGAAAAGAAGTAATGTTTCTGGGACATATGGTATCAAAAGATGGAATCTCGGTAGATCCATGCAAAATTATGGCCATCCAAGATTGAACGCAGCCAAAGACCCCAACCTAAGTTAGAAGTTATCTTGGGTTCGCAAGCTGTTATCAGAAGTTCGTGAAGGATTTTTCAAAGTTGTCTTGTCCTTTGATGAAGTTCACTAGGAATCATACCAAGTTTATTTGGCTCCAGAATGTGAAGTTGCTTTCCTAGAATTTAATGAAAGGTTAACCATTGCTCTAGTGTTGACTATTATAAATGGTAATAAAGATCTAATTGTCTATACAGATGCTTCTGGTGAAGGAGTGGGCGCGGTGTTAATGCAAAGAGGAAAAATAATTGCTTATGCAAGTCGACAATTGAAGCTTCATGAGAAAAGGTATGCCACTCATTACTTGGAGTTGCTTGTAGTAGTATTTGCTTTGAAGATTTGGCGGCACTACTTATTGGGTGAGAAGTTTGAGTTATATACTGATCATAAATCACTAGAGTATCCCTTTACCTCGAAAGATTTAAATATGAGGCAGCAGTGTTGGTTGGCGTTTCTGGCGGCATATGGTTTGGATATTTTGTACACTTTAGGAAAATCTAATGTGGTAGCAGTCTCGAACTTTCATATTGATAATAAAGTAATTCTAAGGTTTAAAGGTCAAACCTTTGTTCCCGATATTCTAGAGGTCAAGAGGGAAGTACTGGATGAGTGTCATAAATCCGAACTAAGTATTCATCCAGGAGTATATAAGATGTATCGAGACTTGAAGTGAAAATTTTGTTGGAAGTCCATGAAGAGAGGTATCTTGATATATGTTAACAGGTGTTTAACTTTCCAACAAGTCAAAAGCGATCAACAGAAGGTCGTTGGGTTGCAGCACTAGAGGTTTTAGAATGGAAGTGGGACTAGATATCCATGGATTTCATTGATGGTTTACCTCGAACGAAAAATGGTAATGAAGGTATCTAGGTAATCATTGATTGTCCAACAAAGAACTCCTACTTCCTTCCCGTTAAATCAAATAGATCATCTCAGAGTCTTGCTCAGTTATATATTAAGGAAGTTGTTTGACTACATGGAATACCTAAAAGCATTGTTAATGATCAAAATCCGATTTTTACCAGTAAGTTCCGGGAAGCATTTCAGTCCGATTGGGGACAAAGTTTAATATTAATACTGCTTACCATCCATAAACAGATGGCCAGACTGAAAGAGTGAATTGAATCTTGGAAGATTTGTTGTGAGCATGTATCCTTGATTTCGGAGCATCATGGAAAGATCACTTACATCTTGTAGAGTTCACGTATAAAAATAGCTTCAACCAAATATGAAGTTGTCATCATTTGAAGCATTTTATGACCGGCCTTGCAAAACTCCTACATATTGGATATAATCTGGTAATCGACTTGTGTTTGGTCCAGATATGATCCATGAAGCAGCGGATAAAGTGGACTTCATTAAGAATGGTTTAAAGGTAGCATAAAGTCGAAAGAAAAATTATGCAGATTCTAGGAGGAGAGATTTGGAATTTGTAGTTAGCGACTAGGTATTCGTAAAAATTTCTCTACTGTGAGGAGTCATCGGATTTGGGAAGATAAGGAAGTTATTACCTAAGTATATTGGTCTATTGCCTATATTTGAGAAGGTTGGAACTCTGGCTTATAGGTTCTAGTTACCAGAATGGTTATCAGGAGTGCATAATGTGCTTCACGTTTCTCATCTTCAGAAGTATGTGCATGATCCTAAATTAATTGTTGAAGAGGTTGAACAATAAAACTTAGAAATAACCCTAAGATTATCAGTTTGAAAAGAAATGATAAAGATAATTGGCAAAGAAATAAAGGAACTTAGAAACAAAAGGTGAGCTTAGTTAAAGTATAATGGAGAGGGATTCTAGAGACAATACATGAGAAACAGAGGATAGGATTAAAAAGGCTTATCCCAGGTGCAGAGTGGTTATCTCTTTTGAGAAGTAAACTTATTTCGATTTTATCATTTCTATTTGGGCTCACTTTCGTCCAATTTCGAGGACGAAATTTTTTTTAAGTGGGGTGACTGTGATGACTTGAAATTTTGAAACCAATTTAAATATAATTTTGAAATTAATTTTACAAGAAGTTCGATGACTTGATGCTATTTCCACAGCTTTACAAAGGTACATTTTTAAAATGATCTTAGAACTCAACGAAACCAATTTTATCGGACCTGGAACATCAAAAAATGTTAAGCTTCCAAATTCCATAATTTTTGGAGTTAATATGTGAGCGTGCGAGAAATAAACACGTATTGGGTCAATTAGTCAAAATTAACCAAAAACGCAATAAAAACTAATACGGATGGTCAAAAAAACTCCAAATTTGACGATACTTGTTCCATTTGATCCGAAATTACGATTTATTTTAGAGTTCAGAGTTTCGTGACGAACGGCTTAAAGTTGATCGCACGAGCGAATGAAGCCAGGATGAAAAAACACTTCAACATTTTTCCTTGAGCCTTTAAGGCGAAAGACAATGAATGATGAGTCATTCATCCACATACATATGGTGTGTTCCTTAGCATCTCCTCCTTCCACCTCACTCATCCATGACCTTCCAACCTTTATAATACGTCCTCTTTTTCCCTTCCTTCCACTTTCCTTTTCCACTCTTTTTCTTTGAAATCTTCTCCTTCCTCCTTCATTTAGCCATGGCCTCCATGCCCTCTACCATCCCCTATGTACTTCCGCACCCTTACCCACCTCTCCCATATATGTGCAACCCCTTCTACCTCTTCTCCCCCTTATCATAAGTTCTTCCTCCCCTTAAAGCTCCAAAAATCTTATTTTTAAGCCTATTTTGCAAATAACACCCTAAATAACCCAAGATCCACCCTCCTCCTTGCTCCTACAGCCACCTATCGGCGTTTCATGGCCCTACTAGTCTTTCTAGACCGGCAACATCCCAAAAATGTGGACCTTACCCCTTTGACGAACTTTCCTGGGACCCTTCTCCCCTTCCGTCGGTCCCCTAAACCTAGATCTGCGAGCGTTTGAGTGTATATCAAGTTTAAAAACTCCATAGTCTTCGAACTTAGTCCAGTAATCTTCTAAAAAAATTGTAGCCATCGAAGGAGTGTCATAGTGGTGTGTAATAGTCTGCCTTCCATTTGGTCAAAAGACCGATGGAGTGGAACGCACGGTGAGAAACCAAAACTAAAAAGGGCTTGTTTTTAATTAACTGTTCATTAGTTAATTAGTTTGAGTTGATAGTGGTTATTGGTTGATCACAACAGTTTATTATGATGTTAATTTTTATTAGTATGTTAAAAATATCATTTTTACTTAATAGTTGCGCATTTGTTTAGGTATACGACATTTAAACACAAAACGGTTTTGATTGGGGAAATTGTTTGAACCATATATGGTTTTGGGAAAGTAATTTAAAAACTACTGGTTATTGAATGTGATGTGAACCTCACTTGGATATTGGGATGATAATTGATTAATAATTATCCATTGATTGATTTACGGTTAATCTGTTGATTGACAAACCCATATAAGTGTTATTGATTTAAGGCTTATACGGTGTATTCCACTTTGTGTGTGGACTAGATGTTCTTTGATGATTGTTTAGTGTTATATGATACATTGATTGAAAATGACCAGTAAAAGTGACTATAGGTTCATTGGTTAAGTTTCCATCAATTAAATTGGGTTTTAATGAATACTTTATTAATATAATAACAGACTGAAAATAAAACTTTGAATTTGACGTCCGATTTTGGATGGACACCAATATTACAAAATATTGATGAATATTTGTAACAGACACAAATGGATTTGAATTCAATTTCACCTAGATATAGCGTATTCAATTTTTATTTTTAAAATGTATAATAACCGATAAAAGTGAAGTTCGGTTAGGATATTTAAGACGAGATTTAAAAGAACTTCCTTTACAAAATTTTCTTGTTTATTTTTATAATGAATGTTATGAAAATTTGAATTAAAAACAACGAAGTTGGAAAATAATATTATTTTAATTATTTAAATATTATTTTAATACTTAAATGTTGAAATAGTTGATTTCGAAGTTGGAATATTAAAATATGGCTTATGGAAATTATTATATATATAGATTTTTAAACCATTCGACATAATTTAGTATATATGTCGAGTATGGCCAGAATAGAAATCATCGTGCAGCAGTAGTTAGCGAAATTCAACCTGTAACTGTAAATGGATGTTCCGGCAGATCCGACCATCAAGATTTCCTGAAAAAAGGAGCCGTTGGTTTCATAATGAGAAGGGTTTTCAAATGATAATAAGAGTTTTGAAATCCAATGGTTAGATTGTGTGAAATGTTTAAATCAAATTTGAATAAAAACAACGTCGTGACCAATAATGGCCTGTATTATTAAATTATTAATGTGGACTATTTTTATATGAATAAAAATAGAGAAAAATCATTATAAACTTTTATAAATGATTTGAAAGAAGGTAGAACCAAGTGTATATGATTTTATTGGGTTAAGTAGAATTTGGTTAATTTTTAACGCCTTTTATAACAAATTGTGGAATGTTTTAAAATAAGAATTTTATATTCGCAAATCGAATCGAATTCTTAAGTAAACCTTTTTACAAGGTTAAAGATGATTTTTGGAAATCCAAGTAACTTAACAAAGTTGAGAATAAGATTCGAATCTTATGGAATGAATACCAATTGAAGGGGACTTAAATGATGAATTAATAATCCGATATGTTTTGAAGCTAATTATTCGAAAAGACCGGGTTCACCCCATTTCAAATAGTTTTATGATGATTAAAAGTTTAAGACATTGAAGACGGTGGAAGATTGAGACGACCTGATTTCCCGTTCTCACGGAAACAAGGTTATCTTTTGGAATATAACACTGAAACAGATAATAGCAGAACAGAATTAAATAAATACACCAGAATGAACAACAAAATATACTGGATAAAAGTAATCATCAGAGTTACACAGTATACAGGATCTTACTTAGTACAAATACAGTTCAGCTATACATAAATGTCTACAGCGGAAATAAACAAAATATGTACAATAGGAGTTGAACAGCATAAAAAGAATAAATGATAGAATCCATCTTCAGCTCCAGCTATCCAGAAAGAACCAGCTAAACCTGAATACAAGGCTGCCCGTGTAGAAAAAGGGGCACCCGAGTTTGAGAGTGAAACAAACTACGAGTCAGTCATGGGACTGGTATGAGAAATCCACTCAACACATATATATAATTGGCTAATCACAGGACCACGCCACTTTCGTGGAACGGGTTTACTCCATTGGATTGCCAGTGCTTTAAAACAAATCTTTCTTTTAAACATCGCTATGCTTTTAACAAAAATGAAGCCATTATAAGACTCAGTTCCCATCACACAATGCAACGCAAACCGGAGGATAGAGTTTTACCTTATAATGGCCAAAATATGATTGATACGAATAAAACAAAGGCATTTGATATTATTGCTAGTGTTTATATGTTTCGAAAACAATTTCAAATCATAACTATCAATCATAGACGGCATTAATGCCCCATACCACTATGTCGCCATATATAGGTATACAATCAAAACCGCACGATGTCGTATTTGGAAATTGGATTTCCGTCATGAACCAAGGCAAAAGATAGTCCTTACCGAATTCGTGACTCTCTAGCCCGAGCCACAGGACCCAGACTCAGGTAGGCCCTTGGAGCGACAGGGCCGGTCCACCGATGTGGATTAAAATGCCTGAACAATACGTTTCCCCGCCCTTTGGGGCGTAAACGAGCCAACGAATGACTCCATCGGACCCGGATCGTCCGATCAAACCGAGGCGCCTCGCAATAGCAACAACCACATAGGTGAAAAGTATATAAATGTCAGGGCTGGTAGGTCACTGACACCACCCTAGCTAGAAAGAAACGCATGTCCTCCCTGAGGTCCTTCCTCCCGTTTTAGGTTCATACCGGGGTGTGAGGCTCGCGAATTCACGTTATACACAAAGCTATGCCACACAGGCGGTGCTTTGATCATCACTACAAGACTTTGCTTTTCAACAGAAGCCCTGATCACTGCATCTTAGCATGCCACACAGGCAATTCATGCCATGCGATTGATGTCCATCGATATACAACCTCTGAGCTCGTACGTCTCAGAGAAGGGCGTTAAGCAAAAGAATAAATTCTCCGCCGCCAAACAGATGTATATTTAACAGAGATCAATCAACACAGAATAAAATCCAATGTCGGACACACAGTCCATTTACAAGTCCGTTCTGGGTCTGAACGAAACTGGAGGCACTAAATACCTCGCAAACCCTTCGATCAACACGTACGTCTGAACGATCACCACTCATTATCCTTATTTCGGGATGCCTCCCAATCAGGACCTCGGTTACCATCCAAACGAGGTGAAGATCTCCGGTCTTCGACCACCGTCTTCATCTTCGAATTTCAATCGTCGGTCAATTATTCGAAATGAGAATTAACTCGGCCTTTTCAAATAATTCACGTATATTTAGAATTTCAATTCGATTTATTTCAATGGTTAAATTATTCGACAACACCAATTTTGTTCTTTAATGTAATTTTCACACCAAACACATTCAACCATCAAATATCACATAAATCAAGCAAATTCAGTTTATTTCCATTCCATATCGCTTATGATATTTTATAACTATTTATCGCTATTTTTATTTATTTTAAAATAGCTACTTTATTCAAAACGACGCTTCGGGCCATAAGGCGGCCATGGCGCTGTTTTTCTTCAGATTTGATTTACACATATCTGAAAATCTAACCGTTGGATCTTCCCAAAATTTACATCATTAGAAAGGTCTTTTCAAAACGAACCCAACGGTTCCAGTTTCGGGAAAATCCGACGGTCGGATCTCCCGGTACAATCGTTTGAAATTTCGATTTCAAAATACGAACTACAGCGTCGTTATTCGATTAAATATAATTATATTTATATATATAAATAAATATAATCGTTTCTGGCGCTGTTTTTCTTCAGAATTGAATTAAACATTCCAGACAATCCAACCGTTGGATTTTAACAAGGTTGGTGCCGTTGGAAAGATTATTCCAAGGCGAACCCGACGGTTGAGGTTTCGGGAAAATCCAATGGTCGGATTTCCCGCACTAGTCGTTTGAAATCACGATTTCAAAATACGAACTGCACGGCTTCGTTTCGTTTTAATTTTATTTATATTTATATATTTATATAAATATAGTTCATTCAACAATTTCAATATCGTTTTCACTTCAAATATTTTTCTAACACCTTAAATTTTGGAAAAATTTCGCCATAACCTCCCCTGCACCGGGAGCGTCGGGAAATCGCAAATAGCGTCCCGGTCCTTCTAATCTCAAAAAGAAAAAGAAAAAGCCAAGCGGCTAGCCAACAGGCTCAAAATCATCACCCAAACAAATCAGTAAATGTGTACCTATTTGTCGGGCACAAATTTTATTCCTCTTCTCTAGCCCCTTTGCTATAACCTGTTCAATGAATATGCATGTACATATATATATATACAGTCCATATCATTTTTCATTTTCTATTCAACTTCATATTTGATTTCTATTTGGTTTAAAAACACCATTCATTCTAATGTTACATAAATAGGTGCAAATCATTTCATTAGCTAATTAATGAATATTTCAACTCATATATGTTTATTTTGAACAAGTGGCTATTTTTAACACTTCACATTTCAACGATTTATGCATACAATAAAAATGTGATTTTTATTGTAAAACAATTCATTTCAAAACACTATTTTTCTATATAGTTCATATAGTCGATAAAAGGTGATTTTATTATCAAACAATTTATTTCAAAATATGAATACCATTCAACACATGAATTTCTAAACAACGAATGAATATCAATTCAACACATGAATGTTTTCTATAGTTTCTATATATAGATAAAAATGTGATTTTTGTTATCGAACAATTTATTTCAAAATATGAATACCATTCAACACATGAATTTCTAAACAACGAATGAATATCAATTCAACACATGAATGTTTTCAATAGTTTTTATATATAGATAAAAATGTGATTTTTATTATCGAACAATTTATTTCAAAATATGAATTCCATTCAACACATGAATTTCTAAACAACGAATGAATATCAATTCAACACATGAATGTTTTCTATACAATGAATAAATATAGTTTAAGCATATGAAAATAATTCAAACACACAAATATTATTCAAAATTTCGGCAGCATAACGGCAGGGTGGTTACACCGGCACCGTCCCTAGTACGGCTCCTCGCTCTACCTTAAAACCTCGCAGTTTTTGACAATGGGAATCATGCATCTAGTTCGCACGCAGGCGGCATGTATATATTTATTTCATTTCCACAAACTAATCCTAAGTGGTTTCAAACAAATATTTCACAACCACAAATGGGTATTTTTCAACCACCATCAACCAATATCAATCACAAACAATCCCAAACAATCATTCGCTATCCATCAAATTTTCACAACAATTTCAACCAATAAATATCGTCCATGGTTTGTGGACGAGGGGCGTATATATATATATATATATATATATATATATATATATATATATATATATATATATATAGCAATTCACTTTTACTTCACACATATATATATAAATTTTAAATCAGAAATCTCGCCAATAGCTATCCAACTTCACGACTCTTCCTTATAGAAATCTTCGCCTTTTGTCGCTTTCGCCCGTATTCTCTACATATGTAAAAATAGAATTTTTACTACGCTATTCAATATATAAAAATCGAATTTTGACTTCGCTATTCAATATATAAAAATATGATTTTTACTTCGACTTTCAACATATAAAACTATGATTTTTACTACGGCTTTCAATATATAAAAATATGATTTTTACTTCGGCTTTCAATAAATAAAAATATGATTTTTACTTCGGCTTTCAATAAATAAAAATATGATTTTTACTTTTAAATTTCTAATCTCCTTTTAGTTTATAAATCATTTTAAAATCAGTTTTTAAAATGTTTTTCAAATCAGTTTTTTTTTTATACTTTTATAAAATCAGACTTTATTTCCTTTTTTTTAAAAATCAGGCTTTATACTTAAAAAAAAAAATCATTTCAGTTTTATACTTTTTTAAAAAAAAATCATTTCAGTTTTAAAATACTTTTTAAAAATCCAGTTTTAAAATACTTTTTAAAAATCCAGTTTTAAAATACTTTAAAATTCAGTTTTAATATACTTTAAAATTCAGTTTTAATATACTTTTAAAAATCATTTCAGTTTTAAAATACTTTAAAATTCAGTTTTAAAATACTTTTAAAAATCATTTCAGTTTTAAAATACTTTTTAAAACATTTCAGTTTTTCTTCTTTAAAACATTTCAGTTTTTCTTCCTTTAAAAATTTCAGTTTTTAATTCTTTTATAAAAAATCTGTTTTAACTTGCTTTTATAAAATCAGTTTTTAATTTTCAGTTTTTAAACCTAATTTTATAAATTCAGTTTTTTTTTAAATTACGTTTATATAAAATAAAAATAAAATAATAAAAATAAAAGGAAATACTTACAGGGGGGGAAGAACTTCGCAGTTCGTCAGCGGCAAGGCGGAGTTGGGCTTCGCGGTGGCGTTGTGGCTTCGAACGGGGGAGGCGCTTCAACGGGGGGGTGGCGCGACGTCTTCGCGAGGGCTCGAGGGCTTCCAGGGGGGCGCGGCGATAGGTCCGTCGGCGGCTCGTATTTGATTAGGTTTTTTTTTTCTTTTGAAATCGTTTAAATGAATCGGGGGGGGGGGGGGGGGAGGGGCAGAAAGGATATGAAGGAGGGAAGGGGGAATTAAAATATAATTTTTTTTTTATTATTATTTAATTATGCAAAAAGTTGACTTTTACCTACGACCTCTAAACGAAGCCCACCGCCTGCCGTCCATAGCGTTTTACCCCCATTCCGAACACAATGGGATATGTATTGCAAGCTGATTTGATCGTTACGATCAGTTCCCGTTGAATTTACATTTAAATCATTATATTGAATTTTAAACGTACATTTCAAATTACCGGGGTCACATACTAACTAGAAAAATTCCAGAAAAATATTTTCTAGCTTCGTATTGACGATACGGTCCTAACAAAACTAGTTTCGTCGAATTCTGAGACCGTTTGTAAAATGGCCAATTTCCAGTCGATTAAATTCAACAGAAACTGGTCAAACGCGTTTTCTTTTGCCACGCTCACATATTGATTCGAAAAATTATGAAATTTGAAACCTAGCAATAACTTGACACTGCGGATCCAACAAAAGTTGTTTCGTCGAAATCCGAGGTCATCTGCAAAATGTCCATTTTTAAGGGCCTGAATTCCATAGCGACTATTCAGAATTTTCAACTGGACATATCTTTTGATTCCCGCTTTCAAATTTCGATTGGTCGGATTCGTTAGAAAGATATCATCAATTAGATACTAATGTTTTTGGTCTCACTAAAATCCGGATTGTTTTGCACCCGGTATATTCAATTGAAGTTTGAAATCGAATTATCGAACTACCGCGCCATTTTCAAATCTATATATAATTATAATTAATTATATTGGTTTTCAAATGTCGATTTCAACTCAGTTTTCATCGCCATTATTTAAAATATTTATTTTAAATATTTAAAATCCATTATTTTAGCCAATTTAAAATTTTTAAATTGGTTCAGATTTTCTGGGTCGTTACAATCTCCCCCACTTAAAACTTTTCGTCCCCGAAAAGGAATAAAGTCGAAAGTGGTTTGATAAATCTACGATCACAAAATACAACAACCAATTTGTTTTTAACCTTTCTAAAATATTCTGATCAAATCCTATATTCCTTCACAAATCATTCAGAGTATAGAATAAATAGTGCACATCCATAGGAAGAAAATTGCAATAGAATAGAGAATTAAATGGTAATGCAAAGTAGGGTAAATGTACCTTGCACCAGAGTCAATCAGAGATATCTACTCGGCATCTAGGATAAGCTTTCTGAATGCTCTCCTCAGTTTCCCAAGTACAATCTCGCGGATCTCCACTCCATTGCACTTTGACTAAGTGAACCTTCTTGTTTCTCAGCTCTTTGGTTTCTTTGCCGATAATCTTTAGCGGCTCACGCCTCACAGCTAGTTCTGGAGTAATTTCAATATCCTGCTGAGCTGCTTCTTCCACGATCAAGTCTGGATCATGAACGTGCTTTCGAAGTTGAGATATATGAAATACATCATGAACTCCAGGCAACCAGTCTGGCAATTTAACTTTATATGCGAGAGTCCCAATCCGTTCCAGAATAGGAAACGGACCAATGAATTTGGGTGCCAACTTTCCAGTTTTACCGAACCGGATAACTCCTCTCATCGGCGATACTTTCAAATATACATAGTCGCCAACTTCAAAGGATATATCTCTTCTTCTTCTATCGGCATAGCTCTTTTGTCGGCTTTGAGCGGCGAGTAATCGCTTCTTAATAAAATCCACTTTGTCGGCAGCTTCTCGAATCATATCAGGACCCAATACAAGTCTATTTCCAGGCTCGACCCAACAAGCAGGAGATCGGCACGGTCTACCATAAAATGCTTCGAATGGCGACATTGTCAGACTCGCCTGGTAGCTGTTGTTATAAGAGAACTCAGCCAAATGTAGATTGTCTTCCCATGATCCACCGAAATCTATAACACAAGCCCGCAATAGATCTTCTAGAATGCGATTCACCCTCTCAGTCTGACCGTCTGTCTGAGGATGATAAGCGGTGCTCAAGTTTAACTTCGTTCCCAGCTCGACTTGAAATGCTTCCCAGAATTTGCTAGTGAAGATTGTATCTCTATCACTTACTATACTGAGCGGCACTCCATGCAGTCTAACTATTTCCCTGAAGTATATCTGTGCCAGACTCTGAGCAGTTCTATTTGATCTGACAGGTATAAAATGGGCGGTCTTCGTGAAACGATCCACGATCACCCAATTACTGTCATTTCCTTTTCTGGTTCTGGGCAAACCATCAATGAAATCCATAGAAATATGCTCCCACTTCCACCCAGGAACTTCTAGTGGTTGTAACAATCCAGCTAGTTTCTGTTGATCACTTTTGACTAGCTGGCAAGTAGGGCATCGGCTAACATATATTGAAACATCTCTTTTCATAGCCTTCCACCAGAATGTTCTTTTGAGATCGTTATACATTTTGGCCACACCAGGATGGATACTCAGCTTGGACTTGTGACACTCATCTAACACTTCCCTTTTGAGTTCGGGGATGTCAGGAACACAAATCCTTCCTTTTAATCTCAAGGTCTCGTCGTTATCTATTTGAAAACACGAGGGTTCACCTTTCCGAATCCTTTTAATCATATCCTTAATAAAGTTATCCTCCTTCTGAAGAATAGATATTTTGTCAATCAAGGATGTTGTGATAGTAAAGCTGGCGATCATTACATTCTTTCTGCTCAACGCATCGGCCACGACATTGGCTTTTCCTGGAGTATATATAATTTCAAAGTCATATGCTGCAAGAAACTCTAGCCAACGTTGCTGCCTCAAATTTAAGTCCTTCTGAGTGAACAGATACTTTAATGACTGATGATCTGTAAACAGTTCAAATCTCTCTCCTAGAAGATAGTGTCTCCAGATTTTTAAAGAGAATATGATAGCCTATAACTCAAGATCATGAGTTACATAGTTTTTCTCGTGCGGTTTCAGTTGACGGCTAGCATAAGCAATCACTTGACCCCTTTGCATTAACACTGCGCCAAGGCCTTCTCTAGAAGCATCAGTCCAGACTTTCAAATCTTGGTTGCCATCGATGATGGTTAACACTGGAGCTGTTGTTAATCTCAACTTTAGCTCTTCAAAAGCCTCCTCATTTTCTTGAGTCCATTTGAACTTAGAATGTTTCTTTGTAAGCTTCGTTAAGTGGCCAGATATCTTAGAAAAGTCTTTAACGAACTTCCGATAATAGCTAGCCAATATGAGAAAGCTGCGGACTTCAGTGGGAGTACTGGGCTGTTTCCAATTTTGAATAGCCGTGATTTTACTTGGATCCACAGCAATTCCTTCTTTCGATACAACATGGCCCAGAAATTTCACTTCATCTTGCCAGAATATACATTTGGAAAACTTGGCTTTCAATACATTCCTTCTAAGGATTTCTAGAACCTGTTCCAGATGCTTTTCATGTTCGGCCTTTGATTTAGAGAAGATTAGAATATCATCAATAAAAACCAGAACAAATTTGTTCAATACTCCTCTGAATACTCTGTTCATTAGATCGACGAAATAAGCTGGAGCGTTACATAATCCGAACGGCATTACTAACCACTCGTAAAATAAGTCGGGGCCTCTGAACGCTGTCATTGGAACACACTCTTCGGCAATTCGAAGTTGATGGAAGCCTGTAGCTAGGTCCATTCGTGAAAATACTTGTGCTCCATTTAATCGATCTAACAAATCATCAATCCGCGGCAATGGATATTTGTTCTTTATTGTCTGTTTGTTCAGATCACGATAATCCACACATAGACGTAGAGTACCGTCAGATTTCGGGACAAACACCACTGCTGCTCCCCAATCAGAGAAACTAGGCCTGATCAGACCTTTCCATACTAGCTGTCGTGTTTGATTGTCTAATTCCTCCTTCTCTTTCAAGGACATTCTTCGAATAGCGTGAACTACCGACCTTGCATTGGGAATCAAAGCAATCTTGAAATCTATTTCTCTTTGCGGAGGTAAGCGAACAACTTCCTCGAACACATCCGCATAGTTCTTGACGACAGGAATATCTTTGATGAGGTCAGGAATATTCTCTGTAACTTCAGGGATATTTTCAATTTGGGCCAGAGAAACATCGAGAGCTGACCAGAAATCTTTTCTATTTGAAGTCGGGCCTTCACATGGTATGGTTATATAATTTCCCAATTGTGCTTTTGCCTTTACAACTCTCTCGGCGCATCTGACCTCCGCTTCATATTTGGTTAGCCAATCCAATCCCAGAATAAGATCGAATTCATTAAAATTCATGACGATACAGATAATAGGGAATTTATAGCAAGAAAAAGAGACTGGTACGGCATAAACCCAACTGAGATTGATGGAGCCCCCAACTGGATTTTGCACCGTCATTGGTTCTTTGAGCTTTTTCAACCTCAGATCCAACTTCTTGACTGCACTCTTTGCAATAAAGCTTCGTGACGCGCCTGTGTCAAACAGTACTTTAACTGGAATGTTTTTGACATTGAGCATGCCTTCTAAAACATCGGACCTTTCCTGAGTAGACGAGGATGCAAGTACTTCCACCACTTCATTTAAATTTACTTCTTTAGGTTTCTGAGGTAGCGGGCAGTTTTTTGCAATATGCCCGGCTTGGTGGCACTTATGGCATCCTCTTTTCTCTTGTAACCTCTTACCGGATTTAGACCCATCCTTTACTTGTTTCCTTAGAGATCTGCAACTTATCGAAAGATGTCCTTTCTTATTGCAGTTATTGCATATGGTGGTCGTTACGGGTTCTTTCCCAGATTCAGCCCTTTTCCTCTTAGTACCGGGCTTTTTACAGATCTCAGACGTTGTACTTGCCTCAGGAATATCAATTTCTGACTCTGTTTTGTCACTACAACAAACTTCTTCTTCGTCGCGCAACATTCCTTTCTTGTCTAGATCTTCGTATTGATAAGCCATATAAATCATTTCTGAGAAAGGGAGCTTCACATGCCCCAATACTTTATTCCGGTATTTCCTTTGAAGGCCATGAATAAATCTCATATTTTTCCTCTTTGGGTCTTGAATTAGATGAGGAGCAAAGTGAGAAAGTTCATTGAATTTCTTATGATATTCGGGAATTGTCATGTCTCCTTGTATTAGATAAGAAAATTCATCGCATAATCGCTCAGTTGCTTCGGGTGGAGTAAATCTTTCTAAGAAAATCACTTTGAATCTATCCCAGGTGATATCACCTTCTGGATTATTCTCTATAACTGAATCCCACCAAAATAAAGCTTCTTCTTTGAGTGCCCAAGACGCCAGTAATCTTTTCTGATCGTCTCTCAGCTTTAAACCCTCAAATATTTTCTCTGCGGAACGAATCCAAGCTTGTGTTTCCATAATGGGCTCCTTGCCTAAGAATGGCGATCCACCAAGATTTCGAAATCTCTTGTATAGAACTTCTATATTGGATTCTGGCTGCGGGAGCACAACTGGCTCATTAGCTGGTCGAGCTATACGATTACTTCTTCTGTTTCTGTCACTCATTTTCTAGTACTTCTGCAATTAGCAGATCAAGTGTCAGGTCACAGAAAAGATAGTTTAAAATATAGAAACACATACTTCAATGTAAATGTGTCTACTGGGGTGTAATTTCATTCTGCTTCACTCATACTAGGATATTGCTGATCCTATCTGTATAGAGTTACCCGTCCTAGAACACTACTGGTTCTATTTCTGACGAGTTCGTTCAAATGTTATATTCCAGAACTAAGCTTAACCAAAGCTCTGATACCACGTTGAGACGACCCGATTTCCCGTTCTCACGGAAACAAGGTTATCTTTTGGAATATAACACTGAAACAGATAATAGCAGAACAGAATTAAATAAATACACCAGAATGAACAACAAAATATACTGGATAAAAGTAATCATCAGAGTTACACAGTATACAGGATCTTACTTAGTACAAATACAGTTCAGCTATACATAAATGTCTTCAGCGGAAATAAACAAAATATGTACAATAGGAGCTGAACAGCATAAAAAGAATAAATGATAGAATCCATCTTCAGCTCCAGCTATCCAGAAAGAACCAGCTAAACCTGAATACAAGGTTGACCGTGTAGAAAAAGGGGCACCCGAGTTTGAGAGTGAAACAAACTACGAGTCAGTCATGGGACTGGTATGAGAAATCCACTCAACACATATATATAATTGGCTAATCACAGGACCACGCCACTTTCGTGGAATGGGTTTACTCCATTGGATTGCCAGTGCTTTAAAACAAATCTTTCTTTTAAACATCGCTATGCTTTTAACAAAAATGAAGCCATTATAAGACTCAGTTCCCATCACACAATGCAACGCAAACCGGAGGATAGAGTTTTACCTTATAATGGCCAAAATATGATTGATACGAATAAAACAAAGGCATTTGATATTATTGCTAGTGTTTATATGTTTCGAAAACAATTTCAAATCATAACTATCAATCATAGACGGCATTAATGCCCCATACCACTATGTCGCAATATATAGGTATACAATCAAAACCGCACGATGTCGTATTTGGAAATTGGATTTCCGTCATGAACCAAGGCAAAAGATAGTCCTTACCGAATTCGTGACTCCCTAGCCCGAGCCACAGGACCCAGACTCAGGTGGGCCCTTGGAGCGACAGGGCCGGTCCACCGATGTGGATTAAAATGCCTGAACAATACGTTTCCCTGCCCTTTGGGGCGTAAACGAGCCAACGAATGACTCCATCGGACCCGGATCGTCCGATCAAAACGAGGCGCCTCGCAACAACAACAACCACATAGGTGAAAAGTATATAAATGTCAGGGCTGGTAGGTCACTGACACCACCCTAGCTAGAAAGAAACGCATGTCCTCCCTGAGGTCCTTCCTCCCGTTTTAGGTTCATACCGGGGTGTGAGGCTCGCGAATTCACGTTATACACAAAGCTACGCCACACAGGCGGTGCTTTGATCATCACCACAAGACTTTGCTTTTCAACAGAAGCCCTGATCACTGCATCTTAGCATGCCACACAGGCAATTCACGCCATGAGATTGATGTCCATCGATATACAACCTCTGAGCTCGTACGTCCCAGAGAAGGGCGTTAAGCAAAAGAATAAATTCTCCGCCGCCAAACAGATGTATATTTAACAGAGATCAATCAACACAGAATAAAATCCAATGTCGGACACACAGTCCATTTACAAGTCCGTTCTGGGTCTGAACGAAACCGGAGGCACTAAATACCTCGCAAACCCTTCGATCAACACGTACGTCTGAACGATCACCACTCATTATCCTTATTTCGGGATGCCTCCCAATCAGGACCTCGGTTACCATCCAAACGAGGTGAAGATCTCCGGTCTTCGACCACCGTCTTCATCTTCGAATTTCAATCGTCGTTCAATTATTCGAAATGAGAATTAACTCGGCCTTTTCAAATAATTCACGTATATTTAGAATTTCAATTCGATTTATTTCAATAGTTAAATTATTCGACAACACCAATTTTGTTCTTTAATGTAATTTTGACACCAAACACATTCAACCATCAAATATCACATAAATCAAGCAAATTCAGTTTATTTCCATTCCATATCGCTTATGATATTTTATAACTATTTATCGCTATTTTTATTTATTTTAAAATAGCTATTTTATTCAAAACGACGCTTCGGGCCATAAGGCGGCCGTGGCGCTGTTTTTCTTCAGATTTGATTTACACATATCTGAAAATCTAACCGTTGGATCTTCCCAAAATTTACATCATTAGAAAGGTCTTTTCAAAACGAACCCAACGGTTCCAGTTTCGGGAAAATTCGACGGTCGGATCTCCCGGTACAATCGTTTGAAATTTCGATTTCAAAATACGAACTGCAGCGTCGTTATTCGATTAAATATAATTATATTTATATATATAAATAAATATAATCGTTTCTGGCGCTGTTTTTCTTCAGAATTGAATTAAACATTCCAGACAATCCAACCGTTGGATTTTAACAAGGTTGGTGCCGTTGGAAAGATTATTCCAAGGCGAACCCGACGGTTGAGGTTTCGGGAAAATCCAATGGTCGGATTTCCCGCACTAGTCGTTTGAAATCACGATTTCAAAATACGAACTGCACGGCTTCGTTTCGTTTTAATTTTATTTACATTTATATATTTATATAAATATAGTTCATTCAACAATTTCAATATCGTTTTCACTTCAAATATTTTTCTACCACCTTAAATTTTGGAAAAATTTCGCCATAACCTCCCCTGCACCGGGAGCGTCGGGAAATCGCAAATAGCGTCCCGGTCCTTCTAATCTCAAAAAGAAAAAGAAAAAGCCAAGCGGCTAGCCAACAGGCTTAAAATCATCACCCAAACAAATCAGTAAATGTGTACCTATTTGTCGGGCACAAAATTTATTCCTCTTCTCTAGCCCTTTTGCTATAACCTGTTCAATGAATATGCATGTACATATATATACAGTCCATATCATTTTTCATTTTCTATTCAACTTTATATTTGATTTCTATTTGGTTTAAAAACACCATTCATTCTAATGTTACATAAATAGGTGCAAATCATTTCATTAGCTAATTAATGAATATTTCAACTCATATATGTTTATTTTGAACAAGTGGCTATTTTTAACACTTCACATTTCAACGATTTATGCATACAATAAAAATGTGATTTTTATTGTAAAACAATTAATTTCAAAACACTATTTTTCTATATAGTTCATATAGTCGATAAAAGGTGATTTTATTATCAAACAATTTATTTCAAAATATGAATACCATTCAACACATGAATTTCTAAACAACGAATGAATATCAATTCAACACATGAATGTTTTCTATAGTTTCTATATATAGATAAAAATGTGATTTTTGTTATCGAACAATTTATTTCAAAATATGAATACCATTCAACACATGAATTTCTAAACAACGAATGAATATCAATTCAACACATGAATGTTTTCAATAGTTTTTATATATAGATAAAAATGTGATTTTTATTATCGAACAATTTATTTCAAAATATGAATACCATTCAACACATGAATTTCTAAACAATGAATGAATATCAATTCAACACATGAATGTTTTCTATACAATGAATAAATATAGTTTAAGCATATGAAAATAATTCAAACACACAAATATTATTCAAAATTTCGGCAGCGTAACGGCAGGGTGGTTACACCGGCACCGTCCCTAGTACGGCTCCTCGCTCTACCTTAAAACCTCGCGGTTTTTGACAATGGGAATCATGCATCTAGTTCGCACGCAGGCGGCATGTATATATTTATTTCATTTCCACAAACTAATCCTAAGTGGTTTCAACCAAATATTTCACAACCACAAATGGGTATTTTTCAACCACCATCAACCAATATCAATCACAAACAATCCCAAACAATCATTCGCTATCCATCAAATTTTCACAACAATTTCAACCAATAAATATCGTCCATGGTTTGTGGACGAGGGGCGTATATATATATATATATATATATATATATTTATATATAGCAATTCACTTTTACTTCACACATATATATATATAAATTTTAAATCAGAAATCTCACCAATAGCTATCCAACTTCGCGACTCTTCCTTATAGAAATCTTCGCCTTTTGTCGCTTTCGCCTGTATTCTCTACATATGTAAAAATAGAATTTTTACTACGCTATTCAATATATAAAAATCGAATTTTGACTTCGCTATTCAATATATAAAAATATGATTTTTACTTCGACTTTCAACATATAAAAATATGATTTTTACTACGGCTTTCAATATATAAAAATATGATTTTTACTTCGGCTTTCAATAAATAAAAATATGATTTTTACTTCGGCTTTCAATAAATAAAAATATGATTTTTACTTTTAAATTTCTAATCTCCTTTTAGTTTATAAATCATTTTAAAATCAGTTTTTAAAATGTTTTTCAAATCAGTTTTTTTTTATACTTTTATAAAATCAGACTTTATTTTCTTTTTTTTAAAAATCAGGCTTTATACTTAAAAAAAAAAATCATATCAGTTTTATACTTTTTAAAAAAAAATCATTTCAGTTTTAAAATACTTTTTAAAAATCCAGTTTTAAAATACTTTTTAAAAATCCAGTTTTAAAATACTTTAAAATTCAGTTTTAATATACTTTAAAATTCAGTTTTAATATACTTTTAAAAATCATTTCAGTTTTAAAATACTTTAAAATTCAGTTTTAAAATACTTTTAAAAATCATTTCAGTTTTAAAATACTTTTTAAAACATTTCAGTTTTTCTTCTTTAAAACATTTCAGTTTTTCTTCCTTTAAAAATTTCAGTTTTTAATTCTTTTATAAAAAATCTGTTTTAACTTGCTTTTATAAAATCAGTTTTTAATTTTCAGTTTTTAAACCTAATTTTATAAATTCAGTTTTTTTTTAAATTACGTTTATATAAAATAAAAATAAAATAATAAAAATGAAAGGAAATACTTACAGGGGGGGAAGAACTTCGCAGTTCGTCGGCGGCAAGGCGGAGTTGGGCTTCGCGGTGGCGTTGTGGCTTCGAACGGGGGAGGCGCTTCAACGGGGGGGGTGGCGCGACGTCTTCGCGAGGGCTCGAGGGCTTCCAGGGGGGCGCGGCGATAGGTCCGTCGGCGGCTCGTATTTGATTAGGGTTTTTTTTTTTGAAATCGTTTAAATGAATCGGGGGGGGCCAGAAAGGATATGAAGGAGGGAAGGGGGAATTAAAATATAAATTTTTTTTATTATTATTATTTAATTATGCAAAAAGTTGACTTTTACATACGACCTCTAAACAAGGCCCACCGCCTGCCGTCCATAGCGTTTTACCCCCATTCCGAACACAATGGGATATGTATTGCAAGCTAATTTGATCGTTACGATCAGTTCCCGTTGAATTTACATTTAAATCATTATATTGAATTTTAAACGTACATTTCAAATTACCGGGGTCACATACTGACTAGAAAAATTCCAGAAAAATATTTTCTAGCTTCGTATTGACGATACGGTCCTAACAAAACTAGTTTCGTCGAATTCTGAGACCGTTTGTAAAATGGCCAATTTACAGTCGATTAAATTCAACAGAAACTGGTCAAACGCGTTTTCTTTTGCCACGCTCACATATTGATTCGAAAAATTATGAAATTTGAAACCTAGCAATAACTTGACACTACGGATCCAACAAAAGTGGTTTCGTCGAAATCCGAGGTCATCTACAAAATGTCCATTTTTAAGGGCCTGAATTCCATAGCGACTATTCAGAATTTTCAACTGGACATATCTTTTGATTCCCGCTTTCAAATTTCGATTGGTCGGATTCGTTAGAAAGATATCATCAATTAGATACTAATGTTTTTGGTCTCACTAAAATCCGGATTGTTTTGCACCCGGTATATTCAATTGAAGTTTGAAATCGAATTATCGAACTACCGCGCCATTTTCAATTCTATATATAATTATAATTAATTATATTGGTTTTCAAATGTCGATTTCAACTCAGTTTTCATCGCCATTATTTAAAATATTTATTTTAAATATTTAAAATCCATTATTTTAGCCAATTTAAAATTTTTAAATTGGTTCAGATTTTCTGGGTCGTTACAAAGATCGAGAATCTTCACATCGAATGGACTGCTTGCTCATGCCCTGGATATGAGTAGCTCCCTTAAGGGGTTAAAATAGCAGTGGTCCTAAAGTATTTCTTGATTGTCTGGATATGCAAGAGCCGCTCTCCTTAATTGGATGAGAAATAAGGTGCTTTTGGTTTTGTTCAGACCCAGAAAGAACTTGTAAATGGATAGTATATCCAACATTGTATTTCATAATATAAACGATTAGTTGTTATTGATAATATATCTGTGGTGGCGGAGCATTTATTCTCTTAGCTTAACGCCCTTCTTTGAGGCGTCTGAACTCAAATGTTTTATTATTAATAGAACTGATCATATGTATGAACTCACAATGTGGTATGCTGGCAGATAGATCAAAGCTTTTGTTGAAAGTGGAGCTTTGTCGTACATTGACTTGTGGGCCTCACACCCCGGTATGGGCCAAAACAGGATGAAGGATGGTAGAGAGGATATACGTTTCTTTCTAGCTAAAAGTGATGTCATGGTATATAGCCCATGCAATTTACTTGTGTGGATGTTGGAATCGAGGCGCCTTGAATGAAGGCCCAATATGATTGGGGAACATTGTGTTCCGGTAATTGACTAAATCACTAGAAATGGGTGGGCCAGTTCTACCACTCCAAGGAATACACGTTGTTTTCCCTGGAATATTTTGTTAGAGATGTTCCGAAGTTTGTATACGGCAGATCCTTTGCCTTGGTTTATGATGGAATCCAATTTCCAATACGAGACCTTGCGTTTTCAATTGTAAACCTATATGGCGGCATAAGAGGACAAGGTATTATGCCATCTAAGATAGATATATTTATTTTCGAAATTGTTTTCAACACTTTGACATTAATAATAATATCAATAGATTTCCCTATATTAAGCATGTTTGGTCAATATAAGATAAACTCTATCCTTCGGTTTGTGCTTGCATTGTGTGATGGGACTTGAGTCATATATAACGTATTCATTTTTCAAAAAGCATTGCATGGTTTTATACACTAGCATTCGTGTGGAGTAAACCCGTTTTGTTTTGTACGGCGTGGTCCTGTGATATGCCTTATTTTGAAATAAATTAAAATATCTTATGGTTTCTCATATAAGTCCTATAACTAACTCGTAGTTTCTTTTTTCCTTGCAAACTCGAGTGCCCATATTTTCACACGGACGGCCTAGTACCTAGGTATGAGCTTGTATCTTTTGGGATGTGTATAGAAGCTTTGAAAGATGGTTTTAGACTTCAAGCTGGAGAAAATTTGGATATTTCTTTTAGATTGTCCTAGACTTTATTATGTTGATTATCTTTTATTCTACTGTGTACTATTTGAACCTCTATGTATAATTATTATGATCCTATGGTGTTGTATCTCTGATACTATCCTTTAATGCAGTTTGATGTTTATTATTATGTAATGATTATCTTCTGCTTTTATGTTAATTTGTTATATTCCAATGATTATCCTTTCTTCTGAGGATTTGGAGTTTGGGTCATCTCATGAAATTTCTTCCCTTGTCCCCTTCGATGCTTTAATCTTAGGTTTAAAATTTTGAGAAAATCTAAACCCACTCTTCTAGTGTTTGTGTTTGTGTTTGTTGTTATATTAATTGAAAAAATTAGATTGGGTCAGTGAAATTAAATCCAAAATAATCCTTGGAGTAAAGATTCTTATTGAGATGATATAGTGTTAAATTGAAATAAATTGGAGTTGCACAGCGGAAGCAAATGAATTGTTTCGGCAGTGTAGAATTGTAAATCAATAATTGGGACGGGGATATTAGACATTAGTTAATTAATTGTTGTTTATAATTAATTACCTGGTAAGTATAAATTAAATGAATTGTTATGAAGAGTAGTGTTAGGTTGTTCTTGTTCTAAAAATGATTGTTTTAGTGAAAAATAGAACACCATGGTGTGATTTGAAAAATCAACCGATTTCTGTCGTGTTGGATTGCATGTCGAGTATTTTAAGAGTTCTGATTGATATGTCTGATCAATGATATCTATAAGGATTTCTTTAAATCCCTAACGAAAAGATCGAGCACAGTAATTTGTGGTTCAAATAAAAAGTCTTTATGGAGGAAGAAATGAATAGATCTTGAGAATGGTGTTAAAACACTAAACTAATATGTGATATTAAAGTGAATGGTGTTAAACCACTACATTAATATGTGAGATCCTGTGGCAGCGTTTCTATCTGGTTGAAATTTAACGGAGATGAGTGTGCATTCTAAATAATCAGCTTTGTGAAAGTGATGTTGTATATTTTGAATTTTATTTACAAGAGGTTTGGAGTAAAATTTGATGTTTGTCCAACCAAGTATTTAAAATTTTCAAACTTTAAAGAGTTGAGTGTTGATTTAATGTAAAAGTTGAAAATGGTTTAGCTTTTATGGTAAGCTAATCTCTTTCAAAATATATAAATGGTGGATAAGAAATTTAAGAATGAAATTTTATTTTTGTGTTTGTCTTAAGTGAATTGCAGGGACGTAATTCATTCAATGAGAGAGTCTGTAACAATCCGGATTTTGGGGTAACCGAGCTAAATATACCATTGTATGCTTTTGGTAACGAAAGAATAAAATAAGAGTTTGAGAGTCTAACTCGTGTAGTGTTTTAAAATAGGTAATTCAGAATTTGGGTTTTCATAATTTCGTTGTTTGGAATAAATTATATGTTCTTTATTTAATAAGTAATTTGTTCCGATATGTTTTTTTAAATCATAACCTGTTGATTGAAGTGAATTTTGAAAATATATAATATTGATTAGTAATCAAAATTTAGGTCGAAAACTATATTTTCAATATTAGTAATAATTTGCTATTTGGAATAATGATTAAACCTTTGATTTGTGTTTAAATTGTAAGACATATTTGTTGGCAAATATAATAAGAATGATTTTTAAATTTGTGGTTGAAATAGCTGTAAAATTTAAGTGTTTTTTTGGATATTTGCCAATATGTAAGATTTGAATTTGGAAGGTTATTGTTAAATTTAAAAGTTAGTGAAATTATTAACAACAACATTGGTGTTTCAACCAGATTGTTTTCTATACAAAAATATAAGTATTAATTGTGGATTAATATTTGTAATAGTAAAATATTTATTAGAGTTAATTGATTTAATTTGTTAAATCGATAAAGATTATAAAACATGTTGTATAAATATAAATATGGTTTAAAAGACAAGATATTTGATTGATAAACATATTCTTATTAGAGTGTTATGTCAAAATTATATTCAAACATTGTTTTAGTGTTTTGAGGTTTAATGTAGTTTGTGTGTTTGTGTTTATGAATAAACAAAACTTAACTAATGGTTGAATGTGTATAAATAAATTAATAGTGTGTTAGTAGTGTTTGTTGTATTTATAATTGGGTTCATTGGGTGTAATTAGCTTAAATTATCTCTTGTCGGCCTTGATGGTTTGCTTATCCTAATGTTCCTTTGATGTAATTATTTCTAGAAGGGGAAAATAAAAACATATGACATTTTTTAATTTCCTCTCATTCTCCTTTTTCCTGTTGCTGCAAAGAAGGATTCATGGCTCCACTCTTAAACTCAAGTTAATTCATATTAAAATAAAATTATGTTTAAGCTTTATCCCAACAAAGATTAGGCCTTAACCCCTAAGTTAATCAAGTAATTTCAAAGGTAGGAGAGATCGAGGATTACTGTATTTCCTTATAGCTTGCATGTTCGAGAAATCTACAGATTTGGGATCCTCAAGCATTATTGTACCTCCATGCAGCCAATTCATGCTTGGATAATTCAAATCCAAGCAAGATGAGTTTATAGTAACTCACACACTCTTGTTTATCTATTTTTGTGTTTAATAGATGATCTGGGTTGATCTCTGTTATTAGTATTCATTTCCTGTAACTTTCTTTCTTTTTGTGAATTCTGTGACAGCAAAAGCAATGCTTAATCTACCTTAAGGGTTTAGATATATCTTTTTCCTCAACGGTTTCATTTGATTCTTGTTTCATTATGTTATCATATAATCATAGTTTAGGCATGCAAACTTTGGATAAAATCATATGATGCTTGAAAGCTTGAAACTCCGGTCGAAGTGAGAATAAAGCAGATTCATCACCTGCTATAAATGGTGATCATTGAATTGACTAAGTGGTCAACCCAGGCCTTAGAGGGGTCGACCTTTGAGTCAACCACCTAAAAAGCATGGGTCGACCTGGCGGTCGACCCATGTAATGGTTGAAGCGCAGGGAAATTCCCTGCTTCCTATTGTCATTCTACTATCTTCTGCTCCCTTATTGCCCTTTTTCCTAATGTTTTTGAATTATTTTTAGCTTTCTTGTGTTGATATTTTTGACAGGAATTAAAGTGGAAATCAAATCCGATCTAGAGTTCCGATATTAGCCTCAATTCGGGTTACAAATCGATGTTGATTTGGACGAAATTCTGCAATATAATTGTGTAATTGTTCACATGCACATTCTGTAAGCTGTTTTCTATGAAACATTTTCAAGTGTTTTTATAATTTAATAACTATTTATTATATGCTTTTCTAGGTACTTTATGATTATAAAATCTATATTTTCTCTTCTATAATGGTAAGATTTTAAAGGAAGCATTTTCTAATATTTTTTGGAAAAAAAATTTAAAAACATTTTGTAAACCAGGTTTTCATTGTATAAGATACAAACTTTTGCACACTTTAAGACGATGTATTTGTGATTAAACGGTTATGTAAATCTCGTGGAAATGAACACAATATATTTTATCTGTTAGTTACAGACCCATTTAACCGAAGCAGTTGATTCGACATTTCTGTTGATCGATATTTTGGTGATTGATGTATTTGTTTTCAGTTGTAGAATAGATGGGCGAATAGTTAGCAGTAGTGAGAACGTGTGGTATGAGACACAGTTACCACCACAGGGTTACTAGCCGTTTGTCCATGACACATCCTATGTTATTGCCAGTACTAGACCTTCGGTTTAATTTGACGTATTTCTGGGCAGATTCAAATGGGTAAATCTATGTAGATCCAAATAGCTGTAATTTCTAGGTAGATCCAATATTGTGTTATACTTTTAGGTTGATCCAATACCATGTTGTAATTCTGGGTATATCCAACATTCAGATGTGATTCTTAGTAGATACAATAGTTGTATTCCTGGCCAGACTTAAATGTGACTGTAATAACCATCATGGAATGAGCATTAATTCCGACCTAGAAAAGGCCCATTGGAACTTAGATCCATTCAAAATGGATCGTTGGTTCCTATAAGTAAATTATGTTGGACCTAGATTAACCCTAGTGGGGGTGAATAGGGTTTATTGAATTTTAACGAGATATTAAAAAAATATCAGATCATAGATAATAGCAGTGTAAGTAAATGCGGAATGTAAATAACACACAGATATACCCAGCTTTGGCAGATTCTACCTACTGTTGCGTTCACTAAGGTTTCTACTAGGTAATAAAATAGACCCTGCTTACAAACCCTATAAAATCGCGAACCCCGCTCCTATTCTAATCCTAAGCTCAAAACCCTAGACTAATCTATATCCCTTAGATCATATTTTATTCTAGCTACAAACCTGTAGCCAGTATACCCTAGTTATTACAGACAAAAACTGCTAGTTAAAATCCTATAATTATATGACCTAGTTTTTTCAAAAAATAGAAAACTGACTGGAACGGTTTATAAATGAGATACAAACAATTCAAAATAAAACAAAACCCTAGTTTTAAAATTGAAATATCCCTAATTTGATTCCTTAAAAATAAGAGGGCTTAAGTGGAAAATAAATAGCCGACCCTTTTGATTCCTTTTGCTTGTCCACTTGAAAATTATCGGCTTTTCTTATTAATGGCGGCTCGACCTAAGGTTTTATTATAGAATTTAGATCGTGACTTCAAAGATGATTCGGACTTGTTCTCTGGCTTTGATTATTCAATGCTTCTTTATTGATCGATCTGATGCTTTGCAAGTAGATCGAAAACCTTAAATTATTGTGAGTGCTCTGAAATTTTTATTTGATTCCTCTGCTTGATTTTTGATGCTTATGGTTTAGATGATCCTTTCCTGTGATGCTATTGGTGTATAAATAGGATCAATTTAATCATAAATCACTCCAATTTCACTTTAATTGACTTGGCTAATTTTTTGCGAATTTGTTGCCTTGAATTGTTTGCGTGCTATTCCATGTTTGTTGCGTGAGTTTCTGCGTTGTTTCCACAACATTGAAATGCTTGACTGAATGCGTGAATTTGATCATTGAATACTAGAAAAATTCGTTGAATACTTGCTTGATTTCCTAGAATTCTTAAGCATTGTAAAATTTGGAAGGATTTAATTTGTGAAACAAATCGTGTTGCAATAACTGATTTGCCAAAGATAATTCTTGCCAAAATTGTTGAATTTAAAATTCTAGAAAAAAGATTCTATTTTCATTTCCCCTTGCGTGATTAAATGATTTGTGGCCTTGTTAATGAGTTTCTGGAAATCAAAACTATTGGTTTCTTTGCCCATTTAAATTGTTGCCAAAATTCTTGTGCATGCCAATTTCCAAAAATATTTATTCCTTGCCGAAAACTGATTGATGCCAAGTATTGAAATTATGTGATCTCTCTAACTGCTTATGAAACATTTTGAACATGCAAAAAAAAAAAATTTCAAAAATCTGGAAACAAAGAGAAATTTAAATTTGTCCCACTGCTTGATTTCCGCATTACCATGTTTTGTTCGATTTTTGTAAAATTCTGTTTGAGTCATGCATTCGACATAGTGACTGCATTAAATAATCTTCCTTCGAACAAACTTGTATATGCATTGGTATTTCATGTAAAAACATGTGAATATGAACTATTCGTAAAACTGACTTGACTTGAATCAATGTATACTTGGACTGTCTTGAGCATGCTCTATCCTGTCTTGATCACAGATTTGTGTATTGACTTTAAACCTGCCTTGAATGGTGTTTTGAAGCCAATAAGGCTTGACTGTGAATATGTAGTAACTTGTTTATCTGCCAGTTTTGTTTACTTGAACCCATCTTGGTGATATACTTGTTGTACCATTTTGTTTACTTGTTCGAAGTGTTGAACTTATTCTTGTCTATGTATATATTGATACTGGTCAGACCTGCAAGCTTGTTCGACCGTATGTGTTAACTTCACCATCTCGTTGTTGTATGCACACTTGTGTAGCTGCTCTTCATGTATACACGTTCAGAGACTATATATATGAGAGCACTAGAAATATTTTCTACCTTGTGGTATCTACGTATCACTGTGAATATCACAAGTTGTCTAGACACATATGAATGTCCATTAAAAATAAGACCAAGTCATGAAAAATGGTGAGAAACACAACAAAATTATTTCTGTTCCAGATAGTGTGACGACCCGGAATTTTGACCTTCGAAAATCGACATTTAATACCTATTTGTATTCAAATGTCCCAGATTCAAATGACGAATTCCTAGTTGTCTGGGGATATAACACATTAGAACAATCACAATGAAATAAAAAACTTCTCATTCATATAACATGAGATTATATTAGAGTTTACAATGGATACAATATCAAGGTGCAACACTATTTACAATAACAAGATATCACATAAGCAGCGGAAACAACTAATCAAGGTGAATCCAAAACCAAACTTCATCTTCACCTGGATAGCTTCAAGTCACTGATGCCCACAAAAACCAACCACTCCATGGAACAGCTAAAGATGCTCCACTACAATAGCAACTCCACCAAAGCAGAGACACACTAGAAAAGACTCCAAGATGTAGGCTCCAAATACAGCTATTAAACCTAACACTAGGCTGCCCATGTGGAAAATTATGGGCACCTAGAGTTTTGTGTCGAAACAAATAAACTCTAGGTCAGTCAAGGGACTGGTGTGATAACTCAATATATATTTGTTATGTGCAATAAAATTCGCAATGCTTTTTAGAAAATGAAACTAACATAAGGTCCCGCGGCATACACACAAGGTAATCGCACACATGGGCAAGGTTTCTCCTTATGATAGTCAAACATGCTTGATACATGGAAACCATTTTCCGTATTATTATTAGTGCATAGTGTGAAAATCAATTTCACAAATAAATTTATCGGTCTTAGCCAACATAACACCCCATCCCACTATGCTGACATATTCCTGCTGTTAACCAGTAGGCTATACAAATGAAATCATCAAAACTTGTAGTGGATAATGAATTTCCAACAGATGACTAGGCAACGGAAATTCCTTACTGAACCGATGGGTACGTCTCTAGAGGAACGCCCCGAGAACCAAATTGGGCTCTCTGCCAACACGAGGCCGGGTTACCCATTAACTGGGTAACTCAGAGCACGCCTGAGTATATCACTTTCTGGTCATTACCAACCTTTAAACCGAGGCCTCACAACATCAACATCCATATAAGTAGAAGTTATCAACATTGGTTAATACCTGGGCTCCATACCATAGTATACCTTTTATCTAGAAGGAAATGACTACCCTTAACCTCACTGCATCTTTCCTATTTTAGCCATTTCCAGGTTGTGAGGCTTGCCGAGGTCACGATATACACAAAGCTATGCTTAAACAAGCCATGCTTTTATCATCCATAGCTCACCATATAACTTAAGTATGCCACATTGTTCATTCACAACGCATCACTGATTTCTATCAATGTATAACCTCTAAGCTCATAAGTCTTAGAGAAGGGTGTTAAGCAAGAGAATAAATTCTCCGCCACTAAGCAGATTTATATTTAACAGAGATCAGTGCTACGTAGTCAATAACAATGTCAGACACACAATCCATACAAGTCCGTTCTGGGTCTGAACAAAACCACCATCCGAAATTCCTTCACATACGTTCGGGCGTCTTGCCACTTAGTTGATATAAAATCCACCTGCAAACGGAAGCTACCCATTTGAGACATTCAGCAAGTCGTCCTTATGATATGAAGGGTCCCAGTCTTCAATATCGTCTTCAATGCCTTCAATTTCTCCATAATATCAGATAAATCCTATCCCAGTCTTTCCGAATAATAAATGTAACTTTAAAACCATGTGGATATATAGGACCAAATCAAGTCTCAACTCATACTTCATGTTTGCAAACTCAAATTATAGTTCAAAATACTTTATTACTTGTTAGAAATCATTTACTAAGGTTTGGAAAAGATTTATAAAGCTAGATCACTTTAAAACTCAATATTTAACAAACAACGTTACAAAAGCATTTCGAAGTGTTTCAAAATACTAACATTGGCTAGTTTAAGAAAAATGACTTTTTTGGTTATCCAAAGCTTCATGATTTTACCATAAATCATTTTTAAAAAATCAATTATGAATTAACAAATTTTTTCCATATTTTTAATAATTTGTAGCAGCCATTTTATAATTATAGTTAACTAACTCCACTTATTGCGACCTTTTCTAAATTATTTTAAACATAACTTGAAAATGATAAGTCGAAATTAAAATCTGCTTTCACTCATTTGAAAGATCTTCTTGATGAAAATCAAACGCTTTTCGTTCCGTGGAAATCTGATTTAAGTTGCAAAAATTATAAGCGTGTAAAGTTTTTAACAAAATACGCTAAATTCTACTATAAATTCAAATAGTTTCAATTTAAAATTCAAATTAAATTTTGAATTAACCATCCCATCCATTAGAACAGTTAGAGATAGTCAGGGAGAGCAGGAAACTATATTTTCCAAACTCAAGCCTAGGCACTATCCTCTCTGTCATCCTAGAATGTTCCGGTATTTATTTTGACAAATTTTATTTTTTACCATAATATAAATTCCTTCAAAACAATTTAGGAAAATCACTTTCAACTTTCAAATTGAATAAAATATTCATTTACAATATTGACTTGGTTCGAGACTTACTTGATATCCATATATATTCACCTAGGTGTGACAAGTATAATGCATATATTATCACTAACAACAACCACGAAGCATCCATTCATCCATCACACGAGCACATATGGGTATGTATATAACAGTGTACGTACAAGCGTTTTCCACTAAATGCTTATATTGCAATAATTACTAATTAACCATATCATCAATAACAATTCACATAGCATAAAAGGTGAACAAATATAAGTGTCGAGTTCTCACCTTGGGGTTCCACTCCACCAATCTTTATTGTAGGACCACTAGACCAGCTATAGCTATCCTGGACTAATAGAATTTCCTTGCCGACTCTTTATAAACTAAAATAATTATTAAGCTTCTTTTTCTTTTCCTTTTTTAAGAGGAGGAAAGGTCAGAATTTTGGAGGAGGATGCGAAGGCAACTTTGGCCGAATTTAGGGAGAATGAGGGAGGAGAACATGGAGAGGAATAAGGAAGAAAGGCCTAGGAAGCCATGGATTTAAGATAAAGGAGGAGAAATGGAAGAGAAGAGTGGAATGGTGTTTAAGGGAGGAAAGGAGGTATATTTATACATGGAATGGAAGAATATGGTAATGACACCTCTTAGGACAAGTGTAAATCATGCATGGAATGTTGCATGCAAAATTACAAGTGTCTTAACACTTATAATAAAGAGAAGGGAGGTGCTTTTAGTAGCATTTTCCTTAAAACGTTATGAAAACTAAGAGTAATGCTTAATTCTAGTGTTACTATTTCATGCTATCGTTGACAAATCCGATCGAATGACGAATAGTATTAACAAATCACAAGCTTAATAATCATTGCCATATGTAAAATCTATCATTTAACTTGTCAAAATTTCTAAACCGTCACATTCACCCCCCTTAAGAAAGTTTCGTCCTCAAAATTGCATATGAAGGGAATAAAAAAAGGAAATAAATAAAGAAATAGGCTTACCTAAGGGTCGGAGTCATCTTGAAGATCAACTGTACAGTTTGGGTAGAATTTCTGCATAACCTCTTCCGTTTCTCAAGTACAATCTTTGGGATCACCGCTCCGTTGCACTTTAACTAACTTAACCATCTTATTCCTTAACCTCTTTTCATCTCAGTAGATGATCTTTATGGGATATCTTTTAATGGGTTAATTAGGTGTAATTTCTAGATCTTATTGAGCGGCTTCTTCCATAATCTGATCAGGGTCTTGAACATACTTTCTCAGATTTGATATGTGAAAAACATTATGCACACCTGAGAGCCATTCAGGTACTGAACCTTATATGCCAGTGGTATAATTTTTTCCAGAATAGGGAATGGTCCAATATAGCAGGGTGCTAATTTTGCTTTTCTTTCAAATCTTATAACACCGCGCATTGGAGAAACTTTTAGGAATACTGAATCCCCAACTTTGAATTCTAATGCCCGCCTTCTACTGTTTGCATAACACTTCTGCCGATCCTGGGCCGTTTTCATCCTCTTTCTAATCAGATCCACCTTCTCCGCGGCCTTTCTAATCATATAGGTCCTAGAACAATTTTATCTCCAGACTCAATCCAACAAACTGGTGACTTACATGACCGTCCATACAATGCTTCGAAAGGTTGCCATCTTAATACTTGCCTGATAAATATTGTTATAAGTGGACTCAACTAGAGGTAACTAATTCTCCCACAAACCTCCGAAATCGGGAACACATGCTCACAGTAAATTTCCAAAATTCTATTAACTCTTTATGTTTGTCCGCCTGATTGTGGATGATAAGCAGTACTAAAATTTAACTTGGTTTCCAAAGCATCTTGAAAAGCTTCCCAAAAAGACTATTGAAAAGAGGATCGTGATCACTCACAATGCTACTTAGTATCCCATGCAATCGAACGATTTCCTTAATATGCAATTCTGCCACACTTACAGCAGTTCGAGATGACCTTGGCACTTTTAGTTAGACGATCCACCATAACCCAGATATCCAAATTCCCATTGCGAGTGCGAGGTAAACCATCAATGAAACCCATTGAGCCTTGATCCCACTTCCATTTTGGTATTTCCAAAGCCAGAAGTAATCCTAGAGTCTTCTGCTGATCACTCATTATTTGCTACCACGTAGCACAAGGGCTAACATAGATAGATATGTCCCTTTTAATCGACTTCCACCAAAATGTACGTTTAACATCACAATACATTTATTAACTCCAGGATGGATGCCGAATTTGGACTTATGGCACTCATCCAACACCTCCTGCTTAAGTTCTTTAATATTCGGCACACATATTCTTCCTTTTAATCTTATGATGACTTTATTATCGATTTCAAAACTCAAATTTTCACCTTCCTGAATTCTCTTAGAAATTTCATGTATAATTTATCCTTCTTTTGCTCACGGTTAATCTTCTCTAGGAGAGTCGGAGTGATAACGAGGTAGGCAAGAACATCATACTTTCAACTCAGAGCATCTGCAACAACATTGGCTTTCCCAGGGGTATACTGAATATCTGGATCGTAAGATGCTAGAAATTCCAACCATCGTTGCTGATTTAAACTCAAGTCTTTCTGAGTAAACAAATACTTCAAGGGTTTGTGAATAGTGAATAATTCAAATTTTTCTCCAAGCAAATAATGTCTCCAAATTTTTAAAGCTAATATTACTGTAAGTAGCTCAAGGTCATAAGTCGGATAATTCTTTTCATGCGGTCTCAATTGTCTGCTGGCATAAGCAATCACTCTTCCTTCTTGCATCAAAACGGCACCAACTACTTCTTTACAATCATCCGTAGAAATGGATAATCCTTTATAGACAATGATAATAGACAAACGCGGGGCAGTGGTCAATCTCTTCTTTAACTCATTAAAAGCTTCTTCACAGTTAGTAGACCAAACAAATTTGGCACTCTTCATGGTCAACTTTGTCAAGGGAGAGGCTATCTTTTATAAATCTTGGATGAATCTATGGTAATATCCTGCCAATCCTAAGAGACTTCTAGCTTCCTTTGGAGTTGTTGGTTGCTTCCAGTCCAAAATAGCAGAATTCTTTCTGGGATCTACTGGGATTCCTTCCTCGGATACGATATGCCCAAGAAATTTTACTTCTTTTTTCCAAAAATGGCATTTGGAAATTTTAGCTTTAAACACATTTTTCCTTAATATTTCCAGGGCAATCCTTTAATTCTCAGCGTGTTCTTCCTCGGTTTTTGAATAGATCAGGATGTCATCAATGAAGACTAACACAAATTTATTCAACACCTCACGGAATACTCAAGTCATCAAGTCCACAAAATAGGCTAGGGCATTTGTCAATCTGAATGGCATTAGTAACCATTCGTAAAAAGTGTCGGGTCCATGAAAAGCAGTCAAATGAATACAATCCTCAACAATTCTGAGTTGGTGAAAACAAGAGGCTAAATCCATCTTTGAAAACAATCGGGCATTACTTAACTGGTCAAATAAGTCATCTATTGGTGGCAATGGGTACTTGCTCTTGAGGGTTTGTTTATTAAGGTCTCTGTAGTAAATGCACAATCGCAAGGAACCGTCAGACTTTGCCACAAATACTACAACTGACCCCCAATTAGAATGGCTGGGTCGAATAAATTTTTTCTTAAGAGATCTTGGATTTTCTTGTTCAGTTCTTCTCTCTCTTTCGGAGCCATTATTCTACTTGGATGAACAACAGGTCAGGCATTGGGTACTAAGTCAATTCTAAACTCAATTTCTCGGTGTGGAGGAAGGCTATTAACTTTTTCAAATACATCAGGAAAATCTCTAATGACAGGTATAGTTTTTATGTCGATATCAGGGTAACCTAAAGTATACATCAAGCTATCTCTTTTTGGGCTGGGGTCAACACAAGATATTTCAATAAAATTTCCAAGACTTGTCGTTACTAAAGCTTTCCTATCTACGCAATCGAGTTTAGCCTCATATTTATTTAACCAATCCATTCCAAGTATAATTTCAAATTCATCGAAGTCAAGAATGAATAAGTTAAAAGGGAATTCACAGTGTGAATAGATGATAGGAACATTTTTGCTATACAAATACAAGCTAGAAGGACCTCCTACTGAATTACTTACACATAAGGGTTTGTTAACAAATTTAGGTTTAAGTTTCCATTTTTCTACCAGTGGTTTTGAGATAAAACTACGTGAAGCACCAGTGTCAAACAGAACTCGGACTAATTTATCAGAAATAAAAATATTACCTTCTAAAACATCCTTCCCTCTATCATTCTTTAAAGTCAAAGGCTTATGCTTGATTGCATAAACCTTTACCACATTACGGGACAATCTTTAATCATATGACCGGGCTTATGGCAGTGATAACATTCTGGGAGCCCTTGGTTTGGCTTCCTTGAGTTCTTTGGCTTCTTACAGTCGTGGGAATAATGACCTTTCTCTTGGAAATTGTAGCAGAGAACATCTTTAAGATGATCTACCATCGTTCCATTCCTCTCAGCCTTCTGTTCTGGCTTCTTCCTCTGGAACTTTCTCTTCTTCCAATTGTTACTACCATTACCTTCCTTACTTCAGTACTCTTCTTCTTATCAATAGTAGCATATCTATAACCCATGTCGACCAAGTCAATGAAGGATTGTTTGATATGTGCAATCATCCTCTCATGGTACTTCAATGCCATCCCCTTAATAAATCTTTCATTTTTATTTAATGGGGTGTCTACCAGCTCAGGTCCAAAGCGAGAAAGCTCATTAAACTTATTTAGATACTCCTCGAAAGACATATCTCCTTGCATGAGATTCATAAATTCCTCGTACATCCTGGAAATTCCTGCCGAAGGCATATAATTTTCTTCGAAAACTTCTTTGAAATGCTTCCATGAAAAGTCGTCTTCTGATTTCCCTTGAATGATAGTCTCCCACCATGCAGCAGATCCTTCCTGTAATTGCCATGTAGCTAACAGCCTTTTTGGTTATCTTCTAGGTTAAGTCATCTGAAAAACTTCTCACATGCGTTAATCCATGCTTGAGCTTCCGTGACATCATCAGATCCCTTAAATGGTTTCCTACCCAATTTTGCGTAATTCTTGCTCAAAACTGGAAGACTGGTTTGTGTTAGGGTTTGAATCGTAGTCTCATTAACTGCGGTAACATTACGACCGTTGGTGGTGGTACTGCTTCCTCCTCGATGTTTGCCTCTATAGGTCATTTTCTGCTATCTGGATATAGTATGAAAATGTCATTAGACATACGGACGAATTACTTTTGGAGTTATGAAATAGTTAAACTCTTTGCATTTCATATGATTCTACTCATTCTAGGGTATTATTACCCCATCTCTAATGAGTTATCTAATGAGTTAAACACCAAAGCTTTGTATAAACCAAAGCTCTGATACCAACTATGACGACCTGAAATTTCGACCTTCGAAAATCGATATTCAAAACCTATTTGTATTCAAATGTCGCAGATTCAAATGTCGGATTCCTAGTTGTCTGGGGATATAAAACATTAGAACAATCACAATGAAATAAAACAACTTCTCATAAATATAATATGACATCATATCAAAGTTTACAACGGATACAACATCAAGGTGCAACACTATTTACAATAACAAGATATCACAAAAGCAGCGGAAACAACTAATCAAGGTGAATCCAAAACCAAACTTCATCTTTACCTAAATAGCTCCAAATCACTAATGCCCACAAAAACCAACCACTCCACGGAATAGCTAAAGATGCTCCACGACAATAGCAACTCCACCAAAGCAAAGACACACTAGAAAAGACTCCAAGATGTAGGCTCCAAATACAGCTCCTAACCCCGACACTAGGCTGCCCATGTGGAAAATTACGAGCACCCGGTTTTAAGTGCGGAACCAAATAAACTCCAAGTCAGTCATGAGACTAGTGTGAGAACTCAATATACATTTGTTATGTGTAATAAAATTTGCAATGCTTTGTAGAAAATGAAACTAACATTAGGTCTCATGGCACACACGCAAGGTAATCGCGCACATGGGTGAGGTTTCTCCTTATGATAGTCAAACATGCTTGATACGCGGAAACCATTTTCCATATTATTATTAGTGCATAGTGTGAAAATCAATTTCGAAAATAAATTTATCAATCTTAGCCAACATAACGCCCCAATCCCACTATGCTGACATATTCCTGCTGGTAACTAGTAGGCTATACAAATGAAATTGTAAAAGCTTGTAATGGATAATGAATTTCCAACAAATGACTAGGCAAAGGAACTTCCTTACTGAACCGATGGGTACGCCCCTTGAGGGATGCCTCGAGAACCAAATTGGGCTCTCTGCCAACACGAGGCCGGGTTACCCCTTAACTGGGTAACTTAGAGCACGCCTGAGTATATCACTTCCCGGTCGTTACCAAACTTTAAACCGAGGCCTTGCAACATCAGCATCCATATAAATAGAAGTTATACACATAGGTTAATACCTGGGCTCTATACCATATAACACCTTTTATCTAGAAGTAAATGACTGCCCTTAACCTTGTTGCATCTTTCTTGTTTCGGCCATTTTCGGGTTGTGAGGCTTGCTGAGATCACGATATACACAAAATACGCATAAACAAGTCATGCTTTGATCATCCATAGCTCATCATATAACTTAAATATGCCACATTGTCCATTCACAACACACCACTGATTTCTATCAATATATGACCTCTAAGCTCATACGTCTTAGAGAAGGGTGTTAAGCAAGAGAATAAATTCTCTGCCACCAAGCCGATATATATTTAATAGAGAACAGTGCTACACAGTCAATTACAATGCCAAACATACAATCCATACAAGTCTGTTCTAGGTCTGAACGAAAACGCAATATGGAATTCCTTCACATACGTTACGGCTTCTTGCCACTTATATGATATAAAATCCATTTGCAAATGGGAGCTACCCATTTGAGACATTCAGCAAGTCGTCCTTACGATATAAAGGCTCCTGGTCTTCAATATCCTCTTCAATGCCTTCAATTTCTCCACAACGTCGTATTATTACTTGGAATGGTTTTCAGACATAAATTTAATCATGGTCTTTTCAAATAATAAATACAACTTTAAAACCATGTGGATATATAGGACCAAATCAAGTCTCAACTCATACTTCATGTTTGCAAACTAAAATTATAGTTCAGAATACTTTATTACTTGTTAGAAATCATTTACTAAGGTCTGGAAAAGATTTATAAAGCTTGATCACTTTAAAACTCAACATTTAACAAACAATGTTACAAAAGCGTTTCAAAGTGTTTCAAAATACTAACATTGGCTAGTTTAAGAAAAATGACTTTTTTGTTATCCAAAACTTCATGATTTTACCATAAATCATTTTTAAATAATTAATTATGATTTAACAAATTTTTCCCAAGTTTTTAATAATTTACTCAGCCATTTTATAATTATAGTTAACTAACTCCACTTATAACGACCTTTTCTAAATTATTTTTGGCATAACTTGAAAATTATAAGTCGAAATTAAAATCTGCTTTCACTCATTTGAAAGCTCTTATTGATGAAAATCAAATGTTTTTCGTTCTGTGGAATTCTGATTTAAGTTGCAAAAGTTATAAGCGTTCAAATTTTTTAACAAAAATACACTAAATTCTGCTATAAACTCAAATAGTTACAAATTAAAATTCAAATTAAATTTTGAATTAACCATCTCGTCCGTCGGATCAATTAGGGATAGCCAGGGAGAGCAGGAAACTATATTTTCCAAACTCAAGCCTGGACACTATCCTCTCTGTCATCCTAGAACGTTCTGGTATTTATTTTGACAAACTCAATTTTTGACCATAACATAAATTCCTTTAAAACAATTTAGAAAAATCATTTTCTACTTTCAAATTTAATAAAATATTCATTTACAATATTGACTTGGTTCAGACTTATTTGATATCCATATAAATCCACATATGTGTGACAAGTATAATGCACATATTTTCACTAATAACAACCACGAAGCATCCATTCATCCATCACACGAGCACATATGGGTATTTATATAACAGTGTACGTACAAGCGTTTTCCACTAAGTGCTTATATTGCAATAATTACTAATTGACCATATCATCAATAACAATTCACATAGCGTAAAAGGTGAACAAATATAAATGTCGAGTTCCCACCTTGGGATTCCACTCCACCAATCTTTATTGTAGGACCACTAGACCAATTATAGCTATCCTGGACAAATAGAATTTCCTTGCCGACTCTTTATATACTAAAATAATTAGTATGCTTCTTTTTCTTTTCCTTTTTTAAGAGGAGGAAATGTCAGAATTTTGGAGGAGGAGGAGGCAATTTGGCCGAATTTAGGGAGAAAGTGGGAGGAGACAAGGAGAGGAATAAGGAAGAAAGGCTTAGGAAGCCTTGGATTAAAGATAAAGAAGGAGGAGAAATGGAAGAGAAGAGTGGAATGGTGTTTAAGGGATGAAAGGAGGTATATTTATACATGGAATGGAAGAATATGGTAATGACACCTTTTAGGACATGTGTAAATCATGCACGAAATGTAGCATGCAAAATTATAAGTGCCTTAACACTTGTAATAAAAAGAAGGGAGGTGCTTTTAGTAGCATTTTCCTTAAAATGTTATGGAAACTAAGAGCAACGCTTAATTCTAGTGTTACTAATTCATGTTATCGTTGACAAATCCGATCGAACGAAAAATAGTATTAACAAATCACAAGTTTAATAATCATTGCCAAATATAAAATTTATCATTTAACTTGTCAAAATGTTTAGACCGTCACAGATACTGTATGAGTGTTTCTTTTTGTGACAGGTAAGCAAGAAACTAGACTGACTGTGAAGATAGAGACAAAAGATAAATCTATGTTAGTGTATGTGTGAGTGACTGAAACAGTGTGTATGAGTGAATATGTACAATTGAGTGACTAAGCGAACTTTAGTGAGGAGCGTTGTACAAAAATGAAATTAAATATGAAAAGTATTATATTATATTCCGGTGAAATGTACAAATAGTGGAGTCATAAATTTGACTATTTGGAATGTTGAAATAAAATATTATATTTGAATAAAATACTGTTAGAATATTTGAATTCTTGTACAGTAGTATTCTATTTACATATAAATATTATATTTTGTATGTGATGTAGTATAACAGTACAATTACAAACGCATTTATAATAATAAATATATGTTTGTTATCATCAAACAAAAATTATATAATTGTTAGATACAACATCTCCCCTTCTGACGATGACAAACATATCCCCTTATTTGAATGCTCTCCCTACAACAAAACAACCTCAAATATGTGCAAGAGTGGAAAGTAATAATTGAAGTTTTAGTATTAGAATATTCGAAGAATATCTTAACCCATTCCCCCTTTTGTTGTCATAAAAGGATACAAAAAATTAAAATAGTGATGAAATAATTGACTAAAATTATAATATCAGCTTAAGAGGAAGAACGATCATCATAAATCTCAATCAGTCAAGCAATAATCATAATAATCTAAGAACAACGACAAATTTCAAATTGTAAAATGATGGATTTACGATGAAATTTATATAAATGGAGAGAGCATAAAAAGAATTGATTCCAATTATTTTCAATTTTTTTTATAAAAATGAGCACAATCACCGTGATGGATTTGGACTAAAATTATAAATTCAATTTAAGTGACGCAATCAAATGATCTCAAATCCCAATAGCTGTCAATCAACAAATCATAATACATCATAATATATTAACACATTTCACAAAATAGAAAATGGAATGATATGCTGATTTTTACAAACTAAGAAGGATTTCATATAAAAATTTATTTATTTATTTTCCTTTTATTTTTATTTAAGAGCACACTATCCACGCGTAACCAGATCTTGAATTTTTAAATGAGATCAGATGTAGCTTAAATATAAGTAATCTCATAACCATGCATGACCAGAGCTTGAATTTTTAAATGCAGTTCGAGAAACACTTATGAATATTATATTTTTATTATTTTCTGTTTCTAAATGAAAAAATCCTCAGTATATAAAACCAATATGGATGATATAAATGTGATAGATACAGGAACGGTTTGTGAAACAAATTTCTAAATTAATCATATTATGAAATATGCTCAACTGTACCGAGATTCTTGAAAATTTTCAATTATCACTAATTCTTAAAAGTAACACAGTCACATTTCCATCACAAATACTTTCACTGTTTATTTAAGATGATTTTTTTTTAAAATAAACTCTCCACATTAATATAAAATCATGATGGATGGCAGAATAATGGTAGATAAGGAGATGTTCGTGAAATAACCGCCAATTCAAAGATATTATAAAAATTGTCCTATCATCATGAAAAAATTAAATAAAATTCCTCTCGTTGTGAATTATACTATAATCGTAACTCATCATAATTTCAATAATCTGATAATAATTTTGACGAGTTCTAGATACAGCTCATTTTGGGTTATTAGTTTCAATTTCTGAATTGATAATCAGTAAATGATTTTAAAATTAAAAAATAAGTTGCAAGAGGGATTTAAAAAGATTTATACAAGGCTAAAAAAATGTGTGGAAACTATACAAGGTGAAGATTGGAACAAAGAATCAAAACAGATGAGTGAGAAAATTTCAGAGCATGAAAGGCTGATACCACCTGTTGTCTCTGTTAACGGGGATTTTAATACCACCCTGGTGGCTAACAAAGATATCTTAGAGACTAATTTTACATATTGCACTCGACACAAATAATAAAAAAATTACCAAGCCCAGGCAGTTAAATCAATTACATCAATCAGAGCAGCAAACAATTTTTACTGAAAACAAATAGTCATCAAAATATTTTCAAGACGATTTCTTTTATCAGAGCAGCAAACAAATATATACCAAAACAAGCAGTCTTTAAAAAAAATTCAAATCAATGTCAGAGCAGCACAAAAACAAATTTCAAAGCAGACTTGTCAAGAGAATGTTTCAAAGAAATTTCTGACGATCACAAAAGATGATTCATGATCCAAGATTAAAAACATAGTTCATTTTAAATCATTTGAAGGAATATGAAAATCACTAGATTTAATGAATCGATTGCACCATATTATAAATTTCAATTCCAAGATTTGAGTGAGATTCATGAATTAATAATTTCAAGTGATTTCAAACAAACAATTATTCAAATCAAATGATCATGAAATAACAGTGAGTTTTAAGACCAGATTTTCAATTAATTTTTCACAATCATTTCTGACAAGCACAACATAAATTTCAAAATATTTACATCAAGCTTGAGAGATTTTCTTGATCCAAAAATAAAGCGGTTTATTTGAAATCGCTTGAATAAACGTAAATTTGAAGATACAAAGAATCTGTAATGACCCGTATTCTACGCATCATAGGATCGTAGGATATTTATTTCTTTCACATACGAAGTCGTATGGTCAGGTAACTTTGGGAGACGACTATTGGGGTCATTTCTCATGTTCATGATTTTTCCCGAGTTTTAAATGACCATTTTACCCCTAGTTGGCACTATTTTGGCCATAACTTTTGACTGGAAAGGAATTTTGACCTAAAACCACTTTCATTGGCTCCGGATGATGGTTTCTCTTTCCGTAGAGTGGTCACATTAGCCAAACGGACTCACCGTTTTGGAGATATGGCTGAAACAAGTTTCAGATGGTGAAAAACAGCTTAATTGGCTTAACCGGGTGATTAACAGCTAGGCCCAAAGGGGAATTTCGGGTTTAGGGGTATATAGGGGCTGATTAGGGTTAGAAAACATTTCTTTAGACATTTTCCAGCCGCCACTTTCATCCTTAGACACTCTAACAATGGCCTCCTACATCTAAAACACCCCAAATCACTTTCTAATTGAAGATTAGGCTTAGCAACAACAAATTAAGAAGAAAAAGCACCAAAGCAAGGTTAGAGCTGCTGTTGGACATCAGTATTCGCCCCAAATCAGAGGAGTTTCAGTTCTGAGAATTTTATTTGTGGCCAAGGTGAGTGATTTGCATAGTTTTTGCACTAATTACGGTAATTAAGGGTAATTAGTGAAGATTAGCGAATTGGTACACTAATAAATTCTGGAAAAATGTTTAGAAATTCTTAAATAATATTTCATGCCTCTGTTAGAAAATTTAGACGATTTGATTAAGTTTTACTAAGTATGTGCTTAAACATGATTACGAAGGATTATAGGAAAATGTGAGGTTTTAGCCACTTTTGATCTATTTTGATTCATTTGGATTGTTGTTTGGTGTTTGTGGTTGCTCTTACATATTGCTATGACTATATGGTATATTTTATGATTGATTAGAATAGTTAGATTGGTCGAAAACGCCGTCGAATGGCGTAGAAAGCTCGCTGGAAAGTTGCAGAAATGTGCAGGTTCCGAACCGGATCGGATCGGAGTAGGGGGTCGGATCGGATTTGTGAACTGACCGAGTGGATTCGAACTAGATTGGAACTTGTCACTGGAGGAGGCTTGGCGAGAAGGAAGGCCGTTTACTTAGAGTTGGAGTGGACGAGGGGTTCGGATCTGAACTATAAAGAGCGGATCGGATCGGAGTAGGTTGAAGAGCGGATCTGATCGGGGTAAGCTAGGGAGCGAAGCGGATCGGAGCAGACAAGGGGGTGGGATCGGATCGGGCTATGGAGCAGGATCGGATCGGAGTAGGCCAGGGGACGAGATCGGATCGGAGCAGGCAAGCTGGAGGAGGGACGAACCGAACCGACTGGAGCGTGACATCCGAACCGAACCGACGTCTAAGGGGAAGGATCACCGAACCGAACCACACGCAGGAATACACCATGGAGCATTGCACCGAACCGAACCGTGTTATACGTATATATCCGAACCGAATCGAATTCAGGACCACTTCTATGCGACGACTCTTTTGAGGACCAACTCCAACTCGATCAAAACCCGAGATGCAAAGGAAGCCCAAATGAGAAGTTAAAGCTCAAGATTTAGATGGGAATCAACGATTTCGCTTCATGGTTGGGTTTTGCTGCGGGACGCGTGCCAAGGAGTTATCGATGTCTATAGCTTTGAACCACTATGGTAGGAGGTACGAAGACGGATTCAGGGCCATTATGGCATCGGTAGAACCAAGGGCTACAACCAATGAAGTGGGTCATTGAAATGTTTGGTCATGACTCCATATGTTTAGCTTGGTCATAGCAGGGCTTCTACAAGTCGGGATTCGTCGTTACCTCAGTTTGTCTAGTGTTCCAAAGTGGTAGATATCGTACGCTTTAGGCACTGAGTGAGAGATGTGAGGATGATTGCTATGGATGATTTGTTTTCTATCATTGTGACATGCACACCCCACCCCCGTATTCTTACACTATTTATTATGGCACCTTAGAGTATTGCACGGTATGTGGTACTAACTCTTTGGTTGTAGGTCCAGGTTCAGGTATGGTTTAGTATACCTGTTATTATTCTGTTTAGATGCTTATCGCTCATACCAGGCTTTATGTCTGACCAGGAGTTTTATGTCTCCTCTTATTACTCTGGGTGCTCACACGAGCAGACTAGAGATAGGTTAGCTGGTGATGCACGGGTAGATGATCCGGAGACGAGCAGGAGGCTTCCACGTAATATATATAATATTCTCCCTGTGTTGTTGAAGATCACTGCTTAGGCATTGGTGGTGCATCTTCTACTTTAGCTTTCTTTTGTTTAGAGACAGTAAATTTGGAAAATTGTAATAAGCTGTATATGGATTTCCGCTGCTCTGATGATTAATGTTGATTTTAGTTATCAGCTTATGCACTGTCTCACCTGTTTTATGTCAAGTATGTTGTTATTGTATTTTATTCCATGCGCTGTGAGACATTCTACAGGTTCCTTGATTAGTTCATTTCCTTCTCCCCTTTCTTTGGCGACCGTTCTGTGCTAGTCGGGGCATGTGTACAGCGCACTTCCGGAGGAAATGCAGGCTGGTGCGGAGCGGGCCGTCACACTTGGTATCAGAGCTCTAGGTTGCGTAGTTAACCTAGGGAAGTTATCGGGGAGAGATGATATACGTATACAAGAGAGCGTATTTGTGATTATTTTGGTTTTCAAAAGCTATATATATACTATTAGTAGTATAAGAATGAAGTCGTGCTGCACTAGCACCACTATGGAGTCGTTAATTGTTTCCTTTTTCAGATTGACGATGAGCCGATATGTTAGAGGTACCGGTAGAGGGGCCAATAATGGGAATGCTGCTGACATGAGGACAATGTTTACTGACCTCATGAGAGAGATGCTTAGAGATGTACAGAGGGCAGCTCCCAATGGTGGAAATGGTGATGGTCCAATAGTGCAGGCGCCAATGGTCGACTTCGCCAAGCTAAATAAGGATTATACTAGTCTTGGTGGGAAGTCATTCCACGGAACGGAGTCGGCTACAGATGTTCAGGATTGGTTGGATAGTTGCGAACATATCTTCGAGGATTTGGGTATCGAGGATGTGATGAAGAGAAAGCTAGCGTCCCGTCAGCTGCAAGGACGGGCAATGAATTGGTGGAATGCTATAAAGGCAGCTACTCCCGAAGATCAGATTACTTGGGAGCAGTTTAAGGCTCGCTTTAGCGAGAAGTTCATTCCAGCTGCACAGAAGTCAGTGCTGTTTAAGAAATTCTTGGAGCTCAAGCAGAATGGCAGAGCTGTCTCGGAGTATATTGCTGAATTTGACACTTTGTCAAAATATGGGTTATCTCTTATTGATACTGCCGAGAAAAAGAATGAGAAATTCATAACCGGTTTGGATCAGTACTTGGGGGAAAGACTTATTAACCACATCGATGAGACGTTTGAATCGATTGTGGGGAAAGCATTAAGGTCAGAAAGTCTCTACCCTAAGCCCAAGACTGAGGTTGCATCTGCGGAAGAGCCAAAACCACAAGCAAGTGGTGGAGGCAAGGGTGGTTCCCAGAATAAAAGAAAGCAGAGTCAGACTAAGGATGGCCAGAAGAAAAAGAATAAGCAAGACGTTGAGTGCTTCAGCTGTGGTAAGAAGGGCCATTATGCTAGTAATTGTCGGGCCAAGCCGGCGGATAGGAAGTGCTTCAACTGTGGCCAAATGGGACATCACAAGGACAAGTGTCCACAGCCCCCTAAAGAAAAGCAAATGGTGAAAGCCTACGCTCTTAATGCTATACCTTCTTCGTCGAATGCCCCAACTGCGGCGGAGAAGGGAAAGAATGTCGTCATTCAAGGTATGCTTTCTGTTTATGATGTTCCTGTTAGAGTTTTGTTTGATACCGGAGCTTCCAGTTCTTTCATATCTAGTGACCTGGTAGATAGGTTGGGATTGGAGCCCGAGATTGTCGATAGACCTTTAGTAGTGACGAACCCGATTGTTGGTTCGACTAGCCTTAGCATGATTTGTCGAAATGTGGTCCTATCGAGTCATGGATGCATGTTTGTTTGTGATTGCTTTGTTTTGGGCTTTACTGGGTTTGGCATTATTTTGGGAGTAGATTGGCTCCAAAGATACGGGGTGGTGGTAGACTGTGAGGGCTTTTTGGTGACAGCTAGAGCGGATGATGGACGGAGGATAGTGTTTGGTGGTCTACCCAGTAAGGGGGTATTGGCTAGTTTTCTAAACTCCCTTGATATTCCGCATAGTGAGTTGCCAGGTTTGCCCGTGGTTGGCCAGTATCCGGATGTTTTCGAAGAAGTGACCGGACTTCCACCACATCGAGAGATTGAGTTTCGTATTGATTTGGTAAAGGATGCCAGGCCTATAATGATGCCACTTCGTCGTATGGCACCTAGAGAGCAGCGAGAGCTCGAGGTGCAAGTCAGTGATCTTTTGTAGAAGGGATTTATCAGAAGGAGTGTTTTTGAATGGGGAGCACCAGTTGTGTTTGCTACCAAGGCGGATGGTTCCCTTCGTTTGTGTGTAGACTACCGCGAGTTGAATAAAGTGACGAGGAAGAACAAGTATCCTCTACCGCGGATAGATGAATTGTTCAATCAGTTGAGTGGCGCGAGAGTATTTTCTCAGTTGGATCTCGCGACAGGCTTTCATCAGCTTAGAGTGGAAGCTGAGAGTATAGCTAAAACGGCATTTCGAACGCCGTCTGGATTTTATGAGTGGTTGGTCATGCCATTCGGGCTGACCAATGCCCCAGCATATTTTGTGGATCTTATGAATAGGGTATTCAGAGATCAGTTGAATAAGTTTGTCCTTGTGTTCGTTGATGATATTTTGGTCTATTCGAGGACAGAGGAAGAACACAAGGAACATTTAAGAGTAGCGATGGAGGTGTTGAGAAAACACCAATTGAAAGCCAAGTTTTCTAAGTGTCACTTCTGGAAGAGGGAAGTGAGGTTCTTGGGCCATGTTGTATTAGAGAATGGTATTGCCGTGGACCCGACAAAGGTGGCTACGGTACAAGATTGGCCTACGCCCAAGAACGCAACAGATGTAAGAAGTTTCTTGGGATTAGCCGGATATTATCGTAAGTTTATCCAAGGTTTCTCCAAGATAGCAGCACCATTGACCCAGTTGACCAAGAAGAATCAAGCTTTTGTTTGGGATGAAAGGTGCGAGAATGCATTCAAAAGTCTAAAGGACAAGTTGACAAGCACACCAGTGTTAGTCATTCCTAAGGGGGATGAAGAGATGACGGTATACACGGATGCCTGTGGTACCGGACTGGGTGCTGTATTGATGCAAGGCGGTAGGGTTGTAGCTTACGCAAGTCGGAAATTGAAACCGCACGAGAGAAGATACCCTACCCATGATTTAGAATTGGCAGCGATCGTGTTCGCGTTAAAGATGTGGAGACACTATCTCTTGGGAGAAAGATTTGAGCTGTTTACAGATCATAATTCGTTAAAGTATCTCTTCTCTCAGAAAGATCTGAATCTCCGTCAGCAGAGATGGTTAGAGTTCTTAGCTTCCTATGATTTTGACATCGCATACACACCAGGAAAGGGCAATGCGGTGGCTGATGCATTGAGTAGAAGACATGCCAGCTTAGGGGCTATGTTCCTTGAATGGAAGCAACTGGAGTTTATCGCGGGGTTTGATTTCAGACCAAAGTGCGAATTGGATCCAGAAATGTTAGCAAGTTTGACGATCAGACCCACTTTAATTGAGCGGATCGGCTCTAGTCAGAGGGACGATCCTAACCTATTGGAAGTCATCTCCAAGTTAGAGATGGGTATCGATGAGGAGATGAACAAGTATGGGCTTGATCGAGATGGATGGCTTAGAAAGAATGGAAAGCTTGTTGTACCCAATGTCAATGGATTGAGAGATGAAGTGCTTAGAGAATGTCATCACTCAAAGCTGACTATACACCCCGGTGGTAATAAGATGTATCGAGATATGAAGCAGACCTACTACTGGGAAGGGATGAAAAGAGACGTCGGGAAGTTTATATCCAAGTGCATGAATTGCCAGCTAGTTAAAGCCGAGCAAAAGAAGCCTAGTGGGTTGTTACAGCCTTTAGAAATTCACGAATGGAAATGGGAGCAAGTCTCAATGGATTTCATTGATGGTTTACCAAGGACTAGATCGGGACACGATAGCATTTGGGTAGTTGTGGACCGACTGACTAAAAGTGCAAGATTTATACCAGTTAAATCGAGCAGAACGGCAGCTAAGTTAGCAGAATTGTATATGAAGTGGGTAGTGAGATTTCATGGAGTACCTAAGAGCATTGTAAGCGACCGAGACCCGTTGTTCACTAGTGGGTTTTGGAAGAGCTTGCAAGAGGCTCTAGGGTCAGAGTTACATCTCAGTACCACATATCATCCTCAGACCGACGGTCAGACGGAGAGGGTGAATCGTATTTTGGAAGATCTCTTGAGAGCGTGTATATTGGATTTTGGTGGATCATGGGATGACCATTTGCATCTAGTAGAGTTTGCATATAATAATAGCTACCAATCCAGTATCGGTATGGCTCCGTTTGAAGCTTTGTACGGAAGACCGTGTAACTCACCATCATGTTGGATAGAGACTGGCGAGAAGTTTATGCTTGGACCAGATGTGGTGAGGGAAACTTCAGGTAAGATCAAGATCATTCAACAACGAATGAAGGCAGCCCAAGATAGGCAGAAGAGTTATGCTGATAAGAGAAGAAGAGACCTAAAATTCTCCTTTGGTGACTTGGTGTTTGTCAAGATTTCTCCGTTGAAGAGCGTAGTACGATTTGGCAGGAGAGGCAAATTAGCACCAAGATTCGTTGGCCCATTCCCTGTTCTTGAACTAGTCGGGAATTTGGCATATAGAATTGACTTACCAGAGAAGATGGCGGGAGTTCATAACGTATTTCATGTTTCCCAACTAAGGAAGTTCGTTCACGACTCAGATATGACTATTTCACCTGATCAGTTAGAGGACTTCGAAGTAGAACCCGAAGCGGTTGGGAACCGTAAGCCGGCCCGTATTGTCGAGCACGACATGAAGCAACTTCGAAGAAAGGCGGTGAAGCTAGTCAAGGTTCAGTGGGGCAAGGACGAGATTGATTGTACTTGGGAGACAGAGGACATTAGGAAGACGCACCCAGAACTCTTTGCCTGGTAAGATCTTGACTTCGATTTAGTTTTCCACATGCTAGGATAGGCTTGCTTGCTTGTTTTGCATGTTTGATTGTTGTATGTGGTTGTTAGGCATACGGGATCCTTTGTATGTTTTGGGTTAAGGAATTTCGGGGGCGAAATTTCTTAAGGGGGGGAGAGTGTAACGACCCGTATTCTACGCATCATAGGATTGTAGGATATTTATTTCTTTCACATACGAAGTCGTATGGTCAGGTAACTTTGGGAGACGACTATTGGGGTCATTTCCCATGTTCATGATTTTTCCCGATTTTTAAATGACCATTTTACCCCTAGTTAGCACTATTTTGGCCATAACTTTTGACTGGAAAGGAATTTTGACCTGAAACCACTTTCATTGGCTCCGGATGATGGTTCCTCTTTCCGTAGAGTGGTCACATTAGCCAAACGGACTCATCGTTTGGGAGATATGGCTGAAACAAGTTTCAGATGGTGAAAAACAGCTTAATTGGGCTTAATCGGGTGATTAACAGCTAGGCCCAAAGGGGAATTTCGGGTTTAGGGGTATATAGAGGCTGATTAGGGTTAGAAAACATTTCTTTAGACATTTTCCATCCGCCACTTTCATCCTTAGACACTCTAACAATGGCCTCCTACATCTAAAACACCCCAAATCACTTTCTAATTGAAGATTAGGCTTAGCAACATCAAATTAAGAAGAAAAAGCACCAAAGCAAGGTTAGAGCTGCTGTTGGACATCAGTATTCGCCCCAAATCAAAGGAGTTTCAGTTCTGAGAATTTTATTTGTGGCCAAGGTGAGTGATTTGCATAGTTTTTGCACTAATTACGGTAATTAAGGGTAATTAGTGAAGATTAGCGAATTGGTACACTAATAAATTCTGGAAAAATGTTTAGAAATTCTTAAATGATATTTCATGCCTCTGTTAGAAAATTTAGACGATTTGATTAAGTTTTACTAAGTATGTGCTTAAACATGATTAAGAAGGATTATAGGAAAATGTGAGGTTTTAGCCACTTTTGATCTATTTTGATTCATTTGGATTGTTGTTTGGTGTTTGTGGTTGCTCTTACATATTGCTATGACTCTATGGTATGTTTTATGATTGATTAGAATAGTTAGATTGGTCGAAAACGCCGTCGAATGGCGTAGAAAGCTCGCTGGAAAGTAGCAGAAATGTGCAGGTTCCGAACCGGATCGGATCGGAGTCGGGGGTCGGATCGGATTTGTGAACTGACCGAGTGGATTCGAACTGGATTGGAACTTGTCACCGGAGGAGGCTTGAAGAGAAGGAAGGCCGTTTACTTAGAGTTGGAGTGGACGAGGGGATCGGATCGGAACTATAAAGAGCGGATCGGATCGGAGTAGGTTGAAGAGCGGATCGGATCGGGGTAAGCTATGGAGCGAAGCGGATCGGAGCAGATAAGGGGGTGGGATCGGATCGGGCTATGGAGCAGGATCGGATCGGAGTAGGCCAGGGGACAAGATCGGATCGGAGCAGGCAAGCTGGAGGAGGGACGAACCGAACCGACTGGAGCGTGACATCCGAACCGAACCGACGTCTAAGGGGAAGGATCACCGAACCGAACCACACGCAGGAATACACCATGGAGCATTGCACCGAACCGAACCGTGTTATACGTATATATCCGAATCGAATCGAATTCAGGACCACTTCTATGCGACGAGTCTTTTGAAGACCAACTCCAACTCGATCAAAACCCGAGATGCAAAGGAAGCCCAAATGAGAAGTTAGATCTCAAGATTTATATGGGAATCAACGAGTTCGCTTCATGGTTGGGTTTTGTTGCGGGACGCGTGCCAAGGAGTTATCGATGTCTATAGCTTTGAACCACTATGGTAGGAGGTACGAAGACAGATTCAGGGCCATTATGGCATCGGTAGAACCAAGGGCTACAACCAATGAAGTGGGTCATTGAAATGTTTGGTCATGACTCCATATGTTTAGCTTGGTCATAGCAGGGCTTCTACAAGTCGGGATTCGTCGTTACCTCAGTTTGTCTAGTATTCCAAAGTGGTAGATATCGTACGCTTTAGGCACTGAGTGAGAGATGTGAGAATGATTGCTATGGATGATTTGTTTGCTATCATTGTGACATGCACACCCCACCCCCGTATTCTTACACTATTTATTATGGCACCTTAGAGTATTGCACGGTATGTGGTACTAACTCTTTGGTTGCAGGTCCAGGTTCAGGTATGGTTTAGTATACCTGTTATTATTCTGTTTAGATGCTTATCGCTCATACCAGGCTTTATGTCTGACCCAGAGTTTTATGTCTCCTCTTATTACTCTGGGTGCTCACACGAGCAGACTAGAGATAGGTTAGCTGGTGATGCACGGGTAAATGATCCGGAGACGAGCAGGAGGCTTCCACGTAATATATATAATATTCTCCCTGTGTTGTTGAAGATCACTGCTTGGGCATTGGTGGTGCATCTTCTACTTTAGCTTTCTTTTGTTTAGAGACAGTAAATTTGGAAAATTGTAATAAGCTGTATATGGATTTCCGCTGCTCTGATGATTGATGTTGATTTTAGTTATCAGCTTATGCACTGTCTCACCTGTTTTATGTCAAGTATGTTGTTATTGTATTTTATTCCATGCGCTGTGAGACATTCTACAGGTTCCTTGATTAGTTCATTTCCTTCTCCCCTTTCTTTGGCGACCGTTCCGTGCTAGTCGGGGCATGTGTACAGCGCACTTCCGGAGGAAATGCAGGCTGGTGCGGAGCGGGCCGTCACAGAATCAATCACACAGGATTACTAATTTCAAATCTAAGAAGTATGTGAGATTCAAAATATCAAACAATTTCAAATGATTTCAACAAACAAATATCTAGGATAGATGATCATGAATAACAATGAAATTCAAGATGTAAACAATGATTCAAGTCAAATGTTTTTCAATTCAAAAATAATCAAGCCAATCCAAAAACTCAATGAAATTATCACAACCGAAAAATAGCAATGTGCTGTAATGAGTATAAATTTTCAAGTTCTTCCAAAATTAATTAGAAGAAACTAAACGCAACAGAGGTGTGTGAAATTTCATTAATTTTTCAGATCTTTAAAATTTTAGAATTCAAAATAACAGTGTTCATGATATAACAGAAATGCTTCAGCACTATTATGAATTCAGATATAAAAAATAAACTTCAAAACAATTTCAGATATTACAAGTTTAAATTCAAGATCGGGGAATGATTAAAACACGAGAGTTTTACTAAAATGAAGCGAATTTACAGAAAATCATGAATACTGGAATTTGAAGTAAGAAAACTCAAAATAAAATATATGGCATTGTCAAATCAAAATAGAAATATCAAAGAAAATAAAAAGAAGGGTAATAGGAATACACAAAGAAAAAATATACATAAATGTGAGTCTAGAGATCATACTTGAAATAGACAGGAGAAATTAAATCTCTAACTCAAAACAATCTTGGCCAAGGAACTCTGAATGTTTCAAACATATGGAATAACTTGAATGTAGTTTCTATTTTGCAAAGCAGTTCCTCAGCCTCCTTCGGTACCTAAGAATTTTGAGAATCGAGTGGTCTAACAAAATTAGTAAAACCACTCATAGTTTCATTCACATGTTTTGGTACCCAGACTGGTTTGTATAACAATCCATCTGAATTTACTTTTGTACCCTCAGGAACCCAAACTTGTTTGAATTTAGATAAATTCACTTTATTTGTTTTTGGGGTCTGAAATGGATTAAGTAAATTGTTATCAAACAAATTCTTATCCCGTTTGTGAATGAAAAATCTTTTGGAATTTTCAAAGTTCAAATTTTCAGAACGACCCATTTTGAAGCCATTTAAAGGATTTTTAAAAACACAAGGATTCAGTTTTCAAAACCATTTGTTTTTCCAAAACCAAGACCATTTTTATTTCCTAGAGAAAGTTGATTTTTCAACAACATATTCAGAGATTTTTCCCCATTAGAGAAGTACTCAAAAGTTGAATCTAGTTGTTGAATTTTGGATTTAAGATCACTGTTCTCTTTTATCAGATTTGAATAACGATTAATATAAATCTTTCTCTTTTTAGCATCATTTTGTTTCAAAATCAAGTTTTCGTTTTCAAGAAATTTTATTTTGGTCTTGGATTCAAAAATCTTGGATTCAAACTGAATTTGGTTTTTAAATTGTTTTTTCTGAGAACTCTTGATTCTCGTTTTCATGCTATTTCAAAATAGATTCAGTTTTCAACCAGCTTTCTTTTTCAAAAATTTCAAGTTTGGAATTTTCAGATGCCTTAAAAATATCCAATTCCTTTTAAAGAAAATTATTCAAACTTAATAACTCAATCTTGTTCTCTTTTAAGATCAATATTTCATTCTCAAGTTTTTGAATATTTTTATTGAGATGAACGATATCGGTTTTTAATTTCAAACAATTTTTACAATCAAAATATTCAAATTTCCTGACGTTTTCAAGCTTAATTCCAAACTATTATTTTTGCAAGTCAACTCAAGCTTTTAGATTTCAGGGTTTTAATTTTCCATTGGAGTTTATCTACATATTTAGTTTAATCATCGCACATATAAACCAAATCTTCGTATGAGAAACTTTCATTCTCATTATCTATTGAGTCTCCATCGTTTGATCCACCTGAATTTTCATCTGTTTCTTCTTCCAAGCATAAATTTGAATCTGAGTTGACCATTTTGGGTTTTGAGCTGCTGTTGTCAAGTTTTCAATACTTCGTATCGAGAGTATTCTAGATTTCCTGCGCAATTAACAATGAGAGATAAGGCGATATTGGACATCATCAATATAGGAATATAAAATGTGTATAGCACGAGAATTAAAGCTAATATCATTCCTATTAACCATATCATACCCATTTATAATAATATTACAACATTTAATATCAAAAGATTATAAATAGGATTCCATTCCTGATTTTCAATTTAAAAATCTGTACCGTTAAAAATAGTTGGAATACGACCGGACTGACTCTTTATGGACTAACAACTAGGGTTCACCATCTCTATAGTTATTGAAATAACCTTCTCAAATACCACTTGTTGGATGTAGATTAATTCTTGAGGGGGGTGAATAGGGTTTATTGAATTTTAATGAGATATTAAAAATATCAGATCATAGATAATAGCAGAGTAGTAAATGAGGAATGCAAATAACACATAGATATACCCAGCTTTGGCAAACTCTACCTACTGCTGCATTCACTAAGGTTTCTACTTGGTAATGAAACAAATCCCGCTTACAAACCCTGTAAACTCGCGAACCAAGCTCCTTTTCTAATCCTACGCTCAAAACCTAGACTGATCTATATCCCTTATATCAGATTTTTACTCTAGCTACAAACCCGTAGCTAGTATACCCTAGTTGTTACAGACACTAGAAAACTGCTAGTTGAAATCCTATAACAAGATGGCTTAGTTTTTACAAACACTAGAAAACTGACCGGAACGGTTTATAAATGAAATACAAACAATTGAAAGTAAAACAAAACCCTAGTTTTAACATTGAAATATAGACTTAGCCCTAATTTTATTCCTTAAAAATAAGAGGGCGTAAGTGGAAAATAAATGGCCGGCTCCTTTGATTCCTTTTGTTTGACCACTTGAAAATTATCAGCTTCTCTTATTAATGGTGGCTCGTCCTAGGGTTTTATTCTGGAATTCAGATCGCGGCTTCAAAGATGATTCAAATTTGTTCTCTAGCTTTGATTATTCAGTGCTTCCTTGTTGATCAATCTGATGCTTTGCAAGTTAATTGAAAACCCTAAATTATTGTGAGTGCTCTGAAATTTTTATTTGATTCCTCTGCTTGATTTCTAATGCTTATGGTTTCAATGATCGTTTCTTATGAAGTTATTGGTGTATAAATAGGATTAATATAATCCTAAATGACTCTGATTTCACTTTAATTGACTTGGCTGATTTTTGCGAATTTGCTGCCTTAAATTGTTTGCGTGCTATTCCAAGTTTGTTGCGTGAGTTTCTGCTTTGTTTCCACAACATTGAAATGCTTGATTAAATGCGTGAATTTGATCATTTAATATTGGAAAAATTCGTTGAATGCTTGCGCGATTTCCTGGAATTCATGAGCATTGTAAAATTCGAAAGGATTTAATTTGTGAAACAAATCGTGTTGCCAAAACTGATTTGCCGAGGATAATTCTTGCCAAACATATTAGATTTACAATTCAGGAAAATAGATTCTGCTTTAATTTCCCCTTCATGATTAAATGATTTGTTTCCTTGTAAATGAGTTTCTGGAAATCAAAACTATTGGTTTTTGGACCATTTAAGTTGTTACCAAAATTCTTACACATGCCAATTTCCCAAAAAAATTATTCCTTGCCAAAAATTGATTGATGCCGAGTATTGAATTTCTGTGATCTCTTGAACTATTTCTGAAACATTTTGAACTTGCCAAAAAAATAATTGCAGAAATCTGGAAACAAAGAGAAATTTAAATTGTGCCCCCCTGCTTGATTTTTGCACTGCCATGTTTTGTTCTATCTTTGTATAATCCTATTTGAGTCATGCATTCGACACAGTGACTGCATTAAATAATTTGCCTTTGGAAAAACTAGTATATGCATTGGTATTTCATGTCAAAACTGGTAATGCCAAAAATATGAACTGTTTGTAAAACTGTCTTGACTAGAATCAATGTATACTGGAACTGTCTTAAGCATGCTCGAGCCTTTGTTGATCATGCATTTGTGTCTTGACTTTTAAACTACCTTGAATGGTGTTTTGATGCCAATAAAGCTTGACTGCGAGTATGTAGTAACTTGTTTACCTGCCAGTTTTTTTTTTACTTGAACCCTTCTCGGTGGTGTACTTGCCGTACCATTTTCTTTACTTGTTCGAGGTGTTGAACTTGTTCTTTTCTTTGTATAAATTGCTACAGGTCAGACCTATAAGCTTGTTCAACCTAATGTGTTAGCTTTACCATCTTGTTGCTGTGTGCACACTTCTGTAGCTGCTCTTCATGTATACATGTTGTCTTGGCTTTGCTCGAACCAATTTGCCACTATACTTGAGCCATGCACCTTGCATATGTGGCTGCTATGATGCACTGTCCATTTATGTTTGATGTCATTTGAAACTGGCTCGACCACTTTGACACTGTCATGTTGGTATTTCATTGTTCCTCGACCATTTGTGTCTAAACTATTCATTTTTACTTACACTAAGTTGAGCTTGGCCTTCAGGACCTCTCCTCAGTTCATGTGTGTTCATGGATACTTGACCCATGTGTGTGTCGGGCTTCACCAGAACACCCCCTGTTGACATAATTGTCCAATGCTGACGCTATTGCCACTGCATAGAAATATATATATATATATATATATATATATATATATATATATATATGTGAGCACCAGAAATACTGTCTACCTTGTGGTATTTACAATGTATCGCTGTGAGTAACACAAGCTGTCTAGACATAGATGGATGTCCATTAAATATCAGATCATGTCATGAAAAATGATGAGAAACACACCAAAATTCTGAGGCAAAAAATAAAAATTGTATTTGCTAGAATATAAAATTATTTCTATTCTAGATAATATGTGCGTGTTTCTTTCTGTGGCAATAAGCAGGAAACTGGACTGACTATGAAGATAGAGACAGAAGACAAAATTGTGTCAGTGTATGTGTGAGTGACTGAAACTGAGTGTATGAATGAATATGTACAACTGAGTGACTGAGCGAACTGTAGTGAGGAGCTTTGTATAAAAAAGAAATTAAATATGAAAAGTACTGTATTGTATTTCAGTGAAATGTACAAATAGTGGAGTTATAATTTTGTACTGTTTGGAATGTTGAAATAAAATATTGTTTGAATCTTTGAATTCTTGTACAGTAGTATTCTATTTAAATACAAATATTACATTCTGTCTGTGATGTTGTATAACAGTACAATTACAAACACATTTATAATAATAAATAAATGTTTGTTATCATCAAACAAAAATCATAGAATTGTTAGATACAACAAATACTAAAGAAAGATAGCACAAAGCAGTCTAAACGAAATTGGAATCTCACACAGCGTAAAGGATAAAATATAATATCATAAAAACAGATGTAGCATAAATAAAACCATAATGTCAAATACAATGAGTCTCAACAGATAACAGGTACATCAACAATTCTCCTAGTACATAATGATAACAACAACAATAATACTACTGCCACAAATACCTAAATCTCCATAAAAAGGCTGCATCTCCAAGCAATCACTGACCATCACAGATCCAAAGTCCTCACCTACTAACCTGTTTATGTTAAGAGAAGAAAGGTTAGAACATAAAATTCTGGTGAATAAAAAACATATAAGTTTAGGAATGATTATTTCCAATATTTGGTAGTGTAAATTTTTCATGTTATGTCTACGCAAACAAACGTGCACACTTAAACATATAAGGTGGATATCCTAAAAGTCACTTAAGGCCTATATGTAAATCTAACAGCGGATATCATTATAGTCACTTAATACCCACAAAGTAATCTAAGGGCGGACGTCCTTACATTACTTAGTACCCAACGAGGCGGACTATACCTAATCACTTAAGGTTGTTTCCTAAATTAATAAGGGTGGATATTCTGACAGTCATTTAAGACTTTATAGCAGATCCCTAGCCACCTAAGACCTTGTCTCAAACATCAGCATCATATATATAATTTCCTCGTAAGTAATCCTTCACTAAACCCCTAAATAAGAAGCGGACATTACTTGGAGGACTACCTAACTCATACAATATCATCCACTAACGTTATTTAATACCTTATAAGAGAAAGACAAACCTAGTAACCACTTAAAACCTCATTTGACTTGGGTCCAGACCCAAGGAGTGAACCATAAGGACAAACCTCGTTCTAACCACTCAATACCCAACAAGATGTAGGTCAGCCACTTAATACATTTCCCAAGGCAGTCCTACTTCATAGACATATATATATATATATATGTATATATATATATATATTGACACACACACTAGACATCACACATTAAGTCGACTACTTGTAGACGTTGGATTTTCAGGTGGTTCCGGGTAGTCTTCTACTACAAGTTATGTCTAACCTCGAATCATAGTGTACTAATTATAATATTCAATGGCACTTATACCTCCCACATTAACCAGTCTTACTTGTAGCTAATGAATATGCCAATCAGCTCTGGGTTGGCTTGCACTACACGTTTTGGTTAACCATGTGTCTATATGTCATTAATAATCGATTAACTAACACGCATACAAATTCCTATTGGGACACTCAAATTCTATTTCCAATTTAAACATGTTTATCAGGAACTTAATACGCATTAATATTACGTTTAATTATGCTATAAATATAGGTAAATAGACGTAAATTATGCGAACGAGGATAACGACCAAATTATGTTTGAAATGTCAATCCTATCAATCACAAGTAAGGTGTACAAATCAATTTCCCAAATTGATGTGGTCCAACATGTATATTCACAATTTATGATAAAAAGGGAAGTAATAATATGTATGAATAAACTTGCAACATAGGCTTGAATAGCTATATGAATAATAAAAATCTAGGCAAGAAGCAATATACCCAATTCAATATGAAAATCTTTGCATTTGCCACTTCTTCACTTTTATATTTATATTGTCTACAAAACTTAAGATAATATTGCAAATAATACGTTCAAACGAATCTATTTAGAATAGACGCTTAAACCTAATAATTTTGCAATATACAAATCCCATGTTTTTAGCACATAAACATATATGAAGACAAAATAAGAACTAAGTTGAATCAACACTCAAAAACTAAGAATTTCACAACATCCCAAGCCTAAATCTCCATTGTCCAAACAATACAAACCCAAAATACAACATTTTTGACTGACCATTTCTACAACAAATAAAATGTAGAATTTGTCGAGTTTTAGAATTATATTATCGTTTAACCTAAATTCCATATATGCATAATATTCTAAATCTAAACTACAAAAGATAAGAAATAAAATTGGACGACCCAGACTTCACCGATCCCCGAAGAGATGAAGAAGCCCAGATTGTTTTGAGAACACGACGCATCAGAAACAAACAATAGAACATTTCATTACTATTACAACAATTTACATCAGAGTTCAAATAATATACAGCAGAAAAATATCACAGATTTAAATTACAAAATAGCGGAAAATATATACATAAATATAATGCACAGCAGAAATACATCAACTACCACAGCTGAATGAAATACACAGATACAAAGCTTTCCGATTATAGCTCTAGCTGTAATTCAGGATTCTATGAAAAGAAATATCTGCGAAAACACAAACTACTAGTTTCCCGTTGGGAAAAGATGGGCACCCAAAGTTTAGGTGGAAATAATAAACTCCGAGTCAGTCATTGGACTAGTGTGAGAACTAAAGCAGTAATTAAATCTTTACTTTAAAAGTTGGAAAATCATGGGACCACGCCATATAACACGAAACGGATTTACTCCGCATGAATCTCAGTTTAAAATAAAACAACGCAATGTTTTTTGGAAAATGAAGTTTTTATAAGACTCAGGTCCCATCACACAATGCAACGCAAGCTGGAGGACAGAGTTTTCCCTTATAATAGCCAAACATGCTTGGTACGTTTAAAACAAATCATTTTGCTATTACTATAAGTGCATAGTGTCAAATCAACTTCAAATATAAATGTATCAATCATAGATAGCATCGTACGCCATCCTATTATGTCGCCATATAGGTTTACAACTAAAACTGGAAATTCATGTATTGGAAATTGGATTCCCATATATGAGTCGAGACAAGGGATCGTCCTCACAGGTTTCGAGACACTATAGCAAATGCCTCAGGATCATACCTACGGGAAACCCTTGGAATCGGAAGGGCTGGTCCACAATTACTTTACTCGATTAGTTATTCCCGAACAATACGTTTCCCAGTCCTATTGGACCTCCAAAATGGTCAGCACATTGACCTATGAGCATATAACCCAATATCCGAGGCGCCTCGCAATCCATCATCCACATAAGTAAAATTATCTAGGCTCTATACCATGACACCACTTGTAACACCCCGAATTTTCTATGACTGTTAAAAGAGCGAATTTAAGAATACTTAATTGTTAAAGTGAGAATTAAGGGAAACGGCTTACATCATTGTGTTCGTCTCGAAATTCTGCTTGGAGTAGAGTCCAAGTTTTCGTAAATCGGACTTCGTATGAGGAAGTGATGGCCCTTAGAAGTTTCAGTAATTTAAATAAATTAATAATAGTTCAGAATTAAAATTCAAAATTCAAAAATCAAACGAGGAAGCGGGCTGGGCGGGATTTCTCCCGCCCAAGGCCAAGTCGACCAGGGGGTTGACCTCCCCTATACAAGTCGACCAGGGATTCGACCTGGGGGTCGACCTACCCCCCGGGGAAGATCAGAAATGAGACGACTCTGACTTGTTGTTGAGTCTTTCCTTACCTGTTGATGAGTCACTAGGGCATAGGTGGCAATTCTGGACAACTCAATCTAGTCTGGACAGTCGTGATTGCTCCTACGATAATCTAACGGCTTATGTTGAATTAAACTTCTATAAAAGCACGCATAGACTCAAGCCCTAAACCTAAAATAAATTAGTCTCTTGGCTTCAAGTCTGCTGCTAGAATAGTACTTCTTCCTGAAGCTTAGGGATTTGCAAGTCAGAATTCTAATACAAAACGACGAACGAATTATTCTCTTATCTAGCATGTCTTTGTGAGTATAATATCTTTCACAAAATAATTAATAAATTAATTATGATGAGTTATAACTTGGATTATAAGAACATGTCTGTTGAATCATGTGATGTTATTTAACTTTGTTATCATCTGTTGGTGAACATATGACAATTTTTTTAACTTATGTTGGTAGATCTATTTCATATGTCCAATTACATATGATTAACTTCATTCATTTTATGACATCGGTTTATATGCAAGTTTGGGATGTAAATCATATGCTAGAATGTATGTGAATCTTATGCAAGTCAGTTTCTACATATGGTAGTTTGTATGTGAATCTTATACAAGTCTGTATGCGAATTATAAACAAGTTTATATGTGAATCAATTATATACATATGCTAGTTCATATGCAAAACATGTGATATTAGTTTACATGTTTAAATTCATAAGCAAGTTTGTAAGAATACATATGCAAGTTTGGATGAAAACTATATTCCATATATGCAAGTTTAGGTGAAAACTATGTTCACATTTTTGGGTGGAAAACTATATTCACATATGCAAGTTTGGGTGAAAACCATATTCACATATGCAAGTTTAGGTGAAACCCATATTCATATATGCAAGTTCACAATTTCATGTTTAGATCTATGGTAGTTTATGCAAATCTATGTTCTATATGTCCATTGCCTATGCAAGTTACTGGCTATGCAAACTTATGTTATAATTCTTATTCGCAAGTTAGATCTATTTTATGTGTTATGCAAGTAGTGATGTTGCTTTTCTTTTTTTATAAGTTAGACTATTTGCAAGTCTAACATAATTCATGTTAAACGTACGAACGATGTGGGGATAATGGGAAAATATTAATTATGCAAATTGTGAATTGGCATAAAATGGCTTTAAAGGCATATAATTAATTTGATACATTAATAGGTATAATTTATATACCTAAAAAATATGGACATAATTTAGGTGACAATTATGGATATTGTTTAATCTGGAAATTATAGACAATTTGAATAGGGATAATTAATTCATATTGAGGTGAAATAATTATGTGTAATAATAAACGCCTAAGACACGAGGTTAGACTCGTTTGTGGTATAAGACTTCCCGGACCCGCCCGGCAAATCCAGCAACCACGAACGGTAGACTAATATGAGAGGTCGAAGGCATAAATTAAATGCGTAAAAATTGTAAAGACACGAGGTTAGACTCGTTTGCGGTATAAGACTGCCCGGACCCGCCCGACAAATACAGTAACCGCAAACAATAGTCTAATGTGGGAGGTCTTACAAGGTTATGGTTATAATGAATTAAGTAACACTTAACCAAGACAAACATGTGGTAGGACATAGGGGTTAGTGGGTGACATGGGTGACATGTGAAATACGATATAAACACTTAACCAAATTTAAACATGTAAGAAGACATGAATAAGAAGGGGTTAAGTGGGAAATCTTAGTGGGGACCAAGCATAGGTGGAAAGCTTGTGTCAAGCATGGGGGACCCTTTTCAAACCAGCAACCCATTAAGTATCTTTGTGAGCTTGAGTTAGATCGAGGACGGGACACGCTTACTAGGTTTGGTTGTAAGAGGTCAAAATGGGTTAGCAGTGGCAACGCAAGTCCAACTGGGTCATGTGCATGCGTGGGCCCGGGTTGGTAGGTAAGACGTTGTTGCATCCTGTAGATATAAGCTGTGCATGTTTAGTGGTACTGGGTTGCCTTTTTGGGGAGTGAAACACCCCACTATGGGACCAGCATGGGTATCTACGAGATAGGGAGTCGATCGCATCAGGGTAGTGGGTACAACTAGTGGAGATAGGGGCAGGCGGCACCTTTGAAAACAGCTAGGGGTACACGAAACTACCATTATGATTATTATGTTCAGTAGGTGGGATCAACTTTTAGTGTGACTAGTAACGGTGCAGTATAGTAATTATCTTATAGTGATTAGGGGCGAGATTAACGCCAGAGTATTCCTCTTGTTTGTTTTGTCTTGCCCACTTGTTTCACGGTCATTCCTTGTTTTACCAGTTTATACCTTATCCTAATTACTTTAATAATTATATTGTTAAAGTTATTGGACTCGCCAGACTTTATGTCTGACCCCCTTTGTTTTCGCCTCTTTTCTTCCTCCCCACTCCCCCCCCCCCCCCCGGTTCTCAGGGTGGGACTAGTGCTAGTGGAGCTTGATTTGGATCTTTCTCTCTCTTTTGGAAGTGCTTGGATTGCCGAAAGTAGAGTTTAGCTCATCTCTTTTATAGCTACTTATGTTGGGGTTATGCTTTTTTACTTTATGTACTCAGAAAACACTTTGTCAAGATGGATATTAAGTGTACTTGGTTTTATTGTTGGTTTTTGATGTTGTTCTAACCAAACTATTTCTCCGCTGCAATAAAAGTTATTTTAAATTTTTCAGGTACCAATATATGTATCTGTCTTGTTATATTCTGTTCTATACACCAATAATACTCCATGAAAGTTAATGCATTCCCTTTGAGAGTGACATTAATGGACGTGGGGAGTTACACGTGGTATCAGAGCTGAAGGTTACAAGAACAGATAAGAGATTATGAAAACTGTTTTTCAAAAGCAATTTATAAAGAAATACTTTCTGAAATAGATTTTAAGGAGAGTATTTTCAAGAGAAAAGTTTGTTTTAAAAACATAACCCCCAAGAGCCATATATCATCCTTTCGATTCTCCGTTTTGAATCTCTTCCTTTTTCTTTTCAGCATGTCTGGGTTACCTGAGATACCCGAGGGAATACTGATACTAACCTTGTTTAGAAGGTACCTAGAGGCTAGGGCCACCGCCGCAGGCCCAGCAGACATTCCTCCTCCCCCAACTGCAGCCGCTCCTCCTCCTCCTCCCCTCCCCGCGTTGATACTTTTTCGAAGATATACAAAGACTTTCAACCAATGGGCGGGAAACCTTCTCACGGGTCAAAGACGTTTGTTGAAGCTCGAAATTGTCTTAAGGAGGTCGAAGATTTGTTTGGTATCTTCGAGATAGAAAGATGTAAGGGAGGTCCAATTAGCTGCTTGGTTAATGAAGGATGAAGCCTCATTTTGGTGGGAGGTCACGAATGGAGAGCGTCCGGTGGAGACATGGATGGATTTCAGACATAGGTTTGAGATGAAATTTCTCTCAAGAGCAGAGGAGAATTTATACATGGAAAGGTACTTGGCATTGAAGCAGGGGAATTTATCAGTAAAGGAGTACGTCAACAAGTTCAATCAGTTGGCGAGATTTGGCTTAGACTTGGTGAACACACCTGAAAAGAAGGCCCTGATATTCGTTAAAGGTTTGAACGAGCCGCTACATGGGTTGGCTATGACACACATTCCTGTGGGGTCTACCTTTGAGAAACTGGTTGACATGGCGCTTATGGATGAAGAGGAGAATGGCGCTAATGCTAATAAGGCACAGGAAAAGAAAGGGATCAAAAGAAGTTACAGCAGCAACCTAAGAAAGGTGGTAAGGATAACAATAGCAAGGGAAAGAAAAGGTGCTTTAATTATGGAACACCAGGCTATCTGAGCAAGGATTGTAGGAAGAAGAAGAAGACTGATTGTTTCAACTGTGGTGAGGCGGGACATCTGATTAAAGACTACCTGAGAAGACAAGTGCAAGGCTAGAGGGCAGGGTCTACTTCTAGAGGGCAGGTTCAGGATCTCATGGCACCAGGGCAGGCAAGAGGGCAGGTTCATGCTCTCATGGCACCAGGACAGGAGAGAGGTAGAAACATTTTTGTTGAAAGTTTGGTTTTTATGTTTGATCATCTTGTTCGTACTTTGTTTGATTCTGGCGCTTTACACTCGTTTGTGTCTGCTTCCTTAGTTGAAACACTGCACCTAAATACTAATCTAGTTATGGATCCCATAGTAGTCTCAAATCCTATTGGTGGTTCGGCTCATCTTTCAATGATTTGTCGGGATTTGAGAGTGTCTATCTTGAGCATTGAGTTTAAATGCAACGCCTTCGTTCTTGACTTTACGGGCTATGGGTTGATTCTAGGTATGGATTGGTTATCTAGTAATGGTGTCATCCTTGATTGTGAAAAGAGAGTGGTTAGACTTACGACTCGCCTCGGTAACACTCTCGAAATCTCTTGTTATCCCATACATTCTGTTATGCTTATCTACCTAGAATCTCTTGATGCGTCTGTTGAAAACTTGCAGTCAGTTAGGGTAGTCTGTGAATACTCAGATGTATTTGAAGAGGTGAAGTGCTTACCTACGAAGCGGGAGATAGCCTTCCGCATATACCTTATTGATAATGCAAAACACGTAGCTTTACCCGTTAGACATATGGCTCCAAGGGAGAGAAAAGAGCTCAGAAAGCAAGTCAAAGAGCTGCTCGAAAAAGGATTTATAAGGCGGAGTAATTCTGAATGGGGTGCTCTAGTAGTATTCGCAACAAAAGCGGATGGTTCACTTCGCCTATGCGTTGATCATTGGGAGCTAAACAAGCTGACCAACAAAAATAGGCACCCACTTCCAAGAATAGACGACTTATTTGATCAGCTTGTATGTGCGTCGGTTTTCCTCCAACTAGATCTGGCTACCGGGTTTCATTAGCTAAGAGTGGCTGAAGATAGCATTGATAAGACCACGTTCAGAACCCCGGATGGTTTCTTCGAATGGCTTGTCATGCCTTTTGGCTTGACAAACGCACCCGCTTACTTCGTTGACTTGATGAGTAGGGTGTTCAGGGAGTTCCTTAATAAGTTTGTGGTGGTCTTCGTAGATGGCATTTTGATTTTCTCGAAGAATGAAGAAGAGCATGCTTTGCATTTAAGGGAAGTCATGAATACTCTTCGTGCATATCAACTGAAAGCCTTCTCCAAATACCATTTCTGGGGAGAAGAAGTGAGGTTTCTTGGACGTGTGGTGTCCAAAGAGGGTTTAGCTGTGGACCTCGCAAAAGTAGTTGTGGTGCAAGATAGGAAGGTTCCACGGAATGCAATCGAAGTCCGAAGCTTTCTCGGGCTAGCGGGCTTTTACCGAAAGTTCATTAAAGACTTTGCAAAAATCTTAGCCCCACTCACAAGATTGACAAAGAAGAACCTAACTTCCGATTGGGATTTGGATTGCGATATTGCTTTCCAACATTTGAAAAAGGCACTAACAACAGCCCCAGTTCTGACATTGCCTGATGGGAGCAAAATGTTTACCTAATACACAGACGCATGCAGTACAGGGTTGGGCGTTGTCTTGATGCAATAAGACAAGGTAGTTTGTTATGGGGGAAGGCAATTGAAGGTACATGAGAAGAACTAGCCAACTCATGATTTGGAGCTAGCTGCCATTGTTTTCGCTCTAAAGTCATGGCGTCATCATCTACTAGGAGAAAGGTTTGAATTGTTTACTGACCATAAATCATTAAAGTACCTTTTCTCACAGAAAGACCTTAACTTAGGACATTAAAGGTGGATGGAATTTCTGGCCTCATATGATTTTGAGATTTCCTTATACCCCTGGCAAGGGTAATGTGGTAGCAGACGCCTTGAGTAGAAAGAAGCTGACCTTGAGTCCTCTCTTTGTAGAAAGGCAAAGCTTGGAGTGCATAGAAAACTTTTACTTTAGACCCTCCTCTGAAATTGTACCTGGTCTGTTAGCATCGCTAGAGGTGCGGCCTACTCTTTTGGACTCAATAGGAACCGCGCAACGAGAAGACCCTCAGCTAGTTGATGTGATGGATAAGCTAGTTAGGGGTGAAACTTCTAGTCACCTCAATAGATACTCCATCAATTATAAGGGTTGGTTGAGATGGGACGGAAGGCTATGCATCCCACAAGTAAGGGATTTAGTGAAGACAGTTCTCGAAGAAGCGCACCATTCTAAGCTGACCATACACCCAGGCGGAGACAAGATGTATAAAGATATAAAAAGGTTTTCTTTTGGAATGGCATGAAGAGGGTGTAGCTGAGTTCATCGCTAAGTGCATGATATGCCAACAAGTCAAAGCGGAGCAGAAGAAGCCTGGTGGTCTGCTTCATCCTCTAGAGGTCCCACAGTTGAAGTGGAATAGCGTTTCGATGGACTTTTTTGATGGGTTTCCTAGGTCAAGAAGGGGCAATACCACTATTTGGGTAATAATGGACAGACTCACTAAAAGCTCTCACTTTATACCTGTTAATATTAGAAGGACTGCCTCATCCCTAGAATCCATTTATCTTAAAGAAATAGTTCAACTCCGTGGGATACCCTCCAGCATAGTGAGTGATCGAGATCCTATATTTACGAGCGAGTTTTGGAAAAGTTTTCAAGAGGCTGTAGGCACACAATTATGCTTAAGCACGACCTATCACCCCCAAACCGATGGTCAGACGGAAAGGGTGAACAGAGTATCAGAAGACCTCTTGAGATTGTGCATTCTTGACTTTGGAGGGACATGGGAGGATCATCTTCCTTTGGTGGAATTCGCTTACAACAATAGCTACCAAGCCACCATAGGCATAGCGCCCTTCGAAGCTTTATATGGAAGACCATGCCGCTCACCAACTTGTTGGTGGGAGTCCACAGACAAGCTCGTACTTGGGCCAGACAGGATTAGAGAAACCTCAGAAAAGGTGGACTTGATAAGAAGACGGATGAAGGCTGCACAAGATAGACAGAAGTCCTACGCAGACAAAAGAAGGACCGACCTTGAGTTTGAGGTTAGAGATAGGGTGTTCCTTAAAGTATCTCCTTTGAGGAATGTCATTCGCTTTGGGTCCGTAGGAAAGCTAGCGCCAAGATTTGCAGGACTATTTCCTACCACTGAAAGGATTGGGACAATGGCTTACAGAGTAGAGCTACCCGAAAGACTGGCTGGAGTTCACAATGTTTTTCATGTTTCTTAACTACGAAAGTGCTTACATGAGTCTGCGAAAGTGGTGGAGCCAAGTATACTAGAGGAAGTAGAAGTGGAACGAGAAGCTACTGTGAGAAGAGTTCCAATTCGTATCTTGGGTACGGAAGTCAAAAAGCTACGCAACCGTGAAGTTAAGCTTGTTAAAGTTCAATGGAGTGACGCTGAGGAAGACGCGACTTGGGAAACTGAGTGGAAAATACGCGCAGCCTACCCTTTTCTTTTTTAGGGTACCCCCTTTTCTTTTTTAGGGTAGCTCCTTGATCTCTTTTTCCATAAGTTTATTCATACTTATATCTATCTTTTAAGTTTATCTCCTAGGTCCTATTCTTTATCCTTAGGTAGAAACTAATGGATGTAAACATGTATTTGAAACATGTTATGATTGACGATTACGAGTGGTTGCAAGTGGTTGCTAGTGGTTGCTCGTGGATGCATGTACACACACATTAGGCACTAGATCGGCTCAATCACTTTCATATTGCATATAAATATGTGTGCATATTTAAATTAATGAATGTATAATGGTTGTGTTGTCACATGGATGCTGCATTTTGATGAATGATTGTGCACACATGTAGAAGTAATATGTATCGTTAGGATTCTTTCGCATACATAATGGATGCATGGCACTATCATGATTTGCATTAAGGAGGTCAACTGAATCAGTGGACCGCCTGATTTTACATTGGATAAGGAACATGTACACACACTTTTTGCATATGTTCATATGGCATTATAAATCTTGTAAGGACAATGGATGCCTTTGTTTGATGGTTGAATAGATGGATGATTGGATGTTAGGATATACATTCTCCTTAACTTGGAGATTTCGGGGGCAAAATCCTTTAAGGAGGGGATAATGCAACACCCTGAATTTTCTGTGACTATTAAAAGAACGATTTTAAGAATACTTAATTGTTAAAGTGAGAATTAAGGGAAATGGGTTACGCCATTGTGTTCGTCTCGAAATTCTTCTTGGAATAGAGTCCAAGTTTTCATAAATCGGACTTCGTATGAGGAAGTTATGGCCCTCAGAAGTTTCAGTAATATAAATAAATTAATAACAGTTCAGAATTAAAATTCAAAATTCAAACAAGGAAGCGGGCTGGGCGGTATTTCTCCCACCCAAGGCCAGGTCGACCAGAGGGTCGACATCCCCTATACAAGTCGACTAGGGGGTCGACCTGGGGGTCAACCTACCCCTCCCCCCCCCCCTCGGGGCAGATCTGAAATGAGACGATTCTGATTTGTTGCTGAGTCTTTCCTGACCTGTTGCTAAATCACTAGGGCATAAGTGACAATTCTGGATAACTCTATCTAGTTTGGACGGTTGTGATTGCTCCTATGATAATCTAATGGCTTATGTTGAATTAAACTTCTATAAAAGCACGCATAGACTCAAGCCCTAAATCTAAACTAAATTAGTCTCTTGGCCTCCGTGTTGCTGCTAGAATAGTTCTTCTTCCTAAAGCTTAGGGATTTGCAAGTCAGAATTCTAATACAAAACGACGAACAAATTATTCTCTTCTCTAACCAGTCTTTGTGAGTATAATTTCTTTCACAAAATAATTAATAAATTAATTATGATGAGTTACAACTTGGATTATGAGAACATGTCTGTTGAATTATGTGATCTTATTTAACTTTGTTATCGTCTTTTGGTGAACATATGACAGTTTTGTTAACTTATGTTGGTAGATCTATTTCATATGTCCAATTACATATGTTTAACTTGATTAATTTTATGACATCGGTTTATATGCAAGTTTGGGATGTAAATCATATGATAGTTTGTATGTGAATCTTATGTAAGTCTGTTTCTACATATGCTAGTTTGTATGTGAATCTTATGCAAGTCTGTATGCGAATTATACACAAGATTATATGTGAATCAAGTACATACATATGCTAGTTCATATGCAAAACATGTGATATTAGTTTACATGTTTAAATTCATATGCAAGTTTGTAGTAATCCGTATGCAAGCTTGGATGTAAAATATATTCCATATATGCAAGTTTAGGTGAATACTATATTCACATTTTTAGGTGGAAAACTATATTCACATATGCAAGTTTGGGTGAAAACCATATTCACATATGCAGGTTTAGGTGAAACCTATATTCATATATCCAAGTTTACAATTTCATGTTTAGATCTATATTTAGATCCATGGTAGTTTATGCAAATTTATGTCCTATATGTCCATTGCCTATGCAAGTTATTGGCTATGCAAACTTATGTTATAATTCTTATTCACAAGTTAGATCTATTTTATGTGTTATGCAAGTTGTGCTGTTGCTTTTTTTATGAGTTAGACTATTTGCGAGTCTAACATATTTCATGTTAAACGTACGAACGATGTGGGGATAATGGGAAAATATTAATTATGCAAATTGTGAATTGGCATAAAATGGCTTTAAAGGCATATAATTAATTTGAGACATTAATTGGTATAACTTGTATACCTAAAAATTATGGACATAATATAGGTGACAATTATGGACATAGTTTAGTTTGGAAATTATTGATAATTTGAATAGGGATAATTAATTCATATTGGGGTGAAATAATTGTGTGTAATAATAAACGCCTAAGACACGAGGTTGAACTCGTTTGTGGTATAAGACTGCCCGGACCCGCCCGGCAAATCCAGCAACCACAAACGGTAGTCTAATGTGAGAGGTTGTAGGCATAAATTAAATGTGTAACAATTGTAAAGACATGAGGTTAGACTCCTTTGTGGTATAAGACTGCCCGGACCCGCCCGGCAAATCCAGCAACCGCAAATGGTAGTCTAATATGGGAGGTCTTACAAGGTTACGGTTATAATGAATTAAGTAACACTTAACCAAGACAAACATGTGGTGGGACATGGGGGTTAAGTGGGTGACATGAGAAATACGATTAGAAACACTTAACCAAATTTAAACATGTAAGAAGACATGAATAAGAAGGGGTTAAGTGGGAAATCTTAGTGGGGACCAAGCATAGGTGGAAAGCTTGTGCCAAGCATGGGGGACCCTTTTCAAACCAGTAGCCCATTAATTATCTTTGTGAGCACAAGTTAGATCGAGGACAAGACACGCTTACTGGGTTTGATTGTAAGAGGTCAAAACGGGTTAGCGATGGCAACGCAAGTCCAACGGGGTCATGTGCGTGCGTGGGCCTGGGCTGGTAGATAAGATGTTGTTGCATCGTGTAGATATAAGTCGTGCATCTTTAGTGGTATCGAGTTTCCGCTTTCGGGAGTGATACACCCCCACTGTGGGACTAGCACGGGTATCTGCGAGTTAGGGAGCCGATCGCATGGGGGTAGTGGGTACAACTAGTTGAGATAGGAGCAGGCGGCACCTATGAAGACAGCTAGGGGTGCACGAAACTACCATTATGATTATTATGTTCAATAGGCGGAATCAACTTTTAGGGTGACCAGTAATGGTGCAGTATAGTTATTATCCTATACTGATTAGGAGCGAGATTAACGCCAGAATATTCCTCTTGTTTGTTTTACTTGCCCACTTGTTTCACAGTCATTCCTTTTTTTACCAGTTTGTACCTTATCCTAATTACTTTAATAATTATGTTGTTAAAGTTATTGGACTCGCCAGACTTTATGTCTGACCCCCTTTGTTTTCACCTCTTTTCTTCCTTTCCCCCTCCCCTCCCCCAGGTTCTCAGGGTGGGACTAGTGCTAGTGGAGCTTGATTTGGATCTTTCTCTCTCTTTTGGAAGTGCTTTGATTGCTGAAAGTAGAGTTCATGTCATCTCATTTTTGGCTACTTATGTTGGGGTTATTCTTTTTACTTTATGTACTCAGAAAACAATTTGTCAAGATGGATATTAAGTGTACTTGTTTTTATCGTTGGTTTTTGATGTTGTTGTAACCAAACTATTTCTCCGCTGCAATAAAAGTTGTTTTAAATTTTTCAGGTACCACTATATGTATATGTCTTGTTATATTATGTTCTATACACCAATAATACTCCATGAAAGTTAATGCATTCCCTTTGAGAGTGACATTAATGGACGTGGGGTGTTACACCACTTCTAGCTAGAAAGAAATTCAAGTTCTCCCTAAGGTCACTATCCCGTTTTTGACTCATACCGGGTGTAAGGCTCGCGAATTAATGCTATACAAAAAGCTATGCTAATTAAAGTCGTGCTTTGATCATCATTCATAAGGCCCTACTTTTCAACAAAAGCCTTGATCGTTTGCATCTTAGCATGCCACATTGTCAATCCATACTCACTAATTTCCACCAATATATAACCTCTAAGCCCGTACGTCTCAGAGAAGGTTGTTAAGCAAGAGAATAAATTCTCCGCCACCAAATAAATATATATTTAGAAGAGATCAACAAGTATAGTATGAAGGAATACAATGTCAGACAATACCATCCATTTGCAAGTCTATTCCGGGTCTGAACGAAATCGGAGGCACCTTATTCCTCGTCTCATATATCCAATACAGGAGAGAGGCCCTCGCATATCTGGTCGATCTTCAAGTACGTTTGGACGATTTTCACTTATTACCTTGTCTTGGGTGTACAACCCAATCAAAACATCAGTAATCATCAATACGATGTGAAGATCTCCGGTCTTCAACCACCGTCTTCAAATGATCGACATTTAGTCATTGTATCAGTTAATCAGAATGGGGTAGAACCAGTCTTTTCGAATGACTCGCGTAATAATCAATAATTAAGTGCTATCACAACACATCATACGCCTCGTTCCAATTCAGAATATTCTTTTAACTTAGGGGAAAGGTTCCCATTAATTTTATCAGAGATAAGTTCATTTAAACTATTTCTTTAATCTTCCTTTGGATATCAATTCAAAAGAATTTATTTTACCTTTTAACTATTCAAAACCAAATTAAGGTTTATAAACCTAGTCGGAATTATCGAGCCTTACCGAAGTAATCATTTATTATTTTATTCCCCATCCCAACCTATTCATCAAATGGAGCAATACTGGTAGTGCTCCATATCTAACACCCATGGTGTTACGGTAAATTTAATTACCATTTCACGTTCAAATCGAATTAAAGATTTAACTATCGCCTGGAGTAAAACTGGTCGTACTCCATTCTCGGTCATTTCTTAAATTCGGTTAATTTAATTACCTACTTTACATTCCAATCTAATTAAATATTCATTAAAACTCTACCTTGGTTTTAATCTCAAAAATCAATACTTGATGATTGTTCAATCTTTTAGGAAATTAATCCTATCTTTAACTGGGTTAAAGAACCAATGTCATTTAAAACACGGTTCACAATAAACCCCAAAATCATTTTCCATTTAATTCCGATTAATAAATATAATTGGAAAACTTCATTAGTCCTAACTAAAATATTTATTCCTTTCTCAACTAGATTTAATAATAGTGTTATTTAAGACACCATTCATGACAAACTCAAAATCCAATTTGATATTAAATACAAGGCTCTAAATAGAAATTATATCGCCTTATATTCAATATCAACGTCTGAAACTAACGGATATCGTATCGGGAATAACAATATCTGTAACTCCCAAATTCCTCAACAATATCCGTGTAATTTGGAATCCAATATTGAAATATTCTGAAGGTTATTTCCATTTAAATCCATTCCAATTTATACATTTGGAAACCTCTAGTCATTTCCAAATGCATTTACAATCCAATTTATTATTTCTAAAAAATCCTTGGATTAGTATTCTAGTTACTAACTTGTTTATTTAGATAAAAATATATTTTTATCTTTTCAACACTTGGAACTTTTCATCCAAAATCTTTCCAAATCATTTAATATGATTTTACACAATTTATTCATATTTCTAAATAATTTTATTAAGTCCCTTACAGTCGGTTTCCAATAACAATCACTTAACTGCATCTGTAACACCCCGTGTCCGTTAATGTCATTCACAAAGGGAATGCATTAACTTCCATGAATCATTATAAGTAAACAGAACAGAATATTACAAGACAGATACGTAAAGTAGTACATGAAAATTTTATAACTTTATTACAGCAGAAGCATAAATAAGTTTGGTTACATCCTTCAAAATCACAATACTAAAACCCAAGTACACAAGTATCAGTCTTATACCAAAATCCTTCAGAATGCATAATTTTAAAACCATGATCCCAACATAAACTGCCATAAGAAGGTAGATACAAAGCCAAGCTATACTTCAAGCACTTCAAGCAGAGAGAATATGAATCAAGCTCTTATGTTTCCACCTAGAGCACCTGGGGGGAACGAAAAGAAAAAGAGGCAAAAACAAACAACGTCAGACATAAAGTCTGGAGAGTCCAATAACTTTCAGCATATAAATAGACAGTAATATCATGACATGTAAATAAAGCTGGATGATAGATTACAGCAACAGGAGTAGTAGGTATGCTTAAGTTAAACAGAAGAAACAAAATGATATAAACCAAGATATGCTTCTTACCTATATCTTACTTCTCTGCACTAATACTTAGTATAACATGATTAGGTGTTACCCTAATGTCTAAACTGAAACGAAAACAAAATATTCTTCACAGAAAAAGAATGCTAGTAATGGGCCTTTACCACCCCAATAGAGACAGAAGGTGTAGAAACAGAATGCTAATAATGGGCCTTTACCACCCCAACTAATGGGCCTTTACCACCCGAACAAAAACAGACGGTACACCAACAGAAACAAACAGAACTAGGTGTACCCTAAATTCTACCCCAAGCGATCGGCTCCCTAATACATAAATACACTGTGTCGGCCCCACGAAAGGGTGTATCATTTCCTAAAGTGGCAACTTATAGACACGGACCTATTTACAGATGTCACAGTGTCTTACATCCTCAGAGCAAAGCGGATCCATGCACGAACATGGCCCGGTTGGAATGCGTCATCGACACCCATTGCCATTATTAGAGTGAACCTCTTACAATTAGTTCAGTAAGCATGCCCGGACACCTCCTAGTGTTGGGTCATAGTTTTGATACCTGAAAAGGGTTACTGACTAATATGGGTCCCACACAATAGATGACACAAGTAATTACCCCTCCTAATCTTGTGTCCCCAGACTAACAGATTTCCGATTTACTTGCTTACAGATTTCAGATGTACAAAGTTCATATTAACTAGTTCTCAGATCAGACATATAGGTTAACAAGTTTTCAGACTAACGGGTCAGATATATAGATTAACAGACTTACAAATGGTTTTACCTAATCTCGTATTGGGCCTACTGATTTACGAAACGTGTTTATTAGATTCATCCGCCCAGTTGATTAAACATTATTCACCCAACACGTTTTAGGCATTATACTTATCCTAGATTTGCATTAATTGATTACTAATGCACAAACCTCTCACATTAGGTCGGTAGCTTGCGGCCGCTGGATGTGCCGGGCAGTTTCGGGCAGACTTATGCCACAAGCCAGACCTAACCTCGTGTCCAAGCATCTTTTAGTTATTCCTAGGACCTCTCACATTAGAGTGACAGTTTGCAGTTGCTGGTTAAGCCGGTTGGGTCCGGATAGGCTTCTACCACAAACAGAGTCTAACCTTGAGTCTCAACATTCTTATTTTTAGCTAAAGTATTCATTCACAGATTATGCTAATGTCAGACTAATTATGCCAATTCAATAAATTAAACTTCTTTACAAGTTACAACATATTATTCAAAGTTCTATTAACTTGTTTTGCTCAATTTTAGATCGAGCCTACAGATTCTCATACCCCAAATTTACCGTATTCAATTTCAATAGATTTAGCAAATTAAGCAATTTAACAGATTTAGTCATAAAATTAAGCCTAATTTTACATGCCCAAATTATGGTAATAATTCACAACATAACATATGCCCCAAATTTTAGTTAAGTTTACACAGTGTAGAATACCCCCCAGAAACCCTAAATTATGATACATAATACGAATTATGCCAAATTGTAGCCTTTGATTTCAGCGTATGCATAATATCCAAAATCCCCATTTAGGCATATACACATTTAATAGTTATCTTATTTATAATATAGATCTTTGCGCCTAAGTCATATGCACAATAATTCTCCTTCTTCCAAATCACAGACTATCATATATAGTATGCCCAGATCCAGATCTTAAATTACAACATATGTTCTTTTCTCAAATCAGTCACAAATTAGTCATTTCTAATTATGCAACATTCACTATTTTTCCCAAATTTAGCGTTCGTGCGTTATTCTCTTATGATATTTGGCTCAGGCTCGTGGTAGCCTGGCTATAGAATAGAAGGAAGGAAGAGATACAGAATAGTTACTATAATATTAATAAGATAGATCTACATAGAAAAACAAATCTGATAGCATAATCTCAAATTCATATTTATAGCCATGTCTGGATCATAATTAAATTTCGTATATGAAAATAACTGTACTCACCTTGGTTGGATTCTAAAAGAAAAAGGGTTGTGGTAGTTCTCTTTTAATTCTATTCAGATTGGAAGAAGAAGAAGCACTAGTTCTAGCTTAGGTTTCAACAGAGCAGAGACGCCATTGATTTATTTTAATTAGAATTGAGGTAGCATAGCGTTACAATGGTTTGGTGTGGAGAGAAAATGTGGTTTGGGGTGTTTAAATAGCATAGGGATCAACGAATCTGGTCAGAATGGGCATCCAAATGTAGAAAAAACGAACCAGTCCTCGGATCTGGATATAGGGGGGAGGTCGACCCCTAGGTCGATCTCCTGGTCGACCTATGTGACCCAGGTCGACCCCCTGGTCGACCTGGGTCCTAGGCAGGAAATTTCCCGCCCAGCCCGAGTGTGTGATTTGAATTTCAAACTTAAACCTAAGCTGTTTTAATTTATTTAAATTCTCGAAACTTCTGAAAGCCATAACTTCCTCATACGAAGTCCGATTTATGAAATCTTGGACTCTATTCCAAGTAGAATTTCGAGACAAATGCAATGGCGTAACTTGTTTCCCTTAATTCTACTTTTGAAAATGAAGTGTACTTTGTTCTGTTACTTTTATGTTCACAGAATATACGTGGTGTTATATTCTTCCCTCCTTAAAGGATTTCATCCCCGAAATCTTCAAGTTAAGAAGAATGTGTCCTACCGTCCAATCAACCATCTACTCAACCATCATCCACAAGCATCCACTGTCCTTAGAAAACTTCTAATGTTGTATAAACATATGCAAACGTGTGTGTATATGTCTCTTATCTAATGCAAAGATCAGGTGGTCTTCTGTTCTAGTTGACCTCTTCAATGCAAATTATGTTAGTGTCATGAGTCCAATTATGTATGCAAGAAATCCTATTTGATACACATCATTTCTATATGAGTGCATAACCATTCATCCAAATGCAACATCCATGTGATGAGTCAATCATTTTGCATCCACAAAAATTGAAAAATGCGCACACATCCATATGCAGTATGAGACTGCTTTTGAGCCGATCTAGTGCCTAGTGTGTGTATATGCATCCACGAGCAACCACTAGCAACCACTTGCATCCACTTGCAGCCATCAAACATAACATGTCTCAAACACATGTTTACACCCATTAGTTTCTACCTAAAGGTTGAAGGCTCGATCGATAGGATACAACCGAGTGATAAAAGCAAGTTCAATTAAAACAAAAGTTCTGTTCCCATTAGACATCGGTTAAGAGAATAAATCTCTAAGTGTCAACCCTGAAGACCGAAATCAACATAAGATTGACACTCAGAGAATTACTCCTATTAAACAATGTCAAAACTGGAAATCTACTTCACGCTTCGAGTAAAAACCCCTGTCCTTTTCAGAAACATTCAAATACTTACAAACTACTGGTACAGATCAGATTATCAAATGATTCTTAGAAACTAAGCATGGTAAAACCCCACCATATCCCACAAAACCCAGAATGTATGCATCATAGTCAACTTAACGCCCAACACAGATACCCTCAAACCCTAACTTATCACAAACAGATGAGTGTAACCCTTATGGGGTTTGAGACTATAGCGGGATCAGAAATAAGACTAGTATTAAAGTGCAGAGTCTCAATTACAGAATCAAAATGCCAAAATCAAAAAGAGCTTCAACTCAATAATCAAATAAGGAAATTTAAACCTTTTACAGAAATTTTTCCTATCTCTATCCTATCCACCAGCCACGAGAGCATCCACCTGCCCTTCAGAAGTAGGTCCTGTCCTCTGCCTTGCCCTCGTTTCTTCGGGCAGTCCCTAGTGAAGTGTCCCATCTCACCATAGTTGAAGCAAGTACCCTTCCTCTTTCTGCAATCCTTGTTCAGATGAGTCAAGCTTCCACAAGTGAAGCACTTTTTCTCCTTCTTATCTTCAGACTTTTCATCCTTCTTTTGTGTTTCCTTTTTGGGCCATGCTTTCTTGTTCTGTGGTCCTTCAAGCTTTTCCTCTTTTTTCTCACTTTTGGACTCCTCTTCATGCATCAATGACATGTCAACCAATTTCTCGAAGGTAGCCCCCATAGGAATGTGGGTATAGCCAACCCGTGTAGCGGCTCATTCAAACCTTTAACGAATCTCAGGGCCTTCTTATCAGGTGTGTTCACCAAGTCTAAACCGAATCTCGCCAATTGATTGAACTTGTTGACGTACTCTTTCACTGATAAATTCCACTGCTTCAATGCCAAGAACCTCTCCATGTATAAATTCTCTTCTACTCGTGAGAGAAATTTCATCTCGAACCTAAGCTTGAAATCCATCCAAGTCTCCACTACTCATTCTCCATTCGTGACCTCCCACCAGAATGAGGCTTCGTCCTTAAGTAGCCATACAACCAACTGTATCTTCTTCCTATCATCCACTTCGAAGATAACGAACAAATCTTCCGTTTCCTTGAGCCAGTTTCTTACTTCCACAGATGATTTAGTCCCATTAAAGTTCTTTCCGCCCATAGCTCGAAAGTCTCTACATGTCTTCGGGAAAGTATTCATGCGCGGAGGAGGAAGAGGAGCGAAGGGTACAGCTGGAGGAACGTTTCCTTGGACTTCGGCGGGTGCCGTGGCCTCCAAATATCTACGGAACCACCCGGGTATGGTGACTCCCTCTGGGATATAAGGGATGTTTTGTTCTCCAGACATGCTGAAACGAAAGAAAAGAAATTCAAAAACGGAGAATCGAAAGATAGATATATGGCTTTTGGGGACTATGTTTTTTTTTCAAAATAAACTTTACTTTTGAAAATACTCCTTTTTTTAAAAACCTTTTTGAAAATAGTTTTCAAAAACTTTTTATCAAATCGGGTAACCTTCAACTCTGATACCAAATGTAACACCCCATGTCCGTTAATATCATTCACAAAGGGAATGCATTAACTTCTATGAAGCATTTTAAGTAAACAGAATAGAATATTACAAGACATATACAAAAAGTAGTACTTGAAAAATTTATAACTTTATTACAGCAGAAACAGAAATTAGTTTGGTTGCATCCTTCAAAATCACAATTCCAAAACCTAAGTACACAAGTATCAGTCTTATACCAAAATCCTTCAGAATGCAAAATTTTAAAACCATAATCCCCAACATAAACTGCCATAAGAAGGTAAAGTCAAAGCCAAGCAATACTTCAAGCATTTCAAGCAGAGAGAATATGAATCAAGCTCCTATGTTTCCACCTTCAGCTCCTAGGGGAAACGAAAAGAAAAGGAGGCGAAAACAAACGAGGTCAGACATAAAGTCTGGCGAGTCCAGTAACTTTCAGCATATAAATAAACAGTAGTATCATGACACATAAATAAAGCTGGATGAGAGATTACAACAACAGGAGTAGTAGGTATGCTTAAGTTAAACAGAAGAAACAGAATAATATAGACCAGGATATGCTTCTTACCTATACCTTACTTCTCTGCACTAATACTTAGAATATCATGATTAGGTGTTACCCTAATGTCTAATCAGAAACAGAAACAGAATAATCTCCACAAAAATAGAATGCTAGTAATGGGCCTTTACCACCCCTACAGAGACAGAAGGTGTAGAAATAGAATGCTAATAATGGGCCTTTACCACCCCAACTAATGGGCCTTTACTACCCCAACAGAAATAGACGGTACACCAACAGAAACAAACAGAACTAGGTGTACCCTAAATTCTACCCCAAGCGATCGGCTCCCTAATACATAAATACCCTGTGTCGGCCCTACAGAAGGGTGTATCATTCCCTAAAGTGGCAACCTATAGACACAGACCAATTTACAGATGTCACGGTGTCTTACATCCTCAGAGAAGACCGAATCCATACATGCACATGACCCGGTTGGAATGCGCCATCAACACCCCTCGCCATTATCAGAGTGAACCTCTTACAATTAGTTCAGTAAGCGTGCCCGGACCCCTCCTAGTGTTGGGTCATAGTTTTGATACCTGAAAAGGGTTACTGACTAATATGGGTCCCACACAACAGATGACACAAGTAATTACCCATCCTAACCTTGTGTCCCCAGACTAATAGATTTCAGATTTACTTGCTTACAGATTTCAGATAAACAAAGTTCAGATTAACTATTTCTCAAATCAAACATATAGGTTAACAAGTTTTCAGACTAACGGATCAGATATACCGACTAATAAACTTACAGATGGTTTTACCTAACCTTGTATTGGGCCTACTGATTTACGAAATGGGTTTATTAGATTCATCCGCCCAATTGATTAAACCGTATCCACCCAACATGTTTTAGTCATTGTATTTATCCTAGATTTGCATTAATTAATTACTAATGCACAGACCTCTCACGTTAGGTCGGTAATTTGTGGCCGCTGGATGTGCCGGGCGGTTCTGGGCAGACTTCTGCCACAAGCCAGACCTAACCTCGTGTCCAAGCATCTTATAGTTATGCCTACGACCTCTCACATTAGACTGAGAGTTTGCAGTTGATGGTTAATCCGGTTGGGTCCGGGCAGGCTTCTACCGCAAACAGAGTCTAACCTCGTGTCTCAGCATTCTTATTTTTAGCTAAAGTATTCATTCACATATTATGCTAATATCAGACTAATTATGCCAATTCAACAAATTAAACTTCTTTACAAGTTACAGCAGATAATTCAAAGTTCTATTAACTTGTTTTGCTCAATTTTAGATCGAGCCTACAGATTCTCATACCCCAAATTTACCGTATTCAATTTCAATAGATTTAGCAAATTAAGCAATTTAACAGATTTAGTCATAAAATTAAGCCTAATTTTACATGCCCAAATTATGGTAATAATTCACAACATAACATATGCCCCAAATTTTAGTTAAGTTTACACAGTGTAGAATACCCCCCAGAAACCCTAAATTATGATACATAATACGAATTATGCCAAATTATAATCTTTGATTTCAGCGTATGCCTAACATCCAAAATCCCCATTTAGGCATGTTCACATTTAATAGTTATCCTATTTATAATATAGATCTTTGCGACTAAGTCATATGCACAATAATTCTCCTTCTTCCAAATCACAGACTATCGTATATAGTATGTCCAGATCCAGATCTTAAATTACAACATATGTTCTTTTCTCAAATCAGTCACAAATAAGTCATGTCTAATTATGCATCATTCACTATTTTTCCCAAATTTAGCGTTCGTGTGTCAATCTCTTATGAGATTTAGCTCAGGCTCGTGGTAGCCTGGCTATAGAACAGAAGGAAGGAAGAGATATAGAATAGTTACTTCAATATTAATAAGATAGATCTACACAGAAAAACAGATCTGATAAACAAGAATATGCATAATCTCAAATTCAGATTTATAGCCATGTCAAGATCATAATTAAATTTCATATCTGAAAATAACTGTACTCACCTTAGTTGGATTCTTAAAGAAAAAGGGTTGTAGTAGTTCTCTTTCAATCCTGTTCAGATTGGAAGAAGAAGAAGCACTAGTTCTAGCTTAGGTTTCAGCAGAGCGGAGACGCCATTGATTTATTTTAATTAGAATTGAGCTAGCATAGCGTTACAATGGTTTGGTGTGGAGAGAAAGTGAGGTTTGGGGGTGTTTAAATAGCATAGGGATCAACAAATCTGGTCAGAACGGGCGTCCAAATGAAGGGAAAACGAACCAGTCCTCGGATCAGGAAATAGGGGGGAGGTCGACGCCCTGGTCGACCTATGTGACCCAGGTCGACCCCAAGGTCGACCTAGGTCCTAGGTGGGAAATTTCCTGCCCAGGCCGAGTGTGTGATTTTAATTTCAAACTTAATTCAGAGCTGTTTTAATTTATTTAAATTCCTGAAAATTCTGAGGGCCATAACTTCCTCATACGAAGTCTGATTTACGAAAACTTGGACTCTATTCCAAGCAGAATTTTGAGACGAACGCAATGGCGTAACCCATTTCCCTTAATTCTTCTTTTAAAAATTAATTATACTTTGTTTTGTTACTTTTATGTTCATAGAAAATACGGGGTGTTACAGCATCCGTAGCGACCTTTTATGAAATTGCTGTAACGACCCGCCTTTTTTCCCGCTTTTCGCCGGTAATTAAACCAACTAGAATCGTTCACAAAGATGGATGGTTATAGGTACTAACCATCTGTTTTTGTGAATGATTCTAGTTGGTTTAATAACCGACGAAAATGGGGCAAAAAGGCGGGTCATTATAGTTGGTATCTGAGCATACCATAAACTCAACAGAAACACAATCGAATGCTCTCAGCAGAAGAAGTACAATCCCATACCTAACTGTTAGCTCCAAATCTGAATAAAGCTCGTAAACTAACCTGTAAACTAAACACTGCCCATGCCAGTTGTAACAATACGGATTTCATTTGGACCTAATCGATCGCTAAATCGACCAAGACCGTTCGAATCCCACATACGCTAACTCTGGGCATACAACACATCAGAACAAATAACAGAAGACTTTTATAAAAATTATAATAATGTTACATCAGAGTACAGAATATATCAAAGTACATAGAAAAATAATAATACAGAGAAACATAAAGTTACAATAAATGAAATACAATGCAGCGGAAACCAAAAAACTAACACAACGGAAGACTATCAATTCTCTAAACATGGCTTTAAACTTCGATCCAGAATCTTACTTGTATATCTGCAAAATAAACTACTCGACTACCCGTGCCGAAAATAGGGGCACCGGAAATTAAATAATGTTCGAACATTAAACAGAAAATCAATATTATTAAATTAAGACTTGTATAACCTCAACTCAGTGAATTAAGTAATGGGATTTTTAAATGGTTTCCAAGTCCACAGCTTTAAAATTTTATGAATTTATTTTCGCTTTGCTATGACTAATTCTGAAATCAAAGTTTTGAAATTAATCAGATTGTTACAAGGTTACCAACTGTGATGACCTGCCATTTTGACTGCTCCAAATCGGTAATTAAACTGACTCAGAACATTCAAAATGACGGGTAGTTATTTTAGCTTACAGGGTTTAAATCAGAATAACACAAAGAATCACAGTACATAACAATTACAGCGGAATAATTTTATACAAAAAATCAGAATTTACAAAATACTTATACAGTATAGCGGAAGATATAAAATGTATACATGAGTTTTTAAAATAAAATTTTGGCTACGTATTTTAAAATCCAACCATTCAAATTTAAATCTCTTATATCCATTGGAAAGATATTTTTGATACGAACCCAACGGTTCCGGTCTTAGGAGAATCCGATGGTCGGATCTCCCGTTGCATCAATTTGAAGTTAATGGTTGAAATTCGCGAATGGTCGTTGCGCGGCGCATTCTATTCAAGCCTTTAATATATATATATATATATATATATATATATATATATATATATATCATCAATTTCCATTTAAAACGTATTTTATAAATCGTTTATAAATTCATTTTAAATCGATTTCAACTCCATTTTCAATTTTAAAAGGAAATTGAATATTCAATATCATTAAAATATTAAAATGATAATATTTTCAAAATATCAGATTTTGAAATCAAATCTTTTCGATATTCGTTATAAAATGAATAAAATCGATATAAAAATCCGATCGAGTTAAAATGGCGTATATCTACTTAACTCGACTTCATATTCATTTCAGTTATGAATATTTCAATATTTTCGTGTCCATCCAAAATCGGACATCAAAATCATAATTTAATTATTCACTGAATATTATTATAAAATATTTGATCATATTCTGAATCGGAATGCGACTTAATCAATTACCATATAACTTTATTTATATGGATTCCATACATCGCATGTGTACGAAACTAATGATAAATAATCATTAAACATTCAAACATCATCCAGGATGCATTCTATAACTGTATAAGCATTAAAATGAATAAATAACGCTCACAATAGTCTGTCAATCAATCGATTGACATACAACTAAATTTTTGGATTAGTGTATGTCAAATATCATCCCATTACACATGTGGGGTTTTCGAACAACAACAGCCGATTCAAATTAATCACTGGTCAATAAATTTAACAAAATCTAATTAGATTTGAATTATTTTTCTAATTAACCAATTTTGCTTAGAAAAGTAATGAAAATTTATTGTTCAAATAATAAATGGATATTTACATCTCATTCCAACAACCGCAAAGTTTCTATCCACATTGTTTGAAATACGAGTGTCGTATATTCAAACAACGTTTCTTCTGCAAATGAGTCATGAATAGTTCATGTGTTGAACTCATGCAATGTCACATTACAACAGATAAAAAACAACAATGAAAATTTATTTTTATTTTTATAAGTATGAATACAACAATATCTTAAACAAAATAATTGAGTGAGAGAGTTCTCACTTTGGTTTCCACTCCGTCATTCTTTAATTCTAAATTTCTGTTTTTAAACTAAATTAAATGACCATTAAATTTAACTAAAAATCCAACTTGCTCCCTTTCTGTTCTAGTCAGTTCAATGTTGTGGTGTTCGCTGTTGTGAATCCAACGCAACTGAAATAATTGGATTTCGACCTCGTATGAAAAAGATATAGCGATTTAAACATTAATTACATTTCATATAGTAAATTAATAAGTTAAAACTTTAATTACCCTTAATAATTACCTCCCCCTTTCGTTAACCGTTGAACACATCTATGATTCCTTCTTTCATGTCGCGCGCCACCCTGGAGCCCTCTGTCGTCAACCAGTAGCCACAACAACGTCGAGCTCTACGTCGCCGACCCCCTCCAAGAGCACCGCCCCACTCGGAGTCGCCATCTGCTCCAGATAACCACTTGATGCCGACGGCTTTGAGCAGGAATTTCCCCCAATCCACGAAGTTAAACCCCATAATAACCGTTCATTCTAGAGATCTTGACAAGCTCTACGTTTTTCCCTTTGTAAATTTCATGAATTGATGCTTGGATTTGGAGAATTGGAGGTGCGATTTTCTGATGATCTCGACCGTTCCTGGAGAAAATGCGGCGTCCTGGATATTGAAATAGGGTTTAAGAGTTTTGCCTCTTTTATATATATTTATAATAATATTTTATTCCCAATATTACTTGTTTAATTCCCAAACCCCAAATCAAACCCAACGACAGTCGCTCCTAATTAAATACCCCCATTCCGGACACAATGGGATATGTTTCGTAAGCCAATTCGATAGTTTTGATCAGTTTTTATTAAAATTATAATATAAATTAAAATAACGGTCAATATTGAATTTTAACATACATTTCAATTTATCGAGGCCATATATTGACTCCAAAAATTATGAATTCTGAAATCTAGCTATGTTTTGATGATATGGTCCTAACAAAATTAATTTCTTCAAATTTAGAGACTGTTTGGAAAATGGCCTTTTTAACTGGTCGATTAAATTTAAACTAAATTTGAAAACACGTTTAAATTTATTGCACTCACATATTAATTCCAAAAATAATGAAAATTTAAACCTGACTATATTTTGACATTTCGAATCCAACAAAAGTGGTTTCGTCGAAAACGGAGGTCATTTGCAAAATGATTGTTTTTAAGGGCTATATATTATATTAAAATATATATAAATTCCATAGCGACCATTATAAATTTTAAAATGTACATAGCTTACAATTTATAAAGTGAAAGCTCATTTTCTTGCATTTGTTAGAAAATTACAATTCAAAATATTCCAACTTTTCTTATTTTACTGAAATCCAATTTATATTGAATTTCGTACATTCAATTGAAGTTCAAAATCGAATTTTCAAACTACCGCGCCATTTCAGGCTCGTTTTATAATTAAAATAAATTTATATATTCTAACTTCGATTTAAATAAATTTTTAGTCATTATTATTTAAAATAAATCATTTTAAATATTCAAAAACTATTGAAATGGCTAAAATAAAAAAATTAAATTGGTTCAGAAATTCTGGGTTGTTACAATCTCCCCCACTTAAAATCTTTTTATCCTCGAAAAGAAATGAGCTGAAAGTTGTTTAACTAACTAACTCAACTTTCATTTTGGCTTGAGTTCTTCAACTTTTCAGTTTCTAAGAACTTTCTAATTTCTCAAAAATTTGGCTAAAACCCTAAATTTTCGAAAAATTTCGCCATAACCTCTTATATACATAGAGGGTTTGAAAATTTTATTGGGCCGTATTAGGCACCCAATAAAACATACACAATTTTTATGATCTATCTATGCTCAAGGGAGACATGCAAAAAGGTCGAAATCTCATACCTTACCCTAGTGTTGGAAATTAAATAACCATGTGCCTTAATTAAAAACAAGAGAGACGTGAATTTTTGTCATCTTCAGACCTGTGTAGGGTTTTTATTAAATCCTGCCCCGAGCACCTTTATATGTTTATTAAGTCCATAATTAGTCTTCGGTTCAACCTGTAATTCAGTCATCGCCATACAAGCGTCTTGCTCGTATGGTAATCCAAACCTCGTTATATAAGCGTCAAATGCTTATATGGAATATGATATGTATGTTGTCTTCATGATGTATGTTATGCGATGTAGTTCATAATTTATTTGTTGCTATCCTATGGCGTGGGTTTAAATTTCACACAGAATAACCATCACAACGCATCCAAATCACTCACAGGAGTTGATATAACAATAAAATTGTGCAACCAACTCATTAAGGTGCACCTGTTTGTTGGGCACGCAATATATTTCTTTACTCAACAGTAAATTCATAAACTGTTCAGCATGTATATATACGTACATATCTATCTAATATATAAATTCAATTCGAACTAAATTTTCTATTCAGCTCTGTATTATATTTGGTTTAGTTTTATTTATCATTCATTCTCATGTGGGTTTTATCATTCCAATATTTTTATTAGCTATACTAATAATCTTACAACACAACCAGCAATCAATTAGTTGGTTAACTTCTCAAATATATAATTTTTAATATACTCAAAAATCCTATTTCAATTACAAATCACAAATAATAAATTCTAACTAAGTTTTGGTTCTCACACTAGTCAATTGGGAAAATATAGATATCTCACTTTCGAAACTCGAACATAAACACTGATGATAAGATCTCAATCATCGGAATCATCTCCAGGCGACTATATTGTGATTCTATATCTACCCAGTATATCTGAGACTTTGAATACATGTGGATTAGACGTATATGCAAAATCTTCTTATACTTGATAGTCCAAAATAGAATAAAATACTCAGATACGTATAGTAGGATATAATTTTCAAAATTAAATTTGTTTTCATTTTTTTTATAAATAACAATCTTCTAAATCATTTTAGGGCTATTATTTACACAAAGGGAAAAAATGTAAAAGAGGGAAAAGCTTCTTTATCACTAATCACGAAGTCAATATATACAAGTATATGGGCCGCCAGAGAAGTCCAAAGCCTAAAATAAAATGAAAATCAAAATACAAATAGAAACGTATATAGAACTGTAATAACGTGTACAACACAAACATAAATACAACTCATACAATACTCACAACACTCTCCGTCAAGTTGGAGCATAGAAATCATATATGCCCAACTTGCTACATAAGAATTTAATCATGTTGCCATGCAAAGATTTTGTAAGAAGATCCGCAACCTGATCTTTTGATTTCACATAACCAGTGCAGATTACTCCTTGCTGAATTTTCTCTCTTACAAAGTGACAATCCACTTCAATGTGTTTTGTCCTTTCATGAAACACTAGATTAGAAGAAATGTATATAGCATCTTGATTATCACACGCCAACTTCATCAGTAATTCACACTTTATTCCTACTTTATTCGTCAAGTGTTTAATCCACATTAACTAACACACTGTGTTAGCCATTGCCCTATATTCTGACTCCGCGCTTGATCTTGAAACCACACTTTGTTTCTTACTTTTCCATGACACTAAATTACCACCTATCATTACAATAAATCCTGAAATAGACCTCCTATCCAATTTCGAACCAGCCCAATCAGCATTTGCAAATGCTTCAATTCTACCATGTCCTTGATTTGTATATTCAATACACTGCCCCACAGTACCCTTCAGATAGCATAATATTTGTTTCAAAGCATTCCAGTGATCAACAGTGGGTGAAGACATGAATTGACTGACCATACTAACCGAATAAGCAATATCAGGCCTTGTTACAACTAAGTAATTCAATCTACCCACTAATCTCCTATACTTTTCAGGGTCTTCAAATAATACTCCTTCATTTGTCAATGAGGAGTTAACTAACATGGGTGTATTGCAAGGTTTAGCACCTAATTTCTCTATTTCCTTCAACAAATCCATCACATATTTCCTCTGTGACAAGAAAATTTTACCATTCATTATAATCAGTTCAATACCCAAGAAATATTTCAACTCCACTAACTCCTTAGTATGAAACTGAGAATGAATAAATGTTTTAAGTGCGGATATTCCTTTCACATCATTACCAGTAATAATGATATCATCTACATACACAATTAATAAAATCAGTGTACCATGCAAATTTCTGTAGAACACTGGATTATCTGCTTTACTCTGTGCTAAACCAAACTATCAATAGCTTGACTAAATTTTCGAAACCAAGCTCTTGGGCTTTGCTTCAAACCATAAAGACTTTTCTTCAATCTACATACCTTCCCATACTCCCCCAGAGCAAAAAAACCAGGTGGTTGCTCCATATACACCTCCTTAGCAAGATCTCCATAAAGGAAAGCATTCTTAATATCTAATTGATGAAGCCTCAAATCATGTTGTGCTGCTAATGATATAAATACTCTTGTTGTAGTTATTTTAGCCACTGGTGAAAATGTCCCTGAGTAATCAACCCTATATGTTTGAGCATAGCCTTTTGCCACCAAGTGTGCCTTTAACCATTCAAGAGAACCATCTGATTTCATTTTCACTGAAAATACCCACTTGCATCCTATAGCCTTTTTTCCTTCTGGTAACTGCTCTAGTTCCCATGTATCATTCTGGTCCAATGCATTGATTTCCTTTATCATAGCTTCATACCACCCTTCATTTGACAATGCTTCTTTGACAGTTCTTGGAACTGAAATTGAATCCAGTGTAGATATAAAGGTAGAGGATTCTAAGGCTATATTTGTAACACCCCGTAATTTTATAACATTAAAATTCACAAATTAAAGTATACTTAATTTTTAGAAAAGAATTAAGTGAAATGGGTTGCGTAGAGAAATATATATATTGATATACATATATTAAAAATTAAATAAATAAATATGCAAAAAAGTTCAAAACAACGAATTGGGAGGGGGAATGACCGAACCGGCCCATTTTTTAGGTCGACCCAAGCCCCGCTGGGTCGACTAGGGGTTAATCCAGGGTGGTTGGTTGTCAACCCGTGGGCCGATTCGCTCAAATGCAGATTTTGCATTTGATTGGTTCTCATGGTTCAGGGTTAATCTAATGGTCCTAAATAACTTCCTACACCTATAAATACATCCTAATGCTATCCCTAAACCTAATTAAAATAGAATAGTTACCGTCGCCATGGAAATCAATGGAGCCGCCGCCAACTAAGAAAGAAGAAAAGCAAATTCAATTCTAATTCTCTCAATCCTAAAGCAAAGCAAAACTCTCTCTTTTCTTCTCTAAATTGTGAGTATGATGATCTTAACAAGATTATTATCATTTAAATTAGGTTGAGTTATGAATAGATTTTGAGTAGATGATGTGAATTATCATATATGTTGTTGTAAACCCCTTTTGCTATCATGTATATTGTAAATCCAATGTTATGTGATGATGATATCTTATATGTTGTAAATCATGCTATGATGATGTTATGTATGTTGAAAGTGTCTATGCTAAGTTGTGATGAATCATACATGTTAAAAAGGCCATGATGTTACCATCTATGCTAGTTAGTTCATATTAATTAAATCATCATGTTTGGGTTATGCTGATCTATATGACAAGTCACATATGCAAGTTAGATTGATTAGAAAAGTTATGAACATATGCCAAGACATCTATTATGACATCTAGAATTATGCTATGACATATGTGATATCCTATGCTAGCTCACACCATCATTATGTTGCCTATAAACCCCATATGAAAGTTTATGTATAGATTTGGGCTATGATCATATCATGTAAATTGAGACATTTAACAAGTTGACACCTTTTGATCCTTAACATGTGTAGTTTATGCAAGTTTCACCCCTATTATGATTAGATTTATTTTAATTGTCTATATGTTGTGATAATTTATCTTTGTGCTAGGTGTTAGACTATACAAGTCTAGCCTATATTATGCGTTGAATAAGCGAACGTATAAACGTGGGGTAGGGGTAATATTAAGGATTTAATATTAAAAAGTTGGGGTGCAATTGATATGATTTTGCATGCCATAAGTGGATGGCCATAATTGAGTCAATTATGGACATCATTAAAAGTTGACTTAATTAATAATTTGAATAGGGAATTATTAAAACTGGGGTAAAAGATTTTAAGTGTTAATCAATGCTTAGGACACGAGGTTGGACTCGTTTGTGACGTAAACCTGCCCGAACCCGCCCGGCAAATCCAGTGGTCATAAATGTCAGCCCAATGTGAGAGGTCCTAGGCCTAAACTAAAGCATAACGGTTGTAAAGACACGAGGTTAGACTCTTTTATGGTGTAAGACTGCCCGGACCCGCCCAGCAAATCCAGCTGCCATAAATGCCAGTCTAATGTGAGAGGTCTTTATGAGGTTATGGCCTGAATGAATTAAGAAATACTTAACCAGATAAACATGTAAGGTGGGACATGGGGGTTAAGTAGGTGCCTTGGGTGGCATGAGGAATCTAGGGGGTGCCCTTAGTGGCATGTGAAATATGATTAGTAAGACTTAACCAAACACACATGTAAATGAACATGACTAAGAGGGTTAAGTGGGATATACTAGTGACAAGCTTAGGTGGGTAGCTTGTGGGGGCCCATTTCGACCAGTATCCCAAACGTATCTTTGTGGACTCGACCCAAGTCGAGGACAGGACACGCATGCTGGGTTCGACTATAAGAGGCCAAAACGAGGAGCGGTGGCAACGCAAGTCCAACGGGTTTCGTATGCGTGTGTGGACCCGGGCTGGTAGGTAAGACGTTGTTGCATCATGTAGGTGTAAGCCGTGCATTCTCAAGTTGTATCGGGTTGCCACTTTAGGGGAGTGATACACCCCACTATGGGGCCAGCACGGGTATCTACGAGTAGGGAGCCAATCGAAAGTGGGTAGTGGGGTACACCTAGTGGAGATAGGGGCAGACGACACCTATGTAGTCAGCTAGGGGTACGTAAGGCTATTTATAAAGTTTCTGTGTGAAGCAAGTGGGATCAAACAATAGGGTGACTTGTGTGGTGCAGTGTAGTAATGTGCGGTGCGGTGTAGTAATCATTCGTTAGTAATTAGGTGTGCCATTACCGTTATCTTTAACGTTATCTTAAACGCTATCTTTATCTTCCTAAGAGTTCATAGACATTTACTTGTCTTCCAGCTTATGCCTTAGTCTAGTTATTTTGATAATAGTATTGTTAAAATTATCATACTCGCCAAACTTTATGTCTGACCCCCTCTATTTCTATCCTTTTTCCCCCTCCAGGTCCTCAAATTGGGCCCAGCTCTAGTGGAGTTAGATTGGATTGCTTCATCTCTCTTTGGAAAGCTTGGACCGTTGAAGTAAAGTCCAGCTTGTTATCTTTTTAATGGATATTTATGTAATGGGATTATGTATTTTGTTTTTATGAAGATGGATATTGTACTTGATTATGATCTATGGTTTTATGTTGTAACAAACATGTTTAATTTCCGCTGCAATAAAATGAAGTTTTAGATTTCCAAGTACTATTTATTATCTGTCTTGTTATAATTTTTCTGTTCTATATTCACTTATAACCTCCATGGAAGTTAATGCATTCCTTTTGTGAGTGACATTAATGGACGTGGGGTGTTACACGTGGTATCAGAGCTTAAGGTTACCGGAACAGATAAAAATACTTTAGAAAAATAGTTATTTTTGGAAGAAGTGTTTTCAAAAACATGTTTTAATGAGAAATTTAAAGAGAAAAGTTTTTAAGAAAAACATAATCCCCAATAGCCACATATATTTATCTTTCGAATTCTCCATTTTGAATCTTTCCTTTTTTGTTTCAGCATGGCTGAAGATCTTAATCTACCCGACGGTGTAACGATACCAGGATGGTATAAGAGGCTATTGGAGGCTAGGGCCGCTGCAGGTCCAGCCAATGTTCCTCCACCACCAGTTGCACCCGTTCCTCCTCCTCCTCCTCGCGTAGATACTTTTGCAAAGACGTGCAAGGAATTCAAGGCTATGGGTGGAAAACCATTTCAAGGGTCAGAAACGTTTGTGGAAGCTAGAGATTGGCTTAAGGAGGTGGAAGAATTGCTAGAAATCTTTGAAGTAGAAGAAGGGAGGAGAGTTCATTTAGCAGCTTGGTTGATGAAGGGAGAGGCCTCGTTTTGGTGGGAGGTCACTAATGGGGAGCGTCCTGTTGACTCTTGGGCGGATTTCAGATGTAGGTTCGAGGCGAAGTTTCTCTCAAGGGCGGAAGAAAATCTATATATGGAAAGGTTCTTGACATTGAAGCAAGGAAGCTCATAAGTGAAAGAATATGTCAATAAATTTAATCAGTTAGCAAGGTTTGGCTTGGACTTAGTAAACACGCCGGAGATGAAGGCTCTAAGGTTCGTGAATGGCTTGAATGAACCATTGCAAGGGTTGGCTATGACCCACATCCCGATGGGGCCACCTTTGAGAAGTTAGTAGAAATGGCGCTCATGCATGAGGAGAAAAGCGCTAAAGCTGATAAGGCACCCGAGAAGAAGGGGGATCAGAAGAAACCACAACAGCAAAACAAGAAGGGTGGAAAAGACCATAATGGCAAGGGAAAGAAGAAGTGCTTTAACCGTGGAACCCTAGGCCATCTCAGCAAGGATTGCCGAAAGAAAAAGAAGACATGTTGTTTTCATTGTGGCGATGCGGGACATTTAGTGAAGGACTGCCCAAAGAAGGGGCAGAGGGCAGGAGCTACCTCGGGAGGACAGGTGCAGGCTCTTATGGCACTAGGGCAGGCTAGGGGACAAGTTTAGGCTCTCTCGGTCCCAACGCTGCAAGAACGAGGTAGAACCATTTCTGTTGAAAGCTTAGTTTTTCTGTTTGATCATCCTGTCCATACCTTATTCGATTCGGGCGCATCACATTCGTTTATCTCTAAATCATTTGTTGAATCACTGCACTTAAACACCAATTTAGTAGAGGATCCCTTAGTTGTTTCGAATTCAATAGGAGGCTCAGCTTATCTGTCCATGATGTGTTTGGATTTGAAAATTTCCATACTTAGCGTTGAATTTAGATGTGATGCTTATGTGTTGGGCTTCACGGGCTATGGGCTAATTTTAGGAATGGATTGGTTATCCAGAAATGGGGTCGTTCTTGATTGTGAAAGGAGAGTAGTTAGGCTCGTGACTCTCCTTGGCAACACTCTCGAAATCTTCTGTAATCCCATAAATTCGGTTATGCTAAGTTATCTAGAATCGCTTGACGCGTCTGAGGAAAATCTACGATCTGTTAGAGTGGTCCGAGAATATTCGGATGTGTTTGAGGAGGTGAAGGGCTTGCCTCCGAAGCGGGAGATAGATTTTCGAATATATCTTGTGGATAATGCAAAACCAGTATCTTTGCCAGTACGCCACATGGCTCCACGTGAAAGGAGGGAACTCGATAAGCAAGTGAAGGAGTTGCTTGAGAAGGGGTTCATAAGACGAAGTATATCGAAGTGGGGTGCTCCAGTAGTATTTGCCACGAAGGCGGATGGGTCCCTTAGACTGTGTGTGGACTATAGAGAACTTAATAAACTTACTAAGAAGAACAGACACCCACTGCCGAGGATTGACGATCTCTTCGATCAGTTAGTTGGCGCCTCAGTGTTTTCGCAGTTGGACTTAGCCACTGGGTTCCATCAGTTGAGAGTGGCTGAGGATAGCATAGACAAGACTGCCTTTAGGACTCCGGACGGTTTCTATGAATGGCTAGTGATGCCCTTCGGTTTGACAAACGCCCAAGCATATTTTGTTGATTTGATAAGTAGGGTGTTTAGGGAGTACCTTAACAAATTCGTGGTAGTCTTTGTAGATGACATCTTGATCTTTTCTAAGGATGAAGAAAAGCATGCCCTACATCTTAGGGAAGTGTTGGAGACCCTACGAGCGCATAGCCTTAAGGCTAAATTTTCTAAGTGTCACTTCTGGAGGAAGGAAGTACGGTTCTTGGGGCACGTGGTTTCCAAAGAAGGGATAGCCGTGGATCCCGCGAAGGTGGTGGCCATCCAAGATTGGAAGGTCCATAAAAATGCTACCGAAGTGAGAAGTTTCTTGGGGTTGGCTGGCTACTATTGGAAGTTTATCAAAGACTTCGCAAAGATATCAGCTCCATTGACACGCTTGACGAAGAAGAACCTAGTTTTCACATGGGACGTAGATTGTGATGATGCGTTCCAACGTTTGAAGAGAGCTTTGACTTCAGCCCCAGTCTTAGTATTGCCAGACGGGAGTAAGCCGTTTACCGTTTATACCGATGCTTGTGGGACAGGACTAGGCGCAGTCTTAATGCAAGAGGGTAGGGTAATAGCCTATGGTGGAAGGCAGTTGAGAGCGCATGAGAAAAATTATCCTACACATGACCTAGAATTGGCCGCTATTGTTTTCGCGCTTAAGTCTTGGCGTCATTATCTTCTTGGCGAGAAATTCGAATTATTCACTGACCACAAGTCTTTAAAATACCTATTCTCTTAAAAGGACTTGAACTTAAGGCAGCAAAGGTGGATGGAGTTCTTAGCGTCCTACGACTTCGAAATAGCCTATACCCCTAGCAAGGGTAACGTGGTGGCAGACGCCTTAAGTAGAAAAAGATTATCCTTAAGTCCTTTGTTTGTTGAGCGCCAAAGTTTAGAATTCATTCGATGTTTGACTTTAGACCTTCCGTTGACTTCGTACCCGGTTTGCTAGCATCCTTGGAGGTCAGGCCTACGCTTTTGGGACGGATTGGCGAGGCACAGCAAGACGACCCGCAGTTGGTTGAGTTAGCAGAAAAACTCAAAGGAGGGGAGTCATCAAGCCATCTCCGTAGGTATACCCTAGATGATAAGGGTTGGTTACGTAGGGACGGTAGACTTTGTGTACCAAAAGACGATGACCTAAGGAAGACTATTCTTGACGAAGCACATCATTCGAAGATAACCATTCATCCCGGCAGGGACAAGATGTACAAAGACATGAAGAGAGTTTACTTTTGGGCCGGCATAAAGAAAAATGTGGCCAAGTATGTCGCTAAATGCTTGGTGTGACAACAAGTAAAAGCGGAGCAAAAGAAACCCGGTGGGTTGCTTCACCCATTGGAGGTTCCACTATGGAAGTGGGAAAGTGTCTCGATGGATTTTGTGGATGGGTTACCGCGATCAAGGAAGGGTAATACGGGAATTTGGGTTATAGTAGATAGACTTACTAAAAGTGCCCATTTCATTCCCGTAAAGAGTAAGAGGACTGCTCCATGGTTAGCCTCCGTATACGTTCGAGAAATAGTTCGTTTGCATGGTGTTCCTTCTAGTTTAGTGAACGACCGCGATCCTATTTTCACGAGCGAATTTTGGAGAATCTTACAAGAGGCGGTAGGGACTCAGTTATGTTTGGGCACCGCATATCATCCTCAGACGGATGGCCAGACCGAGAGGGTGAATCGCATTCTAGAGGATCTGTTGAGGCTATGTATCCTAGACTTTGGGGGTACGTGGGAAGAGCATCTTCCATTGGTGGAGTTCGCATATAATAACAGCTTTCAGTCCAGCATTGGTATGGCACCATTCGAAGCTCTTTATGGACGACCTTGTCGTTCACCTACATGTTGGTGGGAATCTACGGATAAGATCTTACTTGGGCCCGATATGATTAGGGAGACTTCGGAGAATATCGACTTGATTCGAAGGAGGATGAAAGCAGCACAGGATAGGCAGAAATCTTATGCGGATAAGAGGAGGATAGATCTCGAGTTTGAAGTTGGGGACATGGTCTTTGTCAAAGTGTCTCCATTACGGAACTTTTTTCGCTTTGGGTCCGTTGGGAAATAAGCACCAAGGTTTGTAGGGTCGTTTCCTATTAAGGAGAAAATTGGACAGATGGCGTATAGAGTGGAGTTGCCCGAGAGACTTAGTGGTGTACACGACGTATTCCATGTGTCACATTTGAGGAAGTGCTTGCACGAGACCGCGGAAGTGGTAGAGCCGAGCTTTCTTAGAGAGGTGGAGATAGAGCGGAATGCGACAATTCGACGAGCTCCTATGCGCATTCTTGGGTTGGAGATCAAGAGGTTGAGGAATCGAGAGGTCAGACTAGTCGAAGTGTAATGGGGAGATGATGAGAGCAACGCTACTTGGGGGACAGAAGAGAAGATGCGTTCACGATACCCTTTTCTTTTTGAGGGTATGTCTTTTAATTTCTCCTTTATCGCTTAGCTTGTACTTATCTTATCTTTAGTATATCCTCTTGCTAGTATCTTTGACCTTTAGTTAGGATAATCCTATGGTTGAAACATGTGTTTGAGACATGTTATGTATGGTGGATGCAAAGTGGATGCAAGTGTTTGCTAGTGGTTGCGCGTGGATGCATATACACACACTATTAGGCACCAGATCGGCTCAGTCACTTCATATTGCATATTGCATATATATGGATGTATTTAGTAAAATGGATGTATAATGGTTGTATTATCATATAGTTGCTGCATTCGGGTGGATGGTTGTGCACGCATATAGAATTAATATGTATCATTAGGAATCTTTTGCATACATATCGGACGCATGGCACTATCATGAATTGCACTAAGGAGGTCGACTGAATCAGTAGACCGCCTAATTTTGCATTAGATATGGACATATAAACACACTGTGCATATAAACATTAAAGCATTAGAAGTCTTTTAAGGACAATGGATGCTGGTGTTTGATGGTTTAGTAGATGGACGATTAGATGGTAGGATATACATTCTTCTTGACTGGGAGATTTCAGGGACGAAATCCTTTAAGGAGGGGAGAATGTAACAACTTGTAATTTTTTAACATTAAAATTCACAAATTAAAGTATACTTAATTTTTAGAAAAGAATTAAGTGAAATGGTTTGCGCAGAGAAATATATAAATTGATATATATATATATTAAAAATTAAATAAATAAATATGCGAAAAAGTTCAAAACAGCGAATTGGGAGGGGGAATAACCGAACCGGCCCATTTTTGAGGTCGACCCGAGCCTCGCTGGGTCGACTAGTGGTTAATCCAGGGTGTTTGGCTGTCAACCCGTGGGTCAATTCGCTCAAATGCAGATTTTGCATTTGATTGTTTCTCATGGTTCAGGGTTAATCTAATGGTCCTAAATAACTTCCTACGCCTATAAATACATCCTAATGCTAACCCGAAACCTAATTAAAATAGAATAGTTACCGTCGCCATGGAAATCAATGGAGCCGCCGCCAATTAAGAAAGAAGAAAAGCAAATTCAATTCTAATTCTCTCAACCCTAAAGCAAAGCAAAACTCTCTCTTTTCTTCTCTAAATGCTGAGTATGATGATCTTAACAAGATTATTATCATTTTAATTAAGTTGAGTTATGAATGGATTATGACTGGATGATGTGAATTATCATATATGTTGTTGTAAACCCCTTTTGCTATCATGTATATTGTAAATCGAATGTTATGTGATGATGATATCTTATATGTTGTAAATCATGCTATGATGATGTTATGTATGTTGAAAGTTTCTATGCTAAGTTGTGATGAATCATACATGTTAAAAAGGCCATGATGTTACCATCTATGCTAGTTAGTTCATATTAATTAAATCATCATGTTTGGGTTATGTTGATCTATATGACAAGTCACATATGCAAGTTAGATTGATTAGAAAAGTTATGAACATATGCCAAGACATCTATTATGACATCTAGAATTATGCTATGACATATGTGATATCCTATGCTAGCTCACACCATCATTATGTTGCCTAAAAACCACATATGCAAGTTTATGTATAGATTTGGGCTATGATCATATCATGTAAATTGAGACATTTAACAAGTTGACACCTTTTGATCCTTAACATGTGTAGTTTATGCAAGTTTCACCCCTATTATGATTAGATTTATTTTAATTGTCTATATTTTATGATAATTTATCTTTGTGCTAGGTGTTAGACTATACAAGTCTAGCCTATATTATTCGTTGAATAAGCGAACGTATAAACGTGGGGTAGGGGGTAATATTAAGGATTTAATATTAAAATGTTGGGGTGCAATTGATATGATTTTGCATGCCATAAGTGGATGGCCATAATTGAGTCAATTATGGACATCATTAAAAGTTGACTTAATTAATAATTTGAATAGGGAATTATTAAAACTGGGGTAAAAGATTTTAAGTGTTAATCAATGCTTAGGATACGAGGTTGGACTCGTTTGTGACGTAAACCTGCCCGGACCCGCCCGACAAATCCAGTGGTCACAAATGTCAGCCCAATGTGAGGGGTCCTAGGCCTAAACTAAAGCATAACGGTTGTAAAGACACGAGGTTTGACTCTTTTATGGTGTAAGACTGCCCGGACCCGCCCGGCAAATCCAGCTGCCATAAATGCCAGTCTAATGTGAGTGGTCTTTATGAGGTTATGGCCTGAATGAATTAAGAAATACTTAACCAGATATACATGTAAGGTGGGACATGGGGGTTAAGTAGGTGCCTTGGGTGGCATGAGGAATCTAGGGGGTGCCTTAGTGGCATGTGAAATACGATTAGTAAGACTTAACCAAACACACATGTAAATGAACATGACTAAGAGGGTTAAGTGGGATATACTAGTGACAAGCTTAGGTGGGTAGCTTGTGGGGGCCCATTTCGACCAGTATCCCAAACGTATCTTTGTGGGCTCGACCCAAGTCGAGGACGGGACACGCATGCTGGGTTCGACTGTAAGAGGCCAAAATGGGGAGCGATGGCAACACAAGTCCAACGGGTTTCGTATGCGTGTGTGGACCCAGGCTGGTAGGTAAGACGTTGTTGCATCGTGTAGGTATAAGCTGTGCATTCTCAAGTTGTATCGGGTTGCCACTTTAGGGGAGTGATACACCCCACTGTGGGGCCAGCACGGGTATCTACGAGTAGGGAGCCGATCGAAAGTGGGTAGTGGGGTACACCTAGTGGAGATAGGGGCAGACAGCACCTATGTAGTCAGCTAGGGGTACGTAAGGCTATTTATAAAGTTTCTGTGTGAAGCAAGTGGGATCAAACAATAGGGTGACTGGTGTGGTGCAGCGTAGTAATGTGCGGTGCAGTGTAGTAATCATTCGTTAGTAATTAAGTGTGCCTTTACCATTATCTTTAATGTTATCTTAAATGCTATCTTTATCTTCCTAAGAGTTCATAGACATTTACTTGTCTTCCAGCTTATGCCTTAGTCTAGTTATTTTGATAATAGTATTGTTAGAATTATCATACTCGCCAGACTTTATGTCTGACCCCCTCTATTTCTATCCTTTTTCCCCCTCCAGGTCCTCAGGTTGGGCCCAACTCTAGTGGAGTTTGATTGAATTGCTTCATCTCTCTTTGGAAAGCTTGGACCGTTGAAGTAAAGTCCAGCTTGTTTTCTTTTTAATGGCTATTTATGTAATGGGATTATGTATTTTGTTTTTATGAAGATGGATATTATACTTGGTTATGATCTATGGTTTTATGATGTAACAAACATGTTTAATTTCCACTGCAATAAAATGAAGTTTTAGCTTTCCAAGTACTATTTATTATCTGTCTTGTTGTAATTTTTCTGTTCTATATTCACTTATAGCCTCCATGGAAGTTAATGCATTCCCTTTGTGAGTGACATTAATGGACATGGGGTGTTACAATATTACTATATGATACAATAGATGAAATGGGGTATGTACATTTCCTTTTTCCTTTACGCAGAGCAATGTGTAAGTTAATAGTTGAATCTGGTACCTGAACACTTTCCAAAACAGGAGCAGGTCCAGATGAGGTACTTGAATTCAAATCCTCATTTTCATGTTGATCATTATTCATGTTGAATATAGGAGGATATAGCAAAAATTGATCATCTTCATCTGCTACTTGTTCATCATGACTTTCTTGTACTGGAGGAGTTAATAATGATGAATAAAATGGTTTACTTTCAACAAAACTTACATCCATCGATACAATGTATTTGTGAAGACTAGAACAAAAGCACTTGTATCCTTTTTGAAGTCTCGAATAGCGAAGAAATATATATATTTCAAAGATTTTGGATCTAACTTTGTTAAATGCGGATTTACATCTCTAACAAAACAAATGCATCCAAACACCCTTGGCTTCACTGGATAAATCGGTTTATTTGGACATAAAACTTGATAAGGTACTTGGTAGTTCAGAATAGTAGAAGGCATTCTATTAATGAGAAAACATGCAGTACTTACTGCTTCAGCCCAGAACCTTTTTGGAACATTCATTTGAAAGAGAAGTGTTGTTGCGGTTTCAAATAAGTGCCTATTTTTCCTCTCAGCTACTCCATTATGTGCTGTTGTATCCACACATGACGTTGCATGAATGATGCCATGCTTTTACAGAAATGAATTAAATTGATGGCTTGTATATTCCTTTGCATTGTCACTCCTCAAAGTCTTGATTGAAGTATCATATTGATTTTGTATTTTAGCATAGAAAGAACAAAATATAGAAAACAAATCTGATTTATTCTTCATTAGAAATAGCCAAGTTACACGTGAGTAATCATCAACAAACTTTACAAAATATCTATATCCTTGCTCAGATGTAATTGTTGATGGACCCCAAATATCTGAGTGTACAACTTCAAAAATTGAATTAGACCTTTTGTTAATCCTAGGATATAGACTGACACGATGATGCTTAGCATATTGACAAGATTCACAGTACAATGTTGATAGAGAGCTAAATTGTGGACACAATTTCTTGAATAAAAACAACAAAGGATGGCCTAGCTGACAGTGCATTTGAAATGCAGATGATGTCACACTCAAACAACCTACAGATTTTGATGGCACATCATCAAGAATATATAAACCTTCCCTTTCTTCACCTCTACCAATAATCTGTCTGGTTGTTAGGTCCTGGAATACACAGTGGTCAGGGAAAAATGGTAGACTACAATTCAGGTTCTTAGTAATTTGACTTACGGATATCAAATTAAATAATAGGTTAGGCAAATATAACACTGAAGTTAGTGGTAATTTTGAACTTAACCTCATTTTTCCAGTCCCTTGTACAAATGCTTGTGAACCATTAGCCAATGTAACAACATGGGTTAATGATTTATATTGTATATCCGAAATCAAATTACTATTACCTGTCATATGATCATTTGCTCCAGAATCTATGATCCATTTTGATTGACCTGCAGTGTTAGCAATTGCTGAAACTGATGATGATGATTCCTTATTAGTTGATTCATTCTTCAATAATTCTTGGAACTTCATATATTGACCATAATCCTCTTGTAAAGGCCCGTAAATCCGTACTAATTTGAGCTGACTAATATCCTACACATTCAACTCAAAGTGCATGAAAATACAGATCTTTAATAGAAAGAAATAAGAAGGTAAGAAAGATAAGATAGAACTAATAGAAGAAGAAGAAGAAGAACATCGGATCTAAATAGTATCAGAGTAAACACGAATCTCATAGCGGAATGAATAAAATATATTATATAACACTTTGAAATACAAATCTAAATTTGTATACACATACCATATCAGAATATAACTCATATACATCACAGCGGAAATAATCTCTAATAACTAGCAGTGAAGCTTCCTTGTAACAACCCAGATTCTGACGGACCGATTTTTTTTAAAATCCAATCCACCGAAACCCGAGTTGGTTGCTCTGGTATCCTACAGAAAAAGACAGAGAAAAGAGATATGTCAGAGTTAGGAAAACACCTCACAGCGGAAGGAGTAAAATATAATATATTTTAAACATATCTTTACCTTAATCACAATACTGCTAAATCAGTATTCCCCAAAGCTATAAGTCTCTGTTTAACCTGCGAATGTTATGAGGAGGGGGTCAGAACATAAGTTCTGTGTGAATGAATTTAAACTACACTTCTTGAATAATCCTACATATACTATTCAATTACACTTTCTTATTTATTAGGTTATATGTGTTATTAGCGCTCAAAGCTGACACACACGTCGCACACATCTACCCCTTAGTAGATTAACCTAATATAGTGTATATGTAGCTACCCCCAAACTGAGGTACACCCCGTAATAACCCACTTGCATGGTCTCCTCCGTATCACCACAGTAATATGCGCAGTCCCTCATCCTATGCCATAGTAACATACAACGCTACATCCGCATAGAACTACTATCGTTGTATTACGTAAGCATACTGATTGCTATCCTCGAACTATTCGATCGAGTTTGGTTCCATCACCGAATAATGCCCTCTAGTCTACGATACACCACCCAGAGCAGACATGGTTGTACCTAGACTTTCCCACGTACGTAACATCAATCGTACTCGATGTTTCTACTGCACATAACCTCTACTTATGCACCCAAGTTCCGTGGCAGGGCTACACCAGAAAACACAGAACTCGGTCGGGAGCTTTTCTATATCTGTACGGCCCGCCTCTAAGAGTGTCCAATGTACACATATCCCTCAGGTCTGGTTTTTCCATGGTGGCTACGGCCCCACCTCAGCCCCTCCCTCAGCTAGTAAAGACCACATGAGCTAAGTGACCACTCCTAACAAGCAAAAAATCTAAACATCCATGTGAGGTCTCCCCGCACCCATCCCTTGATAGCAAAGGTTAACGATCTCTAGGGGTTAGCTTTTGTCTTTTTGCATTCCTTAGGCTGCTGGTGATAGGCATCCGACGATCTTGCTATCATTTGGTCTTGATCCTCCACCTCCACCTGAGGCAATCGCCGAACCACCCTTAATGCCACCGCGTATAGCATTCTGACTGCCCCCTACTTGTGCAGTCAAGGCCCACCCACCTGGTAGTTCCGCGCAGACCCAACCTCTGTAATCCTAGCCCGAAGCTAAACAACTACAGAGGACTGCCAGAAGCACCTTTAACGTCTCAGGAAGCCGTGTGTTTCCCCTCCAGTCCGTTGGAGCCGCCAAAATAGTGAACGAACGCTCTCCTCGTGCCTTATGACACCGTCATGATCTACCTCGTTGGGTTATTCATCCTATAACGTACGGACTTCTTCAAGCGCCTTAGTTTTATATGTCATTAGACCCTAAGTTTAACCATTTATTTCACGCTTGTGCCACCTCGTCAACTTTCTCATTTAACTTGGTTATTCACATTAGCTTCCTTTTTTTCGTATTCACCAAGTTACCCTTGCTTATTAATTTAATTTATACTTAACCCACTTAAGTCCATTAATAAGCCCACAACATGTTATTTTCCTATTTCATAAGTTATTCCCTCTTTGGATCACAACCACATGTTATACTTAATTCATAGTTAAGTATGCCTTATCTCACATACATACTAATTAGGAGAACAACCGTCTAAACACCAGCCCCGAAGACTGAAATCATCATCAGACTGGCACCTAGAGAATTACTCAACCCAACCAACATATATGATTCTAATTTACTTCTTTCCACTCATATAACTTATATCATTTTTAATTTCACATTTCTCCTTTCCAAACCATTTAATTTAAGTATATCTTTACATATAAGTTATCTTATCTTCCTTAAATCTCCCGATAACTTATCTTGTCCCATAAGTTATAATTTCCACCTATTATCCTTTCTTGCCTTATTCAAGTTTATTCATGTAACAACCCGTAAAATGCGAGCCAGTTTGAAAATTTTAAATTGGCAATTTTAGCGGATTTTGAATATTTAAAATGAATTATTTTAAATAATATCGACGAGAAATTTATTTTGAATAGAATTCGAACGTATATATTTATTCGCGTCGTCGTTAGAATATAAATATTTATATATAATTATAAAAGGAATTGAAAATGGCGCGGTAGTTCGATAATTCGATTTCAAACTTCAATTGGATGTACCGGGTGCAAAACAATCCGGATTTTAGTGAAACCAAAAATCATAGGATCTAATTGATAGTATCTTTCCAATGAATCTGACCAATCGAAATTTGATAGCGGGAATCAAAAGATATGTCCAGTTTAAAATTAGAAATAGTCGCTGTGGAATTTATATATATTTTTATATATATAAGGCCCTTAAAAATAGCAATTTTGCAAACGACCTCGGATTCCGACGAAACCAGTTTTGTTGGGTCCGTGGTGTTACGTTATTGCTAGATTTCAAATTTCATAATTTTTCGAATCAATATGTGAGCGTGGCAAAGGAAAACGCGTTTGACCAGTTTCAGTTGATTTTAATCGACTGGAAATTGGCCATTTTTCAAACGGTCTCAGAATTCGACGAAACTAGTTTTGTTAGGACCGTATCGTCAATACGAAGCTAGAAAATATTTTTCAGGAATTTTTAAAGTTCGTATGTGACCCCGGTAATTTGAAATGTACGTTTAAAATTCAATATAAGGATTTAAAATGTAATTTCAACGGAAACTGATTGTAACGATCAAACCAGCTTACGACACATATCCCATTGTGCTCGGAATGGGGGTAAAACGCTATGGACGACGGGCGGTGGGCCTCGTTTCGAGGCCATATGTAAAAGTCAACTTATTTGCGAAATTTAATAATTAAATAAAAAAAAAAAAAAAAAATCTTCCCTTAACTACCAGGCCCCCCCCCCCCCGACTAAAATCATAAATCAGAAGGAAAAAAAAAAAAAAAAAAAAAAAAGCCCAGATCTCGAGCCTGCGCCGCCTCCCTCCCCGCCACCTCGCGCGCCCCCAGCGGCGCCGCAGCCTCCACCGCGAGACCCCCCCCTCCCCTTCTCCTTCTCCTCCCTTCTCCCTCCACCCACCGAACTCGAGCAAAACCCGAACCCCAACCCACCGCGCCACCCACTTCCAGCGCCGCCACCGTTGAAGCCACCGCCCCTGTCTGGCGCCACCGTTCCTTCACTGCGAAGCCCCCCTCTCGACTGTAAGTATTTTATCGTATTTTGTTTTATTTTAATTTTAATTCGTTAAACTAATTTCGATTTTAAGATAATAAAAACTGATTTATAAAAGAAGATAAAAAAAACAGATTTTTGAAAAGATAATAAAAACTGGTTTATAAAAGAAGATAAAAAAAAAACAGATTTTTAAAAAGAAAAAAATTGGATTTTTTTTTAAAAAGAAAAAGAACTGATTTTTAAAAAAGAAAAAGATTAGATTTTTATGATTATAAAAAAAAATGTGGTTTTTTATATAGGAAGTGGCGAAGTAATAATAAGATCTTTGTTATAAAAAGGTCGATATAAAAGTATAATGTTTTTATGATGAAGAAGCGAATATAAAAATAGGATTTTTATATATTGAACTTTGAACTAAAAATTCGATTTTTATATATTGAACTTTGAACTAAAAATAGGATTTTTATATATTGAACTTTGAACTAAAAATTCGATTTTTATATATTGAATAGCGAACTAAAAATTCGATTTTTATTTATTGAACTTCGAACTAAAAAAAATTCGATTTTTATTTATTGAACTTCGAACTAAAAATTCGATTTTTATATATTGAACTTCGAACTAAAAATTCGATTTTTATTTATTGAACTTCGAACTAAAAATTCGATTTTTATTTATTGAACTTCGAACTAAAAATTCGATTTTTATATATTGAACTTCGAACTAAAAATTCGATTTTTATATATTGAACTTCGAACTAAAAATTCGATTTTTATATATTGAACTTTGAACTAAAAATTCGATTTTTATATATTGAACTTTGAAATAAAAATTCGATTTTTATATATATAGTGACTACGGGCAACGAAGATGACGAAGAGGCGATAACGAGGAAGACTTCTGCAAATGAAGAGCCGTGGAGCAGGATAGCTATAAGTGAGAATTTCTCACCTTTCAATTCTTTTTTCTAGTTATATATATATACTAGGATGCAGACGGTGCTTAGTAGCACCCGACACAATCGTCCACAGACCATGGACTTGTTTGTTTGGTTGCATAGATTAGTTGAATTATTTGTTTGAATTGAATTGTTGGGTGAGATGAAATTGATTTGATTGATGTGTGAATGGCGTGGGCCTTCACTAGACCGGGGATAAGGCGAGGCCTTGTCCCGTTTCTAGTATCGTGCCGTTATGCCGCCGAAATTTTCTAAAATATGTTAGAAAAATAAAAATATCATTTTATTTAAAGAATGAACTGAATAGAAATTCATATGTTGGAATAAAATGTTTTATCGTTAAAAATATAATTTTTAACGTGAAAGTGAATAAAATAGAATAGTCATTTACAAACCAGACGGTTTGTTTATGTACACCTATTTGAAGGACGTTGATTGGGTCGATAAATTTTACACATCGCCTAACTGCACAAATAAAATATGTGTTTGATTGTTTGAAACCCCACACGGGTGTTGGGATGAAATATGAAGTTCACTCATCCTGATTGATTAAATATGTCGATCGATTGATTGACAGGCTGTTATAAGCGTTAGATATCTTTATTTGATGCTTATACAGTGTAGTGCACTTTGGTTGATGGTTGATTATTTTTCAATGCTATTATACATGTGTTGTATGAAAATCCATATAATTAACTCTATATGGTAATTGTTTGGGCCTCATTCCAGTTTTAAAATAGAAATATTTGAAATAGAAATATTCGAAATGGAATATTTGAAAATATCAATATATGAAGCCGTGTTGATTAGATTGACGCCATTTTGACGTGAACGATATTTATATCGATTTTATTCATTTTAAAATGAATATTGAAAAGTGATTTCGAAATCGAATATTTCGAAATGAATTGAATTGAAAACGAATTCGAAAAGAATTGAATTGAAAACGAATTCAAAATGAATTGAAAACGATTTCGAAATGAATTGAATTGAAAACGATTTCGAAATGAATTGAATTGAAAACGATTTCGAAATGAATTGAAAACGATTTCGAAATGAATTGAATTGAAAACGATTTCGAAATGAATTGAATTGAAAACGATTTCGAAATGAATTGAATTGAAAACGATTTCGAAATGAATTGAATTGAAAACGATTTCGAAATGAATTGAAAACGAATTCAAATTGAATTGAAAACGAATTGAAATGAATTCAAATTGAATTGAAATTTGAATTGAATAGAAATGAATTTTGAAACGAATTTATAAAGAAGAATTCAATTTTGATTTGAATTGAAATGGAAGTTGAAAATGTTTTTGAAACGAATTCAAAACTATTTATATAATTCGTTTTAAATAGAAATCGACGATATATATATTATATATATTATATATATAATATAATGGCCTGAATAGAACGCGTCGCGCCGCGGCAGTTCGTGAATTTCGACCATTTATTTCAAACGGACATTACGGGAGATCCGACCGTCGGATTCTCCTAAAACCGGAACCGTTGGGTTCGTATCGAAAAGAGCTTTCTAACGAAGGCTAGAAATTTGAAATCTAACGGTTGGATTTGGAGATACGTCCAAATCAAATTTGAAAAAGGTCGCTGTAAGTGCAGTTCGATGGCCGTTGATGGAAATCGACTTTACGAGCCTTGATAAAATTATTAAAAATGGTAATAATTTGTGTAAAATCATAAGAAATGATTTAGAAAGAATTGGGATGAAAAACTCCATATTTGAAAAGATAAAAATAGATTTTTATCGAAATGAACTAGTTTTGAACTAGAAATATAATTCTATTTATTTTTAAATAAATAAATTGAATTCGAAAAGGGTTTTAAAAATAACCAAAATTTCCAATGATTGCATTGGAGTGGATTTGAATCGAAATTGTCTTCGGAATATTTCGATGTTGGAATTCGTGATTATACAGGTGTTGTTATGGAAATTTGAAAGATATATATTGATATCGTTATTTCCAATACGACATTTGTTAGTCGTAGAATTCGATATTGAATATAAGCTGATATATTTTCTATTCAGAGCCTTGTATTGAATATCGAATGTGATTTGGGTTTGTCGTGAATGGTGTCTTCACTAACACTGTTCTTGAACCCAGTTGAGAAAAGATTAAATCTTTTTATTTAGATTTAATGAAGTGTACCAATTAAATAATATTTAATTGGAATTGAATATCGAATGTGATTTGGGTTTGTCGTGAATGGTGTCTTCACTAACACTGTTCTTGAACCCAGTTGAGAAAAGATTAAATCTTTTTATTTAGATTTAATGAAGTGTACCAATTAAATAATATTTAATTGGAATTGAATATCGAATGTGATTTGGGTTTGTCGTGAATGGTGTCTTCACTAACACTGTTCTTGAACCCAGTTGAGAAAAGATTAAATCTTTTTATTTAGATTTAATGAAGTGTACCAATTAAATGATATTTAATTGGAATTGAATTGGTATTGATTTTTGGGTTTATCGTGAACAGTGTTTTAAATAACACTTGTTCTTTAACCCGATAATTAATGGAATGTGATTTTGGGTTTATCGTGAATCGTGTTTTAAATGACACTGATTCTTTAACCCAGATAAGGATTAAAACTAAGTGGAGTTTTAATGAATCTTTAATTAGATTGAAAAGATCGAGAATGGAGTATCACCAGTTTTGCTCCAGGCGATAGTTAAATCTTTAATTAGATTTGAACGTGAAATTTAGAAACTAACTGTCGGTTAGCCAAGCAGAATGGTTTTCTGGATATTGATCTGATGTTGGTTTCGGCCTTCGGGGTTAATATTTGGGGAATTATTCTCTTGATTAATTTACGGTTAATGACTAATGAATTGGAATGAGGCGTATGTGTGTTTGTGTAACACTTATTTAAAATATACGCGAGTTATTCGGAAAGGCCGGGTTTATCCCATTCTGAATAATCGATACGACGATAAGTCGAAGATGAAGACGATGGTCGAAGACCGGAGGTCTTCACGTCGTTTGGGTGATAACTGATGATCTTGATTGGGCTGTACACCCAAGAAGATGGAAACAGTTGGTGATCGTCCAGACGTACTTGGAGATCGATGGATATGCGGGGTACTAGGTGCCTCCGGTTTCGTTCAGCCCCAGAACGGACTTGTAAATGGACTGTGTGTCTGACATCGGATTTCATTCTGTGTGACTGATATCGGTTGCATAGGATGGTTTGCCTGTGTGGCATGCTAAGATGCAAATGATCGAGGCTTCTGTTGAAAAGCAAAGTCTTGTGGTTGATGATCAAAGCACGGCCTTTGTGGCGTAGCTTTGTGTAACGTTTACCTCGCGTGTTTCACACCAGGTATGAACCAAAAACGGGAGACGGACCTCAGGGAGGACTTGCGTTTCTTTCTAGTTAGAAGTGGCGTCAGTGGTTTTACACGCCCTGACGAGTTTGACTTATGTGGTTGTTGCGGTTGCGAGGCGCCTCGGTTATATCGGTTTCGGCCGAATGCATTCTGGTCGGCTGACGGACCAGACTTACACCCCATAGGGTGGGGAGACGTATTGTTCAGGCACTATAATCCACTCCGTGTGGACCGGCCCTGTCGCTCCATGGGGCAGTTGCGGCTGTTCCTGTGGCTCGGGCTAGAGAGTCACGAATCGGTTGAGGACTATCTTTTGCCTCGGTTCATAGACGGAAATCCAATTTCCAAATACGTGACTTTGCGGTTTTATATGTAAACCTATATATGGCGACATGATATATGGTACCCATGCCGCCTATGATTGATACTTATGATTTGAAGTTGTTTTATACACTATGCACTTATTAGTATCAAATGATTTGTTTTAAACGTATCAAGCATTCTTTGGCTGTTATAAGGGAAAACCCTATCCCCCGGCTTGCGTTGCATTGTGTGATAGGACCTGGGTCTTATAACAGCTTCATTTTTCTTTATTTAGCATTGCGCTGTTTGTTTTGTGCACTGGTATTCTTGGGAGGAAACCCGTTCCGTGTTATACGGCGTGGTCCCTTGATTTACCTAACTTTCAAATAAAGATTAATAACTGTTTTAGTTCTCACACCAGTCACATGACTGACCTGGAGTTTATTGTTTTAACCTAAACTCTGGGTGCCCTTATTTTGACACGGGCAGCTAGTAGTTTTGGTTTTGCAGATTTATATTCACAGGATCCTGGTTTACAGCTGGAACGATATCCGGAAAGCTTTGTATCCGTATATCTCTTCTAGTTGTGTATTCTATTATTTTCCGCTGCTATGTATTTAAATGTAATTTAAATCTCTGATATTTCTGTGTAATATTCGTTTATACTCTGTATATTCTTGTAATCTGATGCATTGTTGTAATATACGATGAGATGTTCTTCTGTATGCGTTCTGCTGTGGCTTGTTCTCGAACTATCCGACGCTTTCCTTTACGGGGAGGTTGCGGGTCTTTACACGTGGTATCAGAGCTTTGGTTTACAAAGCTAGAGAACAAGACACATTAGAACCATACGAAAGAATTCATCAGATATTGGATTAGTAATATCCAATGAGGATGACTCGTTAGAGATGGGATCAGTAGTGTCCTAGAACGAGTCGAAAGAGTGTTGTTTTTGAAAATAAAAGTGAAAAACCCACTTTGTTTTGGAAATTCAAATCTTAAGTATTCGTATTTGAATAGTCTATTTAAATTGAATTTGGGCAATCGAGTATATAAAGATTTTGCATACACGCTTAGCGGCTTGTATTCGAAGTTTTAATATACTGGATAGATATAGGATCACACTTTAGTTGCCGGAGATGATTCTGATGATGAGGCATCGTCATCTGTGTTGTGTTCGACTGGCGAGAGTGGGTTATCTATATATTTCCTATTGACTGGTGTGAGAACCAAAATTAGATAGGGCCTATTGTTGTGATTTGGCATCAAAAATCTGATTTTTGTATATATATCAAATTACGAATTTGAGACTCTAATTCACTAATTGATTGATGTTTGTGTTGTTTGTTTATTTGTTTGCTAATTTTGAACCATTTAGCCTATTTGAATCAAATATTGAACTGTATTGAAAATTGGTCGCGTTTGCTTGCATATACATATATATCATTGAACAGGTCATAGCAAGGAGGCTAGAGCCGAGAATAAAATTTGTTTGCCCGACAAATAGGTACATGTTTACTACATAATTTCCTGTTTTGTTTGGGTGATGATGATTTTGTGAGCCTATTGGCTAGCCGCTTGGCTTTTTCTTTTTCTTTTTGAGATCTGAAGGACCGGGGAAGCTATTTGAAATTCCCCGATGCTCCCGGTGCAGGGGAGGTTATGGCGAAATTTTTCAAAAATTTAGGGTGTTAGCCAAATTTTTGAAGTTTTGAAAATTCTCAGAAACTAAAGAGTTGGAGAATGGAAGCCAGATCGAACGTAGTGTTGATTGATCAAACCACTTTCGACTTTGTTCCTTTTCGGGGACGAAAAGTTTTAAGTGGGGGAGATTGTAACAACCCGTAAAATGCGAGCCAGTTTGAAAATTTTAAATTGGCAATTTTAGCGGATTTTGAATATTTAAAATGAATTATTTTAAATAATATCGACGAGAAATTTATTTTGAATAGAATTCGAACGTATATATTTATTCGCGTCGTCGTTAGAATATAAATATTTATATATAATTATAAAAGGAATTGAAAATGGCGCGGTAGTTCGATAATTCGATTTCAAACTTCAATTGGATGTACCGGGTGCAAAACAATCCGGATTTTAGTGAAACCAAAAATCATAGGATCTAATTGATAGTATCTTTCCAATGAATCTGACCAATCGAAATTTGATAGCGGGAATCAAAAGATATGTCCAGTTTAAAATTAGAAATAGTCGCTGTGGAATTTATATATATTTTTATATATATAAGGCCCTTAAAAATAGCAATTTTGCAAACGACCTCGGATTCCGACGAAACCAGTTTTGTTGGGTCCGTGGTGTTACGTTATTGCTAGATTTCAAATTTCATAATTTTTCGAATCAATATGTGAGCGTGGCAAAGGAAAACGCGTTTGACCAGTTTCAGTTGATTTTAATCGACTGGAAATTGGCCATTTTTCAAACGGTCTCAGAATTCGACGAAACTAGTTTTGTTAGGACCGTATCGTCAATACGAAGCTAGAAAATATTTTTCAGGAATTTTTAAAGTTCGTATGTGACCCCGGTAATTTGAAATGTACGTTTAAAATTCAATATAAGGATTTAAAATGTAATTTCAACGGAAACTGATTGTAACGATCAAACCAGCTTACGACACATATCCCATTGTGCTCGGAATGGGGGTAAAACGCTATGGACGACGGGCGGTGGGCCTCGTTTCGAGGCCATATGTAAAAGTCAACTTATTTGCGAAATTTAATAATTAAATAAAAAAAAAAAAAAAAAATCTTCCCTTAACTACCAGGCCCCCCCCCCCCGACTAAAATCATAAATCAGAAGGAAAAAAAAAAGCCCAGATCTCGAGCCTGCGCCGCCTCCCTCCCCGCCACCTCGCGCGCCCCCAGCGGCGCCGCAGCCTCCACCGCGAGACCCCCCCCTCCCCTTCTCCTTCTCCTCCCTTCTCCCTCCACCCACCGAACTCGAGCAAAACCCGAACCCCAACCCACCGCGCCACCCACTTCCAGCGCCGCCACCGTTGAAGCCACCGCCCCTGTCTGGCGCCACCGTTCCTTCACTGCGAAGCCCCCCTCTCGACTGTAAGTATTTTATCGTATTTTGTTTTATTTTAATTTTAATTCGTTAAACTAATTTCGATTTTAAGATAATAAAAACTGATTTATAAAAGAAGATAAAAAAAACAGATTTTTGAAAAGATAATAAAAACTGGTTTATAAAAGAAGATAAAAAAAAACAGATTTTTAAAAAGAAAAAAATTGGATTTTTTTTTAAAAAGAAAAAGAACTGATTTTTAAAAAAGAAAAAGATTAGATTTTTATGATTATAAAAAAAAATGTGGTTTTTTATATAGGAAGTGGCGAAGTAATAATAAGATCTTTGTTATAAAAAGGTCGATATAAAAGTATAATGTTTTTATGATGAAGAAGCGAATATAAAAATAGGATTTTTATATATTGAACTTTGAACTAAAAATTCGATTTTTATATATTGAACTTTGAACTAAAAATAGGATTTTTATATATTGAACTTTGAACTAAAAATTCGATTTTTATATATTGAATAGCGAACTAAAAATTCGATTTTTATTTATTGAACTTCGAACTAAAAAAAATTCGATTTTTATTTATTGAACTTCGAACTAAAAATTCGATTTTTATATATTGAACTTCGAACTAAAAATTCGATTTTTATTTATTGAACTTCGAACTAAAAATTCGATTTTTATTTATTGAACTTCGAACTAAAAATTCGATTTTTATATATTGAACTTCGAACTAAAAATTCGATTTTTATATATTGAACTTCGAACTAAAAATTCGATTTTTATATATTGAACTTTGAACTAAAAATTCGATTTTTATATATTGAACTTTGAAATAAAAATTCGATTTTTATATATATAGTGACTACGGGCAACGAAGATGACGAAGAGGCGATAACGAGGAAGACTTCTGCAAATGAAGAGCCGTGGAGCAGGATAGCTATAAGTGAGAATTTCTCACCTTTCAATTCTTTTTTCTAGTTATATATATATACTAGGATGCAGACGGTGCTTAGTAGCACCCGACACAATCGTCCACATACCATGGACTTGTTTGTTTGGTTGCATAGATTAGTTGAATTATTTGTTTGAATTGAATTGTTGGGTGAGATGAAATTGATTTGATTGATGTGTGAATGGCGTGGGCCTTCACTAGACCGGGGATAAGGCGAGGCCTTGTCCCGTTTCTAGTATCGTGCCGTTATGCCGCCGAAATTTTCTAAAATATGTTAGAAAAATAAAAATATCATTTTATTTAAAGAATGAACTGAATAGAAATTCATATGTTGGAATAAAATGTTTTATCGTTAAAAATATAATTTTTAACGTGAAAGTGAATAAAATAGAATAGTCATTTACAAACCAGACGGTTTGTTTATGTACACCTATTTGAAGGACGTTGATTGGGTCGATAAATTTTACACATCGCCTAACTGCACAAATAAAATATGTGTTTGATTGTTTGAAACCCCACACGGGTGTTGGGATGAAATATGAAGTTCACTCATCCTGATTGATTAAATATGTCGATCGATTGATTGACAGGCTGTTATAAGCGTTAGATATCTTTATTTGATGCTTATGCAGTGTAGTGCACTTTGGTTGATGGTTGATTATTTTTCAATGCTATTATACATGTGTTGTATGAAAATCCATATAATTAACTCTATATTGTAATTGTTTGGGCCTCATTCCAGTTTTAAAATAGAAATATTTGAAATAGAAATATTCGAAATGGAATATTTGAAAATATCAATATATGAAGCCGTGTTGATTAGATTGACGCCATTTTGACGTGAACGATATTTATATCGATTTTATTCATTTTAAAATGAATATTGAAAAGTGATTTCGAAATCGAATATTTCGAAATGAATTGAATTGAAAACGAATTCGAAAAGAATTGAATTGAAAACGAATTCAAAATGAATTGAAAACGATTTCGAAATGAATTGAATTGAAAACGATTTCGAAATGAATTGAATTGAAAACGATTTCGAAATGAATTGAAAACGATTTCGAAATGAATTGAATTGAAAACGATTTCGAAATGAATTGAATTGAAAACGATTTCGAAATGAATTGAATTGAAAACGATTTCGAAATGAATTGAAAACGAATTCAAATGTAATTGAAAACGAATTGAAATGAATTCAAATTGAATTGAAATTTGAATTGAATAGAAATGAATTTTGAAACGAATTTATAAAGAAGAATTCAATTTTGATTTGAATTGAAATGGAAGTTGAAAATGTTTTTGAAACGAATTCAAAACTATTTATATAATTCGTTTTAAATAGAAATCGACGATATATATATTATATATATTATATATATAATATAATGGCCTGAATAGAACGCGTCGCGCCGCGGCAGTTCGTGAATTTCGACCATTTATTTCAAACGGACATTACGGGAGATCCGACCGTCGGATTCTCCTAAAACCGGAACCGTTGGGTTCGTATCGAAAAGAGCTTTCTAACGAAGGCTAGAAATTTGAAATCTAACGGTTGGATTTGGAGATACGTCCAAATCAAATTTGAAAAAGGTCGCTGTAAGTGCAGTTCGATGGCCGTTGATGGAAATCGACTGTACGAGCCTTGATAAAATTATTAAAAATGGTAATAATTTGTGTAAAATCATAAGAAATGATTTAGAAAGAATTGGGATGAAAAACTCCATATTTGAAAAGATAAAAATAGATTTTTATCGAAATGAACTAGTTTTGAACTAGAAATATAATTCTATTTATTTTTAAATAAATAAATTGAATTCGAAAAGGGTTTTAAAAATAACCAAAATTTCCAATGATTGCATTGGAGTGGATTTGAATCGAAATTGTCTTCGGAATATTTCGATGTTGGAATTCGTGATTATACAGGTGTTGTTATGGAAATTTGAAAGATATATATTGATATCGTTATTTCCAATACGACATTTGTTAGTCGTAGAATTCGATATTGAATATAAGCTGATATATTTTCTATTCAGAGCCTTGTATTGAATATCGAATGTGATTTGGGTTTGTCGTGAATGGTGTCTTCACTAACACTGTTCTTGAACCCAGTTGAGAAAAGATTAAATCTTTTTATTTAGATTTAATGAAGTGTACCAATTAAATAATATTTAATTGGAATTGAATATCGAATGTGATTTGGGTTTGTCGTGAATGGTGTCTTCACTAACACTGTTCTTGAACCCAGTTGAGAAAAGATTAAATCTTTTTATTTAGATTTAATGAAGTGTACCAATTAAATAATATTTAATTGGAATTGAATATCGAATGTGATTTGGGTTTGTCGTGAATGGTGTCTTCACTAACACTGTTCTTGAACCCAGTTGAGAAAAGATTAAATCTTTTTATTTAGATTTAATGAAGTGTACCAATTAAATGATATTTAATTGGAATTGAATTGGTATTGATTTTTGGGTTTATCGTGAACAGTGTTTTAAATAACACTTGTTCTTTAACCCGATAATTAATGGAATGTGATTTTGGGTTTATCGTGAATCGTGTTTTAAATGACACTGATTCTTTAACCCAGATAAGGATTAAAACTAAGTGGAGTTTTAATGAATCTTTAATTAGATTGAAAAGATCGAGAATGGAGTATCACCAGTTTTGCTCCAGGCGATAGTTAAATCTTTAATTAGATTTGAACGTGAAATTTAGAAACTAACTGTCGGTTAGCCAAGCAGAATGGTTTTCTGGATATTGATCTGATGTTGGTTTCGGCCTTCGGGGTTAATATTTGGGGAATTATTCTCTTGATTAATTTACGGTTAGTGACTAATGAATTGGAATGAGGCGTATGTGTGTTTGTGTAACACTTATTTAAAATATACGCGAGTTATTCGGAAAGGCCGGGTTTATCCCATTCTGAATAATCGATACGACGATAAGTCGAAGATGAAGACGATGGTCGAAGACCGGAGGTCTTCACGTCGTTTGGGTGATAACTGATGATCTTGATTGGGCTGTACACCCAAGAAGATGGAAACATTTGGTGATCGTCCAGACGTACTTGGAGATCGATGGATATGCGGGGTACTAGGTGCCTCCGGTTTCGTTCAGCCCCAGAACGGACTTGTAAATGGACTGTGTGTCTGACATCGGATTTCATTCTGTGTGACTGATATCGGTTGCATAGGATGGTTTGCCTGTGTGGCATGCTAAGATGCAAATGATCGAGGCTTCTGTTGAAAAGCAAAGTCTTGTGGTTGATGATCAAAGCACGGCCTTTGTGGCGTAGCTTTGTGTAACGTTTACCTCGCGTGTTTCACACCAGGTATGAACCAAAAACGGGAGACGGACCTCAGGGAGGACTTGCGTTTCTTTCTAGTTAGAAGTGGCGTCAGTGGTTTTACACGCCCTGACGAGTTTGACTTATGTGGTTGTTGCGGTTGCGAGGCGCCTCGGTTATATCGGTTTCGGCCGAATGCATTCTGGTCGGCTGACGGACCAGACTTACACCCCATAGGGTGGGGAGACGTATTGTTCAGGCACTATAATCCACTCCGTGTGGACCGGCCCTGTCGCTCCATGGGGCAGTTGCGGCTGTTCCTGTGGCTCGGGCTAGAGAGTCACGAATCGGTTGAGGACTATCTTTTGCCTCGGTTCATAGACGGAAATCCAATTTCCAAATACGTGACTTTGCGGTTTTATATGTAAACCTATATATGGCGACATGATATATGGTACCCATGCCGCCTATGATTGATACTTATGATTTGAAGTTGTTTTATACACTATGCACTTATTAGTATCAAATGATTTGTTTTAAACGTATCAAGCATTCTTTGGCTGTTATAAGGGAAAACCCTATCCCCCGGCTTGCGTTGCATTGTGTGATAGGACCTGGGTCTTATAACAGCTTCATTTTTCTTTATTTAGCATTGCGCTGTTTGTTTTGTGCACTGGTATTCTTGGGAGGAAACCCGTTCCGTGTTATACGGCGTGGTCCCTTGATTTACCTAACTTTCAAATAAAGATTAATAACTGTTTTAGTTCTCACACCAGTCACATGACTGACCTGGAGTTTATTGTTTTAACCTAAACTCTGGGTGCCCTTATTTTGACACGGGCAGCTAGTAGTTTTGGTTTTGCAGATTTATATTCACAGGATCCTGGTTTACAGCTGGAACGATATCCGGAAAGCTTTGTATCCGTATATCTCTTCTAGTTGTGTATTCTATTATTTTCCGCTGCTATGTATTTAAATGTAATTTAAATCTCTGATATTTCTGTGTAATATTCGTTTATACTCTGTATATTCTTGTAATCTGATGCATTGTTGTAATATACGATGAGATGTTCTTCTGTATGCGTTCTGCTGTGGCTTGTTCTCGAACTATCCGACGCTTTCCTTTACGGGGAGGTTGCGGGTCTTTACACTTCATAATAGTTATTTATCATTCCCCATTTCCTGTCATTAATTTTAGATTTGACTTAACCCTTCCATTTACTTAACCTGTTACTTAAACTTTACCCAATTCAATTAATTTACGATACCGTCACGGGTCCCATTTGGTTAAGCATATCTAAATTTTGTTTCATATGTCACTCGTGTCCCACTTAACCCCCTTTATTATAGCTTCCCTATCTTACACATGTCTTACTACGGTTATGTCTACCTTAGTCATGTTTTACATCATATGTCTTACAATGGTTAAGTCCACATTAGTCATTCTTTACATGTCATTTATATCACCCACTTAACCCGCTAACCATACCTATGTCACCCACATGTCTTATTATGGTTAGTATTTCTTAATTTATTTATAATGCCGTAACGATGTATGACCTCTCACATTAGACATCCGTTCGTGGCTGCTGGATTTGCCAGGTGGTTCCGGGCAGACTTATACCACAACGCGTCTAACCTTGTGTCATAAACCATTACGCCTCTAGTTCTTGCTGTTGACCTCTCACATTAGACATCCGCTTGTGGTTGCTGGATTTGCCGGGCGGTTCCGGGCAGTCTTACACCACAAACGCGCCTAACCTCGTGTCATAGGCGTTCATTAACAATCGTCTTTCACCCAAACCCCAAATTCATGTCATATGTTCCAAATTCAACTTAATTACATTTCACTTTTATGCCTATTTCAAAATTTGTTATTCACTACACCAATTATATAATAGTTAGCCAAATTTCATATTACCCAAATTATCCAATTATAGCCAAATTCACCAATTCCATGTTATTCATACCCAAACATGCCAATTTCCAATATCTAATTATAACCAAATTCATATAATCAATATTTTTCCAATATATATATCCTAACATTCCCACGTTCATACATATAATCTAATTCACCCTCTAGGCTTACTTTTTAAGTCACAAATAAATTTCACAATTTCATGTTAACATCATAAATCAAAATTCATAATTGCGCACTATTCAGCATAGTTTCATGTTTCCAAAGCATACCCAAAGATTCATTATTGAAATACGCTCCAAAATCCCCAATTCGACTTTATTTCATTGAATAATCCCAAAGTACAATTCGCCAATTGTCCCAATATTTTCAATAATAATTGTTATGCCATAATCCCCAAATTACAGGTTATATTCCTCGATTGCATAAGATAAATTATGCCCCAATATTTCCAAATTTCAATCGTACGTATATATAATAAGATTTCGTCTAGGTTTGAGATAACCTAGATCCAAAAATAAAAAGGGGAAAGAATAAAAACAAGAGAATTCAAACGTAGGCATAAATAAAATAACTGATCTTATTAAATTATCATCATACTCATTATGGGGAAATGGTAAACGATAGAAGCAATATTATACAACAAATATAGTTCAAATCCACTCACTTTGACTGGATTGGAGAAACAAGTGATTTTCGTTGATGTAGAACGCTGATTTAATCTTCTTATTTGATTATTGGTGAAAAGCATGAATTGTTGATGAAGAATTTTGCTACTTTTTGATTAAACTCCAAAGTTGATGAAGAACTTGCAAATTAATTTAGAGTTTTGAGGCGACGACCATGTTTGGTTGAAGTTTGGCGGCATGGAGGCATCAGAAGAAATTGTTTTTTAATTAGGTTAGGTCTAGGCACTATTTTATAGGTGTAGAGAGTGTTTTAGAGCCATTAGATCGCCTAGAAGCCATCCGGTGCATCCAGCACACCAAAAATCGTCACTACCCAGAATTGGAAAAATCAGGGGGGGAGATCGACACTAAGGTCGACCTCCCTGGGTAGGTCGACCCCCAGGTCGACCTACCTGGGTATTTCCCTATGTAAATTCTGATTTTTTGTTGAATCTTCCAAAGGCCATAACTCTTTCATACGGAGTCCGATTTTCGAAAACTTGGAATCTATTCCAAGCAGAATTCTGAGACGAACGCAATGGTGATCTCCATTTTACTTAGTTCCTGATATTTAAATTAAGTATCCTTATTTTATTGTCTTCTCTGTTATGTACACTGTCATCGAATTAATTTTTCCTTCTCTTCCATTTATTAATAAATTTTCATTGTACATCATCATTATTTACCTAGCTATGCATATACACATTTATGTACATTTTTAATTCTATTAAAAATGTGGGGTGTTACATTCCTGCTTTGAGCTCCTCCAAGTGAATCTGCAAAGCCTGAGCACTTGACTGCCCGTACAAATTTGGGCACCCAAGAGTTTAGGGAAAAACAAACAAAATAAAACTCTAGGTCAGTCATGGGACCGGTGTAAGTAAACTCCAACCATATTGTTTAACTTTGAAAAAATCCTTTAAAAGAAAAGGTAATAGTGAGACCAATCCACACATAAATATGGACGATTTTTATCTTACTATAACCAAACCATTTTTGATATCAAAATCCGGTGATATTATAATAATGTCTAATCAAATAAATAATCAAATAGTGGAACGCTTGCATCTCATGCTCCATATATATAGTATAAAATCCAAAACCGCATGGTGCTTATTGGAGATTGGATTCCATCTAAGACAAGGTATGGGACCACCTCCCGATCAGTGTACTCTAGATGGGATACACTAGGGTTCAACAAGAACATCTTGCAACCCGGCCCACACATTACCGACCACTCATTTTGCTTGAGTGTATCGAATATATTATCACCCATGGTTTTCGGCCCTCCAACCGTAATCCGTAAGATATAGAATCGAAAGAAGAACAAATAATGAATTTTCTCCAAATCGATGAAAAATATACCCTGCTTGGGAATGACCCACCTAGCCATGTTGCCTGCCCGATTCTTGTCATTTCCTTGTTGTGAGGCTTGAGGCTACGTTAATCTTTTTAGAACATCTGGTCGCCATTCACTTTGAATGCCACATCGTCAAACCTGTCAAATCACTAGTTGATCTTCCCAAAATTTTACGGGTATAAAAAGCTAAGAGGAATGAATTCCTCCGCCACTAGACGTATTACCTTTAAGAGATCAATCGTACGTGATTTGTTACGTATACTCTTTCGGACACCCATCCATACAAGTTGTCCTGGGACTGAACAAACCTAAAGCACCATACTAGAACATAACGACCCTTGCATTTCACTCCATATTCAATTTTCTTCAGCATAATCCAATTCGCAGTGCTTATGCCTATACGGAGTGGTTTTCGGATAATAAATCCAACCAGTGTCTCTGTATTGACACCGATGGTCAAAACACTTCGATAGTCGGTTATTTAACTATCGAAGTAAAAACAAACATTCTTTCAAATGTACAACTAAACATCTCACAACCACAGGCACTTTTTATTTAACATTCATTTTTGTTATTCAAATTCCCATATATTACCAGATATTTCTCGAACCCCGTTTTAGCCTTTTCATACTTCTTGGAAAACATTCGCAGTTATTATAAACTCTTATCCTCCCATGTTCCAGAAAATTTACATTATTAACGTTGGAAACATTTCCGTTCTTTTCACATTCCTTATTTTCTACACTTGGATAATGTAACCCACCTACATTGGAAAAATATTTCCAATTTCATTATAAACATTTCAATCTGCCAATGTTCACTTTTAAAACATTATTCACTTTAAAATGTGATTATCATCCCTATTATAGAAATTTGAACACCTTTATCAAATAATTCTTTATTCACGAATAAATACCCTTATCTTGTTTATCGAAATCTCTTTCATAATTTTATATTCCTATTCCACTTTATAAACTCTGTTCTAAGTCTACTTCTTATTAAATCAATATCAACTTTATAACTAAATATTGATTACATATTCTATTATAATTTATTGGTTTAAATTAACTATCCTATCAGATTGTAATTCCTAAAAGTAATTTACTTTAATACATTCGACATCGTCGAATTATAGCTCCAATTCATAATAGTGTTATTTAGTTCTAATCATATCCCAAACATCGAAACGATGCCATCGTTTTCTGAAACGATTCTCCAATTTCTCTTTCTAAACTCATTCTTATATTTCTTTGGACAACCTCGTTAGATTTCAAACCAAACTGTTTACAATCCCTAGGGATAGTGTTGTATGTAAATATCACGCCTAAGTTTGCTTAACAACGTTACTTTATCGTTATAGTTCAAAAACTTGCAATATGCTGCAATATCCCATTTATAACCAATCTTGACATCTCTTTCCATTACAAAAAGATAGCATTCCTCGATAATAGTGAAGCCATTCAAGCTGAGGTTTTTTATTTATCTCTCAGACCTTGATCGACAACGTTCTTATCTTAGAATAGATATAAGTCCGTAACTCTAAACTCCTTATTACTAATAACATCAATTAAACCGTATTTCTTGCTTTATTTCAAATATAGTTTTATGACGCCATATCCTTATTTTAAAAACTCGGTTGTTTATAATTATTTACATTAGTCATTAACTCTTCGCTTCATCTCCCATATACAAATCCATTATTAAACATTACTCTTTATACTAGTTCAATAATTATTTAAACTTCATTAATTAAAAAGGTAATTAAATCTTATTAGTTTTGGCTAATTTATTTCTAAACTATTTTCATTAGATTAATTGAAGCCCAATTAATCTAATAATAAATTTCCAATAAACAGTTGATTTAATCAACTTTAAACCATCAGTTAATTCGTTACTGATTTTGATTACTTCTTACCATTAGATTACTTAACCATTTGTCTCCAAATATTTACATGCAGGATAGTTATATCTTTATAACTTATTTAAATATCAAACTATCGTTCATATTTACTTTAATAAACGAACTATAAAACATTAATTTATAACAGAACCTCTATTTTAATTTAAACTTCGCGTTAATTATAAAAATATAATTTCTATAACCAACTTCGTTGATTCGCCTATCGGCAAATCAATTTCTTAACCAAACGATGGATTTATGGTCGGTTGCTGCCACTTGCTAAATCGATATCGTATCTTGATTTAATCAAAATAACATTGAATTTTACATTCAACATCAATATCCATACAGGATTTCAGTGTCATTTGGGTTTTGAAAGTGCATATATAAATAATATAAAACAAACAGTACATATAAATATTAAGGAATCCGGTTGGATTCCTCCAACCGGGTTCCTGCATCCACAGATGTTAGTCAGCACAATTAACACTAATTCCATACTAGGGAGTATTATAATCGACGGAAACAGTATCCAACCAATGATGTGTACATATGCAAGGATATACATTTTCAACCAATTTAATTGTAATCTACCTAAACGACCATCACATAGCATTCAACCATTATTCATCACTATTAAAATCTAATTATAATAATTTAAAATAGAACAGAGTTAGTGAATTTACTCACCTTCGCGCGCTAACCGTTAAATAACGATTTGCGTCAGTTGATTTGATCAGCCATTAAATTTGCCTTAAAATTTCAACCAATTTCCAACCCACTCCGGATCAACTCCAGCATGTAGCCCGCGACCCTATGATTTCGACATGACAAACGACGCTGAATTCTTCTTTTTTATAAAACTGGCCCAATACCCCAATTTAAGGCCAACTCCGCTTCTGTCCACTTCTTATTCCCAGAAACACACCAGCTACTCACTTCATCAGCTTCTTCCCTATTATAAAATTTTCGTGCCAGACTTCCCTATGCTGGCACTCACCCCTTCCATGCTTCCTCTCGCCTTCGTGAAATAGTCTCACACCTCCTGTACGCAATATGCACGCTCATGTTTTGTTTTAACACTAATGGTCGATCTCTACTAACGGATTTCAGAACAAATTGTTTCAACCCTTTCAGAGCAGTATGCTCTAGTTTTATCAACCAGTTTTAATACTCCACTACCCCTTGTTCCCAATGTAACACCTTGCTTCGTGAGAATAACTTGTTCACTATGATTCTCCTCCGTGTTTCCTGTTTACATGCGTACGCGTTCATTTTTCTTTTCGGGCTTTTCATTTAGGAATTTTCCCAATACCCATGTTTCTACTGAACCCACCCCTTCACACTTCTTTCCCTCTTCACAATGCACCCTTCATATTTCCACTGCCATTTTCCAGCTTTCTTCTCCTTTACACGCCTGGGTCACTATGTATCTTCCTTATACATGTTCTACCCTCACGCATTCAAACAACGCTCTTCATTTTCAAGTCAGTTACAGTGGTAGACGTGAACTCACAATATTCCATCATGCATGGAAACAAATGACCTTACTGCACCTTTTTCCCCCATTTTCACATTATTTGCTCCTTCACGTTTTTGGCACCTCCTCTCTTTTCCTATATATTACCATCCACTCTTACCATATACGCACGTTTCAACCTTATTCAAACAGACCCATACCCGAATCCTTCTTCATTAACAGCTCACCCCCTTTAATCAGTTCAAGTTTCATGAAATGCATTAACAGTTCCTTCAACCTGCTTGTTTACCTTTCCTCATGCATTCATTAACATAGATTCTCGTATACAACACACGCATCTCATCACCTTGGCACATGTTTTTGTGCTTCATCCCCTGTGTGCATACATTTTAAATTCCCGGCCCATACCTACTTAAAACAGATCTTGATCCTTCTTCATGAAACAACTCCTGTATACCCATATACCCACGTCATCTGCATGCGCCTTTAACGACAATACACGCTCCAGGTTATTTCCTACCATTCACAATGTATAACCGCTCCAAAAGTTTCACTACCAATATCACTTCCTCCATTCACCGAATGATGACGCCAAACCATGTTTCCACCCATACACCTTTTCTCGAAAACCCCCAGACACATCACGACTCATTAGCTCTCCACTGCGAGCTTGCAATAGTGAAACCCCCACTGCTGACAGTATTCCGTTATTCACATACTGGAATGAAGCTCTCACTCACATGAAACCGAAGCACCGACCTTGGTTTGCTTTAAGTTCCGAATTCCAGCATTTCCATCCAATCCCATTTAAAACCAAGGAAGGTCCAGACCCCTTTTCATGTACACCGCACGTATATATATGATTCAGAATGTATTTTGGAGTATATGTTTTGGAAATGTTTTTCCTTTGAAGCCATTACAAGATTTGGCTTCTTTTATTTTTCTTTAAAGCTTCTAATGTTTTTGAAACCATTAAAACTTTAAATTCCTGAAACCTAAGCAAGACGAGGCACTGATATATTTATCGATGGAAATTATTTAGGCGTTAAGGAGTAGACGATATAGGATAGGCCTTAGGCATTGAATTTTGCTTCATGGTTAAGAGATTATACATAGATAGATGATGAAGGAAAAACCAGGCTTACAGTTAAGTTTTCACATCCTAGGTTTGCTGTATTTGTATGTTTCTAGTTAGGCTTAGTTATTAAATATGGTATGGAGTTATTAAATCCTAGCATGAAGGTATAGGAAGCAGTACAGCATAGGTTTTTCTTTTAAATGTTCCTTAAGTAGGAAGTAATAGGGTAAACTAGTGTCTGTTTGCATTCATATATTTTGATTGGCTCGTTCTTAGTACATAGGGTAAAAAGTTTGTGTCCAGGTCTGCTGTTACTTGAGTGATGTGCGGTTTTTCAGTGAAAGACAGTGTATATATTTTTATAAGCTATTCCTTACTTGCTAAGTAACAAAGGAAATGTTTTTAGTAAATATGTTCATGATTTGCTATGTCATATATATGTTTTGTTTTAAGGTAAAGAGTTTAACGCACCGTGCTATGAACAATTTCGTTTACTTACGAACTGCCATGGATAGAAATAAAAATACAGTCGTGTCCAGCGAGGTGTCATGATCCCAAAAATATAATAATATCGGGAGGTTAATTTATATTGTGAAACCCCAGAATATTGATATAGGGTGCAAAATACTCCAAATAAAAAGATGTGTATTTAATTAATTAAATTTTTCAGTAAAATTCTAAAAATCAAATTATAACTACGCCTCAAAAGAATCTTATCTAAATTCTAAACCAATATTTAAATATATTTAAATAATCGTTATAGCCAAAAACGAATATGCCGCTGCTTTTCTGAATATTTAATTTGGACATAGCTTATAATATATATTCTGAAATCTCAATTTTTCACTTCCATTATAGGAATATAGTTCAATGGATTCGAACGTTTCTTGTTTTGAGAGAATCCGACTAATAACAGATCTTGTACAGTTAGTTGAAGTTCAGAACGTTAAATTACGAACTACTGCAATATTATAGGCTCGATTATATTTAGCATATATTTTTGTACGTTCAACTTCGTTTTAATTAATATATAAATCCATTTATATTTCGAATTCAATATTTAAGCCAATTTAAATATTCGATACAAACCGATAAAAATGCGGGACGTTACATTCCTTCCCCCTTAAAAGAATTTCGTCCACGAAATTACTAACGCAGGAAAAACGCTCTGAACTCTATTATAACCTGGTTAAAAATCTTTTGTTTAAATTTTTAAATTCAGTTTCAACAGAACCGATTAATTCTAACTAAAATATTAATTGCTTCTTATTAACGAATACTTTCAGAAATTCTGAAAATTTTGTAATACCTTAAAGTTTTGAGGAATTTCGCCAGCATCCCTTCTGTATGGCTCAATCGGTACTACTACAACTTGCCTCTCTGGTCCTTTTCCAATCCAAAAGAAAATAAAACAGCTAAGTGGCTTTCCAAAATATCTCATAAATCTCATATTCGAATAAAATAAGCTTGTACCATTTTATCGGGCATCTAACTCTTTTCTCTTCCATTTGCTACCACTTCGGCATATATCCATGCATTTTCAATTGAACTTCAATGAATTCATCCTCAACCAATCATTCGCTTAATTTCTAAGCCAAATTCTAGATTAAATTCCAATTCTAATCACAATTCCAGATCCTTAACAATCAAATTTCATAACCAAGTATGGTTTCATTCCCAATCTTATTTCATAAATTCAATTACTTTACTAAGTTTAATTCTATTCCAATACGATTTCCACTTACTTGACTTCAATTCAACTCCAATTTTATTCAACTTAGTTAAATTTCTGTTTATTTACTTCATAAGTAAATTTTAAATTTTAGAATTCAAATTCCTGGGGTTTTTACTTCAAATCAGCTTGAAATCATATATATTTACATATAATAATGGCAATTCAAAACATTTGAATTTTGATAACTTGTTTCCTCAAATAATTTAAAAACATAATCCTTGGTAGTAATCCGTCACTTAGAAACCCGGAAATGAACACCGATAATGTCGTGGTTCATCATCAGAATTATTTTCCAGCAACTGAAGTGAGTTCAATACTATATTACATTAAAACTCATTTTAAAACACTTCCACTTGAAAATTTCTTTTAAATATCATTTCAAAAATGCTTGGATAACATTTCAAAATCTCCCAAGATTTTAAAATTCCCACATATTTAATTCAAATCCATTTACAACAACTTCCCAAGTTTCTAGAGTTTTATTTCAATTCTGGTTTTAAATTCAGATTTAGTTCATCTGATTTTGCATATTATACATATATAATATTTTGATTGGTTATTTATATAACCAACTCAATTATAGATCTTATTCGATCATAATAACGATCAACACATCCAATATACTATAATAATCTCAAGATATATACTTCTTTTATACTAAAATATATTTTCGGTAAAATTATTTTCTTCACCTAGCTTTTAAAACAATATTGTGTCGAATTGCTCTATCAAGCGTTTATAAATCCCTATCAACCACGTCAGCTAAATGCGTTGATCTGGAATTTTTATACCACTCAACAGCTCAATTAACACAATATAAAACAGTTTTTATACTAATTTACAAATACGCGCTCATATATATATATACACACACACACACACTCAAACTCAATCTAGAGTAATACTAACTCCATCTCTATTGAGTAACGCCACAGAGCCAATGTAATCACTTAACCTTATGCTCTGATACCAACTGTAAAGGCCCTTAAATCCGTACCAATTTGAGCTGCCTACTATCCTACACATTCAACTCAAAGTGCACGAAAATACAGATCTTTAATAGAAAGAAATAAGAAGATGAGAAAGATAAGATAGAACTAATATAATAGAAGAAGAAGATGATGAAGAAGAAGAAGAAGAACATCAGATCTAAACAGTATCAGAGTAAACACGAATCACACAGCGGAACGAATAAAATATATTATATAACACTTTGAAATACAAACCTAAACTTGTATATACATACCGTATCAGAATATAACTCATATACATCACAGCGGAAATAATCTCTAATAACTAGCGGTGAAGCTTCCTGGTTTGAGCTCCTCAAAGTGAATTTGCAAAGCCTGAACACTTGAATGCCCGTACAAATTCGGGCACCCAAGAGTTTAAGGAAAAACAAACAAAATTGAACTCTGGGTCAGTCATAGGACTGGTGTGAGTAAACTCCATCCATATCGTTTAACTTTGAAAAAATCCTTTAAAAGAAAAGGTAATAGTAAGACCAAACCACACATAAATACGGACGGTTTTTATCTTACTATAACCAAACCATTTTTGATGTCAAAATCCAACGATATTATAATAATGTCTAATCAAATAAGTAATCAAATAGTATAACGCATGCATCTCACGCTCCATTTATATAGTATAAATTCAAAAACCGCAGGGCGCTTATTGGAGATTGGATTCCAACTATGACGAGGTATGGGACCACCTCCCGATCAGTGCAGTCTAGAGGGGATACACTAGGGTTCAACAAGAACATCTTGCAACACGGCCCACACTTGACCGACCACTCATTTAGCTTGAGTGTATCAAATATATTGTCACCCACTGTTTTCGACCCTCCAACCGTAATCCGCAAGATACAAAATCGAAAAAAGAATAAATAATGAATTTTCTCTAGATCAATGACAAATATACCCTGCTTGGGAATGACCCACCCAGCCATGCTTCCTGCCCGATTTTTGTCCATTTTTTTCACATTCCTTATTTTCTACACTTGGATAATATACCTTATCTACATTGGAAAAATATTTCCAATTTCATTATAAACATTTTAATCTGCCAACGTTACTTTATCATTATAGTTCAAAAACTTGCAATACACTGCAATATCCCATTTATAACCAATCTTGACATCTCTTTCCATTACAAACTGATATCATTCCTCGATAATAGTGTTCAAGTTGGGGTATTTTATTTACCCCTCAGACCTTGATCGACAATGTTCTTATCTTAGAGTAGATATAAGTCTGTAACTCTAAACTCCTTATTACTAATAATATCAATTAAACCGTCTTTGTTGCTTTATTTTAAATATGGTTTTATGACTCCATATCCTTATTTTGAAAACTCGGTTGTGTATAATTATTTACATTAGTCATTAACTCTTCGCTTCATCTTTCTTATACAAATCCATTATTAAACATTACTCTTTATACTAGTTCAATAATTAAAAAGGTAATTAAATCTTATTAATTTTGATTAATTTATTTCTAAACTATTTTCATTAGATTAATTGAAGACCAATTAATCTAATAATCAATTTCCAATAAACAGTTGATTTAATCAACTTCAAACCATTAGTTAATTCGTTAATGATTTTGATTATTTCTTACCATTAGATTACTTGACCATTTGTCTCCAAATATTTGCACGTAGGATAGTTACAACTTTATAACTTATTTAACAATCAAACAATCATTTATATTTACTTTAATAAACGAACTATAAAACACTAATTTATAATAGAACCTCTATTTTAATTTAAACTTCGCGTTAATTATAAAAATATAATTTCTATAACCAACTTCGTTGATTCGCCTATCGACAAATCAATTTCTTAACCAAACGATGGATTTATGGTCGGTTACTGCCACTTTCTGAATCGATGTCATATATTGATTTAATCAAATTAACGTTGAATTTCCATTCAACATCAATATCCATACATGGTTTCAACGTCATTTGGGTACAGATAGTGCATATATAAATAATATAAAACAAACAGTATATATAAATATTGAGGAATCCGATTGGATTCCTCCAAATGGGTTCCTGCGTCCATAGATGTTAGTCAGCACAATTAACACTAATTCCATACTAAGGAATATTATAATCGATGGAATAGTATCCAACCAATGATGTGTACATATGCAAGGATGTACATTTTTCAACCAATCTAATTATAATCTATGTAACAACCCAGAATTTTGGGGTAAATTTAAAATTTTATTTTAAGTAATTTTAATGAGTTTTTGGTATTTAAAATAATTTATTGATTAAAAATTGATTTAAATCGAAGTTAGGACGAATAATTTAATTTTAATTATAATAGGAGTTAGAAATAGAGCGGTAGTTTGAAAAGTCAAACTTGAACTTTGATTGACCGTATAGGATGCAAAATTTAACAGATTTTAGTGAAACCAAAATATTAGAATCTATTTAAAAATATCTTTCCAACGAATCTGAAAAATTGAAATTTCATAACGGGAATCAAAAGTTATGCCTAGTTTAAAATTTAGAAAGGTCGCTATGAAATTTATATGTAAAATAAAGGTCAAAAATGATACTTTTTGCATACGAAGGAATTTGAACTCGAAACTGCTTCCATTGAGTTCAGAATGATGTTTCTGCATTTAAAAAGTATAAACACATATATATTTCGAGTTTCGAAAATTATTTGTTTTAAAATGTATTTTTAATATTTAATATATACGCCTTAAAAATAGCCATTTTTCAAACGACCTCTGTTTTCGACGAAACCAATTTTGTTGGATTCGGAATGTCAAAATATGGTTAAGTTTAATTTTCCATAATTTTTAGAATTAATTTGTGGCCGTGACAAAAAAAATTCAGTTTTGTCATTTTCAGTCAATTTTAATCAACTTGAAAAATAGTCATTTTTCAAACAGGCTCAGAATTGAACGAAATTAATTTTCCTAGGTCCGAAGAGTCAAAACATAGCTAAATATAATTTTTGGGAATTTTTGAAGTTAATTTGTGACCTCGGTGAATTTTTACGTGCGGTTGAATTAAAAATTAAATGATTTATATTAAAAATAAAATAAACATGCTGTAAACTTCAAAATTGGGCTTCGCCACTAGCGCCGTTGCGTTCAGAAGACGTCAAAATCTATAGTTTGACAATAAGCATGCCTAATTCTGAGTTCAGGCCAAATCGGGCCTTAACGGGCTAATTAACTAATTAATTTATACAAATAAACTTAGAATTACAAACCCTAATTCCTAATCACTATACAAGCCGCCGCCCTTACAAAACTAATGGCAGAAAAGCTCCAAACAATTTCGATCCTTTCTCTCAATCTGACTTATAAAAATCAAAACTCCGAATACCAAATCGAAGAACTAATCAAGGACAAGATTATCAACGGTCAAGATCTGATATAGATTAGTGGATTGCTCGATTTTGAGCTGTAAAGCCGGGGACTTGGGGATGGATTTCGAGGCAATGGGGGGGCCGAGTTGGCCGTGGGACTTGGCGTGGGGGCGACGTTCATCAGCAGTTCGAGTCGTGGTGTTTGATGGTGGTCCAGCCCCTCTGGTGTGAGTGCGACAGTGGAGGATCGTTGGGAGGATGGGATCGGCTATTTCCAGTAAAGAGGAACGATGGAGAAGGTATTTAGGGCAATTAAAAAGGTAATTAATTTATTAATTAGTGTTAAAGATGTAATCAAATCTTTAAAACCTATAACTCTTCCAAACAGTAATGAAATGGAACGATTTCAGAAGCGTTAAACTCGTCTTTTCAAGATCTACACTATGGAGCAGACTAGAGTTGAAACCGAGCATGTTGGAAATTCAAGAAATTTTAGATCTGAATTTAAAACAAGGTGAGAATTTTATTTTATTTCTTCTTCATAAATAATTAGAAATAATATTAATTGTATTATCATAAACGCGTAGTTAATTCTTATTTGTTTTGATTTAAGATTCTATCTGTGATTGTGTGTAGATCTGTAAATTTAGTGATATTGTGTTATTATGAAATTGTCACCGACATGTAAATCAATGTTATGTTATTATGGAACCAACACAAACATGCCAAGTACTATTGTTTAGGTAAATTTTCCATCACAAAAAATGAACATCTTTGTTGGTAAATAAAAGGAATAAACATTTGTTTGTTGATTGAAAAGAACTTGACTTTGTTTGTTATTTAAAAAGATTGTAACGTTGTTGTGAAATTAAAAGATTGTAACTTGGTTGATAATTAAAAGATTTTACCTTTGTGTGTAATGAAATAGACAACAAAAGTTCACCTTTGTGTGAAATGAAATAAAGGACATTTTGTTGTTGTTTTGAAATAAATAAAAAGAAACAAATATTCATTTGTTTTGGTAAGGATGAAAAGAAAACAAATTATTCATTTGTTTTGTTAAGAATGATAAGAAGGGAAATTTACATTAATTATGTTAAGGAAGGAAAAGTTACATTTTTTACATTGTTTTTGTAAGAAGAGAAAGAGAAGAAAATAAATAAAATAAAATAAATAAAAATAGTTAATATTGGTTTTTATTATTAATGAAAGGAAATCATTTTTATGTGTACATAAAAAGAAATCACTTTTGTTTATGTAAATGAAATTGAGTCACATTATAATGTGTCATGTTTATGCATATGAAATAGAATCATATTTTAAATGTCATGTTATGCATATGCAATATGATTACATTTCAATGTCATGTTAATTCATATGAAAAATTATTATTATTATTATTATTATTATTATTATTTTATGAGCTAAGTAAATGCATTAGGAATGAATATTTATTTAAGTGGCATGTTAATTCATTAGAAACAATCAATGGAACGGTTTATATATATATATATATATATATATATATATATTATAAATACAAATTAGAAGAGAAACATTATATTACACCGTCATTTTGTTAGAAATGGAATTGACATTATCTACACAGTCATTGGTAAGAAATGAGATTAACATTATTTACACCGTCATGTTTAAGAATTTAGGAAGTTTTACATTTTCCATAATGTAAATAAGAATTAGAAGAAAAATTCATTTTTATGTAATTAAGTTAAAATTACGTTTTTATGTAATAAAGGTTAAAAGAAAGAGAATTACCTTTTTTATGTAATCAAGATTACAAAGAATAGAGAATTACATTATGTGTAATTAAAGAATAGGAATTCACATTAAATAAAATTATATTTTTATATGTAATTAAAGCATAAGTAAAAAAAGAAAATTTGACAATGGAATCGAAAATCACCTTTTTATGTAATTTAAAAAGATGGAAATTTTCGCTGTAATGTTAACCACATTTTTATGTTAGAATGTCACTATTAGAAAATCACATGTTGATGTTTAGAATGTTAACATTAGGAAAGAAACATTTTTATGTATAAAATATTTGCATAATAAAATCTCATTTTTATGTCAGTATATAAAGGAACATTTTATTATATAAGATGTTAGCATTAATAAAAAATCATTTTTATTATATAAAAAGTTAGCATAGAAAAATAACATTTTTGTATGATAAAATGTTGCATTTAAAAGAATTAACATTTTTAGTGTAAAATGTTACATTAGTATAATAATATCATTTTTGTTAAAATGTCACATTAGTATAATAATATAATTTTTGTTAAAATGTCACACTAGTGATTATAACATTTTTGTTAGAGAAGTTTACGTTTTTGATGTGCATTAGATCAACGGGATGAAACTTACATTTTTAATGTAATTAAATTAAAAAGAAAATTTATGTTTAGGATTAATAAGAGAGTTTACATTTTTCATGTAAAAAGATTTAAAGTAAGAAAATTACATTTCTTATGTAATTAAGATTTAAAGTAAGAAAATTACACTTTTATGTAATGAAAAGATTAGCTTTTGATATTGCAAAATTATTTACATTCTTTTTATGTAAATTAGATTAAAGAGGAAAAGTCACATTTTTAATGCAGATCATATTAAAAAGGAAAGTTTACATTTTTAATATTAAAAAAATGTATAGAATTAAAATGTATATTTTATCGTTATTTTAGATGCGATAAAAGAATTGAATAAAAATTATATATTTTTATCGTCATTTTTGAGGTGGTAAAAAGAAGTTACATTTTTCAATGTAAATAAAAGGAAAATAGGAAGTTACATTTTTATATGTAATTAGAGAAATATAGAAACTTACATTTTTCAATGTAAATAAGGATGAAATAGAAGTTATTCTTTTAAAGAATTTACATTTTTCAATGTAATTAAAGAAATATAAAGGAATGATTAGGAATTTACATTTTTCCAATGTAAATAGAATATGAAATAAAAGTTACATTTTCGATATAATAATATATAGAAATATAAGTTTAAATTTCTCAATGTAAATAAAATAGGAATAGAAATTTATCTTTTTCAATGTAAATAAAAGGATTAAAAACTTACATTTTAAGGAATAGATTTTCATTAGGGAAAAAAATAATGAAACCAAATATACATTGTGTAAATTGAAAGATGAAAGAAGAAAATATACATTGTTATGTTTAGGATGTGTATGTAAATTAAAATTAAAATAGCGATAGATCGTTATAAAATATTAACAACGATATGAAATGGTTTTCAAATTTATTATGCGAGAATTATTTGGAAAGTCTGAGTCTGCCCTCATTCCAAATAATGATACGATGTTCGAAGAATTGAAGATGGCGATTGAAGACCGACGATCTTCACATCGAATGGGTAACTAGTGTTGAGGCCCTTGATTGATTTGCTTCCAAGACGGGGCTAAGATGGTAGTTATCCGGACGCAGTTTGATTTGTACGGATTTGGCTTTCGCTCAGACCCAGAGCATAAGCTTATAAATGGAATGTGTGTCTGACATTGTACTCCTTTATATTGTATTTATCGATTTTCTGTCGAACGTATGAATGCTTGGTGGCGGAGAATTTATTCTCTTGCTTAACACCCTTTTGAATATTTTGGCAAAGGATTAATAATATGATATGAATTGACGGTGTGGCATACCAAGATGCAATGACCAAGGTTTCTTGTTGAAAAGCAAGCCTTGTGGTTGATGATCAAAGCACGGCCTGTTTCGGTGTTGCTTTGTGTATAGCGCGACTTCGCGTGCCTCACAACCCGGTTGGGTCCAAAACGGGAGAAGGGAACGCAGGGAGAGCAGCACGTTTCTTTCTAGCTAGGGGTAGTGTCAGTGCTTAAACTGGCTGATATTTTACTTATGTGGATGATGGAATGAGGCGCTCCTCGGATGATAGGTCCTATAGGATCGGCAAACGTGTGTTCAGGAATAACTAATCCACGAAGCTGTATGTGTGGACCGACCCTGCAGATTTCCAAGGTTTCACTGTGGGGGATCGTGAGACATTAGATAGAGTGTCTCGAATCGGTAAGGAGCTCCTTCCTAGCCTTGACTCATGATGGAAAGCAAATTTCCTATACGATCTCATACGGTTTTGATTGTATTACTAGTATGGAGGCATAGTATATGGTAGCTATGCTTCCTAGGATTGATACATTTACTTTGAAATGTTTTTGAAACGTATACACACTAATAATAATATCAAATTCGTTTTTATTGTACCAAGCATGTTTAATCATCATAAGGTAAAACTCTATCCTCTGGTTTGCGTTGCATTGTGTGATGGGACTTGAGTCTTATGATGATTCCATTTTTATAAAAAGCATTGCGTTGTTTAACGATTTACTTTAATTTATGCACCGACAATCCATTGGAATAAAACCCGTTCCATGTTAGCGGCGTGGTCCTTGGATTTGCCTTATTGCTATTAGTTATATTAGTTAAGAATTCTCACAACAGTCCCATGACTGGCTCGTAGTTTGTTTCACTTTGCAAACTCGGGTGCCCTCTTTTCCACACGGGCAGTCGAGTAGCTTTTTGCAGATATTTATCTCTTGAGCAGGATTCTGGATTGAAGCCTAAAGTTGTGTCCAGAGCATAGAAGTCTTCCGCTGTTTATTGTATTTAATTTATCTTCCGCTGTAATTTTATTCAATGTACTCTGATATTCTGTACTCTGATGTAACATTATTATGATGTTTATAAAAGTCTGTTGTTGTTGTTCTGATGTGTGGTAATCCCAGGGTTAACGTGTTCGGGTTTTGAACGGTCTTGGTCGATTTTGCGATCGACCGGGTCAGGCGAAATCCGGGGCCGTTACACTTGGTACCAGAGCTCTGGTTAGCTCAAATCTTTGGGGTACAACTCGTTAGAACTGTACAAAAGACTCATCATAGATTGGATTAGTAATATCCAATAAGAATACTCATTAGAGATAGGACCAGAAGTATCCTAGAATGAGAAAACTCATTAGAGATGGGTTTAGTAATGCCCTAGAATGAGTTGAGAGTGCCCAGTTTATAATTAACGTATTTTTAATTATATATAAACCGATTTTTGAAAAAATGATTTTTTGAATGTATAAAAGTTATAAATACTTAAAAAGTTAATCAACTAATTGATTGATGATTGTGTTGTGTAATAATTAGTTCAACTAATAAAATTATAGAAACCAATTGAGAAACAAACAAAGATGAGTTAGTTAATTAAACACTTTTTAGCTTCGTTCCTTTTCGAGGACGAAAAGTTTTTAAGTGGGGGAGACTGTAACAACCCTGAATTCTGGGGTAAATTTAAAAATTTATTTTAAGTAATTTTAATGAGTTTTTGGTATTTAAAATATATTATTTAAAATAATAATGATTAAAAATTGATTTAAATCGAAGTTAGGATGAATAATTTAATTTTAAGTATAATAGGAGTTAGAAATAGAGCGGTAGTTTGAAAAGTCAACCTTGAACTTTGACTGGCCGTATAGGATGCAAAATTTAACGGATTTTAGTGAAACAAAAAATATTAGAATCTATTTAAAAATATCTTTCCAACGAATCTGAAAAATTGAAATGTCAAAACGGGAATCAAAAGTTATCCCCAGTTTAAAATTTAGAAAGGTCGCTATGAAATTTATATATAAAATAAAGTTCAAAAATGCAACTTTTTGCATACGAAGGAATTTGAACTCGAAACCACTTCCATTGAGTTCAGAATGATGTTTCTGCATCTAAAAAGTATAAACACATATATATTTCGAGTTTCGGAAATAATTGTTTTAAAATGTATTTTTAAAATTTAATATATATGCCTTAAAAATAGCCATTTTTCAAACGACCTCTGTTTTCGTCGAAACCACTTTTGTTGGATTCGGAATGTCAAAATATGGTGAAGTTTAATTTTTCATAATTTTTAGAATTAATTTGTGGCCATGGCAAAAAAATTCAGTTTTTTCAATTTCGGTCAATTTTAATCGACTTGAAAAATAGTCATCTTTCAAACAGGCTCAGAATTGAACAAAATTAATTTTCCTAGGTCCGCAGCATCAAAACATAGCTAAATATAATTTTTGGGAATTTTTGAAGTTAATTTGTGACCCCGGTGAATTTTTACGTGCGGTTGAATTAAAAATTAAATGGTTTATATTAAAAATAAAGTAAACATGCTGTAAACTTCGAAATTGGGCTTCTACACTAGCGCCATTGCATTCAGAAGATGTCAAAACCTATAGTTTGACAGTAAGCATGCCTAATTCTGAGTTCGGGCCTTAATGGGCTAATTAACAAATTAATTTATATAAATAAACTTAGAATTACAAACCCTAATTCCTAATCACTATACTAGCCATCGCCCTTATAAAACGAATGGCAGAAAAGCTCCAAACAATCTTCGATCCTTTCTCTCAATCCGACTTATAAAATTCAAAACTCCGAATACCAAATCGAAGAACTAATCAAGGACAAGAATATCAACGGTCAAGATCTGATATAGATTAGTGGATTGCTCGATTTTGAGCTGTGAAGCCGGCGAATTGGTGATGCATTTCAAGGCAATGGGGGACCGAGTTGGCCGTGGGTCCTGGCGTGGGGGCGACGTTCATCAGCGGTTCGAGTGGTGGTGTCTGATGGTGGTCTGGCCCCTCTGGTGTGAGTACGACAGTGGAGGATCGTTGGGAGGATGGGTTCGGCTATTTCCAGAAAAGAGGAATGATGGAGAAGGTATTAAGGGCAATTAAAAATGTAATTAATTTATTAATTAGTTTTAAAGATGTAATCGAATCTTTAAAAACCTATAACTCTTTCAAACAGTAACGAAATGGAACGATTTCAGAAGCGTTAAACTCGTCTTTTCAAGATCTACACTATGGAGCAGACTAGAGTTGAAACCGAGCATGTTGGAAATTCAGGAAATTTTAGATCTGAATTTAAAGAAAGGTGAGAATTTTATTTTATTTCTTCTTCGTAAATAATTATAAATAATATTAATTGTATTATCATAAACGCGTAGTTAATTCTTATTTGTTTTGATTTATGATTCTATATGTGATTATGTGTAGATCTGTAAATTTATTAATGTGTTATGATGGACATAGAAATGTGTTTATTTTATGCTCTTATATCTTATCTTGTGTATATAAATAAATATTACTTGGGTATTGTTTTGTTATTTTTACAGATAGTCCAACCCAGCCCGCATGCAACCAGAAATGTAGAGAAACAGAGTTCAATTTGCTGTGTATTTGCATTTTGAAGAATTGTAGATGAAGATATCACATCTAGTTGCTGTTGAACAAGAAAAGGAGTGATAAAAAGGCTTTGCACATCACAAATCAATGAAGAAATATCAAGGAAGCAAGAGGAAAAAGAGAAAAGGCCCAAATTTGCTTTATTTATCTAAGGCCCATTTATGTTCTCATTGTAAACTAAGTGGTGATGTAATGACCAGGCCCAGTTATCATTAGGGTTAGGGTTAGGGTTTGGTTATCCCCTATATATACCCTTGTAATGGCATTGTAGCCACCACCCTATCTCATCTCTTATTCCATTGTTCTAATAAAAAGTTCTTCTTTCTCTTTTATTTTTTGCATTTTTTTTTGTTTTCTTAGCAACTAGTGTTGTCTATACGATTAGATTCGGTAGAACACTAGTTGTATTTTGCACTTGTTTGCATTAGTGATTTACCGTCTGATTAGATTCAGCGGAAATCCTAATTTCAATTCTTGTTTGTTATTTCAATTTCTGCAATTTCAATTTCTGCTTTTTATTATTTTCTTAGGTCAAATTGGGGGTTTGATTAGATTCAAATCTAATTCATAGTTTCATTTGCTTTCCATTGAATTTGTGATTTGATCGTCGGTTCAGTTAGATCTGTTCTGAATCAAATTACAGTTTTAATTTTGTTTTGTTTTATTTTCAAAATCAACCTCTAAAGTTCGTCTAACACGCCCACGAAACATATAAATAATAAAATTTAACTTTCCTCCCTGTGTTCGACCTGTATGCTACACACCTGTATGCTTGCAGAATTTATTACAAATGTCGCGCTTTTCTAATTCATAGACTAGCGTCGACCAAGTTTTTGGCGCCGTTGCCGGGGAGGTAACGATTGAATTTTATTATTTATTTAATTTTTGATTCGTGTTAGTTTGTATTTTTTATTTTTTTGTTTTTGTTTTCTTGTATATGTAGAAAAATCTCAATTAGTGATTGACATATCAAATTATATTGGTACTGTCATGAACTAAACAAAAAAAAAAGCCAATTTTTTCTCAACCTTATTTCCATTTTTCAATCACCTTTCTAGTTTTCAAAGCTTTGATTCCTTGCTAATTCTTTTCATTGCTTTCTTTTTTTCGAAGAAAAAAAAACAATAATTTTTTTCCTTGCTTCCTATTTTATCCTCTGCCTTAATTTTCTTCCTTTTTCTCGTATTTCTTTCCCTTTCTACCACTGTTTACTTTTTACAAATCTTTTCAAAAAAAAAAAAATCCTTCTCTGCCTTTCAGCCGATCCCCTACCATAATAACCTCATCGTCTACCATATAAACTCTACCTCAAACACAACAGTCCATCGTCCAATTCTTTTCCCATTTACATTCTTTTCTCTTTCTACCAAAAAGAAAAAGAAAAAAAATCATCCACCATCAACTTCATTGCCTACCCATCTTCTCACACAATTCCTGTAGCCGCAACATCTGCCATCAACTCCAAGACCACGATTTTACCAAACGTCTTCCATCACCCCACCAATATTTCACACCGATCACTTCAGCCTATACCACATTCAAATCATTCACCACATTTGTTCCTTTCACTCCTCCCCCATCAGAAATAAAACCCACCCCATACAAACCAGTCCGCCAAATTCCTCTTTTTGACACTACCATCCCATATCGGCCACAAACAAAACCTCTGACCACTGTTTGACTCGACAACACCACATAACCCCATCTCGCACAAGTTTTCACAGCACCCCTCACTCACAAAAACTCCAGCACCAAACAAACATCATCCACAGATACCCAAAACGCAATTCACAACTTCAAACCCACCCACCGTACATCCTCAGTCAGGAATTCAGACCTGTCTCGAATCGAACAACTCAATAACCAAACCTGAATTACCACTGCAAAAACTTGAAACCCCCAAATCCGGAACAAACATCGACCAATTCAGACCAACAGATCGCCGAAGCCATCCATCTTCTCCTGGTTTCAACCAAAACCGATCACACAATCCCTCTCTTCCAACTCCATCAATTTCTACATCCACCGAAACCCAAACAACTTCCTCACCTACCAACGCAAGCCACACATAATCATCAACGCACCATACCCAAACAGCCAATTCAAACCACCTCATACCGTGATTCTGTATTTTCATAGCCTGTTCGAATTACAAAATCCACATCAGAAACCCTCCGAACAGAAAAATCTGAAACCCGAAAAACCAGTTTGAAGTTCATAAAACAATAACCAGCCCCACTTGCTCTCTGATCATCTCCACACTAGAACTAAACAGTGTCCACACTGTATACGTTTCCTACATTTGAAAGATCGTACCCAGAGATGGATTAAATGCAAAATTATTTGTAAAATGAAATGTAGTTTAACTATATGGAGAAATGGATCATATGTACAATGATATATGTGTTTGCGATGTATGCGATGCAAAGAACGCCACCATCTTTTTCCTCTTGCTTCCTCGATATTTCTTCATTGATTTGTGATGTGCAAAGCCTTTTTATCACTCCTTTTCTTGTTCAACAGCAACTAGATGCGATATCTTCATCTACAATTCTTCAAAATGCAAATACACAGCAAATTAAACTCTATTTCTCTACATTTCTGGTTGCATGCGGGCTGGGTTGGACTATCTGTAAAAATAACAAAACAATACCCAAGTAATATTTATTTATATACACAAGATAAGATATAAGAGCATAAAATAAACACATTTCTATGTCCATCATGATATTACGAAATTGTCACCGACATGTAAATCAATGTTATGTTATTACGGAACCGACACAAACATGCCAAGTACTATTGTTTAGGTAAATTTTCCATCACAAAAAATGAACATCTTTGTTGGTAAATAAATGGAATAAACATTAGTTTGTTGATTGAAAAGAACTTGACTTTGTTTGTTATTTAAAAAGATTGTAACGTTATTGTGAAATTAAAAGATTGTAAATTGGTTAATAATTAAAAGATTTTACCTTTGTGTGTAATGAAATAGACAACAAAAGTTCACCTTTGTGTGAAATGAAATAAAGGACATTTTGTTGTTGTTTTGAAATAAATAAAAAGAAACAAATATTCATTTGTTTTGGTAAGGATGAAAAGAAAACAAATTATTCATTTGTTTTGTTAAGATTGATAAGAAGGGAAATTTACATTAATTATGTTAAGGAAGGAAAAGTTACATTTTTACATTGTTTTTGTAAGAAGAGAAAGAGAAGAAAATAAATAAAATAAAATAAATAAAAATAGTTAATATTGGTTTTTATTATTAATGAAAGGAAATCATTTTTATTTGTAAATAAAAAGAAATCACTTTGTTTATGTAAATGAAATTGAGTCACATTTTAATGTGTCATGTTTATGCATATGAAATAGAATCATATTTTAAATGTCATATTATGCATATGCAATATGATTACATTTCCATGTCATGTTAATTCATATGAAAAATAATAATAATTATTATTTTTATGTGCTAAGTAAATGCATTAGGAATGAATATTTATTTAAGTGGCATGTTAATTCATTAGAAACAATCATTGGAACTGTTTATATATATATATATATTATAAATACAAATTAGAAGAGAAACATTATATTACACCGCCATTTTGTTAGAAATGGAATTGACATTGTCTACACAGTCATTGGTTAGAAATGAGATTAACATTCTTTACACCGTCATGTTTAAGAATTAAGGAAGTTTTACATTTTCCATATTGTAAATAAGAATTAGAAGAAAATTTCATTTTTATGTAATTAAGTTAAAATTACGTTTTTATGTAGTAAAGGTTAAAAGAAAGAGAATTACCATTTTTATGTAATCAAGATTACAAAGAACAGAGAATTACATTATATGTAATTAAAGAATTGGAATTCACATTAAATAAAATTACATTTTTATATGTAATTAAAGCATAAGTAAAAAAAGAAAATTTGTCAATGGAATCAAAAACCACCTTTTTATGTAATTTAAAAAGATGGAAATTTTCACCGTAATTTTAATCACATTTTTATGTTAGGAATGTTACTATTAGAAAATCACATGTTGATGTTTAGAATGTTAATAGGACAGAAACATTTTTATGTATAAAATGTTTGCATAATAAAATCTCATTTTTATGTCAGTATATAAAGGAACATTTTATTATATAAGATGTTAGCATTAGGAAAAGATCATTTTTATTATATAAAATGTTAGCATAGAAAAGTAACATTTTTGTATTATAAAATGTTGCATTTAAAACAATTAACATTTTTAGTGTAGAATGTCACATTAGTATAATAATATCATTTTTGCTAAAATGTCATATTAGTATAATAATATCTGTAACACCCCGAGAATTCTATAACTGTGAAATTCAGGAATTAAAGTATAATCAAATTCAAATCAAAGAACTAAGGGAAACGGGATACGCCATTGCGTTCGTCTCGGAAAAATACGCGAAATAGAGTCCGAGTTTTCGAAAAACGGAGTCCGTATGAAGAAGATATGGCCTTCGGAAGTTTTGAATTTAATTTAAAATTCAAACAGAATTAAAGTGGGGCCCATTGGGCCAGGGTGGAAGAACACCCGCCTGGGCCACCCAGGTCGACTGGGCTGTCGACCTGGGCTACCCATGTCGACAGGGCTGTCGACAGCCCTGTCGACAGGGGTATCGACCTGGTCGAGCCCAGTCAACCTGGCTGGCCAGGTCGGTGTGTGGTCGAATTTTTGTGGTCGGCTTTGTCATTAGGGCTAGGTGGCGGGTTCTAATTGGTCTCTCTATCTAATGAATGGCTACGATCTAACCTAGCAACATCAATGGTCCTAATCAATTCCTAACCTCTATATAAACAACCCTAGACTAAACCCTAATCTATTCATTAAAATTAAGAACATAGCCGCCATGTTGCTGAGGAACGACAAAGAGTAGCCGCCAACTAGAGAGAGAATTAGGAAGAAAGTTCTAAAGCCTAAAGCAATTCAAAGCTAATCAATTCAACAAAGGAATCGTGTCTCTTAATTAGAGAATTCACCGCAACCATTGTAAGTAGAGTATTACTTTGGTATAAATAAACAACTGTGTTGATGTGCATGCTTGAATTGTGGCAATGGAAGTTATTCATATTTGTGCGTTCTTATCAATTTGAAATATTATATACGTTTGGATATTTGTGGATTATGTTATAAAGAACTACATGCGGTAGTTCTATGCAAGTATACGTTTGGAATATTGCGTAAATTATGTTATCTATGTTGAAGCTACATGTATGTAGTTGATTGAAATTTTATGCAAGTTTGGGGCTTTGTTATTATGCCATCATGATGTATATTTTTGTGCATAAATCATTTTGCAAGTAATTGAAAGCAAGTTTGGTTGTTATAGTTCATATGAAACTATGTGGGAATTTTGACACCATAATCCATGTATTAAATCATGCTTTTGCAAAACTTATGAATATGGCTAGGCTATGAATGATATTTGGCATAATTGAAATCTATGATTAAGTCTATCTTGTTTAAAGAATTATATGATGACATATGTGAGACATGGCTAGGTTAGACTCAAAAATCCCTTTTTGCAAGTTTTAAAGCAAACACCATGTTTAGGAATATTTATGCATAAGTATGTTTATACCATCGTTATGTGATTAGACTTAAACCATGATTAAGTTGAACCATGCTTTTGTGTTGGTAACAAAGTATCCCCTTTGTAAACATGTAGAAACCTTATGAACATGACTTGTTTATGTTTATGCCATGAACAAATTTAACTTTACTTATGCCATGCTTATGTTTGAGATTATGCTATGCTTATGCTAGGAATATTTATGACATGCTTATGTTTGACATTATGCCTAAATAAGAATATAGGTTCATGTTGTAGTTAAACCTATGCAAGTTCACATGCTTTGATTCATGTCACCTATGTTACCACTATGCAAGTACACCAATTTCTATTTTGTATTTCCAATGTCGTATTGCAAGTTCATGCGCTCACCTTCCCCTCTTTGTGTATACGCCATAAGCCTCCCCTTTCGCATGGCTAAATTGGGCTTTAAAAAGGCTAAGCCCAATATATATAAACGGACGTGTAAAACGGGGGAAAATAACGTTGGGTTAAAAATTAATTAATGAATGAAAATATAAAATAGAAGGGCCCAAGTTCAAGTATGGGTTGGGCCCGTGATTGGTGTAACCTTTACACCATTAACTTAATAATGGGCCGCAAATATTTACATATAAGAAATATAGAAGAATGACAAAATATGTAAATGTAGAACATACGATGTGTTTAACCCGAGGTTGGATTGAGTTGTGATGTAAACCTGCCCGGAACCGCCCGGCTGTCCAGTAGTCACAACAATACCTATCCAATGTGGGAGGTTAAACATGGAGCCCAGCAAGGACCCGAGGTTAGACTGAGTTGTGGCGTAAGACTGCCCGGAACCAACCGGCAACAGGCAGCCACAACAATACCTGTCTAATGTGAGAGGTCCGGGCCTTAATAAGACAATTAAGGCTGAGTCAGGATTGATAGGATTAAGTGAACTAAAGACTTAATCAAAATAGAACATGCTAAACTAAACGGACTGGTGGGGGTTAGGTAGGAAACACTTAACCAACTTAGCATGTTGGCTAGAGATAGAAAACCTAGTAACGGGGGACCCTTTTCAGCAGTAACCCTAAAAGGTGTATCAGGATACCCTGAAACTAGGCAGGGTGGGGCACGATTACTGGGCTGATCGTAAGAGGTCAAAGCGACGGCGGTGGTGTAGCAGTGTAGGTTCTAACGGAGTGCGGGCGTGCACACACTCCGGCGCAGAAAAATAAGGCACTGGACACCAGTAGCATACCTGTGCAATCTAAGGTTGTGTCGGGTTGCCACTATGGGACTTGATGCACCCCATGGTGGGACCAGCATAGGTAACTACAGACATCGGGGGCCGTAAGACACATGTAACTATGCGAGTAGGAGCCGATCATCATTGAATGGATCACATCACCCTGATTATGGGGTGCAAATTGGAAACTAGTTTATATGGGTTCAGAGATTAACATGGGGTACGATAGTATATTCGACCCTAGATAACTTAACCAAGTTCATAGTGCTTGCCCACTTCCTGTTTTACTTATCATACCCAGTTCTTTATTCATAGACAAAATAGTACTAGACTTACTCAGGCTTTATGTCTGACTCTATTTTTCTTTCGTCTTCTTTCTTCCGTTCCCCCCCCCCCCCACGGCCCCCAGGTCCTCAGGGAGGGAACACAGCAGCTTGACCAACCTCAACATCCAGCTTGAAGAAGAGAAATGTATTGCTTGGACTTTCCTGTTTTTGAACTATGGCTTGGGACACACTCTATGGGGCTTTTGCAGTTTATCTATGTTTATTTATGCTTCTTTAAATAATGTACTCAAGACAGATTATGAAAGTGTTATGTTATGTTTTTGGAAAGGATGTTGTTGTAACACGTATTTGACTTTATGTAATAAAGTTTGTTGTTCTTCCGCTGTTTACAAATATGTGTTCTTATATCTGTCTTGTATATCTGTGACTTGTACTTATAAACCTCCACCAAAATTAGGGCATTCCCTTTGAGAGTGACCCTAACGGAGGTGGGGTGTTTCACTTGGTATCAGAGCATAGGTTTACCAGATAAGATAAAAAGTTTTGAAAATTTATTTTCAAAAAGGAAATTTAAAGAAGCATTTTTAAAAGAAAAATATTATTTTATTTTCAAAAAGGCAAAGTCCACTCCCCAAAGCCATAGGAACTATCTCTTATCTTTCGTTTTGAATCTATCCTTTTTGTTTCAGCATGTCCCAAGATCTTAACTTGCCTGAAGGGGTGCCAATACCTGGTTGGTTTAGATGGTTCTTAGAAGCAAGGGCCACTCAGCCAGGTCCTACCATTCCTCCTCCCCCAGCGGAAGGAAATCATCCAGCTGCAGCAGCACCTTTTCCTCCACCTCCTCCTCGGGGAAACACGTTTGCTAAGATATGCAAAGATTTTAAAGCTATGGGAGGAAGGGATTTCCATGGAACTGAGTCCTTCGTAGCAGCTAGAAATTGGCTGAAAGAAACTGAGGACCTATTCATCATCTTTGAGGTAGAGGATAGACAAAAAGTGCAATTGGCAGTGTGGCTATTGAAGGGCGAGACTTCCTACTGGTGGGAAGTCACTAATGCTGAAAGACCAGTGGAGACATGGGAGGACTTTAGGGCAAGGTTTGAGACTAAATTTCTCTCAGATGCGGAAAGAAGTTTGCAGTTGGAAAAATTCTTATTTCTTAAGCAAGGGGACAAGACAGTCAGAGAATATGTGAATCAGTTCGATGAGCTGGCTAGGTTTGGACTTGACCTAGTCAACACCCCGCACAAGAAGGCTCTCCGTTTCGTCAAAGGGTTAAATGAGCCATTACACAGTTTGGCCATGACCCATATACCCATGGGGGCCACGTATGAAAGATTGGTGCAAATGGCATTGCTAAATGAGGAGGATAAGGGCAAGAAGGAGACAAAGGCAGAAAGCTCTCAAGGGAAGAAAGAGGGTTTGCAGCCTAAGAAGGCGGACTTTAAGAAGGGCGGGAAAGGCAACAAAGAGAAGAGGAAGTGCAATTTCTGTGGCAAAGTGGGGCACTTAGTAAAGGACTGCCAGAAAAAGAAGGCCAAGGAGAATGGTGGGTGCTTTTCATGCGGTCAGACAGGCCATAGGGCTAAGGACTGCCCAAAGAAACGAGGACAGGGGCAGGGCGCTGGATCCACCCCAGGGGCACAGGTTCATGTGCTAGAAGCGCCACCATTGCAACAGCGAGGTATAAATACTTCTGTAGAAAGTGTACTTTATCTTTATGATCACCCCGTTCGCACTTTGTTTGATTCTGGAGCATCACACTTCTTTATCTCGTCTGCTTTAGTAGAATCTCTGCACCTAAAAACTAGTATGGTAGAGGACCCCTTAATTGTTTCAAACCCAATTGGGGGCCCAGCTCATTTGTCTATGATCTGTCGGATTTGAGAATTTCTATTCTAAGTGTTGAATTTCAATGTAGTGCCTTTGTTTTGGGCTTTTCGGGGTATGGTTTGATTTTGGGTATGGATTGGCTATCCAGTAATGGGGCCATCCTTGATTGTGAGAAAAGGGTTGTTAGGCTCCTAACCCAGCTCGGTAATACTTTGGAAATTTCTTGTAATCCCTCGTATGCGGTTATGCTTAGTTATCTTGAATCGTTAGATGCCTCTGTTGAAAATTTGAAATCAGTTTATCCGGATGTTTTCGAAGAGGTGAAGGGCTTGCCTCCGAAGCGGGAAATAGACTTCCGCATATATCTTGTAGATAATGCAAAGCCTGTTGCGTTGCCCGTTAGACATATGGCTCCACGAGAAAGGAAAGAGCTCAGTAAACAGATTAAAGAGCTTCTAGAAAAGGGGTTCATTAGGAGGAGCATTTCAGAATGGGGCGCTCCAGTGGTGTTCGCTACAAAGGCGGATGGTTCACTCCGTCTATGTATTGACTATAGGGAGCTCAACAAGCTAACGAAAAAGAATAGGCATCCTCTCCCTAGAATTGACGATTTGTTTGACCAGCTTGTAGGAGCGTCTGTTTTCTCCCAACTCGATTTAGCAACCGGTTTTCATCAGCTAAGGGTGGCTGAAGATAGCATCGATAAAACGGCGTTCAGAACCCCAGACGGCTTCTTTGAATGGCTTGTCATGCCTTTCGGCTTGACAAATGCACCTGCTTACTTCGTGGACCTGATGAGTAGGGTATTTAGAGATTTCCTCAACAAATTCGTAGTGGTCTTCGTAGATGATATCCTTATCTTCTCAAAGAGTGAAGAGGAACATGCTCAGCACCTAAGGGCAATCATGGAAACTTTGCGAATCCATCAACTAAAAGCCAAGTTCTCCAAATGCCACTTTTGGAGGGAAGAGGTGAGGTTCCTTGGGCACATAGTATCCAAACAAGGGTTAGCGGTGGACCCTGCTAAGGTAGTGGCGGTACAGGATTGGAAGACACCAAGGAATGCAACTGAGGTCCGAAGCTTTCTAGGACTAGCAGGTTTCTATCGAAAGTTTATAAGGGATTTTGCGAAAATCTCAGCTCTGCTCACGAAATTGACCAAGAAGAATCTAGTGTTCAATTGGGATTTGGATTGCGAATTTGCTTTCCAACGACTGAAAAGGGCTCTTACAACAACCCCAGTTTTGACGCTGCCAGATGGGAGCAAGATGTTCACTGTTTATACGGATGCATGTGGGACAGGGCTAGGCGCCGTCTTAATGCAAGAAGGAAGGGTAGTAGCTTATGGCGGGAGGCAGTTGAAGGTGCACGAAAAGAACTACCCAACCCACGATCTTGAGTTAGCCGCCATCGTCTTTGCACTCAAGTCTTGGAGACACTATCTCCTAGGTGAGAAGTTCGAACTTTACACTGACCATAAATCGTTGAAATATCTTTTCTCGCAGAAGGATCTTAACTTGAGGCAACAAAGATGGATGGAGTTTCTTGCCTCGTACGATTTCGAAATCTCCTACACTCCGGGCAAAGGCAACGTAGTGGCAGATGCATTGAGCCGAAAGAAATTGACCCTAAGCCCGTTGTTTGTTGAAAGACAAAGCCTAGAGTTCATAGCCAGCTTCGAATTTAGGCCTTCCTCCGATTTCGTACTGGGCTTGCTAGCATCTCTCGAAGTACGGCCAACTTTAGTGGATTCAGTAGGGACAGCACAACGCGAAGACCCTCAACTTGTGGAAATAATTGATAGGCTAATTAGGGGTGAGACTTCAAGTCACCTCAACAGATACTCCATCGACGATAAGGGTTTGCTAAGGAGAGACGGAAGACTATGCGTCCCACAGACAAAAGATTTAGTAAGGAAGGTTCTCGAGGAAGCGCATCATTCCAAGATGACGATACACCTAGGCGGAGATAAAATGTACAAAGACATAAAGAGGACTTTCTTCGGGAACGGCATGAAAAAGGACGTGGCAGATTTCGTTTCTAAGTGTATGGTGTGCCAACAGGTTAAGGCGGAACAGAAAAAGCCTGGCGGACTGCTACATCCTCTAGAGGTCCCGCAGTGGAAGTGGGATAGCATCTCAATGGACTTCATTGATGGGCTGCCTTGGTCTAGGAGAGGCAACACTAGCATTTGGGTAATAGTGGATAGGCTTACTAAAAGCGCCCACTTTTTACCTATCAAAAGTAAAAGAACTACCTCGTCCCTAGCATCACTTTACCTCAAGGAAATCGTTCGACTCCATGGAATACCGTCTAGCATTGTTAGTGACCGAGACCCCATCTTCACCAGCGAATTTTGGCGGAGTCTGCAAGAAGCAGTAGGAACGCAGTTATGCTTGAGCACAGCCTATCATCCCCAAACCGACGGCCAAACAGAGAAAGTGAACAGAGTTTTGGAAGACCTTTTAAGGCTATGCGTCCTCGACTTCGGAGGGACATGGGAAGACCACCTTCCTTTGGTGGAATTTGCCTACAACAACAGCTATCAAGCAACCATAGGAATGGCGCCCTTCGAAGCCTTATATGGAAGACCGTGTCGATCGCCCACTTGTTGGTGGGAATCCACGGATAAGCTCATACTTGGACCAGACATGATCCGAGAGACTTCAGAGAAAGTAGACTTAATACGAAGAAGGATGAAGACGGCCCAAGACAGACAAAAGTCCTATGCCGACAAGAGAAGGACCGACCTTGAATTTGAGGTTGGAGACAAAGTTTTTCTCAAGATATCACCGCTAAGAAACGTTGTTCGTTTTGGAACCACAGGAAAGCTAGCGCCAAGATTCGTAGGGCCATTCCCTATTATCGAGAAAATTGGGAAAATGACCTATAGATTAGAGCTACCCGAGAAGTTGGCTGGAGTCCACAACGTTTTTCACGTTTCACATCTCCGAAAATGTCTGCATGAGTCAGCTGAAGTAGTAGAGCCAAACATCCTCGAAGAGGCCGAAGTGGAACGCGAAGCAACCATAAGAAGAGTTCCAACCCGCATCTTGGGAACGGAAGTGAAGAAACTACGCAACCGCGAAGTCAAGCTCGTCAAAGTCCAGTGGAGCGACGCCGAGGGAGACGTGACTTGGGAAACTGAAGCTAGAATCCGTACAGCCTACCCTTTTCTGTTCGAGGGTACATCCTTGATCTTTCTCTTTCCTTAAGTTGCGCTTTTATCTTTTTAGGCATATTTCCTCGACCGTATCTTTTAGGTAGAAACTCTTTGGATGGAAACATGTAGTTGAAACATGTTATGTATGAATGGATTGCAAGTGGTTGCAAGTGATTGCTAGTGGTTGCTCGTGGTTGCATATACACACACAATCTAGGTTTTAGATCGGCTCAGTCACTTCATATTGCATATGCATATATGTTTGCATTCGTATGTGGTTGAACTTTAATGTGTTGTCATGTGGATGTTGCATTTGTATTGAATGATTGTGCACTCATGTAGAATCAAGAATAGGAAAATTTGCATACATAATGGATTCATGGCACTTACATAAGCCACATTAAGGAGGTCAACTGAATCAGTAGACCGCCTGATTTTGCATTAGATAAGTACATGTACACACACACTTTGCATATGATCATGAAGCATTAGAAGTCTTTTAAGGACAATGGATGCTCGTGTTTGATGGATGAGTAGATGGATGATTGGATGTTAGTATATACATTCCTCCTAACTTGAAGATTTCGGGGACGAAATCCTTTTAAGTGGGGGAGAATGTAACACCCCGAGAATTCTATAACTGTGAAATTCAGGAATTAAAGTATAATCAAATTCAAATCAAAGAACTAAGGGAAACGGGATACGCCATTGCGTTCGTCTCGGAAAAATACACGAAATAGAGTCCGAGTTTTCGAAAAACGGAGTCCGTATGAAGAAGATATGGCCTTCGGAAGTTTTGAATTTAATTTAAAATTCAAACAGAATTAAAGTGGGGCCCATTGGGCCAGGGTGGAAGAACACCCGCCTGGGCCACCCAGGTCGACTGGGCTGTCGACCTGGGCTACCCATGTCGACAGGGCTGTCGACAGCCCTGTCGACAGGGGTATCGACCTGGTCGAGCCCAGTCAACCTGGCTGGCCAGGTCGGTGTGTGGTCGAATTTCTGTGGTCTGCTTTGTCATTAGGGCTAGGTGGCGGGTTCTAATTGGTCTCTCTATCTAATGAATGGCTACGATCTAACCTAGCAACATCAATGGTCCTAATCAATTCCTAACCTCTATATAAACAACCCTAGACTAAACCCTAATCTATTCATTCAAATTAAGAACATAGCCGCCATGTTGCTGAGGAACGACAAAGAGTAGCCTCCAACTAGAGAGAGAATTAGGAAGAAAGTTCTAAAGCCTAAAGCAATTCAAAGCTAATCAATTCAACAAAGGAATCGTGTCTCTTAATTAGAGAATTCACCGCAACCATTGTAAGTAGAGTATTACTTTGGTATAAATAAACAACTGTGTTGATGTGTATGCTTGAATTGTGGCAATGGAAGTTATTCATATTTGTGCGTTCTTATCAATTTGAAATATTATATACGTTTGGATATTTATGGATTATGTTATAAAGAACTACATGCGGTAGTTCTATGCAAGTATACGTTTGGAATATTGCGCAAATTATGTTATCTATGTTGAAGCTACATGTATGTAGTTGATTGAAATTTTATGCAAGTTTGGGGCTTTGTTATTATGCCATCATGATGTATATTTTTGTGCATAAATCATTTTGCAAGTAATTGAAAGCAAGTTTGGTTGTTATAGTTCATATGAAACTATGTGGGAATTTTGACACCATAATCCATGTATTAAATCATGCTTTTGCAAAACTTATGAATATGGCTAGGCTATGAATGATATTTGGCATAATTGAAATCTATGATAAAGTCTATCTTGTTTAAAGAATTATATGATGACATATGTGAGACATGGCTAGGTTAGACTCAAAAATCCCTTTTTGCAAGTTTTAAAGCAAACACCATGTTTAGGAATATTTATGCATAAGTATGTTTATACCATCGTTATGTGATTAGACTTAAACCATGATTAAGTTGAACCATGCTTTTGTGTTGGTAACAAAGTATCCCCTTTGTAAACATGTAGAAACCTTATGAACATGACTTGTTTATGTTTATGCCATGAACAAATTTAACTTTACTTATGCCATGCTTATGTTTGACATTATGCTATGCTTATGCTAGGAATATTTATGACATGCTTATGTTTGACATTATGCCTAAATAAGAATATAGGTTCATGTTGTAGTTAAACCTATGCAAGTTCACATGCTTTGATTCATGTCACCTATGTTACCACTATGCAAGTACACCAATTTCTATTTTGTATTTCCAACGTCGTATTGCAAGTTCATGCGCTCACCTTCCCCTCTTTGTGTATACGCCATAAGCCTCCCCTTTCGCATGGCTAAATTGGGCTTTAAAAAGGCTAAGCCCAATATATATAAACGGACGTGTAAAACGGGGGAAAATAACGTTGGGTTAAAAATTAATTAATGAATGAAAATATAAAATAGAAGGGCCCAAGTTCAAGTATGGGTTGGGCCCGTGATTGGTGTAACCTTTACACCATTAACTTAATAATGGGCCGCAAATATTTACATATAAGAAATATAGAAGAATGACAAAATATGTAAATGTAGAACATACGATGTGTTTAACCCGAGGTTGGATTGAGTTGTGATGTAAACCTGCCCGGAACCGCCCGGCTGTCCAGTAGTCACAACAATACCTATCCAATGTGGGAGGTTAAACATGGAGCCCAGCAAGGACCCGAGGTTAGACTGAGTTGTGGCGTAAGACTGCCCGGAACCAACCGGCAACAGGCAGCCACAACAATACCTGTCTAATGTGAGAGGTCCGGGCCTTAATAAGACAATTAAGGCTGAGTCAGGATTGATAGGATTAAGTGAACTAAAGACTTAATCAAAATAGAACATGCTAAACTAAACGGACTGGTGGGGGTTAGGTAGGAAACACTTAACCAACTTAGCATGTTGGCTAGAGATAGAAAACCTAGTAACGGGGGACCCTTTTCAGCAGTAACCCTAAAAGGTGTATCAGGATACCCTGAAACTAGGCAGGGTGGGGCACGATTACTGGGCTGATCGTAAGAGGTCAAAGCGACGGCGGTGGTGTAGCAGTGTAGGTTCTAACGGAGTGCGGGCGTGCACACACTCCGACGCAGAAAAATAAGGCACTGGACACCAGTAGCATACCTGTGCACTCTAAGGTTGTGTCGGGTTGCCACTATGGGACTTGATACACCCCATGGTGGGACCATCATAGGTAACTACAGACATCGGGGGCCGTAAGACACATGTAACTATGCGAGTAGGAGCCGATCATCATTGAATGGATCACATCACCCTGATTATGGGGTGCAAATTGGAAACTAGTTTATATGGGTTCAGAGATTAACATGGGGTACGATAGTATATTCGACCCTAGATAACTTAACCAAGTTCATAGTGCTTGCCCACTTCCTGTTTTACTTATCATACCCAGTTCTTTATTCATAGACAAAATAGTACTAGACTTACTCAGGCTTTATGTCTGACTCTATTTTTCTTTCGTCTTCTTTCTTCCGTTTCCCCCCCCCCCCCCCCCAGGTCCTCAGGGAGGGAACACAGCATCTTGACCAACCTCAACATCCAGCTTGAAGAAGAGAAATGTATTGCTTGGACTTCCCTGTTTTTGAACTATGGCTTGGGACACACTCTATGGGGCTTTTGCAGTTTATCTATGTTTATTTATGCCTCTTTAAATAATGTACTCAAGACAGATTATGAAAGTGTTATGTTATGTTTTTGGAAAGGATGTTGTTGTAACACGTATTTGACTTTATGAAATAAAGTTTGTTGTTCTTCCGCTGTTTACAAATATGTGTTCTTATATTTGTCTTGTATATCTGTGACTTGTACTTATAAACCTCCACCAAAATTAGGGCATTCCCTTTGAGAGTGACCCTAACGGAGGTGGGGTGTTTCAATATCATTTTTGTTAAAATGTCACACTAGTGATAATAACATTTTTTTTAGAGAAGTTTATGTTTTTGATGTGAATTATATTAACGGGATGAAAGTTACATTTTAATGTAATTAAATTAAAAAGAAAATTTACATTTAGGATTAAGGAGAGAGTTTACATTTTTCATGTAAAAAGATTTAAAGTAAGAAAATTACATTTCTCATGTAATTAAGATTTAAAGTAAGAAAATTACACTTTTATGTAATGAAAAGAATAGATTTTGATATTGCAAAATTATTTACATTCTTTTTATGTAAATTAGATTAAAGAGGAAAAGTCACATTTTTAATGCAGATTATATTAAAAAGGAAAGTTTACATTTTTACTGTGAAAAAAAATATAGAATTAAAATGTGTATTTTATCGTTATTTTAGATGCGATAAAAGAATAGAATAAAAATTATATATTTTTATCGTCATTTTAGAGGCGGTAAAAAGAAGTTACATTTTTCAATGTAAATAAAAGGAAAATAGGAAGTTACATTTTTATATGTAATTAGAGAAATATAGAAACTTACATTTTTCAATGTAAATAAGGATGAAATAGAAGTTATACTTTTAAAGAATTTACATTTTTCAATGTAATTAAAGAAATATAAAGGAATGATTAGGAATTTACATTTTTCCAATGTAAATAGAATATGAAATAAAAGTTACATTTTCGATATAATAATATATTGAAATATAAGTTTACATTTCTCAATGTAAATAAAATAGGAATAGAAATTTATCTTTTTCAATGTAAATAAAAGGATTAAAAACTTACATTTTAAGGAATAGATTTTCACTAGGAAAAAAATAATAATGAAACCAAATATACATTTTGTGTAAATTGAAAGATGAAAGAAGAAAATATACATTGTTATGTTTAGGATGTGTATGTAAATTAAAATAAAAATAGTGATAGATCATTATAAAATATTAACAACGATATGAAATGATTTTCAAATTTAGTATGTGAGAATTATTTGGAAAGTCCGAGTCTACCCTCATTCCAAATAATGATACGACGTTCGAAGAATTGAAGATGGCGATTGAAGACCGGCGATCTTCACATCGAATGAGTAACTAGTGTTGAGGCACTTGATTGATTTGCTCCCAAGACGGGGCTAAGATGGTAGTTATCCGGACGTAGTGTTGATTTGTACAGATTTGGCTTTCGCTCAGACCTAGAGCATAAGCTTATAAATGGAATGTGTGTCTGACATTGTACTCCTTTATATTGTATTTATTGATTTCCTGTCGAATGTACGAATGCCTTGTGGCGGAGAATTTATTCTCTTGCTTAACACCCTTTTGTATATTTTGGCGAAGGATTAATAGTATGATATGGATTGACAGTGTGGCATACCAAGATGCAATGATCAAGGTTTCTTGTTAAAAAGCAGGCCTTGTGGTTGATGATCAAAGCACGGCCTGTTTAGGTGTAGCTTTGTATATAGCGTGACTTTGCGAGCCTCATAATCCGGTTGAGTCTAAAATGGGAGAAGGGAACGCAGGGAGAGCAGCACGTTTCTTTATAGCTAGGGGTAGTGTCAGTGCTTAAACTGGCTGATATTTTACTTATGTGGATGATGGAATGAGGCGCGCCTCGGATGATAGGTCCTATAGGATCGGGAAACGTGTGTTCAGGAATAACTAGTCCACGAAGCTGTATGTGTGGACCAGCCCTGCAGCTTTCCAAGGGTTCACTGCGGGGGATCCTGAGACATTAGCTAGAGTGTCTCGAATCGGTAAGGAGCTCCTCCCTAGCCTTGACTCATGATGGAAACCAAATTTCCTATACGATCTCATACGATTTTGATTGTATTACTAGTATGGAGGCATAGTATATGGTGGCTATGCTTCCTAGGATTGATACATTTACTTTGAAATGTTTTTGAAACGTATATACACTAATAATAATATCAAATTCGTTTTTTTCGTACCAAGCATGTTTAACCATCATAAGGTAAAACTTTATCCTCTGGTTTGCGTTGCATTGTGTGATAGGACTTGAGTCTTATGATGATTCCATTTTTCTAAAAAGCATTGCGTTGTTAAACGATTTACTTTAATTTATGCACCGGCAATCCATTGGAATAAAACCCGTTCCGTGTTAATGGCGTGGTCCTTGGATTTGCCTTATTGCTATTAGTTATATTAGTTAAGAATTCTCACACCAGTCTCATGACTGACTCGTAGTTTGTTTCACTTTGCAAACTCGGGTTCCCTCTTTTCCACACGGGCAGTCGAGTAGCTTTTTACAGATATTTATCTCTTAAGCCAGATTCTGGATCGAAGCCTAAAGCTGTGTCTAGAGCATAGAAGTCTTCCGCTGTTTATTGTATTTAATTTATCTTCCGTTGTAATTTTATTCAATGTACTCTGATATTCTGTACTCTGATGTAACATTATTGTGATGTTTTTTAAAGGTCTGTTGTTGTTCTGATGTGTTGTATTCCCAGAGTTTACGTGTTCGGGTTTTGAATGGTCTTGGTCGATTTTGCGATCGACCGGGTCGGGTGAAATCCGAGGCCGTTACAATCTACCTAAATGACCATCACACAGCATTCAACCATTGTCCATCATTATTAAAATTTAATTATAATAATTTAAAATAGAAAAAAGTCAGTGAATTTACTCACCTTCGCGCGTTAACCGTTAAATAACAATTTGCGTCAGTTGATTTGATCAGCCATTCAATTTGCCTTAAAATTTCAACCGATTTCCAACCCACTCTAGATCAACTCCAGCATGTAGCACACGACCCTATGATTTCGACGTGACAAACGATGCAAAATTCTTCTTTTTTATAAAACTGGCCCAATACCCCAATTTAAGGCCAACTCCGCTTCTGTCCACCGCTTATTCCTAGAAACACACCAGCTACTCACTTCATCAACTTCTTCCCTATAAGAAATTTTTCATGCCAGGCTTCACTATTCGGGCGCTCACCTTTTCCATGCTTCCTGCTACCTTCATGAAATAGTCTCACTCCTCCTGTAAGAAATACGCATGCTCCGGTTTTGTTTCAATACCAATGGTCGATCTCTACTAACGGATTTCAGAACAAGTTGGTTCAACCCTTTCAGAGCAGTATGCTCCATTTTTATCAACCAATTTTAATACTCTACTTCCCCTTGTTCCCAATGTAACACCTTGCTTTGTGAGAATACCTTGTTCACTATGATTCTCCACAGTGTTTTCTATTTACATGCATACATGTTCATTTTTCTTTTCTGGCTTTTCGTTTAGGAATTTTCCCAATACCTACGTTTCTACTGAACCCACCCCTTCACACTTCTTCTTCCCCTCTTCACAACGCACCCTTCATATTTTCGCCGCCATTTTCCAGCCTCCTTCTCCTTTACACGCCCGCGTCAGTATGTATCTTCCTTATACATGTTCTACCCTCACACATTCAAACACTGCTCTTCATTTTCAAGTCATTTACAGTGGTAGACGTGAACTCACAATATTCCATCATGGATGGAAACAAATGTCCTTACTGCACCTTTTTTCCCCATTTTCACATTATTTGCTCCTTCACATTTTTGGCGCCTCCCCTCTTTTCCTGTATATTTGCATCCACTCTTACCATATACGCACATTTCAACCATATTCAAACAGACCCATACCTTAATCCTTCTTCATTAACGGCTCTCCCCTCTTTAATCAGTTCAAGTTTCACGAAATGCAATAATAGTCCCTTCCACCTTCTCGTTTACCTTTCCTCATGCATTCATTAACACAGATTCTCATATACAGTGCATGCATCTCATCATCTGGGCACATGTTTTTGTGCTTCAGCCCATGCGTGCATATGTTTTAAATTCCCGACCGATACCTACTTAAAACAGATCCTGATCCTTCTTCATGAAACAACTCCTGTATACCCATATACCCACATCATCTACATGCGCCTTCAACAACAATACAAGCTCCTGGTTATTTCCTCCCATTCACGAAGTATAACCGCTCCAAAAGTTTCACTACCAATATCACTTCCTCCATTCACCAAATGATGATGCCAAACCATGTTTCCACCCATACACCTTTTCTCGAAAACCCCCAGACACATCACGACTCATTAGCTCTCTGCTGTGAGCCTGCAATAGTGAAACCCCCACTGTTGACCGTATTTTGTTATTCACATACTGGAACGAAACTCTCGCTCATGTGAAACCGAAGCACCGACCTTGGTTTGCTTTAAGTTCTGACTTTCAGAATTTCCATCCATTCCCATTTAAAACCAAGGAAGGACCAGACCCCTTTCCTTGTACACCGCACATATATATATGATTCAGAATGTATTTTGGTGTGTATGTTTTTGAAACGTTTTTCCTTTGAAGCCATTACAAGCTTTGGCTTCTTTTATTTTTCTTTAAAGCTTCTAATGTTTTTGAAACCATTAAAACTTTAAATTCCTCAAACCTAAGCACGACAAGGCACTGCTGTATTTATGGATGGAAATTACTTAGGCGTTAATGAGTAGACGATATATGATAGGCCTTAGGCATTGAATTTTGCTTCATGGTTAAGAGATTATACACAGATTGGTGATATAGGAAAACCCAGGCTTGCAGTTCAGTTTTCACATCCTAGGTTTGCTACATTTTTACGTTTCTAGGTAGGCTTAGTTATTAAATATAGTATGGAGTTATTAAATCCTAGCATGAAGGTATAGGAAGCAGTACAGCATAGGTTCTTTCAAATGTTCCTTAAGAAGGAAGTAACAGGGTAAACTAGTGTCTATTTGCATTCATGTATTTTGATTGGCTCGTTCTAAGTATATAGGGTAAAAAGTTTGTGTCGAGGTCCGCTGTTACTTGAGTGATGTGCGGTTTTTCAGTGAAAGACAATGTATATATTTTTATAAGCTATTCCTTACTTGCTAAGTAATAGAGCAAATGTTTTTTATAAACATGTTCATGATTTGCTATGTCATATATATGTTTTGTTTTAAGGTAAAGAGTTTAACATACCGTGTTATGAACAATTCCGTTTACGAACAGACTGTTACGGATAGAAATAAAAATACAGTCATGTCCAGTGAGATGTCACGATCCCAAAATATAATAATATCGGTAGGTTAACTTATATTACGAAACCCTAAAATATTGATATAAGTTGCAAATTACCCCAAATAAAAAGTTTTGTATTTAATTAATTAAATTATTCAGTAAAATTCTAAAAATTAAATTATAACTACGCTTTAAAAGATTCTTTTCTAAATTCGAAACTGATATTTAAATATATTTAAATAACCGTTATGGCCAAAAACGAATATCCCGCTGCTTTTCTGAATATTTAATTTTGACATAACCTACAATATATAATCTGAAATCTCGATTTTTCACTTCCATTAGAGAAATATAGTTCAATGGATTCGAAGGTTTCTTGTTTCGAGGAAATCTGACTAATAACGGATATTGTATAGTCAGTTGAAGTTCAGAACGTTAAATTACGAACTGCCGCCATATTACGGGCTCGATTATATTTAGTATATATTTTTATACGTTCAACTTCATTTTAATTAATATATAAATCCACTTATATTACAACTCAATATTTAAACCAATTTAAATATTCAAATACAAATCGATAAAATGCGGGATGTTACATTCCTTCCCCCTTAAAAGAATTTCGTCCCTGAAATCACTAAGGTAGGAAAAACGCTATGAACTCTATTATAACCTGGTTAAAAAAATTTGTTTAATTTTTTAAATTTAGTTTCAACAGAACCGATTAATTCTAACTAAAATATTAATTGCTTCTTATTAACGAATACTTTCAGAATTTCTGAAAATTTTGTAATACCTTAAATTTTTGAGGAATTTCGCAAGCATCTCTTCTGTACGGCTCAATCGGTACTACTACAACTTGTCTCTCTGGGCCTTTTCCAATCCAAAAGAAAATAAAACAGCTAAGTGGCTTGCCAAAATATTCCATAAATCTCATATCCAAATAAAATAAGCTCTTGCCTTTTTGTCGGGCATCTAACTCTTTTCTCTTCCATTTGATACCGCTTCAGCATATATCCATGCATTTTCAATTGAACTACAATGAATTCATCCTCAACCAATCATTCGCTTAATGTCTAAGCCAAATTCTAGATCAAATTCCAATTTGAATCTCAATTCCAGATCCTTACTCAACAATAAAATTTCATAACCAAGTTTGGTTCCATTCCCAATCTTGTTTCATAAATTCAATTACTTTACCAAGTTTAATTCTATTCCAATGCGATTTCCACTTATTTGACTTCAATTCAACTCCAATTTTATTCAACTTAGTTAAATTTCTGTTTATTTACTTCATAAGTAAATTTTAAATTTCAGAATTCAAATTCCTAGGGTTTTTTACTTCAAATCAGTTTGAAATCATATATATTTACATATAATAATGGCAATTCAAAATATTTGAATTTTGATAACTTGTTTCCACAAATAATTTAAAAACAAAATCTTTGGTAGTAATCCGTCACTTAGAAACTTGGAAATGAACACCAATAATGTCGCGTTCATCGTCAGAATTATTTTTCAGCAACTGAAGTGAGTTCAATACTATATTACATTAAAACTCATTTTAAAACACTTCCACTTGAAAATTTCTTTCAAAATATCTTTTCAAAAATGCTTGGATAACATTTCAAAATCTCCCTGGACTTTAAAATTCCTATATATTTAATTCAATCCATTTACAACAACTTCCCAAATTTCTAGAGTTTTATTTCAATTCTGGTTTTGAATTCAGATTTAGTTCATCTGATTTTGCATGTTATACATATATAATATTTCGATTGGTAATTTATATAACCAACTCAACTATAAATCATATTCGATCATAATAATGATCAATACATCCAATATACTATAATAATCTCAAGATATATACTTCTTTTATATTAAAATATATTTTGGGTAAAATTATTTTATTCACCCTTCTTTTAAAACAATATTGTGTCGAATTTCTCTATCCAAGATTTTATAAATCCATATCAACCACATCAGCTAAATGCGTTGATCTGGAATTTATATACCACTCAATCGATCAATCAACAAAATATAAAATAGTTTCTATGCTAATTTACAAATACGCGCTCATACACACACACACACACACACACACACTCAAACTCAATCTAGAGTAATACTAACTCCATCTCTATCGAATAACGCCACAGAGCCAAGGTAATCCTTAACCTTATGCTCTGATACCAACTGTAAAGGCCCGTAAATCCGTACCAATTTGAACGGACTAATATCCTACACATTCAACTCAAAGTGTACGAAAATACAGATCTTTAATAGAAAGAAATAAGAAGATGAGAAAGATAAGATAGAACTAATAGAATAGAAGAAGAACATCAGATCTAAACAGTATCAGAGTAAACACGAATCTCACAGCGAAAAGAATAAAATATACTATATAACACTTTGAAATATAAACCTGAGTTTGTATATACATACCATATCAGAATATAACTCATATACATCACATCGGAAATAATTACTAATAACTAGCAGTGAAGCTTCCTACTTTGAGCTCTCCAAGTGAATCTGCAGAGCCTGAACACTTGAATGCCCGCATAAATTTGGGCACCCAAGGGTTTAGGGAAAAACAAACAAAATGAAACTCTGGGTCAGTCATGGGACTGGTGTAAGTAAACTCCAACCATATTGTTTAACTTTGAAAAAATCCTTTAAAAGAAAAGGTAATAGTAAGACCAAACCACACATAAATATGGATGGTTTTTATCTTAATATAACCAAACCATTTTTGATATCAAAATCCGGTGATATTATAATAATGTCTAATCAAATAAATAATCAAATAGTAGAACACTTGCATCTCACGCTCCACATATATAGTATAAAATCAAAACCGCAGGGCGCTTATTGGAGATTGGATTCCAACTATGACAAGGCATGGTAACACCTCCCTATCAGTGTACTCTAGAGGGGATACACTGGGGTTCAGCAAGAACATCTTGCAACCCGGCCCACACATGACCGACCACTCATTTAGCTTGAGCGTATCGAATATATTGTCACCCACGGTTGTCGGCCCTCCAACCGTAATCCATAAGATACAGAATCGAAAGAAGAATAAATAATGAATTTTCTATGGATCGATGACAAATATACCCTGCTTGGGAATGACCCACCTAGCCATGTTGCCTGCCCGATTTTTGTCATTTCCTTGTTGTGAGGCTTGAGGCTACGTTAATCTTTTTAGAACATCTGGTCGCCATTCACTTTGAATGCCACATCGTCAAACCCGTCAAATCACTAGTTGATCTTCCCAAAATATTACGGGTATAAAAAGCTAAGAGGAACGAATTCCTCCGCCACTAGACGTAATACCTTTAAGAGATCAATCGTACGTGATTTGTTAGGTACACTCTGTCAAACACCCATCCATACAAGTTGTCCTAGGACTGGACAAACATAAAGCACCGTTTGGAACAGAACGGCCCTTTCATTTCACTCCATCTTCAATTTTCTTGAGCATAACAACAAAACATCACACAACTACGGGCACTTTTTATTTAAAATTCATTTTTATTATTCAAATTCCCATATACTACCAGATATTTCTCAAACCCCGTTTTAGTCTTTTCACATTTCTTGGAAAACATTCCCAGTTATTATAAACTCTTATCCTCCCATGTTCCAGAAAATTTACATTATTAACATTCAAAACATTTCCATTCTTTTCACATTCCTTATTTTATACACTTGGATAATATACCCTATCTACATTATAAAAATATTTCCAATTTCATTATAAACATTTTAATATGCCAACGTTCACTTTTAAAACATTATTCACTTTAAAATGTGAATATCATCCCTATTATAGAAATCTGAACACCTATATCAAATAACTTTTTATTGAAGAATAAATACGCGTATCTTGTTTACCGAAATCTCTTTCATAATTTTGTATTCCCATTCCACTTTATAAACTCAGTTCTAAGTCAACTTCTTGTTAAATCAATATCAAGTTTATAACTAAATAATGATTACATATCCTATTATAATTTATTGGTTTAAATTAAATATCCTATCAGATTGTAATTCCTAAAAGTAATTTACTTTAATACATTCGACATAGTCGAATTGTAGTTCCAATTCCTAATAGTTTTATTTAGTTCTAATCATATCCCAAACATTGAAATGATGCCATCATTTTCTGAAACGATTCTCCAATTTCTCTTTCTATACTAATTCTTATATTTCTTTGGACAACATCGTTAGTTATTACTTTAGAATAAGTGGATTTCAAACCAAACTGTTTACAATCCCTAGGGATAGTGTTTATGTAAATATCATGCTTAAGTTTGCTTAACAACGTTACTTTATCGTTATAGTTCAAAAACTTGCAATACGCTGCAATATCCCATTTATAACCAATCTTGACATCTCTTTCCGTTACAAACTGAAACCATTCCTCAATAATAGTGAAGCCATTTAAGTTAGGGTATTTTATTTACCTCTCAGACCTTGATCGACAACTTTCTTATCCTAGAATAGATACAAGTCCGTAACTTTAAACTCCTTATTACTAATAATTTCAATTAAACTGCATTTCTTGCTTTATTTTTAATATGGTTTTATGACACCATATCCTTATTTTGAAAACTCGGTTGTTTATAATTATTTACATTAGTCATTAATTCTTCGCTTCATTTTCCTTATACAAATCCATTATTAAACATTACTCTTTATACTAGTTCAATAATTATTTAAACTTCATTAATTAAAAAGGTAATTAAATCTTATTAATTTTGATTAATTTATTTCTAAACTATTTTCATTAGATTAATTAAAGACCAATTAATCTAACAATCAATTTCCAATAAACAGTTGATTTAATCAACTTCAAACCATCAGTTAATTCATTACTGATTTTGATTACTTCTTACCATTAGATTACTTAACGATTTGTCTCCAAATATTTACACGCAGGATAGTAACAACTTTATAGCTTATTTAAATATCAAACAATCGTTTATATTTAATTTAATAAACGAACTATAAAACACTAATTTATAATAGAACCTCTATTTTAATTTAAACTTCACGTTAATTATAAAAATATAATTTCTATAACCATCTTCGTTAATTCGCCTATCGGCAAATCAATTTCTTAACCAAACGATGGATTTATGGTCGGTTGCTGCCACTTTCTAAATCGATATCGTATATTGATTTAATCAAAATAACGTTGAATTTCCATTCACACTACACCATAATGGTCATTTGGTAACCCTTATTTTTTTCAATTGCCAACACTTATTTGTGTTGTGGAGCAGTGACAATAATAGGTGTTGCTATATTAATTATGTGTCACCAAAAATACATAATTATAATCTTTTCATTACCAACACTTATATGCATTGCTATGCCGACGTCCTAGGGGCAAAAAGGTAAACAACCTATTATTTTCTGCACGCTAAACCCTAACCCCTCTCTCATCCCCTTTCTAAATGCTTTTCACTTGCAAGGCCGCTTCTTTGAAAAATAAAAAAGCGACTTCTTCTTTGGAAAAGAAAAAAAAAGCGACTAATTGATCGATTTCTGATCCTATTTCTCAATCCATCCATTTCTGATCAACTTCGAACTTGGGGAAATCGACATCGGCTTCAGACTCCACGACTTGAGCTTTGGTAATTTGGGGACGTCGAGTTCAGATCCCTTCTTCGAATCTGGGCAATTGACTGTGGCTTTAGAGAATTGACTCCTCATCTTCCACTTTAGATTCGTGTGGACCAATAATAGGTTACTCGATGTTGAGTAAGGAGTTGCGATTTCAGCTCTTGGATTTTGTCTTCAGGTGAACGTCTTTCTTGACCTACTTTAATTTCTGATTATTGGTTTCATTAATATAATCAATAACCCATAGAGTATCTACTGTCATCGATTCGGTCTCAGTAACCCATAAACTATATGTTGTTATCGATCTTGGTAATAGATCTGTTGATGTCGATCAAGTGTAGTAAAATTAACAACCTTGTCAAGCATTGTAACACAGTACTCGTTCATTCGTATTGACTGCAATTTAGTAGACCAATTTCCATAAATTTCTAATTAATGTATTGGCAACTCCACATTTTGTGAATATTTTTGCATGTCACCTCTATGGTTAGATCCAAACATTTAACAGACTGCTTTCTTTTTTCCAATGATTAAGCCATGCAGTCCACAAGTACTTATCGATCTTACACCATTGTTGTGTGACATGTTATATTGTACTGCATTTTTTTAGGTACTGTCATTTGATTCATCGTTGCTTTTAAATTATTTGTGCCAGATATACGATGACTTTTACATGGAGAGTGGTTTAAAATTTGAAACTGGACATGGATATTGTTACAGTTGCGCGAATAAATGTTTTGAGTTCTACCTAGGTAGAAGACGGATCTATATTCTTGGAGATTGTTCTTAACGATGACCCAGCATTGATTAAACATGTTCAGGGCATTACCAATGTCAAACATCAGGTAATTCCTCTCCTCTTTATGTTTGCATGTCAGATATAGCTGTTGTAATATTTGTTGCTCACCATTGCAAGCACACTATATGTTGCAACTGATTTGTGCTTTGCATGACACTCGTATATTACACCATCTTTCATTTGTCTTTTATGATATTTCACAAACTTTGGAGTAAGTTGGTATCAATGTATATTTACAGGCCTCAGCATTTGCTTTGAATTTCAAATACAGCCTCACGTTCGTTATTCTGCTATAGCTCGCATGGTGGAAATTTTCTTTCTTTTTCATTGTATTTGAATATATATATATATATATATATATATATATATATATTTCACTCTATTTTATTTTCTACAACTTATTTGGTTACTAAAATTCATATATATTCGGTCTTCATCGATGACTGTTTCTTTCTATTTTTCCACTATACTTCATTGTTTTGACTTAAAAATCAAACACCATTATAACCTGTATGATGTGTACTTAACGTTGGATTTTTGCAATCTTAAAATCGTAGTTCTGAAATAACACTGTTTATTTCTAATTAGCATTTTCTATGTACTCAGTGCTTTAACTTCTATGAATTTTTCTGTTATATACAACATAAATTGATTTATTTATATTTTCTTTTTTTCTTTTTTGGTATGAAAGTTTAATTCAGTATATGGGTTAAAAGTATTTAGGTTGATATACTTATATCAATTTTCCGTTGCCTGTAAACTGCATTCATTAGGTTGCGTTAATTTCGAATTTATACTAGCTGTCGATGGGTTGAAGCAATACTTCAGTCATTTGAAAACAGGAGTGTGTCATACTTCTCATACGTAACAAGTTATGGTTCCAGCAATGAAAAACTCCAAATTATAATATGCTAAATTATACTACCAGGTTAAAGAAAATTATATAAATGAAAAACTCTAATTTTCTATTTCACGTCTTTAAAGTGCGAGTAACTAGAAGTGTGGTTAATACTATGTTTGTGAATCTGTGTTTGTGGAGCATCTTGGAGATTAGTGTAGTACTGTGGTGGCTTTGCATGATAGGATTTCAGTGTTGGTTATATGTTCTGATTAGCTTAGCTGTGGGTATCTTATATTTGCTACATTCTGGGTTACAAGAGCTTTGGAACTGTATTTTAGTTCTGTTCTGTCTTTGTTTTGGTGCTGGCATTTGATGGAAAGCTTGGTGCTTGAAGTTTTTGGTCGGTGGACTTTTAGCTACTGTTGGACTTTTAGCTTAGCTGTCTGTTTTGGGCTTTACTGTATTTTATTTTTGTTGAGTCTGGTATGTAAGGTTGTGTTTTGTGGAAAGCTTGGCTTTTTATTTCCTTGTGTAGTTATTCGTTTGTAGTATAGTGTTTATTGTTAACCAAGCTTTCCATTTATGTTGTATCCTTTTCTTTGTATATGAAGTACCCTTTTCTTTGTATATGAAGTACCCTTGTTTTGTATATATGTCATATAGCTTTTAAGGTTAATAAGATAGTTTTTGGCCTAATCTGTCTCTATGTTTGGATTTTCAATTCTATATGTGTTTGTGAATAATAACTGATATTTAGCTTCAAATGCTAAATCTACTCTCTTTTCATAAAATTATGCAATTTCTTAGGTCAGATTGTAGTTTAAATGTACATAGGAGAGATAGATATTTAACCCATTCTTAGAAATGACATTATATGGATGTCTGATGATTTTAACCATTTTATTTGCTTAAACTGATTAAAAATTATGCAATGATTTAGGAACTATTTCTATTTTGTTTTTACCTTCTTTCACATTAATTTTTCTTAGTAATCTATATGTTGCCATATAATTAACTGCCATGATTCAGGTTTTCTTTTCTTTACGCTTTACTTCCTGTTGAATTTGCAGTGTATATGAGCAGCATGCAATAGGCAAGTTGGATAGTTTTGGGCTGCATACTTATTGGAGGACGAATGGTGAAAGCAAGGACATGAAGTATATATATGGGAGCAACAGATGTTGTCATGTTGAAGAGAAGGCAGGGTAGGTAAGGCAGTCTGACTTTAATTCCTTTTACTTCAGCATTTATTTCATTTAGCTTTCTTCATATGTTGCTCTCTACTATGGAATCAAATAATAATTCTACCTGTCTCCTCAATCTACTCCCTAACTAATTCATCATTTCCTCTTGAATCATGCCTTTCCTTACTGCTTCTAGCAAGCTAACTATCAATATGAATGGCTATTGCCATGCATTTCTTTCCTGTTTTTAATGCTCATCTGGCGACCGAAAAACTGGCCAAACTTATTTCACCATAATTGTTAATAGTATAACTAATTCAGTTTATTAATAAAATATAAATAGGCATGATAACCAATTTATGTTATTATAGCACTCAATTTGGTAATTGCTCTATTCAAGTGAAGCTGAACCTATAATTGTGAATTAGAATCTATGTTTCGCTGTCAGCATTTGTAAACCAAACCCATAATATCTGTCTTAAAACTGTACTTTGAAGTCATGTTATGTTTAAAAATTATACGCAAACAATGTTAACATATAAGTTGGGCAAACAATGTTAACATATAAAGTTGGGCAATGATGTAGTCTAAACCTATGTATATGTGCAATAAAAACAATAAAAACAAGCAGTTTTGAGGACTTATTTGAATCTTCCTTCTAGGATAGTACCAGCTATTTTGAAGAAGTCTGCCAAGCTTCCTGGTTAGGTCTGGCCCATTTGGTGATCCCCCAAAATCTGTGATATTTATGTAGCTAACCTTTGACGTTGGTGCACGCTTAAGTGCCTTTTCGTCATCCATTGGTTCTTGCTGACAGGTATGGTTACGTTTAATTTGGGGAGCATGATTGCAGTATTCCGGTACTTTACTGCATAAATACATTTATTCACACATGGATGTTCTTAGTCAAATAATTCATTAGCACACTGAAATCTATTCTAGTAATTACCTAATATATTAAGTGTCACCTTCCTTTACTCACCATATGTTAACAACTTGCGCAACTCAGTCTGGCAAACTGAGTTTGCGCAAACTCAGTTTGCGCAGAATGAGTTACACAAACTCAGCTAGGTAAACTGAGTTGCGCAAACTCAGTTTGCCAGACTAAGTTGCGCAAAGTGTTAACATATGGTGAGTAAAGGAATGTGACACTTAATATATTAGTTACAATTCATATTTCTCGGGCATAGCTCAGTTTCGAACTGAGCCTTTCCAACTTAGTTTCGAATTCGAAACTGAGACGGCGAACTGAGCTCAGTTTTTAGCAACTGTGCCTTTCCGGATCAGTTTCGAATCTGAAACTGAGCCGGAAAAGGCTCCGTTTCTAGCTTTAAACTGAGCCGGGAATGCTCAGTTTCTAAAAGGTGAGCCAGTTCAGGCTCAGTTTTTGAAACTGAGCTTTCTGACTCAGTTTCAGATTTGAAACTGAGCCTTTTTCCGGCTCAGTTTCGAACCTGAAACTGAGCCGGAAAGGATCGGTTTCGAATTCGAAACTGATTCTTTCCGGCTCAGTTTTAGGTTGAAATTGAGCCGGAAAAAGGCTAAGTTTCTAAAACTAAGCCTGAACTGGCTCAACATATAGAAACTGAGCCTATCCGGCTCAGTTTCGAGCCGGAAAGGCTCAGTTTCTAAAAGTTGAGCCAGTTCAGGCTCAGTTTTAGAAACTGAGCCTTTTTCCGGCTCAATTTCGAACCTGAAACTGAGCCAGAAAGGATCAGTTTTGAAATTGATCCTTTCCGACTCAGTTTTAGGTTCGAAATTGAGCCGGAAAAAGGCTCAGTTTCTAAAACTGAGCCTGAACTGGCTCAACTTTTAGAAACTGAGCCTTTCCGGCTAAGTTTAGAGCCGGAAAGGCCCAATTTGAAACTTAGCCAGCAAGGAGTATTCCCTTTGCGAATGTCTTATTTAATTCTTAGAAGTTTGTTGGCTCATCCACTTTGCGAATCCTGTAATATTTTCATGGAGCATTCCTTCCGCACTTTAACCTTTGCTGATCATATGTCTCTACCCAGGTTTGAGAATCTGTTTCCTGCATCCTAAAAGCAAGGCTCGTTCTATGAACAAATCCAGAAATAGGTTAACTAAATCCCAGGATTTGTTGATTGCCTGCAATATGTTGTAGCTTAGAAGATCAACCAAGCACTTGCAACTGACCTGTGGTCCAAACCAAAGTGAGTTATCAAGCCCACTCCTTTTACTTAGAGATTGCTTATTTTCTGTTCATAGACGCAATATTAATTTCCATGTATAAGACATTATTATCAATATGCATAGACCAAAACTTCCTTCCATTGCAATATTTTCTATTCTTCTATCTACTTCATATGCAAAATTCAGAAACAGGTTAATATGATGGTTTGCCATTCTACTTGTGCTTTTTTTTTTTTGGGCTTAGGAATACTGAGCCGATATAGGCTCAGTTTAGACTCATGTTTTTCTGTTTTTAATATTATTTTGTGCGATGCAAACTCATGTTTTTCTGTTTTTAACAAAGAACTGAAATTTTCAATTTAATGTGACATTCAATGAATGCAGACACTTCTAGAAACAGCGGAAGACAAGAGAAAATTGGATGGTAGTTCTAATAGTGCAGTAGATGATCTTGAACCGGATGCACCAATTTATGATGGTCCTCAAAATGGAATGTACAAGTTAATGTAAATTTTCAGATGGAGGCTTCGTTATATGGTCAAATTTTCGTATTCGGTATTTGTAGAATCTCATTTATGTATTGAATTTAGCAAACTAATTATGTATTGAATTTGACAACTTAATTATGTATTGTGCTTGTTTGTTGTTAACTAATATTCTAAGTCGTTATTTGATTATGGATGTTGTCTATTGGTATACATTGAGTTTAATATTAGTTTTTGATTCATATTAAATATCGTCTATATTATCGTCATATTGGTTGTTAATTGACTATTAATATTAGAATATGTGAGTTGCTAGTACATATTTATGTTATTATTAAAATATATATTTGTTGTGAATTAAAATTTTGTAACATGTATAGGCGTTGCAAACAGAAATCTTGTAACATGTATAAGCGTTGCAAACAAAAATCTACCAATGCTTATAAGCGTTGCGAATGAAAATATACCAACGCTTATAAGCGTTGGGAGAGAAAATATACCAACGCTTATAAGCGTTGCTACTACATTGCCACGCCCCCGTAGCAACACTTATAAGGGTTGCGGAAATTGTTTGCAATGGTTATACTCGTTGGCAATCACCTGTTTTGGTGTAGTGTCAACATCAATATCCATACAGAGTTTCAATGTCATTTGGGTTCAGATAGTGCATATATAAATAATATAAAATAAACAGTACATATAAATATTGAGGAATCCGGTTGGATTCCTCCAACCGGGTTCCTACATCCACAAATGTTAGTCAGCACAATTAACACTAATTCCATACTAGGGAATATTATAATCGATGGAATCAGTATCCAGGAAATGGTATGTACATATGCAAAGATATACATTTTTCAACCAATTTAATTGTAATCGACCTAAATGACCATCACACAGCATTCAACCATTGTTCATCAAACTAATTATAATAATTTAAAATTGAACAGAGTCAGTGAATTTACTCACCTTCGCGCGTTAACTGTTAAATAATGATTTGCAACAGTAGATTTGATCAGCTGTTAAATTTGCCTTAAAATTTCAACCGAGTTTCAACCCACTCCGGATCAACTCCAGCATGTAGCATGTAACCCTATGATTTCGACGTGACAAATGACGCTAAATTCTTCTTTTTCATAAAACTGGCCTAATACCCCCAATTTAAGGCCCACTTCGCTTCTATCCACTGCTTATTCCCAGAAACACACCTGCTACTCACATCATCAGCTTCTTCCCTATTATAAAATTTTCGTGCCAGACTTCACCATGCCGGCGATCACCCCTTCCAGCTTCCTCTCGCCTTCATGGAATAATATCACTGTAAACACCCCACCTCTGTTAAGGTCACTCACAAAGGGAATGCCTTAATTTTGGTGGAGCATTTTAGGTAAAAGATGCAGATAAATTACAAGATAGACAAACAAAGCAGCGGAAAATAAAGTGATTTTATAAACAATGTGGTTCAGTCAAGCTTTTACAACAATTGTCTCAATCATGCTTAAAAATAATACACAGAACTTCTGTTTTGATTCAAAAACTTCCATGTATAGAAGAAGCATAAAAATAACAGTGATATTCCCCAATAAAGCATGAACCAGCCATAGCAGTGGAAAAGAGAGAGTCCAAAGCAATACATCGACTTTCTTCGAGCTTGGAAAGAAAACTGAGCTAAGTGGTAACATTTCCTCCCTGTGAACCTGGGGGGAACAGAAGAAAAGAGGCAAAACAAACAAGGTCAGACATAAGTCTAGTAAGTCCAGTGACTTTCAGCATAAAATGGGCAAAAGCATCGTGACATGAATAAACTGAATATAAGACAATACCGTGATAACAAGGATAACAAGATAACATATGATTAGCACAGATATGATAAGGCAAGATAAACTGAATGTACTTCTACTCTTTCTCTGCTTCGCTACTACCCTGTTATTCTGATTTCTATATCTTTGCACCACCTAACTAGTGTCCCAACTAGTAATCTATATAAAATGATCATATGATAATGTGATCCTAATCCCAGCAATTGTGGTAGCCTTCAGGTGTACATCTATTGTGAGGATTCCACCTCAATCTGCCTAATTGCCATGAATATGTTAGATGTCCCCTTACTACCCAATCGGTCTGCTCCCTACTTGTATTACTGTTCCATGTGTTTGTGTCAATCGGACCTCTCTTATGTGTAGATACCCTGTGCTGGGCCCACCATAAGGTGTATCAGTCCCTATGATAACAACCTGACACAATTCAAGATGCGTAGTGTATAACTACTGATACCCAGTGCCTGCTTTTTCCCACTCCGGAGTACGTGCATGCCCGTAATCCGTCGGAACCTACACTGTCATAACCTCTGCCGCTATTTTGACCACTTATAATCAGCCCAGTAATCGTGCCCCCACCCTGCCTAGTTTCAGTGTACCTTGATACATCTATATGGGTTATTGCTGAAATGGGCCCCCATTACTAGGGTTTCTTAATGGTTAAGTTTGTGGGCCTATATTTACTAATATTACCCACCAACTCGAAATGTACTTAACCCTCCCACTGATTCAAACATGTTTACTTAATGGTTAATTTTGTGGGACTATATTTACTAATATTACCCACCAACTCGATATGTACTTAACCCTCCCACACATTATGTCATATTGGTTAAGTGTTTTCCATTATGTTAACTTAACCTACCCACTCATCGTATCATGTTGGTTAAGTGTTTCTTATTAACTTAACCTCGTTCATTCATCATGTTATATTGGTTAAGTATTTCCCATTAACTTAACCCCACACGTTCATCATGCTGTATTGGTTAAGTGTCATAAATCAATTCAAGTTAACTTAACCCACCCACTTGTCGTGTTACATTGGTTAAGTGTTGCCTTCTTGTTTTAACTTAATCCTTCCACGCATCCTATTATATTGGTTAAGTGTTGCTCTCTTGTTTTAACTTAACCCTACCCATTCATCATGTCATATTGGTTAAGTGTTTCTTATTAACTTAAGCCTACTCATTCATCATGTCATATTGGTTAAGTGTTTCTTATTAACTTAACCCCACTCATTCATCATGTTGTACTGGTTAACTTAACCCTGCTCACTTGTCTAATTAACATGTTATAACGGTTAAGTGTTCTAAATTTACTTAACCACACCTTCTTGTCTAATTATCATGTTATAATAGTTAAGTGTTCTAAATTTTACTTAACCTTACCATTCTTAGCATGTCTGTTTGTTGGCATTAATTAATTTATTAATGCCCTAACCTCTCACATTAGAACTGTTGTTTGCGGTTGTTGGATGTGTCGGGCGGTTCCGGGCAGACTTCTACCACAAACTCATTCTAACCTCGAGTTTTGGGCTAAATGCGCTAACCTCTCACATTAGATTTGTGTTGTTGCAGTTACTGGATGTGTCGGGCGGTTCCAGGCAGTTTTATACCGCAACTCAATCTAACCTCGGATTAGGCATGTTTATTTTTTAGCATATTTACCATACATGTCCTAGTCTAGATTTTATATGCTAATCGTCCCAAATTCACAAAACTAGTCATGTTCCAATTCTCAAGTTATACCCCAACAAAGCAAAGTGCAAGTTATGCCCCACAAATTCAAATTCGAGTTATTACTCAAAATAGGTTACACCCAATTTTCCCAAATTTGCAATAATAGTCATGCCCCAAAATCACAATATACATTATGATTGGCATCACAACCAATAGTTATGCCCAATCTAGATTAATATTCCAATTTACAGTTTATGCCCAATCTAGATTTAATATTTTAATTTACCCCAATTTCGCAACAGTAACAATTATGCCCCGAAACTTGATTTATATGTCAATTAACCCAAACTTGAAGTTATCATGATAATAATACCCAACATCACTTACAAGTTATAACCAACTCTCAATTACAAGTTACGCCCAATAGTACATAAAATAGATTAGGCCCAATTCCCCCGTATTCCAATCGTATATATGTATAACAGGATTTCATCTAGGTTCGAGGCAACCTAGATCCATAACAAAAGGGGAAGAAGAGGAACCATCAAAGATTAGGCATAAAATAGCCATACGATGCTAGATTGGATAATATTAATATCAGGAACATAAAAGAAATATAGATCTGAATTATAGCGCAAGCATAAATCTGATAGTTTACATTTGAATAGCATCGCAGGCACTATTCTGATAAAATAGATTTGAATAACATAGCAGGCACAAATCTGATAAGATAGATTTGAATAACATCGCAGACACAAATCTGATAAAATAGATTTGAATAACACCACAGGCACAAATATGATAAGATAGATTTGAATAACACCGCAAGCACAAATCTGATAAGATAGATTGGATAAATCTAAAAAGGATTATCTCACAATCAGTTATAGCTTGGATTCAGATGATTACATGCCAAGAAATTAAATAAAGAATTCACATCTGAAAGTAACTTGAACTTACAAAACAAATAACAAATCTTGTTTTCTAGGATCTGTTTTCTGAAATTGAAAAGCTATCCTTTGATGTAGACTATTGGTTCTCTAGTTTAGCTTTGATTTGTAGATTCTAACTTGTTTTCTGTTTGCTTTCTAGTTAGAGAAGAATGGTGCTATGCTAGGTTGACCATGGACAGCATGACGGCTTCTTAGAATGAAATTATGAGTTTTATGGTTGGGGTTTGGAGTTGTTTATATAGAAGTTCAAATTAATGAGAGCCGTTAGATCAACCTAGGAGATATCAGAGCCATCCAAACCAAACAGAGCCAACCGAAGTCGCCAATATGCCCTAATGACCCAGAATTCGACCACCAGGCCAAACAGAGAAGGACACATTAGTACACAAGTAGACAAATTCATCACAGGAACCAGATCAAAAAGGGGTCGACTCCCTACAGGGGGGATTGACACCTATGTCGACTCCCCTATAGGGGGTCGGCACCTATGTTGACTCCCCCTGGGAGGGTTGACACCCTGAGCGGGAATTTTCCCGCTCAGCCTATGCTGCTTGAATTTCGAATTTTGAACTTGGTTTGAGATGTTTAATTATTATTTATATTTTCTGTTTAAACTTGAAATCTTCTGAACTCCATAACTTCTTCATACGGAGTCCGATTCACGTAAACTCGGACTCTGTCTCAAGCAGAAATCCGAGACGAATGCAATGGCGCAACACGTTTCCCTTAATTCCTACTTTTAGAATTAAGTATTCTTTTATTCGTTACTTTAATAACCACAGGAAATAGGGGTGTTAAACTCACTCCTCCTGTATGCAATACGCACGCTCCAGTTTTGTTTCAACACCAATGGTCGATCTCTACTAACGGATTCCAGAACAAATTGTTTCAACCCTTTCAAAGCAGTATGCTCCAGTTTTATCAACCAATTTTAACACTCCACTGCCCCTTGTTCCCAATGTAACACCTTGCTTCATGAAAATACCTTGTTTACTATGATTCTCCTCCGTGTTTCCTGTTTACATGCATACACGTTCATTTTTCTTTTCTGGCTTTTCGTTTAGGAATTTTCCCAATACCCACGTTTCTACTGAACCCACCCCTTCACACTTCTTTTTTACCTCTTCACAACGCGCCCCTCATATTTCCACCGCCATTTTCCAGCCTCCTTCTCCTTTACATGCCTGCATCGGTATGTATCTTCCTTATACACGTTCTACACTCACGCATGCAAATACTGCTCGTTATTTTCAAGTCTTTTACAGTGGTAGACATGAATTCACAATATTCCATCATACATGGAAACAAATGACCTTACTGCACCTTTTTCCCTATTTTCACATTATTTGCTCCTTCACATTTTTGGCGCCTCCCTTCTTTTCTGGTATATTGCCATCCACTCTTACCATATACGCACGTTTCAACCTTTTTCAAACAGACCCATACCCGAATCTTTCTTCATTAACGGCTCTACCCCCTTTAATCACTTCAAGTTTCATGAAATGCATTAACAGTTCCTTCCACCTGCTCGTTTACCTTTCCTCATGCATTCATTAACACGGATTCTCAAATACAATGCACGCATCTAATCACCTGGGCACATTTCTTTGTGCTTCAGCCCCTGCGTGCATACGTTTTAAATTCCCAGCCCATACCTACTTAAAACATATCATGTTCCTTCCTCATGAAACCACTCTTGTATACCCATATATCCAAGTCATTTGCATGCGCCTTCAACAACAATACACGTTCCCAGTTATTTACTCCTATTCACGAAGTATAACCGCTCCTAAAGTTTCAATACCAATATCACTTCCTCTGTCCCCCAAATGATGACGCCAAACCATGTTTCCACCCGTACACCATTCCTCGAAAAACCCGAAACACATCACGACTCATTAGCTCTCCACTGTGAGCCTGCAATAGTGAAACCCCCACTGCTGACCGTATTCCATTATTCACATATTGGAACGAAGCTCTCGCTCACGTGAAACCGAAGCACCGACCTTGGTTTACTTTAAGTTCTGACTTCCAACATTTCCATCCATTCCCATTTAAAACCAAGGAAGGCCCATACCCCTTTTCATGTACACCGCACGTATATATATGATTCGGAATGTATTTTGGAGTATATGTTTTTGAAACATTTTTCCATTGAAGCCATTACAAGCTTTGGCTTCTTTTATTTTTCTTTAAAGCTTCTAATGTTTCTGAAACCATTAAAACTTTAAATTCCTAAAACCTAAGCAATACGAGGCGCTGCTGTATTTATGGATGGAAATTACTTAGGTGTTAAGGAGTAGACGATATAGGATAGGCCTTAGGCATTGAATTTTGCTTCATGGTTAAGAGATTATACATAGGTTGATGATGTAGGAAAAACCAGGCTTGCAGTTGAGTTTTCACATCCTAGGTTTGTTGTATTTGTACGTTTCTAGGTAGGCTTAGTTATTAAATACGGTATGGAGTTATTAAATCCTAACACGAAGGTATAGGAAGCAGTACAACTTAGGTTTATCTTTCAAGTGTTCCTTAAGTAGGAAGTAATAGGGTAAACTAGTGTCTGTTTGCATTCATATGTTTTGATTGGCTCGTTCTTAGTACATAGGGTAAAAAGTTTGTGTCTAGGTCTGTTGTTACTTGAGTGATGTGCGGTTTTTCAATGAAAGACAGTGTGTACATTTTTATAAGCTATTCCTTACTTGCTAAGTAATAGAGGAAATGTTTTTAATAAATATGTTCATGATTTGTTGTGTCATATATATGTTTGGTTTTAAGGTAAAGAGTTTAATGTACCATGCTACGAACAATTCCGTTTATGTATGGACTGCTATGGACAGAAATAAAAATACAATCATGTCCAGCGAGGTTTCATGATCCCAAAAATATAATAATATCAGTAGGTTAACTTATATTGTGAAACCCCAAAATATTGATATAGGTTACAAAATACTCCAAATAAAAAGTTGCGTATTTAATTAATTAAATTTTTCAGTAAAATTCTAAAAACTAAATTATAACTATGCCTCAAAAGAATCTCATCTAAATTCGAAATCGATATTTAAATATATTTAAATAACCGTTATGGCCAAAAACGAATATGCCGCTGCTTTTCTGAATATTTAATTTGGACATAGCTTACAATATATAATCTGAAATCTCGATTTTTCACTTCCATTAGAGAAATATAGTTCAATGGATTCGAACGTTTATTGTTTCAAGGAAATCTGACTAATAACGGATCTTGTACAGTCAGTTGAAGTTCAGAACGTTAAATTACGAACTGCCGCGATATTACGGGCTCGATTATATTTAGTACATATTTTTATACGTTCAACTTTGTCTTAATTAATATATAAATCCACTTATATTACGAATTCAATATCTAAACCAATTTAAATATTCAAATACAAACCGATAAAAATGCGAGACGTTACACCTCTGTTGTCGTGAGATCAGACTTCACCTCCTTATTCATTTGTGAGTTTTTATATTGAATCTTTCTACATTCGGACTTCATATGATGTGGTTTCTTACAATATGTACAAAATCTTCCTTGAGTTGAAGATCTAACATCGAGAGCATTTGGTCTTGGTAAATTATAATTTGGCTTGGATGAATTATTCTGACCTTGATTGCCTTGTATAAAACTCTGTTGTTGCAGATCAAAGCTACTTCTTATAACACCCTGCATTTTTAATGAAATTAAAAATGTGGAAATATGTATATATATTATATACATAGATATATTTAATAGAAAAATTAAATAATGACAATAAATATTTCATGTAATAAGTTCATGCAGTGAACTGAAGGAAAAAATTAAGTGCAATACATGAAATGCGAAGAAACGCATGCGAACAATTAAATAAGAAAGAAAAATTTGAAGAGATTCAGGAATTTGGTCACGAAATTAGCGTCATTGTGTTCGTGGCGATTTTCTGATCAATCTAGACCTATGGTTTGCAGAAAACCGATTAAAAATGAAGAAGATATCTTTAAATTAAATATTGCAGCAAAACATGAAAAAGAGGAATGAGAAAAGAATAATGTTTAGCATTGTTCTAAATTTTTTAAGTAAAATACTTAGTAGCTCATTTGGTTAGAACATGTGACTTGCATACAAAAGGTATAGGGTTCGATCCCCGCCAGCTCCATATTTTTGTTTTAGGGGAATGGCTAAAAAGTGGCTAAGTGTGAACGCAATTCAAAAAGTGGTTTAGAGTGAAAATGGTTAATTGGGAAGATAGCTAAAAAGAAAATTAAATATATGTATATATAATATAATATAAATATATATATGACGTGTACGCATCATGTGGCATACGTAGCGCGTTTTTGTTGGTCAAGGATTGTTTTTTTGAACGTGGCTTTTTCTGGTTGGTTTGGTGACGATTTTTCCTGTATTAGGGCTGATGTGGCTTTATTTGATTGGTCCGGTGAGGTGTCTTTGTGTCATGATGATTTGGATGATTTGGATGGATCCTAGGTTGATCCAACGGCTAGAATTAATCCTAGACTTCTATATAATCAACTCAAACCCTAAACCTAAAACACATAAACTGTGACGGCCGGGAATTTCGCTCGATCTGAATCAGTCGTTAAACCGATCTAGACCGTTCGAAACCCCTGATCGTTTGAGAACAGGACAAATCAGAACACAAACAGAAGAACATTTCATTGCTATTACAACAATTCCATCAGATACAAGTATATACAGAGTATAAATGAATAAATTACATTCAATAAATATCAGAGATTACAGTAAATTACATAGTAGCGTAAAATAATACAAAGCACAACTGAAGGTGATATACGGATACAGAGCTTTCCGGATATCATTCCAGCTGTAAACCAGGATCCTGTGAATATAAATCTGCAAAACCAAAACTACTAGCTGCCCGTGCGGAAAATAGGGGCACCCAGAGTTTAGGTTAAAACAATAAACTCCAGGTTAGTTATGTGACTGGTGTGAGAACTAAAACGGTTATTTAAAACTTTACTTTAAAAGAGAGTAATTCAAGGGACCACGCCGTATAACACGGAACGGGTTTCCTCCCAAGAATACCAGTGCATAAAACAACAGCGCAATGCTAAATAAAGAAAAATGAAGCTGTTATAAGACCCAGGTCCTATCACACAATGCAACGCAAGCCGGGGGATAGGGTTTTCCCTTATAACAGCCAAAGCATGCTTGATACGTTTAAAAACAAATCATTTGATACTATAATAAGTCTATAGTGTCAAAACAATTTCAATCATAAATATAAATCATAGGCGGCATAGCAACCATCTACTATGTCGCCATACTAGTTCTACAATTAAAACCGAATTATCACGTATTGGAAATTGGATTCCGTCATGAGTCAAGGCAAGGGGCAAGCTCCTCTCCGCGTTCGAGACACTCTAGCAAATGCCTCAGGGTTACGCACTCTGGGCAACCCCGGGATCCTCCAAGGCCGGTCCTCACTTACGTTAGAGGATTAGTTATTCCTGAACACATGTTTCCCGGTCCTTACAGACCTATAATCGAGGCGCCTCGCATTCCAACAACCACATAGGTGAAAAGTATATAAATGTCAGGGCTGGTAAGTCACTGACACCACCATAGCTAGAAAGAAACGTCGTGCACTCCTTGGGTCCTCATCCCGTTTTTGACTCATACCGAGGTGTGAGGCTCGCGAATTCACGCTATACACAAAGCTGCCACGTAGGCCGTGCTTTGATCATCAACCACAAGACTTTGCTTTTCAACAGAAGCCTTGATCATTGCATCTTAGCGTGCCACACAGGCAATTCATGCCATGCGACTGATGTCTATCGATATACAACCTCTGAGCTCGTACGTCTCAGAGAAGGGCATTAAGCAAAAGAATAAATTCTCCACCGCCAAACAGATGTATATTTAATAGAAATCAATCAACACAGAATAAAATCCAATGTCAGACACACAATCCATTTACAAGTTCGTTCTGGGTCTGAAAGAAACCGGAGGCACTTTCCTCGCATATCCATCCATCTCCAAGTACGTTTGGACGACCACCAACTATTTCCATCCTCTTGGGTGTACAGCCCAATCAGGATCATCGGTAATTATCCAAACGATGTGAAGACTTCCGGTCTTCGACCACCGTCTTCATCTTCGACATATCGTTGAATCGGTTATTCAGAATGGGTATAAACCCGGACTTTCCGAGCAACCCGCGTATATTAAAAACAAATGTTACACAAACACAACATACGCCTCATTCCAACTCATATTCTCAGGGAAAAGTTCCCATTAATTTTATCCAAGATAAATTCTTTAAAATTTATCCTTTAATCTTCCTTTGGATGTCATTTCAAACGAAATTATGGTTTTCCAAACTAGTCGAGATTAGCGAACCGTAACGAAGTAATTATTTATTTTATTTCCCAATCCCAACCTATTCATCCTATGAAGCAAAACTGGTAATACTCCATATCTAATACTATGGTGTTATCTGTAAAATTAATTACCATTTCACATTCAAATCTAATTAAAGATTTAACTATCGCTTTGGAGCAAAGCTGGTGATACTCCATTCTCTCTCATTTCTAATTTTGATAATTTAGATTATAGATTCACATTTCAACCTAATTGCAGATTCGTTAAAACTCCTTTTACTGGGTTAAAGAACTAGGTGTTATTTAAAACACAGTTCACGACAAACCCAAATCACAATCTATTTATTATCGGGTTAAAGAACTAGTGTTATTTAAAACACCGTGCACGATAAACCCATTTCAAATCCAATCAAATATATTAGAAATTCCGATTATTTAAAACCCCTTTTTAAATCTAATTCATTTATTAAAAAATAATTGGGTTTTAAATTTAGTTCAAAACTAGTTCATTTCGATAAAAACCTACTTTTATCTTTACAAATATGGAGTTTTCATCCCAAATTTTCCCAAATCATTTCTTATGATTTTACACAAATTATGACTATTTTTAATAATTTTATCAAGGCCCGTACAGTCGATTTCCATCAACGGCCATCGAACTGCACTTACAGCGACCTTTTCCAAATTTGATTTGGACGTATCTCCAAATCCAACCGTTAGATTTCAAATTTCTAATATTCGTTAGAAAGCTCTTCTCGATACGAACCCAACGGTTCCGGTTTTAGGAGAATCCGACGGTCGGATCTCCCGTAATGCCTGTTTGAAATAAATGGTCGAAATTCACGAACTGCCGCGGCGCGGCGCGTTCTATTCAGGCCATTATATTATATATATAATATATATAATATATATTTCGTCGATTTCTATTTAAAACGAATTATATAGATAGTTTTAAATTCATTTCAAAAGCAATTTCAACTTCCATTTCAATCCAAAGCAAAATTGAATTCTTCTTTATAAATTCGTTTCTATTCAATTCAAATTTCAATTCAATTTGAATTCATTTCAATTCGTTTTAAAATTCAATTCGAATTCGTTTTCAATTCGATTCAGTTCAAAGTAGTTTTCTATTCGATTCAATTCAAATTGGTTTTCTATTCGATTCAATTCAAATTGGTTTTCTATTCGATTCAATTCAAATTGGTTTTCTATTCGATTCAATTCAAATTGTTTTTCTATTCGATTCAATTCAAATTGGTTTTCTATTCGATTCAATTCAAATTCATTATATATTCAATTCATTTCGAAATCATTTTATATTCCATTCATTTCGAAATCATTTAATATTCCATTCATTTTCATTTTCTATTTGAATCAAATTCATTATATATTCAATTCATTTCGAAATCGTTTTCTATTCAATTCATTTCGAAATCGTTATAAATATCGTGCAGGTCGAAATGGCGTCAATCTAATCAACACGGCTTCGTTCTATTCAACAAATGAATATTTATTTTTGTCAACAGACGACTAATCTCAACGAATGAGTACTGTCCACGTGTGACTATTTTTGTTAAATTATTTCGTTCAACACATGACTAATCTCAACGGATGAGTACAGTCAACACATGAACCTTTATTTTATAGTGATAAAGATATAAAATTTATTATTAAAATATTTCGTTCAACACATGACTAATCTCAACGGATGAGTACAGTCAACGCATGAACCTTTATTTTATAATATTCTTTATTTTCTAAATTGGAATGAGGCCCAATCAATCACCATATAATGTTAATTATATGGATTTTCATACATCACACGCATATAATAGTATTGAAAATAATCAACCATCAACCTAAGTGCACTACACTGCATAAGCATCAAATATAGATATTCAACGCTTATAACCGCCTGTCAATCAATCGATCGACATATTTAATCAATCAGGATGAGTGAACTTCAAATTTCATTCCAACACCCGTGTGGGGTTTTCAAACAATCAAACACAGATTTTATTTGTGCAGTTGGGCGATGTGTAAAATTTATCGTCCCAATCAATGTCATTCAATAGGTGTACATAAACAAACCGTCCGGTTTGTAAATGAATATTTCTTTATTCACATTCACTATATTCATATTCACGTTAAAAATTATATTTTTAACGATAAAACATTTTATTTTAACACATGAATTTTTATTCAGTTCATCTACAAAATAAAAATGATATTTTTATTTTTCTAACTTATTTTAGAAAATTTCGGCGGCATAACGGCACGATACTAGAAACGGGACAAGGCCTAGCCTTATCCCCGGTCTAGTGAAGGCCAACGCCATTCACACATCAATCAAATCAATTTCATTTCACCAAACAATTCAAATTCAAATCATATCATCTAACTAATTTATGCAACCAAACAAACAAGTCCATGGTCTGTGGACGATTGTGTTGGGTGCTACTAAGCACCGTCTGCATCCTAGTATATATATATATATATATAACTCGAAAAGAAATTGAAGAGTGAGAAATTCTCACCGAAAGCTATCCAATACCATGACTCTTCATTGATAGAAATCTTCATCGTTATCGTATCTTTGTCATCTTCGTTGCCCGTAGCCACTACATATGTAAAAATCAAATTTTTACTTCGTTATTCAATATATAAAAATCGTATTTTTACTTCATTATTCAATATATAAAAATCGAATCTTTACAACGCTATTCAATATTTAAAAGTCCTATTTTTACCTCGCCATTCCATATGCAAAAATTCCATTTTTACTTCGTTAATCCCTATGTAAAAATTATATTTTTTTCGCTAATCAACATAGGTAAAAATTATATTTTTCTTCTAAATCCATATAAAATAAGGTTCGTATTTTTTTATATGGAAAAATCTATATTTTTATCTCTACTTAATAAAAATCATATTTTTATTATCTACCTTATATAAAAATCATATTTTTATTAATAAAAATCATTCCCTTTTTACAAATAAAAATCGTTCCTTTTAGCAAACAAACATTATAATTTTAAGCTAACAAAAATCATAATTTTACACTAACAAAGATCATATCTTTTCAATGTTAGAAATAAAATCTTTTCAATGTTTAGAAATCATATGGTTTCATAATAAAAAATCTTTTATTTTTCATGTTAAAAATCTTTCCTTTTAACATCTAAAATTATATTTTCATAGCTCTTCATGTGTAAAAATCGTATTTTCCTACTTTTAAAAATCGTATTTTTATTTCACATAATCCATATTTTTCATACGAACGCTATATAAAGATTAAACCTTTCTTCCATTTGAAAATCAAATCTTTCTTGTTTTAAAAGCCAAATCTTTTCTTGTTTTAAAATTCAACCTTTTCTTTGTTTTAAAATTTCAACCTTTTCTACAATAAAATTATAACTTCTTATTTTAAAATTCATAAAACTCAGATTTTAAATTGATTAACCTAAACTGAATATTTAAAACAAACTAAAACAAGACAAAATAAAATAAAATGAAGAGAAGGAGCTTACAGCGAAATGGGGGGGGTTTGGATCCGCGTATGGAGGAGGGAGGCCGCTGTCTGGTGGTCGGCGGTTGCAGGCGGAGGAGGGGTTTCGCGTTCGCCGGGGGTTAAGGGGGCGGAGGCGGCTCGCAGCAGGCGTTCGGCGGTGGTGACAAGGCCTTCACGGCGGCGGAGGAGAGGAGATGGGGATCGATAGGGGAGAAGGGAAAGAGGAAGAAGGAGGGGGAAGAAGGCGGCGCACCTCCTGAGGGGGGGCGCGATGGCGTCGGCGGTGGGTTCCCCCCTCCGCGTCGCCCCTTTCCGATTTGATTTTTTTTTCCTTTTTTTTCTGTTCGAATGAATTTAATCGGGGGAGGGGGGGCCAGAGTGATTTAAGGGGGAGAAGGGTTGACCTTTTTTTTTTAATTTCAATATTTTATTCACATAAAGTAACTTTTTCTATCGACCTCGAAACGAAGCCCACCGCCTGTTGTCCATAGCTAATTACCCCCATTCCGAACACAATGGGATATGTCCCGTAGGTTGATTCGATCATTTCGATCGGTTTCCGTTAAATTTACATTTAAATCGCTATATTGAATTTTAAACGTACATTTCAAATTACCGGAGTCACACGCTAACTCTATAAATTCCCAAAAAATATTTTCTAGCTTCGTATTGACGATATGGTCCTAACAAAACTAGTTTCGTCGAATTCTGAGACCGTTAGAAAAATGGCTAATTTCCAGTCGATTAAAATCAACTAAAACTGGTCAAACGCGTTTTCCTTTGCCACGCTCACATATTGATTCGAAAAATTATGAAATTTGGAATCTAGCAATAACTTGACACTGCGGATCCAATAAAAGTGGTTTCGTCGAAATCCGAGGTCGTTTGCAAAATTCTCATTTTTAAGGGCCTGAATTCCATAGCGACTATTCAGAATTTTCAACTGGACATATCTTTTGATTCCCGTTATGAAATCCTGATTTTTCGGATTCGTTGGAAAGATATTATCAATTAGATCCTAATGTTTTTGGTTTCACTAAAATTCGGATTGTTTTGCATCCGGTACATTCAATTGAAGTTTGAAATCGAATTATCGAACTACCACACCATTTTCAATTCTATTTATAATTATATATAATTATATATATTCTAACGACGACGTATATAATATATACGTTTGAATTATATTCAAAATAAATTTTCTGGTCGTTTATATTTAAAATAATCTATTTTAAATCTACAAAATTCATTAAAATTGCCAAAATAAAAATTTTAAACTGGCTCAGATTTTCCGGGTTATTACAATCTCCCCCACTTAAAACTTTTCGTCCCCGAAAAGGAACAAAGTCGAAAGTGGTTTAATTAATCTACTCTACGTTCGATTTGGCTTTCATTCTCTAACTTTTCAGTTTCTGAGAATTTTCAAATTTTCAAAAATTTGGCTAACACCCTAAATTTTCGAAAAATTTCGCCATAACCTCCCCTGCCCCGGGAGCATCGGGGAATTTCAAATAGCTTCCTCGGTCCTTCTAATCTCAAAAAGAAAAAGAAAAAGCCAAGCGGCTAGCCAATAGGCTCATAAAATCATCATCACCCAAACAAAACAGTAAATTATGTAGTAAACATGTACCTATTTGTCGCGCAAACAAATTTTATTCTTCGGCTCTAGCCTCCTTGCTATGACCTGTTCAATGTAAGTATATGTATATGCAAGCAAATGCGACCAATTTTCAATACCATTCAATATTTGGTTATATTAGGCATAATGGCTCAAAATTATCAAACAAATAAACAAACAACACAAACATCAATCAATTAGTGAATTAGAGTTTCAAATTCATAATTTGATATATATATACAAAAAATCTTGTTTTTGATGCCAATTCACAACAATGTGTTCTAATTATATAAGTTTTGGTTCTCACACCAGTCTAATGGAAATATATAGATATCACACCTTCGAAACACGAACATAAATATTGATGATGCGATCGCTATCATCAATATCATCTCCGGGCGACCAGAGTGTAACCCTATATCTATCCAGTATACTAAAACTTCGAATATACGTTCATGACGCGCATATGCAAAATCTTTATATACTCGATTGTCCATATTCAAAATAAATAAATAATCAAATACGTATAAAATGGTTTAAATTTTCTAAACAAAATTGTTTTCATTTGAAAAATATACTCTTCACACTCGTTCTAGGATACTACTGATCCTATCTCTAACGAGTCTTTCTAATTGGATATTACTAATCCAATATCTGATGAATTCTTTCGTATGGTTCTAATGTGTCTTGTTCTCGAGCTCTGTAAACCAAAGCTCTGATACCAAATGTGACGGCCGGGAATTTCGCTCGATCCGAATCAGTCGTTAAACCGATCTAGACCGTTCGAAACCCCTGATCGTTTGAGAACAGGACAAATCAGAACACAAACAGAAGAACATTTCATTGCTATTACAACAATTCCATCAGATACAAGTATATACAGAGTATAAATGAATAAATTACATTCAATAAATATCAGAGATTACAGTAAATTACATAGCAGCGAAAAATAATACAGCACAACTGAAGGTGATATACGGATACAGAGCTTTCCGGATATCATTCCAGCTGTAAACCAGGATCCTGTGAATATAAATCTGCAAAACCAAAACTACTAGCTGCCCGTGCGGAAAATAGGGGCACCCAGAGTTTAGATTAAAACAATAAACTTCAGGTCAGTCATGTGACTGGTGTGAGAACTAAAACAGTTATTTAAAACTTTACTTTTAAAGAGAGTAATTCAAGGGACCACGCCGTATAACACGGAACGGGTTTCCTCCCAAGAATACCAGTGCATAAAACAACAGCGCAATGCTAAATAAAGAAAAATGAAGCTGTTATAAGACCCAGGTCCTATCACACAATGCAACGCAAGCCGGGGGATAGGGTTTTCCCTTATAACAGCCAAAGCATGCTTGATACGTTTAAAAACAAATCATTTGATACTATAATAAGTCTATAGTGTCAAAACAATTTCAATCATAAATATAAATCATAGGCGGCATAGCTACCATCTACTATGTCGCCATACTAGTTCTACAATTAAAACCGAATTATCCCGTATTGGAAATTGGATTCCGTCATGAGTCGAGGCAAGGGGCAAGCTCCTCTCCGCGTTCGAGACACTCTAGCATATGCCTCAGGGTTACGCACTCTGGGCAACCCCGGGATCCTCCAAGGTCGGTCCTCACTTACGTTAGAGGATTAGTTATTCCTGAACACACGTTTCCCGGTCCTTACAGACCTATAATCGAGGCGCCTCGCATTCCAACAACCACATAGGTGAAAAGTATATAAATATCAGGGCTGGTAAGTCCCTGACACCACCATAGCTAGAAAGAAACATCGTGCACTCCTTGGGTCCTCATCCCGTTTTTGACTCATACCGAGGTGTGAGGCTCGCAAATTCACGCTATACACAATGCTGCCACATAGGTCGTGCTTTGATCATCAACCACAAGACTTTGCTTTTCAACAGAAGCCTTGATCATTGCATCTTAGCGTGCCACACAGGCAATTCATGCCATGCGACTGATGTCTATCGATATACAACCTCTGAGCTCGTACGTCTCAGAGAAGGGCGTTAAGCAAAAGAATAAATTCTCCGCCGCCAAACAGATGTATATTTAATAGAAATCAATCAACACAGAATAAAATCCAATGTCAGACACACAATCCATTTACAAGTTCGTTCTGGGTCTGAACGAAACCGGAGGCACTTTCCTCGCATATCCATCCATCTCCAAGTTTGTCTGGACGACCACCAACTATTTCCATCCTCTTGGGTGTACAGCCCAATCAGGATCATCGGTAATGATCCAAACGATGTGAAGACTTCCGGTCTTCAACCACCGTCTTCATCTTCGACATATCGTTGAATCGGTTATTCAGAATGGGTATAAACCCGGACTTTCTGAACAACCCGCGTATATTAAAAACAAATGTTACACAAACACAACATACGCCTCATTCCAATTCATATTCTCAGGGAAAAGTTCCCATTAATTTTATCCAAGATAAATTCTTTAAAATTTATCCTTTAATCTTCCTTTGGATGTCATTTCAAACCAAATTATGGTTTTCCAAACTAGTCGAGATTAGCGAACCATAACGAAGTAATTATTTATTTTATTTCCCAATCCCAACCTATTCATCCCATGAAGCAAAACTGGTAATACTCCATATCTAATACTATGGTGTTATCGGTAAAATTAATCACCATTTCACGTTCAAATCTAATTAAAGATTTAACTATCGCTTTGGAGCAAAGCTGGTGATACTCCATTCTCGCTCATTTCTAATTTTGATAATTTAGATTATAGATTCACATTTCAACCTAATTGTAGATTCGTTAAAACTCCTTTTACTGGGTTAAAGAACTAGGTGTTATTTAAAACACAGTTCACGACAAACCCAAATCACAATCTATTTATTATCGGGTTAAAGAACTAGTGTTATTTAAAACACCGTTCACGATAAACCCATTTCAAATCCAATCAAATATATTAGAAATTCCGATTATTTAAAACCCCTTTTTAAATCTAATTCATTTATTTAAAAATAATTGGGTTTTAAATTTAGTTCAAAACTAGTTCATTTCGATAAAAATCTATTTTTATCTTTTCAAATATGGAGTTTTTCATCCCAAATTTTCCCAAATCATTTCTTATGATTTTACACAAATTATTACTATTTTTAATAATTTTATCAAGGCCCGTACAGTCGATTTCCATCAACGGCCATCGAACTGCACTTACAGCGACCTTTTCCAAATTTGATTTGGACGTATCTCCAAATCCAACGATTAGATTTCAAATTTCTAATATTCGTTAGAAAGCTCTTCTCGATACAAACCAACGGTTCCGGTTTTAGTAGAATCCGACGGTCGAATCTCCCGTAATGCCTGTTTGAAATAAATGGTCGAAATTCACGAACTGCCGCGGCGCGGCGCGTTCTATTCAGGCCATTATATTATATATATATAATATATATTTCGTCGATTTCTATTTAAAACGAATTATATAGATAGTTTTAAATTCATTTCAAAAGCAATTTCAACTTCCATTTCAATCCAAAGCAAAATTGAATTCTTCTTTATAAATTTATTTCTATTCAATTCAAATTTCAATTCAATTTGAATTCATTTCAATTCGTTTTAAAATTCAATTCGAATTCGTTTTCAATTCGATTCAATTCAAAGTAGTTTTCTATTCGATTCAATTCAAATTGGCTTTCTACTCGATTCAATTCAAATTGGTTTTCTATTCGATTCAATTCAAATTGGTTTTCTATTTGATTCAATTCAAATTCATTATATATTCAATTCATTTCGAAATCATTTTATATTCCATTCATTTCGAAATCATTTTATATTCCATTCATTTTCATTTTCTATTTGAATCAAATTCATTATATATTCAATTCATTTCGAAATCGTTTTTTATTCAATTCATTTTGAAATCGTTTTCTATTCCATTCATTTCGAAATCGTTATAAGTATCGTTCACGTCGAAATGGCGTCAATCTAATCAACACGGCTTCATTCTATTCAACAAATGAATATTTATTTTTGTCAACACACGACTAATCTCAACGAACGACTACTGTCCACGTGTGACTATTTTTGTTAAATTATTTCGTTCAACACATGACTAATCTCAACGGATAAGTACAGTCAACACATGAACCTTTATTTTATAGTGATAAAGATATAAAATTTATTATTAAAATATTTCGTTCAACACATGACTAATCTCAAAGGATGAGTACAGTTAACACATGAACCTTTATTTTATAATATTCTTTATTTTCTAAATTGGAATGAGGCCCAATCAATCACCATATAATGTTAATTATATGGATTTTCATACATCACACGCATACAATAGTATTGAAAATAATCAACCATCAACCTAAGTGCACTACACTGCATAAGCATCAAATATAGATATTCAACGCTTATAACCGCCTGTCAATCAATCGATCGACATATTTAATCAATCAGGATGAGTGAACTTCAAATTTCATTCCAACACCCGTGTGGGGTTTTCAAACAATCAAACACATATTTTATTTGTGCAGTTGGGCGATGTGTAAAATTTATCGTCCCAATCAATGTCATTCAAATAGGTGTACATAAACAACCCGTCCGGTTTGTAAATGAATATTTATTTATTCACATTTACTATATTCATATTCACGTTAAAAATTATATTTTTAACGATAAAACATTTTATTTTAACACATGAATTTTTATTCAGTTCATTTACAAAATAAAAATGATATTTTTATTTTTCTAACTTATTTTAGAAAATTTCGGCGGCATAACGGCACGATACTAGAAACGGGACAAGGCCTAGCCTTATCCGCGGTCTAGTGAAGGCCCACGCCATTCACACATCTATCAAATCAATTTCATTTCACCAAACAATTCAAATTCAAATCATATCATCTAACTAATTTATGCAACCAAACAAACAAGTCCATGGTCTGTGGACGATTGTGTTGGGTGCTACTAAGCACCGTCTGCATCCTAGTATATATATATAACTAGAAAAGAAATTGAAGAGTGAGAAATTCTCACCGAAAGCTATCCAATACCACGACTCTTCATTGATAGAAATCTTCATCGTTACCGTATCTTTGTCATCTTCGTTGCCCGTAGCCACTACATATGTAAAAATCAAAATTTTACTTCGTTATTCGATATATAAAAATCGTATTGTTACTTCATTATCCAATATATAAAAATTGAATCTTTACAACACTATTCAATATTTAAAAGTCCTATTTTTACCTCGCCATTCCATATGCAAAAATTCCATTTTTAATTCATTAATCCCTATGTAAAAATTATATTTTTCTCGCTAATCAACATAGGTAAAAATTATATTTTTCTTCTAAATCCATATAAAATAAGGTTCGTATTTTTTTTATATGGAAAAATCTATATTTTTATCTCTACTTAATAAAAATCATATTTTTATTATCTACCTTATATAAAAATCATATTTTTATTAATAAAAATCATTCCCTTTTTACAAATAAAAATCGTTCCTTTTAGCAAACAAACATTATAATTTTAAGCTAACAAAAATCATAATTTTACACTAACAAAGATCATATCTTTTCAATGTTAGAAATAAAATCTTTTCAATGTTTAGAAATCATATGGTTTCATAATAAAAAATCTTTTATTTTTCATGTTAAAAATCTTTCCTTTTAACATCTAAAATTATATTTTCATAGCTCTTCATGTGTAAAAATCGTATTTTCCTACTTTTAAAAATCGTATTTTTATTTCACAAAATCCATATTTTTCATACAAACGCTATATGAAGATTAAACCTTTCTTCCATTTGAAAATTAAATCTTTCTTGTTTTAAAAGCCAAATCTTTTCTTGTTTTAAAATTCAACCTTTTCTTTGTTTTAAAAATTCAACCTTTTCTACAATAAAATTATAACTTCTTATTTTAAAATTCATAAAACTCAGATTTTAAATTGATTAACCTAAACGGAATATTTAAAACAAACTAAAACAAGACAAAATAAAATGAAGAGAAGGAGCTTACAGAGAAATGGGGGGGTTTGGATCCGCGTATGGAGGAGGGAGGCCGCTGTCTGGTGGTCGGCGGTTGCAGGCGGAGGAGGGGTTTCGCGTTCGCCGGGGGTTAAGGGGGCGGAGGCGGCTCGCAGCAGGCGTTCGGCGGTGGTGACAAGGCCTTCACGGCGGCGGAGGAGTGGAGATGGGGATCGATAGGGGAGAAGGGAAAGAGGAAGAAGGAGGGGGGAAGAAGGCGGCGTACCTCCTGAGGGGGGCACGATGGCGTCGGCGGTGGGTTCCCCCCTCCGCGTCGCCCCTTTCCGATTTGATTTTTTTTTTCCTTTTTTTCTGTTCGAATGAATTTAATCGGGGGAGGGGGGGCCAGAGTGATTTAAGGGGGAGAAGGGTTGACCTTTTCTTTTCTTTTTTTAATTTCAATATTTTATTCACATAAAGTAACTTTTTCTATCGACCTCGAAACGAAGCCCACCGCCTGTCATCCATAGCTAATTACCCCCATTCCGAACACAATGGGATATGTCCCATAGGTTGATTCGATCATTTCGATCAGTTTCCGTTAAATTTACATTTAAATCGCTATATTGAATTTTAAACGTACATTTCAAATTACCGGGGTCACACACTAACTCTATAAATTCCCAAAAAATATTTTCTAGCTTCGTATTGACGATATGGTCCTAACAAAACTAGTTTCGTCGAATTCTGAGACCGTTAGAAAAATGGCTGATTACCAGTCGATTAAAATCAACTGAAACTGGTCAAACGCGTTTTCCTTTGCCACGCTCACATATTGATTCGAAAAATTATGAAATTTGGAATCTAGCAATAACTTGACACTGCGGATCCAACAAAAGTGGTTTCGTCGAAATCCGAGGTCGTTTGCAAAATTCCCATTTTTAAGGGCCTGAATTCCATAGCGACTATTCAGAATTTTCAACTGGACATATCTTTTGATTCCCGCCATGAAATCTTGATTTTTCGGATTCATTGGAAAGATATTATCAATTAGATCCTAATGTTTTTAGTTTCACTAAAATTCGGATTGTTTTGCATCCGGTACATTCAATTGAAGTTTGAAATCAAATTATCGAACTACCGCGCCATTTTCAATTCTATTTATAATTATATATAATTATATATATTCTAACGATGACGTATATAATATATACGTTCGAATTATATTCAAAATAAATTTTCTGGTCGTTTATATTTAAAATAATCTATTTTAAATCTTCAAAATTCATTAAAATTGCCAAAATAAAAAATTTAAACTGGCTCAGATTTTCCGAGTTATTACATAAACACATTCTATGAAGCTGTCATGTTGTCTCTCTCTAAACTAGCGTAGCTCCATCATCTTAAAACTAGAATATATTCTTTAACTAGAAATCAATTAGAAGAACATCAATAGTTTACATCAAAGGAATAGCTTAACAAATTCAGAAATCAGATTCCATAATACAAGAACTGTTCTTTTTCTGTAAGTTCAGTTATGTTTCAGATTTAAATATATAAAAGTCATGACTTGAAATAAATCGAATCTAGAATTGTGCCTAATTGTGATTCTGATTCATGCTTATCCTTATGACAAATCTGAAATTAACTATGCCTATGAGACTATTGTGATTTGTACAATTGGACCTATCGTATTGTATATTAATTTGGTGATGCTTTTATGTTATGTTATGTACATGTTCATAAGCTAAGTCATGTTCATATATGCTTATATGTTTAGATATTCAAGCTTGCTTTTATGTTATGTTATGTACATGTTCATAAGCTAAGTCATGTTCATATATGCTTATATGTTTAGATCTACACGCTTGCTTTTATGTTATGTCATAAACTAAGTCATGTTCATATATGCTTATATGTTTAGATCAACATGCTTACTGTTTATATCCAAGTTAATATATATGTTTAAGATCTATGTAAATTCCTGTTTATATGCTTAAGATCTATGTTAGTTGGATCTAACTCAAGTACAAGTTCACATTGATATGCTTGATTAAGTTTATATTGTTCATGAAAAATTTGTATTACACATGCTTAGTTAGATTCATATTATTTTGTGTTGTTGGAATGCTACATGTTCCTTTCTTTTCCCTTTTGTTTATGAGTTAGGATAATTTGCGAGACTAACGTTCTATGTAAATTATGCGAATGAATAACGGGGGGAAACGTTGAGGTAAAACATTAAATTACATGTTAATGGCATAGATTGGCTCAAATCATGTAAATGATTAATAGCATGAAATGGTATAATTTGTATACCATTAATTATGAACATAATTTAAATAGTAAATGTGACATGACAACACTTGTGGATAATTTACATATAAACTTGACATAAATGACGAATATGTAAATTAAATAAAGGATGAATATGCCTAACCCGAGGTTAGATTGAGTTATGGTGTAAAACAGCCCGGAACCGCCCGGCACATCCAATAATCGCAACAACACCTATCTAATGTGAGAGGTTAGTGCATCATGCCCAAGAAAAACCCCGAGGTTAGATTAAGTTGTGGTGTAAAACTTCCCGGAACCGCCCAGCACATCCAGTAACCGCAACAACACAGATCTAATGTGAGAGGTTGGTGCATCAATAAATCAATTAATGCTAATGAACAGGACATGTTAATTAAACAAATGGTAGGGTTAAGTTAATTAAGGCAACACTTAACTAGTACAATATGTTAATTAAACCAATGGTAGGGTTAAGTTAACTAAGGCAACACTTAACCGATATAACATGATGTATGGTATGGTTAAGTAACACAAGAAGGCAACACTTAACCAATATATTACATGATATATGGTAGGGTTAAGTAATACAAGAAGGCAACACTTAACCAATATATAACATGACGTATGATAGGGTTAAGTAACCCAAGAAGGCAACACTTAACCAACATAACATGATGAACAAGTGGGGTTAAGTTAATAGAAAACACTTAACCAATACAACATGATGTGTGGGTGGGTTAAGTTAACATGAATGGACAACACTTAACCAATATTACATAAACAAAGCGAATGGGGTTAAGGCAAGCTTAACCAATAATACATATTGACTTGATCAGTGGGAGGGTTAAGTACATCTCGTGTAGGTGGGTAATATTAGTATATACAGGCCCACAAACTTAACCGTTAAATAAACATGCTTGAATCGGTGGGAGGGTTAAGTACATCTCGTGTAGGTGGGTAATATTAGTATATACAGGCCCACAAACTTAACCGTTAAATAAACATGCTTGAATCGGTGGGAGGGTTAAGTACATCTCGTGTAGGTGGGTAATATTTGTATATATAGGCCCACAAACTTAACCAGTAGGAAACCATAAAAACGGGGACCCATTTCAGCAGTATCCCACATAGATGTATCATGGTACCCTAAACTAGGCAGGGTGGGGCACAATTATTGGGTTGATTATAAGCGGTCAAAATAGCGACAGAGGGTACGTCAGTGTAGGTTCCGACGGTTTACGGGCGTGCACGTACTCCGGAGTGGGAAAAAGCAGGCACTGCGTCCCAGTAGTTACACACTGTGTATCTTGAATCGTGTTGGGTTGCTATCATAAGAATTGATACACCTTATGGTGGGACCAGCACAGGGTATCTACATGCAAGAGAGGGCCAATTGACACAGACACATGGAACATTATTACAAGTAAGGAGTCAATCGATAGGATAGTAAGGGTACATCTAACATCTTCATGGCAATTAAGCTGATTGAGGTAAGATCCTCCTACTAGATGTACACCTGAAGGCTACCACAATTGCGGAGATTGCGATCACGTTGTAATATTATCATTTTATATAGATTACTAGTTGAAACACTAGATAGGCGATGCAGAGATATAGAAGTCAGAATAACAGGGTAGTAGCAAAGCAGAGAAAGAGTAGAAGCGCATTCAGTTTACCTTGCCTTATCTTGTCTTAAGTTATCTTATTTTATGGTATTGTCCTATTTTCAGTTTATTCATGTCATGATCCTTTACCTTGTTTACATGCTGAAAAATCACTGAACTTACCAGACTTATGTCTGACCTATTTTCTTTCGTCTTCTTTTCTTCCCCCCCCCCCCCCTCCCCAAGGTAGTCAGGGAGGGAATAGCTCAGCTTAGTTTGGACCGTTTCTCTTTCCAAGCTCGGAGATTCTATGATGTATGGCTTGGAACCTCTTATCTTCGGCTATGGTTGTGATTGCACTTTAACTTGGGGACTTATGCTACTTTGCTATGTTTTATGCTTCTTATATACTTGGAAGTTTTTGAATCAAGATAGAAGTTTTATGTAATACTTTTAAGTATGATTGAGTCAATTATTGTAAAACCTTGATTGAACTACGTTGCTTATAAAATGACTTTATTTTTCGCTGCTTTATTTGTCTGTCTTGTAATTTATCAGCATCTCTTACCTATAATGCTTCACTGAAGTTAATGCATTCCCTTTGTGAGTGACATTAATGAAGGTGGGTGTTTCACTTCTACTTTAGTACTTGAAGCTTGAGTACAAGCAATATCAAAACGAAGAATTCTGCTAAACACTTCTTGTAGTGAAGAGATCCGATCCTGATAAGATCCGAGATTTTGCAGACTCAAATTCCAATGGAAACCTGCCAAGAAGCTCATGCATGCCATTTGTTCCCGCTGTTGTTGCTGAATTTTGACATCTTGACTGATTAGTAAAAGCATATTGAATTCCTCATAAATTTTCTTAAATTTATAAAGTAATTCATAAGCGTTTGCTCTTGCTTCTCCGCTCAATAAAATGATTTACAAACATCGTACATTCTTATTAGGTTTCCCTTTCCAGAATACAAGAATTCTAGATATTCCATTAACTCCTTAACAAATACACAATGATTAACTAAACCAATTATGTCACTATCAATTGAGTTTCTGATTTGCAGAAATAATCGAGCATTAGATCCGAGCCAAATTAAATCCTTCTCCTCCTTTGAATCTGGCATAGGCGGATCTATAACCAGATCCCTTATATACAAGGTACATGGGCCGCCAGAGAAGTGGAAAGCCCAAACTAAAATGAAAATAAAAATACAAATAGACACGTATATAGAACTGTAATAACATGTACAACATAAACATGAATACAACACATACAACATTCACAACAAGGGCAATACTAACCTTATCCCTAATGAGTCATTCTTATAGGATATTACTAATCCTATCTTAATGAATTGTTTTATTTGGTTGAATTGTTTTATTTGGTTCTAATGTGTCTTGTTCTCAAGCTTTGTAATCCAAAGCTCTGATACCAAATGAGACGACCCAGACTTCCCCGATCCCCAAAGAGATGGAGAAACCAGGATTGTTTTGAGAACACTACGCATCAGACACAAACAATAGAACATTTCATTGATATTACAACAATTTACATCAGAGTACAAAAATATATCAGAGTTCAAATAATATACAGTAGAAAAATATCGGAGATTTAAATTACAAAAAAGCGGAAAATATATATATATATATATAATGCATAGCGGAAATACATCAACTACCACAGCTGAAAGAAATACACGGATACAAAGCTTTCCAAATATAGCTCTAGCTATAATCCAGGATCCTGTGAAAATAAATATCTGTGAAAACCAAAACTACAAGCTGCCCATGTGGAAAATATGGGAACCCAGAGTTTAGGTGGAAACAATAAACTCCGAGTCGGTTATGGGACTGGTATGAGAACTAAAACAGTATTTAAATCTTTACTCTAAAAGTTGGGAAAACATAGGACCACGCCATATAACACAGAACGGGTTTACTCCACATGAATCTCAGTTTAAAATAAAACAACGCAATGCTTTTTGGAAAATGAAGCTATTATATGACTCAGATCCCATCACACAATGCAACGCAAGCCGGAGGATAGAGTTTTCCCTTATAATAGCCAAACATGCTTGGTACGTTTAAAACAAATCATTTTGATATTACTTTAAGTGCATAGTGTTAAAAAAACTTCAAATATAAATGTATCAATCATGGACGGCATAGTATACCATCCTACTATGTCGCCATATATGTTCACAACTAAAACCGAAAAGTCACGTATTGGAAATTAAATTCCCATCTTTAAATTAAGGCAAGGGATCGTCCTTACCGGTTTTGAAACACTCTAGCAAATGCCTCAGGATCACACCTACGGACAACCCTTGGAATTGGTAGGGCCGGTCCACACTTACTTTAGTGGATTAATTATTCCTGAACAATGCATTTCCCAGTCCTATCGGACCTCCAAAATGGACAGTATGTCGACCTATGAGCATATAGCCCAATATTCGAGGCGCCTCGCAATTCATTATCCACATAAGTAAAAATGTCTTGGCTCCATACCATGACACCACTTCTAGCTAGAAAGAAATGCAAGTTCTCCCTACGGTCACTATCCCGTTTTTGACTCATACCGGGTGTGAGGCTCGCGAATTAATGCTATACACAAAGCTATGTTAATTAAAGCCATGCTTTGATCATCGTCCATAAGGACCTACTTTTCAAAAAAAGCCTTGATCATTTGCATCTTGGCATGCCACATTGTCAATCCATACCGTACCACTGATTTCCACCAATATATAACCTCCAAGCTCATACGTCTCAGAGAAGGGTGTTAAGCAAGAGAATATATTCTTCGCCACCAAACATATACATATTTAGCAGACATCAACAAGTACAGTATAAAGGAATACAATATCAGACATACCATCCATTTGCAAGTCCATTCCGGGTCTGAACGAAACCAGAGGCACCTTATTCCTCATCCTATATAACCAATACAGGAGAGAGGCCCTCGCATATCCGGTCGATCTCCAAGTACGTATAGACGATCACGACTTATTACCTTGTCTTGGGTGTACATCCCAATCAAGACATCAGTAATCATCATACGATGTGAAGATCTCCGGTCTTCAGCCATCGTCTTTAAATCGTCGACTTTTAGTCGTCGTATCAGTTATTCAGAATGGGATAAACTCGGTCTTTCCGAATGACTTGCGTATTTTATAATCAATAATCAAGTGCTATAAAAATACATCATACACCTCATTCCAATTCAGAATATTCTTTTATTCAAATATTCACATCAAAGGGTAATGGCTCCCATTAATTTTATCAAAGATAAGTTCATTTAAACTATTTCTTTAATCTTCCTTTGGATATCAATTTCAAAAGATTTTATTTTATCATTTAACCATTCTAAACCAAAATAAGGTTTATAACCTAGTCGGGATTATCGAACCTTATCGAAGTAATCATTTAATATTTATCCCAACCTATTCATCCCATGGAGCAAAACTGGTAGTACTCCATATCTAACACCCACGGTGTTATCGGTAAATTTAATTACCATTTCAAGTTCAAATCTAATTAAACATTTAACTATCACCTGGAGTAAAACTGGTGGTACTCCAATCTCGATCATTTCTGTGATGGCCCACCCCACACCAGCCGACATTTCCAATGAAATGCGTTGTGCCGATGTCCAACCAGCATGGAACGGTCGTCAAAAAAAAAGGAATTTGAAACTACGAATCATCGAGGAACCTGTAGTATATCTCACAGCACATGGAAAAAAATATAATAATAACATAACTTGATATAAAAAAGGCGATACAGTGTATAAGCTGAAAACGAAACCATCATAGCAGCGGAAAATTCAAAATACAGCCTATGATCCAAACCGTCATTATTACAACTTTTAAAACTGCCTCTAAAGCAAAATAGGAAGGTACACTACTAATGCCCAAAATAGCGACCAGCAACAATACAGGGAGAATATATGGGAGTGATATGTATAAGCCTCATGCTCATCTTCGGACAGCCACTTGTACATAACCAGCTAACTTGTCTCTAGTTTTCTCGTTTAGGAGCACCCAGAGTGATAAGAAGAGACATAAAACTCTGGATCAAACAAAACTCTGGTATGACCGATAAGTAGCAAAAACAGAACGATAACAGGTATACATAACCATACCTGAACCTGGACCTGCAACCAAAGAGTTAGCACAGCATGATATACAATACTCTAAGGTGACACCAACACATGGTGTGAAAATAATGGGGAGGGGGTGTGTATGTCATGGTGATAGCAAACATCAAACATAGCAATCTTCCTCACATCTCTCACTCAGTACGTAAAGTATACGATATCCACCACTTTGATCACCCAATTCTTTGTTACGATCACTCTGCCCCATGGAGTCATGAGGCTCCACTGCACGGATCCGTAACCACTAATAATTTGCTATGTCCACTCTGCCCCCATGGAGTCATGACAATTCCACTGCACTGGCTCATAGCCCTGCTACGATCACTTTGCCCCATGGAATCATGACAACTCCACTGCACTGATCCATAGCCAATATCCGTCTCTCAGTGGTGAGTCAAAACTATAGACATCGATAACCCCTTCGCACATGTCCCGCAGCAAAGTCCAACTCATGAAGTTAACTTGTTGGTTCCCATCTGGATCATGAGTTCTACTTCCTATTTGGACTGCCTCTGCATCTCGAGTTTTGGTCATCATCCTCCTGGTCGTGATCTCCATTAGGTTCGGGTGTACCTCTTCAGTTCTGTTCAGTCATGATTACCCTATCGGATCGGGTCGGGGTCCTCCATTCAAATCAATTCATGCATGGTAACTCCTCATGGTCGGATCGTGGGTACCCATTGGGTTCGGATCGGGCTCCTTGGTTCGTGATGTCCTCTCCAGAGCATCAGGTCGTGACTAACTTCGGGTTGGGGTCCTCTATTGGCTCGTGGGTCGAGCCTTCACCGGATCGGTTCGTGTGCTCGAGTTGGAATGGCTCAGTTCGGGTACTCTGATGCGAGTGGATTGGGGTCGTGGGATGCTCCACGAGCGGGTTCGGGGGTCCGATCCAATCCCATTTTCCTGCATTGTCTCCTGCAACTTTTCCAGCAATTGTTTATGCCACATGACAACGTTTTCGACCATTTTAACTGCTCTATGCAATAACAAATTATACCAAACAGTCATAGCAACATGTATAATCAACCATAAACACCAAATTGATGAATAATCATGCCAATATGGATCAAACATGCCCAAAACCCGTGGTTTTCCCCTTAATCGTGTTTAACCATAACTAATGATATGATTAACAAAACATATCCAAATTAGCCAAAATTTCTATCAGAGCCCTGAAATAATATTCAAGAACATCTACACATTTTACCAGAATTTTAACATGCATAATTTCGCTAATTAACACTAATCACCCTTAATTAGCCGTAATTAGTGAAAAACAATGCAAATCACTCACCTTAGCCACAAATAAAACTTTGGATCTGAAACACTACTGTTTTGGCATGTTTTCCAATGCAACACAGCATCTCCAACTCTGATTTGACACTAATCTTCCTTGATTTGGTGTAGATTTAGCCAACACACGATTAGAAGGCGATTTAGGATGAATTCAAAAGGTGAAGGCCATTGCTAGGGTTGAAGAGAAAGTTTGTGGCGGTTGAAAAATGACAAAGGAGGGTTTCTCTAGCCCCTATCAGCCCTTATGCAACCCTAATCCCGAAATACCTAATGGGCCTAGCTGCTAACCAACCTAATTAGGCCTGGTTAAGCTATTTTTCACCTTCAGAACCTTTTTTCAGCCATATCTCCCAAACGGTAAGTCCATTTGGTAATGTGACCACTCTACGGAAAGGTAAACCATCATCCGAGTCCAATGGAAGTGGTTTCAGGTCAAAACTCCTTACCAATCAAAAGTTATAGTCAAAACAAGATTCGCTAGGGGTAAAACGATCATTTAAAAATCAGCAAAAATCTGGAACATGGGAAATGACCCCAGTAGTCGTTTCCCAAAGTTACACGACCATATGGATTTACATATGAACGAAATAAATATTCTACGATCCTCCGATGCGTAGAATGCGGGTCGTTACACCCTCCCCTCCTTAAGAAATTTCGCCCCCAAAATTCCTTAATTAAAACATACAGTGGGTCTCGCATGCCTAACAGCCATTTATAACAATCAAACACACATAATAACACAACAAGTCTATCCTAGCATGCGGTTTACTAACAAGGGAATAACTATCGCTATTAAAATCTTACCAGGCAAAGAGTACTGGATGCGACTTCCTTATGCTCTCCTCTGTTTCCCAAGTATAGTCATGCTCGTTACCACCCCCATTGAACCTTGACCAGTTTCACCATCTTCCTTCGAAGTTGCTTTGTACCATACTCGACCCGGATCGGTGTATGGTCCCGAACCACCTCGGATTCTACTTCGATGTCATCCAACTGATCCGGTGAAATAGTCATATCAGGATCGTGTACGAACTTCCTAAACTAGGAAACATGAAATACGCTGTGAACTCCTGCCATCTTGTCAAGTAATCCAACTTTATACGCTAAATTCCCAACTTGCCCGAGAACTGGGAATGGACCCACAAACCTTGGTGCTAGCTTTCCAATCCTATCAAATCGAATCACGCTCTTTAACGGAGAAATCTTGACAAACACCAAGTCACCAACGGAGAATTTAAGTTCTCTTCGTCTCTTATCAGCATAACTCTTCTGCCTATCTTGGGAAATCTTCTTTCGTTGTTGGATAACCATGATCTTTTCTGAGGTTTCTCTTATCACATCCGGTCCAAGCACAAATTTCTCACCGATTTCTAACCAACATGATGGTGAGTTGCACAGTCTTCTGTGTAAAGCTTCAAATGGAGCCATACCAATACTGGACTGATAACTATTATTAAATGCGAATTCAACCAGATGAAAATGGTCATCCCATGATCGTCCAAAATTTAATATGCAAGCTCTCAAGAGATCTTCTAATACTCGATTCACCCTCTCTGTTTGACCATCTGTTTGAGGATGGTACGTGGTAATGAGATGTAATTCTGACCCTAAAGCCTCTTGTAAGCTCTTCCAAAATCCACTAGTAAACAACGGATCTCGGTCACTCACAATGCCTTTGGGTACTACATGAAATCTCACTACCCACTTCATATACAGTTCTACTAACTTAACTATTGTTCTATTCGACCTGACGGGTATAAACCTTGCACTCTTAGTCAATCGGTCCACAACCACCCAAATGCTATTATGGCCTGTCTAGTCCTTGGTAACCCATCAATGAAATCCATTGAGACTTGTTCCCATTTCCATTCTGGAATTTCCAATGATTGCAGCAACCCACTAGGCTTCTTTTGCTCGGCTTTAACTAGCTGGAAATTCATGCATTTTTATATAAACATCCCAATGTCTCTTTTCATCCCTTCCTAGTAGTAGGTCTGCTTCATGTCTCGATATATTTTGTTACTACCAGGATGTATAGTCAGTTTTGAGTGATGACATTTTCTAAGCACTTCATCTCTCAATCCATTGACATTGGGCACAACTAGCCTCCCATTCTTTCTAAGCCATCCTTCTCGATCAAACCAATACTTGTTCATCTCCTCGTCGATATCCATCTCTAACTTGGAGATGATTTCCGGTAAATTAGGATCATCCCTCTAACTGGAACCAATCCGCTCAATCAATGTCGGTCTGATCGTCAAACTTGCTAACACCTCTGGATCTAATTGGCACTTACGTCTAGAATCATATCCTGCGATATACTCCAGTTGCTTCCATTCAAGAAACATAGCCCCTAAACTGGCATGTCTCCTGCTCAATGCATCAGCTACTACATTTCCCTTTCCTGGTGTATATGCGATGTCGAAATCATAGGAAGCCAAGAATTCTAACCATCTTTGTTGTCGGAGGTTTAGATCCTTCTGAGAGAAGAGATACTTTAATGACCTATGATCGGTAAACAACTCGAATCTTTCTCTCAAGATATAGTTCCTCCACGTCTTCAATGCGAACATGATTGCTGTTAACTCCAAATCATGGGTAGGATATCTTTTCTCATGCGGTTTCAGTTGCAGACTAGCATAAGCTACAAACCCTACCTCCTTGCATCAATACAGCACCTAGTCTGGTACCACATGCATCCGTGTATATTGTCATCTCTTCATTCCCTTTAGGAATGACTAACATTGGCGCATGCATCAACTTTTCCTTTAGACTCTTGAATGCATTTTCATACCTTTTGTCCCAGACGAAAGCTTAATTCTTCTTGGTCAACTGAGTTAACAGTGTCGCTATCTTGGAGAAGTCTTGGATAAACTTACGATAATATCCAGCTAATCCCAAGAAACTTCTTACATCTGTTGCATTCTTGGGCGTAGACCAATCCTGTACCATAACCACCTTCGCAGGTTCCATGGCAATACCATTCTCCGAAACAACATGGCCCAAGAATCTCACTTCCCAGAGGTGACACTTAGAAAAATTCGCTTTCAATTGGTGTTTACTTAGCACCTCCATCACTATCCTCAAATGTTCCTTATGTTCTTCCTTTGACCTCGAGTAAACAAGGATATCGTCCACGAACACAAGAACAAACCTATTCAATTGATCCCTGAATACCCTATTCATAAGGTCCACAAAATATGTTGGTGCATTGGTTAACACAAATGGCATGACCAACCACTCATAGAATTCAGACGGCGTCCGAAAGGTCGTTTTAGGAATATTCTCAACTGCTACTCGAAGCTAATGAAATCCTGTCATCCTACCAAATGGGGAGATATTTGGAGAGGTGACAAAGCCCTATACTTTTCATTATAAAACCAATAAACCGGAAAAAGATGGATTGTTTTGTGAAAGAATCTCTGGACCCATAAAAAGTGGAATTTGTGCCTGTGGAAATTATCGAGTGATCGGAGCGGAAAAAGAGGACTGAGGTCCAACTGGGAGAACACTCTTGCTCCTTCCAGTTGATCAAACAAATCATCTATCCATGGAAGTGGATACTTATTCTTCCTAGTCACTTTATTCATCTTGCAATAGTGCACACATAAACGAAGGGAACCATCTGCCTTAGTGGAAAATACAGCTGGTGCTCCCCACTCAGAGACACTTCTTTGGATAAATCTCTTCTTCAAAAGATTGCTTACTTGCACCTCGATCTCTCGCTGCTCCCTTTGTGCCATACAATGAAGTGGCATCACTATAGGTCTGGCATCTTTCACTAAATGAATACGGAACTCAATTTCTCGGTGTGGTAGAAGTCCGGTCACTTACCTGAAGATGTCTGGATACTGGCCAGCAATGGTAACCCCTGATAACTCATCCTACGAAATGTTGAGGGAATTTAGAAAACTAGCCATCACCTCATCACTAGGTAGGCCACCAAACACTACCCTCTGCCCATCATCTGCCCTAATAGTCACCGAAAATCCCTCATAGTCTACCGCTACCCCGTAGCTTTAGAGCCAATCGACTCCCAAAATAATGCCAAACCCAGTAAAGCCCAAAACAAAGCAATCACAAGAAAACATACATCCATGACTCGATAAGACCAAATTTCGACAAATCATACTAAAGCTAGTCGAACCACCAATCGGGTTCGTCATCGCTAAAGGTCTATCGACTATATCGAGTTCCAATCCCAACCTATCTACCAGGTCACTAAATATGAAGGAATGGGAATCCCCAATATCAAACAATTCTCGAATAGGAACATCATAAATAGAAAGCATACCTTGAATGATGACATTCTTTCCTTTATCCGCTGTAGTTGGGGCATTCGACGAAGAAGGAACAACAATAATAGCATATTCTTTCACAATCTGCTTCTCTTTAGGAGGTTGTGGACATTTTTCCTTGTGATATCCCACTTGACCACAATTGAAGCACTTCCCGTCTGCTAGCTTTGCTCGACATTCTTCAGCATAGAAACCCTTCTTGCCACAGCTAAAGCACTCTACATCTTTCATGTCCTTCTTTTTCTAACCATTCTTGGTCTGACTCTGCTTCCTTTTATTCTGAGAATTGTTCTTGCCTCCACCGCTTGCCTGCGGCTTTAGCCCCTCTGCAATTGCAACAGCGACTACAGTCTTGGGCTTACGATAAAGGCTTTTTGATCTCAATGCTTTCCCAACAATCGATTCAAAAGTCTCATCAATATGGTTTATAAGCCTTTCTTCCAAGTACTAATCTAAACCAGTTATGAACTTCTCGTTCTTCTTCTTGGCAGTATCGATAAGGGATAATCCATACTTCGATAAAGTATCGAGCTCGGCAATCTATTCCGACACTACCCTACAATTCTGTTTAAACCCCAAGAACTTCCTAAACAACTCTGACTTCTGGGCAGTTGGGATAAACTTATCACTGGATCGGGTCTTAAACTGATTCCAAGTAAATTGATCCTCAGGGGGAGCTGCCTTACTAGCGTTCCACCAATTCATAGCCCGTCCTTGTAGCCGGCGGGATTGCTAGATTTCTCTTCATTGCATCTTCGATTCCCAGATCCTTGAAGATACGCTCACAATTATCAAGCCAATCGTGAACTTCTATATCCGATTCCATTCCATGGAACGGCTTCCCACCAAGACTAGTGTAGTCCCTACAGAGCTTGGCGAAATTGGCCCTAGGCCCCTGCACCGCTGCACCACCACCATTTGCAGAATTAGGAGCTTCTCCCTGAACATCTCTCGCATAAAGGTAGTAAACAATGTTCTCATGTCAGGGACATTCCTATGATTAGCTCCTGAACCAGTATTCCTCGTATATCGGCTCATCGTTCGATCTATAAAGAGAAAATGATTAACCATCTCTTCAGTGGTGCCAGTGTAGTGCAACTTCATCCTTAGATATACTAATGGTATATATATATATATATATATATATAACTTTTGAAAAGCTAAAATAACACAAATACGCACTCTCATATACGTATATTATCTCTCCCTGGTGACTTTCCCTAGGTTAACTACGCAACCTAGAGCTCTAATACCAAATGTGATGGCCCGTCCCGCACCAGCCGACATTTCCAATGAAATGCGTTGTGCCGATGTCCAACCAACACGGAACGGTCATCAAAGGAAAAGGAATTTGAAACTATGAATCATCGAGGAACCTGTAGTATATCTCACAGCGCATGGAAAAAAATATAATACTAACATAACTTGATATAAAACAGGAGAGACAGTGCATATGCTGAAAACTAAACCATCATAGCAGCGGAAAATTCAAAATACAGCCTATGATCCAAACCATCATTATTACAACTTTTAAAACTGCCTCTAAAGCAAAGTAGGAAGGTACACTACTAATGCCAAAAGTAGCAACCAGCTACAATACAGGGAGAATATATGGGAATGATACGTATAAGCCTCCTGCTCGTCTCCAGACAGCTACTCGTGCATAACCAACTAACATGTCTCTAGTCTGCTCATTTAGGAGCACCCAGAGTGATAATAAGAGACATAAAACTCTGCATCAGACAAAACTCTGGTATGAGGGATAAGCAACAAAAACAGAACGATAACAGGTATACATAACCATACCTGAACCTGGACCTGCAACCAAAGAGTTAGCACAACTGGATGTACAATACTCTAAGGTGGCACTAACACATGGTGTGAAAATAATGGGGAGAGGGTGCGTATGCAATAATCCTATTATATCATGTAAGTTCTACATGGGTGCACAAACATCCATCCAAATGCAACATCCATATGATGCAATTTCATCCATAAAAGAAAAGAAAATGCACACACATCCCTATGCAGTATGACAGTTATTGACCTTATCTAGTGCCTAATGTGTGTATATGCACCCACAAAAAACCACTAGCAAACACTTGCATCCACTTGCATCCGTCAAACATAACATGTCTCAAACACTTATTTACATCCATGGGATTCTTATCTAAAGGTCGGAAATTCTATCGATAGGACCTACTTAAATGATAGAAATAAGCACACATAGAACTTTGGAAAAAGGAGTTAAGAACATACCCTCGAAAAGGAAAGGGTACGAAGCACGAATCTTGTCTTCGGTCTCTCAAGTTGCATGCTCTGGGTTATCTCCCCATTGAACCTTCATCAACTTGATTTCTTTATTGCATAGCTTCTTAACTTTCGATCCAAGAATACGGTAACTCTTCTGACTGTTGCCTCTCGTTCTACCTCTACTTCCTCCAATGCACTCGGCTCAACAACTACTACTGTATCATGGAAGCACTTTCACAAGTGAGAAAAGTGGAAAACATCATGAACACCGGATAATCTTTTTGGCAGCTTTACTTTGTAAGCCATTTGGATGATCCTTTCTGTTATGGGATATGGTCCTACAAATCTTGGAGCCAGTTTCCCTACTGATCCAAAGCGAACCAGGTTCCTTAAAGGTGACACTTTAATGAAAACCATAACTCCTACTTCAAATTCAATATCAATCCTTCTTTTGTCAATGTAGGATTTCTGCCTATCTTGAGCGGTCTTCATTCGCTGTCTAATAAGATCTATCTTCTCGGACGTTTCTCTAACCATATCTAGTCCAAGCAATAGTCTTTCTGTAGATTCCCGCCAACAAGTCGGTGATCTAAAGGGTCATCCCTTTAAGGCATCAAAAGGTGCCATGCCAATGCTAGCTTGATAACTGTTGTTATAGGAAAACTCTACCAAAGGAATATGCTCTTCCCTAGTCCCTCCGAAGTCTAGGATACACAGCCTCAAATGATCTTCTAGAACTCTGTTCACCATCTCCGTCTGCCCATCGGCCTGAGGCTGATAAGCGGTGCTCAAACGTAACTGTGTACCTAATGCTTCTTGCAAACTCCTCCAAAACTCACTAGTGAAAATGGGGGTCATGATCGCTTATGATGCTGGAAGGTACTCCATGAAGACAGACTATCTCTCGAACATATACTGCTGCCAACCAAGTCACCGTCCTATTACTCTTAACTGGAATAAAATGAGCGCTCTTAGTAAGTCTATCTACTACCACCCAAATATTGGTGTTGCCTTTCTTTGATCTAGGCAAACCATCTATGAAGTCCATAGAGACGCTCTCCCACTTCCACTGTGGAACCTCCAAAGGATGAAGTAAACCACTGGGCTTCTTTTGCTCAGCTTTGACTTGCTGACACACTAAACATTGGGAAACATACTCTGCCACATCCTTCTTCATCCCAGTCCAAAAAAAAACCTCTTCATGTCCATATACATCTTATCACCGCCTGGATGAATAGTTATCTTAGAATGATGGGCTTCTTCTAGGACTTCTTTTAGCAAACTTCCAGTTTGAGGAACACAAAGCCTTGTCGCAACCACCCTTTATCTTCAATGGAATATCTATTGAGGTGACTAGAAGTCTCCCCTTTAATAAGCCTATCCAAGATGTCTGAAATTTGTGGATCATCTCGCTACGAAGCTTCTATCTGATCCATAAGAGTAGGTCGTATCTCCAACGATCCGAAAAAAACTAGGCAAAAGCTCGGTGGAAGGTCTAAAGTCAAAAGCTGATATAAACTCCAGGCTTTTTCACTCTACAAACAAAGGACTTAAGACCATCCTATGCCTTCTCAGTGCATCTGCCACTACATTACCCTTGCCAGGGGTATAAGCAATCTCAAAATCATAAGAAGCTGGAAACTCCATCCACCTTTGTTGCCATAAATTGAGAACCTTCCGCGAGAACAAATACTTGAGAGAATTATGATCGGTGTACAAATCGAACCTCTCTCCAAGCCAATATGACGCCACATCTTAAGCGCGAATTCTATGGTAGCTAGCTCTAAACCATGGGTTGGGTAGTACTTCTCATGAACTCTTAATTGTCTACCCTCATTACACACTACCTTCCCTTCTTGCATCAGAACCGCACCAAGCCCTGTACCACATGCATCAATGTAAACTATAAACACTTTGTTCCCATCGGGCAAGGTCAAGACTGGGGCTGTTGTCAGAGCCCTCTTCATTCGTTGGAAAGCAACATCACAATCTATATCTCATTAAAACGCTAAGTTCTTCTTCGTCAGCCTGGTGAGTGGGGCTGATATCTTTGCGAAGTCCTTAATGAACTTCCTATAATAACCTACCAACCCCAAAAAGCTTCTTACCTCTGTTGCAATCTTTGGCATCTGCCAGTCCTGAACTACAACCACCTTTGCGAGATCCACTGCTACCCTATCTTTGGAAACCACCTGCCCTAGAAATCTCACCTCTTTTCTCCAAAAATGGCATTTGGAGAACTTTGCCTTAAGCTGATGTGCACTGAGGGTTTTCAAAACATCCCTCAAATGTTGGGCATGCTCTTCTTCTCACTTTGAGAAGATCAAGATGTCATCAACAAAGACCACGACAAATTTATTTAGAAACTCCCGAAACACCCTACTCATTAGATCAACGAAATAGGCGGGTGCATTCGTCAACCCAAAAAGCATTACAAGCCATTCAAAGAAACCATCTGGAGGCCTAAAAGCGGCCTTATCTATACTATTTTCGGCCACCCTCAACTGATGAAACCCCATGGCCAAGTCTAACTGAGAAAATACCGAGGCACCAACAAGTAGGTCAAATGAATCATCTATCCTCGAAAGTGGGTTCCTATTCTTCTTTGTGTGTCTGTTCAACTCTCTATAGTCCACACACAAATGAAGTGAACCATCCGCCTTAGTTGCGAATACAACTGGAGCACCCCATTCAGATATTTTTATCTAATCTAGTAACCTTCAGCTCTGATACCAAATGTGACACCCCAAGTCCGTTAATGTCACTCACAAAGGGAATGCATTAAGTTTCGTGAAGCGTTATAGGTAAATAGAAAATAATTATTACAAGACAGATATAAAATGACAGCGGAATTAAAAACTTGATTAATCATAAAGCATCGTGGTTCAAAAACTTCACATGTCTGAAATACACAAAAAAAACATTACGTCATAAAAACTACCATCTTGTACTTTAAAACATCAGAGTACATATAAGAAGCAAAATTCCTAAACAAAATATAGCCATAGCAACAAGGATAGGAGCTTGAGCCATACATCTAAGCAGCTCCAGCAAAATGTAAGCAGGATCACGGTCAAGCCTGAGTATTCCCACCCTGAGAACCTGGGGGGAAACGGAAGAAAGAAGAGGAAAAAAGGGTCAGACATAAAGTCTGGTGAGTCTAGTTACTTTTAGCAAGTAAATAAGTAAAATTAGCATAACAGGCATATAAAGCGGATAAGAAAGATAACACTACATAAGGTGTAAAACCCCACCTCCGTTAAGGTCACTCACAGAGGGAATGCCTTAACTTCGGTGGAGCATTATAGGTAAAAGATGCAGATAAATTACAAGACTGACAAATAAAGCAGCGGAAAATAAAGTCATTTTATAAACAACTTAATTTAGTCAAGCTTTTACAACAATTCCCTCAATCATACTTAAAAGTAATACATAGAACTTCTGTCTTGACTTAAAAACCTCCAAGAATAAAAGAAGCATAAAAACAATGATATTCCCCGATAAAGCATGAACCAGCCATGGCAGTGGAAGAGAGAGTCCAAAGCGATACACCAACTAATGTTCAAGCTTGGAAAGCAAAGAGGTCCAAGTTAGGCTGAGTTATTCCCTCCCTGACCACCTAGGGGGAAACGGAAGAAAAGAGGCGAAAAAAAACTAGGTCAGACATGGTAAGTCCAGTGATCTTTCAGCATGCAAACAAGATAAAGGATCATGACATATAAAGTTGTAGATCTAAACATATAAGGTCGTAGATCTAAGCATGTATGCATAATGGCTCTAAATAATTACGCATAAACGACATGACTTAGCCTAAAACTTGTATGTATCATAATATCACCAAACTTACATATGATAATTTCATTCCCAAATTCCTATACAACATCATAGGTTTACTCACCAATTTCCACATAACATGATAGGTTCGATAGACCACAATAGTTCATAGGCATATATGATAGAATAGACATGAATAAATAGGAATCAGCATCGCATACAACTTGATACAATTCTATTTTACAATTCATTACAAATCATGTCCTTAATTTATTCACATCTGAAAGATAACTACACTTACAATCAAAAGGAAAAACCTGATTTCATGGATCTGTATTCTGAAATTGAATTGCTCGCCTTTGATGTAGATCATTGAATTATCTTAGTTGAGTTAGATTAGTTTTGATTTGATTTTAATGCAGCTTCTATCTTGCCTTTGAGTTTAAAGAGCTGACGGCAATTCTAGGTTCACCATTGACAACATGACGGCTCTAGGAATATTTTTGTGTGGCTTAGGGTTTAGATTTAGGTTGCTTATGTAGAAGTTTGATTTAATAGGAACCGTTAGATTGACCTAGAGCAAATCAAAGCCATTCAAACAAGATATAATAGCCACATCAGCCCTAATGAATCAGCAAGGAGTCCATCAAAATCAATCAGATGCCACATCTGCCTTAGAGCGAATCGGCCCATGGGTTGACAGCCAAACACCCTGAATCAACACCTAGTCGACCCAGTAAGGCTCGGGTCGACCTCAAAAATGGGCCGGTTCGGTTATTCCCCCTCCCGATTCGCTGTTTTGAACTTTTTTGCATATTTATTTATTTACTTTATATATATATATCTATATATATATATATATATATATATATTTCTCATATGCATACAAACTTCAAGGCTTAATAACTTCTTTATAAGGTATCTGTTTTATGCAAACCAAATGTCTGTCTTGACCAAAATTTTGAGACGAACATAATAGCACAACCCATTTCACTTAATTCTTCTTCAAAAAATTGAGTGTTCTTGAATTTGTTAATTTTAATATTCTCAGAAAATTCGGGGTGTTACATAAGGCAGGTATGGCAAGGTAAAAAGGATAGAGTGTATACGCTTCCCTAATGATTACTCAGATTCTCTGCACTGATACTAGTATAACCAGGAAAGATATAATCCTAACAACTATCAAATGGTAGACTTAGGCATACGTCTAGACGTACCCTAACTACTACCTTAATTGATCGGCTCCCTAATCCACGTAGATACTCTGTGTCGGCCCTACCATAGGATGTATCACGTCCTGTAGTGGCAATCCTTCGCTGATATGCACAGCCCCATATCTACAGGTGTCACGGTCATCTTATTCCCCTATGCCCGGCCCATGCACGCCCATGACCCGGTTGGTTTGCGTCGCCCACATCGTCCTCCATGTTTGGATCTCTAACAATCATCCCAGTAAGCGTGACCCTCTCCGACCTAGGGCGGAGTACTCGTTTTGATACTTACTAAGAGTTATTGACGGAAACGGGTCCCCCATACAATATGATACAAGCTCTCCTCCTTGTCTTGTATCCCCACTGGGATTTCTATCGGTTATGTATACCACATAACCCTACCACTTCTATAAGTTATGTTTACCCTATGTCTTTAATTGCATAACCCTATCCGGTTAAGTTCGTGGGCCTATATGTAAATATCACCCACCCCCCTTAGATTTACCTAACCCACCCTCTATTCAACCAAATTTACTAAACCCCAGTTTAAATTCATGTTCATGCAATCCTTATGGATTCAACTAGGTCAAGTATTTAAGGTTTATTACCATATTTCCATTTATGGTTGTAGTATGCTAGACCTCCTACATTAAGCCTACTATTTGTGGATGCTGGACATGTCGGGCGGGTCCGGGCAGACTTATTCCACAAATTGGGCTTAACCTCATGTCTTACCATATTTTGTATTTGTGCACTTAGACCTCTCACATTAGATTCAACACCTGCGGTCGCTAGATATGTCGGTCAGCTCCGGGCAAACTTCCACCGCAAGTGCAATCTAACCTCATGTCATAAGTGCAGTTACAGTTCCTAATTACAGTAATCCTAGGCATTTCATCATATCCAATTTTTCACTTATGTCGTTATAGGTTATAGGTTTCATGCCCATTTTTCCCCAATTATGTTCATAGTGAATTATATATCCAAATTCATATTCATTATTCAAGTTATGCCAATCTTAATGTTTTCCCCTATTCACTAACTAACGCATTCGCGTATATTTAGCGGCATGCCTAGGCTAGAAAGTAGCCTGGCCATAAACAATAAAAGGGAAAGATGCTGGGAAGATGACAATAGTGATTATTCTAACATAACTGACATAAATATATACTGACATAGTGATAAGGTGGACATATAAGAATGGATCTAGTGAATTTGTGATAGTTAAACTAGTTCTAACATAGTAGGAATGTTTGGATAAGTATAACAAGATCTAATTAACAATTTACATGTCCAACTAGTTCAGATCCAATATGATAGGCACAAGGTGATCTAAATAATAAGCTAGATCTAAAATCAAAAGTAGATTTGTCCTGATATAGATTTAGATCCAAGTCATAATATGTCATAACATCATAAATCCACAAGTTGCAATAGATCCGATATGATAAAGATTGAGATTCAAGTCATAACTAATTCAGAATGTCATAGATTCATAATTTACAATAGATCTGGTATAATTCAGTCACAGGATTGGATCCAAACTATAGTCATATCATGTTTACTTTTAATCATTTAAAATTTAAAAGTAACTTAGAACTCACAATGTTTGGATTAAGAAAATAGAACTAGAAGAGAAGATTGTTGAGTCACAGATCTACTTGAATCTCTTAATTTTTGATTGTAGAAGAAGAAAAGGATCCGATTCAGTCCAGGCACTAATAGCATTTGGCCTCCATTGATTTCTAGTGAAGAAAACAAGAGAAATTAGCCTGTATATATAGCTGCCAGCCCCCAGAATTCGACCTGCCACCTCAGCCCTAGGGGGGTCGACCCCCCCTCAAGGGGTCGACCCATAGGTCGACACCCCCTCTATGGGGTCGACTCCTCTTGGGCGGGAAGTTTGCCGCCTCTGAAATTTTGGTTTTTGAACACCTTTCTGATTATCTGGATATCATATATATATATAAAAATATATCTTCTACGTGTATACAAACTTCAAACCCTCGTAACTTCTTCATACGTTGTCTGTTTTACGCAAACCAAATGTATATCTTGACCAGAATTTCGAGACGGAAATAATGGCGTAGTCCATTTCCCTTAATTCTGAATATTAAATTAATTAATTTATCCTCTTTTAGTGTTGGTAGAATACAGGGTGTTACATACTTGGAGATCAACCGGATATGCAAGGGCCTCTCTCCTGTATTGGACATATAGGACAAGGAATAAGGTTCCTTCAGTTTCGTTCAGACCCTGAATGGACTTGCAAATGGATGGTATGTTTGACATTGTATTCCTTTATATTATATTTGTTGATATTTTCTAAATATATATCTGTTTGGTGGTCGAGGATTTATTATTTAACTTAACACCCTTCTCTGAGACATACGAGCTTAGAGATTATATATTACTGGAAATCGGTGGGGCGGTATGGATTGATAGTGTGGCATGCTGAGATGCAAATGATCAGGGCTTTTGTTGAAAAGCAGAGTCTTATGGTTGATGATCAAAGCATGGATTTAAATAGCATAGCTTTATGTAGTGTTAATTCATGAGCTTCATACCGGGTGTGTAGCGTTAATTCACGAGCTTCACACCTCGGTATGAACCATAAACAAGATGAGGAACGTATGGAAATGGACATATGTTAATTTCTGGCTATAATTAACATCATGGTATGGAGCCCGGACTGTTTACTTATGTGGATGTTAGAAAAAATTTATGATGGAAAGCGAGGTACCTCGGAATTCGGGTTGATTGAAAGGATTAAATAAGATTTGAGTCCCTAGTGGCTCTTTATTGGTCGACTGGACTGACCATTTTGGATGTTCAATAGAACCAGCTAACATATAGTTTATGGTATAACTAATCATCGATGAATGATCGGCCATGCGGCTAACCTAGGGTTCACTGTGGGGGATCCCAAAGCATTGCTATTGTGTCTCGAATCGGTAAGGAGGATCGCTTGCCTTGGTTCATAGATGGAAACCCAATTTCCAATACGTGATTTTACGGTTTTAGTTGTAAACATATATGGCGATGTAATATAATGGTACCTATGCTGCCTATGATTGATACATTTATATTTGAAGTTGATTTCTTCACTTATAGTAATAATAAAAGATGAAATTTCGCGTATCAAGCATATTTTGTCTGACTTTAAAATAAAAAGCTAATAACTGTTTTAGTTCTCACACCAGTCCCATGACTGAGTCGGAGTTTATTGTTTTTGCTTAAACTCTGGGTGCCCATATTTTCCACACGAGCAGTCAGTAGTTTTGGTTTTGCAGATATTTCTTTACATAGGATCCTGGATTACAGCTGGAGCTATATTCAGAAAGCTTTGTACCTGTATATTTCATTCAGTTGTACTAGTTGATGTTTTCCGCTGCACATTATACTTATGTATTATTTTCTGCTGCTTTTGTAATTTGTAGATCTTCGATATTTATTTTTCAGTTGTAAATTATTAATTCATACTCTGATATATTCTTGTACTCTGATCTAATTGTTGTAATAGCAATGAAATGTTCTATTATTTATGTTCTGATGCGTCATGTTCTCAAAGCAATTCGGGCTTTCCCATACTGGGGAAGTTTGGGTCGTCTCAGTTGGTATCAGAGCTTTGGTTTACAGAGCTCGAGAACAGGACACATTAGAAATAAACGGAAGAATTCATCAGAGACAGGATTAGTAATATCCTATGAGAATGACTCGTTAGAAATAGGATCAGTAGCATCCGAGAATGGATTTAAAGAGTATTATTTATGAAAATGAATTTAATTTTGAAAATTAAATTATATTATACATATTTGAGTATTTTATTTTAAATTGATTTTGGACTATCAGGTATAAGGAGATTTTTAATATACGTCTGATCCACATGTTTTTGAAGTCTCATATATACTGGGTAGATATAGAATCACACTCTAGTCGCCTAGACATGATACTGATGATAGCACGTACATCATCAGTATTTATGTTCGAGTTTCGAAAGTGAGATATCTATATATTCTAATTGACTGGTGTGGGAACCAAAACTTAGATAGGGTTTATTGTTGTAATTTGACACAGAAAAATATGATTTTTAAATATATATATATATAAGTTATATATTTGGAAAGCTAATCAATTAATTGATTGTTGGTTGTGTTATGTGATCGAATATTGAATTAAATTGAAAATTGATTGGAATTGCATACACATACATATACATGTGTGTGTGTGTGTGTGTGTGTGTGTATATATATATATATATATATATTTGTTGAACAGGTTATGGATTTACTGTTGAGTAGAGAATTAATTTGTGTGCCCGATAAATAGGTACACCTTAATGAGTTGGTTGCACAATTTTATTTATATAAACTCCTACGAATGAAATTGGATGCATTGTGATGGTTGTTCTGTGTGAGATTATAAACCACGCCATAGGATAGCAGTAAATAAATTATGAACTACACCACATGGCATACTGCATGAAGATAACATAGCATATTATATATAAGCATTTGCCGCTTATATCACAAGATTTAATTAAAACCCTATACAGGACTGGAGATGACAATAATTCACATAGACGAGATGGATTTTTTCAGACGTATGATATTATATAATGTATTTTTCCGCTGTGTGTTGTATATGAGGACAGGTTATTATAACTGTCCCGATGTGTTGATGTACTCTAATGACTGTAAGTTTTAATTTTCAAGCTCTTACTAAAGCTTTATTTCGATATTATATTTTGTTCCGCTGCGATGTGAGAATCCGTATTGGGTTTAGTTCTTCGTCTTCTTCTATTCTAATATTTATTCCTTACCCTCTAACTTCTTTCTAATAGGTATCTAATTTTCTGTATAATTTGAGTTGACATGGTCTGATAAATGTCAGATGAAAGTGTACTAAAAAGTGGGTCGTTACATTGGGAGTTGGTTTATTGAAGTTTTCGGAACGAGGAGTGATGATATGCTGAAGGAGGTGGTTTACGATTCTTCTTTTTAAGCAGAAAAAATGATTTTTGAATTCCAAGACAGCATCGCTTTCAAATATATGGTGATAAGTTTCCAAATCCATTTCATTGATTTTGAATTCCGAAAAATCTGTGCCTGTACTTTTGCAGTTTAAGATATTGCCCAAAATTTCACAATTTAGAATGATTTGTATGCTTTTTACACCACTTTAAATTTGATTTTCATCTCTTTCGTAAAGGCCACGATTAAGATTTGCATAGAACATATTGACGAGTTTTGGATAACACACTTCATTTTTATCTCAAGCTTCAATCAAGCCCAATACTTCATTTAATTGAAAAGAGAAGGAAGATCATAAGATGGAAAATAAGATTTGTTGTTTGAGAATAGATATTGTAACGACCCGCATTCTACGCATCATAGGATCGTAGAACATTTATTTCTTTAGCCTACGGAGTCGTATGGTCATGTAACTTTGGGAGATGACTATTGGGGTCATTTCCCATGTTCATGATTTTTGTCGATTTTTAAATGACCGTTTTGCCCCTAGCTGATCTTGTTTTGGCCATAAATTTTGATTGGGAAGGAGTTTTGACCTGAAACCACTTCCATTGGCTCCGGATGATGGTTTACCTTTCCGAAGAGTGGTCACATGTGAAAAACGGACTTACCGTTTGGGAGATATGCCTGAAACAAGTTTCAGATAGTGAAAAACAGTTTAATTGGGCTTAACTGGGTGATTAACAGCTAGGCCTAATGGGGGGTTTCAGGATTAGAGGTATTTAAGGGCTGCTAGGGTTAGGATTTCGGTTTTTCACTAATTTTCCAGCCGCCACAAACCCTCTCTTCAACCTAACAATGACCTCCAACATCTAAAAACACCTCTAATCACTTCTTAATCAAGTTTTGGCTTATATTACATCAAATTAAGGAGAAATAGCACCAAAGCAAGGTTAAAGATGCTGTTATACATCAGTATTCGTGCCAAACAGAGATTCATTTCAGATCTAAAGTTTGTTTGTGGCCAAGGTGAGTGATTTGCATAGTTTTGCACTAATTATGATTAATTAAGGGTAATTAGTGAAGATTAACGAAATTAGACATGTTAAAAATTTGGAAAATATTTATAAATTCGGAAATAATGTTTTATACCTCTGTTAGAAATTTGGGTTGATTTGGTTAAGTTTTGCTAATCATATCATTAGTTTTGCTTAAACACACTTAGGGGAAAATATGGGATTTTGGCTATGTTTGATCCGTTTAACTTTGTCATATTGTTGTTTTGGTGTTTGTGGTCACTTCTATTTGTCGTTATGATTGTATGGTGTGCTTTGTGATTGATTAGAACTGTTAAAATTGTTGAAAACGCCGTGTATGGCGTGAATAGCCGCTGGAAAAGTTATAGGAAAATGTGCAGAGTTTCGGATCGGATCGGGATAGGGGGCTTGGATCGGATGGTGGACTGGGCAGAGAAGCCGAACCGGATCAGAACTTTGCACTAAAGGAGCCTTGGCGAGAAGGAAGGCCATTTTCTTAGAGTTGGAGTTGGGTAGGGGTTCGGATCGGGGAGACCAAGAGGGGATCGGAACGGAGAGACTAAAGGGGGACCGGATCGGGCTTATGAAGGGAAGGGGGATCGGATCGGGACATCTAGGAGGGAGCAACCACCGAACCGAACCAGGAAGCAACCATCAAAACCAGGCATAGGGAATCCGAACCGAACCAGAGCTGGAGGACGGAACGGAGGAGGAGTGGAGCACTGATCAAGGCATGGGCCAGGATCATTGAACCGGGTCGGGACTACCGAACCGAACCAGACGTATACTTTTACCTCATTGTGACGACTCTTTTGAAGACCAACTCCAATTCGACCAAAACCCGAGATGCAAAGGAAGTCCAAATAGGAAGTAGAACTTAGGATCCAGAAGGGAATCAACGAGTCCACTTCATGGGTTGGGCTTTGCTGTGGGACGTGTGCAAAGGGGTGGTCGGTATTCATAGCTTTGGTTCACCACTGAGAGACGGATAGTGGGCTTGTAGTGATAGTTGTACGGGATTGGATTCCATCATGGCCCAAAGGATTAGGTGACCAAGGTAGCAGATATCGTATGCTTTACGCACTGAGTGAGAGATGTGAGGATGATTGTTATGGTTGATTTGTTTGCCATCACCATGACATGCACACTCCACTCCATATTTCTTTACACCAATGTTAGTGGCACCTTAGAGAATCGTAGGGTATGTAATGCTAACTCTTTGGTTGCAGGTCCAGGTTCAGGTATGGTTTAGTATACCTGTTATTGTTCTGTTTAGCTGCTTATCGCTCATACCACACTTTTTGTCTGACCCAGAGTTTTATGTCTCTTCTTATTACTCTGGGTGCTCTCACGAGAAGACTAGAGACAGGTTAGCTGGTGATGCACGAGTAGCTGTACCGGAGACGAGCATGAGGCTTCCACGTATGATATATAGATATTCTCCCTGTGTCGATGCTGGTCACTACTTTGGGCATTAGTAGTGCACCTTTTCTTTCTTTTGTTCAGAGACAGTAATTTGGAAAGTTGTAATAAGCTGTATTTGGATTTCCGCTACTCTGATAATGATGTTGATGTTGGTTTAGTTATCAGCTTGTGCACTGTCTCGCCTGTTTTATTTCAAGTACATTATTATTATTATATTTTGTTCCATGCGCCGTGACACATTCTACAGGTTTTCGATTAGTTCATTCTCTTCTTCCTTTTCTTTGGCGACCGTTCCGTGCTAGTCGAGCATGTGTACAGCGCACTTTCAGAGGAAATGCCGACTGGTGCGGGGCGGGCCGTAACACTTGGTATCAGAGCTCTAGGTTGCGTAGTTAACATAATGAAAGACACCAGGGAGAGATAATACGTATATGAGAGCGCGTATTTGTGATTATTTTGGTTTTCAAAAGCTATATATATATTATATTAGTATAGCTAAGGATGAAGTCGCACTGCACTGACACCACAAAGAGGATGGTTAATCGTTTTCTCTGTGCAGATTAAACGATGAGCCGAGACGCAAGGGTACCGGTAGAGGAGCCAATAATGGGAATGCTACTGAAATGAGGACGATGTTTACTGACCTTAGGAGAGAAATGCTTAGGGATGTTCAGAGGGAAGCTCCCAATGCTGGCAATGGTGGTGGTCCAATAGTGCAGGCACCTAGGGCCGATTTCGCCAACCTGAATAAGGATTATACTAGTCTTGGTGGGAAGTCGTTCCACTGAACGGAATCGGCTACGGATGTTCAGGATTGGTTGGATAGCTGTGAACGTATCTTCGAAGACTTGGGTATCGAGGATGTGATGAAGAGAAGGCTAGAATCCCGTCAGCTGCAAGGATGGGCAATGAATTGGAGGAATGCTATTAAGGCAGCTACTCCAGAGGATCAAGTCACTTGGGATCAGTTTAGAACTCGTTTCAGTGATAAGTTTATCCCAGCTGCTCAGAAGTCAGAATTGTTTAGGAAGTTCTTGGAGCTTAAGCAGAATAGTAGGGCAGTCTCGGAGTATATTGCTGAGTTCGATACTTTATTGAAATATGGATTATCCCTTATAGATACCGCCGAGAAGAAGAACGAGAAGTTCATAACTGGTTTAGATGGGTACTTGGGGGAAAGGCTTATAAACTACATCGATGGGACGTTTGAATTGATTGTAGGAAAGGCATTAAGGTCAGAGAGTCTTTACCCTAAGCCCAAGACCGAGGTTGTTATTGCATCTGCAGAGGAGCCAAAGCCGCAAGCAGGCGGTGGAGGCAAGAATAGTTCCCAGAATAAGAGGAAACAAGACCAAACCATGGATGGTCAGAATAAGAAAAATAAGAAAGATGGAGAGTGCTTTAGTTGTGGCAAGAAGGGCCACTATGCCAGAGATTGTCGAGAAAAGCCTGGGGAAAGGAAGTGCTTTAACTGCGGCCACGCGGGACACCACAAGGATGATTGTCCACAACCTCCTAGGGAGAAGTAGATTGTGAAAGTGTATGCTATCAACGCTGTTCCTTCTTCGTCTAATGCCCCAACTACGGCGCAGAAGGAAAAAGGTGACATTATTCGAGGTATGCTTTCTATTTAAGATGTTTTTGAACGAGTTTTGTTTGACAAACCTGAGTTAGTCGATAGACCTTTAGTGGTGACGAACCCAATTGGTGGTTCGACTAGCCTTAGTATGATTTGCCGTAACGTGGTCTTATCGAGTCATGGATGTATGTTTGTTTGTGATTACTTTGTTTTGGCTTTCCTGGGTTTAGCATTATTTTGGGGAGTCGATCTACTCTAAAGGAATATGGTGGTATTAGGTACCTACCTAGTGATGGCGATAATAACTGGAGTTAAGGAAGCTGAGAGGTTATCGTTGTAATAAGTTCTAGTTGTCTCTGGGAGTCAAATGAGTGTTCCAGTGCTTAGTTGTTTTGCAAGTATCACTTCACGTGGATTGTCCGAATTCGGAGGAGATGTTCCTTGGGTGCTTGTCTGATATTGGTTTAGGCCTTTGGGGCTTGTGCTTGGGGAATGTCGAGTTCGATTAGGATGGTTTGCATGAGAGATAAATAGTTGTTGCGATTCTTCATTGGATGATATATTGGTTTACTTGAGGAGTGATGGGCAGCAGTGACATGATTAGATTGTTCAATGGTATAGACTGCCCCGAGTTAGACTCAATAGGGTTATAAGATGACTCGAGTGGGACTCGAGAAAGATGCAAAGTAATGGATTGTTTAGGACCCTATGTTGATGTTCTTTTTGAAAGAATAGGATGTGTTCGTTGATCATGGAAGATGCAACGAAGATTAGGACGATTCAAGTTGGAATTGGACTCATAAAAGAAAATGGGTGTTCGTTGATCTTGGAGATGCAACAAATAGGGAGACGACTAACTTTGGACTAGGGTTTGTAGGTAATGGATACTCAAGATTGGGTCTGAGTTTATGGGTAACAGATTGGATCGAGTTGGACTCGAGAAGGCTGCAAGGAATTGGAATGGCTCGAGTTGGACTCGAGAGGGCAGCAAGATAATGGATAGACTTGGGTGGGACTCGAGTGTTTCAGGCGGACTAAAAGCAGGGTTATTTGGGGACGCCCACTTACCTTAGATCCGTTGGACGTGATCTAGTTATCCTTGGAGGATAAACGTATGTTGGATGTACGGTAGTCCGTTTGGAGGCAGGGCTTCCATTAGTTATTGATGTTTGTTGGACCAGACATACAGGTATCGATGTATTCATGGCTTTAGCAGGTGATATATAGGATTTGTTTGATGGTTGCTATGGTTGTTGTGTTTGTTCCTACCTTTCTTCTCTTGAGTACCACCTGTAGGATCCTGTTGAATGGAAATAGTATAAGTTCGTTGATCATGGTGATATGACGAGTGAAAGATACTTTACGTTAGACTTGAAGTATGTTGGGCATTGTGGAGCGTCCATTGACCTTGGAGATTCAGCGGATATAGGAGCTTCAAGTTCGACTTGGACTCGAAGGTAGAGTACCTAGATTCATTGGATGAGTTTAGTTCACCTTTAGAAGGTGAATGTACGTTGGACGTGCAGTACGAGTATAAGTGGAGTACCTAGGTTCATTGGATGAGTCTAATTTGCCTCTAGGAGGTGAATGTACGTTGGACGTGCAGTACGAATGTAGAAAGGACTCAAGTTGGACTTGAAAGGACATTTGAAATGTAGTTAGAAATTTGGCATATAGGGTTGGATTACCTAAGAAGATGATGGTATAGACGGATGCCATAGTACCAGACTGGGTACGATAGTTAATGCATTGGGTAGGAGAGCATTTGGGAGACGTATCCAGAACTCTTCACTTGATAAGATTTTAACTTCGATTTAGTTTTTCCGCATGCTAGGATAGGCTTGTTTTGTTTGTTTTGCATGATTAACTGTTGTATATGGTTGGTAGGCATGCGGGATCCTTTGTATGTTTTGGGTTAAGGAATTTCAGTGACGAAATTTCTTAAGGGGAGGAGACCGTAACGACCCACATTCTACGCATCATAGAATCTTAGAATATTTATTTCTTTAGCACACAAAGTCGCATGGTCATGTAACTTTGGGAGACGACTATTGGGGTCATTTCCCATGTTCTTGATTTTTGCCGATTTTTAAATGACCGTTTTGCCCCTAGCTGATCTTGTTTTGTCCATAACTTTTGAATGAAAAGGAGTTTTGACCTGAAACCACTTCCATTGGCTCCGGATGATGGTTTAGCTTTCCGAAGAGTGGTCACATGTCAAAAAAGGACTTACCGTTTGGGAGATATGGCTGAAACAATTTCAGATAGTGAAAAACAGCTTAATTGGGCTTAACCGGGTGATTAACAGCTAGGCCCAATGGGGGATTTCGGGATTAGAGGTATTTAAGGGCTGCTAGGGTTAGGATTTCGGTTTTTCACTCATTTTTCAGCCGCTACAAACCCTCTCTTCGACCTAACAATGACCTCCAGCATCTAAAAACACCTCTAATCACTTCTTAATCAAGTTTTGGCTTAAATTACATCAAATTAAGGAGAAATAGCAAGAAAGCAAGGTTAGAGCTGCTGTTAGACATCAGTATTCATGCCAAACAGAGATTCATTTCAGATCTAAAGTTTATTTGTGGCCAAGGTGAGTGATTTGCATAGTTTTGCACTAATTACGGTTGATTAAGGGTAATTAGTGAAGATTAACGAAATTAGACATGTTAAAAATCTGGAAAAACATTTATAAATTCGGAAAAAATGTTTTATACCTCTGTTAGAAATTTGGGTTGATTTTGTTAAGTTTTGCTAATCATATCATTAGTTTTGCTTAAACATGCTTTGGGGAAAATATGGGATTTTGGCTATGTTTGATCCGTTTAACTTTGTCATATTGTTATTTTGGTGTTTGTGGTCACTTTTATTTGTTGCTATGACTGTATGGTGTGCTTTGTGATTGATTAGAACTGTTATAATGGTTGAAAACACTGTCGTATGGCGTGAACAATCGCTGGAAAAGTTGCAGGAAAATGTGCAGGGTTTCACATCGGGATAGGGGGCTCGGATCGGATGGTGGAGTGGGCAGAGAAGCCGAACTGGATTAGGACTTTGCACTAAAGGAGCCTTGGCGAGAAGGAAGGTCATTTGCTTAGAGTTGGAGTTGGGTAGGGGATAGGATCGGGGAGACCAAGAGTGGATCGGATCGGAGAGACCAAAGGGGGAACAGATCGGGCTTATGAAGGGAAGGGGGATCGGATCGGGACATCTAGGAGGGAGCAACCAACGAACCGAACCCAGAAGCAACCATCAAACCCAGGCATAGGGCATCCGAACCGAACCAGAGCTGGAGGACCGAACCGAGGAGGAGTGGAGCACTGATCAAGGCATGGGCCAGGATCACCGAACCGGGTCGGGACTACCGGACCGAACCAGACGTATACTTTTACCTCATTGTGACGACTCTTTTGAAGACCAACTCCAATTCGACCAAAACCCGAGATGCAAAGGAAGTCCAAATAGGAAGTAGAACTCATGATCCAGAAGGGAATCCATGAGTCCACTTCTTGGGTTGGGCTTTGCTGCGGGACGTGTGCAAAGGGGTGGTCGGTATTCATAATTTTGGTTCACCACTGAGAGATGGATAGTGGGCTTGTAGTGATAGTTGTACGGGATTGGATTCCGTCATGGCCCAAAGGATTAGGTGACCAAGGTAGTGGATATCGTATGCTTTACGCACCGAGTGAGAGATGTGAGGATGATTGCTATCGTTGATTTGTTTGCCATCACCATGACATGCACACCCCCACCCCGTATTTCTTTACACCTATGTTAGTGGCACCTTAGAGAATCGTACGGTATGTAGTGCTAACTCTTTGGTTGCAGGTTCAGGTATGTTTTAGTATACCTGTTATTGTTCTGTTTAGCTGCTTATCGCTCATACCAGACTTTTTGTCTGACCCAGAGTTTTATGTCTCTTCTTATTACTCTGGGTGCTCTCACGAGCAGACTAAAGACAGGTTAGCTGCTGATGCACGAGTAGTTGTACCGAAGATGAGCAGGAGGCTTCCACGTATGATATATAGATATTATCCCTGTGCCGATGTTGGTCACTACTTTGGACATTAGTAGTGCACCTTTTCTTTCTTTTGTTTAGAGACAGTAATTTGGAAAGTTGTAATAAGCTGTATTTGGATTTCCGCTACTCTAATAATGATGTTGATGTTGGTTTAGTTATCAGCTTATGCACTGTCTCGCATGTTTTATGTCAAGTACATTATTATTATTATTATATTTTGTTCCATGCGCTGTGAGACATTCTACAGGTTTTCGATTAAATATATTCTCTTCTTCCTTTTCTTTGGCGACCGTTCCGTGCTAGTCGGGCATGTGTGCAGCGCACTTTCGGAGGAAATGTCGGCTGGTGCGGGGCGGGCCGTCACAGATATGAAGAGAGTAGTTTGGATTTTGAATGAAAGATAGAGAGAATAATTTTGGATAGATATGAATTGAATGGGGACAAGTTTTCTGAAATCGATGACATATTTTCAGTCCTTGGAAGTTGGTGTAAAGTTGGAGGGAAGTTTGAAAGTTAAAACCTTTGAAATTCAAAATTTGAATTTCATTTTATAGGCCTTTATGTCGACGTGCCCTTCTTTGTATGTCGACATACATGGTTAATTTCAAAGGACATATGGTTTTGTGACTTTTGGTTTTAAATTATTGATTTGTATTTCAGGTTTTAACGGTTTTCTGAAATAATATTAATCCTAATAAACATCCAAAATTTTATTATTTTACTAATTATTATTTTACTATTATTATATTGAATTTCAAAATTCAAATATCAAATTTGAATTTTTAATTTCAAGTTCAAATTTTAAAGTTTAAATTTCAAACTCAAAACAAAGCGAACAAGCAAGACAATCAAAACATCCATTCAACCAAAAAAATTAGTGAATAATTAAGGTGTACTTAGTTTTTAGATCCATTTCTTCGATATTTTCTGAATTGCTGTGAAACACATATTTGAATTTCCAGTTTCTGGCTCTTCATCGCTTGATGATGAATCTGAATCGCCTAAAGTTGCTACGTATGCCCTCTTACTTTTCTTTGATGAATTGGTATTGTCCGTCTGTTGAATTAATTTATCAGGATATGGACACATTCTGTAACACCCCACCTCCGCTAGGGTCACTCACAAAGGGAATGCACTAGGTTTGGTGAAGCATTATCGAGGTAAACATGCACAGAAATATTACAAGACAGAACATATATATATATATAAAACAGCGGAAGTAAAACAAATTTTATTACCTTATAAAATAAGGTGTAAAGCCTTTTACATCAGAATACATCAAAACCTGTCTTGCAATAATAAAGAAGCATAAAACCATTTCATAAATTATTCCCCAAGTAAACCCGTAAAGTAGCCATAGCCAAGAAAAGTCCAAGCCATGCGTGATGACCTTCAAACAGAAGAAGTCCAAACTAACAATAGCATTTCCTCCATGTAACCTAGGGGAAACGGAAGACAAGAGGCGAAACAAAACGGGGTCAGTCATAAAGACTGGTAAGCCCTATCTACTATCAGTATATAAACTATTAAAGTTAACTGGCATGAAGAACTGAGATGAACATAAGTATGATGACAAGATAGATAAGCTAAACCAAAATAACAGGATGCACTACTGTACCAAGATACACGTGTGTGTCATGATAAACTACGGTGTCAAGATAAATCAAGGTATCACATTGTCAGGTTTCTATCAAGTATACTATCCCAAGGTATCTATCCTGTATAACATCCCACGGTATCTATCATGTATATTTCCCCTAGATCTAACATGTATATTTGCTCTGCACCTCTCGTACTAGTATCCCAACCCGCGTCATGTGTTAACTATGAATGTCCCTTGCCCAATGTCATGTAATGGTCCATGTCAACCTAATATATAGAATATGTAGGTTTTCCCAACTCGTATGTTTCTTTCCATGTATAAGTTCAGTCCTTTGTCGTAGGAAATAAGGGCTTTCCCATGTAAACATTTTATCCTTGAAGTTATTCTGGACTGCTATCCTTGATCTAGTTATGTTTTCTTACCATGAACTATCGCGTGTCCACTTAGGATTTATGCCACCTAAGACCACTAGGGATTATGCTACCTAATGAACGTTTCCGTGTCTCGGTTTGGGTTCAGCCACCTAGGGCCACTAGGGATTATGCCACCCGTCAACCGCGCCCTTTATCCCACGTATGTATCGTGAATCGTTTTCCATGTCTAGATGCACATGTTCCTCAATGTGCCATCCGAGTTCCGTGCCAGGGAAAATCAAGAAATACGGAACTCGGTCAGGAGCTTTAAGTCGTTTGTTGATGCAGATATCAAGGTCTGTTTTTGTACCCGTGGCTATGGTCCCACGTGAGCCCTCCCTCAACTACTGAAAGGCAATCCAAGAAAAATCATGTATGAGAACTACACTAAGGCCCATCGATGCCCACTTCTAGATAGCCAACCTCACCCATAACTTGATAGCTAGTATATGGTCTTTTGGGAGTTCCCTGCCTTTCCGTACGTACACGATTGACTAAAGATGGTAGGTAGTCGGCGACATGCTATCCCGGGGCAAAATCAAGTATCGTCGACTCCACGCTAATCCATCCCAGTCTTTAGGTCGCTCGCATAGCAACCAAGGCATACTCTTGGATCTTCTAGCGTAGACCTTAACCCCTGTGAGGCCGGGTTTCATGGACCACTTGCCACCTCACAGAGGGATACCAAGAGTACCCTCACGTTCCCCGAAGCTTCCGCTTCGTCACCCAGTCCGCTGGAGCTTTTATCCAAGTCAGATAACTTGCTCCCCCTCGTATACTAAGCGATGACCTACCGTACCAGGTTACTCATCTCTTTATGAACTATTCCCATGTCCTTAGCTAAGAATTATTACTTAGTTACCCTTACTAAGGTTTACCACTTAGCCCCTCTTTCCGCTATCCTTGTTAACTACGATTTCCAACCTAGTCCTCTGAGCTAGGGTTTTGTCAAATGGGTTAAGTGTTGTTATCCAAGTTCGTGACTTAACCCGCCTACAAATCATGTCAAGATTGGCTAAGTACTCAAGTTCAAGGCTTAGCCCTACAAGTTGGTTAAGTGTACCAAGAAGCTCATGACTTAACCCTATCAAGTCAAATTGGTTAAGTATTTATTTGCCTTAACCCTATCAGATTTTCATGTTAGATTGATTAAGCATGGATTATCTTAATCCCATCAGATTATCGAGTCGGATTGGTTAAGTATGGGTTAGCTTAACCCCATCCACTAATCGTATTACAATGGTTAAGCCTAATCTTAAAAGGTCTTGTGACTTAACCCTTATCAGGTCCACCTATTAGATTGGTTAAGTATAGGTTACTTAACCTCATCAAATCATCACGTATAAATGGTTAGGTATAAGTTACTTAACCCCATTAAATTATCATGTTAAATTGGTTAAGTACTGGTTACTTAACCCCATTGAATAACCAAGTTTAGATTGTTTAAGTGTTTAACTTAACCCCATCGAATTCCCGTGTTTAGATTAGTTAAGTATAGATTACTTGACCCCATCTAATTACCGTGTTTAGATTAGTTAAGTCTTAGTTACTTAACCCCATCTAATTACCGTGTTTAGATTAGTTAAGTCTTAGTTACTTAACCCCATCTAATTACCGTGTTTAGATTAGTTAAGCGTAAATTACTTAACCCCATCCCCTAACTGTCTTGTATGGTTAAGTGTCATTAAGAAATCAAGCCCGGTCCCACTTAACCTACCCATTTGTGTCATATCGGTTAAGTGTCATTAGTCAAATTTACTTAACCTTATCATGTGGCATTAATTTAATTAATGCACTCTCAACATCTCACATTAGACTTTGTTGTGGTTACTAGTTAAGCCGGGCGGGTCCGGGTAGATTTACACCACAACCTAGTCTAACCTCGGGTCTTAAGCGCGACATGACCAACTTCTCATATTGGATCCTATTGTTTGTAGCCACTAGTTAAGCCGGGCGGGTCCGGGTAGATTTATGCTACAAACTCAACCCAACCTCGAGTTGGCCATTTTCATGTTTGGTCTAGTGTCTTGTTACACTTACAACCCATACGTGTCAAGTTTCCAAGTCCCATGCTCATAGCCAAAGTTACATGTTGTCACGTTTATACCAACTTACCCAAATCATGTTTCATGTCATTAAAGTTTCCCCATAACCTAACCCCAACGCTTTTAAACTCGTATATACATTCACAACAACGCATAATGGATTTAAAGAAGGAACTTGGCAAAGGCATGACAAAAAGGGTATAAGGCCACAAGTTAAACATGGTGGAAATGAGGCATAAATGTGCTCACAAACTTGCATGTTACATTGTCAAGCCTCAAAAACATGCATAACATTGAAACTTGGCAAATAGGTGATACATGGTCATAGATGACATGAAATGATGACAAGTAACTCACATATAACATCACATAAGGGTTATGACTTCATATGCAAGTTAACCTAAAGGTTATGAGGGTTCTCATGTTGCATAATGCAACATTTCAACATAAAGGTTATAGCTTTTAACCCACAAGATCAAGGTAATGACTTTATAGACTTGCATAACATGATAGCATGTATCATACTTAATGATCAAACCCAAACTTGCAACATTCATTTAAATTTATAGTTAATATCTAAGAGTAGGAGGGGGCTTACAATGCTATGAAGGCACAAATCAACATATAAAACAAAGATTGAGACGAAGCCATTCATGCTATCACCCAAAAAACCCAAAAGAACAAGCTCCAAATGAAACCCTTGAGAAAATATCAATAAAAATCCTTGCTTTGAAGAAAAAAGGTTTCAACTTTGGCTTTGAATGAAGCTTATGAGCTCTCATGCAAGATCCTTTCTTTTTGGTCAAGAAAAGGTTGCAACTTTGGCTAGAATGCAACTTATGAACTCTCATACAAACATGAAATCACTCAAATGATCATAGAATCTCTCATGAATGAAGAAAAGAGGCTCCTTTACTTTGAAACTAGCTTAGAACACTTAAGCTATCATGAAGAAGAAGATGGAGGCCATGGGTTGAAGTGGAGGCCATGATGAGGAATCATTTTGGCATAGTTTAGTTGTAGGATCAATTTATGAGGGTTTTAGGAGAGGGTTAGGGGTCTTTTTATAGAAGACTAGGATAGTTTTAGGCCGTAGGATAAACCCTAGTTTAGATCCTAGCCATCCAAAGCATGTCTTGGGGAATAAGTCAAGTCTAAAAAATGGAGTGGTGTCTTAACCAGGCCTAAAAATGGAGTGGTGTCTTAATTGGGCTGAATTTCAAATCTGTTTTCGGATTTGAATTTTCGTGAAACTTTGCGAGGCCATATCTCGGTCATACGAACTCCGATTTACGAAATTTCGGACTCTATTTCGCGTATCTTTCCGAGACGAACGCAATGGCGCAACCCGTTTATCCTGATTCAGGTTTTATAATTAAATTCTGCCTTGATTCTTGTATTAACACGTTGTTAAAATTCGGGTTGTTACATTCTCCCCTCCTTTAAGGATTTCGTCCCCGAAATCTCCAAGTTAGGAAGAACGTATCCTACCATCCATCATCCATCTACTCAAAACATCATCCACATGCAACCATTGTCCTTAGACGATTTCTAATGCCATATGAACACATGCAGAAAGTGTGTGTATATGTTCCTTAGCTAATGCTAATGATCAGGCCTGAATGATCTTTCTAATGCAAAATTTGTTTAGTGCCATGAGTCCAACATGTATGCGAATAGTCCTAGTCATATAAGTACTATATGCGTGCACAAACATTCATTCATATGCAACATCCGCATGATAACACATTCAATTTCATCCATAAACAAGTATAAATACTTGTGCATATGCAACATGAAACGTGACCGCGTCAATCTAGTATCTAATGTGTATTCGCGCATCCACGAGCAACCACTTGCAACCATTTGCAACCATATCAATCATAACATGTTTCAAATACATGTTTACATCCATAGAGTTCTATCTAAGGTTCCCAAGATAAGATCGAGGAGATAAACAAGACAAACTCCTTACGGGGTTTGTAACAGAAACAGGACCGAGAGGATATCCACCAAGCGATAGCATGTAAGTAAGCTCTACAGGAGAACCAGGGATCAACGATATGCTCTTACAAAGAGACACGATGTGCGCGTCTAAGCCGCATTTCCTTGAGCTTAATTCCAGTGTGCCTTAACTACCTGTGACTTCATGATTTCGTAGTTCCTTGATTCCTATTTCCAAGGTATGAGTCGGAACTCTTTTCACTGTCGCCTCTCGTTCCACTTTCATTTATTCATTCCCTAGTATACTTGGCTCAACCATATCTACGTACTTATGCAAGCTCTCCAAAATTCACCAGTGAATTCTGGATCTCGTTTACCAATGCCAATCCATGTTACCACGTGCACTTACTAGGGTGGTTCCTATAACCCATGCTCAAGCAGAATGAACCATCCGTCTTATTGGCGGACGTTACTCGATTGGATCAGAGATTTCCGATAAATGCATCAAGAGATTCTAGGTAACTAACCATGACAGAACCCAAAAGGTTACACGAGACTCCAAGGGTATTACCAAAGCAAGCCAAGAGTCTGACTACCCTCTTCTCAAAACCGAAAATGGTATCCCTTACTGGATAACCGCTTTACCCCTAGAATCCATCCATGGCTCAACACTTGGCATAGACGTTCTCAAATCCAACAAGTCATGAATAAATGGACCGACTCTCTAACCAGATGTTAGGACAAAACTGGGATCCTTTACCATGCTAGTACTAAGGTGCAGACACTTAACTATCCAAGCAGACTTAAATGATACGATGATCAAGACAAAGTCTGGACAGGATGATAGAAAAGGACGACTAAACCTTTACCAGAAACGGTACCAACCCTTTTTAGGTACCCTAGAAATGGGAGCGTACAATTGCCCTCTCCGATGATCTTGTCCTTGTCCTCCTTGATGGACTAAGCCATACCAACAAGTTGCTTATCCTTAAGCTCGCGTCCTTTATCCTTACTCTTATTATCCTTCCTTGTACCACGGCAACAGGTCTCTCGAGAACCACCTCCATCGTACGGGAAACACCTACGTATCTAGACAAAGATTAGTCATAGTTAGAACTACTGTGACCACAGATGGAGGAAAGAAAGGAAAGGAGATTCAATCAAGGGATCAAAGGATAATGCTAATGGCCTTGGGGGAATAGCCTTTTAAAACAAACTTTTCCTGAAAAATGCTTCTTTGTAAAACGGTTTCTCAAATAGTTTTCAGAAGGTTTTAAAAACTTTTACCCAGTCTGGTAACCTTTGGCTCTGATACCGAATGTAACACCCCACCTCCGCTAGGGTCACTCACAAAGGGAATGCACTAGGTTTGGTGAAGCATTATCGAGGTAAACATGCACAGAAATATTACAAGATAGAACATATATATATATATATAACAGCGGAAGTAAAACAAATTTTATTACCTTATAAAATAAGGTCTAAAGCCTTTTACATCAGAATACATCAAAACCTATCTTGCAATAATAAAGAAGCATAAAACCATTTCATAAATTATTCCCCAAGTAAACCCGTAAAGTATCCATAGCCAAGAAAAGTCCAAGCCATGCGTGATGACCTTCAAACAGAAGAAGTCCAAACTAACAATAGCATTTCCTCCCTATAACCTGAGGGGAAACGGAAGACAAGAGGCGAAACAAAACGGGGTCAGTCATAAAGACTGGTAAGCCCTATCTACTATCAGTATATAAACTAGTAAAGTTAACTGGCATGAGGAACTGAGATGAACATAAGTATGATGACAAGATAGATAAGCTAAACCAAAATAACAGGATGCACTACTGTACCAAGATACACGAGTGTGTCATGATAAACTACGGTGTCAAGATAAATCAAGGTATCACATTATCAGGTTTCTATCAAGTATACTATCCAAAGGTATTTATCCTGTATAACATCCCACGGTATCTATCATGTATATTTCCCCTAGTTCTAACATGTATATTTGCTCTGCACCTCTCGTACTAGTATCCCAACCCGCGTCATGTGTTAACTATGAATGTCCCTTGCCCAATGTCATGTAATGGTCCATGTCAACCTAATATATAGAATATGTAGGTTTTCCCAACTCGTATGTTTCTTTCCATGTATAAGTTCAGTCCTTTGCCGTAGGCAATACGGGCTTTCCCAGGTAAACGTTTTATCCTTGAAGTTATTCTGGACTGCTATCCTTGATCTAGTTATGTTTTCTTACCATGAACTATCGCGGGTCCACTTAGGATTTATGCCACCTAGGACCACTAGGGATTATGCTACCTAATGAACATTTCCGTGTCTCGGTTTGGGTTCAGCCACCTAGGGCCACTAGGGATTATGCCACCCGTCAACCGCGCCCTTTATCCCACGTATGTATCGTGAATCGTTTTCCATGTCTAGATGCACATGTTCCTCAATGTGCCATCCGAGTTCCGTGCCAGGGCAAATCAAGAAATACAGAACTCGGTCGGGTGCTTTAAGTCGTTTGTTGATGCAGATATCAAGGTCTGTTTTTGTACCCGTGGCTATGGTCCCACGTGAGCCCTCCCTCAACTACTGAAAGGCAATCCAAGAAAAATCATGTATGAGAACTACACTAAGGCCCATCGATGCCCACTTCCAGATAGCCAACCTCACCCATAACTTGATAGCTAGTATATGGTCTTTTGGGAGTTCCCTGCCTTTCCGTACGTACACGATTGACTAAAGATGGTAGGTAGTCGGCGACATGCTATCCCGGGGCAAAATCAAGTATCGTCGACTCCACGCTAATCCATCCCAGTCTTTAGGTCGCTCGCATAGCAACCAAGGCATACTCTTGGATCTTCTAGCGTAGACCTTAACCCCTGTGAGGCCGGGTTTCATGGACCACTTGCCACCTCACAGAGGGATACCAAGAGTACCCTCACGTTCCCCGAAGCTTTCGCTTCGTCACCCAGTCCGCTGGAGCTTTTATCCAAGCCAGATAACTTGCTCCCCCTTGTATACTAAGCGATGACCTACCGTACCAGGTTACTCATCTCTTTATGAACTATTCCCATGTCCTTAGCTAAGAATTATTACTTAGTTACCCTTACTAAGGTTTACCACTTAGCCCCTCTTTCCGCTATCCTTGTTAACTACGATTTCCAACCTAGTCCTTTGAGCTAGGGTTTTGTCAAATAGGTTAAGTGTTGTTATCCAAGTTCGTGACTTGACCCGCCTACAAATCATGCCAAGATTGGCTAAGTACTCAAGTTCAAGGCTTAGCCCTACAAGTTGGTTAAGTGTACCAAGAAGCTCATGACTTAACCCTATCAAGTCAAATTGGTTAAGTATTTATTTGCCTTAACCCTATCAGATTTTCATGTTAGATTGATTAAGCATGGATTATCTTAATCCCATCAGATTATCGAGTCGGATTGGTTAAGTATGGGTTAGCTTAACCCCATCCACTAATCGTATTACAATGGTTAAGCCTAATCTTAAAAGGTCTTGTGACTTAACCCTTATCAGGTCCACCTATTAGATTTGTTAAGTATAGGTTACTTAACCTCATCAAATCATCACGTATAATTGGTTAGGTATAAGTTACTTAACCCCATTAAATTATCATGTTAAATTGGTTAAGTATTGGTTACTTAACCCCATTGAATAACCAAGTTTAGATTGGTTAAGTGTTTAACTTAACCCCATCGAATTCCCGTGTTTAGATTAGTTAAGTATAGATTACTTAACCCCATCTAATTACCGTGTTTAGATTAGTTAAGTCTTAGTTACTTAACCCCATCTAATTACCGTGTTTAGATTAGTTAAGTCTTAGTTACTTAACCCCATCTAATTACCGTGTTTAGATTAGTTAAGCGTAAATTACTTAACCCCATCCCCTATCGGTTAAGTGTCATTAGTCAAATTTACTTAACCTTATCATGTGGCATTAATTTAATTAATGCACTCTCAACCTCTCACATTAGACTTTGTTATGGTTACTAGTTAAGCCGGGCGGGTCCGCGTAGATTTACACCACAACCTAGTCTAACCTCGGGTCTTAAGCACGACATGACCAACTTCTCACATTGGATCCTATTGTTTGTAGCCACTAGTTAAGCCGGGCGGGTCCGGGTAGATTTATGCTACAAACTCAACCCAACCTCGAGTTGGCCATTTTCATGTTTGGTCTAGTGTCTTGTTACACTTACAACCCATACGTGTCAAGTTTCCAAGTCCCATGCTCATAGCCAAAGTTACATGTTGTCACGTTTATACCAACTTACCCAAATCATGTTTCATGTCATTAAAGTTTCCCCATAACCTAACCCCAACGCTTTTAAACTCGCATATACATTCACAACAACGCATAATGGATTTAAAGAAGGAACTTGGCAAAGGCATGACAAAAAGGGTATAAGGCCACAAGTTAAACATGGTGGAAATGAGGCATAAATGTGCTCACAAACTTGCATGTTACATTGTCAAGCCTCAAAAACATGCATAACATTGAAACTTGGCAAATAGGTGATACATGGTCATAGATGACATGAAATGATGACAAGTAACTCGCACATAACATCACATAAGGGTTATGACTTCATATGCAAGTTAACCTAAAGGTTATGAGGGTTCTCATGTTGCATAATGCAACATTTCAACACAAAGGTTATAGCTTTTAACCCACAAGATCAAGGTAATGACTTTATAGACTTGCATAACATGATAGCATGTATCATACTTAATGATCAAACCCAAACTTGCAACATTCATTTAACTTTATAGTTAATATCTAAGAGTAGGAGGGGGCTTACAATGCTATGAAGGCACAAATCAACATATAAAACAAAGATTGAGACGAAGCCATTCATGCTATCACCCAAAAACCCCAAAAGAACAAGCTCCAAATGAAACCCTTGAGCAAATATCAATATAAATCCTTGCTTTGAAGAAGAAAGGTTTCAACTTTGGCTTTGAATGAAGCTTATGAGCTCTCATGCAAGATCCTTGCTTTTTGGTCAAGTAAAGGTTGCAACTTTGGCTAGAATGCAACTTATGAACTCTCATACAAACATGAAATCACTCAAATGATCATAGAATCTCTCATGAATGAAGAAAAGAGGCTCCTTTACTTTGAAACTAGCTTAGAACACTTAAGCTATCATGAAGAAGAAGATGGAGGCCATGGGTTGAAGTGGAGGCCATGACGAGGAATCATTTTGGCATAGTTTAGTTGTAGGATCAATTTATGAGGGTTTTAGGAGAGGGTTAGGGGTCTTTTTATAGAAAACTAGGATAGTTTTAGGCCGTAGGATAAACCCTAGTTTAGATCCTAGCCATCCAAAGCATGTCTTGGGGAAGAAGTCAAGTCTGAAAAATGGAGTGGTGTCTTAACCAGGCCTAAAAATGGAGTGGTGTCTTAATTGGGCTGAATTTCAAATCTGTTTTCGGATTTGAATTTTCGTGAAACTTTGCGAGGCCATATCTCAGTCATACGAACTCCGATTTACGAGATTTCGGACTCTATTTCGCGTATTTTTCCGAGATGAACGCAATGGCGCAACCCGTTTATCCTGATTCGGGTTTTATAATTAAATTCTGCCTTGATTCTTGTCTTAACACGTTGTTAAAATTCGGGTTGCTACACATTCTCTTTATATGACTTGGTTTATTGCAGTTATAACATCGATTGTCATTTCTTCCTGAACTTCCTTGGTTATTTCTTTGAAAGTTATTTCTTCTTCTGTACCTCGGAAATTTTCTGAAATGTCTTGTCATTAAGGTTGTTTCTTCATCGTCTTCACTACTTGAATCAGAATAATTTGTTGTTTCTTTAAATGCTATGGATTTCTTTTTAGTTGGCTTATTTTCCTTTCTTTATTTGTAATTGGACTTCAAAAGACATCAGCTTTCCAATTAATTCCTCAATTTTCATTTCACTGACATTATAGGTTCCTTCAATCAATGTTTTCTGATCCCATTCTGAAGTCAATGAACTCGATATTTTTTGACTTAATCTTCTTCTGAATAAGTTTTTCCTAGTGCTATTAATGCACTATCTCTTGGAATCTGCATCACATATCGGAGATAGATTCATTCTCGTACATTTTGAATAACTCAAACTGATTAATTAGTATCGATATCTTAGTTTGTTTAGCTTTATTGGTTCCTTCATGAGTAACTTGTAAAGTTCACCATATTTCATAAGCAGATTTACAAACTGATAATCTATTAAATTCATTTCTATCTAATGAATAGAATAACATATTCATGGCTTTAGAATTGCTTTGTGCAGCAGCCATTTTTCATTAGTCCATTGTGCAAAATTAGTTGTGGGTTCTACATATTCAATTTGTGTGATATTCCATGTGTCTAACCCTACTGACTATAAATATATTTTCACTCTATGTGCCCAATATGAATAATTAATGCTAGTAAACAGTGGTGGTCTAATAGTGGATTCAACGTCTACAAAAGAACTATCATTACTAGTGTTGATTGTCATTTAATATTTTCAAAAATCAGATTATGAACTTTTTGAAAACCTTGCTCTAATACCAATTGTTAGGGAATGAGGAATGCGGATCTTAAGGCAAGACTAACACTAGAGGGGGATGAATAGTGTTTATAAGGAATTTATGAAAATCTAAATCTACTATATGAATTACACACACTAGAGATGATTACAGACATAGAATAAAAAACGCAGAAATAAACAAAAATAAAATGCAGAAAAGGAAAGAACACAATGGATTTTATACTGGTTTGGGTTACTCTTACGTCCAGTCCCACGCAACGCTGGATTGCGCGGAGTTTTATTACTATATCAATATCCAATTATAGTCCCCTTGATTTCCTGGCTACATGGTTAACACCGCTCCAACCACTCTTGATTTCATGGCTACAAGATTACCACCGTTCCCTTTCCTTGAATTCAAGGCTACAAGAAACACACACTTTCCTAAACACTTCCCAAATGATTGCAATAGCCCTATAACTCTTCAATAGCACTTCAATTTAGAGAGTAATGAGTAGAGAGTGAGAAAAGGAGAAGTTTTATGTAATTAGAATAGAAATCGACAAAGTAGAAATGTAGAAACAAATAAAATAAGAAATATTAATGGAGGGATGAAGAAGGGTGAAGATGGAGAAGAAAAATGGTTAAAAAATTGAATTCAACCCTTATTTATAAGATTGAAAGGTTGCAACGCTTCTAGAATATTACAAATAATGAAAAGATACTTCCTTTGAAAATTGGAAAAATAACAATTGTATATCGACATATACATACTTAAAATATTTGAATTTTGAATAATTTCAAGTGTTTAAATATACATACTGTTCTGGAAATTATTGGATTAAAACATAATGATATAAATGAGTATTATAAAGTATAAAATCATATGGAAATATAAATACGAATTACATAAATATATTTATAAAATTATAAGGTTTAAAACTATATAAATATAAAACTATAAAAGTATATAACTATATATAAACTTTAAAACTTTATATTTGAAATCACAAGTAAGATAGAAAAACTATTTGAAATTTGAATTTGAATTTTAAAAACCAGAATTTTGAAGAACAAAATTTGAACCTAGAGTGCTACTCAGAGTCTTACATATAAACTAGATTCTATTACTCTATTTGTCTTGAACTCTTGAAATCTTGATAACTTGATTACTCATGAGTATGGAATCTTCTCTGAATCTCTTGAAACTCCAAAACTGTACAGTCTTCAGTATTGATCCTATATATAAATCCTACATATACATGTATATATATTCTAGACAAAAATGTTAGTATATATTTTATAATAAATGATAATTTAAATAAGGTTTTTATCATCAAAACTCCATTCTCCAGCAGAAGCCTGCCCGGAACTGCCCGACAAATCTAGCATTTACAAGTGGTCGACTTATTGTGAGATATGTAGTGTGTGTGTGTATATGTATATATATTTTTGTGTGTGCGAAGTAGGTCTGCCTTGGGAATGGTATTTAGTAGTTGACCTGCCTCTTGCTGGGTATTAAGTGGTTAGGACAAGGTTGTTCCTAAGGTTGACTCCCTGGTTCAGAGCCCAAGTCATAGTGTAACACCCCGTAATTCGGTTAATATCAATATTCACAAATTAAAGAATAACTAATCTCAGACGTGAGAATTGTGGGAAACGGGTTGCGCCATTGTGTTCGTCTCGGAATTCTGGTCGAAATAGAGTCCAAGTTTGCGTGAATTGGACTTCGTATGAAGAAGTTATGGCCATCGGAAGTTTCAGAAAATTCAAAACAGCTCGCAGGAAATTCAAAATTCAAACTGAAAGTGCTGAAGCGGGATGGGCGGGAATTTTCCCGCCCAGTCAGGTCGACTGGGGGGTCGACACTAGTGTCGACCTACCCCCCCTCCCCCCCTCCAGGTCGACTATGGTGTCGACCTGGGTCTAGCGGCTAGGGTTTTTGACTGAGCCTGTTTTTGACTGAGTAATGACCCATTAGGGTTTTGACCTAATCTGGTTGGCTGGGATTAGTCCTGAATTGATCTGACGGTCTAAATAAACTCTAAACTCTATAAATACCTAGGTAGTCTCTCACCCTAATTCATAAGAAAAATAGAATAGCTACCATCATACCGCCGCCATGGAACTCAGTGGAGCCGCCGCCAACTAAGAAGGAAGAAAAGCTAATCCAATTCTAGTTCTACTTAACTCTAAAGCGAATAAAGACTCTCTTTTCTTCTCTAATTTGTGAGTATGATAGTCTTAACAAGATTATTATCATTTTAATTAGGTTAAGTCATGAATGGATTATGAGTAGATGATGTGAATTGTCGTATATGTTGTTGTAAACCTTATACTATCATGTGTGTTATTAATTCTATGCTTTGTGATGAGGATATCCTATATGTTGTAAATCATGCTATGATGATGTTATGTATGTTGAAAGTTTCTATGCTAAGTTGTGATGAATCATACATGTTAAAAAGCCATGATGTTCCTATCTATGCTAGTTAGTTCATGTTAATTAAGTCATCATGTTTGGGCTATGTTGATCTATATGACAAGTCACATATGCAAGTTAGATTGATTAGAAAAGTTATGAACATATGCCATGACATCTATTATGACATCTGGAATTATGCTATGACATATGTGATATTCTATGCTAGTTCACACCATCATTATGTTGCCTAAAAACCCCAAATGCAAATTTATGTATATATTTGGGCTATGATCATATCATGTAAATTGTGACATTTAATAAGTTGACACCTTTTGATCCTTAACATGTGTAGTTTATGCAAGTTTCACCCCTATTATGATTAGATTTATTTTAATTGTCTATATGTTGTGATAATTTATCTTTGTGCTATGTGTTAGACTATTCAAGTCTAGCGTATATTATGCGTTGAATAAGCGAACGTATAAACGTGGGGTAGGGGTAATATTAAGGATTTAATAATAAGAAGTTGGGGTGCAATTGATATGATTTTGCATGCCATGAGTGGATGACCATAATTGAGTCAATTGTGGAAATCAATAAAAAGTGGACTTAATTAATAATTTGGATAGGGAATTATTAAAACTGGGGTAAAAGATTATAAGTGATAATCAATGCTTAGGACACGAGGTTGGACTCGTTTGTGACGTAAACCTTCCTGGACCCGCCCGGCAAATCCAGTGGTCACAAATGTCAGCCCAATGTGAGAGGTCCTAGGCCTAAACTAAAGCATAACAGTTGTAAAGACACGAGGTTAGACTCTTTTATGGTGTAAGACTGCCCGGACCCGCCCGGCAAATCCAGCTGCCATAAATGCCAGTCTAATGTGAGAGGTCTTTATGAGGTTATGGCCTGAATGAATTAAGAAATACTTAACCAGATAAACATGTAAAGTGGGACATGGGGGTTAAGTAGGTGCCTTGGGTGGTATGAGGAATCTAGTGGGTACCCTTAGTGGCATGTGAAATACGATTAGTAAGACTTAACCAAACACACATGTAAATGAACATGACTAAGAGGGTTAAGTGGGATATACTAGTGGACAAGCTTAGGTGGGTAGCTTGTGGGGGCCCATTTCAACCAGTATCCCAAACGTATCTTTGTGGGCTCGACCCAAGTCGAGGACGGGACACGCATACTGGGCTTGACTATAAAAGGCCAAAACGGGGAGCGGTGGCAATGCAAGTCCAACGGGTTTCATATGCGTGTGTGGACCCGGGCTGGTAGGTAAAACGTTGTTGCATCGTGTAGGTATAAGCCGTGCATCCTCAAGTTGTATCGGGTTGCCACTTTAGGGGAGTGATACACCCCACTGTGGGGCCAGCACGGGTATCTACGAGTAGGGAGCCGATTGAAAGTGGGTAGTGGGGTACACCTAGTGGAGATAGGGGCAGACGGCACCTATGTAGTCAGCTAGGGGAACGTAAGGCTATTTATATGTTTCTGTGTGAAGCAAGTGGGATCAACCTTTAGGGTGACTGGTGCGGTGCAGTGTAGTAATGTGCGGTGCAGTGTAGTAATTATTAGTTAGTAATTAGGTGTGCCTTTACCGTTATCTTAAACGCTATCTTTATCTTCCTAATAGTTCATAGACATTTACTTGTCTTCCAGTTTATGCCTTAGTCTAGTTATTTTGATAATAGTATTGTTAGAATTATCATACTCGCCAGACTTTATGTCTGACCCCCTCCATTTCTATCCTTTTTCCCCCTCCAGGTCCTCAGGTTGGGCCCAGCTCTAGTGGAGTTTGATTGGATTGCTTTATCTCTCTTGGAAAGCTTGGACCGTTGAAGTAAAGTCCAGCTTGTTATCTTCTTTAATGGCTATTGGTGTAATGGAATTATGTATTTTATTTTATCAAGATGGATAATGTACTTGACTCTGATTAATGGTTTTGTGATGTAATAAACATGTTTAATTTCCGCTGCAATAAAATGAAGTTTTAGATTTCCAAGTACTACTTGTTATCTGTCTTGTTGTAATTTTTCTGTTCTATATTCACTTATAACCTCCATGGAAGTTAATGCATTCCCTTTGTGAGTGTCATTAATGGACGTGGGGTGTTACACGTAGGACCCACCCTTTGAGGTTTTAAGTGGTTACTGGGTCCGCCTTTCTCTTATAAGGTATTGAATGGTCTTAATAAACAATAATGTATGAGCAGGGTAGTTCTCCAGGTAATGTCTTCTTCTTATATAAGAGCCTAGTGAGGGATGACCTAGGGATGGTTTATTTTAATGGCCTAAAGGAACCAACGTCTGAGGGAAGTATTAAGTGGCTAGGAGTTCACCCGTAGAAATAGCTAGATAGTAACAAGATGGTCCACCACGAAGGTCTTAAATAAAGTTTGTTCCTACCTAAACCTAGTATTAAGCAGACGTTGCTATTTTTGACCTACATGGAGAATATATATTTAATAACGATTGACGTAGGGATGAGGTATTAGATGGCTAGGGGTCCGCCATAGGGTATTAAGTGACTGTAGGGATGTCCACCCTTAATAAATTAGTAAATGGCCTTAAGTAACTAGGTATAGCCCGCCTCGTGGGGGTGTTAAGTGATTGTAAATATGTTCACCCTTAGATTAGTTCGTGGGGTATTAACCGACTGAAAGGATGTTCGCCCTTAGATTTACGTATGAGCCTTAAGTGTTTGTTATGATGTCTGCCTCATATGTTTTGTTCGGTATGTTTATTTGCGTAGACATAACATAAAGAATTTACACTGCGAAATATAAGAAATAATCATTCCTAAAATTATATGGTTCTCATTCACCAGAACTTTAAGTTCTTACCTCCCTCCTCTTGACATAAACAAGTTAGTCGGTGACGACCTTGGGTCAGTGATGATTGATGATTGCTTAGAGGTGAAGCCTTTTAGTGGATACTTAGTTATTTATGGTAGGATTACTATTATCATGGTTTTTCTCATTATGTATTTGGGATAACTATTGATGTACCTATTATCTACTGAGACTTGTTGTACTCGATGTTTACAGTTTTATTTATGATACATCTATTTTGAGATATTATATTTTATCCCTTCTGCTATATGAGATTCTGATTTCATTTAAATTGCCCTATGATATCTATTTTTATTATTTCCTTACATGAACTAACCATTTAGAATGGATCTAAGTTCTGATAGGCCTTTTTGGGTTGGAATTTAGGCCCATTCCAAGCGGTCTATTACATTTGGTATCAGAGCATAGTTTCCTGATTATGGGTAAATATACGTAAGAGAGACATATTTGTTATTTTAAAAGGTTTTCAAAACTATATATACATGTACTATACCCCAAAAACATACGAAATTATATTAGGCAATCTTATCTTTCTTCCCTTTTGGGCCTTAATACTATCTTAGGAAGTCCATTGAAGGGTTTTTCCTTTTTCCAATAGTAAAAAAGGTCAATGAACAGCCCGACAAGGGGAACTCAGCAAGGCTTCAGTGCTTTCCTGAGTGGTTCCAATAGTACCTAAGGATTGTGGAACATGTCCCTTCTACCTATCCTGCCCTAGGGGAACCAGCAGTTCTGCCCACTGAAGGAGCCCTCAACTTCCCTCGTCTTAGCAAAGATTTCGAGATTTTACTAGGCAAGCCATTTTTGGCAACTGAGAGTTTCCTTGAAGCTGAAGTATGGATAACCGAGTGTGAATGGATCTTTGAGGAAACCAGAAAGGACGACCAACTTATGCGTAGGGTAGCGGCTTGGCAATTGAAGGGAGAGGTCCTTGAATGGTGGAACATGATTTCTCAAGAGTATATGGGAAGAATGTTTACTTGGGAGGAGTTTAGGACCCATTTTGAGACTACATTCTTACCTAATGCTGAGATGTGTCTACAAATGGAAAAGTTTTTCAGTTGAAGCAAGGAGATCTTAGTCTAAGAAAGTATGTGGTGAAATTTATGGAATTATCCTAGTTTGGAAGAAGGTTAGTGGACATCCTTATGGATAAAGCCCTTAGGTTTGTTAAAGGATTGAATTCTCCGTTAAGGGAAATATTTTTACCTAGGTAACGTTTGGAGCTACGTTCGAAGCCCTTGTTGAGGCATATATCCTGTATACTACTGAGGAGGTTAAGGAAGTTAAGAGTAATAAGAGAGAAGGTACCTCTAATTCTGGGAAGAACAAAAAGAAAATTTTTTTGCTTAAGAAGAAGAAAGAAGGAAAAATTCAAAATGGAGGCAAAGGTGTGTTCAAGGTGCCACAGAAAAGGCTATAAAGCCAAGGAATGCAAAGTGAACTTAGCAAAGACGGAATTCAAAGGAAAATGCTTTAACTAGAATAAGGATGGGAACTTGGCAAGGAACTTCCCTAAGTCAAGAGTAGTGCATAGTGGACAAAACTATGCTCTGAAGGTAGCACCGATTAGAAGTCAACTCCCTAGAGATCAAGGATAACCTGCGTTGAAAGGTAGGTGTGAGCGTTTGGTTGGTTCGGTTTATCCGATAATGAAAATTGTCAAACCAAACTAAAACCGATAAAAATGAAAACCAAACCAAATTAAGTTTGGTTGGTTCGGTTGGTTATCCGATTTAACCGAACTAAAAATATTTTAGACCTTTTGATTGCAATATTAGCTATAATTTGGAATCTATCATAAGTACATGATTAGAGTTTTATTATTTATGATTCTTATGCTTTCTAAAAGTAATTTTGACACATGCATGATGATTAAAATTTACTTGGAGAATTAATATAACTTAAAATATTTATTATAATATTGATAATTTTAAAAATATAATAAAAGTTCGGTTAATTTGGTTGAACCGATAACCAAACTAAATATTTTGCTGAACCGATTACAAACCGATTTAGTTTCAAAAACAAACCAAACCGACCGAAATAAATTGGTTCGGTCGGTTTATTTGGTTTAACCAAATAATGCTCACCCCTATTGAAAGGTATAAATTCTATCCTAGGAATTTCATTGTGTACCCTATTTATTTCAAGAGCCAACCACTCCTTCATTGCTAGGAAGAATGTTAATTCTTTAAAACTTCCCTTATCCTTTGCTAGCCATCTAGTAGAGGTGTCTAACCCTAGCAGAAGGACTATGCAACTTTCACTTGTATGTAAAGACCTAACACTGGACTTTTGTGATGTTGACTTCTTTTGTGATGCGTATGTACTTGAATTCATGGAGTATGGTCTCATTTTTGGAATGGACTGGATATCATTTTATGGAGTTGTCCTAAACTGCGATAAAATAGTATTTTGCATGAGAAGCCGTGGAGACAGTAGCTTGGAAATCCCTTGCAGGACAGGGAATAGGGATTCAACCTTATTTTCCTTAAAATTTGATTTAGAAGGACCATCTTGAGTATTAATTGTAAGTGAGTTTACTAATGTCTTTGAGGAGGTCGTAGGACTCCCACCCCCGCCGAGAGATATCATTTAGGATAGATCTTGAGAAGTATGCAAAGCCTGTAACATTGCCTTTAAGGTGCATAGCTCCAAAGGAAATGAGAGAGCTTTTTAGGAGTACATCTAAGTGGGGTGCACCAATAGTGTTTGCCACAAAATTTGATTGATCTTTAAAGTTGTGTATGGAGTATAGGGAACTTAACAAGACTACTTAGAAGATTAGATACCCCTTACCGAGGATTGGTGATTTATTTGATCATTTTGGAGGAGTCCAAATATTTTCTCGGTTAGATCTGGCTATTGAATTTCACCAGTTGAGGATTTCAGACAAGAGTAAGCCTAAGACAGCATTTAGGACGCTGGATGGATTGTTTGAGTGGGAGGTTATGTCTTTTGGTTTGATGAATGCCCGCGCTTTCTTTGTAGATCTTATGAGCAGGGCATTTAGGGGCATACTCGATAAGATAGTGGTCATGTTTTTAGATGCCAATCTTGTCTTTTCCAAGGAGTTTAAGAAACATGAGGGCCTCTTAAGAAAAAGTCCTAGGAATTCTAAGGGAGAACCAACTTTAAGGTATAATTCTCGAAATGTCATTTTTGGAAGAGAGAAATGAAGTTTCTAGGGCGTATTGTTTTGGTAAAAGGATTAGCAGTCGACCCCGCTAAGGTAGATGCTATGCAGTTAAAGCCCCGCTAAAGGCCCATAATATCACTGCTATATCATGTAGCACTCTTCCATCGCTAAGCTATTTCAATTTAGACCAGAAGAATATTAGGTCCGCTTTAACCATACTATTTTCCAATGCATCCGCAAAGCAATGATTTTTATTATTCGCTTTAGCAATATTAATATATAGAGATTGATTTAACTAATTTTCTTTTAAGACAAACAAGAAAATTTGTTGCAAAAAGCTAAGTTTTAAGGCCTAAGTGCCCAATATATAGTAGAAATTAATTATAGAAATCATCTAGTGAGTATAACCACAATATTCTTCGATTTTGTAATGTAAGGTTGAATAATATTAGATTCTTCTACAAAGATCATGTAAGAACGATAGCCAACTAATTTTAAATATTCATTTTTTACATTTAATGAGCCCTTTCGCATATCCGCTTTATCCCTATATATCCCTACTTTATCCCTGCTACAAATTTTTACACCTCTGCTACTATGGAGCCACTAAGCGCTTTAATTGCATAGGGTAGAGGCTATTCAAGAGTGAAGGATACCCGCAATGTGACGGATGTTAGAAGTTTCCTTGGGTTAGCAGGCTACTATCGGAAGTTTATTAAGGACTCTGCGAGGATTGCAAACCCTCTAACCTAATTGACAAAAAAGGATCAAAAGTTTGTAAGAAGTGAGAAATGTAGTAAGAGGAATAGTTATGAACCCTATAGAACATCCCCATGGAGGTGGGGAAGGGAAAGCCTCAATTTATAGGGGGAAAAACCACAACTTCTTAGGGTTATCCTGCGCTTGGAAGAAGAATTCGGAAAAATAAAAAACATAGTGATAGTTTTCTTCTCGTCGCTATAAATAGGAATATTGAAAATCGAATTTTTTGTATTTGAAATATTGTGATGGACGAATGATGGGAATTGAAACCGCTGTGGTGTATTCATAATCCATTTCCTTGATCCACATGGCTGCATCTGCCATTTCCTATGAGAGATTGAAGGGTTCTATCATGAGTGTGCCTATTCTTATTATTCCAAATAGAGCAAAGATGTTCACAGTTTCCACTGATACTTGTAGGAACGATTTAGGTGCGGTACTAATGCAGGAGGGTAAAGTAGCTGCCTATGCAAGTAGAAAACTTAAGGACCATGAGAAAAGGTAATCCCGTTCATGACTTAGAGTTAGCAGTTGTGGCTTTTGCCTAAAAGTTGTGGATACATTACCTTCTAGGAGAGAAGTTTGAGCTATTCACCAACCATAAGTCTAATATATATTTGTTTTCTTGGTGAGATTTGAACCTTTGACATCAGTGATGAATTAAATACCTAGTATCATTTGATTTTACCATTCCATATACCCCTGGGAAAGGTAATTTCGTGGTTGATGCTTTGAGCTAGAGGCATGCTATCCCTAAAGCAATCACCGAGTGGAAGTAGTTAGAGTTTCTCTCTAGTTTTAGTTTGCAGCCTCCATTTGAGGCAGCTTAAGGTATTCTTAGAGTTATGGAGGCAAGACCATTTCTGATGGAAAGAACTAAGAATGAGTAAAACCATGATGATGAGTTGAGGTCATTAAAGGAAAAGATTTCTAAAGGAGAATCTTTTCCCCATTCGAATAGATATGTTGTGGATAGTAATGGCAGTTTAAGGAGAGATAGTTGACTTTGTGTCCCTAGGAGTGTAGACCTTTGGAAGGAGATTCTTGAGGAGTGTCATAGGTCAAGAATGACCGTGCGTCATGGAGGAGACAAAATTCTTAAGGACATGAAGAGAATATTTTATTGGGAAAGAATGAAAAAAGATATTATAGAGTTTGTCTGTAAATGTTTGACCTGCCAAAAACTCAAAAAAGAGCAAGGCAAGCCTGGAGGACTTTTGTTACCCTTAGAGATTCTCACTTGGAAATGGGAACACATTTCTATGGATTTTATAGATGGACATCCTGGGAGTTAGAAGGTGAATGAATCCATTTGGGTCATTGTGGATCGGTTAACGAAGAGCGCCCATTTTACTCCAGTTAAGAAAAATAGGACCGCTGCTTTATTAGCTCAGTTATATGTCAAGGAGATTATTCGATTGCGTGGGACTCCTATTATAGTAGTTAGTGATAAGTACCCATTGTTTACTAGTGAATTTTGGAAGAGCCTTCAAGAATCTTTAGGGATGACATTAAGTTTGAATACATCCTATCATCCGCAAACTGATGGTTAGGCAGAGATACTAAACAAAGTTCTACAGGATCTTTTTAGAGCCTATTTCATCGATTTTAGAGGATCTTGGCAGCAGCACTTACCATTGGTCGAGTTTTCTTACAACAACAGTTACTAAGCAACGATTAGTATGGCCCCTTATGAAGTATTGTACAGGTGTTTATGCAAATCTCCTACTTGTTGGTGGGCAACTACCAACAAGGTTTTACTCGGATTAGAACTTATCTGTGAATAAATCTAGATTATCGCTTTAGTTCGGCAAAGAATGAAGGCTACCCAAGAGCGATATAAGTCATAATGAGTTTAGTGTTAGAGATATGGTGTTTGTTAAAGTTTCTCCTCTTAAGAAGACAATCCAGTTTGGAAGAACTGGGAAGTTGGCTCCTAGGTTTATTGGGCCTTTTAGGGTTAGGGATAGGACTGGGGAGATGACTTATCGTGTGGATCTTATAGGGGAAGAATGTAACACCCGTAAAATAAACCTAAAATAGACATAAGGTAATTTAACTTGAAATAAATAATAATATAGAGTAATAAGTTAATGGACTAAAATGAAAATTTTAATAATTGGGTACTGGACCACGAGAGTATTTCTATTGCATTCATGTCGAGATTCTGATCTACTTTCATATATTATTTACTAAAAGTGGAGTCTATAAGTAAAATATATTAATAAAACAAGTTCTACGTAAATATTAATACACAAAGTTTGAAATTCAAATTGATTATATATATGGAATATATTAATTACGGATGGCATGAAAAGAATATTTCAAGTGAATTTGAAATTATGTGCATATATTTATACGCAAAAGAGGACAAAGATAATTAGTCTAAGAAAATAAATATTCATAATTTATAATAAGCAATACTGATGAAGAAATAAATTCTCCCAACTAACCCAAAAGGGGAGTCGACCGCCCTCTTGGGTATAGAGGTGGGGAGAGTGTGTTTTGTTAGGGAGTTTTATACAAATTTGCACCAGTTGGACCGTCCAGATGTAATCTAAATAATTTAATGGTCTACACTTAGACTTGCAACTATAAAAAGAGCTCTTTAGTCACACTCAAACCCTATTCTCATTCCTTTCTATGCCTCCATTATGTCCTTCTACCATTGCTAATTCTAGAGATAAGGTTAGATTTCTCTAACCTCAATTCTATCCTCTTTATTCTAAGAATTATATATATTTAAGAATTCTAGAAATTAATTTTTATGTATATAAGACTCTGATTCACTTTATTCTTATATATATTAATAGAAGGATTGGGGGCACGATTACGAAGGATGGATCCAAATCTAATTCTACATCCATCTTGTTATTTCTCAAATCACTGTGAGTGGAAACCCTATAAGTTATATTTCTTATCTTTTGTAGTTTAGATTTGGAATATTGTGCCTATATGGGATTTGGATTCATGATAATATAATGCTAGAAACCCTCCGAAATCTATATTTTATTTATCACTAATTGGCCAATAAAAGGTATTGTGTTTGGGTTTGTGTTATTTGGATAATGGAAATTTAGGCTTAGGATGTTGTGAACTCTTAGTTTACGTTTGTGATTCACTTAATTCTTATTTCTGCATTCATACATTTTTGTGTTCTAAAAACACGAGACTTGTATATTGCAAATTAATAGGTTTAAACATCTATTTCAAATAGATTGGTTTGAACGTATTATTTGCAATATATTATCTTAAGTTTTTGCATACAATATAAATGTAAAAGTGAAGCAACGCCAAAAGCAAAGATATTTCATATATACATATATATATATATATATATATATATATATGGGATATATTACATCTTGTCTATATTTCTATTGTCTAAATAACTATTCGTGCCTAGACTGCAAGTTTTATTCATATATGTGGTTATCTCCCTTTTTATCATAATTTGTGAATATGCATGTTGGACCATGTTAATTGATAGGGAAATTGACTTGTACACCATAGTTGTAATTGTTAGGATTGATGTTTCTAACGTGGTTAGGTCGTTATCTCATTCACATAATTTCCACCTATATATATAGTGTAATTAAACATAATATTAATGCATATTAAGTGTGCGTGCTAAATACGTTTAAAATTTATGTAATATAATTTGAATGTCCCCATGGGAATTTATTTATGTATGTTTGTGAGTTAATGGCTTTAATTATAATTAATGACACACAAACACGAGGTTAACCAATACTTATAGTAGAAGCCTGCCCAGAATCGACCGACATATCTAGCAACTACAAGTAAGACTGATTAATGTGAGAGGTCGAGGTGCCATGCACCATTATAATTATTATATTATGATACGAGGTTAGGCCTAACTTGTAGTAGAAGCCTGGCAGGAACCGCCTGGAAAATCCAGCATCTACAAATGGTCGACTTAATGTAAGATATGTAGTGAGTGTGTGTGTGTGTGTATATATATATGTGTGTGTGTGTGTGTGTGTGTGTGTGTGTGTGTGCGTGTGTGAAGTTGGCCTGTCTTAGGAATGGTATTAAGTGGCAGACCTGCTTCTTGTTGGGTATTATGTGGTTAAGACTAGGTTCGTTCCTAAAGTTCATTCCTTAGTTCAGGACCCATGTCATAGGACAGACCTTCGAGATTTTAAGTGGTTATTGGGTCCGCCTTTCTCTTATAGGGTATTAAATGGTCTTAATAGGCGATAACGTATGAGTAAGGTAGTTCTTCATGTAATGTATGCTTCTTATATAGGGGCTTAGTGAGGGCTGACCTAGTGATGATTTATATTAATAGCCTAAAGGAACCACCATCTAAGGGAAGTATTAAGTGGCTAGGAGTTCATCCGTATGGACGGCTAAATAGTAACGAGATGGTCCGCCGGGAAGGTCTTACATGAAGTTGTGTTCCTACCTAAACCTTGTATTAAGTGGTCGTTACTATTTCTCGACCTATAAGGAGAGTATATTTCTAATAACGGTTGACGTTAGGGACGAGGTCTTAAATGGCCAGGTGTTAGACCAAAAAATGGTCCTAACACCCAAATCGTCGCATTTTGAGCATAGGATATGAAGAAATAACTGGAAAATAGAGAAAAAAGCAAGACAACGAGATTTTTATAGTGGTTCGGCGTTAACGAGCCTACGTCCACTTCATATTTTCTCATTTCACTCATAGATTACAATTACAATGAATATTGTCCTTCGATCACTTGAGTTCAATGAATAATTCTCTCTGAATCCATTGAATTTATTGAGGAAGATAGTGGTTATTCATGGAGAAGTGTTGGCCATGGCAGCCATGGATGAGGAGATGCCAAAAGTCCCTTGAAAATGCCCTCTGGAGGTGTATTTATAGCTGTAGGAGAGCTTCTGGGATGACTGGTTCGTGCTGGGGTACGTGGCATGCGATCCGGAAAAGTAGGAGATCGAATAGCCTTAAGAATAGGTCAAAACAGTGCATGTATCTGCAGGTTCGGCGATCGGTTCGTGGGTCTGGGATCGGTTCGTGATATGGGCTCGGTTCGTGATATGGGCTTCACGATCTGAGGCTTGGTTGCGAGCTGGAGTGGACGGATCGTGGCTTGAGGACGCTCCGCGAACAGAGGAGGCGATCCGATCCAGTATCCACGATCCACGGTACGCGATCCGACCAGGAATGACACGAGTTGATGCTAATCTGGACCCGTTCACGGAAACGGGCATAACTTTCAAACCGTAAGTCCGATTGAGCCGAACCAAAGCTCAAACTGAAGCTTATTCAGAGGGCTACAAGTTTATGATGTGAATAGATCCAAATGAGGTCGTTTGATAAGGGTTTCGGACCAGTTTATACTGGTGTTGTGATTTTTAACAAACTGCCTTGTGTCTTCTGACGATGCCTCTAATGTCAGAGAGTGATGTTATCCAGAGATTCCATATGAGGCAGCATTTACCCAGAGGTGTGTCAACACGATCTTTGCTTTGGGTAGCCTGGTCACAAAGCAGGCTAACATTTTGCCCCCCAAAGTACATCTTATCGAAGATGAGATGTGGTTTGAATATGTTGAGGTAAATCTCTCTGGAACGTCATTTATCCTTGAGAAGGCTTTATCCAGTTGTTGCATTGCTTCCATTGGAGCTAGTCAGGCCAAGTTCAAAAAGTCATGCTAAACCGTTGGCTCCCGAGCGTGATTCTACATGCACAGATCGTTGCCAAACAACGGCATCATTCCACACAAGTCATGCGCATGGTAGGATCGATCTTTCTTTTATATATGAGTCAATGTATGGAATAGCCACCCGAATAATGGAGTGTTTCAAGAATCTTCGGGCTCTAAGCTACCATCTGGACCATTGGGATGGAGCACGCCAAAATCATCATACGAATTTGTCATTTGTACTCAAGTTTGGACTAGCCTGATATCTTGATATTGATTCAGGATCTTAAAATCGCATTGAATCGTAAAAGTAAGGAATTCAAAAGCCATGATCACTCTGGATCGTAGTCGAGAGACTCCACAATTGTTACGGATCATTTCTTAATCCAATATTCACATATGAAGCAGGCAGTAAGGGATGTTGTTAAAATTATATGGACCAGTGCCTATAGGATCGTCACCATCGCAACGTAGTAGATAGGTTTGCCACTCCTTCCATTCGATTTAGTTTGAGTCTTTAAGTTCACATTTGATCCACAAGCTAGCTCGCTTGGTCGGCAAAGATGAGTAAGGTTGTACTCCGGAGGCATGACATACATGTTTTGAATCCCATTTCATGCCTGGATTGTCTTTAAAGTTAGTCTATGAACCGACGCTTGCGCTCTCAGTGCCATCGGAGGACAAGCAAGGTCAGTATTTATGCCCCCAGTATCGATGGGGGTTGAGTTGAGTCAATAAGGCATTTAGTCTTGAAGATTTTATACTTCCTGTCATTGCATCTGGTAAGAGTTGCAGGTTCAGCAATCTTAGTCCACCCAGATCATTCTGTACTGTTTCTCAATTTAGCAAAAATCGGAATTGTATATGCGAAGGGTTGAACCACATTTGCTTTGATATCATCTCTTCTCTTTAGTCAGATAGTGAGGATTGCCTCATCGGGCATCAGCGACTTCGGTTACTCTCATCAGATCAGTTGTGGAGTTAAGTAAGGTTGTTGAATGCGAGTGAATAAATGTCGTTATGAAGTTAGTTGGGCCCCTCCGTTTATGCTTCGGCATAGTCCGAAATGGTTATCACAGTCTTATTGAGTCTCCTTCTCATACTCGGTTCAATTGTGCTTGACAAACAAGATCATGGGCTCAATAAGTGGTATAGGTTCTCTTTGTAACTGCACATTTTTGTCATTCTTTTCCGGGGCTTTTCCTTTGTCCTCACCGTTTCAGGAATTGAAAGGTGCTCTATTCTTTAGTCGGAAAAGCATCTTGGTCATTCGTCTCGACGTTAACACTTTTTTTTGTCATAAAGGTCTATCCACCTCAGGGTTGAATTCGTCAGAGCCTCTGAGGAAGTCTCGTTGTGGTGAAGCATTGAAATATGTGGGAACAAGAGGATATTCTAATGTCCCATGTGAAGAGGCTATGATTGTCGTTACCTACATCATCTTGAGAAGAAAAGCTTCTTGAGAGGTGCCGAATCAAACTAGCGAGTAGGTTGCCATCAAAGAATTGATGCATATTATCAAGATCCTGGCTGGTGCCCCCAGCATCGAATCTGAGATTACAAAGGGGGTCTTTGCTGATTTCTTGTTTCCACGTCGATATTGCCCCCGGGTCATGGTTTGAGTCATTCGACCTGACCGGGTTCCTGTTTTTCGAGTTGTTGCGTTCTTTCTTGGAGCTGAGTATGAAATGTCGCTTGAGTATTCATTCGAGTTGGAACTAATGCTGGTCGTGCATGACCTGAGCTTGTTGCGATCCTTGTATTTTCATCTGGGTTATTGCAGGTAGTTGTTCCATTGCCCGTGTTTCCATCCATGATGTTATGAATCGAAGCTGCATGCTGCATGCCTGCTGATTGGTTTGTGTTCAACCCAAGCTGATGGTTGATATCTGACTATGCCTAGTTCGTCATTACTTGAACTTCAATTTTATCATTTCCAGCGAATTGATGATTGTTGCTTGGCCTTCCAGTTCAGTGCTGGCGCCCTCACCCTCGGGGGTTTGTTCTGAGTAGCGGACTTCAAATCCATACCTTTCATACTCCCTCTTCGCATCATGAGTTAGAGTTGGGTGAAAATCGATTTGTTGGTACGAAATCCACGCTAATCTTTTGTCCTTTATCCAGGCTCTGAGGATCGGCGTCAAACGACGAAAGGTTAGACTGTGATCGTCCCGAGTGTTCCGGCTTGCCTCCTGCGTCAAGGGAAAGGTCGGAGATACGATGGTGTGTCACATCTAACGGTTGCATGAGATGTATCTAGTCTCATCTGAGCTTTCGAGTCTGGAAGTAGGTTAGGACCAAAAAACGTTCTCTTTGCATTTGTTTCCTAGTCCTCAAAGAGCCTGTCAAGATCACAACATAAGTCAAATACAGGCATATAAGCTATGTCTTCTGTAAATATTTTCAATAGTCATGCCCCCAATCATAGGGTAAATGTGAAAGACATGCGGTCGGATCACTTCCCTTTTGAATTCAGACATGTAAACATGAGGAGAGGAAGTTACTTTCAGTCTGACCCCCGAAACTCCGACGGGGTAAGAGTTCTTGTGGCGCTAAGTCTCTAGCGCCTTTATACTCTCCCGATCCTTCAGCAGGTTAGAGTTCGAGTGGTGCTAAGTCTCTAGCGCCTTTATACTCTCCCGTCCAAGCTCTGAGGACAGAAATCAAGCGGTGAAGAGTCAGATTGTAGTCGCCTCGAGTGCTCCCGTTTGCTCTTTGCATCAAGGGAAATGTCGGGAACGAAATGGTTGCATCATGTTCAATTATTACATGGGATATATCCAGCCTTATCTGAGCTTCTTGTTCTGGAAGTAAGTTGGGATGAGCAGATGGACGTTCTCTTTTCATCTGCTTTCTGGTCTTCAAGGGGCCTACATCATCCTTCTGGATGCGACCCTTTGTTCATTTTCCATTAGCATGTTGCCATTGTTGCGAATGAGGCCCTCGCGTTCTTGACTAGTTATCTTTTGTAAACCTGCGTTTAGTAATAAAATTTTTGTTTCTTTCGCATTGTCTTGTACCTGCGAATGGGCAAATAAGTCATGAAGCGCTATAAGTAGTCAATGCAATTATAAATGAAAATGCACTAAAGTAATATGTGTGTATAGTTATGCTTCCAATCAATCATTAACTTAGTGCCTGTCCAGGGCTTTGTTGAGGATTGATTAGGATCTTATTTGTTTTGCCCCCATGTCTGGGCATGGAGGATTCAGGCTCAAAGCTCAGTTAATCCCCCGACACTCCGGCGGGGTAGGAGCCCTCGTGGCGCTAAGTCTCTGGCGCCTTTATACTCTCTCTGGAGTTTAAACTCAGCGGTTCCCCGATCCTTCAGCGGGGTAGGAGTTCTAGTTCGTTTCATGGTATGCTCAACGATCCTTCAGCGGAGCAGAAATTATGGGGGGTGCTGAGTCTCCAGCACATTTCTCAGCGCTCAATCAGAGGGCTTTTATACTCATTCTCAACTCTGGAGAATTAGAGTTCGAGCTCAGCAGTTCCGTCGCTCCCCGATCCTTCAGCGGGGTAGGAGCTCTTTCTCAGCGCTCAATCGGAGACGCTTTTATACTCATTCTCAACTCTGGAGAATTAGAGTTCGAGCTCAGCAGTTCCGTCGCTCCCCGATCCTTCAGCGGGGTAGGAGCTCTTTCTCAGCGCTCAATCGGAGACGCTTTTATACTCTCCTGGCAGTCGCCGAGGTTAGAGTTTTGCTCAGGCGGCTCCGATCATGGTACACCGCCACGCCTTGTAGACGTCATCTTCGCATCCTTTATACTCTCTCTCGGCTCTGGAGAGTTAGAGTCACGGATCAAGCGGTCTGCAATCTTGCATGCCCATCGAACTCGTCCTAGGTTTATATTTTAATGCAATATCTGAGGATTAAAACCAGTCGGACGAACAGTTGGAGCATTTGCCAAGGCTTTGAGTTCCTCCGAACAGTCTACGGGAGGAATGGTTGGCACCTGACTTCGGGTACCTGCATTATTCATATCGCATGAGTTAGTCATGTCAATAACTCGAAAAGCATGTGAAAGTAAATTGCATGATTGAAAAGTGAGCATATCAAGGGGCAGTGCCGCCTCCTTTATTCAGATTCGTGCGATTCAGTGGCGTCGAGGACAGGATCGAGCCATATGGGCGGTCACACTGCGTTCTTCTGGAGTCGGACTACGACTTTGCGATTCAATGATTTATGTACGATTGTTTTTTTTTTCTGCCACGCGTGAGCCAAGGATTGGATGGTCATTCTAGATCCACCTTGAGCTATATGATTTTCTTTAGATGGAGGACGTGGTTTTGTAGACAAGCAGTTCAATCGAGCTCGTTATGGTTCTGTTCCATAATCACATATGCGGGTGTCAGAAATCTGATCGGTATCAAATCCGGGGTACCTACACCATCCACATATTAGTTCATCTGAGTTAACTACATCAATAACTCATAAATCATGCAAATATAAGAGTCATGGTTATAGAATAATCCTGTTAAAGGAATGAGTATCATTCTGAGTGAAAAATGGCGTTGCATATTCATTGCAGGTCCATTTTGCTTCGCCTTATTTCTGTCAATAAAGGGCTTGATCGGGGTCTTGAGATGGCAAAGGCGGCTAGGTAGGTACTATAAGCGAGTGATGAGGTCGCATCTCCTTCAAATCGCCTTTTTGCCCCCGTACTGAGGGTAAGGATAGAGTGTCAGGAAGTCATGACTGGATGGCTAATGGTAGCACATCTTTGCATTGGTGTTAGGTTGTAAATTAGCATGAGAACAATGGATTCATGCTTATAGAAATTTTTGCACTTTCCATGCTAGGAAATAGGATAATACTACTAGTGGGATAATCATATCACATAAATTTGCTGATATACCCTCGATCCCATATCAGGGACAAGGGTTGGTGCGCCGACAATCAACCAGCATTCATGCGTAAGCATTCTAGATCTTCGACTCGCTAACTTTCAGGCAAGACTAAGTCAATTGGCCAGGCAAATTCTTGATGTATCAGCTCCGAATTAGATGATGTAATCTCGAGTAATTTATGCTCAAATCTGTAGTTGCCCCCAGCCTTAGGGGAGTGAGTCAATTGGCAGATAATCGATGAAAAGAGTGGGAGTATGAGTCTTCACTTTCTAACTTGAGAACGCCGTTGGCCAGAAGTTTCATTCATGTACATCTCCCATCTAATGGGTGGCTGACTGGTGATTTGGTCGAATCATTTAGGGCGGTGAATTTGGCAATTGCATTCGTTGGTGTTTGTTTTGGGACAACCTTCCAAGAGAAATAGGCAATATCGAATTGCATGTCATACCTCGAGGCATAAAGAACGATTGCACGCCTTTCACTTCACCTTGTTAGATGCATTTTGTGCTGTAGGAAGTTTATCATGGAGTTAACCATGACTCTCTTTCGGGTTTGGTCTCCAAAGTTGGATCAACTTCCATTTTATCAATGGTTGTATTTCATAGTGTCTTGATGGGGATCATCTCTATCTTTTCTGGATTATCGGAACTTTCTTATTCGATCAGATGATTCGACTTTAGATCTTTTGTGTATGAAATATGAGGTATGTTGTAACGTTCCAATCCATCCAATAACTCTTCTGCCCATTCTAGGTAAGCTGCAAGTTGTGGTTTCTCCGACTGGAATTCCTTTCGAGTCGTCCTTCGGGGGTTATCTGCAAAACTTCGGCGTTGGGTTGCCGATCATTTTTTGCACCGTCTATATACAACTTCCAAGTGCTTGATTTCATCTTTCATTTCGAATGGCAACTCCATATAAAATCCCGTGATAGTGAACTTACTGCATACGTCTTATTTGCTTGACAGGAGAATACTTCAGGTTTATACTCAAGAAATGACTCATAATTTGGGATTAAATCCCGCAAATATTAGCACTGGTCCAAACGAACACATCCAGGCTCGCCTACAGAAAGCATATAAGTTCTCTCGTTCGGAAGAGGTCTAAAGGAGATCCGATGTGAAGACCTTAGTTAGGTCGGCGTCACCAGTCGGAACACGTGCAGTTGCGTTATTAGATGTCACCCTTCTTCATCCCGAATCACCATCCTCTCTGGAATCTATGTCTTCGGGCAGGTCGTTTGGCAATTCCTTTTGCGATGCTCCCATCACTCGCAATATTGACACCTCCTTCACACTCCATTTCATCTGGAGGGGAAGCGTCTTTGGGTTTCACACAATCTCTGTTGCGTAGCATATTCCATCCTTCCTAATCAGTCGGCTTCTCCAATAACTTGGTCACCATAGACCAGTCTCACTCCGTCTTTGGTAGGGATATTTAACGGTTAACACCCGTATGCTACGTAAGCTCTGAATTCCGCTAGACCTGGTTGGTTGAGACCACGATCAGATAAGCTTGAATGCAATAGCATGGCTTGCAAGGCTTCAAGTAAGGTTCGTATATCCTATCACAACTGTTGTATGAAGTGGAGAGCTAATGGTTGATTCATATTTGCGTTGATCTCAAGTTCTCGTTTCTTGACCAATGTCATAAGGTTGCTGGTGAGCAGTCAAGTTGTTATCATCCCAGCAATGATCCATATATCCAATCACGGCCTGCGGAGGTTCAATTGGTTCCTAACTCTGGGGACCAAAGTACATCGATCTAACCCTTGGACACGTGGAAATCAATCTATCTCGATGCGGTTGACGGCAAATAGGTGAACCGTAGGACATACGTTTTTCACCATGCCATTCAAGCGAAGGGTAATTTTGTAGTGCTAGGGTCCTTACTTGCCGTCGGGTATCCCATTATCGAGAATCATGGTCACTGGGATCTTTTGAGTCATCCTCGGAATAGTATCCGGATTGCTCTATGTCAATGTCATCTGGGATTTCGCCTGTAGGACAGGTTTAAGTCACGTAAGCTAGGTGATCACTATTCGCTCAGGAGCATCATCAGTTGCATTTGGGAAATATGCACACCATTGGAGCTCTGGAAGAGGAGGCTGTTATGAGACCATCATTATTTTGTATACTGCCATAGCCAGCGTGTCGAATCTTTTCAACAACTTCTCACATTCAATAACATCGGTAGATAGAGGTCATGGCTTCTGGAAAGAATCCTCAGAATACCTACCGAATCTTGGTCGATAAGCATTTGTGATAATTGTGGGTCAGAATGTACTCCGAGCCGAAGGCGAGCCGTGCTCCGAGCCGAAGGCGAGGCCGTCAGCGGGTCCGGGCGCAGCGCCGGCGGGGGTCCGGGGCCCCGCAGTCCCGACGGAGCCGGTTAGGTCGAAAATGTGGGCACCGCACGATTTTTTCGATTTTGGAAGATAGAGCCTTTTCTGAAATGATCTGAAAATTACATTTTTTTCCAAAAAATGTCACTTTTTTGGGTCGGATCGCGACCCTTGTTCGTCACCACTTTTCTGGGTCGCGGTTCGCTACTGTCGTCTGGTTTGTGGCTCGGATCGTCAATTAATCAACGTCTTCGGATCGGATCGCGGATCCTACACCAGGTCGGGTCGTGAAGGTCACTCTGGGCCCGGGTCGTGGAGGTCGTTCCGCGAACTACGAATCGGATCGTGATGGCACTTTGGGCTCCGTTCGTGGAGGTCGTTCCGCGAACCGCGAATCGGATCGTGATGGCTCTTTGGGCTCCGTTCGTGGAGGTCGTTCCGCGAACCGCGAATCGGATCGTGATGGCTCCTACGATCCGCGAACCGAGAACTGGCCACCTGCTCTAACCTGCTCCTGTGCATTTTCTTTATAATCCTCATTCGTATCTCAGTGAAAGCACCAAAATGTTAGACCAAAAAATGGTCCTAACACCCAAATCGTCGCATTTTGAGCATAGGATATGAAGAAATAACTGGAAAATAGAGAAAAAAGCAAGACAACGAGATTTTTATAGTGGTTCGGCGTTAACGAGCCTACGTCCACTTCATATTTTCTCATTTCACTCATAGATTACAATTACAATGAATATTGTCCTTCGATCACTTGAGTTCAACGAATAATTCTCTCTGAATCCATTGAATTTATTAAGGAAGATAGTGGTTATTCATGGAGAAGTGTTGGCCATGGCAGCCATGGATGAGGAGATGCCAAAAGTCGCTTGAAAATGCCCTCTGGAGGTGTATTTATAGCTGTAGGAGAGCTTCTGGGATGACTGGTTCGTGCTGGGGTACGTGGCATGCGATCTGGAAAAGTAGGAGATCGAATAGCCTTAAGAATAGGTCAAAACAGTGCATGTATCTGCAGGTTCGGCGATCGGTTCGTGGGTCTGGGATCGGTTCGTGATATGGGCTCGGTTCGTGATATGGGCTTCACGATCTGAGGCTTGGTTGCGAGCTGGAGTGGACGGATCGTGGCTTGAGGACGCTCCGCGAACAGAGGGGGCGATCCGATCCAGTATCCACGATCCACGGTACGCGATCCGACCAGGAATGACACGAGTTGATGCTAATCTGGACCCGTTCACGGAAACGGGCATAACTTTCAAACCGTAAGTCCGATTGAGCCGAACCAAAGCTCAAACTGAAGCTTATTCAGAGGGCTACAAGCATATGATGTGAATAGATCCAAATGAGGTCGTTTGATAAGGGTTTCGGACCAGTTTATACTGGTGTTGTGATTTTTAACAAACTGCCTTGTGTCTTCTGACGATGCCTCTAATGTCAGAGAGTGATGTTATCCAGAGATTCCATATGAGGCAGCATTTACCCAGAGGTGTGTCAACACGATCTTTGCTTTGGGTAGCCTGGTCACAAAGCAGGCTAACACCAGGGATCCTCCGTAGGGTATTATGTGATTGTCGGGATGTCCACCCTTAATAAATTAGTAAATGTCCTTAAGTGACTAGGTCTAGCCCACCTCATGGGGTATTAAGTGACTGTAGGTATGTCCGCCCTCAAACTTGTTCGTGGGGTATTAAGTGACTATAAGGATGTCCACCCTTGGATTTACATATAAGCCTTTAGTGACTGTTAGGATGCCTGCCTCATAAGTTTAGTACTGTAAGTTTATTTGCGTAGACATAACATGAAGCATTTACACTGCCAAATAAAGGAAATAGTCTTTCCTAAACTTATATGTTTTTCATTCACCAGAACTTTATGTTCTGACCTCACTCCTGTTAACATAAATAGGTTAGTATGTGACGACCTTGGATCAATGATGACTAGTGATTGCTTGGAGGTGGAGCCTTTCGATGGATACTTTGTTATTTATGGCAGTATTACTATTGTTGTTGTTGCTATCATTATATATTTGGATAATTATTGATGTACCTGTTATCAGTTGTGACTTGTTGTGCTTGACATTTATGGTTTTATTTATGGTACATCAATTTTGAGATATTATATTTTATCCTTCTGTTGTGTGAGATTTTGATTCCGTTTAGATAGCTTTATGATATCTATTTTTAGTATTACCTTATAGGAAACAACGATCCATTTAAAATGGTACTAAATTCCGATGGGCCTTTCCTTGGTCGGAATTAAGGCCCATCCCGAGCGGCTTGTTACAATGTAGGGTCAGGTCAGGTACGGATCCCCATACTCTTGGTCCATTTACTGCTATGACTTTTACAATTTAAAGATTTGTTTATTGATCACACCAAACGGTTGTATGTCCCAATATTTTCGGTCCCCTCTTATTACCTTGGGTGCTCATCAAACACACCGATTAGTAGGCTAGGTAGCAGCTGTAAGCATTATCTGGTGCTATGCAAGTGGTTTATTAAGTCGTGAAATCCTCTTATGTTATACTTGTAATATTGTTTATTCTGTTGTGTGATACTATGGAGCCACGATAGTGTTGACTATTTATCCCAAGACAGTTTACGGTTAAGTTTATTTATCTCTTGTGTAAACTCTATTTACATGAGACTATATAAGGTAATGTACTATGATTATATGCTTTATATATTATTATTATCTCACCTATTTTGTATCTATGATTTCTATTATATTTCATCTGATGTGTTATGAAATATACGACAGGTATCGTACATGTGTTGTGTGTTTCCTTCCTTCTCTTTCTTCTATTCTCTTCCTGTATTTCTATTCTTTTCCTTATTTATTTCTCTTAGCAATCATCATGCATCGATCAGCTTTATGTACTGCAATTATTAGGTTATATGACCACTGATGGCTTATGGCAGTTGTCACAAGTGATATAAAAACTTGGGTTGTATGGTTTAACCTAAGCGTAATAAGATCGAGAGTTAATATATAAGAGAGTATGTATATATATACACACACACACACACACACATATATATATATATATATATATATATATTTGTTTTCCTAAAACTATATATTAGTAGTATATACAGTATAGGATGTTTTTCACTTGAATTCCATTGTAATAGTTTTCTCTATTAGAAACTGATTGTTATCCCTTTATTTGAGATGAGCTAGCAAATGAGAAATACTACTAATTGCTCCAACTCTCAAATATTGCCACAGTTATCAATCGAACGAGTTCAAGAATTAACCGTCGAAGCGAACACAATGATTCATACCTTTTTTTACTAAGGAGTTCAATTGGATTTCTCATACGAGTGAGGAAAAGGTTTATATATATATATATATATATATATATATATATATATATATATATATATATACATAATAGTATATATGCAAGACAATTTATAAAACAACTTTGTATGATTAAAGTAGTGTATGTAACCATTTTAATAAAAGGATTTGATACCTACTAATAGTATAAAACCCTTATATATTTTTAAAGTGGCAAGAACTCATAAATACGATTGTAAGAACAATCAATCCCAAAACTCAGGTTTTAATAACGTAAATTAAATCTCACAAATTTCGATTACCAGTGTTCGCTCAAAATGAATAAATCAGAAGTGTAGAAAAGAAGTCATCAACTCAAAAATAGTGATAGAAATCAATGCAGAGTAAGTTGAATCGAAAAACTCAAAATATCACAAGAAAAAAGCAAGTATTTCCTTTCATACCAGGTCAGACATCTGAATTGGTCAGTCAGATGTCAGAATCTGGTTTCAAGAAACATACTTCTGTTTCTTGGATTTCAATAATCTGAATGACATAATTCGGTCGTCTGAACATATACTTAAACGTCTGGATTGCCAGTTCAGACAACTAAATCAGGTTTCCTCTTTTTTTATAACATATCATCCGGTCAGACGTTTGAATTTCCAATACAGACGTTTTAACTAAAGACGGAGCAATTGTTTGCCTAGGCCATGAATACCAAATCGATTACAGATGAGCTCGGTCAAAATAGATCTCTTAACTAAATAATTGTTAGTTATGCGGGTTGTTACATATACTAAATTTTATATCATGGGGTATGTGTTATGTAGGGGGGTTGGATCAAACTCCTCATCTCTGGTCAGTGATGTATGCCTGTGAGTTGAAAGACACCTTGCCGTAATAAAATACCCTTATGTTACATTCCTACCAACGTATACTTGTATACCGCTTCTCCAAGATATTAAGTGATGCGAGATTTTCCAAATCCAAATCGTCGTTCCTCCGTAGCACCACGTGGGACAATTCTTACAGCCTCCAGTTGACTCACATCCCTCATCGAGTAACTTTTGAAAGCATTGTTATGCCTTATAATATATTAAGCGATAGGCTAGGCTAGGCGGAGCGATGAAAATCTCACTTAGCTTAATGGTGCTTAAGCGACGGTGCTTAAACGCTAGATCCATGCAAAGCCCTTCTGCGTCTAATGACAATTAAGAGATGCTTAAGAATAATACTTAAGTAGTGTTTAATTGTTGTGCAAATAAGTCATCATTTAATATTGCTACGCAAATGCTTAAAATTTTAACGAGGTGCTATTAAGCGCTAAAATGACGCATTTAAGCGCTAATCGCTTAATGTCATTCATTTTTTATTTATTTAAATTAAGCGATGTAGTTGTCAAAATCGCTTAAGATGTGCTTAAACACGTTTTTCGTAACATACGTTTTGTCTACGCCTTTGACTTTGATACCATTGATAAAATTAAAATAATATTCAAACGTTTTATTACAGCGTCCTTAGATTAATGATTGCAACAAAAAAATATTGTGATATTTTTAGTGATGGTATTAAGGGATGTTAAAAGATGTGATCTTTACCCATAACGTTTATCAAACTGAGAGTAATCTAAATTCCCAACGAAGCAGGAAAGCAAGCGTTCTTCCATATGCATCGTGTAGGACTCCACCTTTCCATGTTTCTTTAAAAGAACAAACCGAATAGTAGGAAACAAAGTTACAAAAGGCTTGAAGCCGGGAAAAAAGCAACTAGCCGTTGAGTAGCGTGCGAAGACTGAAAAGACCGGAATTCAAATGCAGTACAGCTGGGTATGTGAAGATAGAATAATAGTTTTGTTCCCCAATTGTGGGACTGTGCATGAATCCATGATGCACGTTGCGTGGGTTCCACTTGAGAGGCTCCCTTGACCGTTTCAGCTCTATGCCAAAAAGGATAAACATAGTATTATTGAAAATGTACAGTCGTGTAAAGGCTTGGGATTTCACCAATTATTATTTCCGTGCCAGTTAACGATGGTTTATGTGCTTCTTTTCTAATCCAAAAAAATTAAGTAGATAGATAATCGTATAAACATATGGAAATTGTAATGGATCCACCTATCCATTGATCAGTGAAAACATTGGGGTTCTACAGTTCAAGCCATGTAGCATCAAAATAGCTGCCCTCCATAAGTGGGATATCGTTTTTATTCAAAATTAAATGCAGTTAACATCGGACAGAAATTCAAAAGTGTTGCAGCAATCATCGTCGCCAGAAATTAAATTTTAGTTGTTTTAGAGTTCTTCAAGTTTTTTTTCTCACGGGATCAACCTAAATCACGCGATGTCCAAGGCACAATTAAACAATGAGGATAACTTTTTAGATCTTCAAGTTAGGAATATCAATCTGATTGATTTAACAACTTGCTTATTTTCAATTCGAAAAACCACATTTTTTTATACTCTCCGAGAACCTGGTGGGCTGATATAATTCTAAGGGAAACATACTTTACGTAATTTATTTACGAAAAATATTAAAAATTTTCAATAATTTTAAAAGTTTGTTAAAAACTGTATCTTTCTTGCATTTTTAATATTTAGGACAACTTCAGAGTATATACCATCATTCACCTTGTTATGTCGTTCAGCAACACCACTCACTCCATTAAACGAATACTTATGGGCATGAAAAATATTGTAGTATCTGTATCCGAAATCTTTTTTGAATATAGAATATCGTTATCTATATGTAAGGACATATATCAAGGAGTTATCATATTCATTATCCTAAATTATATACAGGACAACTTCAGAGTATCAATTTTTTTTTTGGTTAAACATGTTTTTTCCCCCAGTTTCAGTGATTACACAAAATTATGGAAATCGATAAATATAACAATAATAAATAATTTTAAACAATTAACATACATTAATTGTATGTGGCTTAATCTATTGAAAATACACATCTTCATTATCCTAAATTATATTCATAATATTAATGTAGTTTTAACATGAACTAAATGAATAATTTTTTAATGCAGAATCATTTGTATCCACATTTGTATTTGTGTTTCCAAAATTTTAGGTATTAATCAGTTTTCAGATATTGATGCAACAATTGATTTGGATTTTTTTTACTGATCCCCTATAAAAAGCTTACATCAATGAAAAAAATATATCCTAAAACCCTGCATTCATCAACTTCATCACGTCACCTCACCTGAACGCCTCGCTCTCTTAAGCTTGCCATTTCATCGAGACATTGTCTATCATGTAATCTTAGGTCACTTCATTGCTAGTAACAACTAACATCAATCAATGTAGCATGAAATTACACAGTAACACTAGGCATACGGTTTTTTGAACTGTAAAAGGAACAAATGATATCATACACCTCTTTAGAAGTAATTCAATAATTTTTGCCTCTTTTAAAAATGCAATTACAAAATGATATCATATAACAACATTATATTATGATAACATTAAAATACTACTTAATGCTTGGTAAAAAGGAAATGCAACAGCATAAAAAATGTAGAAACATGTAAAACAAACAGAAATGCCAAGTTGTTGCAAAATGCAACACTAGCCACTAAAACATAAAAAAGTAATTGAAGTCCCAATAGCAAATGAAATTATACTGTGTAGCATTATATCATAAATTTCTCTATACGATTGCAGAATACTTAATGTTAAATACATATCTTTTGTTTTGATAATAACGAGAGTATAACAATGATAATAACGATTTTACCAGAAAAAATTAAGTTAGACATGGAGACATAAACATGAATATGTTTGAATCCTTTTTATATGTATACTTTAAAAGAATAATAACATGGAATTTATGGATTATGAAGACAACCAATGATCAAGTGGAGTTAACAACTTATTAGGGATGCCCAACAACGCAAGAAGATTTACATTGGAGATAATACACAAAGATTATGACATTTATATTCTTCATTTACTTCTTCATTTCCTACCCTCTCTATTCTTTGATCTCAGGAAGTGTCCACTACATTCATATTCTAAAACCTTAGCAATCAACGTGTGCATTTAGTTTCATTTCCTTTGATCCAAAATACAATCATCGGTCATGCCCATTTAATTTCATGATCATTCAAGCCTAGTCAGAAAGGACAGATTATCGTTTATAGATACAAAGTTGCAAAACTGAACTCTTTTTCAAAAGGTATTTTTTATTCTAATCCACAATATTAGTAAGTTAATCCACCATATTTTATAGGATCTTTGACTTTTACTAAAATTGTAATTTTAATCAGTACATCCACCAAAAAGAACTGTACGTATTCTCTTCTTCTCAATCTTCTTCTGTGCGTTTTCCGTCGTCTTCCCGGTTCTGGAATCCTAGCATCTAAATCCATACTTAAGCTTAAGCGGAGTAATTCAACATAACAGTAAGTAGTTTGGTTTTTTTTTTAAGTTGATTACTTGTATACAAAATTGTATTTTTTTAATATCACCATTATCACATATAATTGTGGTTAATTATTTTCTAAAATCATGAAAAATTGATAGAAATATGTCTGAGAAGAGAAGACGTTTACATCTTGATGAGGGAAACGGTTGTTATAGCACTAAAGAAATTGTAGGAAATTAAGGGTTTTATTCAAGACTAATAAATAATGATGATGACGAGTGACTAGTTGGAAGCCGTGAAAGAAGAAAACAAAAACATGATGGATGATTTAGGACAACCTTCGGACAATCCTAAAAAATAATACATTGTTTGTTATTTAAGAAGTGGAAGAATGATATTTCAGAAGATACATTTCTTGTTTTTGAAAATAATAATTCAAAAGATACGTTGCTTGTTTCAAATGTAGATATCTTTCTTAGTATTGATTCAAAGTGTTATTGAAAAAAAAATGTCAGACGATAGATTGCTTGTTTATTCAAAAGGCTTGGTTAAGAGTATTATGTTTTATGTATTGCTTATTTGTGCTGAGTGTTAAAAGTTAGATTAATGTGGCTTGTATGTTCGTTTGGATATCAAGAAGCAATTTGATTCCATGATTATTAGAACTTAAAGGGTGCGTATGACTTTTAATCCCATGTTTGTGTAATTCTGGAAATATATATATGGCTTGTCTATATGACTTTTACATATTTTCCTTAGTAAAAGTAATTGGCTGTAGATACTTAAGTTGCTAAAGGGACTTGTTTATTGTTAGCTTCATTTTTGATGAACCTATTGATATTTTGCTCCATGATCAGTTTATTTATAGCAAGGATTTCTTGTTTGTCCCTCACCACGTCATTTGGATTTTTATGCATACATATACTAGCATGTACGAATGACTAGTACGAGTGGCTGCACAGGCTAACATATACAGCAAGAGAACTTGATTACCAAATGAAAATCCTATAAATTGACATGTCGGTATAATTTATATAAGAAACATGTTGCATACAGTAGATTTATATGTTATTTACGTCAAATTACAATATAATATGTATTTTTTTCACATAATTAATCTGGTATGAAATCTTAATTTTAGGCTAGTTGGATTATTATTATTTTTAATCTGATATGGGAATTGTGAAATAATACAGAACTGTGAAACAAGAAGCACAAAATCAATTGTTAGATATATAATAGGGTGAAATCTTTAAGTAATTCCACTTGTGGATTAACTTACAAAATAGTTGTGGATTAACTTATTAAAGTAAAATGGTGGATTAACTTATTAAAACCATGGATTAGAATAAAAATGATAAAGTCATGTCTTAGTCAGGGGGCGTGTTGAAGCCTAATCCAAAAATTTAAGCTGAGTTTCCAAAGAAATTCTTTCTTGTTAAGTGAAGGTCGTTCGAGTGAACTAGATTTCTGGGATTGGAATTAGGATAAGCATCAAACCAGTATAAAAATTCTAACTTTCATTTATTTTACAACATTTCTTTAGACTGTCTACTTAGCCATATTTATATTATTATTTTGACATACTATATATCATTCTACATTATATGTCACTAACTAAATGCTTAGTGGCTTTCACATACAACATTCTGAATAATACTACAATACAATCCTAAATGTATATCTCAGGTTGTGATCTCTTCCATGACTACTCTATCACAACGTGAATCTCATTAATTACCATTGTCACTTCCTTGCTACTGCTCCTCCATGTGGTCGTGCTTCCCTGCAACTTCATCGTCATTGCCTCTCATAGCCATCACAATTATAATTGTAACCTCCTCTATGCATGCTTAAACCATAACCATAGTAAACAAATAAGTTTCTCTTCTCACCATATAGAATACTACATATGTTATCTAAACCATTAAAACGTCATTTCTAAGTTCATCTTCCACTCCATTCATTAATCACATGAAAAAATAACATCAGATGCCAAATGAATTTCATAGTATCATTACAAGAGAAAATTATGTAAAGCCATAATAGCAAGTGCAAAATGCTATTTACTCATAGTATTCAAAATGCTATTGTAATGTAAGATTAGAGAATAAAATTATAATTCTGTAGTTCAATAAATATTGCATTTCCATAGCTTTTGAACATAAGACTATTCTACAAGTAAAAAAAGACAAATGTTATACTTTTTTTAGTTAGTAAATACAAAATGCTACTATGAATTAACATATAAACATGCTACTACTATGTAGTATTTAAATAACGAATGCCATATTATTATTTTTAGTTCACTAAACACAAAAATTCAACTATGTTATTATCCAATAATTTATGAAAAATAATACTATAATGTATTAGAATACAAAATGAGAACGATATCATCTTTACAAAAATAATAAATACTTATAAAAGATAGAATGTACAAAAAATACTTAATTCATAAAACAATCGGTAAATATATTAATAAGTTAATACATGCATATAGTGTATCAAATTATTTTATTAAAATTTATAGTATGGTACTAAAGATAGCAGTGTAAATTTAGATATACACACCTTATTTAAAAAGCATGCTACAACTTATACGGTGCTGCTACAAAACAAAATTACTAATATATTATGTAAACGGCATAGTTCATGATTTTTTTTTCTTCTGAAATTGCGTACTTATCAGTATATGTTCGAACCACGCAATGCATGTTTCAAACCTACGACCTCTTGCACGAAAATTGATGTCCCTAACCACTCGGATAAGAGTGCATGCCAAGTTCATGAATTTAGTTGTTTACTAGTGTTACGTCTAAAATATACATAGTTCATCAAAATATGCTATTATTGCTTATAAATTTGTATTGTAGTTCATAAAATGCTTATTATATTCCATACAATTATATTATATATTGACAATACGAAATAAAATATGCATACTATATCCACAAATGCTACTATAATTCATTTTTTTTAATAAAATATCATTATTAACAAAAATGCGTACCAAGGATTTATTTTTTCAAAATGAAAAGAAAATTTTATGAGATGGTATTATTACTATCTTATTCTTATCCAACTAGAATACTCCTACAATTCCACTATTATCACATCACATTTAAATTTAACAAACATCTTCATTATCGTCGTCATTACCTAACACATGGAATCCACCATCTTATCGCTCTTACTCTTAAACCATAGCTAAGTACTACCGTGTAACAACTCGTATTCTAGTATCGGAGGATCGTAGGATATTTATACAATTTATACATGAGGTCTTATGATTAAATAACTTTGGGGAATGAATACTAGGATCATTTTTTACCTTCATATTTTTTATCAAATTTTTCTGTAACCATTTTGCCATTGAAGAATCTTGTTTTTCCATAACTTTTGAGTGGAAAGAAATTCAAAATTGAAACCACTTTCATTAAGTTTGGATTATGGTTTCACGTTCCTCAAAATGGTCACATTAAGCAAATGGACTTACTATTTGGGAGATATGATTGAATTAAGATTTTGCGGAATTAAATAGTCTTATTGGGTGAAAAAGATCATCAGTGAGATAGTCTAAGGACCATTTCGGAATTAGGGCTAGTGGGAGCTGAAAAAGTAGGAGAAACATCTCATAGTCATTGCACAACTCATAAAATAGATCATAACTCTGTTAATGTCTTCTCTTTTATCAAATCTCTCATTAACCCTTACTTTAATTAACCAAATATCATCAAGTGGAGGATTAATGCGACACCCTACACCCTTTAACGTCACCCATATATGGATGTGTTAAGATTTATGAAGCGCTTAGGTATAAAGTAACAACACAAAGACTAAAATTCACAAGACAGAAATGTAAAACAAAGCGGAAACTTTAAACATTATTTTAATAAGCAAGTCAAATCGCGGTACTTATTATATTTCAAAATACCAGATAGTCATCATCATAAAACAAACATATTATCTCGTGGAAAATATCATAGTACATAAGTAAAACCATAAAAATCATTCTTCTCATATGTCAATACAATGATCAAAAAATAAGAAGTGAACCAATACATGAATCTGAAAAGATTTTGAATCCAAGTTGAACAGAATAGTCAAGAATCACCGTTGTGATCCTCTACTCTGCAAACCTAAGGGAAAAGGAAGAGAGAAGGAGAAAATAAACTAGGTTAGACATACATTTGTTGAGTTCTAGTAATTTCTAGCATAAGCATAAGTTAAGGAAGCATTTAGATAGATGAATAGTTTTAAGAGCAATAGGCATAAAAGCATAAACGTAATAGCAGAAAAGATAAAAACAAATAAAGATAGGCTTCTCATTCATTTCTGTGATGGCTACACCAACTACCGAGATACGACAATTAGGCTTTACCTAATTTTTACCTGTCAATCAGCTCTTATACCCATAATATGATAACCTATACCAGTTATGAAATTCCGGGCTACCATTCCTAAACCCATCAACTAAAAGGACATAGTCGTTAATCACAAGCGTTACAGTGGCTTATCTTCCCCAATCGACATGATGCACACTCATTGTCCTGTCGGAACACGTCTATGCCCACCTCATTTGAACCACTTACTATCTAGTACAATAAAGCATGCCCTAGCCTCTACTAGTGTGAAACCTCCATGATACAAAAGGGATACTGACTAATACGGGTTCCCAACCAAAAATGGAATTGACATATGTCACCCTAGACTTGGTCCTCATTCATTGTTTTATTAGGCCTCTTATCGTCTCCAATTAGCCTAACACTGCTGGAATAGACTTAAACAAGGATTTCATTATGTTATTAGGCCTCTTACCTTTCCCAATCAGCCCCACACTGCCAGAATAGACCCAATCTATGAGCCACTTATCTTCCCCAATCGGCCTCATGCTGCCGGAATGGACTCCCTTTATCTTGACTTGCTAATTTTATCAATTTAACTTAACCCAATTTAAGCTTATTAATAATCGCAATATAACCTCATATTATAAACCTAGGTCATATCAGCATTTCTAATTGATATTATCTTTTTGTACAACCCATTTCCTTATTACTTAATATTCAACTAAGGTTGATCTATTCCAGTTTACATGGTTTTCAATTACATGCTAAGATGCATCCTCAATTTACAGTCTAATCTAATTACATACCTAATCAGTTTTGATATGCCCAAAGTCCCCTTTTATTTAATTCCAACACTATTCCAATTTAACGCAGGCCTAAGCTCTTTTCAGGTTCAGGGTCAGCGCTAAAAGAAAAAGGGAAATGGTCTAGGCTACTCGTAAGACCTAGACTCAAAAACAAACAAAGGTAAATAAAATAGGCATAAGCATTACCGTAAATAAACTATAACAAAGAAAGGGATAAAAAGGAGGAGAAATACTTATAAATAATAAACAACCGGAAATAAATATGCATAAACAGTAAATAAACTACAATAAATTATACAAAAACTAAACATATAAATACTGTAAATAACTGTAAACATAAAACTTGCAAATTAAAACTACTTAGCTGTCTAAATATTCCTACGCAAACAACTAATCTAAAGATTGCATAGAACCCACAGATCTGATGAAGAAAGCTTCCCCCGTATCCTTCTTAAACCAAACAGAACCTCCGCCTCCAGAAGTGCTTATAAAATTAGATATTTAAAACTTTAGAACTTCTTTATCCCCGTAAAAATTTGATTATTTAGCCCTTCCTAATTTTGAAAATATGCTTAGGGAAGAAGAAGAGAAGAGAGAATGAATGTCAAGAAATGAGAGAGGCTTTGCTAATCTATTTATAGGGTTTACTGGATTCCCGCAACCGTTTAAATCTAAGATTAGACCTGGGCCCGTCCATTGTCATCAAACCAATAAGAAAGCGCCATGTCAACTCTTAGTTTAAAATAGGCCAATAAAACTCAACCAACTCAGCAAAATAACGTTTGAAAACTAATAAACGTTCGCCGCCTTGGGTGCACGCCAAGGCATGCAAATCCCTCGACCTGGATCGACCCATCTGCATCACTGAGTCGACACAGGGGTCGATCCATATGTCAACACACATGTCGACCCAATTGAGCTGGGTCACCCAGTGACCGTTTGTTACATCTGTTAATTTATTTTAATTTATTGAATTCTTCTTTTATTCATAACTAATTCATTTTAACTCCGATTTAGCAAACCAAGTGTCCATTTTAATCAAAAAATTACAATGGACCCAATGGTGCCTGTCCCGTTGTCAAATTTTGAATATTATTCTGATTAATATTTAGTTTATTAATATTTACCTTTAATTATTGTTTATTTAAAATTCTAGGCGTTACTTTCTCCACTCCTTAAAGGATTTCGGCCCTGAAATCTGCATGGCTAGAAGAATGTTATGAATATTATCAACCATTATCTACTCCCATCTATTCAACCATCAACCACTAGCATCCATAGTCCTTAGATTTTCTAATGCTTTATATGAACATATGCAAATGTGTTGTGTATATGTCCCTAAGATAATGGCAAAATCAGGCGGTCCACTAATTCAATTGACCTCTTTGATGCAATTCATGTCTGTGTCGTGCATCCAATATGTATGAAAAGGAAACCTAGTGATACATATGAAATTTTGTATGTGTGTGCAACCATTCTTCAAAATACTACATCCAAGTGATGATTCAACCATTTTCCTCCATATTTAAAATAAATTAAAATGCACACATCCATATTCATTTATGTAAGTGCCCTACTTTTGTCGATCTCTAACTAGTGTCCAGTGTGTGTATGTGCATCCACTAGCAAACATTTGCATCCACGTGAGTCCATTCGACCATAACAGTTCTATTAACATGTTTTAAACTATTTCTTACCGTTCATAGGCTTCTACCTAAGACTTATGATTCAAACGATAAGAAAAATAGATTCAAATTCAAAGCTTAGGAAAGATTAAGAGCGTACTCTCAAAGAGAAATGGAAAAGAAGCGCGAGTCCTATCCTCTAGTTCCTAAGTCGTGTCATCGTTGTCCTCTCCCCACTGAATCTTAACAAGATTGATCTCTTTATTGTGCAATTTCTTCACCTCGGATCCTAGTATGCGAGTAGGAACTCTCCTGACTGATGCCTCCTGCTCTACCTCGATATCCTCTAGAGTACTTAGCTCTACTACTACCGTGTAATTATGTAACCACTTCTGCAAGTGTGAAACATGAAACACATTATGAACTCCTATCAATCTCTCTAGTAGTATAACTCTGTAGGCCATCTGACCTATCCTCTCTACTATTGGGAATGACAATACGAACCTTGGAGCCAACTTCCCTACTGAGCCGAACCGACTTACACTCCTCAATGGTGACACCTTAACAAAAACCATTTCTCCTACCTCGAACTCTAGGTATGTCCTTCGCTGATCTGCATATGACTTTTGTCTATCCTGAGCTGCCTTCATCCATCTTCAAATCAAATCTATCTTCTCTTAAGTCTTTCTAACCATCTCATGTCCAAGTAGAAGTCTATCCGTGAAATCTCACCAACATGTAGGTGATCTACAAGGTCATCTATATAATGGCTCAAAGGGAGCCATACCTATACTCGTCTAATAGCTATTATTATATGTGAACTCTACCAACGGAAGATTCTCCTCCCGAGTCCCAACGAAGTGTAGGATACTTATCCGTAATAAATCCTCAAGAATCCTATTAACCTTCTCTGTCTATCCATCTGTCTGAGGGTGTTAGGAAGTACCAAGTCATAGTTGTGTCCCCAATGCCTTCTGCAGGCTCCTCCAAAACTTGCTCGTAAAAATGGGGTCTCAATCAGTCATGGTACTTTGAGGCAACTCCATGTAGTCGAATGGTCACTCTAAGATATATTGATGCCAACCAAGCTTTTGTCCTCTTACTCTTAACCGGGATAAAGTGAGCGCTCTTAGTCAACCTATCGACTATAACCCAAATACCGGTGTTTCCCTTCCTGGAGGTGGGGGGTCATTTCCTTACAGAGCTTAGAGAAATTAACCGTTGGATTTGGTGGAATTACTACGGCTACGACTAAGGTGGGGGCATTTCCTTGCCATTCGGCAAGCGTCGTAGCTTGAACATACCTACGGAACCATGACGGAATGGGAACAACTTGTGGAAACTTGGGAGCCCCAGACATGCTGAAAAGAAAGAGACAAGAATTCAAAAAGGAACCAAAGGAATATTGTAATTGACTTTAGGGGACATTTTCTGAAAATAAGTTCTACTAGAAAACATTTTACTTTTGAAAACAATTTTTCAGAAACTTTTCTCGGATTTTGTAACCTTAAGCTCTGATATCAAATATGACACCCCACACCCCTTAACGTCACCCATATGAGGATGCGTTAAGTTTTATGAACCGCTTAGGTATAAAGTAACAACACAAAGACTAAAATTCACAAGATGAAAATGTAAAACACAGCGAAAATTTTAAATATTACTTAAATAAGCAAGTCAAATCACAATACTTATTGTATTCCAAAATACTAGATAGTCATCATCATAAATCAAACATATTGTCTCGTGGAAAATATCAAAGTACATAAGTAAAACCACAAAACCATTTCTCTCATATGTCAATACATTGATCAGAAAACAAGAAGTGAACCAATACATAAATGTGGAAAGAATCTGAATTCAAGCTGAACTGAATAATCAAGAATCACTACTAAGATCCTCCATCTTGCGAACCTGGGAGTGGGGATGGGAAAGGAAGAGAGTAGGAGAAAACAAACTAGGTTAGATATACATCTGGTGAGTTCTAGTAACTCCTAGCATGAACATAAGTTAAGAAAGTATTTCGACAGATGAATAGTTTTAAGAGAAATAGGCATAAAAGCATAAAATGAAATTGCAGGAAAGATAAACATGAAGGCTTCTCATTCATATCGGAGATCGCTACACAAACTATCGAGATACTACAATTAGGCTTTACCTAATTCTTACCCCTCGATCGGCTCCTATACCCATAATGTGATAACCTATGCCAGCTATGGAATTTGGGGTTATCAATCTCGAATCCATCAACTAAAAGAACATAGCCGTTAATCAAAGGCATTACAACGACATATCTTCCCCAATCGGCATAAGGCACACTCATCTTCTTGTCGGAACGCGTCCGTATCCACCTTATTTAAACCACTTATTATTCATTACAGTAGAGCATGCCATAGCCTCTACTTAGTGTACAGACCTCCATGATAAAAAAGGGATACTGACTGATACGGGTTCCCAACCAAAAATGCAATTGACACAAGTCACCCATAGACTTGGTCCCCTTCATTATTTTATCAGGCCTTTTATCTTCCCCCAATTAGCCTCACGCTACCAGAATGGACCTAAACTAGGATTTCATTATATTATTAGGCTTCTTATCTTTCCCAGTCAGCCCCATGCTTCCAGAATGGACCTAATCTATGAGACATTTATCTTCCCTAATCAACCCCACGCTGCTGGAGCGGGCTCCCTTTATCATATCTTATTAATTTTATCAATTTAACTTAACACAATTTAAGCTTACTAATAAGCCCAATATAACCTCATGTTATAACCCTAGGCCATATCAACATTTCTAAGTAATGTTATCTTTTTGTACAACCCATTTTCCTCACTACTTAATATTCAATTAAGTTCAACCTAGTCCAGTTTACATGTTTACATATTCTCCAATTACATGCTAAGATTTGTCCCCAACTTCAATCTGATTACAATACCTAATCAGTTTCAATATGCCTAAAAGTCCTTTTTATTAATTCCAACATTATTTCAATTTAATGCAAAATAACGTTAAAGGCCTAGACTTTTTTTAGGCCTAGGCTCAGCGCTAAAAAAAAGGGAAATGGTCTAGGCCACTTGCAGGCCCAGACTCAAAAATAAACAAAGGTAAATAAAATAGGCATAAAAATAACTATAGATAAACTATAACAAAGAAGGGGATAAGAAGAAGGAGAATTACTTATAAATAGTAAACAACTGGAAATAAATATGCACAGAAAGTAAATAAACTACAGTAACTTACTGAAAAACTAAACATATAAATACTATAAATAACTGTAAACATAAAATTGCAAATTAAAACTACTCAACCGTCTAAATATTCCTACGCAAATAACTAATCTAAAAATTACATAAAACCCACAGATCTGATGAACAAAGCTTCCCCTGTTGCCTTCTTCTTAAATCCAGCAGAACCTCCGCCTCCATAAGTGTTTATAAAAATAAATATTTAAAATTTAAGAACTTCTTTATCCCTGTAAAAAATTAATTATTTGGCCCTTTCTAATTTTGAGGATAGGCCTAGGGAAGAAGAAGAAGACTGAAGAGAGAATGGATGTAAAGAAATGAGAGACGCTCTACTAGTATATTTGTAGGGTTTACTGGATGCTCTAAACCGTTCAATTCTAAGATTAGATATGGTCCGACTATGTCATCGGACCAATAAGAAAGCGTCACGTCATCCCTTAATTTAAAATAGGCCAAAAAAACTTAGCCAACTCATGAAAATAACATTAGAAAAATAATAAACGTTCGCTGCCTTGCGTGTAGGATAAGGCATGCAAATCCGTTGACCTGGGTCGATCTATGCACATCACTGGGTCGACACAGGGGTCGACACACATGTCGACCCAACTGAGCTTGGTCGCTCAGTGACCATTTGTTTCATGTGTTAATTATTTTAATTTTCTGAATTATTCTTTTATTCATAACTAATTCATTTTAACTTTGGTTTTAGCAAACCAAATGTCCATTTTGATTAGAAATTTACAACAAACCCAATGGCTCTAGTCTCGTTGTCAAATTCTGAATATTATTTTGATTAATATTTAATTTATTAATCTTTTACCATTAATTATTGTTTATTTAAAATTTAGGGTGTTAGAATTAACATAAACCAATATCAAATCTAGAGAAAGGTTGCTGCAAACATCTGGGAATCCATGCAAATTATCATTCAATTAGATCTAACAAGGTTTAGAAGATTAAGGTGAGTGATTAGTAGTTTCCTTACTAATTAGATTAAAATAGCTTCTAAAAAAATCCAAGATCTTAGCAAAATAATGATAAATCACGTTTTAATATGTTATCACACATAAATGAAATTGGGTTGAATTGTATCTCATTTGTAGAAACCCATGATTTCGGGTACTCCTATGTATTTATATGAACATAATATTATTCCTTCTTATTTATGATTTTATTCTCTTTTGGTTGATGTAATGCTTGTTTGGGATTGTTTTAGCATGTTATATGATTACTGCAACACTGTAAGAATGTATGTAAATGCCGAAAGAATGGTGAAAATAGGCTAGAAGGTGGCTTGGTCGTTCCTTAAATCTGGTTCAACATGCTTCTTTAAATTGGGGTCGGCATGCTTCCTAAATTCTAGGTTGGCGTGCTTCCTTTAATCCAGGTAAGCGTGCTTCCCTATTCAGGGTCGGAGTGCTTCCTTAAATCCAGGTCAACGTGCTCCCTTAATTCCGGGTAGCGTGTTCCCTTAGTTTTGGGTAGGCGTGCTTCCTTAATTCCAAGTTGGCGTGCTTCCTTTTTTTCCGATTCAACTTCATATAGGAGTAACTTTTTTGCATATGTTTTCCGTTTCGGACGCCAGTTTTTACATAGAACTCATGGTGGTGCGATCTACGTTTTGAAGAAGAGTAATTTTGAATAGAGGAAACTTCACGTTGAGGACTCCAGACCGACATATACGTGATAGTTTAGATTGATGGCCTCAAGTGGTTCAATGCCGACTCTGTCTTCATAGAAAATGACTCCAAAAGCGACTAGCTAAACTTTGAGATGCATAAAGCATAACAACAAGTCGTATAGCAGGGACTGTAAGAAAGAGATAGGAGAATATGGTGACATTCCAACATAAACGATGACTTTTGGAAATAGTTCGCATGTTCCCTTAGTTTTGGGTAGGCGTGCTTCCTTAAATCCAGGTTGGCGTGCTTCCTTTGTTCCGATTCAACTTCATATGGGAGTAACTTTTTGCATATGTTTTCCATTTTGGACGCCAGTTTTTGCATCGAGCTAATGGTGGTGCGATCTACATTTTGAAGAAGAGTAATTTTGAATAGAGGAAACTTCACGTTGAGGACTCCAGACCGACATACACGTGATAGTTTAGATTCATGGCCTCAAGTGGTTCAATGACGACTCTATCTTCATAAAGAATGACTTGAGAAGTGACTAGCTAAACTCTAAGATGCCAATAGCATAACGATAAGTCGTATGGCGGGGACTGTAAGAAAGAGATGGGAGAATATGGTGACATTCCAACATAAATGATGACTGTTGGAAATAGTTCGTCGATAGTAACGACTCCTAACAAGGGGGTCATGTAGACAGTCTAGTGATGGATTCCGATGTAGAGGATGCATGCAAAGGGGTAGTCGGTGCTCAGGACTTTGGTACACCTTTTGAGGAGGAGACACAAGGATATATTAGAGTTCCTCGATGTAGGGCCTGATATGCCCGCACCCAGAGCTTGTTGATATTTTGGACTTAGGATTATCAGCTATAGTCTGTCAATGTAGGACATAGTGGTGGATGGTATAGTTCCTCAATGTAGAACCTACTAGTGCCTCGAAAGAGTTAGGGACCTAAGTGTTGAGTGTCGTCTATTCGGCGCACTGAGTGAGTGAATTGTAGGATGAATGACGGTTGTTTATGCTTGCTTATTATTACGCTATTACATAAACATGCATTGACATTCAGTGGCATGATAACTAGTAGAGTAAATTATTACTTGTGCTAACTCTTTTAATGTAGGGAAAGATCGGGTATGATTTCCCATATCTATTACATTATCTTATTTTAGTACTTGAGATTACTATCGCTCGCCTCAGAATTTGTCTCACCTAGAGTTTTATGCATTACTTCTTATTACTCTTGGTGCTCTTAAATATGCATACTAGAGAAAGGTTAAGGTGTGCAGGAGTAGCTGATCAAGAGGCAAGTAGGAAGCTATTTCACGTATTATTTATATGTGTTATGTTACTTTTTGTTACTCACTACTATGAGGCTTAGTAGTACTTTGATCTTAGAGACAGTTTACTTGAGTTATTATCACTTGTATAACTCTATTTCCGTTATGATATATTATGGATTTACTACTCTAATGCTTATGGTTCATTTTCATTTTTTTTACTACCTCGCTTGTTTTATATTAGTTACGTGTTACTATTATATTTTGTTCCATACGCTGTGAGATATACTACATGTCTCTGGAATGTTTTCTTTTCTTTAACCTTGATGACTGCTTTACATCAGTCGAATACCACCACAGCGCACTATTGAGGTGCAGGAGGTATAGCTTGGTCGTCACATATGACCGTACACAAAGCCATTGAGACCTATTGCACAATCATTATCGAAGACTACTGCAACTTTTCTCCATCATTCAAACTCCACTATGCTAAAAAAGGCTAGATTCGGTTTGGTAATATAAATTCATATTCAAAACCATTTCCATCCTGATATATATGATAATAGAAAAATCATATTATTATATTAACCAAAGTAATCATAAAACTGATACTTCGGTCTGTTGTTGGTAATGGTCGGTAATAAATTTTTACCACTTATAAGTATGACATTTATTTGTTTACAATATTTCAAGAAAAACACTATATATTAAGGGTTATTTTTTTATATTATATGACTATTTATCAACTTTATTTTGTATAATCAAACATATAAAGAAACGATGTGCAATAAGCTAAAATATTACATATAAACTAGTCATATTGTCTTTCAAAAATACATAACAAAAATTGCATTCAATCCGGTATCATAAATTTTTTACTAAATATTTTATTAATTCATTACACATTAAATACGATATAACATAAAATAAATATATAATGAAAAGTGTGTGTTTATATATGTAAGAGTGTGTGTGTGTGTAAACTTATGTGGTGGATATGTCAACTACAATATTTAACTTTAATTATCATTACCTTAACATAAAAAATTGTTCAAATTTCGTCCTTTAGATACCCAAGAAAGACGTTACAGATCGATATTTTAAATATTTCTGTATGAAAAGCCTTTATAGAAATGATTTTATAAATTATGACATATTTTTAAAAAAAATTGAAAATTCAATACCTTTTACTTTTCTGATTGAAAATGCAAAAGGAATTTACAGCTTTGAAAAAAGATTAAATTCTTTAAAATTTAATAATGGTGAAAAACTACAGTTATTTAACAAAATTATACTTAAATAATAATTATTATTCATAAAAAATTATTAATTGTTCAACTTTTGATTATTATTTTTGGAAAGTGCAAGTTAACTCGCATTTTTTATCAAAAAAAAATAAAAAAATCAAACTAGTTTGTGTTTTCTAATTCAAAAGCATATGGATCTTATTTACTTATTTGTTGCTACAAAATATTTTCTTATAACAACTTCAAAAATAGGTGTCTAAAGTTCAAAACGCCTTACGTTATTTCTTTACTTTTGAAATGACATGAAAATGCCTTATTTAGTACAATGCGTTTCTACTTTGTTTTTCTATTTTCTTTATGTTACGGATGAATATTAAGATGAATTAATCGATTGAACCGGTTTATTTTGATTAATTTAGTTCATTTAACAAATTATTTTAATTATAAAATAATTATGTTGAATATTAATTTAATCAAATTAATTGAATTTTTTTATTATACTACCATAATTTTTGGTAGTATTTATTTGGTTTAGTTAGTTCAATTAACAAATTATTTCAATTATAAAATAATTATGCTTGAATATTGATAAGAGCAAATTAATTGAACTTTTTTTTATCATATTACCACAATTGGTAGTATAATAAACTTAGTTGTGATTATGTATACATGTGCGTGTATTATAATAGAAATAAATTAAACATCAACAAGTACTTTTTCATAATAATCAAGTGTTTTCCTCTAATAAATCGAATGTTTTAAATTCTCTTTCACTTTGTAACTGATTTATATATACAAGCGTTACGGTACGCGCTTCGCGCATGATCATGCCACATGCTTTGCACATGAATTATAATTTTTTATAAACTAAATATGTTTAGTACATTCGAGGGAAAATAACATATACAAACATTTAGTTATATTTTTGCATCGAAATCATGTGTAATTAGTTTGAATTTTTATTTTTAAGTTGCAATGTTTAATTTTTATTAGTTTTGGTTTTAATTATGTTGTTACTCAATAAAGAAAGACATTGTAAAGATTTTTTTTAATCATACTTTAAAGTGATACTAAGATTTCGTTAATATGCATAGAAATACAGTTTGAATTTGTAAAATAAAATAGGTTTTATTTTTAGATGATATATAAAGCTAAAAATATGTAAGTTTATTTTAAAAGTTCATAATCGGACCAAAAGCCTACATTTTCAAGGCAACTATTAATAAAATTTTATGGCATATGCAACGCTCGTGCATGTACAATGTCTTATGGAAAAAAGTTAAATTTGAAATTTCAAGGGATTTTTAATAATAAATTGAAAACTATAATACAAAATTATAAATTCTTTTGTCGGAACATAGTTTCTAATTTGTAATCTTATTTATGTTTCAGAGCTTTTATCTAAAAATAAGTGTTTTTTTTTTTTTTTTTTTTGTATTTCAAACTCCTGATTTCTTATTTGCATATTTATAAAGACTTCTCAATCACACGGTCGAACCTAAAATTTGTATTTATTAATAGTTGGAATAAAAGGAAAATATTTTGGTCACATAAAAAAATAATCCTAATTTTATGTCGTCTATTGTTAAAGTTTTAATTATTGAATGATTTCTAGAAAAATTTTGCATTACCTATTCTAATATAGCTATATATTTGACACACTCTCTCTCAAGTTTAAACACAATCGCATTTTAACAATTCTACTCTATATATAATTAAAATTAACATATATGTTTGGGTACATTAAAACTAATTTTAGGGAGATTTTATCTCCTGATGTATTAGGGAGATTGTATGAGATAACAATTTAATATTTAAAAGTTATATATAGAGGTAGTTTAAAAGGCACACGGTCAGACCAAACCTTAACGCTTTCAAACGAATTATCAATAAAGATATATACATACAGACACACACATAAACATGTGCATAATTAATGATATTTAATTTAGTAAAATGAAGAGGTAAATAATTCAGGTTTGATATTCAAGATGTAAAAGGAAACAAAGTGTGTGTGTACACCTTTATGCATACTTAAAGATATTTATTTCAAAATAAAAAAGGTAAATAATATAGGTTTGTTAAGTAGCAAAAGGAAACAAAGTAAAATTGGAATATATGATTATTTTCGCGCTGATGTGGTCACTTAGTGAATACAATAGTTATCACTACAAGAAAGCCGAATTGGTAAACAATTATCATTGACGAATACCCCAATCAGTAAATCATTATCCATTGTGGTTATGTGTATATGTGTACGTGAGTGTTACGGCATGCGCTTCATGCTTGATCATAACACGTGTTTTACACGTGAATTATATATTTTATAAACTATATATGTTTAACACATTTGAGGGAAAATAACATGTATGAATATTTAGTTATGTTTTTGCCTTGAAATCATATGTTCCGACAGAAAATGCAAAAGAAACCTTCGGCTTTAAAAAAAAAAAAAAAATTAAATTCCATAAAATTCAATAATGATGAGAAAGTATAGTTATTTACTAAAATTATACTTAAAAAACAATTGTTATTCAAAATTTAAAAAATTATTTTTTAAATTTTGGAACTTTTTTTCGAAAATCGCAACTTAACTTGTATTTTTTATCATAAACCTTCAAACTAGTTCGCATTTTCTATTTTAGGAAAATATGAATTTTATTTGCATATTTTTTGCTATATGAACGTTTATTATACTTGATGTTCAAAACCGCCGTCACCCCCCCCCCCCCCCCCCCCCGCCCCCCCCCCCCAAACCCCAAAACCACACTCACACATTATTTATGTGCTTTTGAAATGATATGAATATGCCTATTTTGTACAATGCATTCAACAATTTTTTTCTTTGTTCTTTATGATATGGATGAATGTCATAATGAATTAATCAACTGAACTAGCTTATTTTGATTGGTTTTGTTTAATTAACAGATTTATAAAATAATTATGTTTGAATATTGATTTAACCGAACAAGTTTATTTTGATTAGTTTTGTTCAATTAACAAATTAATTAATTATAAAACAATTATGTTTGAACATTGATATAACCAAATTAATTAAATTTTCTATTATACTACCATAAAATTCTGTGGTTTAATAAATTAGCTTCTGATTATATATGCATGTGCATTAGTTATATAAAGAAATAAATTAAACATCAATAAATACTCTTTAATACTAATCAAGTGTTTTCCTTTAATAAACCGAACGTTTTAAGCACTATGACTTTATAACTAATTTAGATGTCTTATTTTAATCATCGAAAGCTCACAAATATTCATTAAGTCACATGAAATATAACATTTAATTTCAAGATAGCAATATTTAGGTCTTTCATGGTAAAGAATTAAAGAAAATTTCGAAACTTTTCAAACGCCACTCAAACATAATGGCGTGTCCAGTAAATAGCTCGTAAATGAGGGTCAAAGCCATCAATTCAAATAAAACCACCATTCTGAGTCTGAGCAATAAATATTATTAATTTGCAGCATAGGTTCCAGCCAGAACCGTATTTTTCTTCCAGAAAAAGGAGGCAGTGGTAAATGCTCAATTAATTACCGATGCAAATATGGGCTATTGTTTACGATTTATAACCGTGATTATCGCAGTGCTAGGTTCAAGAGAGCAATCGATACTACTCTGGTTTTGAAGAAGTACCGAGTCGAAGAAAGGTCGAAGAAGAAGTACAGAGTAATCTCGTAAGCTCTTTTTCTCAATTATTTTTCTGATGGTTTTTTTTTGTTTTGTTTTCTCGCGTTATGTTGGCTCCTAGATGTGAATGTATTGACCAGTGAAATTTGCTGATGGAAAATTGATTTCAATTTTAAAGAGACATTCATATTGAAAATTAGAAGCTTATGATCGGATTTAGCTAGTTTTTTAAGTTTGGTTCAATTGTACATGTTTTTTTTTTTTTTTTTAACTTCATATGTTCTTAATTTTAATTTTTATTACTAAATTTCTTATTTTGGAAGCTACAATTGCTTGATGTGTCGCAAAAATTGAACACCGCTCAATCTGTTAATTTAGATGCAGAAGTAGGGTCCGGCTATTGCCATCCCATTATTTGCTCTTCACCCCCCAATTAAAATTTTAAACTATCATTCCCACTTATACCCTTTGATTATAAAATAGTTAACTTGTCCAATGCTATGCGACAATTAAAAATAATAAAATCAGTCATGCATGGTGTTTGAGGTTAAATTATGAACAATAATTTAAATAAAAAATCAGAGGTGTATGTGATTTAAAAAATTAAAGATACGAATTACAAATAATGATTAAAATTTTGTTAACAATGATTAAAATTTTAATTTTTTTAAAGTAAACGGTGTATACAATCATGTATTTTGAGACCGAATAGACTGGTAGCGTACAAGAATTGCAAATGTATGAATAACAAATAATTAAAGCATCACTGCAGGTGTTAATTAAATAAATCAACGCTCAGATTGAAACATTAATTAACATAACCAACGCTAGGCATTCAACGACGTTGTCAACAAACGTTAATTAATTCGATAAAGATGTTAAAAAGAGAGCTGCACAAACAAACTGCTATTTTGAAATGAGAAGTATAGAACAAAAAAAAAAGTTATAGCAAGGGCATTTTTGGAATAAGCGGGGTGGGAAGAGAAAAAGATGGGGTGTGTGTTTTATTTTCTACTTAATGGGGGGTGAAGAGCAGATAATGGGGTGCGAATAGACGGACCCGCAGAAGTATTGTTTCTGTTCACTCTTAGATTATGTTAACGTCTATATTTCGCATTCAACGACACAAAAATAAAGCTGCTATCAAGTTTCATGACTTTTGCAGGCAAGGACATAACATGACTGTCATGGAAGCATCGACACCGCTGTGGCTTTTTGAAAGCCACAACAATGCAAAGCGCTCGCAATGGCTACAATCAACTTTATCAGGTTTGCTATTTCAACCTACATTTTTTTTGAGAAACTTCTGAAATGGGTCATGTATGTAATATGACGAAGGCAGATGACAGATGATAACTTATAATAACTATGCAGAGTTAGAAGATAAAACAAGGGGGATGCTGAAACTAATAGAAGGCGATGCGGACACATTTATTCAAAGAGCAGAAATGTACTACAAAAAGAGACCGGAACTGGTCAATATGATTGAAGACATCTACAGATCTTATCGTTCTCTAGCTGAAAGTTATGATCAACTCAGACTGGGGTTAGGAAACTCTGTCTTAAAACAGAGATTCCCACTCACAAGTCGAAGCTTTTCAAACGAATCACTTACATCTTCGATTTTTACTTCCAATTCTGGTTCTGATTCTGATTCTGAAGTTGATGATCCAGTACAAGAGGTTGAAAGTAAACTCAAAGGAACACAAGTTGAGTGTATGGTTGAGAAATGCACCGACATGAACAGTGAAGCCTGCATTGTGAAACCAGTGGTAGAAGAAATCAGAAGCAAGAAGAGCATTTTCACTGAATGCTACGCAAAGGCAGCAAGTAATATGCAAATCAGTGATCAAATACAAGCGCGTGTATATCGTGGAAGAGGTGAAACTCATGATCCGGGCCAATTTAAAGAGACACAACTTAAATGTGTGCTTGAGAAACCTAATGAAAATATCAGTGAAGTTTGTGTGGTGAAGCCAATGGTTCAAGAGATCAGAAGCAAGAAAAACATTTTGATTGAGGATCTTACACAGGCAGTTCAAGGGAAAGGAGACACTAATGGTGATATTGAATTAGCGAAACTTAAACATTCTGAATGTGATTCCAAGCTCTTTGGTGTAAGCTTCCCTAAATATGAAATGGAAGCTGAATATCCTGGAACAGATAGCGAGAATAGCGAAATTAAGTCTCTGATCAAATCAAGCGAAGCTACACAGAGCTATGCAGAAAGCGAAGTAGAAAGGCTGAACGGAAAGATTGCTACTTATGAGGTTGAGTTAGAGCAAAAAGACGAGGAAAAAAGAGAAGTCATTAGACAGCTTTCTGCGTCTATAGACATGCTGAAAGAAGAAAATGACAGGATGAAGAATTTCATTAGGGAGTCAAAGAAGCAGCAGAAGGCTTTTGAATTTGAAAAACTGAAAGATGTATTCTGTAAGAATCCATTTGGAAAGCATTTCAGATTTCCTAGTCCTCTGGTTGCAGTTTGAAAATTACCCTTCAGAAGTATAGAGTGAATTTACTGTTCGATATTCCATTTATAGTTTGGGTAGTCCTTAGGAAAGAAATTCATCAGATGTTAGTATGTAGCCATTGCTTTTATTTGCATTTGCAGTAAATTATGTAGATTTGCATTTGCAGTAAATTATGTAGCAGCTGAACAGAAATTCTTGCAAATACTCGTCAATGCATTATTTACAGGCTTTTTTCTTCTTTCCGTTTTCCTTAATTCTTTTACATATAATAGCATCACGACCTCATCTAGTTTTGTTTTCTGTATTATTTTACAAGCAGAAACGAAGATATAACCTGATAATCTTGTTATCATCGTAAATTATCATTCCAGCGGATACTTTCTGAAATATGGCGGATTCGTAATGCCAAATTTTTACAACAGTTTCACATTGCTAGCGGCGGCCTTGCATCTGTAAGTTTAATGTTACTTTATATTAATGTTGTTCAGGCTGTGAATAATCCTCTTCTTCTTTTCTTCATCCTCATTCTAATTCCTTTTAACCTTCTCCGTCTTCGTTGTTTATCGTCATCAATTGGTGCTTAGGCCACTCAAAAGTCAAAAGGGACAAGTGGAAGAGAACTCTGAATGGATGGCCGAGTTAAAAGAGAGGAATGTAAGGGATAGCGGAATGGATCGTTTAGGCAAAACAAACACCAAAGGAAGGGTGAATAGTGTTTGTAAGAATTTAAACAAAACTTAAAACTAAAGAGAATTATGGAAAGAATCAAACACCACAAATACAATCACAGACATAGATTCAAACACAGATGCAAAATAAAGAGAAATAAAAATGCAAAAAAAAAAAAAAAAAAAAAAAAAAAGAACACACCGAATTTTATACTGGTTCAGATCACTCCTACGTCCAGTCCCGCATAACGCTGGATTGTGCAGAGCTTTATTACTATTTCCAATAGTCAAATACAACCTCCTTGATTTCACGGCTCAACAAGGAGACACTGAATCCTATCCCTTGATTTCACGGCTCAACAAGGGCCGACTCATATTCCTTGATTTCACGGCTACAAGGATACACCGATTCCTCTTTGACTTACAAACAGGGCTTATTCAACCCAAACAATTACAAAACAGCCTTATAACTCTTCAATAGCACTTGATTTAGAGGGTACAGAGTAGAGAGTGTAGAGAGAAGAAGTTTGATCAAAACAGAAGTGAATTCGGCCGAGTATAAGTGTAAGAATCATAAAAATGATTAAGAATAATGGTGGGATGAAAGACTATGAAGTTAGAGAAGAAAATATGTTAAAAAATTCAGTTTTAATCTCATTTTATAGAGTATGAAGAGTTGCAACGGTTCTGAAGCGTTCAACAAGTGAAAAGACACTTCCTTTCAAAAATAGAAAAAATAGCAGTTATGTATCGACATACACTTTTTGCTATGTCGACATACTCATGTGTATTTTTCATTTTCAAAACATTTTTCAAGTATTTTGATATAAAAATAATTCTAGAAATTCTTGAGTAAAATTTTGGTGTTGTAAATTAATATTATATGATAGAAAATCATATGAAAACATACTTTTAAACTAAATAAATATATTTATAAAATTATAAGGTTTTAAATTATATAAAGTATAAATATAAAGTATATAAAAAACTTAAGTTTGAAAAACCAATAAGAATAAAAATAGAAACAAAATAGAAAAACAAAATAGAGAGAATTGAGGATAAATGGAAAAAAAAATGGAGAGGATTGAGGATAGAATTGAAAATCAGAATTCGAAAATCAGAATTCGAAAATTAGAATTTGAAAATTAGAATTTGAAAATTAGAATTAGAATTTGAACCTGGAGTGCTACTTAGAGTCTTATAAAATGTAGACTCTATAAATATATTAATCTTGAACTCTTGAAATCTTGATTACTCATGAGTCTTGAAGTTTCTCTGATCTTTGAATCTCTATCATCTTTATAACTGTACAGTCTTCAGTAATATTTCCTATATACAATTCCTGCGCGCGCGCGCACGCGCACACACACACACACACACACACACATATATATATATTCTATACAAAAAGTGTTAATATATATTTTTTAATCAATGATAATTGAAATAAGGTTGTTGTCATCAAAACTCCATTCTCCAACAAGGAATACTTTGGAATCTCTGTTGCTCTATAACAAATGAAGCCACTGATGGTATAGGCTGCATGTACTGTAAACCGAAGGTACGTGTGGCATATATGTGAACAGTGAATCGAACCGTGGCTCATAATCAAAGGCTGAAGTAGTTGGATCGCAAGAGGTATGACTATCTTTTCTTCCACTGAGATATACAACTACATTTATTATGTTAACAAGTAAGTTTAACTTATAAAAGCGAGCGTTATGGCACATGTTTTGTGCATGATGATGGAACTGGTTTTGCATAGTTTCTTTTTGGTGCTCTGCTACAAATTATACGCGCCCAACCCATTGGAAACAAAATAATTTATATAAATATCATATTATACTTTGACGTTAAAATTATATGTAATTAGCTTGAATTTTTATTTCTACATTGAATGATCAAAGTTTTGCTAGTTTATTTATTTATATAATTAGTTAGTAAAAAAATGAATTAATAAAGAAATATTATTTGTCGGACACAATTATTAAGTGATAAGACTACGTAATATTAGTTTGAACTTGTAAAGAAATCTTAATCATTAGATTGTATTTTTTAACCGATTAATATTTGTAGACGTACATTATGAATTAGAGGAAATTTAATTGTTAAGCCCTATTTTAAAGTAATACGAAGTTTTGATACTATTTATAGAGGACAATTTTGATAGTTAATCTCGACACCAAAGCCATTGTAAATATTATTATGGATGTGGTAAAGGTTATATGTGTACGTATATGTAAGTGTGTGTGATATACATATAGACACACATATATAATATGTATAAGTTGATTTGAGAAAAAAAAAAAAAGGGATTCAGACCTTACCTCTTAAAAGCAAGGTTTCCTTATTTTTTAATTTAATGACTCACATTGCTATACATTTGTAAATTGTGGGCTCCTATTAATAAAGTAGGATAATCCAAATCAAAATTGTCTTTTTACATGTATCGTAAGTGAAGTTCGGTTCAATGTACCAAATGGAATTTTTAAACGTAATCGTGGTTTTATATTCACATCAAAATTATTTTGTTTACATGTCATAAGTCTGATATGTATGTGCAAAGATGCAGTTGATAAATATCAACATCATACATGTACAATGGATTTAATGTATACGTCTTTTCTAATATGAACATAATTTTATGTTATATCAAAATTGTTATATAGATGCATGTATCAGAAGTTGTATGCATGTACACACATGCACATCCACACACACACATAAACAGAATCACATGGGAGCGCACGCGCGCGCACACACACACACACATATATTTATATACACAAGTTTCATACACACACACCCCAAAGATGATCAATATAATAAATGAAATTTTGAATTAGTGTATCATAATTTATTTATAGCTGGACATAGTTTCATAGTTAAACTAGAACTACTATATGTGTGTATGTGTGTGTGTGTGTGTGTGTGTATTTGTGTGTGTGTGCTAGAATCAGCGCCGACTCAATTGTGGATGATGTCGTAGCCTAAATATAAAAAAGAATCAAGGACATAAGAAGTAACACAAATAAATTTCAGTGGTAGAACTTGAACTTACGTGTAACGAGTATTATTGACAATAAAAACCAACCGGCTATATACTTGCATTTCTAACAATTTGTTGCCCTTACATTTTACTAATCAAGTTTTTACATAAAGCAGTCAAAATTCTTGTTACCCCTCTCCAGCGTCTTTGATGGTGTTGCCCTTGGAGGCAGTCTCTCTCGACTCCCCTCCAGGCCGGGCCTGGTTAGAATGACATATGTAAATAAATATACACAGATGCATGTACATCAGTGTCGGTAAATATTAGTGTCATAAATGAAGTCTGGGTTTAATATTTCAAAATTACTGTAAAGAACATAATCTAATACTCAAGTCAGAACTATTATGTACATGTATCAAAACAGATACACACACACATAGAGAGAGAGAGAGAGAGAGAGCTGACACAAGCTAAATTGTTGCCCTACCCAAGTTCGAGAAAAATGCCTTAAAAATATGGTAAATGTGATGTGAGTTGAACTCTTATCATTTTCTATATTAAGCTCTGAACGAACCACAAAATATATAATACTAATCTTAACTAAGTTTCTCTTTCATGTTATTTAATTTTAATTACTTTAAGAAACTTGACATTGTCACCATCTTTATGGTTGGCCCCCCTACAAGATCGGGCCTTTGTGTGTGTGCGCGCACGTAAACTTTAAAATAATGGCAACAAAAGTGAACATTTGGTTTGTTGTATCAGATAAAACTTTTAAGAATGAGCATAGTTTTATACTTGAATAAGATATATTTAGTACATGTCTCAAAACAGAGGTACATATACATATACATATTTGTATGCACGTTATACTTTATATATGTATGCATGTGTGTATCAAATCTGATTAATCTTTTGGCAAAGCAATTTTTTTGGCAAAGCTAAAACTGATTAATCTTATATACATGTATAGACATACATACACATATACATATATACACACATATAAATATATACTTATAGATGTGCACACATATATGTATATTGTCCCTTATTTAGAGGTCCGAAACTAAGCCCAACAGATGTTGTAGTTCGTTTATAATAATAGTTTGTAGTGATTGAACATGAGCATGTTAATGATATTAATACCAAATGCAAATGAACATGAAATAAAATTTAATAATTTCCTAGAAAAACTCATGCTTCACATTTATTGCGGTACATAATTCCATAGCATATTTCAGGTTTTAGATAAAATGTAATTATAAAGTGCTTTTAGAGCGGCATATGAAGATGCCCCCAAAATGGATCAAAGTACTCATTTTATAGTTATTACAATATTAGCATAAGTTCAATCATGAGTTCAAAATAAAGAAGATTCAAAACAAAGTTTCTAGAATTGCGAACGATGCCTTCTGCATATTGTAATAACCCGGAAATTCGAGCCAATTTAAAATTTTTATTTTGGCAATTTTGATGAATTTTGAACATTTAAAATAAATTATTTTAAATAATAATGACGAGAAATTTATTTTGAATAGAATTAGAACGTATATATTTATTCGAATCGTCGTTAGAATATAAATAGTTTATTTTAATTATAAAAGGAATTGAAAATGGCGCGGTAGTTTGAAAATTCGATTTCAAATTTCAAATGAATGTACAGGATTCAAAATAAAAACGTATATATTTATTCAAATCATCGTTAGAATATAAATAATTTATTTTAATTATAAAAGGAATTGAAAATGGCGCGATAGTTTGAAAATTCGATTTCAAATTTCAAATGAATGTACAAGATTCAAAATAAACCGAATTTTAGCGAAACCAAAAATATTTGAATCTAATTGAGAATATCTTTCCAACGAATCAGAAAAATTGAAATTTCATAGCGGGGATAAAAAGTTATTCCCAGTTGAAAATTCAGAATAGTCGATGTGGAATTCTGGCCCTTAAAAATGGAAATTTTGCAAACGACTTTCGTTTTCGACGAAACCACTTTTGTTGGATCTGGATGTCAAGTTATTGCTAGGTTTCAAAATTCATAATTTTTGAAAGCAATATGTGAGCGTGGCAAAGCAAAACATGTTTTGACAGTTTCAGCCAATTTCGATTGACCAAAAAATGGCCATTTTTCAAACGGTCTTCAAATTTGACGAAATTAGTTTTGTTAGAACCGTATTGTCAATACTAAGCTAGAAATAATTTTTCGGGAATTTTTAGAGTTAATATGTGGCCGCGGTAAATTGAAATGTGCGTTCAAACTCAATATATAGATTTATATTTTGATTTTAGCGAAAACTGATTGAAACAGCTGAATTGGCTTGCGATATATATCTCATTGTGTTCGGAATGGAGGTAATTAGTTATAGACGACAGTCGGTGGGTCTCGTTTGGAGGTCCAAATTAAAAGTTACTTTTTGGAGAATAAATTAAATTAAATAAATAAATTATATAACACCCCAAACCCCCCTTTCCTATTCTAAAAAAAAAAAAAAAAAAAAAAAACCGATACCGCCTTTTTCCAAATCGACTTCGTTGTTCCTCCCCACCCCCTCGCTACGACGCCGCACCAAAGGGTCCCCCCCATTCGCCGGTCACTTCCTCTCCCCCACCACCTTCTCTCTCCTCCAGCGCCTTCTCTCTCCTCCCTTATTTCGAGCCCTAGATCCGAAACAGTCCCAAAAACCTCTGCCGCCGCCACCACTGGAAGGGACTGCCGCCACCTCCAACCCCTCCCTACGCCGCCATAGCCCCACGACTGCCTTACCGATTGGAAAAATATCAGTTTTCTATATATTTATTTATTATATAAAAATCTGATTTTTAAACACTATAAAAATATGATTTTTTTCAACTCTATAAGGATTTGATTTTCAGAAATGTAAAGCTTTGATTTTTAGTTTATAAAAGTCATGATTTTTACTGGTATGAAGATATGAGTTTTATTTTCGTTTTTGTACATTCATGTAATTAAAGACATGATTTTTAATTTAAGTAGTGAATGAAAATATTATTTATATATATAATCTTTCTTATGTAAAGAACGGTTTAAAAATATAATTTTTATAAAGGTAGGAAGTTAAAAATATAATTTTTATATTGGTAGGAAGTTAAAAATATAATTTTTACAGTATAGAGATAATAAAAATATAATTTGTATATATGTAACATAATAAAAATATAATTTTATTATATGAGAAGTGAAGTAAAAATATAATCTTTACAGTAAATGAAGTGAAATAAAAATACGGACTTTATTTTTATCAGGAAGTAGTGAGAATAAAGTCGATTTTTACATAAGTAGCGGATTAAAAATAGAATTTTTATATAATAAGAAATATAAAAATATGATTTTTATATATGTAGCGAACACGGACAACGAAAGTGGCAAAAGGCAAGAATGGCGAAGATTTTCTACATATGAAGAGTCATGGCGTTTGGTTTAGCAATTGGTGAGAACTTCTCACTTTTAATTTATTTTTTGGTTGAAATATAAACTGGGATGCAGACGGTGCTTAGCAGCACCCGACACCCGTTGTCCACAGACCATGGATGATTTGTTTGTTTGATTGCAGTGTTGTGAAATTTGATTGTGTGATGTGGAATGAAATAAAATATTTTATCGTTATAAATATTTTATAGTTAAAATATGATTTTTAACGTGTATACAAAATAAATATTTATAAACAAATCGGACGATTTGTTTATGTACACCCATTTGACTGATATTGATTGGGACGATAAATTTTACACATCGCCCATCTACACAAATAAAAATCCGTGTTTGTTGATTTGAAACCCCACACGGGTGTTGGGATGATATTTGGCGTACACTAATCCCAATTATTTAGTTGTATGTCAATCGATGGGTTGACAGACTGTGTAAGCGTTGATTATTTATATTTAATGCTTATGCAGTTGTGTGATGCACTCTAGATGAAGGTTGATTATTTATCGTTGTTGTTATATACATGTGTTGTAGAGAATCCATATAATTAGCATTATATGGTAATTGATTGGGCCTCATTCCAATTTGGAAAATAAGGAAAATTATAAAATAAATAAATTCATGTGTTGAATAGAGTATAAATTTCATGTGTTGAAATAGAATAAATATTCATATGTTGAATAAAATTATATATTCATGTGTTGAAGAAAATATTCATTTGTTGAATAGAATAACGAAGTTATTGAAATATATAAAGCTGTGTTGATTAGATTGACACCATTTTGACGCGAACGATATTTATATCGATTTTATTCATTTTTATAATGAATATAAAAAAGGAAGTGATTTCAAAATATAACGTTTTTGAAAATATTATCATTTGTATATCGATGATATGGAATATTCAATTTTGATTAGAAATTGAATATGAAGTTGAAATCGTTTTGAAAACGAATTTAAAACGATTTATAAAATACGTTTTAAAAGGAATCGACGAAATACATATTATATATATATATATAATATAATGGCCTGAATAGAAAGTGCCGCGCTGCGGCAGTTCGCGAATTTTGGCCATTGACTTTGAACGGACACTGCAGGAGATCCGACTGTCGGATTCTCCTAAAACAAGAACCGTTTGGTTCGTATCGAAAAGAGCTTTCTAACGAATATTAGAGATATGAAATCTAACGGCTGGATTTGGAGTTATGTCCAAATCAAATTTGGAAAAGATCGTTGTAACTGCAGTTCGATGGCCGTTGACGGAAATCGACTGTACGGGGCTTGATAAAATTATTAAAAATAGTAATAATTTGTGTAAAATCATAAGAAATGATTAGGAAAGAATTGGGATGAAAATTTCCATATTTGAAAAGATAAAAATAGATTTCTATCGAAATGAACTAGTTTTAAACTAGAATTATAATCCCATTTATTTTTAAAATAAATAAAGTGGATTTGAAATGGTTTTGAAAATAACCAGGATTTCCAATATATAAAGTGGAAGTGGATTTGAATCGAAATTGTCTTTGGAATATTTCGATGTTGGATCTCATGATTATACAGATATTTTTATGGAAATTTGAAAGATATATTTACATCGTTATTTCCAATACGATATGGGCTGGTCATAGAATTTGATATTGAATATAAGCCGATATATTTTCTATCATAGCCTTGTATTTAATATCAAATGGGATTTGGGTTTGTCGTGAATGGTGTCTTCATTAACACTGTTCTTAAACCCAGTTGGGGAAAAAATTAAATCTTTTTATTTATATTTAATGAAATATACTAATTAAATGATATTTAATTGGAATTGAATTTGAATTGACTTTTGGGTTTATCGTGAACCGTGTTTTAAATGACATTGGTTCTTTAACCCAGTTAAAGACAGGATATGGTTTCCCAAGTTAAACAATCATTGATTTGATCTTTTGGGAAGATTAAAACCAAGTGGAGTTTTAATGAATCTTTAATTAGATTGAGATGATCGAGAATGGAGTATCACCAGTTTTGCTCCAGGCAACAGTTAAATCTTTAATTAGATTTGAACGAGAAATGGTAATTGAATTTACTGATAACACCGTGATGTTAGATACGAAGTATCACTAGTTTTACTTCATGGGATGAATTGGTTGGGATTAGGAAATAAAATAAATGATTACTTCGGTGTGGTTCGCTAATCCCGACTAAATTGAATTGATATTCAAAAGAAGATTAAAGAATAAATTTAAAGAATTTATCTTTGATAAAATTAATGGGAACCTTTCCCAAAGTATAAGAATATTTGAATAAAAGAATATTATGAATTGGAATTAGGCGTATATTGTGTTTGCGTAACACTTGTTTATTATATACGCGAGTTATTCGGAAAGACCGGGTTTATCCCATTCCGAATAACTGATACGATGATAAGTCGAAGGTGAAGACGGTGGTTGAAGACCGGAGGTCTTCACGTCGTTTGGATAATTACTAATGATCTTGATTGGGCTGTACACCCAAGAGGAGGGAATTAGTTGGTGATCGTCCAGACGTACTTGGAGATCGATGGATATGCAAGGTACAAGGTGCCTCCGGTTTCGTTCAGACCCAGAACGAACTTGTAAATGGACTGTGTGTCTGACATTGGATTTTATTCGGTGTGATTGATTTCTATTAAATATATATCTGTTTGGCGGCGGAGAATTTATTCTCTTGCTTAATGCCCTTCTCTGAGGAGTATGAGCTCAGGGGTTATATATTGATGGATATCAATCGCATGGAGTGAATTTCCTGTGTGGCATGCCTAAGTGGCAAATGATCAAGGCTTCTGTTGAGAAGCAAAGTCTTGTTGTGGATGATCAAAGCAAAGCCCGTGTGGCACAGCTTTGTGTAGCATTGATTCGCGTGCCTCACACCACATTTGCGAACCATAAATGGGAAAGGACCTCAGGGAGGGCATGCGTTTCCTTCTAGCTAGAAGTGGCATCAGTGGTTTGACACGCCCTGACGAGTTTGATTTATGTGGTTGTTGGGTTGCGAGGCGCCTCGGATATATCGGTGACTGTGTGGAGCCGATGGAGTCATTGGACTCATTTACGCCCCAAAGGGCGGGGAAACGCAGTGTTCAGGCATTTTAATCCACATCGGTGGACCGGCCCTGACGATCCAAAGACTTGACTGAGTACTTGCCTTAGGCTCGGGCTAGATAGTCTCGAATCGGTAGAGGACTATCTTTTGCCTCGGTTCACCGGTGGAAATCCAATTTTCAAATACGACATCGTGCGGTTTTGATTGTATACCTATATATGGCGACATAGTGGTATGGGGCACTTATGCCATCTATGATTGATACTTATATTTAAAATTGTTAGCATATCAAGCATTCTTTGGCTATTATAAGGTAAAATCCTAACCTCCGGCTTGCGTTGCATTGTGTGATGGGACCTAGGTTTTATTATAGCTTCATTATTCTTTATTTAGCATTGCGCTATTGTTTTATGCACTGGTATTCTTGAGAGGAAACCCGTTCTGTGTTATACGGCGTGATCCCTTGATTTACCAAACTTTAAAAATAAAGATTAATAACTGTTTTAGTTCTCACACCAGTCACATAACTGACCTGGAGTTTATTGTTTTAACCTAAACTCTGGGTGCCCTTACTTTGACACGGGCAGCTAGTAGTTTTGTTTTGCAGATTTATATTCACAGGAACCTGGTTTACAGTTGGAACGATACTCGGAAAGCTCAGTATCCGCGTATTACTTTAAGTTGTGTTTTGTATTATTTTCCGCTGCTATATAATGTATTTTAATCTCTGATATTTATCGAATGTATAATATTTATTTATACTTTGTACATTCTTGTATTCTGATGATATTGTTGTAATAAGCAATGAAATGTTCTTCTGTTTGCGTTCAGATTTGTCTTGTCCTCAAAGTATCCGCTCTTTCCTTCACGGGGAAGTTACGGGTCTTCACATTTGGTATCAAAGCTTTGGTTTACAGAGCTCGGAGAACAAGACACGTTTGAACCAAACGAAAGAATTCATCAGAGATTGGGTTAGTAATATCCAATGAGAATGACTCATTAGAGATGGGATCAGTAGTATCCTAGAACGAGTGTGAAGAGTATATTTTTAAAATGAAAACGAATTTTGTTTTGAAAATTTAAACCTTATTCAACGTATTTGAATATTTATTTTAAATTGATTTGGACAATCAAGTATATAAAGATTTTTCATATACGTCTGATCCACGTATATACGAAGTCTTAATATATTGGATAGATATGGAATCACACTCTAGTCACCCGAAGATGGTTCTGATGATCGCTATAGCGATCGCATCATCAGTATTCATGTTCGAGTTTCGAAGGTGGGATGTCTATATATTTCCTATTGACTGGTGTGAGAACCAAAACTAGATAGGGCTTATTGCTGTGATTTGGCATCAAAAATATGATTTTTGGCTATGAATTAAAGTTATATGATTGAAACGTTACTCAACAAATGGATTGCTGATTGTGTGTTTGATTATTGTTCGATTAATTAAATGTAGAACCTTTAGCCAAATTGAACCAAATAGTGAGTTGTATTGAAAATTAGTTTGCATACATATACATGTACTTACATTAAACAGGTCATAGGAAGGAGGCTAGACAAGAGGAATAAAATTGTTTGCCCGACAAATAGGTACATGTTTATTGTATTTCTTGGGTTTTTAATGATTTTATGAGCCGATTGGCTAGCCGCTTGGCTGTTTCTTTTTCTTTTTGGATTGGTGAGGGCCATGGGAGGCTATTTGAAATATCCCGAAGCTCCCGGTGCAGGGGAGGTTATGGCGAAATTTTTCGAAAATTTAGGGTGTTAGCCAAATTTTTGAAAAATTTGAAAAGTTCTTAGAAACTGAAAAGTTGAAGAACTTAAGCCGTAATGAAAATAATGAAAGTTGAGTTGATTAGTTAAACAACTTTCGGCTTCGTTCCTTTTCGGGGACGAAAAGTTTTAAGTGGGGGAGATTTAATAACCCGGAAATCCGAGCCAATTTAAAATTTTTATTTTGGCAATTTTGATGAATTTTGAATATTTAAAATGAACTATTTTAAATAATAACGACAAGAAATTTATTTTGAATAGAATTAGAACGTATATATTTTTTGAACCGTCGTTAGAATATAGATAATTTATTTTAATTATAAAAGGAAGTGAAAATGGCGCGGTAGTTTGAAAATTCGATTTCAAATTTCAAACGAATGTACAGGATTCAAAATAAACCGGATTTTAGCGAAACCAAATATATTTGAATCTAATTGTGAATATCTTTCCAACGAATCCGAAAAATTGAAATTTCATAGCGGGGATAAAAAGTTATGCCCAGTTGAAAATTCAGAATAGTCGCTGTGGAATTCTGGCCCTTAAAAATGGAAATTTTGCAAACGACCTTCTTTTCGACGAAACCACTTTTGTTGGATCTGGGATATCAAGTTATTGCTAGGTTTCAAAATTCATAATTTTTGAAAGCAATATGTGAGCGTGGCAAAGTAAAACGTGTTTTGACAGTTTTAGTCCATTTCGATCGACCAGAAAATGGCCATTTTTCAAACGGTCTTCAAATTTGACGAAATTAGTTTTGTTAGAACCGTATCGTCAATATGAAGCTAGAAATAATTTTTTGGGAGTTTTTAGAGTTAATATGTGGCCGCGGTAAATTGAAATGTGCGTTCAAACTCAATATATAGATTTATATTTTGATTTTAGCGAAAACTGATCGAAACAGCTGAATTGGCTTGCAATACAATCCCATTGTGTTCAGAATGGGGGTAATTAGTTATAGACGATAGTCGGTGGGTCTCGTTTGAAGGTCGAAATTAAAAGTTACTTTTTGGAGAATAAATTAAATTAAATAAATAAATTATATAACACCCCAAACCCCCTTTTCCTATTCTCCAAAAAAAAAACTGATACTCCCTTTTTCCAAATCGACATCGTTCCCCCCTCCCCCTCGCTACGACGCCACACCAGAGGGTCCCCCCAGTCGCCGGTCACTTCCTCTCCCCCACCACCTTCTCTCTCCTCCCTCCTCCCTTAATTCGAGCCCTAGATCCGAAACAGTCCCAAAAACCTCTGCCGCCGCCACCACTGGAAGAGGCCACCGCCACCTCCAGCCCCTCCCTACATCGCCACAGCCCCACGACCGCCCCACCGATTGGAAAAATGTGAGTTTTCTAAATTTTTATTTATTTATTTTATTTATTATATAAAACTCTGATTTATAAACACTATAAAAATCTGATTTTTTCAACTCTATAAAGATTTGATTTTCAGAAATGTAAAGCTTTGATTTTTAGTTTATAAAAGTCATGATTTTTACTACTATGAAGATATAATTTTTATTTTCGTTTTTGTACATTCATGTAATTAAAGACATGATTTTTAATTTAAGTAGCAAACGAAAATATTATTTTTTTATATATAATCTTTCTTATGTAAAGAACGGTATAAAAATATAATTTTTACATAGGTAGGAAGTTAAAAATAAAATTTTTATAGTATAGAGATAATAAAAATATAATTTTTATATATGTAACATAATAAAAATAAAATTTTATTATATGAGAAGTGAAGTAAAAATATAATCTTTACAGTAAATGAAGTGAAATAAAAATATGAACTTTATTTTTATCAGGAAATAGTGAGAATAAAGATTCGATTTTTACATGAGGAGCGGATTGAAAATAGAATTTTTATATAATAAGAAATATAAAAATATGATTTTTATATATTTAGCGAACACGGACAATGAAAGTGGCAAAAGGCGAGAATGGCGAAGATTTTCTACATATGAAGAGTCGTGGCGTTTGGTTTAGCAATTGGTGAGAACTTCTCACTTTAAGTTTATTTTCTGGTTGAAATATATACTAGGATGCAGACGGTGCTTAGCAGCACCCGACACCCGTCGTCCACAGACCATGGATGACTTGTTTGATTGATTGCTGTGTTGTGAAATTTGATTGTGTGATGTGCAATGAAATAAAATATTTTATCGTTATAAATATTTTATAGTTAAAAATATGATTTTTAACGTGTATACAAAATAAATATTTATAAACAAATCGGACGATTTGTTTATGTACACCCATTTGACTGATATTGATTGAAATGATAAATTTTACACATCGCCCAACTGCACAAATAAAAATCTGTGTTTGTTGATTTGAAACCCCACACGGGTGTTGGGATGATATTTAACGTACACTAATCCCAATTGTTTAGTTGTATGTCAATCGATGGATTGACAGACTGTGTAAGCATTGATTATTTATATTTAATGCTTATGCAGTTGTGTGGTGCACTCTGTATGATGGTTGATTATTTATCGTTGCTGTTATATACATTGTTGTAGAGAATCCATATAATTAACATTGTATGGTAATTGATTGGGTCTCATTCCAATTTGGAAAATAAGGAAAATTATAAAAAAATAAATTCATGTGTCGAATAGAATATAAATTTCATGTGTTGAAATAGAATAAATATCCATGTGTTGAATAAAAATATATATTCATGTGTTGAAGAAAATATTCATTTGTTGAATAGAATAACGAAGTTATTGAAATATATAAAGCCGTGTTGATTAGATTGACGCCATTTTGACATGAGCGATATTTATATCGATTTTATTCATTTTTATAATGAATATAAAAAAGGAAGTGATTTCAAAATATAACATTTTTGAAAATTTTATCATTTGTATATCGATGATATGGAATATTCAATTTTGATTAGAAATTGAATATGAAGTTGAAATTGTTTTGAAAACGAATTTAAAACAATTTATAAAATATGTTTTAGAAGGAATCGATGAAATATATATTATATATATATATATATTATAATGGCCTGAATAGAATGCGCCGCGCTGCTGCAGTTCACGAATTTCGACCATTGACATCGAATGGACATTGCGGGAGATCCTACCGTCGGATTCTCCTAAAATCGGAACCGTTGGGTTCGTATCAAAAAGGGTTTTCTAACGAATATTAGAGATTTGAAATCTAATGGTTGGATTTGGAGTTATGTCCAAATCAAATTTGGAAAATGTCGCTGTAAGTGCAGTTCGATGGCCGTTGATGGAAATCAACCGTACGGGCCTTGATAAAATTATTAAAAATAGTAATAATTTGTGTAAAATCATAAGAAATGATTTGGAAAGAATTGGGATGAAAATTTCCATATTTGAAAAGATAAAAATAAGTTTTTATCGAAATGAACTAGTTTTGAACTAGAATTATTATCCCATTTATTTTTAAAATAAATAAAGTGGATTGAAAATAACCAGGATTTCCAATATATAAAGTGGAAATGGATTTGAATCAAAATTGTCTTTGGAATATTTCGATGTTGGATTTCGTGATTATACAGATATTGTTACGGAAATTTGAAAGATATATTTACATCGTTATTTCCAATAAGATATGGGTTGGTCGTAGAATTTGATATTGAATATAAGTCGATATATTTTCTATTCAGAGCCTTGTATTTAATATCAAATGGGATTTGGGTTTGTCGTGAATGGTGTCTTGATTAACACTGTTCTTAAACCCAGTTGGGGAAAAGATTAAATCTTTTTATTTAGATTTAATGAAATATACCAATTAAATGATATTTAATTGAATTTGAATTTGAATTGATTTTTGGGTTTATCGTGAACCGTGTTTTAAATTACATTGGTTCTTTAACTCAGTTAAAGACAAGATATGGTTTCCCAAGTTAAACAATCATTGACATGATTTTTGGGAAGATTAAAACCAAGTGGAGTTTTAATGAATCTTTAATTAGATTGAGATGATCGAGAATGGAGTATCACCAGTTTTGCTCCAAGCGATAGTTAAATCTTTAATTACATTTGAACGTGAAATGGTAATTGAATTTACCGATAACACCGTGGGGTTAGATATGAAGTATGACCAGTTTTACTTCATAGGATGAATAGGTTGGGATTGGAAAATAAAATAAATGATTACTTCGGTGTGGTTCGCTAATCCCAACTAATTTGAATTGATATACAAAAAAAGATTATAGAATAAATTTAAAGAATTTATCTTTGATAAAATTAATGGGAACCTTTCCCAAAGTATAAGAATATTTGAATAAAAGAATATTATGAATTGGAATGAGGCGTATGTTGTGTTTGTGTAACACTTGTTTTTTATATGCCAGTTATTCGGAAAGATCGGGTTTATCCCATTCCGAATAACTGATACGACGATAAGTCGAAGGTGAAGACGGTGGTTGAAGACCGGAGGTCTTCACGTCGTTTGGATAATTACTGATGATCTTGATTGGGCTGTACACCCAAGAGGAGGGAATCGGTTGGTGATCGTCCAGACGTACTTGGAGATCGATGGATATGCGAGGTACAAGGTGCCTCTGGTTTCATTCAGACCCAGAACGAACTTGTAAATGGACTGTGTGTCTGACATTGGATTTTATTCGGTGTGATTGATTTCTATTAAATATATATCTGTTTGGCAGCGGAGAATTTATTCTCTTGCTTAACGCCCTTCTTTGAGACGTACGAGCTCAGGGATTATATGTTGATGGATATCAATCGCATGGAGTGAATTGCCTGTGTGGCATGCCTAAGTGACAAATGATCAAGGCTTCTGTTGAAAAGCAAAGTCATGTGGTGGATGATCAAAGCACATCCTGTGTGGCACAGCTTTGTGTAGCATTGATTCGCGTGCCTCACACTACGATTGTGAACCAGAAACGGGAGAGGACCTCAGGGAGGGCATGCGTTTCCTTCTAGCTAGAAGTGGCGTTAGTGGTTTGACACACCCTGACGAGTTTGACTTATGTGGTTGTTGGGTTGCGAGGCGCCTTGGATATATCGATGACTGTGTGGAGTCGATGGAGTCATTGGAATCATTTACGTTCGAAAGGGTGGGGAAATGCAGTGTTCAGGTATTTTAATCCACATCGGTGGACCGGCCCTGACGATCCAAAGGCTTGACTAAGTACTTGCCTGAGACTCGGGCTAGACAGTATCGAATCGGTAGACGACTATCTTTTGCCTCGGTTCACAGGTGGAAATCCAATTTCCAAATACGACATCATGCAGTTTTGATTGTATACCTATATATGGCGACATAGTGGTATGTGGCACTTATGCCGTCTATGATTGATACTTATGATTGAAATTGTTTTGACACTATACACTTATAGTAATAATTAAACATGAAATTAAGCGTGTCAAGCATTCTTTGGCTATTATAAGGTAAAAACCCTAACCTCCGGCTTGCGTTGCATTGTGTGATGGGACCTGGGTCTTATAATAGCTTCATTATTCCTTATTTAGCATTGCGCTATTGTTTTATGCACTGTATTCTTGGGGGGAAACCCGTTCCGTGTTACACGGCATGGTCCCTTGATTTACCGAACTTTAAAATAAAGATTAATAACTGTTTTAGTTCTCACACTAGTCACATGACTGACCTGGAGTTTATTGTTTTAAACTAAACTCTGGGTGCCCTTATTTTGACAAGGGCAGCTAGTAGTTTTGGTTTTGTAGATTTATATTCACAGGAACCTGGTTTACAGCTGGAACGATACTCGAAAAGCTCAGTATTCGTGTATTACTTTAAGTTGTGTTTTGTATTATTTTCCGCTGCTATATAATGTATTTTAGTCTCTGATATTTATCGAATGTATAATATTTATTTATTCTCTGTACATTCTTGTATTGTGATGATATTGTTGTAATAAGCAATGAAATGTTCTTCTGTTTGCGTTCAGATTTGTCTTGTCCTCAAAGTATCCGCTCTTTCCTTCACGGGGAAGTTACGGGTCTTCACATTTGGTATCAGAGCTTTGGTCTACAGAGCTCGAAGAACAAGACACGTTGGAACCAAACTAAAGAATTCATCAGAGATTGGATTAGTAATATCCAATGAGAATGACTCGTTAGAGATGGGATCAGTAGTATCCTAGAACGAGTGTGAAGAGTATATTTTTAAAATGAAAACGAATTTTGTTTTGAAAATTTAAACCTAATTCAACGTATTTGAATATTTATTTTAAATTGATTTGGACAATCAAGTATATAAAGATTTTGCATATACGTCTGATCCACGTGTATACGAAGTCATAATATACTGGATAAATATAGAATCACACTCTAGTCGCCCGAAGATGGTTCTGATGATCGCTATAGCGATCGCATCATCAGTATTCATGTTCGAGTTTCGAAGGTGGGATGTCTATATATTTCCTATTGACTGGTGTGAGAACTAAAACTAGATAGGGCTTATTGCTGTGATTTGGCATCAAAAATATGATTTTTGACTATTATAAAGTTATATGATTGAAACGTTATTCAATAAATGGATCGCTGATTGTGTGGTTTGATTATTGTTCAATTAATTAAATGTTGAACCTTTAGCCAAATTGAACCAAATAGTGAGTTATATTGAAAATTAGTCACATTTGCATACACATACATGTACTTACATTGAACAGGTCATAGGAAGGAGGCTAGAGAAGAGGAATAAAATTGTTTGCCCGACAAATAGGTACATGTTTATTGTATTTCTTGGGTTTTTGATGATTTTATGAGCCGATTGGCTAGCCGCTTGGCTGTTTCTTTTTCTTTTTGGATTGGTGAGGGCCATGGGAGGCTATTTAAAATATCCCCAAGCTCCCGGTGCAGGGGAGGATATGGCGAAATTTTCGAAAATTTAGGGTGTTAGCCAAATTTTTGAAAAATTTGAAAAGTTCTTAGAAACTGAAAAGTTGAAGAACTTAAGCCGTAATGAAAATAATGAAAGTTGAGTTGATTAGTTAAACAACTTTCGGCTTTGTTCCTTTTCGGGGACGACATGTTTTAAGTGGTGGAGATTGTAATAACCCGGAAATCCGAGCCAATTTAAAATTTTTATTTTGGCAATTTTGATGAAATTTGAATATTTAAAAATGAATTATTTTAAATAATAACGATGAGAAATTTATTTTGAATAGAATTAGAACGTATATATTTATTCGAATCATCGTTAGAATATAAATAATTTTTTTTAATTATAAAAGGAATTGAAAATGGCACGGTAGTTTGAAAATTCGATTTCAAATTTCAAATGAATGTACAGGATTCAAAATAAACCGGATTTTAGCGAAACCAAAAATATTTGAATCTAATCGAGAATATCTTTCCAACAAATAAAAAATTGAAATTTCATAGCGGAGATAAAAAGTTATTCCTGGTTGAAAATTCAGAATAGTCGTTGTGGAATTCTGGCCCTTAAAAATGGAAATTTTGCAAACGACCTTCGTTTTCGACGAAACCACTTTTGTTGGATCCGGGATGTCAATTTATTGCTAGGTTTCAAAATTCATAATTTTTGAAAGCAATATGTGAGCGTGGCAAAGTAAAACGTGTTTTGACAGTTTCAGTCAATTTTGATCGACCAGAAAATGGCCATTTTTCAAATGGTATTCAAATTTGACGAAATTAGTTTTGTTAGAACCGTATCGTCAATACGAAGTTAGAAATATTTTTTCGGGAATTTTCAGAGTTAATATGTGGCCCCGGTAAATTGAAATGTGCGTTCAAACATAATATATAGATTTATATTTTGATTTTAGCGAAAACTGATCGAAACAGCTGAATTGGCTTGCGATACATATCCCATTATGTTCGAAATGGGGGTAATTAGTTATAGACGACAGTCGGTGGGTCTTATTTGGAGGTCGAAATTAAAAGTTACTTTTTGGAGAATAAATTAAATTAAATAAATTATATAACACCCCAAACCCCTCTTTCCTATTCACAAAAAAAAAAAAAAACCGACACCCCCCTTTTTCCAAATCGACTTCGTCGTTCCCCCCTCGCTACGACGCCGCACCAGAGGGTCCCCCCAATCGCCGGTCACTTCCTCTCCCCCACCTCCTTCTCTCTCCTCCAGCGCCTTCTCTCTCCTCCCTTAATTCGAGCCCTAGATCCGAAACAGTCCCAAAAACCTCTGCCGCCGCCACCACTGGAAGGTACTGCCGCCACCTCCAACCCTTCCCTACGCCGCCATAGCCCCACGACCGCCCCACCGATTGGAAAAATGTGAGTTTTCTGTATTTTTATTTATTTATTTTATTTATTATATAAAACTCTGATTTTTAAGCACTATAAAAATATGATTTTTTCAACTCTATAAAGATTTGATTTTCAGAAATGTAAAACTTTGATTTCTAATTTATAAAAGTCATGATTTTTTCTAGTATGAAGATATGCGTTTTATTTTCGTTTTTGAACATTCATGTAATTAAAGACATGATTTTTAATTTAAGTAGTGAATGAAAATATTATTTATATATATATATATAATCTTTCTTATGTAAAGAACAGTTTAAAAATATAATTTTTATATGGGTAGGAAGTTAAAAATATAATTTTTATATAGGTAGGAAGTTAAAAAATATAATTTTTATAGTATAGAGATAAAAAAAATATAATTTTTATATATGTAACATAATAAAAATAAAATTTTATTATATGAGAAGTGAATTAAAAATATAATCTTTACAGTAAATGAAGTGAAATAAAAATATGAACTTTATTTTTATCAAGAAGTAGTGAGAATAAAGATACGATTTTTACATGAGTAGCGGATTAAAAATAGAATTTTTATATAATAAGAAATATAAAAATATGATTTTTATATAAGTAGCGAACACGGACAACGAAAGTGGCAAAAGGCGAGAATGGCGAAGATTTTCTATGTATGAAGAGTCATCCGTTTGGTTTAGCAATTGGTGAGAACTTCTCACTTTTAATTTATTTTCTAGTTGAAATATATACTAGGATGCAGACGGTGCTTAGCAGCACCCGACACCCGTCGTCCACAGACTATGGATGACTTGTTTGTTTGATTGTTGTGTTGTGAAATTTGATTGTGTGATGTGGAATGAAATAAAATATTTTATCGTTATAAATATTTTATAGTTAAAAATATGATTTTTAACATGTATACAAAATAAATATTTATAAACAAATCGGATGATTTGTTTATGTACACCCATTTGACTGATATTGATTGGGACGATAAATTTTACACATCGCCCAACTGCACAAATAAAAATCTAACCCCACATGGGTGTTGGGATGATATTTGGCGTACACTAATCCCATTTGTTTAGTTGTATGTCAATCGATGGGTTGACGGACTGTGTAAGCATTGATTATTTATATTTAATGCTTATGCAGTTGTGTGGTGCACTCTGGATGATGGTTGATTATTTATCGTTGCTGTTATATACATGTGTTGTAGAGAATCCATATAATTAACATTATATGGTAATTGATTGGGCCTCATTCCAATTTGGATAATAAGGAAAATTATTAAAAAATAAATTCATGTGTTGAACAGAATATAAATTTCATGTGTTGAAATAGAATAAATATTCATGTGTTGAATAAAAAATATATATTCATATGTTGAAGAAAATATTCATTTGTTAAATAGAATAACGAAGTTATTGAAATATATAAAGCCGCGTTGATTAGATTGACGCCTTTTTGACGTGAACAATATTTATATCGATTTTATTCATTTTTATAATGAATATAAAAAAGGAAGTTATTTCAAAATATAACGTTTTTGAAAATATTATCATTTGTATATCGATGATATGGAATATTCAATTTTGATTAGAAATTGAATATAAAGTTGAAATCGTTTTGAAAACGAATTTAAAATGATTTATAAAATACGTTTTAAAAGGAATCGATGATATATATATATATATATATATATATATATATATATATATATATATATAATATAATGGCCTGAATAGAACGCGCCACGCTGCGGCAGTTCGCGAATTTCGACCATTGACTTCGAATGGACATTGCGGAAGATCCGACCGTCGGATTCTCCTAAAACCGGAACCATTGGGTTCATATCGAAAAGAGCTTTCTAACGAATATTAGAGATTTGAAATCTAATGGTTGGATTTGGAGTTATGCCCAAATCAAATTTGGAAAATGTCGCTGTAAGTGCAGTTCGATGGCCGTTGATGGAAATCGACTGTATGGGCCTTGGTAAAATTATTAAAAATAGTAATAATTTGTTTAAAATCATAAGAAATGATTTGGAAAGAATTGGATGAAAATTTCCATATTTGAAAAGATAGAAATAGATTTTTATCGAAATGAACTAGTTTTGAACTAGACTTATAATCCCATTCATTTTTAAAATAAATAAAGTGGATTTGAAAAGGTTTCGAAAATAACCAGGATTTCCAATATATAAAGTGGAAATGGATTTGAATCGAATTTGTCTTTGGAATATTTCGATGTTTGATTTCGTGATTATACATATATTATTATGGAAATTTGAAGGATATATTTATATCGATATTTCCAATACGATATGGGTTGGTTGTAGAATTTAATATTGAATATAAGCCGATATATTTTCTATTCAGAGCCTTGTATTTAATATCAAATGGGATTTGGGTTTGTCATGAATGGTGTCTTCATTAACACTGTTCTTAAACCCAGTTGGGGAAATGATTAAATCTTTTTATCTATATTTAATGAAATATACCAATTAAATGATATTCAATTGGAACTGAATTTTAATTGATTTTTGGGTTTATCGTGAACCGTGTTTTAAATGACATTGGTTCTTTGACCCAGTTAAAGACAGGATATGGTTTTCCAAGTTAAACAATCATTGATATGATTTTTTGAGAAGATTAAAACCAAGTGGAGTTTTAATGAATCTTTAATTAGATAGAGATGATCGAGAATGGAGCATCACCAGTTTTGCTCCAGGCGATAGTTAAATCTTTAATTAGATTTGAACGTGAAATGGTAATTGAATTTACCGATAACACCGTGGTGTTAGATTTGAAGTATGACTAGTTTTACTTCATGGGTTGAATAGGTTGGGATTGGGAAATAAAATAAATGATTACTTCGGTGTGGTTCGCTAATCCCGACTAATTTGAATTGATATTCAAAAGATGATTAAAGAATAAATTTAAAGAATTTATCTTTGATAAAATTAATGGGAACCTTTCCCAAAGTATAAGAATATTTGAATAAAAGAATATTCTGAATTGGAATGAGGCGTACGTTGTGTTTGTGTAACACTTGTTTATTATATACGCGAGTTATTCGGAAAGACCGGGTTTATCCTATTCCAAATAACTGATACGACGATAAGTCAAAGGTGAAGATGGTGGTTGAAGACGGGAGGTCTTCACGTCGTTTGGATAATTACTGATGATCTTGATTGGGGTGTACACCCAAGAGGAGGGAATCAGTTGGTGATCGTCTAGACATACTTGGATATTGATAAATATGTGAGGTACAAGGTGCCACCGGTTTCGTTCAGACCCAGAACGAACTTGTAAATGGACTGTGTGTCTGACATTGGATTTTATTCGGTGTGATTGATTTCTATTAAATATATATCTGTTTGGCGGTGGAGAATTTATTCTCTTGCTTAACGCCCTTCTCTGAGACGTACGAGCTCAGGGGTTATATATTGATGGATATCAATCGCATGGAGTGAATTGCCTGTGTGGCATGCCTAAGTGGCAAATGATCAAGGCTTCTGTTGAAAAGCAAAGTCTTGTAGTGGATGATCAAAGCACAGCCTGTGTGGCACAACTTTGTGTAGCGTTGATTCGCGAGCATTACACCACGGTTGTTAACCATAAACGGGAGAGGACCTCAGGGAGGGCATGCGTTTCCTTCTAGCTAGAAGTGACATCAGTGGTTTGACACGCCCTGACGAGTTTGACTTATGTGGTTGTTGGGTTGCGAGGCACCTCGGATATATCGGTGACTGTGTGGAGCCGATGGAGTCATTGGACTCATTTACGCCCCAAAGGGCGGGGAAACGCAATATCCAGGCATTTTAATCCACATCGGCGTACCGGCCCTGACGATCCAAAGGCTTGACTGAGTACATGCCTGAGACTTGGGCTAGACAGTCTCGAATCGGTAGAGGACTATCTTTTGCCTCGGTTCACCGGTGGAAATCCAATTTCCAAATACGACATCGTGCGGTTTTGATTGTATACCTATATATGGCGACATAGTGGTATGGGGAACTTATGCCGTCTATGATTGATACTTATGATTGAAATGGTTTTGACACTATACAGTTATAGTAATAATAAAACATGAAATTTAGCGTATCAATCATTCTTTGGCTATTATAAGGTAAAAACCCTATCCTCCGGCTTGCGTTGCATTGTGTAATGGGACGTGGGTCTTATAATAGCTTCATTGTTCTTTATTTAGCATTGCGCTATTGTTTTATGCACTGGTGTTCTTGGGAGGAAGCCCGTTCCGTGTTATACGGCGTGGTCTCTTGATTTACCGAACTTTAAAATAAGGATTAATAACTGTTTTAGTTCTCACACTAGTCACGCTACTGACCTGGAGTTTATTGTTTTAACCTAAACTCTGGGTGCCCTTATTTTGACACGGGCAACTAGTAGTTTTGGTTTTGCAGATTTATATTCACAGGAACCTGGTTTACAGCTGGAACGATATTCGGAAAGCTCAGTATTATGTATTACTTTCAGTTGTGTTTTGTATTATTTTCCGCTGCTATATAATGTATTTTAATCTCTGATATTTATCGAATGTATGATATTTATTTATACTCTTTACATTCTTGTATTGTGATGATATTGTTGTAATAAGCAATGAAATGTTCTTCTGTTTGCGTTCAGATTTGTCTTGTCCTCAATGTATCCGCTCTTTCCTTTACAGGGAAGTTATGGGCCTTCACACATATTTTAGCAAGCTGTATTCACCAAACAAGCTAACAAACTGAAAATAACTCTCAAATTACCTAACCTAGCACCCATGAGTTAAAAATGAAAAACAAAAACTTCAGATCAGATAATAAATCTGTTATGAATAATAATATACCAACTCAAATAAATAGATATCTAGTGACACCATGCCGCTTAGCGGAATGAGTTTTCCCTTTATTGGTATTCAAAATCAAAACAACCAATCAATCAACCAATCAACGCTGAACTCGCAATCACAATAGTTAATAAACATGATTATTAATCAGTTATGAATGAATGTATGCATGCATGTCTTTATTTTCTGTCAAGGGTAACTCTAACTATATGTCTTAACATAATCTTGACTGGTCGTCTTATGGGTTATCCTGACTATTTTTCCAATTCTGGGTAATCTCTAACTGTCCATCTACTTTTGACTATCAATTTATATTTGACAATTTGTATATCTCTGACTATTTATCTCACATCAAATGTTTGCCTCAGGCATACCAAATTTTCCAAATTATCTAACTGATTACTAGAAATAAACTAGAAGATTTTTTCCAAATTTAACTCTTTCTCTTTCCTAACTACATGCCTATTGACTACTTGTCTCTCTTAATTTTGCTAGGATGACTAGGAACTTAATGGTTTTATAGGCTTACCAATAACCTATCTCATTGCATCCCTTTTTATGTGTACCATACTTTTGATCTTAACCTAACCTTGCTTTATGCACAGGAATATTAAACATATTCAATTAGGGATGATAACAGAAATATAGGGCATGACCATGCATCATTCCTATTTGGTTTTCTAATCCTTTTGAGTCGTTACTATCCTCATCCCCTCTAACCAATGTGAAGTGATTATCAATTTAGTAAAATAATGGTTGAATAATCTTTAAATATTTCCTTGAAAATACAGGCCTTTATAATTCAACCTTTTGAATATTATTTTTAAAACAAGGAAATTCAATAACAGTTTACTAAATAAAATAATTACGCCAAATATATGCTTTTAAATCATTATTGATGATATTCTTAAGTCTTAGAAGCAAATAAACTTTAAAGCATGTGGCATCAAAGATGAAACCCATTAAAACAAGTATTTTCTTAAAGTTGTAACACTTCGAAATCAAGCATTAGTTAAATTAATTATTTAGCTATATTCCAAAAATGGAATTTGATAAAATAATGGAATTTGACCATGAAATTTGCACCATTGCATTCTTGAAGAAATTCTGGTCAACTTTCAAGTTTGGGACTTCGCGAACGGAGTCCGTATGAAAAGTAACGGACAAAATTGGAACTTGGGCGGAAAATAATCAAGCAAGCTATTAATAAATATAATTAATTCCTGCCATTTATCACCCTGACTCCACAGGAGGCAGGTCAATTAGGAAGTCGACAGGTGGTCGACCGTCTCTTCCAAAAGAAGAAACCAACAAGGGTATAATTAAATAGCGTAACTTACTTCAGAATAAGAAGTATGAAATGGCAAATTAGGTGTGATGAGATTGTTAATCTCCGCTATAGTCTGCTTCCTTTAGTAGGTGAGTGATTGGGTTAAAATCCTCCATGGGATAAGATATTAATAACTGCCACAAAAAGTACTATAGGTATGCCCACTCCGCGGGAAGTATTAAATAACTTAAAGATTATCTAATAAGGTCAGTTAGATAGCAACATGAGGGTCCGATAGGGAAGGCCATAAATGATGATTATTCGTCTACATACCCTATAGGTAATAGGCAACTGCTTGCTATCTCTCACCTTACGCAAGGTTGGGAATATGTGAATGACGGATGCGTTGAATTAGAAAGACTTAGCAGTTGTGTCCTCAAATTTATATTAGTGTGTTGTAAACCACCTAGTAAGGTATTAAGTGACCAATGGATCCAGCTCGGGGACTTAAATGATCGTTCTAATTCGCCTTATATATTGTGGCATGAGTGAGGTTATAAGTGATTATATATCTACATAACCCACCTTATCTATTAGTAGGGTATTAAGTAGTTGGAAAGCCCACTTCTTAGTTTTTGTATCGGTCTGCATGGTGGTTTGAGGACTTCATACTTATGCGTAAATAGTTCTATCTCAGTGAATTACGATAAATTATTTTTAGGAAGTGCTACGTTGGGTATGGTAGTTAATCTCGTGCGTGATCTTTGCAAGGTTAGTGTAACGACCCAAAATTTATTAAGGAATATCTGATGAAAATTAAATATTTAAAATGATTTTTTTGAGAATTAACGACTTAGAATTTATTTAAAACGAAGTTTAAACGTATAAGTTTATATTAAGTATAAAACGAGCTCGTAACGACGTGGTAGTTCGTAATATTACGTTTTGAACTTTAAACGAATATACAAAATTCAATATAAGTCGGAATTCATTAAAATAAGAAATGTTAGAATCTATTTAATCATATCTTTCTAAGGAAGTGAGAGATCGATATTTCATGTTAAAAATTGTAAGTTATGTCCAAATCAAAATTTAAAAAGGTCGTTATGAAATCGTATATAAATTAATAAAAAGGATTTTATTATAGAATTGGATATCGATCTAATTGAACTTGGAAATATTGAGTTATAAACCCAAGTATGTTTGTTTTGGAACTATATGATATTATATTTGGGTATATACGATAATATTAATTTATTATTATTTATTTGAATTGTTTTTGAATTTATTTATATTTTATTAGTTTTATTTAAGCCTTGAAAATAACCATTTTTCAAACGACCTCCGTTTTCGACTAAACCAATTTTATTGGATTCGGAATATTAAATAATTACTAAATTTCAAATTTCACCATGTGAGCAAATAGACTCTGAATTCGATGAAACAAGTTTCTTTGGGTCGTAATGTCAAAACATAAATGTATGTCAATTTTCATCAAAAACGGATTCATATGTGATCGTATGATTAGATGACGAATACAGCTAGCGATCGAATATAATAAAATATACAAGTAAATAAAAAGATAGAAAACCCGCTCTATGTAATTTCCTAACTTTCCCCAAACCCTTATTTCCCCAATTTAACTCACGCCGCCACCAGGAGAGAAATCCCCAAAGCCAAAAACATGGGTTTAAAATTCCTATCAATTCATGTAAAAATCTATAAATCCCAATACACATATATTTGGACTCGTATGAGCATTCTCTTATGCCTAGTATGCAGTTTGATGGGTTAAGGGAAGCACGAGTTCGCTATAAATTTCGTAGCATGGTTTTGGTGTGAGCTAGGGCTATAAACGGATCGCGGTAGACGGAATTTGGAGCAAAACAATTATTGTTTTTGGATTTATAGGATTAAATCGAGCTTGTATGCAAATTTTGTGGAGAAACAGTGAAATTTTCCATCGAGATCGTCACTGTAGGATGCGTGACATGTCGTGCGACACAGGTTCATGGGGGAGGGGGGATCGAGTTCTTCGTTTTGGTTATGGGGAGATCGGGTTTCCTAAGAGGGAAGCAACGGTTATACTGGTTTAGGTTCTAGTGATTTCTAGAGAGAACATGAAGGGAGAGGAGCTTGCGTGATGGTCAAGGGAAAGTTGTTGTGTTGCGTTCTTGACCTGTAGGAGGAAGAATGGGGATGAGGGAGGTAATTAAGGTGATTGATTATTATTTATTTAGGGTTAAAGATGTTGTATTTATATTTATATATATATATATATATGATTCAGTCCTTTAAAAATATATAACTTTGTCATATGTGATCCAAATTGGACAAAACAGGATCCGCTGGAACCGTATGAACGAGAGCTTCACAACAAAACTGATTTGGAGAAATTTGGAGCTCATTGCAATTCATGGCAAGATGAAACACCCAACTCGAATCAATCAACATTTATCGTTATTTAATGATAAACGACCAAAGTGAGAACTCTGTCACTCAACTGTTTTGTTATGTTATTATAATCATATTTAAACATGTATTGAATGCCTGTGATTGCAATGTTTGCTTTGTGGTTAATGGATGTTTACTGTTATTATTATTAACTATGAATATAAGCGTTGACGATAGAAACACTTATATTATAATTATTGATCAATGGATGGTAGTTGAAATGGATGTTAATGATGTGCGAAATCCATATAAGTTAAATATATGGTAATTGGTTGGATCTCATTCCAATTTGGCACTAATGTAAACATTTTATTAATTAAATATTCGACGGTAAATGACAGTTCGAATTTTTAATTCAAATTAGTTTGAAAATACCGTTTAAATGATTATGAATAAATTTCGTAAAAGTTAGAATTTGATTTGAATTAATTTTCAATTAATTAACGCATGTTTTAAGTTTTATTTTGAATTGAATAGTAATTTCAATATGTGAATTCGAGTTTGGTATGTAAATGACATTTTTAACTCGAACGGATTTTTCCATTTAACTTATTTATTTTTATTTTGGATGTCAGAAAAATTTGGATTTCAAAATATAATATTTTGAAAATATTATTATTTTACTATTATAATAATTTAGAATATTCAATTTTGGTTATAATTGAATTTGAGAATGAATCGTTTTAAACCGAGTTTATAAACGTTTTATAAAATACGTTTGAAAAAAAATCATTGAAGTTTATTATAAATAATAAAATCGTTTGAATAGGACAAGTCGCGCAACGATTGTAACACCCTACATCAGTTAAGGTCACTCACAAAGGGAATGCCTTAACTTCGGTGGAGAGTTATAGGTAATAGATACAGATAAGTTTCAAGACAGACAAAATTAAAACAACGGAAAATAGGACTTTACTTTATTGATAAAATAGTTTGTACAACAATTGTTTTCCAATACCAGAATATCTGTCTTACAAAATAAAGAAGCATAAAATAACATTTATATTCCCCAATGTAGCGTGAGCCAGCCATAGCAATGGAAAAGAGAATCCCAGCAGAACTTCGACTAATCTTCAGCTTGGAAAGAAAACTGGAGTAAGTAGTAATATTCCCTTCCTACGAACCTGGGGGGGGAGGGGGGGGGGAGGGGAACAGTAGACAAGAAAGCGAAAGAAAACAGAGTCAGACATAAAGTCTGCTAAGTTCAGTAACTTTCAGCATGTGAACAGGTAAAAAAGCAACACAGCATGAATTAACTGAATACAAGACTACACCATGATGACGGGAATCATAAGGTTAGCACAAGATATGATAAGGTAAGATAGACTTGATGTACTTCTATACTTTCTCTGCTTCGCCACTACCTTGTTATTCTAATTTCTAGATCCCTGCACCACCTAACTAATAATATGTATAAACTGATAAGAACAGATACGTGATCCTAATTCCCGCAATTGTGGTTGTTTCAGGTGTACACCTATTATTTATTACCTAGGTCTAACCTAGGGTTTTCTATCGAGCGCATTCTAGATCCAACAAGGGTTTTCGCTACCCAGGGCTACTGGGGTTTATGCTACCTATTGAACATTTCTCGGATTTTAGGGTTTACGAAACATAGGTCCAAATAGGGATTATGCTACCTACCGAACGATGCCCCCTAGTCTAGGACACACTACCTAGAGCGGTATATGTTCCTAGACTTTTCCCACGTATGTGTCGCGAATCGTTATCACTATCTAGATGCACATGTCCTCCGTATGTGCGACCCGAGTCTCGTGGCAGGGCAAATAAAGAAACATGGAACTCGCTTGGGAGCTTTCAGATATCTGCCGATGCAGATTCTAAGGTCTATTTCTCCAGTGGCTATGGTCCCACCTGACCCCTCCCTCAACTAATGAAAGGCACACCTTGAAAAATGAGAACTATACGCAGGCCCCCCATGCCCCACTAACCTATGGCCATCCGCAACCATAACTAGATAGCAAGTATATGGTCTTTTGGAGTTCTCCGCCTTTTCGCTTCACGTATCTCGATTGACTCAAGATGGTAGGTAGACGACGAGTTGCTATCACAGGGCTACTGATCTCGCCGAATCACGCTGGTCCATCCTAGTCTTTAGGTTGCCTTATATTGCAACCAAGGAATACCCTTGGTTCTTCTAACACATACCTTAACCTCTATGAGCCCAGGCGGATCATCTGTAGCCTCACAGAGGGACACAAAGAGTACCCTCACGTCCCCTCGAAGCCGCGTGCTTCATACCCCAGTTCATTGGAGCCTTTTTTAAGATCAGATGGACGTTCGATCCTTCTCGTATTCTACTAAGGTTTACTACTTAGTTCCTTTAACTAATGTTTACTACTTAGTTTCCTGAACCGTCTATTTCTTAACTAATGTTTACAACTTAGTCCTCTTAACTAAGGTTTACTACTTAGTTCTCTTTCTCGTTAAGTTGGATTGGTTAAGTGTCATTAGTCAATTCAAGTTAACTTAACCCATTCATTTGTCATGTTAAACTGGTTAAGTGTTATCAGTAGTTCATGTTGACTTAACCCTACTACAAATCAAGGTATATTGGTTAAGTATTTCTTATTACTTAACCCCACCCCTTCATCTGGTATTGGTTAAGTGTTCCCTTTAACTTAACTCTGCCCATCTGTTTAGCTAACACGTTATAACGGTTAAGTGTCCTCTTAGTTAACTTAACCTAACATCTGTTTAATTCACATGCCCTAATGGTTAAGTATTGTCCCTTCATGTTTTAACTTAACCTTGTTCATTTGTCACACTATGATGGCTAAGTGTTCTAAATTTACTTAACTCCACCTTCTAGTCTAGTTAACATGTTAAATTGGCTAAGTGTATTTTACTTAACCCCACCTTCTAGTCTAGTTAACATGTTATAATGGTAAACCTTTTCTTAACCTCGCTCACTTGTCTAGTCAACATGTTATAACGGTTATTTAACCCCTACAAGTCTTGTCTTGTTAACATGTTAAGTTGGTTAGGTGTTCCTATGGACTTAACCCTTCCATTCTAGCTTAACTGTTTCTTAGCTTTAAATTATTCATTTAAAGCACCAACCACCCACATTAGACATATATTGTTGCAGTCACTGGATGTGCCGGTAGGTTTCGGGAAGATTTACACCGCAACTCAGTCTAACCTCGGGTCCTTTTTGTGCTCAATGCTCTAACCACCCACATTAGATAGGTATTGTTACGGTTACTGGATTTGCCGGGCGGTTCTGGGCAGTCATATGCCGTAACTCAATCTAACCTCGGGTTAGGCATATTCGTCTTTCCTAGATTTACATATTTATCCTTTTTGTCTATATGTAAATTGCCAACGACTCTTTTAAACAAATTTGGCCTATATCATATTCATTTGTCATGCCCACTAACATACCTATATTCTAGGCCCAAATCTTGATTTACCTATCATTTAACCCAACCTGTAGTTTTATGCCAATTTAGATCTAGTATTCCCATTTACAGTTCATGTCAAAACTAGATTTAATATTCTAGTTTATAGTTTATATCCAAACTTAGCTTACATGCCAATTACATACTTTGCGGCCAATTAACAATTTACCATTTTACGCCCAAGTCTAATATGCATATAAATTATTTACTATTATAGCAAAATCAGATTATGCCAACATATTTGTTATTCCAAATTATCTTAATTAAGCTACGCCCAAATTCCCCCGCCGTAGTCATACGTATAACATGATTTCATAAGTTTCTAGGTACTCATGACATGAAACTAACAAAAGGAATAGGGGATAAGCACGAGAATTTACATAAGAGGATAGGCACGAAAAAGTGAACCAAAATACAAAAATACAAAGATAATGGATCCAATGGGTTTGGTGTACATAATAGCGAACAGGAATAAACTAAGCAAATTACACCCTAAGTATGAGATCCAACATAATCAAGGGAGACATAGGTGATTTGATCCAACATAATGCCATTTCGGTATACAATCATGATTTGTAACTATAATGTTATGGGTATCAACCACTAACCATAATAGTCATAGGCAATTAACTACAATAGTCCTAGGCAATTAACCATAAAATAGTCCTAGGCAATTAACCACAAAATAGTCCTACTCATGGTCTCATAGTTATGAATCATAGTCATAGGCAATAGTCTGATGTTCATAGTTATAGGCATTGTCTTATGTTCATAATCATAGGCATAGGTATAGTCTTATGTTCATAGTTATAGGCAATAGTTTCATAGGCCACTACTTCATTGTCATAGTCTTAGGCAAAAAGTCCCATAATCATAGTCATTGACAATTAGCCATAATAAGTTCTAGGCTATAATCGAGAATCAGATCCAAAGGCATATACAAGCACCGATTCAAATGAAAGGATTATGCATATTCTCATATCCATTTAATTACATGTCACAAATAGATCTAGGCGTTCAAATTTAAAAAGTAATTGACTTACATTGATTGATTTTAGAAAAGGATAATAACACCGAGGGGATTTGCTATGATTCGCGCGACGTTGCTCGAAACCGTTGAATTAGCCTTCACTACCCTTTTTGAAGCTTTAACTTTATTTGAATCTCCAATTTGCGAATCTCGCGTTGCTTGAAGAAGAAGGTAGAAGGACTCTCTGAATTTGATTAATCTTGTTTTAATTGAATCATGCAGTCTTTGGAGAAGAAGAAGTCATCTTGTTTATTAAAAATTTGTGTAGCATAAGGATAGATAAGAATGGTGTGAGGAGTAATGGGGATTAGTGGAGGTTTATATAGGTTTAGGATTATGAATCTAGTCAGAAAACACGTCTAAATACATCGCAATGCATCCGGTTCAAAAACTGGAATTCGACACCTGGTCGACCCCCAGGTCGACACTATGGTGGACCTGGTCCTTGGGAGGTCGACACTATGGTCGACCCCTAGGTCGACCTGGTCCTGGGCGGGAAATTTCCCGCCCAGCCTGTTCTGGGTTTTGAATTTGAATTTGAATTCGAATTTCAAGCTGTTTTTCTATTCTAAAAATCCTTGAAACTTCGGAGGGTCATATCTCCCTCATATGGACTCTGTTTCTCGAAAACTCGGACGTGTTTCCAAGCAGAATTTCGAGATGAACGCAATGGCGCAACCCGTTTCCCTTGATTCTTATTCTAAAATTTAATTATACTTTAATTTGTGAAACTTAATGTTACAGAATTACGGGGTGTTACATTCTCCCCCTCTTAAAAGGATTTCGTCCCCGAAATCTTCAATTTAGGAAGAATGTATCCTACCATCCAATCACCCATCTACTCAAACATTAAATCATAGGAATTCATTGTCCTTAAAAAGATTTCTAAAGCGTTCATGTTCATATGCATAGTGTGTGTATATGTCTTTATCTAATGCAAAATCAGGCGGTCTACTGATTCAGTTGACCTCCTTAATGCGAATTATGTCAGTGCCATGCGTCCAATCTTGTATGCAAGCATCCCTAGTTATGTAAATACTACATGTGTTCATAGCCATTCATCAATATGCAACATCCATATAATAACATATCAAGTTAAATCCGTTAAGCAAATACATATATGCGAATGCAATATGAAAGTGACTGAGTCGTTCTAGCGCCTATGGTGTGTATATGAATCCACGAGCAACCATTTGCAACCATCAATCATAACATGTTTTAAATACATGTTTCAAATACATGTTTACATCCATTGACTTCTACCTAAGGATCGATGATACGCCCTAGAGGATATACCTTAAAAGCTAGAAAGTATGCATATAATTCCTAGAAAAAGAGATCAAGGATGTACCCTTAATAAAAAGGGTATGATGTGTGTATTTAGTCTTCAGTCTTCTAAGTTGCATCTTCTTGAGCTTCACTATTCTGTACCTTATCTAGTTAATCTTCACGATTGCGAAGTTTCTTGACCGCCATTTCCAAAACTGTCGTTGATCGGATAGCTGACTTCTCATTGTCAACTGGATACATGCGGAAGCCTATCCTGCGTTTTAGGGGTAGACTCCTAACCTAATCAAAAACATCTGCGTACTCATGGACTACCCTAACGGATTGCAAATCGTCGATAAATGCATTAAGCAATTCTAGCTAGCTAAGCCTAACTGATTCTTTACACGAAATCTCGAGGGTATTTCCAAGGCAAGTCAAAAGTCTAACTACCCTCCTTTCAGAATAACTAGCCAACCAACCCATGCCTAGAATCAACTCATAGCCCATGGAACCAAAAACATAAGCATTACGCTTAAACTCAACACTTAATATAGTTATTCTCAAATCCTTACAAACCAAAGGTAAACGGGCCGAACCACCAATTGGATTTGAGACACTAATGGGATCGTCTACTATACAAGTATTAAGGTGTAGAGACTCAACTATGGAAATAGATATGAATAAATGCAAAGCGCTAAGATCAAAAGAGTACTAACTGGTTGATTAAAACGAAAAGCTAAACTTTTCCAACAGAGACTTTTACTATCTCTCTCTCAGGTATTCTAGTGGTGGAAGCATGCACTCTCCCTTCTGAAAATCCTATCCCTCGTCCTTGCCCTTGTCTTTAATTATATGCCCCATTATACCATGGAAAAGATACTTCCTCTCGTCTTAGGTTTTATAATTCCTTCTTTCTTCGTGAGTCGAGTTTATATCGATGAATTTCTCATCCTTGCATTGAGCTCCCTAGCCAAACTCCCTCATCCTCATCTTTACCATCCCTATGTAATTATATTGACAAGTTTCTCAAAATATGCCTCCCTCGCACGGAAAACCCTCCAAAGCTTGAAAGAAAACTAGCTGCAGGTGAAACTACTATGGCTATAGATGGGAGTCGGGCACTACTTTGCCCTTCGATAGGTATCGTAGTCTTATCAAGCCTATGGAACCGTGCCGCAACGAGGTTACCTCCCAGAAAGCCAGGAGCCCCGTAGACTCAAGAAAGAAGGGGACAAGAATTCAAACAGAGGATCAGAAGATAGTGCGTATGGCTTTTGGGGAATATGCCTTTAAAACAAAACTTTTCTTCTGAAAAATGCTTCTTTAAAAATCGTTTTGAAAATATTTTTTTTTTTCAAATCTTTTATCTGATCTGGTAACCTTCAGCTCTGATACCACGTGTAACATCCCACATCCGTTAAGGTCACTCACAAAGGGAATGCCTTAACTTCGGTGGAGAGTTATAGGTAAAAGATACAGATAAATTACAAGACAGACAAAATTAAAACAACGGAAAATAGGACTTTACTTTATTGAAATAGTTTGTACAATAATTGTTTTCCAATACTAGGATATCTGTCTTACAAAATAAAGAAGCATAAAATAACATTTATATTATTCCCTAATGTAGCATGAGCCAACCATAGCAATGGAAAAGATAATCCCAGTAAAACTTCGACTAATCTTCAACTTGGAAAGAAAACTGGACTAAGTAGTATTATTTCCTCCCTGCGAACCTGGAGGGGGGGGGGGGGGAGGAGGGGACCGGAAGACAAGAAAACGAAAGAAAATAGAGTCAGACATAAAGTCTGGTAAGTTCAGTACCTTTCAGCATGTGAACAGGTAAAAAAGCAACATGGCATGAATTAACTGAATACAAGACTACGCCATGATGACGAGAATCATAAGGTTAGCACAAGATATGATAAGGTAAGATAGACTGGATGTACTTCTATACTTTCTCTACTCCGCCACTACCTTATTATTCTAATTTCTATATCCCTGCACCACCTATCTAGTAATCTGTATAAACTGATAAGAACAGATACGTGATCCCAATTCCCGCAATTGTGGTTGTTTCAGGTGTACATCTATTATTTATTACCTAGGTCTAACCTAGGGTTTTCTATCGAGCGCATTCTAGATCCAACCAGAGTTTTCGCTACCCAGGGCTACTGGGGTTTATGCTACCTATTGAACGTTTCTCGGATTTTAGGGTTTACGCGACCTAGGTCCAAATAGGGATTATGCTACCTACCGAACGATGCCCCCTAGTCTAGGACACACTATCTAGAGCGGTATATGTTCCTAGACTTTTCCCACATATGTGTTACAAATCGTTATCGTTGTCTAGATGCACATGTCCTCCGTATGTGCGACCCAAGTCTCGTGGAAGGGCAAATCAAGAAACACGGAACTCGGTCGAGTGCTTTCAGATATCTGCCGATGCAGATGCTAAGGTCTGTTTTTCCAGTGGATATGGTCCCACCTGACCCCTTCCTTAACTAATGAAAGGCACACCTTGAAAAATGAGAACTATACGCAGGACCCCCTACGCCCCACTAACCTATGGCCATCCGCAACCATAACTAGATAGCAAGTATATGATCTTTTGGAGTTCTCCGCCTTTCGGCTTCACGTATCTCGATTGACTCAAGATGGTAGGCAGACGACGAGTTGCTATCACATGGCTACTGGTCTCGCCGAATCACGTTGGTCCATCCTAGTCTTTAGGTTGCCTTATATTGCAACCAAGGCATACCCTTGGTTCTTCTAACGCAGATCTTAACCTCTGTGAACCCAGGCGGATCATTTGCAGCCTCACAGAGGGACACCAAGAGTACCCTCACGTCCCCTCGAAGCCGCGTGCTTCGTACCCCAGTTCGTTGGAGCCTTTTTTAAGATCAGATGGACGTTCGCTCCTTCTCGTATTCTACTAAGGTTTACTACTTAGTTCCCATAACTAAGGTTTACTACTTAGTTTCCTGAACTGTCGTTTTCTTAACTAAGGTTTACAACTTAGTCCTCTTAACTAAGGTTTACTACTTAGTTCTCTTTCTCGTCAAGTTGGATTGTTTAAGTGTCATTAGTCAATTCAAGTTAACTTAACCCATTCATTTGTCATGTTAAACCGGTTAAGTGTTATCAGTAGTTCATGTTGACTTAACCCTACCACAAATCAAGTTATATTGGTTAAGTATTTCTTATTACTTAACCCCACCCCTTCATCTTGTATTGGTTAAGTGTTCACTTTAACTTAACCCTGCCCATCTGTTTAGCTAACACGTTATAACGGTTAAGTGCCCTCTTAGTTAACTTAACCCTAACATCTGTTTAATTCACATGCCCTAATGGTTAAGTATTGTCCCTTCATGTTTTAACTTAACCTTGTTCATTTGTCACACTATGATTGTAATGACCCAGATTTCTGTCGATTTAATTTTAAATATTTAAAATGGATTTAAATATTGAATTTATAAAATAAAGGAATTTTTATATTGAATTATTGATTTATAATCGATATACGATTTATTTCGAATATATATTTATCGAAATACGAGAACTGAAATAATTCAATTCGAATTTAAAACGAAGACAAATTAATTCAAATAATTAATTAGAATTCTATTTGAATTTATAAACGAAAATATCAATTTATTATCAAAGAAATTAATGGTTTTAAATTAAACTATAATCTATTTAAGTTAACACCTTCTCCATATGATCGAATTGGACTTCGTGACCTATCCCAGTGTGTCCGGAATAGTGGTATAACTCTTGGATTGTCATTTGTTGGGTTCAGAAAGGAGTTCGCAGTCAAGGAGTATTTTAATTTAAAGACACCAGTTTTAAATTAGAATAATTTAAAATAAACCTAATGGACTGAAACAAACCAACGGTGCCCCTTTTTACCCACAAACTCAAAACCAACTGTTGCTCATTTGCTTCTGCAAATCAAAACAAAATGGTGGCTCTCTTACTACCACAGACTTCAAAATAAATGGCCGATCCCTGTATTATCTCAAAATTTATTTCCTCCATCTTCTGCAAAGCTTCTGCAAATGAAATAAAATGGCCACCATCTAAAATACTTGAAAATCAAAAGACCGCGCCTCATTCTTTCCCCAAATCGAATGCGATAGTTCAATGTTTAAACCCATTTCTGCTCGAAGTTTTCAATCGCGATAGAAACTGGGGGGAGGACAAAATCCATGCCGCGACCCAGTTAACAGTCGCGAAGTCTGGAAGGTCTCGAACTCAAACTGCGAGTAGGGTTTGGGTAATCGGTTATGGAGTAGGGTTCCGTTGATTTGGGATCGCGATGGTACAAAGGAGGTTGTCGCGGCTTCATCTGAAGGTATGAATTTGGATCTGAGGGCCAACATTTTGAACTGCGAGTTGGAGTGGAAGTCGATGGGGTTCAAGGATATTGCTAAGGGGTGACGAGTTGATCATTGGCAGTTGGAGAGGGATCGACTGGAACTGGGTACAGGGGCAAGCGGACAACGACGACGATCAGTCAAAGTTCGGAGCCATGGCAGTTTTGAGGTGCAGTTGTAATGGTAGATGCCGGGAACGTGTTCGATGAATTGCCGAAGAAAGAATAAGAACAGTTTTTGGGGCTGTTTGATGTAGGAGGAAGGTTTTTGTTTTTTGATTAAGGTAATTTTATTTATTTTTTTCTAATTGAAACTATTTAGGAAATTAGTTTATATAAAAAAAAATAGATTAATTAATATAATTAATTATATAAAAGGGAATTAGTTAGTAAAGAATAAAATCTATAGACATATTAGTTAAGGTTTAAATTGGAATTTAGTTTACACGAGAGTAATTAAATAAAATTTCATTCATACATATTAGATAACTGAAATTGTATTTATTTTGTTTTACATGAAAAAAACAGTGAAATGGAGGAGACACTGTAAAATCTACATAATAGACTTCACCGGGTATTCAGCGCAAATAAATTCCCTGGTGAGTAAATCTCACTCGCCTTAATTAGAATTATTTTTATATCATTAAAAATAATTGTTTGTTGCTTGTTGAATGCTTCTTAGTTGCTTTAAATATATTAGTTATTTAGGGTTGACTATTATATATATTGGGTTGATGATTGGATTGTTCCAACAGTCTCATTAGCAGATGCCCGCAGTTTCATAGCGGATGATTTCCCTATGCGCCCCACAAATATATATTAGTGGATGGACTTCTATACTGCGATATTCTGCCTCGAAGCAGAATGGGTATTATTTATGTGCAAACGTCTGTGGATGCAGGAAAACAGGTTGGAGGAATCCAACAGGATTCCTCAAAAATATTATTAACTGTTTGTCCGTATACACTGTCATATACGATGTGTTAGAAATCCCGTGATTTGATAACTGACTGTTTGGGTTATTTAAATATCACTGGGGCTTGAATATTGATTTATAAAAATATCAAAAAAGGGTATTTGAGATTTAAAAAGGGAATTCTATTTTTATAAATAGAATTTGAATTTTTAATGAACTATAGAAAATATTAACTTGTTTTGAATATATATAAAACGACTATTGAATTTATAAACTCTGTTTATAAATTAAAATGTGGGATTTCAATTGAATTTACAAACTCTGTTTACAAATTAAAATGTGGGATTTGAATAGAATTCATAAACTTTGTTTATAAATTAAAATATGGGATTTGGTTTGAATTTATAAACTCTGTTTATAAATTAAAATGTGGGATTTGAATTGAATTTATAAACTTTGTTTATAAATTAAAATGTGGGATTTGAATTGAATTTATAAACTCTGTTTATAAATTAAAATGTGGGATTTGAATTGAATTTATAAGCTTTGTTTATAAATTAAAATGTGGGATTTGAATTAAATTTATAAACTTTGTTTATAAATATATAATGTGGGATTTTAAGTGAAGTTATAAACATTGTTTATAAATAATGCATAGAATTAAATTTGAAACTTGAATATAGAAGATTCAAATAGAATTGAAATAAAATTTAAATAAAGAAAATTAAAATAGATTTGAGTATAGGATTTGAATATAGAATTTGAATAAAGAGAATTCAAATAGAATTGAATATGGAATTTGAAAGAGAATTCAAATAGAATTGAATTGGAATTTGAATATAGAAGTCGATAAGGAAACGAGCTTACAAATAGAATTAGATTTGGTTTGTAAGTAAGTTAAAATATATTTGAACATGTTATACTCAAATATGAAGGTGAAATAGGCAAACCAGTAATTTGCAAATCAATTAACGAACAAAGTTAAAATGATTGGATTAAGTTGAAATGAATTAGAAATGTATGGATATACATGAGATAGGTTTGGAAAAAGTATAGAAGTGAAATAGATAAAGTGATCGACAAGAAGGTACGTATTTAATTCATATATGAGATTTTATGCGCCGTATTGGCAAGCTGCTTGGCTTTTTCTTTTTTCTTTTGGATTGGTGAGGGCCATGGGAGGCTATTAGAAATATCCCGATGCTCCCGGTACAAGGCAGGTTATGGCGAGTTTTTCCGGAAATTTAAGGAGTTAGAATTTTTTAAAGAAATTCGATAGTTAGAAATCAATGTATCAATATGTGTAGAACTCGATAAAGAAACGAACTTAAAAATAGAATATTGAAAACAAAAAGGGAATCTATAAATTAGATTTGTTAAAAAATAGAAAGAGAAAGTGAATACATGTTTAAAAGTGAATAAGTAGTTGTATGGTATTGATTATTCGAGTAAGTAGTCATATCTGTTTTGACGTTATAAATGTTATTCAGTTAAGGTCTGAGAGGTAGTTATACCCCAACTTGATTGATTTCATTACTGACAAATAAATAGTAAGATTACAGGCTCGAAAATCAATGTTGGATAAGAGTTAGTTGAATATAGTATTTGGGTTTTCGTAACGATGTTTTACACAACATCCGTTTTAACCCAAATAAGAGTTAGCTTGGAAATATAATAAAGAATATAGCCTAAGTATAGAAAAAAAATGAGATCAGAAAAGAGATAAGTAATTGGAATATTTTCCAATTATAAATTGCATATATTTTCTAAAGTTTAGAAAATAAAGGAAGGCAATATTCAGAAATGTTTTCCAAATAACGTAAAAGGACAATATGGTTATTGAAAATATTTGATTAACAAATATTGATAAAGAAATGGAGAAGTGATTTAATTAATGGAATATTAATTAAGGGCTCAGTGATTGTTTGATAATTGGATGAACACTTGTTTCCTTCGATAGTTAAATCATCGACTATCGAAACACTTGTTTTTATTTGATAGTTAAATCATAGACTATCGAAGTTTTTGACCATCGTTGTCAACATGGGGAGACCGGTTGGATTATTATCCAAAGAACCACTCTGTATTGGCATAAGCATTGCAAATCATATATGCCAAAGAAAATTGAAGATGGAGTAAAGTGCAAGGGCTATTGTATAAGTCATAGATAACAGTGCCTAAGATGGATGTACTGAATAGTGCCTTCGGTACATCCTGTTCCTGGATGACTTGTATGGATAAATGTCTGACAGAGTATTTCCAGAAAGGTCACGTACATTGATTTCTTCAACTGTACCAAGTGTGGAAGCGGAGAAGGAAACTTCTTTAGCTAACACGTAATGTACTGTTGTAGACGTCATTTAGTGATTTTCGATGGATCTGACAATGTGGCATTCGAAGTGAATCTGATGTGATGATAAAGCGTAACCTCAAGCCTCATCAACCGGTAAACGACAGAAATCGGGCAGGCAACATGGCTATGTAGGTCGCAGCTATTAGGGTGTATAATCACCTGATCTAGAGTTTCATTTACTTCTAAAAATCTATTGTTTATGCTATCCCATTCGGGAAACGGTTGCTAATCCCAACCGTTGGTGATATACATTCGATACACTCAAGCGAAATGAGTGGTCGGTCATGTGCGGCTGAGTTGGAGGATGTTCTTGTTGAACTCGGTGTATTCTACTCTAGAGATATACCACCTGCAGGTGGTTCCATACCTTATCATAGTTGGAAATCAAATATCCAATAAGTGCTCGCGGTTTATGATTATATATTATATATGTGGAACGTGAGATGCAAATGTTCCACTAGATTGTTATCTACTTGATTTAGACATTATTATAATATCAAAAGAGTTTTGATATAAAGATTATCATTCCTTTCAAAAGGATTCTGAAAGTTAAATCAAGTGTTTGGATTCTCATAAGGGAAAAACCCTTTCCGTGTTATACGGCGTAGTCTTATGAGGTATCATTTAGTTTTCTAAAACTGTTTAAAACTGTTTACTCATACCAGTCCCATTACTGACCCGGAGTTTATTTTGTTTTGTTCTACCTAAACTCTTGGGTGCCTAAATTTATACAGGCGGTCAAGTAATTTGGGATTTTTCAGATCTATCTAAAGGAGCTTGGAGCAGGAGGCTTCAGCGTTAGTTATATAGAGTTTTGTTCCAATGTTTTGTAAGTGTTGTACTCTGATAAGTATATGTTATACAGTTGAAATTTTGTATTTCAAAAGTTATGATATATTATATTTTGTTCCGCTGCGATGTGAGATTCTGTGTTGTTATTTCTGTTCTTCTTCTAACTTTTTCTTTTAAAAAAATGTTTTGTATTTTCGTGATATTTGGGTTGGACGTATGATGAATATAGTCAACTCAGGTATTACGGATTTGCGGGCCATTACAGTTGGTATCAGAGCTTAGGTTGAGTGAATATCTAGGCTTGTGTGGCATGTGCTCATTAGAGATAGGTTCAATAGCACCCTAGAATGAGTTGAGTGTATATGTATATATGTATGAGAGAGCGTATTTGTTATTTTATATAAAAACTGTTTTATATTGTGTTGACTAGTCTGTTGACTGAATTACGAATTCTAATCGAATCGTGGGACGCCACGATGTCGATAGGAGTTTATAAACACTTGAACAGAAGATTGGACACGATATTGTTTTTAGATGGTTAAGTTGATTGTTAGGATTATAATCGAATGAGATTATAAAATTTAAATGGTTATGTATAACCAATTAGAAATTTGTATAAGAATGAAATATATACAAATGAGATGAATTAAAATTGAATTCAAACAAGAATTCAGAATTTAAAATCCTGGGAGTTTGGAAAATATTTTTCTAAATGGAGTTTGAAAGAAATATAGCACTGAACTCACTTCAATGGCTGGAAAATAATTCTGATGATGATCGCAACCTCATCAGTGTTCATTTTTGAGTTTCTAAGTGATGGATTGCTACCTTAGAAAAGTTTTTAATGGAAATTTGTTTGAAAATAAAACAAGTTGTTTGAAAATTCAAATGTTTTGAATTTGAGATGGTTATAAATATATGTATATATTTATATTACTTCAAAGGAGTTTTGAAATAAAACCCTAGGAATTTGAATGATTGAAATTAAATTTAACTTAAGTAAGTTAAATGGATCAAAATGAATAAATTGAGTAAAATCAATGTGAATGAAATATGAATTGGGATTGAATAAAGGAAAAACCAAAAGTGTTAAAAAGAAAATAAATTTGTAAAACAAATATAAAGGAATTATATTTGTAACACAAATACAAAGGAAGTTATGTGCAAACAAATAGAGATATTTGTAACAAATTTACAAATAGAATTCAAAAGGAAATATTTGTAAAACATTTACAAATAGATTAAATGGAAATATTTATTTATAGAAAATAAATAAAATGTTATAAATGAGATATTTATTAAATAAATAGAATTTAATCAAAGGAATATTTAGAAGATGAATAGAAAATGGAAATCTGTTTTTAACAAATAAATAGAAAAGATTAATTCATAAATAACAGTTTATAAATTAAATTAAATATTTATCATTCGATAAATGGAATACATAAGTCTGAACTTATATAGAGAAGAGATATTGGTTTTTAACATCGATAATTTTAAATAGAAGGGGTACACAACACTTGTATAAGTGAAGTAATGTTATTAAAGAGAACATTTATAAAGTAAAGAACCGTTACTAAAAGTAAATCTTTATAAATGAATGAACGTTATCCAATAGGAGTTATTCGAATATAATAAATTGATTAGAGTTAGAATAAATCTATTAGAGTAAGAATTAACTAGTTAGAGTTAATCAGTTAGCGTTAATCAGTAGAGTTAATTGAATATTAGTTATTCAATTAAAATTTATCGAATATTAGTTATTCGAATATAATAAAAGGAGTTATCGAATATTAGTTATTTGAACAGAATAAAAGGAGTTATCGAATATAGTTTATTCGAATAGAGTTAAAAGAGTTATTGAATATAGCTTATTCGGAAGAAGTTAATTGAAAAGAGCTAATTAAATAGAGTTAATTGATAAGAGTAAATTGAATAGAGTAAATCGAATATAATTTATTCGAAGAAAGGTTTTCGAATCTAGCTATTCGAAAGAGTGATTATCGAATATAGTTATTCGAAGAGAGGAGTTATCGAATAGGGATTTATTCGAAAGAGAGTTACGTAAGGAAATTTGAAATGCTGAGTATCAACATAAATAAGTTTTGAAAAGATAAATGGGTTTGTAGCACTTTTTCTACCTTAACAATTTCGAGGACGAACTTATTCTAACGGGGGAAGAATGTAATGACCCAGATTTATGTCGAGTTAATTTTAAATATTTAAAATGGATTTAAACATTGAATTTATAAAATAAAGGAATTTTTATATTGAATTATTAATTTATAATCGATATACGATTTATTTCGAATATATATTTATCGAAATACAATAACTGAAATAATTCAATTCGAATTTAAAACGAAGACAAATTAATTCAAATAATTAATTAGAATTCTGTTTGAATTTATAAACGATAATATCAATTTATTATCAAAGAAATTAATGGTTTTAAATTAACCTATAATCGATTTAAGTTAATACCTTCTCCATATGATTGAATTGGACTTCGTGACCTATCCCAGTGTGTCCGGAACAGTGGTATGACCCTAGGAATGTCATTTGCATGGTTCAAAAAGGAGTTCGCAGTCAAGGAGTATTTTAATTTAAAGACACCAGTTTTAAATTAAAATAATTTAAAATAAGCCTAGTGGACCGAAACAAACCAACGGTGCCCCCTTTTTACCCACAAACTCAAAACCAATGGTAGTTCATTTGCTTCCACAAATCAAAACAAAATGGTGGCTCTCTTACTACAACAGACTTCAAAATAAATGGTCGATCCCTGTATTATCTCAAAATTTATTTCCTCCATCTTTTGCAAAGCTTCTGCAAATGAAATAAAATGGCCACCATCTAAAATACTTGAAAATCAAAAGGCCACACCTCATTCTTTCCCCAAATCGAACGCGATAGTTCAATGTTTAAACCCATTTCAGCTCGAAGTTTTCAATCGCGATAGAAACTAGGGGGTGGACAAAATCCATGCCACGACCTAGTTAACAGTCGCGAAGTCTGGAAGGGCTCGAACTCGAACCGCGAGTAGGGTTTGGGTAATCGGTTATGGAGTAGGGTTCCGTTGATTTAGGATCGTGATGGTACAAAGGAGGTTGTCGCGGCTTCATCTGAAGGTACGAATTTGGAACTGAGGGCCGACATTTTGAACTACGAGTTGGAGTGGAAGTCGATGGGGTTCAGGGAGATTGCTAGGGGGTGACGAGTTGAGCATTGGAAGTTGGAGAGGGATCGACTGAAACTGGGTACAGGGGCAAGCAGAGAACAACGACGATCAGTCAGAGTTCGGAGCCATGTCAGTTTTGAGGTGCAGTAGTAATGGTAGACGCCGGGAACGTGTTCGATGAATTGCCGAAGAAAGAATAAGAACAGTTTTTAGGGCTGTTTGATGTAGGAGGAAGGTTTTTGTTTTTTGATTAAGGTACTTTTATTTATTTTATTTCTAATTGAAACTATTTAGGAAATTAGTTTATATAAAAAAATAAATAGATTAATTAATATAATTAGCTATATAAAAGGGAATTAGTTAGTAAAGAATAAAATCTGTAGACATATTAGTTAAGGTTTAAATTGGAATTTAGTTTACACGAGAGTAATTAAATAAAATTTCATTCGTACATATTAGATAATTGAAATTTTATTTATTTTGTTTTACATGGAAAAAAACAGTGAAATGGAGGAAACACTGTAAAATCTACATAATAGGCTTCATTGGGTATTCAGCGCAAATAAATTCCCTGGTGAGTAAATCTCACTCACCTTAATTAGAATTATTTTTATATCGTTAAAAATAATTGTTTGTTGCTTGTTGAATGCTTCCTGGTTGCTTTAAATATATTAGCTATTTAGGGTTGACTATTATATATGTAATAACCCGGAAAATACGAGCCAATTTAAAAATTTTAAATTGGTGATTTCAAAGGAATTTGAACAATTGAAATAGAATATTTCAATAAAATAGTGAATTAGAAATAGTAAGTTAGTTTGAAAATTTGAATTCAAACTTTGACTGACTGTGCAGGGTGGAAAATATAACGGATTTTAGCGAAACCAAAAATATTTAAATCTGTTTATCAATACCTTTCTAACGAATCTGAAAAATCGAAGTTTCATAATGGGAATCAAAAGGTATGGCCGAATGAATTTTCAGAAAGGTCGCTATATAGAATATATAGCCGTGGAAAATTGATATTTTGCAAACGACCTCGGAATTCGACGAAACCACTTTTGTTGGGTCCGGGATGTCAAACTATTGCTAGGTTTCAAATGTTATAATTTTTGAAGCTAATATGTGAGCGTGGCAAAAGAAAATGTGTTTGGTCAATTTCTGTTAAATTGGATCGACCAGAAAATGGCCATTTTTCAAACGATCTCAGAATTCGACGAAACTAGTTTTGTTGGGACCGTAGCATCAAAACATAGCTAGATTTATTTTTCTGGAATTTTTCGAATCAGTTTGTGGCCCTGGAAAATTGAAATGTTCGTTCAAAGTTAAAATTGAATGTTTTATACTTTAATTTGAAAATAACTGACTGTAACAGTCGAATTGGCCAACGAAATATATCCCATTGTGTCCGGGATGGGGGTATTTAGCTAGGGGCGACAGTCGTTGGGTTTGAAAAGGAGTTCGTAGGTGAAAACCCAAATTTTCTGAAATATATATATTCCGGCGAAGCAGAAAATTCCATTCATTATTAAAAAAATAAAAAATAAAACGCGAAAACCCTCTTCCTTCAGCGATCTTGACGACGCACGTCGTTCCAACCTTCTCTCCTCGATTGCCGCTGCCTCCGACACCTCCAGCCAACGCCACCACCACCGTTCGCCTCGTCTCCCCCTCCTCTTTAAATACGACCCACCCATGACCGCCACCATCGTCTCCTCCGCCTGAATCGAGCGCCCAAAGTCCAACTCTTCCCAGCGCCGCCGACGACGCCATCGACTACCGAGCCACCCCAAACCGCCACCGACCGACTCCCCTCTCCTCCCTCTTCCACGTCATCACCCCCGATCGTCCCTACGTGCCACGGATTTCACGAAAACCTCAACACTAGTTTCGAACCATCGTGAAAGGTGAGTCCTTTTTGATGTTTGCACTTTGAAAAATCATATCTTTTTGGTGTGTTGACGAAATTCGATGAAACAGGAAACATCGGGACCGCAAGGAAGCTCTCTACCACATAGAAGAAGCCGCGGATTTTTCTGCGTCACCTACGATTTTTAGCACTCCGAAAACCAATGTGAGAAATCTAAATTAAAAGAATTTGAATGGAAAATGTCATGTATTAATTATATAAGCGAAATATAAATTACACACGTGTTGTATACCTCATGTACATGCATGGTGTAAGCTATATAAGCGAAGTATGAATTATACATGCATAGAATAATTGATATATGTGTTGAAATGCAAGTGAAATATAGCAATAATATATATATATATATATATGTATGTATATACACACACACTCCCCTCGTCCAAAACCATGGATGATATTTATTGTTGTGAATTGGTGTGAAATATTGGATGAAAAATACGAATGGTTGAATAATTGTTTGTGGTTGATATTGTTTGGTTGTCGTTGAAAAATACCCATTGGTGATTGAAATGAATTGGAAATATTTGTGGAAATAAAAATAAAACATGCCGCCTGCGTGCGAATTAGATGCATGAATCCCCATTGTCAAAAACCGCGAGGTTTTAAGGTAGAGCGAGGAGCCGTACTAGGGACGGTGTCGGTTTTAACTACCCTACCGTTATGTTGCCGAAATTTTGAATAATCTTTATGTGTTAGAATTATTTTCATATGTTGAAATTATCTTCATGCGTTGAAATTATAGCCATGTGCTGAAACTATATCCATGTGTGGAAATGTTCATGTGTTGAAAAGTGATGTGTGAAAATTAAATTCATTTGTGAATGAATGAAGTGTTTAAACAATAAAAATCACCTTTTTATAATATATATGAAGTATGTAAAATATTCGCCTTATATATAAATAGTTTCAACAATAAAAATTCCAACTTTCTTATATGAACAACATAAATAAAATATCCATGTGTGGAAATGCTCTTGTGTTGAGAAGTGTGTGTAGTGGAAAAGTTTATGTGTTGAATAAAAAGATCGAACAATAAAAATTTCATTTTTATTGAAACTATGAAGTGTTGAAAACATCCATTTGTCGAATAAATATTTTAAATGATAAAAATATCATTTTTATCATCTATGTGATATGTTTAAGATATGCGGACGTTGAAATAATATTTGTGAATGAAATATTATTTTTAACATGCATAGGAACTAAATAAAATAGTCATGTGTTGAAATATATTTTAGTTCGCCAAAATTATCATCTTTGAAATGTGAAGTGTTAAAAATAAACACTTGTTCAAATAAATGTGCATGAGTTGAAATATACATTAATTAGCTAATGATGTGATTTTAGCATATGCATGCAACATTAGAATGAACGGTGTTTTTAAACCAAAGTAAATCAAATATGAAGTTGAATGGAAAATGATAAGTGATAAATAATTGTATATATGTACATGCATATTTATTGAACAGGTTATAGCAAACGGGCTAGAGAAGAGGAATAAAATTTTGTGCCCGACAAATAGGTACACATTTACTGTTTTGTTTGGGTGATGATTTTACGAGCCTGTTGGCTAGCCGCTTGGTTTTTTCTTTTTCTTTTTGACATGAGACGCCCGTGTGGCTATTTGGGAATTTTCCCAGCCCCTCCCGTACAAAGGAGGTTATGGCGAAAATTTCCAAAATTTAAAGGCGTTAGTGAAATAATTGAAGTGAAAACGATATAGGTATTTTTGAATGAACTATATTTATATAAATATATAAATATAAATAAAATTAAAACGAAACGTGGCCATGCAGTTCGTGTTTTGAAACCGTGATTTCAAACGACTAGTGCGGGAAATCCAACCATTGGATTTTCCCGAAACCGCAACCATTGGGTTCGCCTTGGAAATATCTTTCCAACGGCACCAACTTTGTGAAGATCCGACGGTTGGATTGTCTGGAATGTTTAATTCAAATCTGAAGAAAAACAGCGCCTGATACGATTATATTTATATATATATAAATATAAATAAATTAAATCGAATAACGACGCTGCAGTTCGTAAATTGAAATCGTAACTTCGAATGGCTAGTGTGGAAAATACGACCGTCGGATTTTCCCAAAACTGAAACCGTTGGATTCGTTTTGAAATGACCTTCCTAATGATATAAAATTTGTGAAGATCCAACGGTTAGATTTTCAGATATGTATAAAACAAAATTAGTGAAAAACAGCGCCAGTGCATCGGCACGACCTGAAACGTCGTTTAATTAAATATGGTCGTTTTAAATTAAGTAAAAATGGCGATATATCGTTATAAAATACTATAGACGATATAGAGTGGAAATAAACCTATTTCGTTGTGTTTGCTTGATATGTGATGGTTGAATGTATTTAACATGAGAATTATAACAAAAGAACTGAAATGTGAATGTTGAATAGTCCAACCATGTGAATAATTGATTTGAAATCTAAATATACGTGGGTTATTTGAAAAGCCGAGTTTATCTCATTTCAAATAATCGATCGACGTTGAGAAGTCGAAGAGTCAAAGACGGTTGAAGACCGACGATCTTCACGTTGGATGGATGTGCGCTACTGATGCTCGTGATTGGAGTAGCTACCATGAAGGAGCTGAAGTAGTAGCCGTCCAAACATACTATTGACTGTACGGATATGCGAGGAATTGGTGCCTCCAGTTTCGTTCAGACCCAGAACGGACTTGTAAATGGACTGTGTGTCTGACATTGGATTTTGTTCTGTTCTGATTGATCTCTGTTAAATATATATCTGTTTGGCGGCGAAGAATTTGTTCTCTTGCTTAACGCCCTTCACTGAGACGTACGAGCTCAGAGGTTATGTATTGATAGGAATCAGTCGCATGGAGTGGATTGCCTGTGTGGCACGCCTGAGTAGCATATGATCAAGGCTTCTATTGCAAAGCAGTCTTGTGGTTGATGATCAAAGTATGGTCTGTGTGATGTAGCTTTGTGTATAACGTGAATTCGCGATCCTCACACCCCGGTATGAGTCAAAAACGGGAGAAGGACCCAAGGAGTGCACGACGTTTCTTTCTAGCTATGGTGGTGTCAGTGACCTCCCAGCCCTGACATTTATATCTACTTTTCACCTGTTTGGTTGTTGGAATACGAGGCGCCTCGATTATAGGTCTGTAAGGACCGGGAAACGTGTGTTCAGGAATTGCCAATACTCAAAAGTAAGAGAGGACCGGCCTTGGAGGATCCAGGGATTGCTGTGTGCGGTCCCGAGGCATTTGCTAGAGTGTCTCGAATCGGAGAGGAGCTTGCCCCTTGCCTCGACTCATGAAGGAATCCAATTTCCAATACGAAATATGCGGACGTGATTGTATTACTAGTATGGCGACATAGTAGATGGTAGCTATGCCGGCTAGGATTGATATTTATGATTGAATTTGCTTTTCAAACATATATGCACTAGTAATAATATCAAACACTTTTGTTTTAAAAGTATGAAGCATTTTTGTCCATTATAAGGTAAAACTCTATCCTCCGGCTTGTGTTGCATTGTGTGATGGGACCTGAGTCTTATAACGGCTTCATTTTATAAAAAGCATTGCGATGATTTAATCATTTACTTTATTTCATGCACTAGCACTCATTGGAGTAAACCCGTTCCGCGAAAGTGGCGTGGTCCTTTGATTTGCCTTATTATTGTTGTTAATAAGTTAAGTAGATTTCTCATACCAGTCCCATGATTGACTCGTAGTTTGTTTCACCTTGCAAACTCGGGTGCCCTCATTTTCACACGGGCAGCCTAGTTACAGGTTTCTGACGCACTTTTGGCTCATGGCGAGGCTTGACTACACCGTGCTGACTTGGATTTTCTCCGCCATTATTGTATCTATATTATGATTCCGCCATTGGCGATGTAGACTAATATTTATTTTGTGTACTCTTTATGTATGATTCCGCCTCAGGCGATGGTGACTGACTATGTATCATTATGCACTAAGTTGTATCCTGTACTGTGCTTCTCTAATGTGATGATATCTATATGATTCCGTTGTCATATGTGTGTAAATTATTCTATTTTCTGTTTATGCTATTATCTGTGATCTGCTAATGATGATTAATGTGTTATATCCCAATGATTATCCTTAACATCGTGTCACGGGGTTTGGGATCGTCACAGTTGGTATCAGAGCTTTGGTTAACCTTAGTTCTGGAGTCTAACACATTAAACACTTCGTCAAAATAGAATAAGTACCAGTCGCTCATTAGAGATAGGACTAGTAAAGTCCTAGAATGAGCTGAGCAGAATAGCAAAAACAAATTAATCAGTCCATCGTTATCTTTCCGTAAATTTTCTGCTTAACTATGCAATAGACTATCATTTCTGTTAGCTGACTCTTTTCTTGCTTATATAGAATTTGAAAAATGGCAACCAGAGCAGCCGCCGCTAGAGGAGGCCGTGCCGGCCGAGGTCGGGGACGGGGAGAAGCCCCAGTTCAAGAAGGACCTTTGATACAACCTCCGGCCGCTCAATACTTTGAGCTGGACCGTGTAGCTAAGAGATATAAAAACCTAGGAGGCAAGACCTTCTCGGGAACTGGCACAGTAATAGAGGCCCTTGCATGGCTCAAAACATGCGAGAAAATTCTTGAAGGCCTAAGGCTTCGAGACCAAGATCAAGCTATTATGGGCGCCTGGCTTATGCAGGAACAAGCTGAACTATGGTGGGAATCTCTCACTGCCGGGAATAGAGAAGCTGGAAGAACATGGGATGGATTCAAAGAACTCTTTAAGGAGAAATATGTCCCGGAACAAGCACTAGAACGAATGCACGATGACTTCGTCAACCTCAAGCAGGGGGATCTTTCCGTGTAGGATTATCTGAATAAATTTACACTATTGTCGCCCTATGCTTCGGAGCTCGTCGCCATTGCAAAGTCCAAAAATAAGAGGTTTATCCTTGGGCTAAGGCGACAGTATCATGATAGAACCATGGCCCATGTCAAGCTGGAATTTAACGAACTGGTGGAAATGACATGCAACTACGAAGACCTAGACTATAGGCATCTGGAGCAGGATCACGCTAGAAGCCAAGCCGGGAACAAACGCAAGCCTGCTGCGAATCAAGCTGAGTCAAGCCAAGCAGCATCTTCGAAACCTTAGACTGGCAAGCCGCCAAGAGGAATCTGCTTTAACTGTGGCAAAATGGGGCACTTCTCTAATGTGTGCACAGAGCCAAAGAAGCAGAAGACAAATTCACAAGGTTCAAGCCAGGGTTCTCAGAACCCTCGCTCCTGCTTTAATTGCCGCAAGACCGATCATCTAGTCAAAGACTGTCCTTTGCTGAAGAAGGCCACAGTAGCTTACGTGTATGATGGGTCGAGCCCGCCAACTGCTTCCGATGGAGCAGGTAAACCAGATGTTTTGGGAGGTACCGTTAAAATTAAAAATATTCCTGTTTCTGTATTGTTTGATACGGGTGCGTCGCGTAGTTTTATTGCTAATAACACAGTGCACAAATTAAAGTTAAAACAAAGGAAGCTTAAAGATTCGGTTGACGTACATAATCCGATAGGGGGTTCTATTATTCTCGGTTCGTATTGTAGAGTGCCAGCCTCTTATTCTTTCTACAAGTTCCCCTTTGATTTAATCGTTATGGATTTTCCCGAATTCGATATCATTCTCGGGCTTGATTGGTTAACGAAGTATGAAGCTGAGGTAAAGTGTGCGGAAAGAATCGTTAAAATTCGAACGAAGCTTGGATATATTACGGTACCCTGTCATGGTTCGAATCCAAATAGAGAAGAATTTTGGTCGGCATTAGAACTTATCCCCACTTCATTGGAAAAGATTCCTATTGTCAGAAACTATGCAGATGTGTTTGAAGAAGTTGAAAACTTACCTCCGCAAAGAGAAATAGAATTCCGAATCGATCTGATTCCCAATGCCAGACCAGTGGTGCATCCAATTCGCAGAATGACTCCGAAGGAAAAAGAAGAATTAGGCGATCAAACTCGTCAACTGTTGTGGAAGGGTCTAATTAGACCTAGCTTTTCTAATTGGGGTGCAGCTGTTGTGTTTGTCCCAAAGTCTGATGGTACTCTTCGATTATGCGTTGATTACCGAGACCTCAACAAACAGACGCTCAAAAACAAGTATCCATTACTCCGCATCGATGATCTGCTAGACCAATTGAATGCGGCGAAAGTATTTTCCCGAATGGACCTAGCTACAGGTTTTCATCAATTGAGAATAGAAGAAGAGTGTGTTCCTTTGATAGCTTTCAGAGGTCCATACATATTTTATGAATGGTTAGTAATGCCATTTGGCCTATGTAACGCTCCAGCATACTTTGTCGATCTAATGAATAGAGTGTTCAGGGGAGTTCTGAATAAATTTGTCCTCGTATTCATCGATGATATTTTAATCTACTCCAAATCCAAACCCGAGCATGAAAAACTCTTAGAACAAGTATTGGAGATTTTAAGAAAGAACGTCTTCAAAGCCAAATTCTCTAAATGTGTCTTCTGGCAAGAAGAAGAGAAATTTCTTAGCCATGTCATGTCAGAGAAAGGGATTTCTGTTGACCCAAGCAAAATAACAGCGATTCAAGACTGGAAACAACCCACTACTACCACAGAAGTTAGAAGTTTTATGGGGTTGGCTAGTTATTATCGGAAGTTCATTAAGGATTTTTCGAAGATATCCGGTCCATTAACGAAGCTCACAAAGATGCATGAGAAATTTAAGTGGACTTCCGACTGTGAAGAAGCTTTCCAGGAATTGAAATCGAAACTGACAACTGCTCCAGTGTTAACCATTATTGATGGTAATCAGGATTTAACGGTTTGGACAGATGCTTCTATTAGAGGTCTTGGTGCAGTGTTAATGCAAAGAGGCAAGTAGTCACTTATGCAAGCCGCCAACTTAAACCGCATGAGAAGAATTATGTGACTCATGATCTTGAGTTGCTAGCCATTGTTTTTGCTTTGAAAATCTGGAGGCATTATTTATTGGGCGAGAAATTTGTGCTGTACACAGATCATCAATCATTGAAGTATTTATACACACAGAAAGATCTGAATTTGAGACAGCAGCGTTGGCTAGAATTTCTTGCAGCGTATGATCTTGATATCCTGTATACGCCGGGGAAGACTAACGTTGTAGCGGATGCGCTTAGTAGGAAAACCGCAATCATTGCCAATCTTATAATTACGCCTGGATTGATTGATAAGATTTCAGCCCTTCAAAAAGACGATGAATTCATTCAGAGAATCAGTCAAAGGGTCAAGGAAGGTAAACCACAAGTTTCCGTATTGACAATAAGGGGGTTCTCAGGTTAAATTATAGGATTTGCATTCCAAATATTCCAGGCCTTCGAAGAGAAGTGCTAGACGAATGCCATAAATCCAAATTTTGCATCCATCCTGGTGTGAGTAAAATGTACCACGATATCAAACGCACTTTTTGGTGGAGGGCAATGAAGAGGGATATTTCTTTGTATGTTAGCAGATGCCCTACTTGTCAATTGGTCAAGAGCGACCAACAAAAGCTAGCTGGATTGTTGCAACCGTTGGAAGTCCCAGGTTGGAAATGGGAACATATTTCCATGGATTTCATAGATGGCTTGCCGCGAACCAGGAAAGGTAATGACAGCATTTGGGTAATCGTAGATCGCTTCACGAAGACTGCCCATTTTTTACCTGTCAGATCCAATAGAACCGCTCCAAGTCTAGCACAGATATATTTCAAAGAAATCGTTAAGCTACATGGAATTCCCATTAGCATAGTCAGTGATAGAGACCCGATATTTTCTAGCAAATTCTGGGAGGCTTTCCAGACAGAATTGGGAACGAAACTGAATATGAGCACAGCTTATCATCCTCAAACAGATGGCCAAACTGAGCGGGTGAATAGAATTCTAGAAGATTTATTGCGGGCTTGTATAATTGATTTTGGTGGGTCATGGGAAGATCACTTGCATTTGGCAGAATTCTCATATAACAATAGCTATCAAGCAAGTTTGGGAATGTCGCCATTTGAAGCATTATATGGCAGACCGTGCAGATCTCCAGCATGTTGGGTAGAACCTGGCAACAAACTTGTGTTAGGACCCGATATGATTAGAGAAGCATCTGATAAAGTCGACTTCATCAAAAAGAGATTGAGAACCGCACAAAGCCGACAGAAAAGTTATGCAGATTCTAGAAGAAGAGATTTGACATTTGCTGTTGGTGACCATGTTTATTTGAAAGTTTCTCCGATGAGAGGAGTAATCAGATTTGGAAAAACTGGGAAGTTGGCACCGAGATTTATTGGTCCCTTTCCTATACTTGAACGAATTGGAACTCTTGCTTATAGGGTTCAATTACCAGATTGGTTGCCTGGAGTGCACGATGTGTTTCACGTATCTCAACTTAGAAGACATGTGCATGATCCGGATCTTGTTGTAGAAGAAGCAGCGCAACAGGATATAGACATAACTCCAGAATTAGCACTCAGAAGAGAGCCATTAAAGATTGTTGGCAAAGAAACTAGAGAACTAAGAAGCAAAAAGGTTCATTTAGTTAAAGTGCAGTGGAGCAGTGATCCTAGAGACTGTACTTGGGAGACTGAGGAGAGCATTAAAAAAGCTTACCCCAAATGCAGAGTGGACATCTCTGACTAACTCCGGTGCAAGGTACCTTTACAGTACTTTGCATTTACATTTTGTTTCCTACTTTACTGTTGTTTCCTTTTCGAGGACGAAACGTTTTAAGTGGGGGAGATTGTAATAACCCGGAAAATACGAGCCAATTTAAAATTTTTAAATCGGTGATTTCAAAGGAATTTGAACAATTGGAATAGAATATTTCAATAAAATAGTTAATTAGAAAGAGTGAGTTAGTTTGAAAATTTGAATTCAAACTTTGAATGACTGTGCAGGGTGGAAAATATAACGGATTTTAGTGAAACCAAAAATATTTAAATCTGTTTATCAATACCTTTCTAACGAATCTGAAAAATCAAAGTTTCATAACGGGAATCAAAAGTTATGGCCAAATGAATTTTTAGAAAGGTCGTTATATAGAATATATAGCCCTGGAAAATTGATATTATGCAAACGACCTCGGAATTCGACGAAACCACTTTTGTTGGGTCCGGGATGTCAAACTATTGCTAGGTTTCAAATTTCATAATTTTTGAAGCTAATATGTGAGCGTGGCAAAAGAAAATGTGTTTGGTCAATTTCTGTTAAATTGGATCGACCAGAAAATGGCCATTTTTCAAATGATCTCAGAATTCGACGAAACTAGTTTTGTTGGGACCGTAGCGTCAAAACATAGCTAGATTTATTTTTCTGGAATTTTTCGAATCAGTTTGTGGCCCTGGCAAATTGAAATGTTCGTTCAAAGTTAAAATTGAATGTTTTATACTTTAATTTGAAAAATAACTGACTGTAATAGTCGAATTGGCCAACGAAACATATCCCATTGTGTCCGGGATGGGGGTATTTAGCTAGGGGCGATAGTCGTTGGGTTTGAAAAGGAGTTCGTAGGTGAAAACCCTAATTTTCTGAAATATATATATTCCGGCGAATCAGAAAATTCCATTCATTATTAAAAAAATAAAAATAAAAAAACGAAAACCCTATTCCTTCAGCGATCTCGACGACGCATGTCGTTCCAACCTTCTCTCCTCGATTGCCGCCGCCTCCGACACCTGCAGCCAACGCCACCACCACCGTTCGCCTCGTCTCCCCCTCCTCTTTAAATCCGACCCACCCACGACCGCCACCATCGCCTCCTCCGCCTGAATTGAGCGCCCAAACTCCAACTCTTCCCAGCGCCGCCGACGACGCCACCGACCACCGAGCCACCCCAAGCCTCCACCGACCGAATCCCCTCTCCTCCCTCTTCCACGTCAGCACCCCTAATCGTCCCCACGTGCCACGGATTTCGCGAAAACCTCAACCCTAGTTTCGAACCATCGTGAAAGGTGAGTCCTTTTTGATGTTTGCACTTTGAAAAATCAAATCTTTTTGGTGTGTTGACGAAATTCGATGAAACAGGAAACATCGGGACCGCAAGGAAATCCTCTACCACATAGAAGAAGCCGCCGATTTTTCTGCGTCACCTACGATTTTTAGCACTCCGATAACCAATGTGAGAAATCTAAATTAAAATAATTTGAATGGAAAATGTCGTGTATAAATTATATAAGCGAAATATAAATTACACACGTGTTGTATACCTCATGTACATGCGTGGTGTAAGCTATATAAGCGAAGTATGAATTATACATGCATAGAATAATTGATATATGTGTTGAAATGCAAGTGAAATATAGCAATAATATATATATATAAATATATAAATATATATATATATATACACACACACACACACTCCCCTCGTCCACAAACCATGGACGATATTTATTGTTGTGAATTGGTGTGAAATATTGGATGAAAATTACGAATGGTTGAATAATTGTTTGTGGTTGATATTGTTTGGTTGTGGTTGAAAAATACCCATTGGTGATTGAAATGAATTGGAAATATTTGTGGAAATAAAAATAAAACATGCCGCCTGCGTGCAAATTAGATGCATGAATCCCCATTGTCAAAAACCGCGAGGTTTTAAGGTAGAGCGAGGAGCCGTACTAGGGACGGTGCCGGTTTTAACTACCCTGCCGTTATGCTGCTGAAATTTTGAATAATCTTTATGTGTTAGAATTATTTTCATATGTTGAAATTATCTTCATGCGTTGAAATTATAGCCATGTGCTGAAACTATATCCAGTGTGGAAATGTTCATGTGTTGAAAAGTGATGTGTGAAAATTAAATTCATTTGTGAATGAATGAAGTGTTTAAACAATAAAAATCACCTTTTTATAATATATATGAAGTATGTAAAATATTCCCCTTATATATAAATAGTTTCAACAATAAAAATTCCATCTTTCTTATATGAACAACATAAATAAAATATCCATGTGTGGAAATGCTCATGTGTTGAGAAGTGTGTGTAGTGGAAAAGTTCATGTGTTGAATAAAAAGATCGAACAATAAAAATTACATTTTTATTGAAACTATGAAGTGTTGAAAACATCCATTTGTCGAATAAATATTTTAAATGATAAAAATATCATTTTAATCATCTATGTGATATATTAAATATATGCGGACGTTGAAATAAATATTTGTGAATGAAATATTATTTTTAACATGCATAGGAACTAAATAAAATAGTCATGTGTTGAAATCTATTTTAGTTCGCCAAAATTATCATCATTGGCATGTGAAGTGTTAAAAATAGACACTTGTTCAAATAAATGTGCATGAGTTGAAATATACATTAATTAGCTAATGATGTGATTTTAGCCTATGCATGCAACATTAGAATGAACGGTGTTTTTAAACCAAAGTAAATCAAATATGAAGTTGAATGGAAAATGATAAGTGATAAAAAATTGTATATATGTACATGCATATTTATTGAACAGGTTATAGCAAACGGGCTAGAGAAGAGGAATAAAATTTTGTGCCCGACAAATAGGTACACATTTACCGTTTTGTTTGGGTGATGATTTTATGAGCCTGTTGGCTAGCCGCTTGGCTTTTTCTTTTTCTTTTTGACATGAGACGCCCGTGTGGCTATTTGGGAATTTTCCCAGCCTCTCCCGTACAAAGGAGGTTATGGAGAAATTTTCCAAAATTTAAAGGCGTTAGTGAAATAATTGAAGTGAAAACGATATAGGAATTTTTGAATGAACTATATTTATATAAATATATAAATAAAATTAAAACGAAACGTGGCCTTGCAGTTCGTGTTTTGAAACCGTGATTTCAAACGACTAGCGCGGGAAATCCGACCATTGGATTTTCCCGAAACCGCAACCAATGGGTTCGCCTTGGAATTATCTTTCCAACGGCACGAACTTTGTGAAGATCCGACGGTCGGATTGTCTGGAATGTTTAATTCAAATCTAAAGAAAAACATCGCCAGAAATGATTATATTTATATATATATAAATATAATTAAATTAAATCGAATAACGACGTTGCAGTTCGTAAATTGAAATCGTAACTTCAAATGGCTAGTGTGGAAAATCCGTCGGATTCATTTTGAAATGACCTTCCTAATGATATAAAATTTGTGAAGATCCAACGGTTAGATTTTCAGATATGTGTAAAACAAAATTAGTGAAAAACAGCGCCAGTGCATCGGCACGACCTGAAACGTCGTTTAATTAAATATGGTCATTTTAAATTAAGTAAAAATGGCGATATATCGTTATAAAATACTATAGACGATATAGAGTGGAAATAAACCCATTTCGTTGTGTTTGCTTGATATGTGATGGTTGAATGTATTTAACATGAAAATTATAACTAAAGAACTGAAATGTGAATGTTGAATAGTCTAACCATGTGAATAATTGATTTGAAATCTAAATATACATGGGTTATTTGAAAAGGCCGAGTTTATCTCATTTCAAATAATCGATCGACGTTGAGAAATTGAAGAGTCAAAGACGGTTGAAGACCGATGATCTTCACGTTGGATGGATGGGCGCTACTGATGCTCGTGATTGGAGTAGCTACCATGAAGGAGCTGAAGTAGTAGTCGTCCAAACATACTGTTGACTATATGGATATGCGAGGAATTGGTGCCTCCGGTTTCGTTCAAACCCAGAACGGACTTGTAAATGGACTGTGTGTCCGACATTGGATTTTGTTCTGTGCTGAATGATCTCTGTTAAATATATATCTGTTTGGCGGCGGAGAATTTATTCTCTTGCTTAACGCCCTTCTTTGATACGTACGAGCTCAGAGGTTATGTATTGATAGAAATCAGTCGCATGGAGTGGATTGCCTGTGTGGCACGCCTGAGTGGCATATGATCAAGGCTTCTGTTGCATAGCAAATTATTGTGGTTGATGATCAAAGCATGGTCTGTGTGACGTAGCTTTGTGCATAACGTGAATTCGCGAGCCTCGCACCCCGGTATGAGTCAAAAACGGGAGAAGGACCCAAGGAGTGCACGACGTTTCTTTCTAGCTATGGTGGTGTCAGTGACCTCCCATCCCTGACATTTATATCTACTTTTCACCTGTGTGGTTGTTGGAATACGAGGCGCCTCGATTATAGGTCTGTAAGGACCGGGAAACGTGTGTTCAGGAATTGCCAATCCTCAAAAGTAAGAGAGGACCGGCCTTGGAGGATCCAGGGATTGCTGTGTGCGGTCCCGAGGCATTTGCTAGAGTGTCTCGAATCGGAGAGGAGCTTGCCCCATGCCTCGACTCATGAAGGAATCCAATTTCCAATACGAAATATGCGGACGTGATTGTATTACTAGTATGGCGACATAGTAGATGGTAGCTACGCCGCCTAGGATTGATATTTATGATTGAATTTGCTTTTCAAACATATATGCACTAGTAATAATATCAAACACTTTTGTTTTGTACGTATGAAGCATTTTTGGCCATTATAAGGTAAAACTCTATCCTCCGGCTTGCGTTGCATTGTGTGATGGGATCTGAGTCTTATAATGGCTTCATTTTATAAAAAGCATTGCGATGATTTAATCATTTACTTTATTTCATGCACTAGCACTCATTGGAGTAAACCCGTTCCGCGAAAGTGGCGTGGTCCTTTGATTTGCCTTATTATTGTTGTTAATAAGTTAAGTAGATTTCACATACCAGTCCCATGACTGACTCGTAGTTTGTTTCACCTTGCAAACTCGGGTACCCTCATTTTCACACGGGCAGCCTAGTTACAGGTTTCTGACGCACTTTTGGCTCATGGCGAGGCTTGACTACACCGTGCTGACTTGGATTTTCTCCGCCATTATTGTATCTATATTATGATTCCGCCATTGGCGATGTAGACTAATATTTATTTTGTGTAATCTTTATGTGTGATTCCGCCTCAGGCGATGGTGTCTGACTATGTATCATTATGCACTAAGTTGTATCATGTACTGTGCTTCTCTGATGTGATGATATCTATATGATTCGCTGTCATATGTGTGTAAATTATTCTATTTTCTGTTTATGCTATTACTGTGATCTGCTAATGATGATTAATGTGTTATATTCCAATGATTATTCTTAACACTGTGTCACGGGGTTTTGGGATCGTCACAATATATATATTGGGTTGATGATTGGATTGTTCCCGCAGTCTCATTAGCGGATGCCCGCAGTTTCATAGCGGATAATTTCCCTATGCGTCCCACAAATATATATTAGTGGATGACCATCTATACCGCGATATTTTGCCGCGAAGCAGAATGGGTATTATTTATGTGCTAACGTCTGTGGATGCTGGAAAACAGGTTGGAGGAATCCAACAGGATTCCTCAAAAATAACATTATCTGTTTGTTCATATATACTGTCATATATGATGTGTTAGAAATCCCGTGATTTGATAACTGACTGTTTAGGGTATTTAAATATCACTAGGGCTTGAATATTGATTTATAAAAATATCGAAAAAGGGTATTTGATATTTAAAAAGGGAATTCTATTTTTATAAATAGAATTTGAATTTTTAATGAACTATAGAAAATATAAACTTGTTTTGAATATATATAAAACGAGTATTGAATTTATAAATCTATTTATAAATTAAAATGTAGGATTTGAATTGAATTTATAAACTTTGTTTATAAATTAAAATGTGGGATTTGAATTGAATTTATAAACTCTGTTTATAAATTAAAATGTGGGATTTGAGTGGGATTTGAATTGAATTTATAAACTCTGTTTGTAAATTAAAATGTGGGATTTGAATCGAATTTATAAACTCTGTTTATAAATTAAAATGTGGGATTTGAATCGAATTTATAATTTTTTTTTTATAAATATATAATGTGGGATTTTAAGTGAAGTTATAAACATCGTTTATAAATAATGCATAGAATTGAATTTGAAATTTGAATATAGAAGATGAAATAAAATTTAAATAAAGAAAATTCAAATAGATTTGAGTATAAGATTTGAATATAGAATTTAAATAAAGAGAATAAAGAGAATTCAAATAGAATTGAATATGGAATTTGAAAGAGAATTCAAATAGAATTGAATTGGAATTTGAATATAGAAGTCGATAAGGAAACGAGCTTAAAAATAGAATTAGATTTGGTTTATAAGTAAGTTAAAATATATTTGAACATGTTATACTCAAATATGAAGATGAAATAGGCAAACCAGTAATTTGTAAATCAATTAACGAACTAAGTTAAAACGATTGGATTAAGTTGAAATGAATTAGAAATGTATGGATATACATGAGACAGGTTTGGAAAAAGTATAGAAGTGAAACAGGTAGAGTGCTCGACAAAAAGGTACGTATTTAATTCATATATGAGATTTTATGCGCCGTATAGGCAAGCCGCTTGGCTTTTTCTTTTTCCTTTTGGATTGGTGAGGGCCGTGGGAGGCTATTAGAAATATTCCGATGCTCCCGGTACAAGGGAGGTTATGGCGAATTTTTCTGGAAATTTAAGGAGTTAGAATATTTTGAAGAAATTTGATAGTTAGAAATCAATGTATCGATATGTGTAGAACTCGATAAAAAAAGGAACTTAAAAATAGATTATTGAAAACAAAAAAGGAATCTATAAATTAGATTTGTTAAAAATAGAAAGTGAAAGTGTATATGTGTTTAAAAGTGAATAAGCAGTTGTATGGTATTGATTATTCGAGTAAGTAGTCATATCTATTTTGACGTTATAAATGTTATTCAGTCAAGGTCTGAGAGGTAGTTATACCCCAACTTGATTGATTTCATTACTGACAAATAAATAGTAAGATTTCAGGCTCGAAAATCAATGTTGGATAAGAGTTAGTTGAATATAGTATTTGGGTTGTCGTAACGATGTTTTACACAACATCCGTTTTAACCCAAATAAGTGTAAGCTTGGAAATATAATAAAGAATATTTCCTAAGTATAGAAATAAACGAGATCGGAAAAGAGATAAGTAATTGGAATATTTTCCAATTATAAATACCATATATTTTCTCAAGTTTAGAAAATAAAGGAAGGCGATATTCGGAAATGTTTTCCAAATAACGTAAAAGGCCAATATGGTTATTGAAAATATTTGGTTAACAAATATTGATAAAGAAATAGAGATGTGATTTAATTAATGGAATATTAATTAAGGGCTCAGTGATTGTTTGATAATTGGATGAACACTTGTTTCCTTCGATAGTTAAATCATCAACTATCGAAACACTTGTTTTTATTCGGTAGTTAAATCACAGACTATCGAAGTTTTTAACCATTGTTGTCAATATGGAGAGACCGATTGGATTATTATCCAAAGAACCACTCTGTATTGGCATAAGCGTTGCGAATCATATATGCCAAAGAAAATTGAAGACGGAGTAAAGTGCAAGGGATATTGTATAAGTCTTAGATAAAAGTGCCTAAGATGGATGTACTTAATAGTGCCTTCGGTTCATCCTGTTCCTGGATGACTTGTATGGATGAATGTCTGACAGAGTATTTCCAGAAAGGTCACGTACATTGATTTCTTCGACCGTACCAAGAGTGGAAGTGGAGAAGGAAACTTCTTTAGCTAACACGTAATGTACTGTTGTAGACGTCAATTAGTGGTTTTTGATGGATCTGACAATGTGGCATTCGAAGTGAATCTGATGTGATGATAAAGCGTAACCTCAAGCCTCATCAACCGGTAAATGACAGAAATAGGGCAGGCAACATGGCTATGTAGGTCGCACCTATTAGGGTGTATAATCACCTGACCTAGAGTTTCATTTACTTCTAAAAATCTATTGTCGATGCTGTCCCATTCGGGAAACGGTTGCTGATCCTAACCGTTGGTGATATACATTCGATACACTCAAGAGAAATGAGTGGTCGGTCATGTGTGGCTGAGTTGCAGGATGTTCTTGTTGAACTCGGCGTATTCTCCTCTAGAGATATACCAACGGTTGGTGGTTCCATACCTTGTCATAGTTGGAAATCAAATATCCAATTAGTGCTCGCGGTTTATGATTGTATATTATATATGTGGAATGTGAGATGCGAACGTTCCACTAGATTGTTATCTACTTGATTTAGACATTATTATAAGATCAAAAGAGTTTTGATATAAAGATTATCATTCCTTTCAAAAGGATTCTGAAAGTTGAATCAAGTGTTTGGATTCTCATAAGGGAAAAACCCGTTCCGTGTTAAACGGCGTGGTCTTATGAGGTATCATTTAGTTTTCTGAAACTGTTAACTCATACCAGTCCCATGACTGAACCGGAGTTTATTTTGTTTTGTTCTACCTAAACTCTTGGGTGCCTAAATTTATACGGGCAATCAAGTAGTTCGGGATTTTTCAGATCTATCTAAAGGAGCTTAGAGCAAGAGGCTTCAGCTTTAGTTATATAGAGTTTTGTTCTGCTGTGTTGTAAGTGTGGTATTCTGAAAAGTATATGTTATACAGTTGAAATTTTGTATTTCAAAAGTTATGATATATTATATTTTGTTCCGCTGTGATGTGAGATTCTGTGTTATTATTTCTGTTCTTCTTCTACCTTTTTCTTCTAAAAAAAATGTTTCGTATTTTTGTGATATTTAGGTTGGACATATGATGTATATAGTCAACTCAGGTATTACGGATTTGCGGGCCATTACAATGATGGCTAAGTTTTCTTAGTTTACTTAACTCCAACTTCTAGTCTAGTTAACATGTTAAATTGGCTAAGTGTATTTTACTTAGCCCCACCTTCTAGTCTCGTTAACATGTTATAACGGCTAAACCTTTTCTTAACGTCACCCACTTGTCTAGTCAACATGTTATAACGGTTATTTAACCCCTACAAGTCTTGTCTTGTTAACATGTTAAATTGGTTAGATGTTCCTATGCACTTAACCCTCCCATTCTAGCTTAACTGTTTCTTAGCTTTAAATTATTCATTTAAAGCACCAACCACTCACATTAGACAGATATTGTTGCGGTCACTGGATGTGCCGGTCGGTTCCGGGCAGATTTACACCGCAACTCAATCTAACCTCGGGTCCTTTTTGGGCTCAATGCTCTAACCACCCACATTAGATAGGTATTGTTACGGTTGTTGGATTTGTCGGGCGGTTCCGAGCAGTCTTATACCGTAACTCAATCTAACCTCGGTCAGGCATATTCGTCTATCCTAGATTTACATATTCATCTTTTTTGTCTATATGTAAATTGCTAACAACTCTTTTAAACAAATTTGGCCTATATCATATTCATTTGTCATGCCCACTAACATACCTATATTCTAGGCCCAAATCTTGATTTACCTATCATTTAACCCAACCTGCAGTTTTATGCCAATTTAGATCTAGTATTCCCATTTACAGTTCATGTCAAAACTAGATTTAATATTCTAGTTTATAGTTTATATCCAAACTTGGCTTACATGCCAATTACATACTTTGCGGCCAGTTAACAATTTACAATTTTACTTCCAAGTCTAATATGCATGTAAATTATTTACTATTATAGCCAAATCAGATTATGCCAACATATTTGTTATGCCAAATTATCATAATTAAGTTATGCCCAAATTCCCCCGCCGTAGTCGTACGTATAACATGATTTCACAAGTTTCTAGGTACTCATGACATGAAACTAACATAACGAATAGGGGATAAGCACGAGAATTTACATAAGAGGATAGGCATGAAAAAGCGAACCAAAATACAAAAATACAAAGATAATGGATCCAATGGGTTTGGTGTACATAATAGCGAACATGAATAAACTAAGCAAATTACACCCTGAGTATGAGATCCAACATAATCAAGGGAGACAGAGGTGATTTGATCCAACATAATGCCAGTTCGGTATACAATCATGATTTGTAACTATAATGTTATGGGCTTAAGCCACTAACCATAATAGTCATTGGCAATTAACCTTCCTAGGCAATTAACCATAAAATAGTCCTAAGCAATTAACCACAAAATAGTCCTAGGCAATTAACCACAAAATAGTCCTAGTCATGGTCTCATAATTATGAATCATAGTCATAGGCAATAGTCTTATGTTCATAGTCATAGGCATAGTCTTTTGTTCATAGCCATAGGCATAGTCTTATGTTCGTAGTCATAGACAATAGTTTCATAGGCCACGGCTTCATTGTCATAGTCTTAGGCAAAAAGTCCAATAATCGTAGTCATTGACAATTAGCCACAATAAGTTCTAGGACATAATCGAGAATCAGATCCAAAGGCATATACAAGCACCAATTCAAATGAAAGGATTAGGCATATTCTCATATCCATTTAATTACATGTCACAAATAGATCTAGGCATTCAAATCTAAAAAGTAACTAACTTACATTGATTGGTTTTAGAAAAGGATAATAACGATGAGGTGATTTGCTATGATTCGTGCGACATTGCTCGAAGCCGTTGAATTAGCCTTTGCTTCCCTGCTTGAAGCTTTAACTTTATTTGAATCTCCAATTTGCGAATCTCGCATTGCTTGAAGAAGAAGGTAGAAGGACTCTCTTAATTTGATTAATCTTGTTTTAATTGAATCATGTAGTCTTTGGAGAAGAAGAAGTCATCTTGTTCATTAAGAATTTGTGCAGCATAAGGATAGAGAAGAATGGTGTGTGGGGTAGTGGGGATTAGGGGAGGTTTATATAGGTTTAGGATTACGAATCTAGTTAGAAAACACGTCTAAATACATCGCAATGCATCAGGTTCAAAAACTGGAATTCGGCACCAGGTCGACCCCCAGGTCGACACTATAGTCGTCCTGGTTCCTGGGAGGTCGACACTATAGTCGACCCCCAGGTCGACCTGGTCCTGGGTAGGAAATTTCCCGCCCAGTCTATTCTGGGTTTTGAATTCGAATTTGAATTTCGAGCTGTTTTTCTATTCTGGAAGTCCTTGAAACTTCGGTGGGTCATTTCTCCCTCATACGGACTCCGTTTCTCGAAAACTCGGACTCGTTTCCAAGCAGAATTTCGAGACGAACGAAATGGCGCAACTCGTTTCCCTTGATTATTATTCTAAAATCAAATTATACTTTAATTTTTGAAACTTTATGTTATAGAATTACAGGGTGTTACAACGACCGTTCGAGAATTTTGACCATTAAATTCAAATTGACATGCCAGGACATCCGATTGTCGGATTTTCCCGAAACGAAAAATGTTTGGTTCAGAGTGAATAGAGATTTCCAATGATATATTAAGTTTTAAAATCTAGCGGTTAAATTTTGAGATAAATTAAAATCAAATATGAATAAAAGCAGCGCTAGTGCTATAAATGACCTGAAATGGTTTTTAATGAATTGAGCTATTTTTAAATGAAAATTAGCTATTTAATAGAAGTGGTTGAAACTGTTTGCAGCTAATGATTACTTAACCATGTTAGTTTTTCCAATGTATGGATATTGGATTTGAATGGAAATAATCTTCAGATGTTTCAATATTGGATTCTGTAATTATAAAGATACTGTTTTAAGGAATTTGGAAGATAGAGATATCATTATTCCCTATATGATATCTATTGGTTTCAAAATTCAATACTGAATATAAGTCGATATGATTTCTGTTAAAGCCTTATATTTGATATCAAATTGGACTTTGGGTTTGTCGTGAATGGTGTCTTCAGTAACATTGTTCTTAAACCTAGTTGAAAATGAAGTTCATGGAATAAATCTTTTAAATTAAGATTAATAAAGTTCTCCAAAGTAAAGTTTTCAAATTAAAATAGTAAAGTTTTCTAATTAATAATTTTAATTGGAATTAAATGGAAGTTTGATTTTGGTTTTATTGTGAACGATGTTTTAAATAACATTTGTTCTTTAATCCAGTTAAAGGAAAGATGATTTCTCAAGTTTGAGTTGTAAAAAATATTTCAATAAAGATTTGATTGAATGAAATGGATATTAAAACCATGTTATAGTTTTAATAAATTTTTCAACAATGATTTGGAATGAAAAATAGGTAATTAAACTTACTAAAATACGAGGGATGTAGATATGGAGTACCACCAGTTTTTCTCTATGGGAAGATTAAGATAGGGAATGGGATAACGATATGAGAGATTACCTTTTTGTAACACGATAATCCCAGTAAGGCTTATAAACGTTAATTTGAGGAAAACTATGAAAAGAGATTATATATTCTTTTGAAATGATTTCCAAGGAAAGATTTAAACAAGAAGAACAAATGATATCAATCTTTGATAAGATTTAAGGAGTAATTCCTAATGTATATGATTATTTGAATAAAAGAATATTCTAAATTGGAATGAGGCGTATGATATGTTTATATATCACTTGATTTTAATGATGTGATAGTTATTCAAAAAGATCGGGTTTCAACACATTTTGAATAACTAATACGACAGTTGTCGAAGATATTGAAGAAGGTGGTTGAAGATAGGAGATTTTCACATCATTTGGATTATTACTAATGCCTTGGGTAGCTTAGTTTATAAGGTTAAATTGGTGGTCATTTAGACGTACTTGGAGATTGACCGGATATACAAGGGCCTATCTCCTTTAGGGTACGAGGAATAAGGTGCCTTCGTTTTCGTTCAGACCTAGAATGAACTTGTAACTGGATGTGTGTCTAACATTGTACTTCATAACATAACCGATAGGTGCTATTAATGATATATTTGTGGTTGCGGAAAATTTATTCTCTTAGTGTGACGACTGCCCATAACCCCTCCTTTAAACAAGAGGATAATGCGCTGAAAGGTATGCCAGGCAGCTATGGACAATCGTCAAGGTAAGGTAACAATCGCAGAACCTATCGTAAACTCGTAGTGCAAGGATAAAATATAATAGAACATATACAACAGGTTGTGATGGTGAAGCAGTAAAACGCTAAACTTCCGTGACAACTGGAAAGTAATTCCCATACAAATGGATAACAACAATAGTTTTGTACAATTTGCCTCACTACAACACTCAGAGAAATGGAAAATGGCGGAAATACAAATACTAGAAAACAGGTAAAATAATACGCCAGCTTCCTGCTCACCTCCGAACAACAGCTTCATCCTCACTAAGCTATCACCTATCACCTGCCACCTAGTCTGCCCATCTAAACAATCAGATGAACAGCCCAAGGTAATAAGAGGGAAACATAAAACCTTTAGTCAGATAACAGTCTTAGTGAGCGATAAAACAACTAACAAACATCATCAATAAAGTATATGAGTGGGTAAACAAACGAACTAATCTAGCCAACTCCAAAGAAGCACCTGCCTTCCCTACACCTGACAGTGATAGCCTTTACGATCCATACATCCAAAGGAACAACAATTCAGCCATGGAAATAAGAACAACCATTCGTACATGGCAAAAGCAATTCACACAACATCTAGTTATATCTCACGGAAGCTACCCTCATCAAACTTAGCATCCCTCAAGCACAAGCGCAGAAGTCGAAGCCCATATCAGACAAGCACCCAAAGAACACCTCATACGAAGTCGGATAATCTCTGTGAGATGGTACAATCAATAGAATCAAGCATTCAAGCGTCCATGACTGACTCTGGCTATCACCGCGAACCCAGATTTGAAGCCATCGTTATTCGTATGACTGGCTAAACAATTTTCCATTAATTGTCAAGGACCATAATCGATCCCTCGGTTCTAAAAAAATGCCACACGCTATACACAACACGTGTCTAGGCCATACACGGAACCCAGGGTACTCGACATACGACCGGTCTTTCCATCGTACCCCTGTTTTGAGCCAAGTAGGACCTACGACAATGATAATTCCTCGGCTTTCTCATCCCTAATCGTTATCAATTACGACTATTCGTAAGATCAGAACACTTTAGAGCAATCCCTTCACACGAACTCAATACATCCTTGAGTCATCTCCACATTCATCACATCCGACGAACAAATCAGATCACCTTGTCATTCCCCATTGAGTTCACTACGAAGTCAGCACATCAGACGTTTTTGTTCAAATCTGAGTTGTACCCGAAAAATAAAATTTTCAGAATTAGTCCTGACCGACCGACCCTTGGTGCAACCAACCCAATCCCCTAGTGACCGACTCTCAGAGAACGACCCCATTTAAGATGCACGACTGACCCATACTTTGAGTCATTGACCAACCTATGCATCCAATATCATAACCGACCGACCAGGGCCTTGAAACTCGACCGACCAGGTCCCTGCTCGAACCCTTATGCTCAACCGACCTAGAGCTTTTTTTTCCAGACCGATCGACCCGTCCCTGAGTAGATGACCCAAGCTTGCTCGACCAGAACTGCTGCTCGACCCTGGCACGCTTGACCCTGACCGAATCCTGTTCCATTCACACATGCACGACCGACCAGTTAGGTTCGACCGACCCACACATGAGATCAAACCACGCTCGCTCAACCGACCCTAACTTCCCTAGGCTCGCTCGACTGACCTTGCTCCTGCCTTATTCCCCAAGAAACCACACCATGGTTTGACCGACCCACCACACGCGACCCAAAACCTGCAATCTCCAATTCGAGCCCAATCCCGACCGAAACTTCTCTAAACGACCAAATGACAAAACATACTCAACCAATTCACCAAATACAACCATAAACATGTCATAAGATTGCAAACAACATGAATATGACAACTATCACCAAAATTATGTAAATTTCACCACAAACATTAAAATGAATACATGATCAAAACGATGGATCTAACAGACATAAGCATATGAAATGGCATAGGAAAAACCGATTTAAACTTGCTAAATTGGACCATAAGGTGATTCATATGAAAATGGACTTATAGTGGTATATGTATATGATGAAACATTTGAATTTGATGAAAAACATGATCAAACATTCATATACTTCATTGAATCCATGCGAGAGATGCAAATCACTCACCGATCCTCCTAAACAAGGAAAAATCAATGCAATAAGATTCCAGACAACAAGCACTTCGAACCAAACCCCTTGATCCGATGAATTCCCGCTTCAAATGATGTAGATCTAGCCACTAATGGTGTAGCTCTTCGATTTGCTTCCTTAGATTTTGATTTTTAATTGTGGAAAGGTGTTAGAGGAAGGAGGAACATAGGCCACCAAATGAGAGAATAAAGAAACTAAACTATTTCTCATACCTCCCACCCCCTATTTATACTCTTCCACTAGCCCACTAATGGGCCTTCCCAAATTATCCCATTATGGCTCTCCAAACCTGAACAACCAATGGAAAAACTTTAAAACATCGATTCCTCCCAAACCGCTGAGCCAAATCTTTAATGTAACCACTCTACGAAAAGGCAATCATCATTTCCTTTCCAATGGCATAGGTCTCACTACCTGATTCCACCTGAGTCAAAAGTTATGCACTGTACATGACTGATAGGGGAAAATTGGTCACAAACAAAATCGGTAAAAATTATGGACATGTCTCACATCCCCATAAGCAACATATTAAAATACGAGAATGATCCAACCCTCAGGGAATACAATGAAAATATTTTATGATCTTCCAACACATAAAATGCGGGTTGTTACACTTAGCTTAACACCCTTCTTTGAGACGTATGAGCTCAAAAGTTATATTAGTAATATAAACTAATCGTATGTGTGAATTGATAATATGGCATGATAAGATGCTGACTGATCAAAGTTGTTGTTGAAAAGCACAGCTTTGTGGATGATGATCAAAGCGCGTCTGATATAGGGTAGCTTTGCATCAAGACGTGACTTCAACAAGCGTTATAGCCCATGAATGGCCTAAAACATGATGAAAGACCACAGAGTAAGGACATACATTTTGCTTTTAGTTGAAAGTGATGCCATGGTATGAAGCCTAAGCAATTTACTTATGTGGTTATGGGAATCGAGGCGCCTTGGATGATAGTTAATCAATGACCAGTATGACGGTCAAATACAACTGGGGTAACATTATGTTCAGGAGTAACTCGAACTCACCAAGAATTGGTGGGTCGGCTCTGCTACTCCAAGGGACACATGGTACGATTCCTGGACATCTTGCTAGAGATGGTCTGAAGTCGGATAAGGAAGTTCCTTTTCCATAGTTCATGATGGAATCCAATTTCCTATACGAGACTTTACATTTTCAGTTGTAAACCTATATGGAAACATAATAGGATATGGTAGTATGCCTTCTAAGATTAATACATTTATTTTTAAAATTAATTTTCAACACTTAGATACTAATAATAATATCAAATGATTTTATTGTATCAAGCATGTTTATCTATTATAAGGTAAAACTTTATCCTCTGGTTTGCGTTGCATTGTGTGATGGGACTTGAGTCTTATAATAACTTCATTTTTCAAAAAGCATTGTGAATTTTATAACTAGTATTAATGTGGAGGAAACCAGTTCCGTGTTATACGATGTGGCCCCGTGATTTACCCAACTTTAAAATAATGTACATAACTATTTTGGTTCTTATACCAGTCCCATGACTGGCCTGGAGTTTATTGTTTCCTACCAAAAATCTGGGTGCCCATATTTTCCACACGGGCAAATAGTAGTTTTGGTTTTGTAGATATTTTTGAAATAGGATCTTGGATTATGGCTGGTGCTATACTCCGGAGTGCCTTGTAGTCTTCCACTGAATGTATATATGATTCCTGTCTGTATTGTATTTATTACTCTTTGATATTTTTCCACTGTGAATTAATTTTGTGTAATCTGATATATCTTTTACTCTGATGTAAAATTGTTGTTATAACAATCAAATGTTCTTTTGTGTTGTATCACATAATGGTTCAAGGATTTCTTACCTTTTGGATCAGATCCATGTGGCTTATGGTCAATTCGAAAGGCGGGGATTTCCAGCTCGTTACAATTTGGTATAGTGCTTCGGTTTACAAATTTTTTGGGATACGATGCATTAGAACAAGATGAAAGGATTCGTAAGAGGTAGGATTAGTAACATCCTATAAAAGAAAAGGCATTAGAGATAGGATCAGAAGTATTCTAAAATGAGTAACTCCACAGAGATGGGGTTAGTAATTCCCTAAAATGAGTTTGAAGAGTATTATATATAAAAATGAATTTAACTTTGAAAAAAAATTATATCTTGTAATAAGAATTTGAATATTTTAATTTGAAATTTAGTTTGGACTATCAAGTACAAGAATATTTTGCATATACGCCTTGCAAAAGTATATCTGAAGTCTCAAATATACTGGATGGATATATAGTCACACTCTACTCGTCCGGGAATGATTCTGGTGACAGACCAATCATCATTGTTTATTTTCGAGTTTCAAAAGTGTGATGTCAATATAATTCAATTGACTAGTATGAGGACCAAGAAATTAGTTGCAGTTTATTGTTTGCGATTTGATTTTGAAACTATACTTTGAGTATATAAAAGATAAATGTTTTGACAACAGATAAAGTGAAAATTAAATTAACCAATTGATTGTTGGTTGTGATGTGTGATAATCAGTTTAACTGATAAAAATTTTAAATAATAAAACCAATATGAGAATGGAAGTTAAAGTGAACCAAATCAAATTTAATGTCGAACTAAATTGGAAATTAGTTGAGATTATATATATATGTAATGACCTGGTTTTTTTCCGGGTTATCGCGGGTAATTAAACCAACTTAAACCGTTCATAAAGACGGATTGTTAGGGGCACTTACACATTTGAACAAAATAAAGAGAACTTTTCCACTATCATTATAATAATATTATATCAGAGTTACAAGAGGTACATCAGAGTACATCAATTACACAACGGAAAAGATACTAAACTCAGCGGAAGAATGCAAATGCTCCAAGACATAATAGCTCCATCTAAAACCAGAACCCCGCTCCAACCAACTCCAAGACTAAATCAGCGAACCAAACTACTAGACTGCCCTTGTAAAAATTATGGGCACCCAGAGTTTAGGTGTAGGAACAATAAACTCCAGGCCAGTCATGGGACTGGTGTGAGAACTCAAAACAATTGTTTTTAGGGTTTACTTTAAAGTTAGGTAATTCACCGGACCACGCCGCTAATGTGGAACGGGTTTACTCCATGTGAACACCAGCGCATAGAAACCCACAATGACTTATTGAAACATGATGCTATCATAAGCTCTTCCCACATCACACAATGCAAGTGCACACCAGATGAGCGAGTTTTGCCTTATGATAACCAAAAATGCTTTCACACGTGAAAATCCTCTTTTACTACTATATATAGTGTGAAAAACCTTTTCGCAAATAAATGTATTAATCCTAGCCAACAAAATACCCCATCCCATTATACTGACAATCCTGCCAGTAAACAGCAGGCTATACAATCAAAACCGTACGAGCTCGTAATGGAGATTGGGTTTCCAACATGATGGTTCTTGGTACGAAAGACCATTCGTAGGCTAACAAACTTTCTTGCGTGCATCATTCCAATACTCATGGATAATGTGAAGACTCAGACACCGTTATACTAACCCACCATACATGAATCAGAGTACCCAACAAATAGAGTCCCAGACTGTAGACTTCGTAATACCCTTTCACCATCACATCCTGGTGCACCGAACTTATGAAACGAATATAAAAATCTGACCACCAATTTACTGAAATGACCCGAACTTCCCTAGTAAGGAAAGCACGGATAGAATTGAGGACACGACACAAAGGAACGCAGACGGAAGAACATTTCATTATTTATTACAACAATTCATCAGAATACAAGAATATACAGAGTATGAATAAATATTACACAGAAAACATTAGAGATTACAACACATTACATAACAGCGGAAAATAATACAAAACACCACTGAAGGAGATATACGGATACAAAGCTTTCCAGATATCATTCCAGCTATAAATCAGGATCCTGTGAATATAAATCTGCAAAACCAAAACTACTAGCTGCCCATGTCAAAATAGGGGCACCCAGAGTTTAGATTAAAACAATAAACTCCAGATCAGTCATGGGACTGGTGTGAGAACTAAAACAGTTATTAATCTTTATTTTTAAAGTTAGGTAAATAAAGGGACCACGCCGTATAACACAGAACGGGTTTCCTCCCAAGAATACCAGTGCATAAAACAACAGCGCAATGCTAAATAAAGAAAAATGAGGCTATTATAAAACCCAGGTCCCATCACACAATGCAACACAAACCAGAGGATAGGGTTTTACCTTATAATAACCAAAGAATGCTTAATACGCTAAATTTCATCTTTTATCATTACTATAAGTGTATAAAATAACTTCAAATCATAAGTATCAATCATAGACGGCATAAGTGCCCCATCCCACTATGTCGCCATACTAGGTTCTACAATTAAAACCGCAAAGTCACGTATTTGGAAATTGGATTTCCATCTATGAACCGAGGAAAAAGATAGTCCTCTACCGATTCGAGACGCTCTAGCCCGTGTCTTAGGATCAGAGCTCGAGTGACCCTTAGGAGCCACAGGGCCGGTCCACCGATGTGGATTAAAATGCCTGAACACTGCGTTTCCCCACCCTTTGGGGTTTCAATGAGTCAAATGACTCCATCGGTCCCGGATCGACCGATATATCCGAGGCGCCTCGCAATAACAACAACCACATAAGTCAAACTTGTCAGGGCATGTAAAACCACTGACGCCACTTCTAGCTAGAAGGAAACGCATGCCCTCCCTGGATCCTTCTCCCGTTTTTGGTTTACAACCGAGGTGTGAGGCTCGCGAATCAACGCTACACAAAGCTATGCTACATAGGCGGTGTTTTGATCATCAACCACAAGACTTTGCTTTTCAACAGAAGCCCCGATCAATTGCCACTTAGGCATGCCACACAGGCAATTCACTCCATGCGATTGATATCCATCAATATATAACCCCTGAGCTCGTACGTCTCAGAGAAGGGCGTTAAGCAAGAGAATAAATTCTCCGCCGCCAAACAAATATATATTTAATAGAAATAAATCACACATAATAAAATCCTATGTCAGACACGCAGTCCATTTACAAGTTCGTTCTGGGTCTGAACGAAACCGGAGGCACCTAGTACCCCGCATATCAATCGATCTCCAAGTACGTCTGGACGATCACTAACTGATTCCCTCCTCTTAGGTGTACGACCCAATCAAGATCATCAGTAATCACCCAAACGACGTGAAGACCTCCGGTCTTCGACCACCGTCTTCATCTTCGACACCACGTCAGATCAGTTATTCAGAATGGGATAAACCTAGTCTTTCCGAATAACTCGCATATATAATAAACAAGTGTTACACAAACACAACATACGCCTCATTCCAATTCAGAATATTCTTTTATTCAAATATTCTTATACTTTGGGAAAGGTTCCCATTAATTTTATCAAAGATAAATTCTTTAAATCTATTCTTTAATCTTCTTTTGAATATCAATTCAAACTAGTCGGGATTAGCGAACCACACCGAAGTAATTATTTATTTTTATTTCCCAATCCCAACCTATTTATCCCATGAAGTAAAACTGGTAATACTTCATATCTAACACCATCGGTAAATTCAATTACCACTTCACGTTCAAATCTAATTAAAGATTTAACTATCTCCTGGAGCAAAACTGGTGATACTCCTTCCTCGATCTTTTCAATTTAATTAAAGATTCATTAAAACTCCACTTAGTTTTAATCTTTAACTGGGTTAAAGAATCAGTGTCATTTTAAAACACGGTTCACGATAAACCCAAAATCACATTCCATTAATTATCGGGTTAAAGAACAAGTGTTATTTAAAACACTATTCACGATAAACCCAAAAATGAACACAAATTCAATTCCAATTAAATATTATTTAATTGGTACACTTCATTAAATCTAAATAAAAAGATTTAATCATTTTCTCAACTGGGCTTAAGAACAATGTTAATGAAGACAACATTCACGACAAACCCAAATCACATTTGATATTAAATACATGGCTCTGAATAGAAAATATACTGGCTTATATTCAATATCAAATTCTATGACCAACAAATATCGTACTGGAAATAACGATATATATATCTTTCAATTTCCATAACGCTATCTATATAATCACGAAATCCAACATCGAAATATTCCAAAGACAATTTCGATTCAAATCCATTCCAATTCAATTACTGGAAATTCTGGTTACTTTTAAAACCCTTTTCAAATTCAATTTATTTATTTAAAATAATAATAATAATTTATTATTCTAGTTCAAAACTAGTTCATTTCGATAAAAATCTATTTTTATCTTTTCAAATATGGAGTTTTTCATCCCACTTCTTCACAAATCATTTCTTATGATTTTACACAAACTATTACTATTTTTATTAATTTTATCAAGGCCCATACAGTCTATTTCCATCAACGGCCATCGAACTGCACTTACAGCGACCTTTTCCAAATTTGATTTGGACATAATTCCAAATCCAACCGTTAGATTTCTAATTTCTAATATTCGTTAGAAAGCCCTTTTCGATAAGAACCCAACGGTTCTGGTTTTAGGAGAATCCGACGGTCGAATCTCCAGTAATATCCGTTCGAAATCAATGGGCGAAATTCGCGAATTGCCGTGGCGCGGCGCGTTCTATTCAGGCCATTGTATTATATATATATATATATAATATACATTATATATACTTCGTCGATTTCCTTTTAAAACGTATTTTATAAATCGTTTTAAATTCGTTTTCAAAACGATTTCAACTTCCTTTTCAAATTCAAATCAAAATTGAATTTTCCCTTACAAATTTGTTTTAAATTCATTTCCAATTGATTTCAATTCAAATCGATTTTTAATTCAATTTCAATTTGAATTTCAAATTAATTCAATTCCAATCCGAATTCATTTCTATTCAATTTCAAATCTACTCAATTTAATCCGAATTCATTTCAAAACGATTTCAATTCTATTTCAATTTAATTCGAATTTCAAATCTATTTCAATATTCATTGAAAAATGAATAAAATCGATATAAATATCGTTCACGTCAAAATGGCGTCAATCTAATCAACATGGCTTCATATGTTTCTATTTTCAAATATTCTATTTCAAATATTTCTTTTCAAAACTGGAATGAAGCCCAATCAATTACCATAGATTTTATATCTGTGGACTTCCATACAACGAACGTATATATCAACAACGACAAATAATCAACCATCATCCAAAGTGCATTCTACACTGTATAAGCATCAAATATAAATATTCAATGCTTATAACAGTCTGTCGATCAATCAATCGAGATACAACTAATTATTGGGATTAGTGTACTTCATATATCATCCCAATACCCGTGTGGGGTTTCAAACAATCAAACACAGATTTTATTTGTGCAGTTGGGCGATGTGTAAAATTTATCGTCCCAATCGATATCAGTCAAATATGTGTATATAAGCAAATCGTCCGATTCGTTTATTTTTATTTCATTTCATATACACGTTAAAAATTCTATTTTTAACTATAAAATATTTTATTTCAACTATATAAATATTTTATTTCATTTCACATCACATCACATCACACAATCAACTACACATCAAAATCAAACAACCAAGCATACAAACCGTCCATGGTCTGTGGACGACGGGTGTCGGGTGCTACTAAACACCGTCTGCATCCTAGTATATATTATTAACTAGAAAACAAAATTAAAAGGTGAGAAGTTCTCACCGAAAGCTAAGCCAATTCACCGCGACTCTTCATATGTAGAAGACTTCGACTTTCTCGCCTTTTGTCATTTTCGTTGCCCGTGTTCTCTACATATATAAAAATCGAATTTTTACTTTGCTATTCAATATATAAAAATCGAATTTTTACTTTGCTATTCAATATATAAAAATCGAATTTTTACTTTTCTATTCAATATATAAAAATCGAATTTTTACTTTGCTTCAAAACAAAGTATATTTTATATTTTCAAAAAATCTAGTCTTCCTATATATAAAGATCCAAACTTTTCATAGTTAAAAATTCGATCTTTTCACATTTAAAAATCCGATCATTTTACAAACAAAAAATCCTATCTTTTATATATTAAAAATTCCGCCTTTAACATCATAAAGATTTCACCGTTCTTGAATTAAAATCCCAGTCTTTTTGCATACAAAAAATCTATTCTTTTCTTCACAATGCTAATTTATAAAATTCAAATCTTTTCGCTAAAAAAAGGTTATATCTTCACCCCAAAACAAAGATCATCTCTTCTATATGCTAATTACAATAAACAATTAAATTAATTAATTAATTAAAAACTTACCGGAGAAGGCGGTTGAGGGGGAGGGGGCTTCTCGCCGGAGGACAGGATCATCGGTAGTGGGGGGGACACCTGAGCGCGGCGGTGGGCTGAGGAACGGAGGGGGCGAAACTGGGTGAATCGCGATCAATTGGATGAGGAGGTGGAGCGGAAGGGGAGAACGGAGGAGAAGGGAGCGGGAGGGAAGTGGCAGGGTATCGCGACGACTGGGTGGAGGGCGGCGGCGGCGATTCGAGATCGGGAGGGGGGGCGACGCGTCGATTAGATTTTTTTTCTTCTGTAAATCGATCTGGTGAATAGAGAGAGGGAGGTGAGGGTTTAAAAAGGAAAATATATATATTATTTTATTTATTAAATTAATTCTAAAAAGCAACTTTTATTTTCGACATCGAAACGAGACCCACCGCCTATCATCCATAGCTAATTACCCCCATTCTGAACACAATGGGATATGTATCGTAGGCTGATTCGATCGTTTCGATCAGTTTTCGTCAAAATCAACATATAACTCTATATATTGAATTTGAACGCGCATTTCAATTTACCGGGGTCACGTACTAACTCGAAAAATTCCAGAAAAATATTTTCTAGCTTCGTATTGACGATACGATCCTAACAAAACTAATTTCGTCGAATTCTTAGACCGTTGGAAAAATGGCCATTTTCCAGTCGATTAAAATCAACTGAAACTGGTCAAACGCGTTTTACTTCGCCACGCTCTCATGTTGATTCGAAAATTTATGAAAATTGGAATCTAGCAACAATTTGACATCGCAGATCCAACAAAAGTGGTTTCGTCGAAATCCGAGGTCGTTTGCAAAATGGCTATTTTTAATGGCCGAAATTCCATAGCGACTATTCTGAATTTTCAACTGGACATAACTTTTTATCCTCGCTATGAAATTTCAATTTTTCTGATTCGTTGGAAAGATATTCTCAATTAGATTCAAATATTTTTGGTTTCACTAAAATCCGGTTTATTTTGAATCCTGTACATTCATTTGAAGTTTGAAATCGAATTATCGAACTACCGCGCCATTTTCAATTCCTTTTATATATATAACAAATATTTATATTCTAATGATGACGTATATAAATATTTACCTTCGAATTCTATTCAAAATAAATTTCTCGTCGTTTTTATTTAAAATAATTCATTTTAAATATTCAAAATTCACCGGAATTGCCAAAATAAAAATTTTAAATTAGCTCAGAATTTCGGGTTATTACATTTACCATCAATACGGGGTGTGAGGTTCATCGAGGTCATGATATAAAAAAGCTACGCTTAAATAAGCCATGCTTTTATCATCCATAGCTCATCACATAACTTAAGTATGCTACATTGTCCATTCACTACGCATCACTGATTTCCATCAATATATAACGTCTAAGCTCATACGTCTTAGAGAAGGGTATTAAGAAAATGAATAAATTATTCGCTACCAAGCAGATATATAAATGAAGATCAGTGCTACACAGTCAGTTACAATGTCAGACACATAATCCATGCATGTCCGTTCTGGGTCTGAATGAAACAACAATCCGGAATTCCTTCACATATGTTTGGGCTTCTTGCCACTTGACTGATATATAAAATCCATCTGCGAGTGAGAGCAAGCCATTCGAGACATTAAACAAGTCGCCTTTACGAAATGAAGGGTCCCGGTCTTCAATGCCGTCTCCAATGTCTTCAATTGGTCCACAACGTCATATTATTACTTGGAATGGTTTTTAGACATAATTCTGATCCCGGTCTTTCCAAATAATAAGGACAATTATAGAACACACATGCTTTCTACCAATATCCTTCCGCCTTGGATTTTGTCAAAATTAAACTTCTTTAAACCCATTCTCAAATTATACAAAAAAATCCATATTTAACCTTTCTCTTTTAAAACACATCCCCTAAATCAAACATAATTTACCCTCAGAATCTTAATTAATTTTCCATTTAATAACTCGTTATCGAAATCCAATTTCCTTTGAAAATCCTTAAACCACATCTCAGCCATAGTTTCCAATTAAATTGATTTTCCAATATTCCATTCTTTAATCTTAACTAAAAGATTATACTTTCTTTCCAATTCCTCCCTTTTAATTTCCTCAAATCAAAGATCTGATTAAATCCTCAAATTACGATATGAATTTCCATAACGCAATCTCATTATGTTTCAAGAATGATATTATTGAAGATATGATTCACAGCAAAACCTAAATCAATCAATATTGAACATAAGTTACACATGCAGTGTATCTTCTTATATTCGATATTAATTCTCATAATCAACGAATACTATAAGAGGAATAACGATATAATAATAATATCTTCCTAATTTCTCAAATAGTATATGTTTACACCAAAGAATTTCATATCAAATATCCAAAGATTATTTCTATCCAACTTATCCCAATCAAATTGGGAAGCCCATATCTTAATTAAAAGATTTATCCAACTCTTTGACATTAGATCTGTATAGAAATATCATCCACTTAAACTTAATAGTAATCTCTGTATCCAACTCACAATATAAGTGTAACAACGGTGAACTACCTTTTATATTCCTCAAATAATAAAAGTCATCATCTACCGGATTAATATCAAACATCCAAAGATTTATCTCCAACCATATCCAATTATTTAAAATTGAAAAGCCCATTTTAGTATCAAATAAATCAATTTAATTTCCATATAAAACATTTTCAATACTTTTAAATCTTTGAAAACATTCCACCAATCATTTACAAATGATTACTTATAGTTCGGAAAACAACTTGCGGTCTACAACTTCAAAATAGATTGTTTTCAAAGAAGGAGTTACCATAGTGTTTCAAAATCGTTACAAAACATTTATCTTAACTACTTCGACGAAAATATCGTTTATCTTAGCCAAAACTTAAACTTTACGATTCAAAACACTTTTACATAATTTATTATGATTTTACTATTTATTTCTATATTTTTGAAACATTTAAAATAGCTGTTTATAGTTATGGTCGACAACTGCTCTCAAAACGACCTTTTCCAAAACGGTTTTAAACATAACTTGAAAATTATAACCCGAATTAAATTTTTCTTTCACTCATTTGAGAGCTCTTTTTAATATAAATCAAACATTTTTCATTTCTTGGAAATTTGATTTTGATTGCAAAAGTTATAAGCGTTTAAAGCTTGTAACTAAAATACGCAAATTGCCATTGTACGAGAAGATCTATTTAGACCGCAATAAAAATTATTCTTCAGTACTTCAAAATACCTTAGAAAACCATAATATACTCATGTAAACCATTTAAAGTAATTTACATTGACTTTCCAAATTATTTTGGGTTCAAAATTCAACTTTTATTTTTTACTCATGCATCCAACTTTTAAGAGATAATTCCCTAGGGGTCAAAGGAGCTTGCTTTGATTACATAATTCTTGCGTTCCTTCTTCTTCACTTATGACTGCGGGTGGTGTTGCTTTAGCTGTTCTTTCTCCCTTCTTTAACTGACAATCCAGGGCTATATGCCCTACTTTTCTACATCGATAACACTTCTTTTCTTTTGCTGGGTTCATGGGTTTCTTCTTTGTTTTAGGACACTTAGGTATAAAATGTCCTTTCTTCTTGCATTTTGAACATATTATGTCTTCTCAAATGGTCTTCTATTGTATTCTTTCTAGGCATAAAATTGCAAAATATTCTTCTTGACTACATCTATAATAATAGATACCTTTGAATTTCCCCAATCTAAGGCTTTCTTCCCTTTCTTTTCGATTATGAGCTTTTCTTACTTGTTTTAGGGTCATCCACCATTCAGTGCCTAATAGACCAAACTCCATCTTTGTTCCTATAAGGAAATTTGGTTGAAAAGTCCAGGTTACTCTCCACTTAATTTATTGGCTTCTCCCTTACTAACAAGTTTACCTAGTATAATTCTTATAACATAATCAAATTTTTACTTATCTATTTAAGTTCACATCAATTTACCAAACAATTTCAAACACTTACCTAAATGGGTTTAAGTATATATTGATGTTTTAATCAAAATCATATAGTCATCCTACTTTCAAAACTCGAAAATATGTACTGGTGATGTTGCAGTCATTAACAGAATCATCTTCAAGCGACTGGAGTGTGATTCTATATCTATCTAGTATACTTAAGACTTCATATATACGTTGGTCAGACGTATATGCAAAATCTTCTTATACTCGATAGTCAACCTCACCATCAAATAAAATACTCAAATTTTTATTATTCATTTTGGTTTCTAACCATATCGATCAGTTTCCGTAGAGGACAGTTACCTTAACAATTTTTACCCTAGTTTATCCCTTAACACGAATTCTAATATATTGTAATCCCTAAATTAATTAATTTGTACGTGAAAAGTACTCCAGAAACTCATTCTAGGGCATTATTAACCATATCTCTAATGAGATTATAACTATGATGAGTCTTTCCTTTTCGTTCAAATGAGTCGTACCCCATAGCTTTATATAAACCAATGCTCTGATACCAAATGTAACGACCCAGCTTTTTGCCCGGTTTTCACCAATAATTATACCAACTAAAACCATTCATAACGACGAATTGTTAGGGGCACATACACATTTGCACAAAGTAAAACGAACTTTTCCATTATCATTAAAATAATATTACATCAGAGTTACAAGAGGTACATTAGAGTACATCGATTACATAACGGAAAAGATACTAAACTGAGCGGAATAATGCGAATGCTCCAAGACATAATAGCTCCACTTAAAACCAGAATCCTGCTCCAACAAATTCCAAGACTAAATCTGTGAACCAAACTACTAGGCTGCCCATGTAAAAATTATGGGCACCCAGAGTTTAAGTGTAGGAACAATAAACTCCAGGTCAGCTATGGGACTAGTGTGAGAACTCAAAACAATTGTTTTTAGGGTTTACTTTAAAGTTAGGTAATTCACCACACCACGCCGCTAATGCGGAATGGGTTTACTCCATGTGAACACCGGTGCATAGAAATCCGCAATGACTTATTGGAAAACAAAGCTATCATAAGCTCGTCCCACATCACGTAATGCAAGCGCACACCAGATGGGCAAGTTTTGCCTATGATAACCAAAAATTCTTTCATATGTGAAAATCATCTTTTACTACTATATATAGTGTGAAAAACCTTTTCGCAAATAAATGTATTAATCCTAGCTAGCATAATGCCACATCCTATTATACAGACAATCCTGCTGGTAACCAGCAGCCGATACAATCAAAACCGTACAGGCTCGTAGTGGAGATTGGGTTTCCAACATGATGATTCCTGGTACGAAAGACCATTAGTGGCCTCACAAACTTTCTTGTGCGCATCATCCTAGTACTCGCGGATAACGTCCAGACGTGGACTCCGTTATACTAAACCACCATATATGAATTAGAGTACCCAACAAATGGAGTCCCAGACTGCGGATTTCGTAGTTCCATTTCATCATCACATCCTGGTGCACCGAGCTTACAAAACAAACATAAAACTATGACCACCAGTTTACTATCAATCCGGGGAATGAGGTACGTCGAGGTCACGATATACACAAAGCTATGCTTAAATAAGCCATGCTTTGATCACCCATAGCTCATCACATAACTTAAGTATGCCACATTGTCCATTCACTACACATCACTGATTTCCATCAATATATAACCTCTAAGCTCATACGTCTTAGAGAAGGATGTTAAGCAAGAGAATAAATTCTCTGCCACAAAGAAGATATATATTAATAAAGATCAATGCTACGATGAGATGGCCAAAACTCACACTTATGGGAAAGCCTGGATGGAGTCGAGAACACGACAAATCAGAACACAAACAATAGAACATTTCATTGCTTATTACAACAGTTTACATCAGAGCACAAGAATATATCAGAGTATGAATAAATATTACATAGAAAAATATCAGAGATTTAAAATACATAGCAGCGGAAATAAAATGTATAAATAGAATGACTAACACAACTGAATGAAATATACGAATACAAAGCTTTCCGAATATAGCTCCAGCTGTAATCCAGGATCCTGAAAAAAGAAATATATGTGAAAACCAAAACTACTAGCTTCCCGTGTGGAAAATAGAGGCACACAGAGTTTAGTTTAAAACATAACTCCGAGTCAGTCATGGGACTGGTGTGAGAACTAAAACAGTTATTAACTTGATTTTAAGGTTACGTAAATCAAGGAACCATGCCGTATAACACGAAAAGGGTTTACCCCCAAGAATACCAGTGCATAAAACAAACAACTCGATATTAAATAAAAGAAAATGAAGCTATTATAAGACTCAGGTCCCATTACACAATGAACGTAGTCGAGGATAGAGTCTTCTCTTATAGTAGCCAAATATGCTTGATACGCGAAATTTCATCTTTTATTATAACTATAATTAAAGAAATCAACTTCAAATATAAATGTATCAATCATAGACGACATGAGCGCCCCATCCCACTATGTCGCCATATATAGGTTTACAACTGAAACTGCAAAATTGTCGTATTGGAAGTTTGGATTTCCATCGCGATGGCTCCTAATCCGAAAGATCGATTGCGCAGTTCAATTCCCCACGGCTTACGTCCTAGGCATGAGAAAACGCCGTAATGCACATCCGAACTATATCTAGGATATCAAGTATCTCCGCGACTTACGTCCGTACATGAGAAAACGCCGCTTACTCTATCTTTCTGGGAATTGAGGGGGTGTGCCCCTATCTCTACGAGGTGCGTAGCGACCACACCCAGCCTATCTCGGTCGACCAATCCATCCACATCTCGAAAGTATACTGATCTAACCATTAGTTCACCACCATACCGGGGTGTGAGGCTCGTGAATTAATGATACACAAAGCTATGCTAATTAAAGCTATGCTTTGATCATCATCCGCCAAACTTTTCTTTTCAAAAAAAGTTAAGATCACCGCATCTCAGCATGCCACACTATCAATCTATACCGTTCCATTGATTTCTGCCAATATATAACCTCTAAGCTCATACGTCTCAGAGAAGGGTGTTAAGCAAGAGAATAAATTCTCTGCCACCAAACAATATATATTTAGCAGAGATCAGCGATTACAGTATAAAGGAATACAATGTTAGACACACCATTCATTTGCAAGTCCACTTTGGTTCAGAACGAAACCGGAGGAACCTTATTCCTTGTCCCATATATCCAATAAATGAGATAGGCCTTCGGATATCCGAACGATCAACAAATTCATTCGGACGACTACCACGGTAGCCCCTTCAAGGTAGCTACTCCAATCATGGGCATCAGTAGCAACCCATCCATTCGATGTGAAGATCGCCGGTCGTGCACCGTCTTCAATCTCTTCGACTGTTAGTCGTCGTATCAATTATTCAGAATGGGTTAAACCCGGTCTTTCCGAATAACTCGCGTATCTTATAACCAAGTGCTATAACAACACATCATACACCTCGTTCCAATCCAGAATATTCTTTTATTCGTATTTCTTTATTCTTGAAATGTTCTCATTAATCTTATCAAAGATTATCACTTTTAACACACTATTTAATCCATTTCTTTAGAAATCGATTCAAAAGATTTTATAGTATCTTTTCATAGTTTAAACCAAATTAAGGTTTATCAAACTAGTTGGGATTAACACCTTACCGAAGTAATCATTCATTTTATTATCCCATCCCAACCTATTCATCTCATGGAGCAAAACTTATAGTACTCCATCTCTAACATCACTATGTTATCGGTAAATTAAACTACAATTCACGTTCAAATCTAATCAAAGATTTGACTACCGTACGAAGTAAAACTGTTAGTACTCCATTCTCAATCACTTTCTTGAATATGATAATTTTAATTATCCCATTCCCATTTCAATCTAACTAAAGATTCATTAAAACTCCGCTTAGTTTTAATCCCCAAAAATCATTATTTAATGATTATTCGAATTTAGAAAAAAAATCCTGTCTTTTTAACTGGGTTAAAGAACGAGTGTCATTTAAAACACAGTTCACGGTAAACCCAAAATCATCTTCCATTAAAATGGAATCTACACGGAAATCATAACAGTATATAGTAGATATAAATTTCAGTATCATACTAATAATATAAATGGAATAACGCCAAAGCCTTTTAAATTCCATATACAGTAACAGACTTCCTTTACAGAAGCTCATCTCGATTATTACCAAATCGAATTCCTTTCAATTCCAATTTAATATATTAAATTGGAAATTGTTACTTTGGAAAATTCCATTAATATTAATAAAAAGATTTATAAATTCCAAATCATATCTTCACTGTTAGTTGGGTTAAAGAACCAACGTTATTTAAAATATTATTCACAATAAACCTAAAAATACAATTCTTAATTCAATTCCGATTAAATATTAATTAATTTGAAAACTTCACTAAATCTCAATTTAAAATTTATTCTTTTCTCAACTGGGTTTAAGAAAGGTGTTATTGAAGACATCATTGACGACAAACCCAAATTCCAATTTGATATCAAATATAAGGATCTGAACAGAAATTATATCGGTTATATTCAGTAGCAAATTCTAAGACCAATAAATATCGTATTGGGAATAACAATATGTATATCTTCCAAATTCCTCAACAATATCCGTATAATCATGGAATCCAATATCGAAATATTCCAAAGATTATTTCCATTCCGAATCCATTACAATTTATTCTTTGGAAAATTCTAGTTATTTTAAAACCATTTTCAAATCCAATTTATTTATTATTCTAGTTAATAACCAGTTAATTTCAATAAAAATATATTTTTATCTTTTCAAAACTTGAATTTTTCATCCAAAATCTTTCAAAAACATTTATTATGATTTTACACAATTTTTTCATATTTTTAATAATTTTATTAAGGCCTTAACAGTCGATTTCCAATAACGGCCACTGAACTGCATTCATAGTGACCTTTTCTGAAATTGATTTGGATATAATTCCAAATCCAACCATCAGATTTAAAATCTCTTATACTCATTGGAAAGGTCTTTTCGATACGAACCCAACGGCTCCAATTTTAGGAGATCTTCGGTTATGTCCATTTGAAGTCAATGGTCGAAATCCGCGAACAGTCACTGCGCGACGCGTTCTATTCAAGCCACTAATATATATATATATATATATTCGATTTCGTTTTAACACATATTTTATAAATCGTTTTAAAAACGATTTCCACTTCCATTTCAATTTATTATCAAAATTGAATATTCCGTTATAAATTCGTTTTAAATTCATTTTAAAACAATTTCCATTTCATTTCAATTTTCAAATCAAAATTGAATATTCCATATCATTATAATATTAAAATGTTAATATTTTCAAAATATCAGATTTTGAAATCACTTTTCGAAATTCATTATAAAATGAATTAAATCGATAGAAAACCTCGTTCGTGTTAAAATGGCGTTTAACAACTTAACACAGCTTCACATTTCAATGTTCACTGAATATTATTTTAAAATATTCATTAATTTTGAATTGGAATCAGACTCTATTAGTTACCATATAATTTTAGTTATATGGATTTCATACATCGCATGTATACAACAGTAATGGTAAACAATCATTAAAATTCATACAACATCTAGAGTGCATTTTACTACTGTATAAGCATTAAAATAAATAAATAATGCTTATACAGTTTGTCAACCCATCGATTGACATACCACTAATTATTGGGATCAGTGTATGTCAAATATCATCCCAATACCCGTGTGGGGTTTTCAAACAACAAATACTGTTTATTATTTGTGTAGTTGGGCGATGTGTAAAAATTATCGTCTATATCAATTTCAGTTAAATGGGTGTACATAAACAAACCATCCAATTAGTAAATGAATACTGATTTTATTTTCTTTTCATGATAATTTTATATACATCTTACACAAATAAGTTTATATATACAACAATACCAATCAATAACAATCCCAATCACAATCCAAACAACCAATCAACCATGGTTTGTACAAAAAAATAGTGTCAGGAGCTACTACAACCCGTTTGCAACCTGTTATATAATAACTGTAAAATAATTTGAGTGAGAGAGAGTTCTCACTTTTATTTCCACTCTGCCATACTTTATTGGAGGATTTCTGTGTTTACACAAAATTAAACAAACATTTAATTTAGTGCAAAAATTCAACTTTCTTCAAATCACTCGTAGTCAGTTCTATTGCGTTGATCTCGATCCCACGATCGTAACGTACTTCGAATCGTTCCATTCAGTGTTCATGTGAATAAGATATAAACAATTAAACTTTTAATTACATTTATGAAATAATTTAATAATTAACTTAAATTAATTATCCTAATTACATTAAAAAATTACGGTCCCCATCATCTTCTTTCTGCCTGCTCCAGTGAATAAAACTCGTAGCTGCTTCCTTCACCATGGCTGTGAATGTCTTCCATCATCTCCCCCTTTACACTCCATTAAAAATCAAACAAAAATCACCGCAAATATTGTTATCCAAATCTCTTTACAATCATCCCAAACTCATACAGCTCGAGTTTCCCCAAGTAATTCACGACATCGAGCTCATCTCACGCTGAACTAAAAAGCACCGAATCCTTTGGGTTCAAAATTCCCAAAAATTTTAAATCAGAAGCCAAATCACCTATTGATTCTAAAACTAAACTCGAATTCGACAATCATTCGACCAAATTACCACATGTTCAAACCCTAGAGTTCGCTGCTCATTGCTAACGAATGAAAAGTAAGTGCGAACCCAGAATCATAGCCACCGGAGCGAAGTTCTTCAACTCTCAATCACAACGAATCCAAAATCCTTGAATTTTGTTTAGTATTTGATTTTAGGTAGATTTTTGAAAACAAAGAGAAATTAGGTATCAGGTTCTGTGACGGCTCGCCCCTCACCAGCCGACATTTCCAATGAAAGTGCGTTGTGCCGATGTCCAACCAGCACGGGACGGTCACCAAAGAAAAGAATTGTAAGGAATTTGAACTAACAAGGAACCTGTAGCATATTTCACAGCGCATGGAATAAAATATAATAATAACATACTTTGACATAAAACAGGCGAGACAGTGCATAAGCTGAAAACTAAACATCTCAGTAGTGGAAAATCCAAATATAGCTTATGTTCCCCTTTATCATTATTATAACTTTAAAACTGTCTCTAAAGCAAAAGAAAGGAAAGGTACACTACTAATTCCCAAATTAGTGACCAGCAGTGACACAGGGAGAATATATAAAGAATAGTACGTGTAAGCCTCCTGCTCGTCTATGGACAGCTACTCGTGCACAACCAGCTAACCTGTCTCTAGTCTGCCTATTTAAGAGTACCCAGAGTAATAAGAAGAGACATAAAACTCTGGGTCAGACAAAAGTCTGGTATGAGAAACAACAAAACAAAACAGTAATAGGTATACTAAACCATACCTGAACCTGGACCTGCAACCAAAGAGTTAGCACTACATACTGTACAATACTCTAAGGTGCCACTAAGATATGGTGTAAAGAATACGGGGGTGGGGGTGTGCATGTCATAGTGATGTCAAACAATCAAGCTTAGCAACCATCCTCACATCTCTCGCTCAGTGCGTAAAGCATACGATATCCACCGCTTTGATCACCCAAATCCTTTCTATGATAACTCTGGCCCATGGAGTCATGGAGACGCCGCTGCACTGATCCATAACCACTAGTCCTTACCATGTCCACTCTGCCCGATGGAGTCATGATGGCCCCACTGCGCTAGATCATAGCCTTGCTACGATCACTCTGCCCCATGAAGTCATGACAACTTCACTGCACTGATCCTTAGTCTAACAATCGTCTCTTGGTGGTGAATCAAAGCTATGGACGTCGATAACCCCTTTGCACACGTCCCACAACAAAGTCCAATCATGAAGTCAACTCGGTTCCCAACTGGATCCTGAGTGCAAACTTCCATTTGGACTACCTTTGCATCTCGGGTTTAGTCTCCTCCAGATCGGTTCGGTTCTTCATCTCACTTTGCTTCGGGTCATACCCCCTGAAGTGGTTCGGTTCAGATACTTCCTCTGGTTCGTGAAATATAGTGCTCACCAGCTCGACTCGTGATATCGTGCCTCAGATCGGTTCGTGCGTTGCAACTTTCCCCCGGGTCGGGTTGTGATGCCCCTATTGGGTTCAGATCGGATGAAGCAACGGTTTGCGGTTCGTACTCTTCTTCCATTCAGCTCAGTTCGTGGTGTATGCTCTAGTTCGTGAGTGGCATCGGTTCGGGTCGGGGTTCCTTCTCTCAAGCGGGTCGGGTTGTGGTCTCCAGAGCATCAGCTCGTGACTTGCTTCTCCAATTGGTTCGTGGTGCTCAAGTTGGAGCAGTTCGGATCGGTCTCCATCACAACGAGCGGGTCGGTTCGATCATGATCTTCCTAGTTCCCCAGATTGGCTCGTGATGCAACAGTTTGGGGGGAGCGGTTCGGTTCGTGCTTCCCCTCCGATCCGATCCGGTTCGATTAATTTCTTGCACTTCTTTCCAGCGATTGTTTTACGCCATTCGACGGCGTTTTCGACCAATCTAAATTTACTAATCAATCACAAAGCATACAATACAGTCATAGCAACAAATAAAATTGTCTACTAACACCAAAACAAAAATTTTATAGGTTAAAATGGATCAAACATAGCCCAAACCCCATATTTCCCTTAAGCATATTCAAGAAAAACTAATGATAGGATTAGTAAAACTTAACCAAATCAACCCAAATTTCTAACAGAGGCCTAAAACAATATTTCAAAATTTATAAATATTTTTCCAAAATTTAATCATGTTTAAATTCGCTAATTAACACTAATTACCCTTAATTAACCATTATTAGTGAGGAACTATGCAAATCACTCACCTTTGCCACAAATAAACTGTAGATCTGAAATTATTCTCTATTTGGCATGAATACTGATGTCTAATAGCAATTCTAACCTTGCTTTGGTGCTATTTCTCCTTAATTTGGTGAAGATTAGGCTAGTACTTGATTAGAGGTGATTCTAGATGTTGGAGGCCAATGTTAGGGTTCCTAAGAGGTAAATGATGGCTAGAAAACTGAAATGAAATGAAAACCTAACTCATTTCAGCCTCCCCATAATCCTAATCCCGAAATGGGTTATGGGCCCATTCACTAATCACCTCATTTGGCCCGGTTAAGTAGTTTTTCACCTCCTAAACCTTAATTCAGCCATATCTCCCAAATGGTAAGTCCGTTTTTCACATATGACCACTCTACGGAAAGGTAAACCATCATCTGAATCTAATGGAAGTGATTTCAGGTCAAAACTCCTTACCAATCAAAAGTTATGGCCGATGCAAGATCAGCTAGGGGAAAACGATCACTTAAAAATCAGCAAAAATCATGAACATGGGAAATGACCCCAATAGTCGTTCCCCAAAGTGACATGACCATATGACTCCTTAGGAGAAAGAAATAAATATTCTACCATCCTTCGATGCATAGAATGCGGGTCGATACATTCTTCCCCCCTTAAGAAATTTCGCCCCCGAAATTCCTCAACTAAGAAACAAGCAAGGGATCCCGCATGCCTCTCAGCCATTCACAACAATCAAACATACAAAACAACTAACATGTCTATCCTAGCATGCAGAAAACTAAGTCGCAGTTAAAATCTTACCAGGCAAAGAGTTCTGGATACGTCTTCCTAATGCTCTCCTCTGTCTCCCAAGTACAATCATTCTCATTCTTGCCCCACTGAACTTCGACTAGATTCACCGCTTTCCTTCGAAGTTGCTTCGTATCGTGATCGATAATACGAATCGGCTTGCGGTTCCCAACCGCCTCGGGTTCTACTTCGATATCATCCAACTGATCAGGTGAAATAGTCATATCGGGGTCGTGCACGAATTTCCTTAACAGGGAAACATGAAATACGTTATGAACTCCTGCCATCTTCTCTGGTAATTCAACTTTATATGCCAAATTCCCAACTTTCTCGAGAATTGGGAATGGACTAACAAAACTTGGTGTTAACTTGCCTCTCCTGCCAAATCGTATCACGCTCTTTAACTGAGAAATGTTGATAAACACCAAGTCGCCAATGGAGAACTTTAAATCTCTTCTCCTCTTATCAGCATAACTCTTCTGTCTATCTTGGGTAGCCTTCATTCGCTATCGGATAATCTTGATCTTATCTGAGGTTTCTCTTATTACATTTGGTCCAAGCACAAACTTCTCACCAGTTTCTAACCAACATGATGGTGAGTTGCACGGTCTTCCGTAAAAAACTTCAAATGGAGCCATACCAATACTGGATTGATAACTATTATTTTATGCAAACTCTGCTAGATGTAAATGGTCATCCCATGATCCACCAAAATCTAATATGCAAGCTTTCAAGAGATCTTCTAATACTCGATTCACCCTCTCTATCTGACTGTCGGTTTGAGGATGATACGCGGTACTGAGATGTAATTCTGATCCTAACGCCTCTTGTAAGCTCTTCCAAAACCCACTAGTAAACAACGGGTCTCGGTCACTCACAATGCTTTTAGGTACTCCATGAAATCTCACTACCCATTTCATATATAGCTCAGCTAACTTAGCTGCCATTCTATTCGGCTTGACGGGTATAAATCTTGCACTCTTGGTCAATCGGTCCACAATCACCCAAATGCTATAATGGCCCGACCTAGTCCTTGGTAACCCATTAATGAAATCCATTAAGACTTGTCCCATTTCCATTCTGGAACTTCTAATGGTTGCAACAAACCACTAGGCTTCTTTTGTTCAGCTTTAACTTACCGGCAATTCATGCATTTGGATATAAACTTCCCAACGTCCCTTTTCATCCCTTCCCAATAGTAGGTCTGCTTCATGTCTCGATACATCTTGTTACCACCGGGGTGTATAGTTTGTTTTGAGTGATGACATTTTCTAAGCACTTCATCTCTCAATCCATTGACATTGGGTATAACTAGTCTTCCATTCTTTCTAAGCCATCCATCTCGATCAAGCCCATACTCGTTCATCTCCTCATCGATGCCTATCTCTAACTTGGAGGTGATTTTAAATAAGTTAGGATCGTCCCTCTGACTGGAACCAATCCGCTCAATCAAATTGGGTCTGACCGTCAAATTTGCTAATACTTCTGAATCTAATTCACGCTTTTGTCTGATATCTTACCCAGCGATGTACTCCAGTTGCTTCCATTCCAGAAACATAGCCCCTAAATTGGCATGTCTCGTACTCAATGCATCAGCTACCGCATTGCCCTTTCCTGGTGTGTATGCGATATCGAAATCGTAGGAAGCCAAGAATTCTAACCATCTTTCTATCGGAGATTTAGATCCTTCTGAGAGAAAAGATATTTTAATGATTTATGATCGGTAAACAACTCGAATCTTCCTCCCAAGAGATAATGCCTCCGTATCTTCAATGCGAACATGATCGCTGCCAATTCCAAATCATTGGTAGGATATCTTTTCTCATGCGGTTTCAGTTGCCGACTAGCATAAGCTACAACCCTACCTCCTTGCATCAATACAGCACCTAGTCCGGTACCTCAGGCATCTGTGTATACCATCATCTCTTCATTCCCTTTAGGGATGACTAACACTGGTGCACATGTCAACTTTTCCTTTAGATTCTTAAATGAATTCTCGCACTTTTCGTCCCAGACGAAATCTTGATTCTTCTTGGTCAACTGGGTCAACGGTGCTGCTATCTTGGATAAGTCTTGGATGAACATCTGATAATACCCAGCTAATCCCAAGAAACTTTTTACGTCCATTGCATTCTTGGGCGTAGACCAATCCTGTACCGTAACCACTTTCGCAGGATCCACGGCAATACCATTCTCTAAAACAACATGGCCCAAGAATCTCACCTCCCTCCTCCAGAAGTGACACTTAGAAAACTTTGCTTTCAATTGGTATTTTCTCAACAGCTCCATCACTATCTCAAGTGTTCCTTGTGTTCTTCCTCCATCCTCGATTAAACAAGTGTATCGTCCACGAACACAAGAACAAACTTGTTCAACTGATCTCTGAATACCCTATTCATAAGATCCACAAAATATGCTAGTGCATTGGTCAACCCGAATGGCATGACCAACCACTCATAAATCCAGACTGCATCTGAAAGGCTGTTTTAGCTATACTCTCAGCTTCCACTCTAAGATGATGAAAATTTGTCGCGAGATCCAATTGGGAGAACACTCTCGTGCCATCAACTGATCAAACAAATCATCTACACACAAACGAAAGGAACCATTTGCCTTGGTAGCAAACACAACTAGTGCTTCCCACTCAGAAAAACTTTTTCTGATAAATCCCTTCTTTAAAAGATCGCTTACTTGCACCCGGAGCTCTCGCTGCTTCCTTGGTTCCATACGACTAAGTGGCATCACTATGGTTCTGGCATCTTTCACAAAATCAATACGGAACTCAGTCTCTCAGTGTGGTGGAAGTCTGGCCACTTCCTCGAAGACGTCCGGATACTGGCCAGCCATGGGCACATCTGGCAACTCATCATGCGGGATGTCGAGGGAATTTAGAAAACTAGCCATTACCCCATCACCAGGTAGACCACTAAACACTACCCTCCGCCTATCATCCGCTCTAACTGTCACAAAAAAGCCCTCACAGTCTACCACCACCCCGTACCTTTGGAGCCAATCGACTCCCAAAATAATGCCAAACCCAGTAAAGCCCAAAAAAAAGCAATCACAAACAATCATGCTAAGGCTAGTCGAACCACCAATCGAGTTTGTCACCGCTAAATGTCTATTGACTATCTCGGGTTCCAATCCCAACCTATCTACCAGGTCACTAGATATGAAGGAACAGGAAGCTCCAGTATCAAACAATACTCGAACAGGAACATCATAAACAGAAAGCATACCTTGAATGATGACATTCTTTCCTTTCTCTGCCGCAGTTGGGGCATTAGACAAAGAAGGAATATCATTGATAACATATGCTTTCACAATCTGCTTTTCTTTAGGGGGTTGCGGACACTTGTCCTTGTGATGTCCCACTTGGCCACAGTTGAAGCACTTTCTATCTGTTGGCTTGGCCCGACATTCTTTGGCATAGTGGCCCTTCTTACCACAGCCGAAGCACTCAACATCTTTCTTATTCTTTTTCTTCTGGCCATCCTTGGTTTGATTCTGCTTTCTCTTATTCTGAGAATCATTCTTGCCTCCACCATTTGCTTGCGGCTTTGGCTCCTCTGCAGATGCAACCTCAGTTTTCGTCTTAGGGTAAAGACTCTCCGACCTCAATGCTTTCCCCACAATCGATTCAAACGTCTCATCGATGTGGTTAATAAGCCTTTCCCCCAAGTATCCGTCCAAACCAGTTATGAACTTCTCGTTCTTCTCGGGAGTGTCGATAAGAGATAATCCATACTTCGATTAAATATTGAACTCTGTAGTGTACTCCGAGACTGCCCTACTATTCTGCTTAATCTCCAAAAAATTTCTAAATAACTCTGACTTCTGGGCAACTAGGATGAACTTATCACTGAATCGGGCCTTAAACTGATCCCATGTAACTTGATCCTCTGGAGTAGCTGCCTTAATAGCATTCCACCAATTCATTGCCCGTCCGTGTAACTGGCGGGATGCTCGCTTCCTCTTCATCACATCCTCGATACCCAAGTCTTTGAAGATACGCTCACAGCTATCCAACCAATCCTGAACTTATGTAGCCGATTCCGTTCGGTAGAACGACTTCCCACCAAGACTAGTGTAATCCTTGCAAAGCTTGGCGAAATCGGCTCTAGGCGCCTGCACCACTGCACCACCACCATTTGCAGCATTGGGAACTGCTCCTTGCACATTTCTAAGCATCTCTCTCATGAAGTCAGTGAACATAGTCCTCATGTCTGGAGCATTCTCATTATTGGCTCCTCTACCGGTACCCTTAGTATATTGGGTCATCGTTCAATCTGTAAGGAGAAAACGATTAACCATCCTCTTTGTGGTGTCAGTGCAGTGCGACTTCAACCTTAGCCATACTGATAATATATATGTATATATATAGCTTTTGAAAACCAAAATAATCACAAGTACGTGCTCTCATACACATACTATCTCTCCCTGGTGTCTTTCCCTAGGTTAACGACGCAACCTAGAGCTCTAATACCAAATGTGACGGCCCGCCCCACACCTGCCGACATTTCTAATGAAAGTGCATTGTGCCGATGTCCAACCAGCATGGGACGGTCGCCAAAGAAAGGAATTGTAAGGAATTTGAACTAACAAGGAACCTGTAGCATATCTCATAGCGCATGGAATAAAATATAATAATAACATACTTTGACATAAATCAGGCAAGATAGTGCATAAGCTGAAAATTAAACATCTCAGTAGCGGAAAATCCAAACACAGCATATGTTCCCCTTTATCATTATCACAACTTTAAAACTGTCTCTAAAGCAAAAGAAAGGAAAGGTACACTACTAATGCCCAAAGTAGTGACCAACAGCGACACAGGGAGAATATATAAAGAATAGTACGTGTAAGCCTCCTGCTCGTCTCCGGACAGCTACTCGTGCACAACCAGCTAACCTGTCTCTAGTCTGCCCATTTAAGGGCACCCAGAGTAATAAGAACAGACATAAAACTCTGGGTTAGACAAAAGCCTGGTATGAGCGATAAGTAGCAAAACAAAACAATAAAAGGTATACTAAACTATACCTGAACCTGGACCTGCAACCATAGAGTTAGCACTACATACTGTACAATACTCTAAGGTGCCAATAACATATGGTGTAAAGAATACGAGGGTGGGGGTGTACATGTCATAGTGATGTCAAACAATCAAGCATAGCAACCATCCTTACATCTCTCGCTCAGTGCGTAAAGCATACGATATCCACCGCTTTGATCACCCAAATCCTTGCTATGATCACTCTGCCCCATGGAGTCATGGTGACTACACTGCACTGATCCATAGCCACCAGTCCTTTCCATGTCCACTCTGCCCCATGGAGTCATGATGGCTCCACTGCACTGGCTCATAGCCTTGCTACGATCACTCTGCCCCCATGAAGTCATGACAACTTCACTGCACTGATCCGTAGCCTAACAATTGTCTCTTGTTGGTGAATCAAAGCTATGGACGTTGACAACCCCTTTGCACACGTCCCGCAGCAAAGTCCAATCATGAAGTCAACTCGTTGGTTCCCAACTGGATCGTGAGTGCAAACTTTCCATTTGAACTACCTTTGCATCTCGGGTTTGGTCTCCTCCGGATTGGTTTGGTTCTTCATCTAACTTTACTTCGGGTCATACCCCCTGATGTGGTTCGGTTCAGATACTTCCTCTGGTTCGTGAACTATAGTGCTCACCAGCTCGACTCATGATTTCCTGCCTCAGATCGGTTTGTGCATTGCAACTTTCCCCGGGTTGTGTCTGATGCCCCCATTGGGTTTGGATCAGATGAAGCAACGGTTCGCGGTTCATACTCTACTTCCCTTCAGCTCGGTTCATGGTGTATGCTCCAGTTCGTGAGTGGCATCGGTTCAGGTCGGGGTTCCTTCTCTTAAGCGGGTCGGGTTGTGGTGCCAACTTCAGAGCATCGGGTCGTGATTTGCTTCTCCAGGTGGTTCGTGGTGCTCAAGTTGGAGCGGTTCGGATCGGTCTCCATCACCATGAGCGGGTCGGTTCAGTCATGATCTCCCCAGTTCCCCAGATTGGCTCGTGATGCAACAATTTGGGGGGAGCGATTCGGTTCGTGCTTCCCCTCCGATCCGATCCGGTTCGGTTAATTTCCTGCACTTCTTTCCAGCGACTATTTTACGCCATTCGACGGCTTTTTCGACCAATCTAACTTTTCTGATCAATCACAAAGCATACCATATAGTAATAGCAACATATAAAATTGGCCACTAACACCAAAACAATAATTGATAGGTTAAAATGGATCAAACATAGCCGAAACCCCATATTTTCCCTTAAGCATGTTCAATCAAAACTAATGATAGGATTAGTAAAACTTAGCCAAATTAACCCAAATTTCTAACAAAGGCCTAAAACAATATTTTGAAATTTATAAATATTTTTCTAGGATTTAATCATGTTTAAATTCACTAATTAACACTAATTACCCTTAATTAACCATAATTAATAAGGAACTATGCAAATCACTCACCTTTGCCACAAATAAACTGTAGATCTGAAATGATTCTCTGTTTGGCACGAATGCTGATGTCTAACAGCAGTTCTAACCTTGCTTTGGTGCTATTTCTCCTTAATTTGGTGAAGATTAGGCTAGTACTTGAATAGAAAGTAATTAGAGGTGATCTAGATGTTGGAGGCCATTGTTAAGGTTCCTAGGAGGTAAATTATGGCTAGAAAACTGAAATGAACTGAAAACTTAACTCATTTCAGCCTCTCCATAACCCTAATCCCGAAATGGGTTATGGATCCGTTCACTAATCAACTCATTTGGCCTAGTTAAGCAGTTTTTCACCTCCTATACCTTAATTCAGCCATATCTCCCAAGCGATAAGTCCGTTTTTCACATATGACCACTCTACGGAAAGGTAAACAATCATCCGGATCTAATGGAAGTAGTTTAAGGTCAAAACTCCTTACCAATCAAAAGTTATGGTCAATACAAGATTAGCTTGGTGAAAAACAGTCACTTAAAAAATGGAAAAAATCATGAACATGGGAAATAACCCAAATAGTCGTTTCCTAAAGTTACATGACCATACGACTCCTTACGAGAAAGAAATAAATATTTTACAATCCTCCGATGCGTAGAATGCAGGTCGTTACAGGTTCCATTTCTTTTTCTCATTCGATTTTGTCTAGGAATGAAAATGAAAAGAGGGTGGAAAATAAATAAAAGAGATATTGTATTTTATATTCAATTATACTCGATTGCTACATATCGTTCAACGTTTTTAATCCATACGATCACCCACTAATCCCGTTTTCGATGAAAATAGATATGCGACTATAATTTAACATTAAGAACCCAAAGAAACTTGTTTCGTCGAGTTCCAAGTTTGTTTGCCAACACAACATATTTTTAAAGTCAAAATATTGCTTAGTTCACATTTAAATTCACTGCACTCACATATTAATTCCAAAAATTATGAAATTTGAAACTTAACAATAATTTGACATTCCAGATCCAACAAAAGTGGTTTTGTTCGAAGTTCGTTTGCAAAATGGCTATTTTAAGGGCTTATATAACATTAAATATATATATATAAATTCCATAGTGACTATTTTAAATTTTGAACTGGACAGAACTTTCAATTTATATTGTGAAATCAGAATTTTTCACTTTCTTTAGAAAGAAATAATCAAACAGATTCGAATACTTCTTGTTTTCCTGAAATCCAATATATTTTGAATTCTATACATTCAATTGAAATTTAAAATCGAATTTTCAAACTACCGCGCCATTTCATAATTAAAATAAATTTATACGTTCTAACTTCGATTCAAATAAATTTTTAGTCGTTATTATTTAAAATAAATCATTTTAAATATTCAAAATCCATTAAAATAGCTAAAATAATTTTTTTAAATTGGTTCTGAATTTCGGGTAGTTACAATCTTCCCCACTTAAAATCTTTTCATCCTCGAAAAGGAACGAAACTGAAAGTTATTTAACTAACCAACTCAACTTTCATTCAGGCTTCCATTCTTCAACTTTTCAGTTTTTAAGAATTTTCTAATTTCTCAAAAATTAGCTAACATCCTAAATTTTCGAATTTTTTTGCCATAAGCTCCTTTGTACGGGGTAAGCGGTAAAACCGCAACTTGTCTCACAGGCCCCTCATCAATCCATATGAAAAAGAAAAAGCCAAGCGGCTCATAAAATCATCAAAACCCACGAAATACAGTAAACATGTACCTATTTTTCCGGCATACAATTTTATTCCTCTTCTTAGATTCCATGCCATGACCTGTTCGTTAAATACACATGTATATATATATTTAATTTTAATCAATTTTCAATTCAGTCCAATATTTGATTCGATTTGGTTAAAATTTACCGTTCATTCTTTTATTGGTTTGATCGTTCCAATATTTTAATTAGTCAAACTAATAATCAAACAACACAACCAGCAATTAATTAGTTGATTAGCCTTTCAATCATATAATTATAATATACATAAAAATCCTATTTTCAGTGTCAAATCACAAACAATAAACCCTATCTAGTTTTGGTTCTCACACCAGTCAATTGGAAATATATAGATATCCCACTTTCGAAACTCGAACACAAACTACTGACGCTAAATGGTCATCAGTAGAATCATCTCCGGGGGACCAGAGTGTGGTTCTATATCTATCCAGTATATTTGAGACTTTGAATAATCGTTAATTACTCATATATTCAAAATCTTCATATACTCGATTATCCAAAATAAATATAAAATAAAATATGCAAATACATATTTTAAGATATAATTTTCAAAATTAAATTTGTATTTTATAAATAACACTCTTCTAACTCATTCTAGGATAATACCGAGTCATTCTTAAAGGATGCTACTGATCCTACCTCTGATGAATTCTTTCGTTCAGTTCTAATGTGTCTTGTTCTCGAGCTCTGTAAACCAAAGTTCTGATACCACACTGAGATGACCCAAACTCACAATTACGGGAAAGCCTAGATTGAATTGAGAGCAGACAAATCAGAACACAAACAATAGAACATTTCATTGCTTGTTACAACAATTTGCATCAGAGTACAAGAATATATCAGAGTAATAATATTACACAGAAAAATATCATTGATTTAAAATACATAGCAGCGGAAATAAAATGTATAAATACAATGATTAACATAATTGAATGAAATACACAGATATAAAGCTTTCCGAATATAGCTCCAGTTGTAATCCAGGATCCTGGAAAAGAAATATGTGCGAAAACCAAAACTACTAGCTGCCCATATGGAAATTATGGGCACCTAGAGTTTAGGTTAAAACAATAAACTCCGAGTTAGTCACGGGACTGGTGTGAGAACTAAAACAGTTATTAACTTGATTCTAAAGTTAGGTAAATCAAGGGTCCACGCCGTACAACACGGAATGGGTTTACCCCGAAGAATACCAGTGCATAAAACAAACAACGCAACGCTAAATAAAAGAAAATGAAGCTATTATAAGACTCAGGTCCCATCACACAATGAATGCATTCAAGGATAGAGTTTTCCCTTATAATAGCCAAATACGCTTGATACGCGAAATTTCATCTTTTATTATTACTATACGTGGAGATATCAACTTCAAATATAAATGTATCAATTATAGATGACATGAGCGCCCATCCCACTATGTCGCCATGTATAGTTTTACAACTAAAACCACAAAAATGTCATATTGGAAGTTTGGAATTCCATCATGATGGCTCCTAATCCGAAAGATCGACCGCGTAGTACAATTCCCCATGACTTATGTCCTAGGCACGAGAAAACGCCACAACGCATATTGAAACACCACACCTCCGTTAGGGTCACTCTCAAAGGGAATGCCCTAATTTTGGTGGAGGTTTATAAGTATAAGTCACAGATGCACAAGACAGATACAAGTACACATATTTTTGAAACAGCGGAAAACAACAGCAACTTTTTATTTCATCAAAATACGTGTTACACAAACCATGCCATAATTATCTTACAATACTCCCAAAATCATTACATTTTCATAACTGTCTTGATTTCATTATTTAAAGAAGCATAAAAACATAAGTAAACTGCATAAGTCCCATAATTGTTGTCCAAAGCCATAGTCCAAAACGAAAGAGATCCAAGCAATACATTCTTTCTCTTCAAGCTGGATGTAAAAATTGGTCAAGCTGCGGTATTCCCTCCCTGTGGACCTGGGGGGGGGGGACGAAAGAAAGAAGATGAAAGAAAAGTAGATTCAGATATAAAGCCTAAGTAAGTCTAGGACTATTCAGTCTATGAATAAAGAATTGAGCATGATAAGTACAAACTGGAAATGGGAAAGCACTATAAACTAAGTTAAGTTGTCTAGAGTCGAATATACTATCGTACCCCATATTAATCTCTGCATCCATATAAACTAGTTTCCAACAGGCACCCCATAATCAGGGTGAAGTGATCCAATTCTAATGATCGGCTTCTACTCGCATAGTTACATGTGTCTTACGGCCCCCGATGTTGTAGTTACCTATGCTGGTCCCACCATGGGGTGTATCAAGTCCCATGGTGGCGGCCCGACACGGTTCTAGAATCCACAGGTATACTACTGGTGCCCAGTGCCTTATTTTTCTGCGCCGGAGTGTGTGCACGCCCGCACTCCATTAGAACCTACACTGCTGCACCACCGCCGTCGATTTGACCTCTTACAGTCAGCCCAGTAACCGTGCCCCACCCTGCCTAGTTCAGGGTATCCTGATACACCTTGTAGGGTTACTGCTGAAAAGGGTCCCCCGCTACTAGGTTTTCTATTTCAAGCCAACATGCTAAGTTGGTTAAGTGTTTTGTAAACCTAACCCCCAATTAGTCTGTATAGTTTAGCATGCTCAATTTTGATTAAGTATTAATTTAATTTACTTAATCCTATCAATCCTGACTCAGCCTTAATTGTCTTATTAAAGCCTCGACCTCTCACATTAGACAGGTATTGTTGTGGCTGCCTGTTGCCGGTTGGGTCCGGGCAGTCTTATGGCACAACTCAGTCTAACCTCGGGTCTTTATTGGGCTCAATGTTTAGCCATCCACATTGGATAGGTATTGTTGTGACTACTGGACAGTCGGGCGGTTCCGGGCAGGTTTATGTCACAACGCAATCCAACCTCGGGTTAAACACATCGTATTTTCTAAATTTACATATTTTGTCTCTTTTCTTTTTATATGTAAATATTTGCGGCCCATTGTTCAAATTCATATTTATTGGGTAAAATTAATTTATACCACTTAATTGTTTTCAAGGTCGTTGGCATGCGTCAAACATGCCAACACATATGTTTTATATTTTAACCCAAACGTCATTACCCCCATTTTATACGTTCGCTACAATATAACATATGTTGGGTTTAACATTTAAACCCAACTTAGCCACATGAAAAAGGGGAGGCTTAGAACATGGTGTTTATATACTCTAAGTAACATAAAAAGGGGAGTGTGAACGCATGAACTTGCAACATAACGATCTAATTAACATGAATTAGGCACTTGTGAACTTGCATTGTAATAGCATATAATCATGGCATAAACATACCTAAACATGAATCATGGTTTTTAATATATTCATATAATCATGGCATAAACATACCTAAACATGAATCATGGTTTTAATCTATTTATATAATCATGGCATAAACATACCTAAACATGAATCATGGTTTTTAGTCTATTCATGTAAACTTGCAATTGGAATGCAAATCTAACTTAATTATGTGTCACATATATTATCATATGATTTTGATAACAACATAGGCCTAAAACATGTTCTTAATTAGGCATAACACCAAACATAGTTTAGTCATGTTCATAGAGTCAACACAAGTTCACAAAGATGCTTACTTTTGTCCCTAATACAAAAGTATGGTTTTACACTTGAATCATGATTCCAATTCCAACATAAATTCATATGAGTCATAATACCCAAACGGATCCAACTACACTAAAAGTGGTTATAAAAAATATACATCATGTTGGCATAATAGTGAACCATATACTTGCATGAATCTCAAATAAACTACCACAAACATATAGTCGTTAACTTTCAACATGAATCTTATTCATTCACATCGGAATAGCACTCTACTTACAACGTATGACGAATCTTCAATTCAGGAATCTGAATTCTGAATTTGGAGATGCTATCCTTTGTTGTAGGCGTTGTTTGGATTTAGTTGTCATTGCTTTAAGCTTTCGAATTGCCTCCTAATCGTCTCTCAATTTTGCAGCTACTTCTAGTCTTTCCTCAGCAGCATGACGGTCTCATTCTAATTTTTATTTGTATGAATTAGGTGGAGTCTTAGGTCCCTTTTATAGAGTTTGTGAATTGATTAGAACCGTTGATGGAGCTTGGATTAATATTAGCTGTTCGTTTGAAGGAGAGACCAATCAGGAGCGGACACCTAGCCCTACTGACAAGGCAAGGCTCAGAAATTCAGCCAAACACAGACCAGGCCAGCCAGGGGGGCTGGGTTCGACCTGGCTCAGGGGCCAGGTCGACTCCCCAGTCGACCCCCGTGTCGACTTGGTAGTCGACCTGGGTGCCCCAGGTCGACTACCCAGTCGACCTGGGTAGCCCAGGTCGACTACCCAGTCGACCTGGGTGCCTTGGGCGGGAAAATTCCTGCCCTGGCCAATCTAGCCCGATTTTTGAAATTTGAATTGGTTTTCTGAGCTGTTTGAATTTTAAACTGAATTCTAAAACTTCCGGAGGCCATATCTTCTTCATACGGAGTCCGTTTTACGCAAACTCGGGCTCTATCCCAAGCAGAATTCCGAGACGAACGCAATGGCATATCCCGTTTCCCTTAATTCTTTGATTTGAAATCAATTATACTTTAATTTGTGAATTTCACTGTTATAGAATACACGGGGTGTTACACATATCCGCACTATATCCAGGATATCGAGTATCTCCGCGACTTACGTCCCGTGCATGAGAAAACACCGCTTACTGTGTCCTCCTAGCAATCGGGGGGGGGGGGAGGGGGTAGGGTATGTCCTTTTCCCTACCAGGTGTGTAGCGACCACACCCAGCCTATCTCGGTCGACCAATCCATCCTCATATCAAAAGTATACCGTTCTAACCATCAGTTCACCACCATACCAGGGTGTGACGCTCACGAATTAACGCTACACAAAGCTATGCTTTTATCATCATCCACCAAACTTTGCTTTTCAACAAAAGTTTGGATCACTGTATCTCAGCATGCCACACTAACAATCCATACCGTGCCACTGATTTCTGCCGATATATAACCTCTAAGCTCGTAGACCTTAGAGAAGGGTGTTAAGCAAGAGAATAAATTCTCATCCACCAAAGATATATATATATTTAGCAGAGATCAACGGGTATAGTATAAAGGAATAAAATGTAAGACACACCATCCATTTGCTAGTCCATTCTGGGTCTAAATGAAACCGGAGGCACCTTATTTCTCGTCCCGTATGTCCAATACAGGAGAGAGGCCCTCACATATCCGAACAATCAACAAATACGTCCAGACAGCTACCATTGTAGCCCCTTCAAGGTACCTACTCCAATCATGGGCATCAGTAGCAACCTATCCATTCGATTTGAAGATCGTCGGTCTTACACCGTCTTCAATCTCTTCAACTGTTAGTCATCGTATCGATTATTCAGAATGGGTTGAACCCAATCTTTCTGAATAACTCGTGTATCTTATAATCAAGTGCTTAACACATCATACGCCTCATTCCAATCCATAATATTCTTTTATTCTTATTTATTTATTCTGGAAAGGTTTTCATTAATCTTATCAAAGATTATCACTTTTAACACACTATTTAATCCATTTCTTTGGAAATCGATTCAAAAGATTTTATAGTATCTTTTCACAATTTAAACCAAATTACGGTTTATCAAACTAGTCGGGATTAACGCCTTACCGAGGTAATCATTCATTTTATTATCCCATCCCAACCTATTCATCCCAAGGAGCAAAACAGGTAGTACTCCATCTCTAACACCACTGTGTTATCGGTAAATTCAATTACCATTTCATGTTCAAATCTAATCAAAGATTTAACTATCATATGAAGTAAAACTGGTGGTACTCCATTCTTGATCACTTTCTTGAATTTGATAATTTTACTTATCCCATTCCCATTTCAATCTAATTAAAGATTCATTAAAACTCCACTTAGTTTTAATCCCAAAAATCATTATTTATTGATTATTCAAATTTAGGAAATAAATTCTGTCTTTTTAACCTGGTTAAAGAACGAGTGTCATTTAAAACACAGTTCACGATAAATCCAAAATCATCTTCCATTAAAATGGAATCTACACGGAAATCATAGCACAATATAGTCGATATAAATTTCCATATCAAATCAATACTATAAATGGAATAACGATAAAGCCTTTTAAATCCCATATATAGTAATGGTCTTCCCTTACAGAGGCTCACCAAAATTATTACCAAATCGAATTCCATTCAATTCCAATTTAGTATATTAAATTGGAAATTGTTACTTTGAAAAATTCCATTAATCTTCATAAAAAGATTTATAAATCCAAATCATATATTCATTGTTAATTAGGTTAAAGAACCAATGTTATTTAAAACATCATTCACGATAAACTTGAAAATCCAATTCTTAATTCAATTCCAATTAAATATTAATTAATTGGTAAACTTCACTAAATCTTAATTTAAAGATTTATTCTTTTCTCAACTGGGTTTAAGAATAGTGTTATTGAAGACACCATTCACGAGAAACCCAAAATCCAATTTGATATCAAATACAAGGCTCTAAATAGAAATTATACTGGCTTATTTTCAATATCAAATTCTGAAACCAACAAATATCGTATTGGGAATAACAATATATATCTTCCACATTCCTCAACAATATTCGTATATTCACGGAACCCAATATAGAAATATTCCAAAGATTATTTCCATTCCGAATCCATTTCAATTTATTCTTTGGAAAATTTTGGTTATTTTAAAACCATTTTCAAATCCAATTTATTTATTATTCTAGTCAATAATTAGTTCATTTCGATAAAAATATACTTTTTTCTTTTCAAAACTTGAATTTTTTATCCAAAATCTTTCCAAATCATTTATTATAATTTTACACAATTTTTCCATATTTTTAATAATTTTATTAAGGCCCTTATAGTCAGTTTCCAATAACGGCCACCGAGCTGCATTCATAACGACATTTTCTGAAATTGATTTGGACATAATTCCAAATCCAACCGTCAGATTTCAAATCTCTCATACTCATTGGAAAGCTCTTTTCGATACAAACCCAACAGTTTCGGTTTTAGGAGAATCCAACGGTCGGATCTCCCATTACATCCATTTGAAGTTAATGGTCAAAATTCGCGAACGGTCGTTGCGCGGCGCGTTCTATTCAAGGCATTAATATATATATATATTCAATTTCGTTTTAAAATGTATTTTATAAATCGTTTTAAATTCGTTTTAAAAATGATTTCCACTTCCATTTCAATTTATTATCAAAATTGAATATTCCATTATACATTCGTTTTAAATTAATTTTAAAACGATTTCCATTCCATTTCAATTTTCAAACCAAAATTGAATATTCCATATCATTATAACATTAAAATGATAATATTTTCAAAATATCAGATATTGAAATCACTTTTCGATATTCATTATAAAATGAATAAAATCGACAGAAAATCCCATTCGTGTTAAAATGGCATTTAACTACTTATCACGGCTTCACATTTCTATATTCACTGAATATTATTTTAAAATGTTCGTTCATTCTGAATTGGAATCAAACTCAATCAATTACCGTATTATTTCAGTTATATGGATTTCATACATCGCATGTATACAACAATAATGATAAACAATCATTAAAAATTTGTACAATGTCCAGAGTGTAGTCTACAATTGTATAAGCAATAAAATAAATAAATAAAGCTTATACAGTCTGTCAACCCATCGATTAACATACCACTAATTATTGGGATCAGTGTATGTCAAATATCATCCCAATATCCGTGTAGGGTTTTCAAACAACAAATACTGTTTACTATTTGTGCAGTTGGGCGATGTGTAAAAATTATCGTCCTAATCTATATCAGTTAAATGGGTGTACATAAACAAACTGTCCGATTTGTAAATGAATATTAATTTTATTTTATTTTCATGATAATTTTGTATACATTTTATATAAATAATTTTATGTATACAACAATATCAATCAATAACATTCCCAATCGCAATCCAAACAAACAATCAACCATGGTTTGTACAAAAAACATAGTGTCAGGAGCTACTAAGCCCCGTCTACAACCTATTATATAATAATTGTAAAATAATTTGAGTGAGAGAGAGAGTTCTCACTTTGATTTCCACTTTGCCATTCTTTATTGGATGATTTCTGTGTTTATACTAAATTAAACAAACGTTTAATTTAGTGTAAAAATTCAACTTGCTCTGAATCACTCCTAGTCAGTTCTATCATGTAGATCTCGATCCCACGATCCTAACGCGCTTTGAATCGTTCCATTCTGTGTTTATTTGAATAAGATATGAAAAACTAAAATTTTAATTACATTTATGAACTAATTTAATAATAAAATTAAATTAATTATCCTAATTACATTAAAAAATTACGGCCCCCATCTTCTTCTTTCTGCTAGCTTCGGTGAATAATACCCATAGTTGCTTCCTTCACCATGGACGTGAATGTCTTCCATCATCTCCCCCTTTTACACTCCATTAAAAATCAAACAAAAGTCACTGCAAATCTCGTTTTAACACCCCACATTTTATGAAAATTAAATGAAATATGATAATATAATTGCATGTAATAAGTTCATACATTGAAATGAAGAAAAGATTAATAAACTACATGCAATAAGAAGAAATACAATGCGATCAAAATGCATATTTAAGAATTTTTTTTGAAGAGCTTCAAGAATTTGGCCATGGGATTAGCGTCATTGCATTTGTGGCGATTTTCTAGTCAGTTTTGACCCATGGTTTCCAGAAAACTGAGTTAAGGTGAATGAGATACATTTAAACGAAGTACTGTAGCAAAACATGAGAATAAGGTAAAAGAAGGAGAACAATGACTACCATCGTTTCTAAACTTATTAACAGAAGACATCATAGATCAATTGGTTAAGACATAGGATTTGCAACATACAGGTCGGGGGTTTGAACCCCGACGGCGACATAATTTTTATCTTTGTTTTAGAGAGGGCCAATTGAGCATACAAATATATGTACATATACAAATTCAAATTTTAAAAGGATAAGAATGTACATATAAGGAAATAAAGAAAAAGTATATATATATGAGAATATATATATATATATACTTATATATATGTAGAAATATATGTATACAGGAGATTCAAGATAAGGCTGCAGTCAATGAAATATAGCAAGAACCAAATAACGCTGCAACACCGTTTGAATTTTGAAAACAAAACAAAAATTGTGCGTATATCTATATACACGTAAAATGGTCGCTATAAGAATTGTATCCGCATAAGAAGATTACATATGAATATAAAAGTTAAATAAATTCAAACATTTAAAATTCAAATTTCTACGCCAAAACAGTTTGTGGGACCCAAAGCTGACTGAGCACTGCATGTACGATAAGATTCATCTGTGAACCTGAACTATTTTCTTAACTGGGTTCAATGCTGACTCAGCGCTGTGTGTACGATAAGGTCTTGAGCACCTATAATGAAGGCCTTATAACTAATCCTAAAACTCATAATTCTAAAGCTACACTAAACCTCTGCCATTTCTCTCTTCTTCTCCTCAAATCTATTCAAAAAAATTAGATTATTAATAAGAAAATTTTAAAATTCAAGATCTGGAAGAGATAATTGACGTTAATAAAAGATTGTTTAGATTCATGAAAAGCAAGGTAAAATTCTAGATCAAATCCATTCAAATTCTTACTCTTTCTTTCCCTTCTCTTTTAATGAAAATAGTCAATCCACGGTTATTAGGTTTCAAATCAAATTAAAAGGGAAAAACCATGGATGCTAAAACTGGATCAGATCCAGAATTGGGGAAAGCATAAAAGGTGAGTGGATTTAAGCCATATTATTTTAGATAATGGTATATTAACGTTTAGCATTCCCCATTACGACAATCTGGAATATGACATGTTAAGATGCCTAAACATATGCTAATAATGATTAAAGAGGTGTATATGACATGCGAGAATGATTAGCATGATATAACGTCAAATTGTTAATATGAATAATTCATATATTGAATCAGTTGAAATGTTGGAATGTTTACATGTTATAATATTAATATGAACATGTTGGAAAATTCAATTTTTGAATTAGTTGAAGTGCTAAAAAGTTTACATGTTATGAACTTGTTAGAATATGGGTACCAACTGTGACTGATCTTGTTACACGTTAATTTGTCCCAATTGTATACATGAAATAGTTGGAGTAAGTATATGATTATATGGTTTCATGTCAACATATAATTGAATAAATAAATATGGATTTGGGCATCGACCAAATTATGTTCAAAGAACTTAAATTGGGCTAGTAAATATGATTTGGAAAAAGGGGCAGAAAAACCTACAATGAAACAGGAATAATTATAAAAAAATGAACATGCCTAGAATTACAGTAATTAGAAACTGTAACCGTGCTTAGACACGAGGTTAGATTACAGTTGTGGTAGAAGTCTTCACGGACCCGCCCGACATATCCAGCAACCACAAGTGGCGAATCTAATGTGAGGGGTCTAACCACAAGTGGCGAATCTAATGTGAGGGGTCTAAGTACATAAACACAAGACATGCCAAGACACGAGGTTAAGTCCAACTTGTGGAAGAAGTCTACCCGGACCTTCCCGACATATCCACCATCCACTGGTTGTAGGCTTAATGTGAGATATCTGGTACATGTGTGTGTGTGTGTGTGTGTGTGTGTATATATATATATATAAATAGCAGGAATTATAAATAGTATTAATTGTAATTAATGCTTATAAATGGAATTGAATGAAAGATACAACAGTAAATGATTTGGAATAGATAGGGAACAATAATAACCTATCATAAATAAATAACATTAATGGAAATGTTGTATAATAGGTAGACTTGTCCTAGGGACAAGTGAATATTATAACTTAGGTTATAATAAACTAGTAAGGGAACGGGATAACTGGTGAATTGAGTTAAGGGACACTTAATTGTAAATTAAGTAATCAGTAAAGGGGAAAACCAGAAACCAGTTATGAAAAGGGGGAAAATATACTGTACTTATTTAAGTTATCCGTAAACTTGGAGGTCTGAAACCCACTGATAAGAATAACATGTTCAGACTTGTCCAAGGGACAAGGGGAAATAATAACATAGGTTATAATAAATAGGTAGAGAAACTTATTAATGGGCCTTAGTTAATAGAACTAAGTTAATAAGTAAACAACGACAAGTTGTATTGACGATGTAAAGTGGAATTATGATTAAATGAGAAAGGATGAGGAAAATTTATGAAATGAAATAAGTTATATTTAATCATAAATGGTAAGTGACATGTTAATTGGAAAACATGTGAATTGAGATATACTTAATTACATATTAGGTAAAACATGTTAGTGTAATGATGAAATCAAACAAGAAAATAAAACAGATTGTGGATTACAGACCTTAGGAAATAATCTGGAGAACAACATGTTGTGGGCTTATTAATAAAATAAAATGGGTTAAGTTATAGCTGAAATTAATAAGCAAGAGGAACTTGGTAACTGATGAAGAATTCAATTTGAATGGGAATAACCAAGTTAAAAAGGAAACCTGGCAAGGAAAAGAAAGCGCATAAAAGAATGTTTAGACATAGGGTCTAACAATGAATAACCCAACAAGGTAGATCATCGAGGTGTTATAAGGCACGAGGGGAGCGCACATTCATCTGATTGTTCTAACGGCTCCAAAGGACTGGAAGGGGGAAGCACACAGCTTCCTGAAGTATGTAAGGTGCTCCTAGTAGTCCTTTATGCGGTGACATATACCTTGGGCTATGCTTGCGGAGGTTGGGTCTGCGCGTATGTAATGACCCGGGATTTTGACGACTTTGGTTATCGCCATAAACTCAATGATGACTAACCAAACATCGAAAAATACCAGTCATTAGTGAAATAAATTAGAGGGTGAGGAAAGATAAGATAAAAAATTAGAATAGAAGAAGAAGAAGAACACAACATCAGAGTAACACGAATCTCACAACGGAAAGAATAACATATAATATATGTAACATAACTTTGAAATATACATATGTACTTGAATATACATCATTATCAAAGTACAGCACTTACAACACAGCGGAAATAAACTATAGCAATATGATCCTGAAGCCTTCTGCTCCAAGCTCTTACAGTATATCTGTAAATCCCGACTACTTGAATTGGACGATCATCGTTAATAACGATAACCATCTTTGATTCTGACGGACAATTTATTTTGCTATAAACTGTAACGTGCTCCAATTGACTCGCAGTCAGTCCCATTTCTAGTGTCCGTCCGTACGATCCCAACGTAACTTACGGTTCATCAATCCTATGTTTAGCAGACCCGACCCGCTCCCCTACTCTTCTTCCCGGTTCGAATTGCTCCCAGTAAATTCCCAAACCAAATTCGATTACTTCAAGCTTCCATTGCCCCTTAATTCTTCAACAAACAATTCAATAAAAATCACCACAAACTTCTCCTTCACACCCTCTTTCCACCCAACTCCTCAACCATGAACTCGACACTTCCCTCCTGACGCCCTCAGCGCGACAGTACGGCGTCGCTCCATGAAATACCCCATCGCACCACGGGAAAAATCCGAATCCAGGTGCTCCTCTAGCCGAGAAGATTATCTCCACTAACCCCGAGTCCCATAGTTGCACAAATCGAGCCAAAGCCAGAACCCTAGTTCGCGGTTCAACACTACAGCGAACCTAAAATTTAGATCGCACCCTAAATGGATGGTACCGGATCGAAGCTCACACTCTGCTGATCTCAATAAACCTTGATTTCAGATTTTAGGAATTTTATTTTAGTTGTTTCGATTTTTCTACATTTTGAAACTTTCACTGTAAAATTCATTGTTGGCTTATATAGATGTGGTGGTGGTAGGTAATACTGGTGGTTGAGAAATGGTGAGGCGTGGCCTGCTGTGGATCCAAAGAAAATAAGGGGAATAGTTTTAATTTGATTTTTATATTTATTTTTGCCAATTTCTCCTTGTATCTGACTTCTGAAATTCCCCGCAACCACATCCGGTACCCAAAAATCATCAAACTGAGCATGTAGCTAGAGTTCGACATTACGGTCCCAACGAAACTGGTTTCGTCGAATTCCTACTCCGTTTACAAAAGTGGCTATTTTTAACGTTCTAAATAACCTATTTAAATATATAAATATATTTAAATATAACTAAATTTAATAATTAAAAATAAACATTATCGTCTATATTCACAGTGGCATACCATACAGCTCAGAATATTCCTATATGAATTTCCAACTCGATATTTCAAATCAGGGTCAACCCGATATTCGATTTATATTGAAATTCCTTTTTAAAATATAAATAATTCCTTTATAAATTATAAAGTAATTCCACAGCGACTTTTATAAAATTTGATTTGGACGTAAATCAAAATCTACACGACGAAATCCCGATTTTTCTCTTCCACTAGAAAGATATACTCCACCAGCTCCACACGTTTCTTGTTTCACAGAAATCCGGCTTAAAACAAATCCTGTACATTCAGTTGAAGTTCGAATCACCAATTTACGAACTGCAGCGCCATTTCGAGCTTGTTTATAATTATATTATAATTATACGTTCAAACTGTCGTTTATAAATATATTCGTTATTCAAATTCAATTCCAAACTGAATTAAATATCACAGATGATCCAGTTCACACTATATCGCCATTTCAACCAATTTTGATTATTTCAGAATTATATATTATTTAATTTATTATTTTAATTAAATATTCATCATTATAAAATTCCACGACCATTTAATTCACTATATCACCATTGATATAATTAAATAAATCAATTATAATACCTCTACCAATGCGGGTCATTACAATCTTCCCCACTTAAAATAATTTCGTCCTCGAAATTGCTAAAAGGTAGAGAACGACCCTATCGACTGGTTAGAACATATTTGTTCACTTCTTAACTTCAGTTTCAACTAAACCAATTTAATTTCAATTAAATATTAATTAATTTTTATAAACGAAAATTTTCAAAAATTCTGAAAATTTTCTAACCCCTTAACTCTTCGAAAAATTTCGCCAGCACCTTCTTTGTACTGGTCAATAATTCAAACTCCACCTCGCCTCTCTAGGCCCTTTCCAACCTAAAAGAAAATCAAACAGCCAAGCGGCTTACCAATCGGCTCATAAATCTTATATCCAATAGAAATATAATCTTGTACCTTTTGTCGACATATCATTTTATCATTTCCACATGTTATCAATTCAGCAAATACAAGGGTCATCCCAATCAAATTCCAATCTTCTTTTATCCACAACACAACCATTCGCTTATATCCGAGCCAAATATCATTTTAACTCGAGTTTCTTCTCGATTCCCAAAATCTTAACTTGATTATCACATTACACTTCAAATTTGAATCTCACAATCCAATTTGTCTTGATATTATTCTAATTCAATCTCAGTTACCACTTTACTGGATTTACTTTAATTCAAATTTTCTTTCACAAATTTCTGTTAAATTAGTTTTTAATTCAAACAGTCTTTCCCTAGGAGTTTTCAAACAGTTTACTCTTTTCAAAAAAATAATTTTCTTTTTTGAACATGTCACCGAGCCCTTAATTAATATTCCATTAGTTAAATCACTTCTCTATTTCTTTATCAATATTTGTTAACCAAATATTTACAATAACCATATTGGCCTTTTATGTTATTTGGAAAACATTTCCGAATATCGCCTTCCTTTATTTTCTAAACTTTAGAAAATATATGCTATTTATAATTGGAAAATATTCCAATTACTTATCTCTTTTCCGATCTATTTTATTTCTATACTTAGGAAATATTCTTTATTATATTTCTAAGCTTACACTTATTTGGGTTAAAACGGATGTTGTGTAAAACATCGTTACTACAACCCAAATACTATATTCAACTAACTCTTATTCAACATTGATCTTCGAGCCTGAAATCTTACTATTTATTTGTTAATAATGAAATCAATCAAGTTGGGGTATAACTACCTCTCAGACCTTGACTGAATAACATTTATAACGTCAAAACATATATGACTACTTACTCGAATAATCAATACCATACAACTACTTATTCACTTTTAAACACGTATACGCTTCCTCTTCCTATTCTTACTAGATTTTATTCTTAGTCTTCCTTTTTGATTTTACTATTCTATTTTTAGGTTCGTTTCCTTATCGACTTCTATATATATCGATACGTTGATTTCTAACTATCAAATTATATTAAAAATATTCCAACTCCTTAAATTCCCGGAAAAATTCTCCATAACCTCCTTTGTAACAGGAGCATCGGGATATTTCAAATAGCCTCCCATGGCCCTCACCAATCCAAAAGAAAAAGAAAAAGCCAAGCGGCTAACCGATACGGCGCATAAAATCTCATATATGAATTAAGTACATACCTTTTCGTCGAGCATTCTATTTATATACATTTATACCTTATCCATACCTATCTCATGTATATTTATACCTGCCCAATCTATTTTAACTATACCTGATCATTTTAACTCAATTCGTTAATTAATTTTTTAATTAACTCTTTAGTCTATTCCACTTTTATATTTGAACATGACATGTTCAAATATATTTTAACATGCTTATTAACTAATTTGAATCCAAATTTCAAATTTAAGTTCTATATTCGATTTCGAATATACATTTACAAATCCAATTCGCCTTTCAAAGTTCAACTTCTAATTCCAAACTTGATTAACTAATTCCTCTTCGACTTAGTTAATTCTATTCAATTTCTATTCAAATTTTATATCACTAATCCCATTTGAATTTCTATATTCAAATTCTATATATTCAAATCCTATATATTCAAATCCCGTATTTGAATTCCATTTGAATCTATATTCAAATTCCATTTCACCTTTGGTATTCAAATCCTATATTTGAATCCCTTTATATTTTCTATATTCAAATTCTATATTTGATTTCCATTTGAATTTCTATATTCAAACTCTATATATTCAAATACTATATTTGAATTTCATTTGAATTCTATATCCCAATTCCCATTTCAACTCTATTTGAATTCTATATTCAAATTCCTATTTCAAATTCTATATTGAAATTCTATTTTCAAATTCCATTTCAATCTATTTGAATTCTATATTCAAATTCCATTTCAAACTAATTGAATTCTATATTCAAATTTCCATTATTCAAATCTTCTTTATTCAAATCTCATTTGAATTTCTATATTCAAATCCCCTTTGAATTTTCTATATTCAAACCCCCTTTGAATTTTCTATATTCAAATCCCCTTTGAATTTTCTCTATTCAAACCCCCTTTGAATTTTCTATATTCAATTCTATTTCAATTCCATTGAGTTTCATATATTCAAACTCCCTTTGAATTTTTATATTCAACTTCTACTTGAATTCTCTTTATTCAAATTCTATATTCAAATCTATTTTATAAATCCCATTTTGAAATTCAACACAACTTGTCTTTCCCAAAACAAATTCAAAACAGTATCTCTGGTAGTAATTCATCACTTACAACTCGAAAATGAATACTGATGATGCAGCTGTCATCATCAGAATCTATTTTCCAGGGATGAAGTGAGTTCAATACTATAAAACCATTTCTAAACATTTCCACTTTGAAATTCATTTCAAAATATAATTCACACTGCTTGTAAAATAATTTAAAATCTCCCAGGATCTTAAATTTTCCATATTTTTAATCCAAAGCCATTTACAAACACTTATCCAATTTTCCAGAATTTTAACTCAATTTCTGGTTAAAATTTCAGATTTAACCCATCTGATTTCACGTATTTCACTTATATGAATTCTGGTTGGTTAATTACATAACCATTTAATTTATAATCTTACTCGATTATAATAACAACCAATATATCCACTATATTACAGTTTTGATATACATATATCTTCTCTATATCAAGATATACCTTGGGTAAACTTATTTTAATCTACCCACTTTTCAAAACATATCGTGACGACCCATCGTATTCGAGTGTTTAGTAACTCCTACCGATACAGTGGATCAAACTGATCGACCAGAACCCATAAACGACTCAACCAATGAATCTCCACAATATAAAACAACTTTTATATCAATAACAAATACGTTCACTCGTATATATACACTCAATCTCAGTCTAGGGTATTACTAACCCTATCTCTACCGAGTCACGCCACATAGCCAAGGTAATTCACTTAACTTAAGCTATGATACCAACTGTAATGACCCGGGATTTTGACGACTTTGGTTATCGCCATAAACTCAATGATGACTAACCAAACATCGAAAAATACCAGTCATTAGTGAAAGAAATTAGAGGGTGAGGAAAGATAAGATAGAAAATTAGAATAGAAGAAGAAGAACACAACATCAGAGTAACACGAATCTCACAACGGAACGAATAACATATAATATATGTAACATAACTTTGAAATATACATCTATACTTGAATATACATCATTAACAATGTACATCACTTACAACACAGCGGAAATAAACTATAGCTATATGATCCTGAAGCCTCCTGCTCCAAGCTCTTCCAGTATATCTGTAAATCCCGACTACTTGAATTAGACGATCATCGTTAATAACGATAACCATCTTTGATTCTGACGGACAATTTATTTCGCTATAAATTGCAACGTGCTCCAATTGACTCGCGGTCAGTCCCATTTGTAGTGTCCGTCCATACGATCCCAACGCAACTTACGGTTCGTCAATCCTATGTTTAGCAGACCCGACCCGCTCCCCTACTCTTCTTCCCCGATTCGAATTGCTCCCAGTAAATTCCCGAACCAAATTCGATTACTTCAAGCTTCCATTGCCCCTTAATTATTCAACAAACAATTCAATAAAAATCACTACAAACTTCTCCTTCACACCCTCTTTCCACCCAACTCCTCAACCATGAACTCGACGCTTCCCTCCTGATGCCCTCAGCGCGACAGTACGGCGTCGCTCCATGAAATACCCCATCACACCATGGGAAAAATCCGAATCCAGGTGCTCCTCTAGCCGAGTAGATTATCTCCACTAACCCCGAATCCCATAGTTTCACAAATCGAGCCAAAGTCGGAACCCTAGTTCGCGGTTCAACACTACAGCGAACCCAAAATTTGCATCGCACCCAAAATGGATGGTACCGGATCGAAGCTCACACTCTGTTGATCTCAACAAACCTTGATTTCAGATTTTATGAATTTTATTTTAGTTGTTTCGATTTTTCTACTTTTTGAAACTTTCACTGTAAAATTCATTGTTGGCTTATATAGATGTGGTGGTGGTAGGTAATACTGGTGGTTGAGAAATGGTGAGGCGTGGCCAGCTGTGGATCAAAAGAAAATAAGGGGAATATTTTTAATTTGAATTTTATATTTATTTTCGCCAATTTCTCCTTGTATCTAACTTCTAAAAATCCCCGAAACCACATACGGTACCCAAAAATCACCAAACTGAACATGTAGCTAGAGTTCGACATTACGGTCCCAACGAAACTGGTTTCGTCGAATTCCGACTCCGTTTACAAAAGTGGCTATTTTTAACATTCTAAATAACCTATTTAAATTTATAAATATATTTAAATATAATTAAATTTAATATTTAAACATAAACATTATCGTCTATATTCACAGTGGCATACTATACAGCTCAGAATATTCCTATATGAATTTCTAACTCGATATTTCAAATCAGGGTCAACCCGATATTCGATTTATATTGAAATTCCTTTTTAAAATATAAATAATTCCTTTATAAATTATAAAGGAATTCCACAGCGACTTTTGTAAAATTTGATTTAGACGTAAATCAAAATCTACACGACGAAATCCCAATTTTTCTCTTCCACTAGAAAGATATACTCCACCAGCTCCACACGTTTCTTGTTTCACAGAAATCCGGCTTAAAACGAATCCTGTACATTCAGTTGAAGTTCGAATCGCCAATTTACGAACTACAGCGCCATTTCGAGCTTGTTTATAATTATATTATAATTATACGTTCAAACTGTCGTTTATAAATATATTCGTTATTCAAATTCAATTCCAAACGGAATTAAATATCACAGACGATCCAATTCACACCATATCGCCATTTTAGCCAATTCTGATTATTTCAGAATTATATATATTATTTAATTTATTATTTTAATTAAATATTCATCATTATAAAATTCCATGACCATTTAATTCACTATATCACCATTGATATAATTAAATAAATTAATTATAATACCTCTGCCAATGCTGGTCATTATAGCGTAACTACCAGGTGGGTGGGCCTTGACTGCAGAAGTAGCTATGCAGTCAGAATGTGGTGACGCGGTGACACCAGGGTGATTCGGCGGTTTCCTCAATGGGGAGGCAGAGGGTCACAACCAATAAGGATAGTAGATCGTCGGATACCTGTCATCGACAGCCAGTGGGATGCGAAAAGACTAGAGCTAAACCCAAGATACCATTCACCCTTCACTATCGGGGTAAGGGGTTGAGGGGAGACACCAAATGGATGTTTAGATTGTTTGTTATTAGGGGCGATCGCTTAGCTCTTGTAGTCTTTACTAGTTGAGGGAGGGCCCAAGGTAGGGCCATAACCACCGTGAAAACAGACCCTAGGTATATCTGTATATAGAGGCTCTTTAAAGATGGGCCTTGTAACAACCCGGAAAATCAAAACCAGTTTAAAATTTTTATTTTGGCTATTTTATTGAATTTTGAATAGTTAAAATAATTTATTTTAAATAATAATGATTAAAAATTTATTTAAATTGAAGTTTGAATGAATATATTTATTTTAATTTTAAAAGGGAGTTAGAAACAGTGCGACAGTTTGAAAATTTGAATTCGAGTTTTGATTGAATGTACAGGAGGAAAAATAAATCGGACTTTAGTGAAACCAAAATATTAGAATCTGTTTAAAAATGTCTTTCCAACAAATCCGAAAAATTGAAATTTCATAGCGGGAATCAAAAGTTATGGCCAGTTGAATATTCAGAATAGTCGCTATGGAATTTAATATAATATATAGCCTGTATAAATAGCCATTTTGCAAACGACCTCCGTTTTCGATGAAACCACTTTGGTTGGAACTGGAATGTCAAATTATTATAGGACTCCAATTCTCATAATTTTTGGAATTAATACGTGAGTTTGGCAAAAGAAAATGTGTTTTGACAATTTCAGTCAATTTGGATCGACTAGGAAAATGGCCATTTCTCTAACGGTCTCCAAATTCGACGAAATTATATTTATTAGGACCGTATCATCAAAACATATCTAGATTTATTTTTCGGGAATTTTTAGAGTCAGTATGTGGTCCTGGTAAATTAAAATGTACGATAAAATTAAATAATTAAATGTTTTATATTTAAATTTAAAGAAAAACCTATCGAAACAATTGAATTAGCTTACGGGACATATCTTATTATGTCTAGAATGGGGGTATTTAGATAGGGGCGACACTCGTTGGGTTTGATTTGGAGTCAAGAGCAATATAGGAACTAAACTGAAATTAAATAAAATTAAATTAAATAAAAGTAAAATGGAAATACGGTATAAATATGTGTATACTGTATAAACCTATTTCGTTTCAAAACCCGATACCCTATCTCGTGAACAACGAAAAACCTTGCCACCTTCTCTCCTCAATTTATCCTTAAACACTCAACGAAATCCAACGCCCCGATTGAAGATTTTGTAGTGCTCCTCGGGATCTTCAAATCCATATAAAGATTGCATTTTATCGTGTGGTATTTTGCTCGAACCGGGTCCTCGAAGCCCGTGCCTTCATCGCGCCGCCCTGACCGACTCCTGCCACCGATCTGAGTGCCGCCATGGCGCACTGACATGCCTCTCCATCCTTCTCGTCGTGCCATAATCCGATCATCACCTCGATCAACGGTTGGAGCAGAAAATCTACACCTAGTTTGGAAGGTTTTGCTGAAGGTATCGACTTTATTAAATTTAAGTGATTTCAATGTATAAAAGCATCACAAAGTGTGATTAAATAATAAAAATCATATCCTTTTGCTATGTAGTCGAAATCCAGGGAAACAAGAGACATCGGGACCGTGGCGACGTCTTCTACATTCTAGAAGAGACCAGGGAATTTTTGGAGCTCGCTACAATTTTAGGCGAAGCCGAAAGCAAAGTGAGATTTATGAATCTGAATTAAATAAATAAAATAATATTAGGATGCAGATGGAGTGCAGAAACTCCCGACACCCGTCATCCATAGACCATGGACAACTTGATTGTATTGTGATGTGGAATTAGTTGAGTTTTGGTGACTGATTGTGGTTGAAATGAAATTGTTTGATATTGTGGCAATAGATTGCCTAGAAAAATGTATTAGGAAAATAAACCCCTTGTAAATGTCGTGAGGCCTAAGGTAGCGCGAGGAGCCGCACTGGGGACGGTGCTAGTTTTAATTACCCTGCCGTTATGCTGCCGAATTTTTTTGAAATATTCTTCTGTTATAAAATATTCATGTTATTATATAAAATTGTTTGAATAATATGAAAATTAGATTATTATATATATATATATATATGAATATGAATATGAATATGAAAATGATCATTATATGTCAACATAAAATTCATATTTTTTGTTATAAGTCAAAAATGGTCATTTGTTAAATAAAAATGTATTTACATTTGATTTTACGTTTTTATTGTAAATGAAGCATTAAAATTGACCGTTGTTATATAAAATATCTTTACCTTAAAATTTACATTTTTATTGTAAATGAGACATTAAAAAATGACCGTTGTTAAATAAACTATCTTTACCTTAAAATTTACATTTTTGTTGTAAATGAAACATTAAAAATGATCATTGTTATATATAAAATGTCTTTACTTTGAAATTTACATTTTTATTGTAAATGAAACATTAAAAATAAACATGGCTACATAAAAATGTGTTTACTTTGAAATTTACATTTTTAATGTATATGAAACATTAAAAATAAACATTGTTACATAAAATTTGTTTACTTTGAAATTTACATTTTTAATATATATGAAACACTAAAAATAAACATTGTGACATAAAAATGTGTTTACTTTGAAATTTACATTTTTAATGTATATGAAACATTAAAAATAAACATTGTGACATAAAAATGTGTTTACTTTGAAATTGACATTTTTAATGTAAATGAAACATTAAAAATTGCATTTCTTATATGAAAGAATAAAAGATTACATTTTTATGAAAGGATAAAAAGATTACATTTTTCATGTAATACAAGAATGAAATAAAATATTACATTTTTCAATGTTATAAAAGAATGAAATAAAATATTACGTTTTTCAATATAATAAAAGAATGAAATAAAATATTACATTTTTCAATGTAATAAAAGAATGAATAAAGAGATTACATTTTTAGTTTAATAGATGAATGATTAAAGAGATTACATTTTATCTTATGTAAGACAAAATGTTTAAAAAGGATTTAAGTTGGATAAAATTGTGTTTACATTAAAAATATTTCATTTTTAATGTATAGAAGAATCATACAAAAAGATTCAAGATTTATTGTTTGGAAATATGTTGTAACATTAAAAATTACATTTTTAATGTAAATAATGATTCATTTACAACCTTCGTTTTGATAAAAATGTTCTTACATTAAAAATCATATTTTTAACGTAAAGTATGAACCATTGCCAAAAATCACATTTTTAACATAAAGTATGAACCATTACCAAGAACCACATTTTTAATGTAAAGTATGAATCACTAATAATATTCATTTTTGAAATGAAAGAGTTAAACATTAAAAATTTACATTTTTAATGTAAAGAGGACTCATATAAAAAGACTATGATTTAATGAAAATGTTTATGACATAAAAAAAATTACATTTTAATGTAATATATGATTTCATATATAAAAGAAATCAATGTTGAAATAAAATGGTTTGAAATCATGGAACGAATTAATATTTATATATTTATATATAAATATAAATTAAAATAAAACGAATCGCGCTGCTATAGTTCGCGATTTGAAATCGTAACTTCAAACGATTATACCAAGAGATCCGACCGTCGGATTTTCCCAAAACTGGAACCGTTGGGTTCATTTTGGAAAGATCTTTTCAATGATATAAAATTTGCAAAGATCCAATGGTTAGATTTTGAGAAATGTGTAAATCAAATTTTGACAAAAACAACGCCAGGGCCATGTCATGACCTGAAGCGTCGTTTAATTAAAAACAACTATTTTTATATAAATAAAAATAGCGATAAATCATTATAAAATATTATAAACAATATAATGAAAAGAATTTTTTAAATCATATATATTCGAGAATTATTTGAAAAGGCGAGTTAAATCTCATTTCAAATAATTATACAACGATTGGAAGTCGAAGATTTGAAGATGGTAATTGAAGACCGGCGATCTTCACATCGAATGGATGACTAATGATGCCTTTGATTGGAGTTGTTGCCTTGAAAGGGTTGCAGCGTTAGTTGTCCGGACATACTTGTTGATTGTCCGGATATGCAAGAGCCTCTCTTCCGTATTGGACATATGGGACGAGGAATAAGGTATCTCCGGTTTCGTTCAGACCCAAAACGGACTTGAAAATGGATGTATGTCTGACATTGGATTTTATTCTGTGCTGATTGATTCTATTTAATATGTATCTGTTTGGTGGCGGATAATTTATTCTCTTGCTTAACACCCTTTTCTGAGACGTACGAACTCAGAGGTTATATACTGATAGTTATCGATTGCATGTCGTGAATTGTTAGTGTGGCATGCCAAGATGCAAATGGTCAAGTCTTATTGTTGAAAGCAGAGCCTTGTGGTTGATGATCAAAGCGCAACTTCATTTTAGCATAGCTTTGTGTATAGCGCTACTTCGCGAGCCTCACACCCCGATATGAACCAGAAATAGGAGAAGGATCCAGGGAGAACATGCATTTCTTTCTAGCTAGAAGTGGTTTCATGGTATGGAGCCCAGACATTTTTACTACATGGATGATGGAAAGCGAGGTACCTCGGATTTGAGTCCCTAGTGTCTCTTTATTTACGCCCCATAGGTCGGGGAGACGTATTGTTCAGGAATTATATATAATCCACTAACATTAGTTGTGGACCGGCCCTGTGGCTCCTAGGTGTAGTTGCGGCTGTATGCTGAGACATGGTAGGCTAGATTGTCTTGAATTCGATAAGGACGATCTCTTGCCTTGGTTCATGATGGAAATCCAACTTCCAATATGACCCATGCGGTTTTAATTGTAAACCTATATTTGCAAAATATTATATGGTAGTTATGCCGTCTATGATTGATACATTATGATTGAACTGTTTTTGAAACATATGCACACTGATAATAATATAAAATCCGTTTTTATCGAATCAAGCATTTTTGACCATTATAAGGTAAAACTCTATCCTCCGGTTTGCGTTGCATTGTGTGATGGGACTTGAGACTTATAATTGTTTCATTTTTCTAAAAAGCATTGTGTTGTTTAACGATTTACTTTGTATATGCACTGGCAATCCAATGGAGTAAAACCATTCCGCATTAGCGGTGTGGTCCTATGATTAGCCTTATTATTAAATGAGTTAAATAAGATTTCTCATACCAGTCCCATGACTGACTCGTAGTTTGTTTCACTTTGCAAACTCGGGTGCCCTCTTTTCCACACGGGCAGCCTTGTATACAGTTTTTAGCAGATTCATTCTGGATAGCTATGGAGATGAAGATGAATCCTATCATTTCTATTATGATGCTCAAACTTCATTTAGTATATTATGTTTGATTCCGCTGCAGACATTTTATATTAAGTTGAAAACTGTATTATGTACTAAGTATGATCCTATTATGCTGTGTACCTCTGATGATATATTTTTTTCCCAATGTAATTTGATGTACTTTATCTGCTGTAATTCTATATTTCTGTTCTGCTTTTATTATTTATGTGTTATATTCCAATGATTATTCTTGCTTTCGTACTACGGGAGTTTGGGGTTTATCACAGGCCTATACAGATATGGGAAAGCTCCCGACCCAGTTCCGTGTTTCTTGTATCGCCCTGCCATGGAACTCGGTGCACATTAGAGGACATGCGATTGAGGCATCGAGCTACAATTGAAGATATGTATGGCGGACAGTCTAAATACATGCATGTCAGCTTTAAATGGTGTACCATAGGCTTGATGGCATTACTCCGGTATGAATTCGGATTCGAACAAAGGTGGCAGTCCGTACGTTTGCATAGCATAGTAATGACAGATATATGCGGAGCATAATATTGTTATCCTATTTCTTGTGATTTGAAATGTGCTAGTATTCCTTCTTTTAATTCTTTGGGCAAAATTGACAAGAATTATAGTAAATTACATTTTTGTGGGATTTTGAATCTCAACAAGACCGAATACAAAATGATTGTTCTAGTCGTTAGTTTGGAAAAGAATGTAAAATAATAAGAATTTAAAAATAATTATAAACTATGTAATTATCACGCTAAAAATATAAAAACATATATAATTATATTATTAATTATCTGTTTAAAAATACACATAAATAACCTTATTATTATTAATTAGGTGAACATGTGTTTTAAGTTTTAGTTTGAACGGTTTTCCATCAATGACGGGTATGTAAGAATATTTCCCGCAATGAATGGAAATAAATGTTTCATAACAGTTATATTTATTAGCAATAAATTTGAAATAAATTGCTGTGAATCAAAAGACTATAAATAAAAAAAGGGAACTAAGATTGTTACCATGAATATTGTGGGGAAAATTAATAAGAAAATAAATGTTAATTGGTTACAATTTAAAAATGAATAGGAATAAATGCTGGAACTCCGATTAGGAAAATTTATATAATAAACTTATTTATATATACACATATATTATATACATAGAGAGAGGAACCAATAAAGTAAAATAACAATCGTTAAAAATGGAAGTTACAATAAATAGAATTAATGTGATTATAAGGGGCTGATGTTAATTACATTTTATTGGTTGTCTATTACCTTTAGAAATATGACTGTTATGGTCAATAATGGCATGTGAAAATTGTGGATTTAATTGAGTGTCCACTGCCTTAGGGAATATGATCGTTGGGGTCATTAATGGTGTGTGACCATAAGAATAATTAATTAAATTAAAGGGGATTTAATAGGAAATTCCGATGTTAATTTCTATCGTTAATACTATGTCCAATAAGTAAATAATAAATATCTTAGAACTGTGAATTTTAGGAAATCTTCTTTGTCCTATTCTAGTTTAATTTCTAAAAACAATATCTTTAGTTAAAATAAGGATTGAACCTAGTAGGTTAATGAAATGAGGTCAGTTGCATTATCCGGCAGAAGTCTGCAGTTTCCAACAGTCGTATTATGCAATTATTGTGAGATATTAGTGGCCATAGGAACCCATGGCGATAATTAATCGTGTAACACGAATTTATCTCAATGGTTTACTTCAAATGTGGAGGTATTAAGTGGATGTCGAATCTACCTCCCTTCTGAAAGAAACCAACAGGGGAATAATTTGATAACATAGCCTACTTTAGACTAAGAAGTATTAAATGTCCAATTGGATATGAGATCAATAATCTCCGCAATAGTCCACTTCCTTTAGGTAGTAAGTGACTGGGTTAGAGTCCGTCCTAGGATAAAATATCAAATTATGGCCATGGAAGTACTATAGTCTGCTTATTCCGCATGACATATTAAGCAACTTAGGGATTATCTAATAAGGTCAACTAGATAGTAACACAAGGGTACGACGTGGAAGGTCATTACTGATGACTAGTCGTCTACCTATCCTGTATGTAATAAGTGATTTCTTACTATCTCTTGCCTTATGCGAGGTTCAGAATATACGTAAATGAGAGACGCCATCAATTAGAATGACTTTGTAGCAAGTATTCTCTAATTTATATTAGCGTGTTGCGAACCACCTAGTAAGGTATTAATTGATCAACGCATCCGTCTCGGGGCCTTAGGTGATCGTTCAAATTCACCTTATATATTATGGCATTAGTGAGGCTATAAATGGTTATATACTATGTACATAACCCATCTTTTTTATTAGTAAGGTATTAAGTAGTCTGAAATCCTGCCGCTTAGTTTGGTATCAGTTTGCATGGTGGTTTAAAGGCTTTATACCTATGCGTCAAAATTTCTATCACAGTGTATTATAATAAACTATTTTTCAAAGTTTCTACCTTTGGTATGTTAGTTTCATGCGTAATCTTTGCAAGGTTAGATTAGAGCCACTATCCTTGTTAGACATATGATTTGGGTAAAATTAAGCAGGATGTATTTGTGCACCGTGGACAATGTTATACATTTTCAACTCACCGGGACTTGTTGTTCTATCCCTCTCCTTATAACAACTCTCGGGTTTATCTTGGGGAAGAGGGGTCTTTGTAAGTATTTCAGTTTAGATTTCAGTTTGTTTACTTTCATGCTCGGTATTGATGTGGCGATCCAATATTAAAGTAGTTAATTTAGTCGATACTTGTTATCCTACCTTGTTTCCGCTGCGAGTTGGTTTTATTGCACTCTACTTTAGATCATGCTCATTATTTGTAGGTGCCAGATTCAAATTATCCATGCTTAGATGGGTTTTGGGTTCCAATTTTTCTCAAAATTTGAGTTCAGTTATGGGGATTACAAAGTCCTTCAAACCCTTTTAAAACCATTTAAAGTGAAGGAAAACAAGTTGATAATAAGCTCTGGTTCAAAGCAATTTGAAATAGTTTTAAATAGAAAAAATTATAGGGATTTGTAGCTTTTATAGTAAAACAGATGGCTTTGAGCCTCCATGGCTTTGAAATAAAGTAGCTAGGTCTAAGCCTGTATGGCTTCAAAGCGAATTAAACACTCATAGGAGTGTCAAATTATAAAATAAGGGCTTCAAGCCCGAAAACATCTTGACATCCAGAGAAGTTATAGAACCCTAAAAACATTCAAAACAGTTTATGAAAGCGAAATCGAAGTGTTACAACCGCAAAAATTAAATGATAATATTTAATTAAAGAATTAATTAAGAAATAAAAAAGTTTGTAAAATTGTCATAATTTACCTATTAGAGTTGCACCATTGAGTTCATGGTGGTTTTCTAAGCAATTTGCATATGTAACTTGTCAGATCCAAGTTAATATAAAAGTTATTAAAATAAATAAATGGGAACAATAGAATAAATCCGAAATTAAAATAAGATAAAAAATGTAAGCATACATGTCGACCTAACCATATGCAGGTCAACCTACAGGTTGACCTGCATTTCTACCTGGATGATATTTCGTCCAGGTATATACTAATGTCAGTTATTTTAAATTTTGAACGAATCTGGTTCGTTGTTTTTATGATCTAAAGGCTAAAACTGAATGAGTGACATGTCTGGACTAGATTAAATCAACTAATCTAGTGGCCTCAGATCCTCTAGCTTGACTCTAAATAAGGCCCCTAGACCTAACTAATAATTCACCACATAAATATTTCCCTATGTTTTCTCTCTTAACTAAGACAGACCTAAAACTTAAATTTTCTCTAGGATGAGATTTGTAAAAATAAAAATATTTATTATGAGCATAGGGACAGGATCTGGGAGGGCCGCATGCGCAAGAGCTATGTACTACAAGTGAGTGTTATAATTATTTATATTTTTAGTAATCAAAAGAAATATGGGTCTCATAGTTGTAATTTCGTTTATAGTTTTTAGTAATTTTCTATAAGTTTTTTCTGTCTTTTTCTTATAATTTAGTTTATTTTATAAGCCATTTTTTAGCCTTTTTCCCTTAATCGTTATTCTATTCCTATCATTTATTTAAGGTTTTTTGGAATTATTTACACTTGTTCCTAAAATATCTAGATCTATAAATGTTAGTTCATAGACACAGATTTTGATCCACTTTTTTGTGTGTGAAAAGTAGAATAAAAAGGGAAAACTTTTCAAAACATGGATTAAATAGAAGAAAATTAAATTTATAGTAAACTTATGTAATATATAATAAAAAGGAATCAAAATGAATTAGGAAAATTTGTAGGAGTTCGCAGTAAATTATGTGAATAGTTGTAATTTAAAAAGTAAAAGAAAATGAGAAGATTATTATGATACTTAACAACCATATTGGCATGTTAGAAAATCATAATAAAAAAAGAAGACCAAAACCTTTAATGATAAAACTAGAATACCATAGGCTCAAGTAGGAACTACGTTAATAGGTTAGGCTCAGATCCAAGACTAGGCTAAGAAAAGAAAAAATTATTAGTTAGAGCGCATACCATCCGCATCCCTTTTCAAGCCAGGACTGATGGTCTCGGGAAGATCGGGCATGCTTATGCGGATTTGAGGCATATAAGAGGTCAAAAGAATTGTATAACAAGAATGAGTTGGGAACACAAATTAGAATATTGTTTGTTAGAACCCTTATTAGCTACATCTCCTTTTAGTCAAGGACTAATTGTCTTAGGAAGAATGGGAACTCTTATGCGAAATAGAGGTATCTAAGTGGTCGAAGATTTGGGGCAGCAACTAGGGCACCCGATGATCTCTGTGTATGCAGAATCGATTTGGGACTATTGCATCCATGCTCTAGTTTGTGTCTTTTGCTGGTAGTGCAAGCTTACCAATAGAACGATACCACAAGGTGGTAGGTAGGAAGAAGCCGATCCATGGGTAGAATTAGGAAAGCTTATCGTAGCCTAGGTTTTAAGATTACTAGAAAAGTGCAAATAATCATATAGTTGTTTTAGCTTAAATTAGACAGATAATTTGATTACCTAAAAAACCAGTTTAAATTGTGCACATATGTATTTTTTATGACACTAGAATTGTTATAAGTTTATTTCCTTTACCTTGGTTAATCATTATAGTAGTTACTTCATTTCAACAGACTTTATGTCTGACCCACTCCTCTTTCTCCCTTTTTCTCCCCATTAGGCTCGCAGGGCTGAAATTGTTGGTTCAGATTTCTTGAAGGATCAGTCTTGGAGTTTCTATCTAGTTGGTGACATATTCTTCTTATGTTTTAAATCTTTTTCTGTTAGGTTGGTTGTACTAGCACTTATGAGAGAGATTTTTATATTGTACTCTGATACTTTGTGAGACTGAGTATTTCTTTATAAGACGTGAGGTTTTTGTGACCGGGTATTTCAACAACATATGGTAATGTGAAAAATCAATGAAAATAAAGATGATATGATATGTGAAAGGTAAATCGTTACCTCTAATGAGCCGCATAGCTCGGACATGGCCAAAATAATACGAATTCAGTAAGGCTATATGGGTCAATCCTGGTAGAAGAGTATTGTCATTTCCTTCTAGATAAAGTATTATGGTATGGAGCCTTGGTATATTTTGATATGGTGTATGGATAAGTGCACACTCAATAAAGGTCGGTTACGACCAGGAAATGAGGTATTCGGTACCATCTAAGTTGTAGGTCATAGATGTGGGCCGGTCTTGTGTTGGTAGGGAATCCATGTGAGGTTCTCAGGGCATCCCTCTAGAGGTGTACCAAACCATGGATAAGGAAGATACTTTTCTTAGCCATTTGTATGGAAACTCATTCTCTTATAAGAACCAACAATTTTAGATTATATGGAATAATAACTCCAGATTTTAATAATGGTAAAAATTTTAGCTCCAGAGTTTAATAATGGTAACAATTTTGGGTATTTGATTAAGTTTGTTTGCAAATGATTTAAAAGAATGTCACTAGATATAATATTATATAATTACCATATAAAAATGTTTTAGTTATCATAAGGGAAAAACCCATCCGTGTTTATGTGTGGGCATAGTCTTATGAGATACTCTTTCTTTCGAAAGGATTTTCAATCACCGTAGGCTTATATATATATATATGACACTATCATTTATTGAGTTTTTCTCTTGCCTGTATATTCCAGCCTAATTCGAGCACTTTTAATGCTTGGGGTTAGATTCCGAGTTATTTCAGGATTAGCTGAAGACAAATGGAGTTTCCAAAGGAGAGATACAGATCTTTACCGGACGTATAGACATATTTTATTATCCGTTGTGTATATATTTTTTATCGTTGTGTTGTCACTAATTGTAAGGACAGGTAATTATAACGGTTCAAGCTGAACCTAGGTTAAATTCTACTCTGTTCTATTTTTCTTATTTCTACCCCTGATAATTCAAGAATCCGTACAATTTAAATCGAACATGTTTATCTTATTGTCAATTTAGAGAGTACAAATGTTTGGGTCATCAAATATTTATTTTATTCCAATTTTACATTCAAAGTTTGATTTTCAAATACTATGTGTGTATTATTTTTGTACAACTTGTTTTATTCGTAACTTTTTCATTTGATAAATAACTTATGAAAACTGACTTGAATCTTATCACAAATACAATGGCAATATTTTCATGGACCAAATTCTCAATAATTAAATATTCGTATTTTGAGTCTATTAATATTTTATTAATTATTATTATCTATTCTAAATTTAATTTCCTATGTCTATTTAGGGTATATATTAACGGGGTGTTACAGACTTAAAATATACGTAGTTCATCAAAAGATTCAAGTATTGCTTTAAAATTCGTATTGTCATTCATAAAATGCTTATTATATTCCATAAAATTCGACTGTACAATTACAAAATGAACAAAAATATGCATATTACATCTACAAGCACTACTACAATTCGTACAATCTTTTGTAAAATATCATTATTAACAAAATACATACCACAAATTTATTTTTCCAAAATGAATAGAAAATCGTAAGAGATGGTATTATTACTACCTTATTCCTATCCAACTAGAATACTACTCCATTTCCACCATTGTCACATCACCTTTAAACTTAACAAACGTATTCAGTATTGTCGCCATTATTGTAACACATGGAATTCACCATCTTATTGCTTTTAACTTTTAAACCCAAGCTAACTACGATTGTGTAACAACCTGTATTCTAGTATCGAAGGAATGTAGTACATTTATACTATTTACATGTGGTCATATGATTAAATAACTATGGGGAATGATTATTAGGATCATTTCTTACCTCCACAATTTTAATTGAATTTTTCAATAACCATTTTGGCATTGAAGAATCTATTTTATCCATAATTTTTGATTGGAAAGAAATTCAAATTTGAAGCCACTTCCATTGGGTCTGGATTATGGTTTGACATTCCCTAAAGTGGTCACATTAAGCAAACAGGCTTACTGTTTGGGTGATATGACTGAACTAAGGTTTTGGGAAGTTTAGATAGTTTAATTGGGTGAAATAGGCCATTAATAAGGTGGATCCAAATTCCATTTTGGGAATATGGTTAGTCGGATCTGAAAAAGGTAGGAGAAACATCTCCTTGTCATTGCATAACTCCCAATATATATCATAACTCCGTTAACGATTTCTCTTCTTTTAAGTCTCTCATCAACCCTTGCTCTAATTAACCAAATACCATTAAGTGGAGGATTAACATAAACCAATATCAAATCTAGAGAAAGGCTACTGCAAACACAAGGGATACATAAAAATCTTTGGATCTAACAAGGTTTTGGAGATTAAGGTGAGTAATTAGTAGTTTCCTTACTAATTAGATTAAAATAGCTTCTAAAAGTATCCAAAATCCTAGAAAAATAATGATAAATACTCTTTTAATACACATTATAACATATAAATGAAATTGGATTGAATTGGTTCTCGTTTGTAGAAACCCATAATTTTGGGCTTTGCAGTTAACCCTACAAAATCCTGTAGCGCTCTTCAGCCGCTATGTTATTACAATTTAGAATTAATGAACAATAGATCTGCTTTTAGCCCCGCTATATTCTGCTACATCCGCTAAATCAATTCTTTTTATCACTCCATTTTGCTGTATTAATATACAAAGCTTAATTTGACTAGTTTTGCATTTTAAAAATAAAAAAAAATAGTGCAAAAAGTTTATTTTAAAGCATAAATGTCAAATATTTGGTAGAAATATATTGTAGTTATCCAATCTAGTGTAAATAACCATGACATTATTTGATTTCGTTATATAATATTAATTAATATTAGTTTCTTCTGCACATATAATGCAAAAATTATTTTCATTCATTTTAGATATTTTGTTTTACATCCAATAAACCTTTTTGTGCCTCCGCTATTTCCCTGCTTTATCTTCGCTATACCTTTTTGCACCTCATTGCTATAGAACTGCAAAGCACTTTAGCTGCACAGATTTTGGGTACCACTATGTATTCATATGAACATGATATTATTCCTTCTTATCTATCCTTTTTATTCTCTTTAATTTGATGTAATTCTTGTTTGAGAGTGTTTTACCATGTCATAAGATTATTGCAAAACCATATGAATGGATGAAGCATTGAATGAATGGTAAAAATAGGTTAGAAGATGGCTCGGTCGTTCCTTAAATCCAAGTCAACGTGCTTCTTTAAATCTGGGATGGCATGCTACCTTAATTCTAGGTTGGCGTGCTTCCTTAAATCCAGCTAGGCGTGCTTCCTTCCTGGGTCAACGTGCTTCCTTAAATCCAGGTCGACGTGCTTCCTTAATTCTTGGCAGGCATGCTTCCTTAATTCTAAGTAGGCATGCTTCCTTAAATCCAGGTCTACATGCTTCCTTAAATTTAGGTCCACATGCTTCCTTAGTTCCGGGTTGATGTGATTCCTTATTTCCCTGTAGTATTCGGCATGCTTCTATAATTCTGAGTCAGCATGCTTCCTTCGTTCTGAGTCAACTTCATACGTGCATAACGTTTGCATATGTTGTCCATTTCGGATGACCTTTTTAGCATCAGGATCATAATGGTAAGATCTACATTTTGAAAGAGAGTAATTTTGATTAGAAGAAACTTCAGGTTAGGGCACTCCGGATTGGAACTTATGTGATAGTTTAGACTGATGGCCTCAAGATGTTAAACGACGTCTCTATCTTCATAAAGAATGATCGAAAAGTGACTAGGTAAACTCTAAAATGCAGAAAGTGTAACGATAAGTCGCGTAACAAGGATTGTCTGGAGGAGATGGGAGAAAAAGGTGATATTCCATGACAAATGATTTCCATCGGAAATAGTTTGCATATAGCAACGACCCCCAATAAAGGGGACATGTAGACATGCTAGTGTGGATTCTGATGCAGAGGATGCTTGCAAAAGGATAGTTGATGTTCAGTACTTTGGTACACCTTTGAGGGAGACACAATAATAGATTAACGTTCCTCAATGAAGGACTTAATCTGTCCTTACCTAGATCCTGTCAATATTTTGGACTTAGGCTTATCGACTATACTTCATCGATGTAGGGCATAGTAACAGTAAAGTACAGTTCCTCGATGTAGAACCCAGTAGTGCCTCGAAAGAGTTGGTGACCTAAGTGTTGAGTGTCGTATGCTTGACGTACTGAGTGAATGAATGTGAGAATGAATAATGATTTTTTATGCTTGCTTGTTATTACACTATCACATACATATCTACTGACACTTAGTGGCATGATGATCTTAAAGTAGAATACGTTATTATATGTGCTAAATTTTTGGATGTTGTGACTGATCGGGTTTGGTTTCCCATGCCTGTTACACTGTCATATTTTAGTACTTGAGATAACTATCGCTCTCATCAAACTTTTTCTGACCTAGAGCTTTATGCATTACTTCTTATTGCTCTGGGTGCTCTTAAATGAGCAGACTAGAGAAAGGTTAGGGTATGCATGAGTTGTTGACCAAGAGGCGAGTATGTGTCTATTTCACATATTATTTATCTGCATCATATTACTATCCGTTGCTCACATCTATGGGCTTCGTAGTACGTTTATATCAGAGATAGTTTATTTGAGTTATTATCACTTGTATGACTCTATTTCTGTTATGTCGTATGATAGATCTAATATTCGGATGCTTATGGTTTATTATCATTTTTACTATCTCATCTATTTTATATCAGTAACTTGTTACTATTGTATTTTATTCCATGCGCTGTGAGATACATGACAGATATGTATGTTGTTCTCTTTTCTTTAACCTGGATGACCTCTTTACATTGGTCGAACACCATTACAACGCACTATTTAGGTAGGGCAGTCATCCACTATGCTAAAAAAGGTTAGATCTAGTTTGGTATTAGAAATACATGTTCAAAACCATTTCAATATTGATATGTATAATAGTAGAAAAATCATGTCATTCTCAACTAAAGTAATAAGAAAACTTATACTTTGATCTTTGGTTGGTAATGGTCGGCAGAAGCCAGTAATAAACTTTTACCATTTATAGATAGGATATTTATTTATTTACAATATTTCAAGTAAAAGAATATATATTAAGAGATATTATTTGTCATATTATGGCTATTTATCAATTTTATATTGTATAATCAAATGTACAAATAAACATTGAACAATATGCTAAAATATTTCATATAATCATTTTTTTTAAATATATGATTAAAATTGCATTCAATCTAGTATCATAAAAATTTTGCTACATTTTTTTTTAAATTTCATTACACATTAAATACAACATTACGTTGAATAAATATAAAATGAAAAGTGTTTGTTTATATGTATTCTTGCAAAGTTATTTAGTAGATATGTCAACTACAATATTTAGCATTAATTATCGTTACCTTAACATAAAAATATACTCAAAAATTGTCCTATAGATTACTAAGAAAGAAGCTATAGATCCATATTTTTAATTTTTTTATAAGAAAATCCCTTATAGAAATAATTTTATAAATTAGTTCCATATTTTCGAAACAACTGAAATTGCAGGATACCTTTTACCATACTGATAGAAAATACAAAAGGAACTCGCAACTGTAAAAAATGAATAAATTCTATAAAATTCGATGATGGTGAAAGATTACAGTTATTTACTAAAATTATACTTAAACAACAATTATTACTCATAAAATTAATTTTTAAGGTTTAGAAAACTTTTTGGAAATCTCAAGTTAACTTGCATTTTTTATCAAAAAAAGTTCAAACTACTTTGTGTTTTCTAATTAAAAAAATACGGATCTTATTTACTTGTTTGTTGCTACACAAAATTTTCTTATAACAACTTCAGAAAAAGGGATCTGATGTTAAAAACCTCTCATATTATTTCTTTACTTTTGAAATGACATGAACATGTCTTATTTTGTATAATGCATTGGTACTTTGTTTTTCTGTTTTCTTTATTCTTTATGTTATGGATGAATATTATAATGAATTAATCAATTGAAATTGTTTATTTTGATTAGTTGGTTCAATTAACAAATTATTTTAATTATAAAATAGTTATGTTTGAATATTGATAAAATCAAACTAATTGAATTTTCTATTATAATACCATAGTAGGTAGTATAATAAATTTACTTTTGATTATATATACATGTACGTGTATAATATGTAGCAAATTAAGCATCAACAAGTACTTTTCCATAATATTTTTTTTCCTTTGATAAATCGAACATTCTAAATGTCTTTCACTTTATAACTAATTTATAGCATGAGCGTTACGACATCTATTTTGCGTGTGATCATGACACATGCTTTACACATGAATTCTAAATTTTTTTTATAAACTAAATATGTTTAGCACGTTCGAGGGAAAATAACATATATGAACATTTAGTTCTATTTTTGCATTGAAAACATGTGCAATTAGTTCCAATTTTATTTTAAAGTAGCAATATCTACTTTTTTTTAATGAGTTTTGGTTTTAATTATGTTGTTAATAAATAAAGAAAGATGTTGTACAGACTTTTTATTTGTTCGATCATACTTTATAGTGATATTAAGATTTGTCAATTTGTGTAAAAATACAGTTTATATTTGTAAAAAAAGATTAATTTTAGGTTTTGTTCATAAGTGATATATAAAGTTAAAATATGTGAAACCTGCGTTTCACGCATCAACGGGGTCTAGAACCCATTATTTTCCTCAACCTCCTCCCTTTTTTCTCATTATAACATTTGCCATCAACATCATTCTCCCTTCGTCCTCTTTTTTCTAGATTTTCCTATCGCTGCATGTTACATCGCTCTTCCCCTCATCATCTTGTGCCTCTTCTTTCTGCATTTCAAATCTGGCTAGTTCGCTTGTCTCCCTTCCCAACTTTTACCTAATGCTCTGTGCCTTTCCCGTGAAGTTAACCTACTCTTCTAGCCTTCAATCTGCGATCTTCAACATCGTGACTTCTTCGCTCCATGTTTGCCTATTCAATGTATCTTAGTTAGTTTAATCTACTCCTCTAAAAGGTAGGTTGTATGTTGTGGAATGATTTGTCATCGTGCTGCCATGAGCTTTTTATTTCTTTCTCGTTTATGTTGTTTTTGGGTGTTTGGCTGCGTTGTTTGTTGGATGTGTTCTTGTAGTCTGTGAGTTGCTGATTCCTATAGTGTTTTTCGCCTTGGGTTCTATTTTATTGGTGTTATTTTTGTTTTTCTTGTGGTTGGGGTTATTTGACTAGATCTGGTTTGGTCTACATAGTGTCGTCATGAGGTTTTTAGTGTACGTCAGAGGTGAATTCTGGTACGAATGCTCCTCCGTGGGGTTTTGTGGTTGAGTTTTTGTGGAGATTCCAGTGTAGGTGAGTTTCTATGGAGATTTTCGTGGTAGAGAGTTTAGGAGAGTATTTGTATAGGTTATCTAGTTGTTGTTGGATTGTGTTGTGCTTGTTGATTATGCAGCCATTTTTCCAGTAGATCTTGGTGTTTGATTGCATGTCAATTTGTAAATTGGAACTGTTCTTCGATCTTATTTTGTACAGTGCATTTGTACTTTGTTTTTCTGTTATGTTTTCAACGAATATTTAATGATTTAATCGATTGAACTTCTTTATTATTATCAGTTTAGTTCAACTAACAAATTATTTAATTATAGAATAATTATGTTAAATATTGATTTTATAAAATTATTCGATTTTTAATTGTACTACCATAATTTTTTGTAGTATTTGTTTTGATTATTAGTTCAATTTACAAATTATTTTAATTATAATATAATTATGTCTAAATATTGATATAAATCAAATTAATTGAATTTTTAATTATACTACCAAATTGGTAGTATAATAAATTTAATTTTGATTATATATACATGTGTGCGTATTATATGTAGAAATAAATTAAACATCATTAAGTACTTATTCATAATAATCAATAGCCTACCGTTAATAAATCAAACATTCTAAATGCTCTTTCACTTTGTAACTAATTTATGTGCACAAGCATCACGGCATCCGCTTCGCGCTTGATTATAACACATGCTTTAGACATCGTATTTTTAGTAAACTAAATATGTTTAGCACATTCAAAGGAAAATAACATATACGAATATGTAGTTATATTTTTACATTAAAAACGTACACAATTACTTCGAATTTTGTTTTAAAGTTGCAATATCTAATTTTCGTATTAGTTTTGTGTTCAATTATATGTTGTTAATTGAAAAAGAAAGTGGTCGTAAAGAACTTTTATTTATTCGATCATAGTTTATAATGATATTATAATTTGTTAATATATGTAGAAATACAGTTTGAATTTGTAAAAAATATTAATTTTTTGGTTTTATTCATAAGTGATATATAAGGTTGAAAATATGTCAAGACCGTGTTTCACGCATCAATGGCGGACTGGAATACTAATTTTTTTTCCTTCGTTTCCTCCCTCTTTCCTCATTCTAACGTTTCCCCTCAACATTGTTCTCCCATCGCCCTCTTTTTTCTAGCTTTTCCAATTGTTGTATGTTAATTGGGTTTTCCTTCTCATTAGTTTGTGCCTCTTCCTTCTGAATTTCAGATTTGGTTGGTTTGCTTGTCCCCCTTCCCAATTTTTACCTAACGCTTTAGTGCATGTTCCATGGAGTTATCCTACTCTTCCAGCTTTTCAATCTGCGATCTTCACCATCTCGACTTCTTCGTCGCCAGCTGCCCATTTTATGTATCTGGGTTAGTTTAATCTGCTCTCCGAAAGGCATGATATATGATGTGGAATGATTCATCATCGTGTTGGTAGGAGCTTTTTATTCCTTTGTCGTTTATGCTATTTTTGGGTGTTTGGCTATATTGTTTGTTGGCTGTGCTTTTGCAATCTATGGGTAGGTGATTTCAGTTGTGTTTTTCGTCTTGGGTTCTATTTTGTTAGGGTTTATTTGTATTTTTCTTGTATTTGGGGTTATTTGTCTAGCTCTGGTTTGGTCTACCTAGTGCTATTGTGGGGTTTTAGTGTACGTTGGAGGTGGGTTTTGGTAGGCGATGTAATGACGCGAAAATTACTAACTTTCGAATCGACAATAAACTACGCAAGTCCAATCCAAAAGACAAAAACCCTCGATATATTAACTTTGAGTATACAACACATCAGAAAAACCAAAAGACTTTTCATTAACATCATTACAATGTTACATCTGAGTACAGAATACATCAGAGTACATCGCAAATATCGGCAAATAACAAATACAGTACACAGCGGAAACATAATTACATTCAGCGGAAGACTATCAAATGCTCTGGACACAACTCTAACTTCAGTCAAGAATCTTGCTCAAGAAAGATATATTCAAACAGACTACCCGACCGCCCATGTGGAAATAAGGGCACCCGAGTTTGCAATGGAAAAACAAACTACAAATCAGTTATGGGACTGGTATGAGAATTCAAATCGGTTATAATTCATTTTAAACTTAGGTAATTCATATGACCACGCCGTATAACACAGAACGAGTTTTCTCCATACAAATACCAATGCATAATAACTCAAAACCAAAATACTTCTGTTTTCACTTTTAGATTAATCAAATCTAACTTATTTTCAAAAAAAATTCTTTTGATAATAATCTCTTCGGTCTTAAAAACCCCATCTCATTTCGAATCATTGAAATAATAAATATTTCTTTCATACCAAATCATACTTCGAGATTTCAAAACAAATCACTTTGAAAAGCTTAAATATCTATAATGCACTATATCAAAACATATGCAACTGGAGCGGGAGGTTTCTCCTGACAACAAGGCAATTGGGGCCAAGCCTCCCTATATCAATAATAATTATGTATAAGTCCCTCTTGCGGTGTAACGATCCGGATTTTTGGCGACTTTGGTTATCGACATAAACTCGATGTCGATAACCAAAACATCGAAAAATCCTGGTAATTAATGAAAGAAATTAGAGGGTGAGGATAGATAAGATAGAAACTTAGAATAGAAGAAGAAGAAGAAGAACACAACATCAGAGTAACCCGAACCTCACAGCGGAACGAATAACATATAATATATAACATAACTTTGAAATATAACAGTTATGTATACAATAGCACTTATCAGAGTATAACATTTAAAACACAGTGGAAATAAACTATAGCTATATGATCCAGAAGCCTCCTGCTCCAGCTCTTCAAGTATATCTGTAAATCCCGACTACTTGACTGCCCGTACACATTTAGGCACCCAAGAGTTTAGGGAAAACAAAACAAAATAAACTCCGGGTCAGTCATGGGACTGGTATGAGTAAAACAGTTTAAAGCAGTTTGAACAAGTAAATGATATCTCATTAGACCACGCCGTATAACGGAACGGGTTTTTCCCTTATGAGAATCCAAAATATCTTTATATCAAAAACCTTTTGATATTATAATAATGTCTATCAACCACAGTATAATAATCATCTAGCAGAAACGCTTTCATCTCACGTTCTATATATATAGTATACAATCAAAACCGCAAGCATGTATTGGGTAATGGGTTTCCAACTATGACAAGGTATGGAACCACCTTTCGCTAGTGTACCTCTAGAGAGGAATACACTGGGTTCAACAAGAACATCTTGCAACCCGGCCACACATGACCGACCACTCATTTCGCTTGAGTGTATCGAATGTATATCACCAACGGTTGGGATCAGCAACCATTTCCCGAATGGGATAGCATCAATAATAGATTTTTAGAAATAAATGAAACTCTAGATCAGGTGATTATACACCCTAATAGGTGCGACCTACATAGCCATGCTACCTGCCTAATTTCTGTCATTTACCGGATGTGAGGCTAGAAGCCACGCTTATCTTCACATCAGATTCACTTTAAATGCCACATCATCAAATCCATCCAATCACCGATTGACGTCCTCAACAATACATTATGTGTTAGCTAAAAGAAGTTTCCTTCTCCGCTTCCACTCTTGGTACAGTTGGAGAAATCAATGTACGTGCTCGTCTGGAAATACTCTGTCAGACATCCATCTTCATTCATTTAGAATGTCACATCGTCGTACCCGCCAAATCACAAATTGATTTCCTCAAAAATACAACGGGTATACAGCTAAGAGAAACGAATTCCTCCGCCACCAACGTATATACGTTTGAAGGGATCAACTTACGCGATCCATTGGATATACTATATCAGACCTTCATCCATACAAGTTGTCCTAGGACTGGACAAACCGAAGGCACTATTCAGTATATCCATCTTAGTCACTGTTATCTTAGACTTATACAACAGCCCTTGCATTTTACTCCATCTTAAATTTATCTTTGGCATATATGATTCGCAATGCTTATGCCAATACAGAGTGGTTCTTTGGATAATAATCCAATCGGTCTCTCCATATTAACAACGTTAAAATGGTCAAACTTCGATAGTCTGTGAGTTAACTATCGAAGAAAAAAAAGTGTGCAAGCAACGATATTATTTCCATGTGGAAATTATATCGGTCAATCATCATTTAACATTTATCTCTTTCGTTCATTAATTTACTTATCTCCTGTTTCCATATATTTTAAATTCTTATCTTCTATTTTCAGAAAACATTTCTGATTCTTATTTGGAAAACATTTCCAAACTTCTTCACGATCAAACCTTACCATTCCTTGGTTAAGAAGGAAGTCAATCAAGTTGGGGTATAATTACCTCTCAGACCTTAACTGAAACAACGTTTTAACATCGAAATGGTCAAAGTTTATCTTTTAATGTTTAACAACTTCCTTACATAACTCTCGTTTCGAATAAATCTCTATTCGATAATTCCTTCCTTCGAATAACTATATTCAATGATTTCTCTTACGAATAACTAGATTCGAAAACCTTTCTTCGAATAAACTATATTCGATTAACTCTATTGATTTAACTCAAATCGATTACTCTTTTGGACTGACCCTATTGGATTAACTCTATTTGGTTTAACTCTAATCGATTTACTCTTTTCACTTAAATCCTGTCGAATAAACTATATTCGATAACTCTACTCTCGAATACACTATATTCGATAACTCTACTTCGAATAAGTGATATTTGATAACTCTGCTCGATTTACTCCATTTGAACAATTCTAACTGGATAACTCCAACTGGTTAACTCTAACTCTAACTGGTAAATTCTAACTGATTAACTCTAACTGATTAATTCTAACTGATTAACTCGACTTATTCAACTTAACTTGATTTAACTCTTATCGAATAAATTATATTCGATTTAACTCCATTCGCTTGACTCTAGATCGCAACGATCACAATGGTTACACCTGACTCCCTCAGGAAACATCCGACCGCCTTAGGCTATTTACAGCCCTGCGAATTTCGCTAGCAGTCATACGAGATGGCAACTTACCCTGAATACTATGTTTGACTAACTTTGTCTCAAATAACTATATTTGATTAACTCTAGTTCGTTTTAACTCTAATCGATTAATTCTAACTGATTAACACTAACTGGTTAACTCTACCTGGTTAACTCTAACTGGTTAACTCTAACCGATTAACTCGACTTGATTAACTCGACTTACTTAACCCAACTGGTAAACTCAACTTACTAAACCCAACTGGTTAACTCGACTTACTTAACCCAACTGGTAAACTCGACGTACTTATGTAATAACCCGAAAATCTGGGTCAGTTTAAAATTTTTATTTTGGCAATTTTAATGAATTTTGAATATTTAAAATAGATTATTTTAAATAATAACAACGAGAAATTTATTTTGAATATAATTTGACGTATATATTATACACGTCGTCGTTAGAATATAAATATTTATATATAATTATAAATAGAATTGAAAATGGCGCGGTAGTTCGATAATTCGATTTCCAACTTCAATTGAATGTACCGGGTGCAAAACAATCCGGATTTTAGTGAAACCAAAAATATTAGAATCTATTCGTAAATATCTTTCCAACGAATCCGAAAAATTGAAATTTCATAGCGGGAATCAAAAGTTATGCCCAGTTGAAAATTCAGAATAGTCGCTATGTAAATTATACACGGCGCCAAAAAGTCAACTTTTGCATACGGATGAATTTGGACTCGAAACCACTTCCATTGAGTTCAAAATGCCGTTTAGAACTATGAAAAGTATAAGCTTTGATATATTCCGATATCCGGAATAGTGGCTATAGGCTGGAGTTGTTCGGTTGACAATACATAGCCCTTAAAAAGTGAAATTTTGCATACGAGCTCAGAATTCGACGAGATAAATTTTTATGGATTCATAATGACAAATTATTGTTGAGTTCCAAAGGGCGCGTCGAACGGAGTCAGTATGTGGCCGTGCGAGCTGAAACAGTTCCGGGTAAAGCGAGCAGTCATTTTACAAAGGAACATTATTGATACGACCTCGGAATTCAGTTCTACTTTTTTTTCTAGATTCGTATCATCTAATAATGGTGAAATCCAAGAGGTCTTGATTTTTTGAGTTAGCATGTGAGCGTGCGAGAAGAAAAGGTGCGCCAAAATCGCATTTTTAGAGCTTATCTGAGCATTTTTGTGATTTTTAACGGACGGTCAAACGAACTCGGAATTCGACGAAACTTGTTTCATTGGACTCGTCTTCACGTCTACTATGTCGTGCCCAAAATCCGCGGCGATTGGAGATCGTTAGCGTTCAGGCGATAGGCGAGAAACTAGCATATAATCACTTTTACTTCATTTTCTTACTCACTTTCCTCTTCCTCTTCTTTCTTCCTCTTTTCTCTTTAATGGGGAGCTCACCCACCTCCACGCCGCTGCCCCTCCCTCCTTCATCACCTCAGGTCGCCGCACCCCCTCCGGCCACCACCACCTCCTCCTCCTCTCTCTCTCCTCTCGCCTCTCTCTTAAATAGCAACCCTAGCCCCTACGAGCCAACCACCACCACCGCGGCCACCACGGGCCCCACCGCCACCACCAGCACCCTCCCCCACGTCAGTCAGGCCGGCGCCCCCCTCAGCACCACCCAACTCCGGCCGTGGGCCCTGCTACACCCAAAAATCCATTTTCACCAAAAATCCCGTTTTGCAAATAACACCCTGTCACCATTTCGCGAATAACTCCCAAACCGTGCATTTCTAGCCAAAGTTCCTCATTACCAAAGTCGAAGAGCACGATTTTCTCTTCGATTTGGTATATGATAAGTCCTATTTTGCATTGCGGAGTTGTCCGGAAAACGCGTTTAAAGTCTGCTGTCCGAAAGCGGCAAAATTCGTGTACTTTCGCGAATTCTGGCGAATTGGAGCATTTTCGGCAAAAAGTTCCTTAGGCGAAAGTTGTTCAGAATGGCGTGCTTGTGCTAGAACAAAAGATGGATTGAAGATTTGAGTTTGTATACGAAGTCTGGAGCTCGAACAACAATTCAGCAGTTCAGAAAAGACGTTAGAAAAAAAAAGTGAGTTTTCTTCGCTTTAAAGCTTCTATGATTTTTGACATATGAAGTTAATAAAAATATGATTTTTATGTTATAGAGATGATAAAAATATGATTTTTACATTATAGAAGTATTAAAGATTTGATCTTTATTATGTAAAAGGAGCAAATATGTGATTTTTATTTAAGTGGCGATATAAAAATATAATCTTTATTATATGAACACCGTTGTAAAAATAGAATTTTTATCTATATAGTAGTAGTATAAAAATGTGATTTTTATATACATAGCAACAATATAAAAATATGATTTTTATATACATAGCAACAATATAAAAATGTGATTTTTATATACATGGCAACAATATAAAAATGTGATTTTTTATATATGTAGTGACTACGGGCAGTGAAAGTGACAAAAGGCGAGAACGACGAAGATTTCTACATAAGAAGAGTCGTGGCGTTTGGTTTAGCTAGTCGGTGAGAACTTCTCACTCTAAACTTCTTTTTCTAGTTATATATATATATATATATATATATATATATATATATATGTACACTAGGATGCAGACGGTGCTTATTTGGTTGGTTGTTTGTTAAATTGTTTGATTGTGTAGTTGGTTAGTCTAATTGGTTTGAATTGAATTGTTTGGTGAAATGGAATGGATTTGATTGATGTGTGAATGGCGTGGGCCTTCACTAGACCGGGGATAAGGCTAGACCTCGTCCCGTTTCTAGTATCGTGCCGTTATGCCGCCGAAATTTTCTAAAATATGTTAGAAAAATAAAAATATCATTTGTATTGTGTAAATGAACTGAATAGAAATTCATGTGTTGAAATAGAATATTTTATCGTTAAAAATATAATTTTTAACGTGAATGTGAATAAATAAAATATTCATTTACAAACCAGACGGTTTGTTTATGTACACCCATTTGAAGGACATTGATTGGGACGATAAATTTTACACATCGCCCAACTGCACAAATAAAATCTGTGTTTGATTGTTTGAAACCCCACACGGGTGTTGGGATGAAATTTGAAGTTCACTCATCCTGATTGATTAAATATGTCGATCGATTGACTGACAGGCTGTTATAAGCGTTAGATATCTATTTTCGATGCTTATACAGTGTAGTGCACTTTGGTTGATGGTTGATTATTTTTCAATGCTATTATATACATGTGTTGTATGGAAATCCATATAATTAACGTTATATGGTGATTGATTGTGCCTCATTCCAATTGGGACAACAATGAATATTATAAAAGAAAATTCATGTGTTAAATATAAAAATAGTCATGTGTTGACGATGTTCATGTGTTGAGTGAAATATTTTATACAATAAAATTCACATCTTTATCATATTTAAAATTAGAATCTACTTTACGGTGGAGTCTAATTAAAATCAAACGATAGATACCATAGTTTTATAAATATTTTACATAACAAAAATAGTCATGTGTTGACAGTACTCATGTGTTGAGATTAGTCGTGTGTTGAAAGAAATATGGATTCATATGTTGAATGGAATAAATATTCATTTGTTGAATAGAATAACGGATTTATTGAAATATATAAAGCCGTGTTGATTAGAGTTGCGCTATTTTGACGTGAACGATATTTATATCGATTATATTCGTTTTTATAATGAATATAGGAAAGAAGTGATTTCAAAATATAACGTTTTGAAAATATTATCATTTATATAGTAATGATATAAAATATTCAGTTTTGATTAGAAATTGAAATAGTGTTGAAATGGTTTTAAAACGAAGTTAAAACGATTTATAAAATACGTTTTAAAAGGAAATTGACGAAATATATATATATAATATATATATATATATATATATATATATATATATATAATGGCCTGAATAGAACGCGCCGCTCCGCGGCAGTTCGTGAATTTCGACCATTGACTTCGAATTGACGTTGCGGGAGATCCGACCGTCGGATTCTCCTAAAACCGGAACCGTTGGGTTCGTACCGAAAAGAGCTTTCCAATGAATATTAGAAATTTGAAATCTAATGGTTGGATTTGGAATTATGTCCAAATCAAATTCGAAAAAGGTCGTTGTAAGTGCAGTTCGATGGCCGTTGATGGAAATCGACTGTACGGGCCTTGATAAAATTATTAAAAATAATCAATATTCCCAATAAGTGAATTGGACAGGAGTTGAATCGAAATTATCTTCGGAATATTTCGATGTTGGATTTCGTGATAGTACAGATATTATTATGGGAATTTGTAAGATATATTTTATATCGTTATTTCCAATACAATATTTGTTGGTTTCAGAATTTGATATTGAATATAAGCCGGTATATTTTCTATTCAGAGCCTTGTATTTAATATCAAATGTGATTTGGGTTTGTCGTGAATGGTGCCTTCATTAACACTGTTCTTAAGCCCAATAGGGAAAAAGATTAAATCTTTCTATTTAGATTTAATGAAGTGTATCAATTAAATAATATTTAATTGAAATTGAATTTGAATTGGTTTTTAGGTTTATCGTGAGCGGTGTTTTGAACAACACCTGTTCTTTAACCCAATTAACAATAGAATGTGATTTGGGTTTATCGTGAATCGTGTTTTAGATGACATTGGTTCTTTAACCCAGTTAAAGGCAAGATGTTGATTTTTGAAAAGATTAAAACTAAGTGGAGTTTTAATGAATCTTTAATTAGATTAAAAATGTGAATTGATAAATTAAATTATCAAATCTGAAAGGTGATCGAGAATGGAGTACCATCAGTTTTGCTCCAAAGCGATAGTTAAATCTTTAATTAGATTTGAACGTGAAATGGTAATTAATTTTACCGATAACACCGTGGTGTTAGATGTGGAGTGTTGCCAGTTTTCTCCATGGGATATATAGGTTGGGATTGGGAAATAAAATAAATAATTATTTCGGTGTGGTTCGCTAATCCCGACTAGTTTGAAATGATATCCAAAGGAAGATTATAGAATAAATTTAGAAGAATTTATCTTGGATAAAATTAATGGGAACATTTCCCTAAGAATGTGTTTTTGTGAATAAAAGAATATTCTGAATTGGAATGAGGCGTTTGTTGTGTTTGTGTAACATTCGTTTATTATATACGTGGATTATTCAGAAAGGCCGGGTTTATACCCATTCTGAATAATCGATTCGACGAGATGTCGAAGATGAAGACGGTGGTTGAAGACCGGAAGTCTTCACATCGTTTGGGTGATTACTGATGATCTTGATTGGGCTGTACACCCAGGATGAGGGAATCAGTTGGTGATCGTCCAGACGTACTTGGAGATGGATGGATATGCGAGGAAAGTGCCTCCGGTTTCGTTCAGACCCAGAACGAACTTGTAAATGGATTGTGTGTCTGACATTGGATTTTATTCTGTGTTGATTGATCTCTATTAAATATACATCTGTTTGGCGGCGGAGAATTTATTCTCTTGCTTAACGCCCTTCTCTGAGACGTACGAGCTCAGGGGTTGTATATCGATGGACATCAGTCGCATGGAGTGAATTGCCAGTGTGGCATGCGTAAGTGGCAATTGATCAAGGCTTCTGTTGAAAAGCAAAGTCTTGTGGTTGATGATCAAAGCACGGCCTGTGTGGCGTAGCTTTGTGTATAGCGTGAATTCGCGAGCCTCACACCTCGGTATGAGTCAAAAACGGGAGATGGACCGCTGGGAGAGCACGACGTTTCTTTCTAGCTAGGGTGGTGTCAGTGACCTACCAGCCCTGACATTTATATACTTTTCACCTGTGTGGTTGTTGGATACGAGGCGCCTCGGATATAGGTCTGTAAGGACCGCGAAACGTGTGTTCAGGAATAACTAATCCTCAAAAGTAAGAGAGGACCGGCCCACCCGATTCCAAGGATCAAAGTGGGGTCCTGGGACATTTGCTAGAGTGTCTCGAACGCAGAGAGGAGCTTGCCCCTTGCCTCGACTCATGATGGAATCCAATTTCCAATACGTGTATTGCGGTTTTAATTGTAGAACTAGTATGGCGACATGATATATGGTACCCATGCCGTCTACGATTGATATTTATGATTGAAATTGTTTTGACACTATACACTTATTATAGTATCAAATGATTTGTTTTTAAACGTACCAAGCATGTTTGGCTATTATAAGGGAAAACCCTATCCTCCGGCTTGCGTTGCATTGTGTGATGGGACCTGGGTCTTATAATAGCTTCATTTTTCCAAAGAGCATTGCGCTGTTTTGTTATATGCACTAGTATTCTTGGAAGGAAACCCGTTCCGTGTTATACAGCGTGGTCCCTTGAATTACTATCTTTAAAGTAAAGTTTTAAATAACTGTTTTAGTTCTCACACCAGTCCCATGACTGACCTGGAGTTTATTGTTTTGACCTAAACTCTGGGTGCCCCTATTTTCCGCACGGGCAGCTAGTAGTTTTGGTTTTGCAGATTTATATTCACAGGGTCCTGATATACAGCTGGAACGATGCTCGGAAAGCTCTATATCCGTGTATCACTTCTAGTTGTGTTTTGTATATTTTTCCGCTGCTATGTAATTTATTGTAATCTCTGATATTTGTTGGATGTAATTTATTCATTTATACTCTGTATGTTCTTGTATCTGATGGAATTGTTCTAATAACAATGAAATGTTCTTCCGTATGCGTCCTTTTGTGTGTTGTTCTCAAAGTATTCGTGCTTTCCTTCACGGGGAAGTTACGGGTCCTTACAGTTGGTATCAGAGCTTTGGTTTACAGAGCTCGAGAACAAGGCACATTAGAACCATACGAAAGAATTCATCAGATTTTGGATTAGTAATATCCAATTAGAATGACTCGTTAGAGATTGGATCAGTAGTATCTTAGAACGAGTGTGAAGAGTATATTTTTCAAATGAAAACAATTTTGTTTTAAAATTTAAACCATTTTATACGTATTTGAATACTTATTTATTTTGAATGTGGACAATCTAGTATATAAAGGTTTTGCATATACGCGTCATGAACGTATATTCGAAGTTTTAATATATTAGATAAATATAGAGTCACACTCTAGTCGCCCGGACATGGTCCTGATGATGAAGTATACCATCATCAGTATTCATATTCGAGTTTCGAAGGTGTGATATCTATATATTTCCATTAGGCTGGTGTGAGAACCAAAACTAATATAGCTAGAATTCATTGTTGTGAATTGGCATCAAAAACATGATTTTAGTATATGTATCAAAATTATGAATTTGAAACTATAATTCACTAATTGATTGATATTTGTGTTGTTTGTTTGTTTATTTGATAATTTTGAACCATTTAGCCTAATTGAATCAAATAGTGAATTGTATTGAAAATTGGTCGCATTTGTTTGCATATACATATACTTACATTGAACAGGTCATAGCAAGGAGGCTAGAGCAGAGAATAAAATTTGTTTGCCCGACAAATAGGTACATGTTTACTACATAATTTACTGTTTTGTTTGGGTGATGATGATTTTATGAGCCTATTGGCTAGCCGCTTGGCTTTTTCTTTTTCTTTTTGAGATCAGAAGGCCTATATGGCAATTTCGGGATTTTCCCGTGGCTCCCCGTACAAAGGAGGTTATGGCGAAATTTTTCGAAAATTCCGGGTGTTAGTCAAATTTTTGAAGAATTTGAAAATTCTCAGAAACTGAAAAGTTGGAGAATGGAAGCCAGATCGAACGTAGAGTTGATTGATCAAACCACTTTCGACTTTGTTCCTTTTCGGGGACGAAAAGTTTTAAGTGGGGAAGATTGTAATAACCCGAAAATCTGGGCCAGTTTAAATTTTTTATTTTGGCAATTTTAATGAATTTTGAATATTTAAAATAGATTATTTTAAATAATAACAACGAGAAATTTATTTTGAATATAATTTGACGTATATATTATATACGTCGTCGTTAGAATATAAATATTTATATATAATTATAAATAGAATTGAAAATGGCGCGGTAGTTCGATAATTCGATTTCAAACTTCAATTGAATGTACCGGGTGCAAAACAATCCGGATTTTAGTGAAACCAAAAATATTAGAATCTATTCGTAAATATCTTTCCAACGAATCCAAAAAATTGAAATATCATAGCGGGAATCAAAAGTTATGCCCGGTTGAAAATTCAGAATAGTCGCTATGTAAATTATATACGGCGCCAAAAAGTCAAATTTTGCATACGGATGAATTTGGACTCGAAACCACTTCCATTGAGTTCAAAATGCCGTTTAGAACTCCGAAAAGTATAAGCTTCGATATATTCCGATATCCGGAATAGTGGCTATAGGCTGGAGTTGTTCGGTTAACAATACATAGCCCTTAAAAAGTGAAATTTTGCATACTAGCTCAGAATTCGACGAGATAAATTTTTATGGATTCATAATGACAAATTATTGTTGAGTTCCAAAGGGCGCGTCGAACGGAGTCAGTATGTGGCCGTGCGAGCTGAAACAGTTCCGGGTAAAGCGAGCAGTCATTTTACAAAGGAACATTATTGATACGACCTCGGAATTCAATTCTACTTTTTTTTCTAGATTCGTATCATCTAATAATGGTTAAATCCAAAAGGGCTTGATTTTTTGAGTTAGCATGTGAGCGTGCGAGAAGAAAAGGTGCGCCAAAATCGCATTTTTAGAGCTAAATGAGCATTTTTGTGATTTTTAACGGACGGTCAAACGAACTCGGAATTCGACGAAACTTGTTTCATTGGACTCGTCTTCACGTCTACTATGTCGTGCCCAAAATCCGCGGCGATTGGAGATCGTTAGCGTTCAGGCGATAGGCGAGAAACTAGCATATAATCACTTTTACTTCATTTTCTTACTCACTTTCCTCTTCCTCTTCTTTCTTCCTCTTTTCTCTTTAATGGGGAGCTCACCCACCTCCACGCCGCTGCCCCTCCCTCCTCCATCACCTCAGGTCGCCGCACCCCCTCTGGCCACCACCACCTCCTCCTCCTCTCTATCTCCTCTCGCCTCTCTCTTAAATAGCAACCCTAGCCCCTACGAGCCAACCACCACCACCGCGGCCACCACGGGCCCCACCGCCACCACCAGCACCCTCCCCCACGTCAGTCAGGCCGGCGCCCCCCTCAGCACCACCCAACTCCGGCCGTGGGCCCCGCTACACCCAAAAATCCATTTTCACCAAAAATCCCGTTTTGCAAATAACACCCTGTCACCATTTCGCGAATAACTCCCAAACCGTGCGTTTCTAGCCAAAGTTCTTCAAAACCAAAGTCGAAGAGCACGATTTTCTCTTCGATTTGGTATATGATAAGTCCTATTTTGCATTGTGGAGTTGTCCGGAAAACGTGTTTAAAGTCTGCTGTCCGGAAGCGGCAAAATTCGTGTACTTTCGCGAATTCTGGCGAATTGGAGCATTTTCGGCAAAAAGTTCCTTAGGCGAAAGTTGTTCAGAATGGCGTGCTTGTGCAAAAAAAAAAAGTTGGATTGAAGATTTGAGTTTGTATACGAAGTCTGGAGCTCGAACAACAATTCAGCAGTTCAGAAAAGGCGTTGGAAAAAAAAAGTGAGTTTTCTCCGCTTTAAAGCTTCTATGATTTTTGACATATGAAGTTAATAAAATATGATTATTATGTTATAGAGATGATAAAAATATGATTTTTACATTATAGAAGTATTAAAGATTTATCTTTATTATGTAAAAGGAGCAAAGATGTGATTTTTATTTAAGTGACGATATAAAAATATAATCTTTATTATATGAACACCGTTGTAAAAATAGAATTTTTATCTATATAGTAGTAGTATAAAAATGTGATTTTTATATACATAGCAACAATATAAAAATGTGATTTTTATATACATAGCAACAATATAAAAATGTGATTTTTATATACATGGCAACAATATAAAAATGTGATTTTTTATATATGTAGTGACTACGGGCGGTGAAAGTGACAAAAGGCGAGAACGACGAAGATTTCTACATAAGAAGAGTCGTGGCGTTTGGTTTAGCTAGTCGGTGAGAACTTCTCACTCTAAACTTCTTTTTCTAGTTATATATATATATATATATATATATATATATATATATATATATATATACACACACACACTAGGATGCAGACGGTGCTTAGCAGCACCCGACACCCGTCATCCACAGACCATGGATGGCTTGTTTGTTAAATTGTTTGGTTGTGTAGTTGGTTAGTCTAATTGGTTTGAATTGAATTGTTTGGTGAAATGGAATGGATTTGATTGATGTGTGAATGGCGTGGGCCTTCACTAGACCGGGGATAAGGCTAGACCTCGTCCCGTTTCTAGTATCGTGTCGTTATGCCGCCGAAATTTTCAAAAATATGTTAGAAAAATAAAAATATCATTTGTATTGTGTAAATGAACTGAATAGAAATTCATGTGTTGAAATAGAATATTTTATCGTTAAAAATATAATTTTTAACGTGAATGTGAATAAATAAAATATTCATTTACAAACCGGACGGTTTGTTTATGTACACCTATTTGAAGGACATTGATTGGGACGATAAATTTTACACATCGCCCAACTGCACAAATATAATCTGTGTTTGATTGTTTGAAACCCCACACGGGTGTTGGGATGAAATTTGAAGTTCACTCATCCTGATTGATTAAATATGTCGATCGATTGATTGACAGGCTGTTATAAGCGTTAGATATCTATTTTCGATGCTTATACAGTGTAGTGCACTTTGGTTGATGGTTGATTATTTTTCAATGCTATTATATACATGTGTTGTATGGAAATCCATATAATTAACGTTATATGGTGATTGATTGGGCCTCATTCCAATTGGGACAATAATGAATATTATAAAAGAAAATTCATGTGTTAAATATAAAAATAGTCATGTGTTGACGATGTTCATGTGTTGAGTGAAATATTTTATACAATAAAATTCACATCTTTATCATATTTAAAATTAGAATCTACTTTACGGTGGAGTCTAATTAAAATCAAACGATAGATACCATAGTTTTATAAAATATTTTACATAACAAAAATAGTCATGTGTTGACAGTACTCATGTGTTGAGATTAGTCGTGTGTTGAAAGAAATATGGATTCATATGTTGAATGGAATAAATATTCATTTGTTGAATAGAATAACGGATTTATTGAAATATATAAAGCCGTGTTGATTAGAGTTGCGCTATTTTGACGTGAACGATATTTATATCGATTATATTCGTTTTTATAATGAATATAGGAAAGAAGTGATTTCAAAATATAACGTTTTGAAAATATTATCATTTATATAGTAATGATATAAAATATTCAGTTTTGATTAGAAATTGAAATAGTGTTGAAATGGTTTTAAAACGAAGTTAAAACAATTTATAAAATACGTTTTAAAAGGAAATTGATGAAATATATATATATATATAATATATATATATATATTATATATATAATGGCCTGAATAGAACGCGCCGCTCCGCGGCAGTTCGTGAATTTCGACCATTGACTTCGAATTGACGTTGCGGGAGATCCGACCGTCGGATTCTCCTAAAACCGGAACCGTTGGGTTCGTATCGAAATGAGCTTTCCAATGAATATTAGAAATTTGAAATCTAACGGTTGGATTTGGAATTATGTCCAAATCAAATTCGAAAAAGGTCGTTGTAAGTGCAGTTCGACGGCCGTTGATGGAAATCGACTGTACGGGCCTTGATAAAATTATTAAAAATAATCAATATTCCCAATATGTGAATTGGACTGGAGTTGAATCGAAATTATCTTCGAAATATTTCGATGTTGGATTTCGGGACAGTACAGATATTGTTATGGGAATTTGAAAGATATATTTTATATCGTTATTTCCAATACAATATTTGTTGGTTTCAGAATTTGATATTGAATATAAGCCAGTATATTTTCTATTCAGAGCCTTGTATTTAATATCAAATGTGATTTGGGTTTGTCGTGAATGGTGCCTTCATTAACACTGTTCTTAAGCCCAATAGGGAAAAAGATTAAATCTTTCTATTTAGATTTAATGAAGTGTATCAATTAAATAATATTTAATTGAAATTGAATTTGAATTGGTTTTTAGGTTTATCGTGAGCGGTGTTTTGAACAACACCTGTTCTTTAACCCAATTAACAATAGAATGTGATTTGGGTTTATCGTGAATCGTGTTTTAGATGACATTGGTTCTTTAACCCAGTTAAAGGCAAGATGTTGATTTTTGAAAAGATTAAAACTAAGTGGAGTTTTAATGAATCTTTAATTAGATTAAAAATGTGAATTGATAATTTAAATTATCAAATCTGAAAGGTGATCGAGAATGGAGTACCACCAGTTTTGCTCCAAAGCGATAGTTAAATCTTTAATTAGATTTGAACGTGAAATGGTAATTAATTTTACCGATAACACCGTGGTGTTAGATGTGGAGTGTTGCCAGTTTTCTCCATGGGATATATAGGTTGGGATTGGGAAATAAAATAAATAATTACTTCGGTGTGGTTCGCTAATCCCGACTAGTTTGAAATGATATCCAAAGGAAGATTATAGAATAAATTTAGAAGAATTTATCTTGGATAAAATTAATGGGAACATTTCCCTAAGAATGTGTTTTTGTGAATAAAAGAATATTCTGAATTGGAATGAGGCGTTTGTTGTGTTTGTGTAACATTCGTTTATTATATACGTGGATTATTCAGAAAGGCCGGGTTTATACCCATTCTGAATAATCGATTCGACGAGATGTCGAAGATGAAGACGGTGGTTGAAGACCGGAAGTCTTCACATCGTTTGGGTGATTACTGATGATCTTGATTGGGCTGTACACCCAGGATGAGGGAATCAGTTGGTGATCGTCCAGACGTACTTGGAGATGGATGGATATGCGAGGAAAGTGCCTCCGGTTTCGTTCAGATCCAGAACGAACTTGTAAATGGATTGTGTGTCTGACATTGGATTTTATTCTGTGTTGATTGATCTCTATTAAATATACATCTGTTTGGCGGCGGAGAATTTATTCTCTTGCTTAACGCCCTTCTCTGAGACGTACGAGCTCAGGGGTTGTATATCGATGGACATCAGTCGCATGGAGTGAATTGCCAGTGTGGCATGCGTAAGTGGCAATTGATCAAGGCTTCTGTTGAAAAGCAAAGTCTTGTGGTTGATGATCAAAGCACGGCCTGTGTGGCATAGCTTTGTGTATAGCGTGAATTCGCGAGCCTCACACTTCGGTATGAGTCAAAAACGGGAGATGGACCGCTGGGAGAGCACGACGTTTCTTTCTAGCTAGGGAGGTGTCAGTGACCTACCAGCCCTGACATTTATATACTTTTCACCTGTGTGGTTGTTGGATACGAGGCGCCTCGGATATAGGTCTGTAAGGACCGGGAAACGTATGTTCAGGAATAACTAATCCTCAAAAGTAAGAGAGGACCGGCCCAGCCGATTCCAAGGATCAAAGTGGGGTCCTGGGACATTTGCTAGAGTGTCTCGAACGCGGAGAGGAGCTTGCCCCTTGCCTCGACTCATGATGGAATCCAATTTCCAATACGTGTATTGCGGTTTTAATTGTAGAACTAGTATGGCGACATGATATATGGTACCCATGCCGTCTATGATTGATATTTATGATTGAAATTGTTTTGACACTATACACTTATTATAGTATCAAATGATTTGTTTTTAAACGTACCAAGCATGTTTGGCTATTATAAGGGAAAACCCTATCCTCCGGCTTGCGTTGCATTGTGTGATGGGACCTGGGTCTTATAATAGCTTCATTTTTCCAAAGAGCATTGCGCTGTTTTGTTATATGCACTAGTATTCTTGGGAGGAAACCCGTTCCGTGTTATACGGCGTGGTCCCTTGAATTACTATCTTTAAAGTAAAGTTTTAAATAACTGTTTTAGTTCTCACACCAGTCCCATGACTGACCTGGAGTTTATTGTTTTGACCTAAACTCTGGGTGCCCCTATTTTCCGCACGGGCAGCTAGTAGTTTTGGTTTTGCAGATTTATATTCACAGGGTCCTGATATACAGCTGGAACGATGCTCGGAAAGCTCTATATCCGTGTATCACTTCTAGTTGTGTTTTGTATATTTTTCCGCTGCTATGTAATTTATTGTAATCTCTGATATTTGTTGAATGTAATTTATTCATTTATACTCTGTATATTCTTGTATCTGATGGAATTGTTGTAATAACAATGAAATGTTCTTCCGTATGCGTCCTTTTGTGTGTTGTTCTCAAAGTATTCGTGCTTTCCTTCACGGGGAAGTTACGGGTCCTTACAACTTAACTCAACTGGTTAACTCTACTGAACTGGTTAACTCTACTGGACTGGTTAACTCTACTGAACTGGTTAACTCTACTGAATTGGTTAACTCTACTGGACTGGTTAACTCTACTGAACTGGTTAACCCTACTGGACCGGTTAACTCTACTGAACAGGTTAACCCTACTGAACTGGTTAACTCTACTGAACTGGTTAACCCTACTGAACTGGTTAACCCTACTGATTAACTCTTCTCGAATACTATATTCGACTAACTCCTTTTAACAACGTTTTATTCATTTGAAAAGATTTACTTTTAAATAACGGTTCTGCACTTTAAAAATGATTTCCTTTTTATAACGTTTTCCTCTTTATAACAGTTTCTGCTTTATAACGTTTTCCCTTTTTCATTCTATTTGTTTGTGGTTTACAAATATTCCCTTTTCAAATTTATTCTTGAAATATTCTAACTCCTTAAATTCTCTAAAAAAATCGCCATAACCTCCTTTGTAACGGGAGCATCGGGAAAATCCCCAAACCCGCCACATAGGCCTTTCCATTCAAAAAGAAAATGGTTTGTAATTATTTCCTTTTTGAATATCTCCTATTTATAAATATTCCAATTTATAAACATTTCTTATTTATAAATATTCCACTTTATAAATATCTCTTATTTATAAATATTCCAATTTATAAATATTCTATTTTCAATATCACTTTGAAAATCCCCTTATCCACACTTCGGTATGTTATGGTATTCAATCATATCAAATCACGATGTTCAAAATCGTCCGAGCACATATAATCGCCCACAGATTTTATATCAGATCATATAACAATATATGAAAAATAATAGAATAACTGTTGAGGAATCCGGCCGGATTCCTCCAACCTGCCTCCCTGCATCCACAGATGTTACACAATATGATTATCATCACTTTCAATTCAATATAAATTATTCTGATAGCAGAATCAATATATAAATATTTAATGGTTTATATATATATATATATATAATTTTCACTAACTGACTAGCAGTTCAATCAATCAACCAACACACATCAATCAACAGATGATTAACAGTTCTAAAAATACGTTATAAAAATATAATTATTCAGAGTTGGTGAGTTTTACTCGCTTTGGCAGTTCATCGTTAAAGAACGATAAACTATTATTTGATTTGAATCAAACAGTTTATTCCGCCATAAATTCAAACTAGCTTCAATCCACTTCAAGTCAGCTTCATTGTGTTGCTCACGTCCATACGATCCCAATGCAACTTACGGTTTGTGATTCTGACATCGTATGGCGAAGATATTAATTATACAAGTTGGACAAACTTTTTAGATAGTTTTGATTTAAATAAAACTAGATTATTGGGCCTCACCATCCTAATATTGGCCCATCCGCAACTTTAAAAGCCCAGACAAATCATTCCTTCTCCTTCCCTTAATCAAACCGTAATCCCCTTCACCCCATTAACAACCGTTGACCCCCTTTTTGACCGATCGCTGCTCCTTCGTCGGCCAACAAAAACCACCGCCAACCACTTCATTCCGTCCAGCTTCCAATTCCGATTCCACCCCTCCCATCCTCTCATGGCTCGGTGTCTTCAATCGTTGCGTCGCACTGTATAGGGAGCGACGACTTTCGGTGCCAGATCCATTCAAACTCCACTCGCAAGTGCGGTTCCCTTCACCGAACTCAAAAATACCATCCAAACTATGCCTCAACACTCCATGAACCCGCAAGTGCCAACCCTAGTTTACTGTTGCCATTTTGGAGCATCCAGAACTCGTGTCGCACCAATTGAAAACTACATGGGGATGAAGATCTTCTTGCCAATAGTTCAAAAAAACATCTATTTCGATTTGTAGATTTTGGGATGAATTTATTTTGAATTAGTTATGTGTGAAACTTTTGCTGAGATCAAAGAAATCATGCGGCGCCTTTTGTTGTTGACCAAACATGATAGAAATTAGGTTTAGGAGGAAGGTAAGGGTATTTATAGACAAATAAAATATCTAGATATTTTGTAGAAGGAATATTCCCGGTATATTCCCTTTTTGTTAATTCGCTTCACCTTCTAAAAATCCGTGTGATCACACACGATACCCAAAATCACGAAACTGGACATGTAGCTATAGTTCGACATTACGGTCCCAACGAAACTGGTTTCGACGAATTCCGACTCCGTATGCTCACACAATGTATTTTTAAAGCTCTGAATGACCCATTTAAATATATAAATATATTTAAATATAATTAAATTAAATATAAATAAATTTATATTATCATATATATTCACCGAGGAATATCATACAGCTCCAATATATTTATTTACTCGCTATTCCGAGTCCAGATTGAATTGATATTCAATTTACATTGAAAAACCATTTTATAACGTATATAAAGCATTACGAATTATAAAGGAATTTCACAGTGACTTTTCTAAAATTTGCTTTGGACATACATCAAAATCTACACGACGAAATCCCGATTTTTCTCTTCCACTAGAAAGATATACTCCACCAGCTCCACACGTTTCTTGTTTCACAGAAATCCGGCTTAAAACGAATCCTGTATATTCAGTTGAAGTTCAAATCGCCAAATAGCGAACTGCCGCGCCATTTCAAGCTCGATTTTAATTATAATATAATTATACGTTCAAACTGTCGTCGATTTAATATATTCGTCAATATAATTCAACTCTAAGCTGAATTAAATCTAAGGGACGACCCCGGTCACAGAATTTTGTTATTTCCAATGTTTTTGATTATTTCTGAATACAATATATTATTTAATTTATTATTTTAATTAAATATTCACTATAATTTAATTAAAGATTATTTAATTCCCTAAATCACTATTTATATAATTAAATAAATTAATTATAATACCTCAGACAATGCGGGTCATTACATTCTTCCCCACTTAAAATAATTTCGTCCTCGAAATTGCTAAGTTAGAGGACGACCCTATCTATTTGGTAAAAGCTTATATATTACCCCTTATCTCTGGATTCTACCGAGCCAACTAATATCGATTTCAATATTAATTCCTTCCGACTAACTAAAATTTTCATAAATTCTGAAAATTTTCTAAAACTTTAAATTTTCGGAAAATTTTCTAACACTTTAAATTTTCGGAAAATTTCGCCATAACCTCCTTTGTACAGCCCTATCGGTAAACCCACAACTCGCCTCTCTAGGCCTTCTCCAACCCAAAAGAAAATCAAACAGCCAAGCGGCTTGCCCATTCGGCTCATAAATTCCAAACTCATATAAAATATAAACTTATACCTTTTTGTGGGGTATATCATTATATCCCTACCATTTGTTATCAACTTGGCATATACAAATGCCATCCCAATCAACTCCAACCAAGTTATTCTTAACACAACCATTCGCTTATTCAAGCCGAATTGAATTTCAAATTCGAGTTTCAAATTCCAAACTCTCAACTTATCATTTCAAATCCAAATCCATATTATTCTCTAATCACTTCCAGTTTTTCTTAACCTATCATCTCAAGTTAAATTCTGGTTTATTATTTACTTTTACCATCCCATTCGAATTAACTTCACAAGTTAAATTTTATTTTCTAGAACTTAAATTCCGGGGTAAATTTCAAATCAATTTGAAATCAAACTGCCAATTCAAAACCTTTGAATTTTCTAAACAACTTGTTTCCTCAAAACAATTCAAATTAAAATCTTTGGTAGTAACCCACCACTTAGAACTCGAAAACCACACCGATGATACTACGCAATCATCATCGGAATTATTTTCCAGCGACCCAAGTGATTCCAATACTATATCATTTTCAATACCATTACAAAATACTTCCATTTTGAAAACATTTCAAAATCTCCCAGGAACTTAAAATTTCCTTATTTTAATTCCAAATCTAATTTAAATTCACATTTAATTCATCTTATTTCATATACTTTACTTATATGAATTCTGATTGGTTATATATAACCATTTCACATGTTATAATCTTATCTGATTAAAATCACTACCAACACATCCTATATATGATAATATATCACATATCCATACTGTGCCGGTCCATCGTATTCAAGTGTTTATTTACTCCTACCGATACAGTGGATCAAACTGATCGACCAGAACTCATAAACAACTCAGCCAATGAATCTCCATAATATAAAAATCATTTTTATATCAAATACAAATACGCACGCGTATATATACACTCAAACTCAATCTAGGGTATTACTAACCCTATCTCTACCGAGTCACGCCACAGAGCCCAGTAATTCTTAACCTAAGCTCTGATACCAACTGTAACGACCCGGATTTTTGGCGACTTTGGTTATCGACATAAACTCGATGTCGATAACCAAAACATCGAAAAATCCTGGTAATTAATGAAAGAAATTAGAGAGTGAGGATAGATAAGATAGAAACTTAGAATAGAAGAAGAAGAAGAAGAAGAACACAACATCAGAGTAACCCAAACCTCACAGCAGAACGAATAACATATAATATATAACATAACTTTGAAATATAACAGTTATGTATACAATAGCACTTATCAGAGTACAACATTTAAAACACAATGGAAATAAACTATAGCTATATGATCCAGAAGCCTCCTGCTCCAGCTCTTCAAGTATATCTGTAAATCCCGACTACTTGACTGCCCGTACACATTTAGGCACCCAAGAGTTTAGGGAAAACAAAACAAAATAAACTCTGGGTCAGTCATGGGACTGGTATGAGTAAAACAGTTTAAAGCAGTTTGAACAAGTAAATGATATCTCATAAGACCACGCCGTATAACGGAACGGGGTTTTCCCTTATGAGAATCCAAATTATCTTTATATCAAAAACCTTTTGATATTATAATAATGTCTATCAACCACAGTATAATAATCATCTAGCAGAAACGCTTTCATATCACGTTCTATATATATAGTATACAATCAAAACCGCAAGCATGTATTGGGTAATGGGTTTCCAACTATGACAAGGTATGGAACCACCTTTCGCTAGTGTACCTCTAGAGAGGAATACACTGGGTTCAACAAGAACATCTTGCAACCCGGCCACACATGACCGACCACTCATTTCGCTTGAGTGTATCGAATGTATATCACCAACGGTTGGGATCAGCAACCATTTCCCGAATGGGATAGCATCAATAATAGATTTTTAGAAATAAATAAAACTCTAGATAGGTGATTATACACCCTAATAGGTGCGACCTACATAGCCATGCTACCTGCCTGATTTCTGTCATTTACCGGATGTAAGGCTAGAAGCTACGCTTATCTTCACATCAGATTCACTTTAAATGCCACATCATCAAATCCATCCAATCACCGATTGACGTCCTCAACAATACATTATGTGTTAGCTAAAAGAAGTTTCCTTCTCCGCTTCCACTCTTGGTACGGTTGGAGAAATAAATGTACGTGCTCGTCTGGAAATACTCTGTCAGACATCCATCTTCATTCATTTAGAATGTCATATCGTCGTACCCACCAAATCACAAATTGATTTCCTCAAAAATACAACGGGTATACAGCTAAGAGAAACGAATTCCTCCGCCACCAACGTATATACGTTTGAAGGGATCAACTTACGCGATCCATTGGATATACTCTGTCAGACCTTCATCCATACAAGTTGTCCTAGGACTGGACAAACCGAAGGCACTATTCAGTATATCCATCTTAGTCACTGTTATCTAAGACTTATACAACAGCCCTTGCATTTTACTCCATCTTCAATTTATCTTTGGCATATATGATTCGCAATGCTTATGCCAATACAGAGTGGTTCTTTGGATAATAATCCAACCGGTCTCTCCATATTAACAATGTTAAAATGGTCAAACTTCGATAGTCTGTGAGTTAACTATCGAAGAAAAACAAGTGTGCAAACAACGATATTATTTCCAAGTGGAAATTATATCGGTCAATCATCATTTAACATTTATCTCTTTCGTTCATTAATTTACTTATCTCCTGTTTCCATATATTTTAAATTCTTATCTTCTATTTTCAGAAAACATTTCTGATTCTTATTTGGAAAACATCTCCAAACTTCTTCACGATCAAACCTTACCATTCCTTGGTTAAGAAGGAAGTCAATCAAGTTGGGGTATAATTACCTCTCAGACCTTAACTGAAACAACGTTTTAACATCGAAATCGTCAAAGTTTATCTTTTAATCTTTAACAACTTCCTTACATAACTCTCGTTTCGAATAAATCTCTATTTGATAATTCCTTCCTTCGAATAACTATATTCGATTATTTCTCTTACGAATAACTAGATTCGAAAACCTTTCTTCGAATAAACTATATTCGATTAACTCTATTGATTTAACTCAAATCGATTACTCTTTTGGACTGACCCTATTGGATTAACTCTATTTGGTTTAACTCTAATCGATTTACTCTTTTCACTTAACTCCTGTCGAATAAACTATATTCGATAACTCTACTCTCGAATACACTATATTCGATAACTCTACTTCGAATAAGTGATATTTGATAACTCTACTCGATTTACTCCATTTGAACAATTCTAACTGGATAACTCCAACTGGTTAACTCTAACTCTAACTGGTAAATTCTAACTGATTAACTCTAACTGATTAATTCTAACTGATTAACTTGACTTATTCAACTTAACTTGATTTAACTCTTATCGAATAAATTATATTCGATTTAACTCCATTCGCTTGACTCTAGATCGCAGCGATCACAATGGTTACACCTGACTCCCTCAGGAAACATCCAACCGCCTTAGGCTATTTACAGCCCTGCTAATTTCGCTAGCAGTCGTACAAGATGGCAACTTACCCTGAATACTATGTTTGACTAAATCTGTCTCAAATAACTATATTTGATTAACTCTAGTTCGTTTTAACTCTAATCGATTAATTCTAACTGATTAACACTAACTGGTTAACTCTACCTGGTTAACTCTAACTGGCTAACTCTAACCGATTAACTCGACTTGATTAACTCGACTTACTTAACCCAACTGGTAAACTCGACTTACTTAACCCAACTGGTTAACTCGACTTACTTAACCCAACTGGTAAACTCGACGTACTTAACTCAACTGGTTAACTCTACTGAACTGGTTAACTCTACTGGACTGGTTAACTCTACTGAACTGGTTAACTCTACTGAATTGGTTAACTCTACTGGACTGATTAAATCTACTGAACTGATTAACTCTACTGAACTGGTTAATCCTACTGGACTAGTTAACTCTACTGAACTGGTTAACCCTACTGAACTGGTTAACTCTACTGAACTGGTTAACCCTACTGAACAGGTTAACCCTACTGATTAACTCTTCTCGAATACTATATTCGACTAACTCCTTTTAACAACGTTTTATTCATTTGAAAAGATTTACTTTTAAATAACGGTTCTACACTTTAAAAATGATTCCCTTTTTATAACGATTTCCTCTTTATAATGGTTTCTGCTTTATAACGTTTTCCCTTTTTCATTCTATTTGTAAGTGGTTTACAAACATTCCCTTTTCAAATTTATTCTTGAAATATTCTAACTCCTTAAATTCTCTAAAAAATTCGCCATAACCTCATTTGTAACGGGAGCATCGGGAAAATCCCCAAACCCGCCACATAGGCCTTTCCATTCAAAAAGAAAATGGTTTGTAATTATTTCCTTTTTGCATATCTCCTATTTATAAATATTCCAATTTATAAACATTTCTTATTTATAAATATTCCACTTTATAAATATCTCTTATTTATAAATATTCCAATTTATAAATATTCTATTTTCAATATCACTTTGAAAATCCCTTTATCAACATTTTAGTATGTTATGGTATTCAATCATATCAAATCACGATGTTCAATATCGTCCAAGCACATATAATCGTCCACAGATTTTATATCACATCATATAACAATATATGAAAAACAATAAAATAACTGTTGAGGAATCCAATCGGATTCCTCCAACCAGTCTCCCTGCATCCACAGATGTTACACAATATGATTATCATCACTTTCAGTTCAATATAAATTATTCTGATAGCAGAATCAATATATAAATATTTAACGGTTTATATATATATATATAATTTCCAGTAACTGACTAGCAGTTCAATCAATCAACCAACACACAACAATCAATAGATGATTAACAGTTCTAAAAATACGTTATAAAAATATAACTGTTCACAATTGGTGAGTTTTACTCACTTTAGCAGTTCATCGTTAAAGAACGATAAACTGTTATTTGATTTGAATCAAACAGTTTATTTCGCCATAAATTCAAACTAGCTCCAATCCACTTCTAGTCAGCTTCATTGTTTTTCTCCCGTCCATACGATCCCAACGCAACTTACGGTTTGTGATTCTGACATCGTATGACGAAGATATTAATAATACAAGTTGGACAAACTTTTTAGATAGTTTTGATTTAAATAAAACTGGATTATTGGGCATCACCATCCTAATATTGGCACATCCGCGACTTTAAAAGCCCAGACAAATCATTCCTTCTCCTTCCCTTAATCAAACCGTAATCCCTTTCACCCCATTAACAACCGTTGACCCCCTTTTTGACCGATCGCTGCTCCTTCGTCGGCCAACAAAAACCACCGCCAACCCCTTCATTCCGTCCAGCTTCCAATTCCGATTCCACCCCTCCCATCCTCTCACGACTCGGTGTCTTCAATGGTTGCGTCGCACTGTACAGGGAGCGACGACTTTCGGTGCCAGATCCATTCAAACTCCACTCGCAAGTGCGGTTCCCCTCGCCGAACTCAAAAATACCATCCAAACTATGCCTCGACACTCCATGAACCCGCAAGTGCCAACCCTAGTTTACTGTTGCCATTTTGGAGCATCCAGAACTCGCGTCGCACCAATTGAAAACTACATAGGGATGAAGATCTTCTTGCCAATAGTTCAAAGGAACATCTATTTCGATTTGTAGATTTCGGGATGAATTTATTTTGAATTTCTTTTGTGTGAAACTTTTGCTGAGATCAAAGAAATCATGCGGCGCCTTTTGTTGTTGACCAAACAAGATAGAAATTAGGTTTAGGAGGAAGGTAAGGGTATTTATAGACAAATAAAATATCTGGATATTTTTTAGAAGGAATATTCCCGGTATATTCCCTTTTTGTTAATTCGCTTCGCCTTCTAAAAATCCGTGTGATCACACACGATACCCAAAAATCACGAAACTGGACATGTAGCTAGAGTTCGACATTATGGTCCCAACAAAACTAGTTTCGACGAATTCCGACTCCGTATGCTCACACAACGTATTTTCAAAGCTCTGAATGATGTATTTAAATATATAAATATATTTAAATATAATTAAATTTAATATAAATAAATTTATATTATCATATATATTCACCGAGGAATATCATACAGCTCCAGTATATTTATTTACTCACTATTCCGAGTCCAGATTGAATTGATATTCAATTTACATTGAAAAACCATTTTATAACGTATATAAAGCGTTACAAATTATAAAGGAATTTCACAGCGACTTTTCTAAAATTTTATTTGGACATACATCAAAATCTACACGACGAAATCCCGATTTTTCTCTTCCACTAGAAAGATATACTCCACCAGCTCCACACGTTTCTTGTTTCACAGAAATCCAGCTTAAAACGAATCATGTATATTCAGTTGAAGTTCAAATCGCCAAATAGCGAACTGCCACGCCATTTCAAGCTCGATTTTAATTATAATATAATTATACGTTCAAACTGTCGTCGATTTAATATATTCGTCAATATAATTCAACTCTAAGCTGAATTAAATCTAAGGGACGACCCCATTCACAGAATTTTGTTATTTCCAATGTTTTTGATTATTTCTGAATTAAATATATTATTTAATTTATTATTTTAATTAAATATTCACTATAATTTAATTAACAACGATTTAATTCCCTAAATCACTATTTATATAATTAAATAAATTAATTATAATACCTCTGACAATGCGGGTCATTACATGCGGAGGCATCTGCATAAACAGTATGCCTCTACCGTATTAGAGACAATATGTCCCTCTCGAAGAGGCGTCCGCATACCCATTTTCCCAGATTATTAGTCGTGGGTCACCCGAATCATAGGTAGCATATCAAAACATTTCTATCCCGAAGTGATAAATCATTTTGTAGTAATAATCACAAGTACTTTCAAATCATAGTACTTTCTCTTTCCAAATTATTTAAACATTATGGTTTAAGTCGTCGAAATCCTCTTCACTTACAAAACATCTTTTATAAACCATTTATCACTTCAAAATATTTCTTAGTACCTCGAAATTAAACTTTCATTTCATATTTGTTTATGAAATCATCTTTCACAATCATTCATTTGTATTCTCGTCCATAATTAAATGAGTCAAACTCTATCGCAAAATCAACGTCGTCACAAAAAGCGCTCCGAATAGGCTTATATCGACTAATTTAGCCAAAATGACTTAATGTAACGACCCATCTTTTTGCCCAATTCTCGCCGGTAATTAAACTAACTAAAACCGTTTACAAAGAACAATTGTTATGGGAACATATATATATTGAAAAAAATAACAGGACATTTCATTGCATAATACAATATTACATCAGAGTTATATAGAATATCAGAGATGACAACACATATATATATATATACACACACACATACACAGCGGAAGAAAGAAAAATAAACACTCAGCGGAAGAACCATATGACACAGCAGAAGCTTCGAACCCTAGCGTGGACTCCAACTCGGAAGCGCTCCAACTCTTGCTCCAATGATCTATAACTGTAAAACTAAACTACTAGCTGCCCGTGTAAAAATTAGTGGGCACTCAGAGTTTAGGAAGGAACGATAAACTCCAGGTCAGTCATGGGACTGGTATGAGAACATAAAAAAGTTGTTTTTAGGATTTATTTTAAAGTTGGAAAATTCACCGGACCCTGCCGCTAATGCGGAACGGTTTACTCCATGTGAATACCCGTATATATAAATCCGCGACGATTTTGGAAAAATGAAGCTATCATAAGCTCGTCCCACATCACACAATGCAAGTGCACACCAAATCGGCAAGTTTTATCTTATGATAACCAAACATGCTTTAATATGTAAAATCCTCTTCCAATACTTAATATATAGTGTGGAAAACCATTTCGCAAATAAATATATTAATCCTAGACGGCATAATACCCCATCCTATTATGTCACCATATACATATACATATACATATACATATACATATATATATATATATATATGTAAACCGAAACCGTGTGGTACGTATTGGAGATTTGGGTTTCCAACTTGATGATTCCATTGGAACATAAACGAAATGTAATCACGGGTTTTTCATCCAGACACAAACACCAATACAAATTGCGAGGTAGATCAACGGTTTTCGACCAGACATGGCCCCCCGAACATTCCCTATTCCATATGTCATAAGTGGTTTCCCACTGCTGCGGCGGTTATCATCAATTGATATATATATACACAACCTAACCACCAGTTTCTCATCATCCGGGGTGTGAGGTTTGTCGATGTCACGTCATACAAAAAGCGTCACTTAAATAAGCCACGCTTTGATCATCACTAGCTCATTTCACAACACGAGTATGCCACATTGATAATTCATGACCTATCACTGATTTCGATCAATGCATACCCTCTAACTACATATGACTTTAGAACCGAGGATAATATTTTGCCACAAATCTGATATATATTAATGGGAATCAGTGCTATGCGGTCAATTTCAATGTCAGACACACAATCCATACAAGTCCATTCTGGATCTAAACGGAACAAAATCCGAAAATCTCCAAATATACGTAGACATCATGCCACTTATAACCTCGTATCGAGTGTACATCCCGATAAAAGACATCAGCAATCAATCCAAATAATCTAGATATTTTCGGTCTTTATTTATTGATTCCAAATCTAGAATTGCTTCATAATGTTGTAATATTACTTTGAATGGTTTTCGAACATATACTCGATCCTGGTCTTTCCAAGTAATAAGCGTGTTTTAAAACAATAGTTATGGACCATACAGGATTTCCAATTCAAGTCTCCTTCCAATCATTATTGATTTATTTACAAATCAAGGTTGGATCTATTTCGGATTTTATTGATTCCGTTACCCTCTTAATTCATCTTTAAAGCAAAATCCCTTGATTCTTAGATTCGAACATACTTCTTCATAACTCTTTACTTATCGAGTCTTTATTTGGATTAAAATTCCATTTACGATAATCAAAACTAATTGATATTCAGACATGAATTTAAATAGAGCTTAGTCGACTTATATTGATATCGATTCACCAAACCATTACTTTTTGAGTTTCAAGCTCCAATATCTTAAGATAAGCAAATAATTCCATATATATATATATATATTTAATCACTTAGCATTCCAAATTATTTGACAAATTTTTCTTTTACACCTTTAAATAATAGTTCATGATTTGTAAATTTCAATCTAACTTATTTTTGAAAAAGATAACAATAATAACGTTTGCAAAATGGTACCAAAGTGTTGAGAATAGCTATTCAAATCGCATAGACTCAAAATCATTTGAAATTCAAATATTCCAAATACAAATCATTATAAAATAATAAAATAAGGTTTATCATAATTTTGAAATCATATTCCAATATTTTTAAATTCAAAAATGGTTTCCAAATAAAAATTTCAAATCTAGATTTTGAATATTTCGTCCGTTGGACCAGTCAGGGACGGTCAGGGAGAGAAGGAAACTTGTATTTTCCAAACTCAAGCCTAGACACCATCCTCTGTGTCGTCCTAGACGTCAAGTCTTTTATTATTATTTAAACATAAATTTAATTTCAAAACCATTTTCAATTTCCAAATCTTCTTTTAAATTAAATTTGATCTTAACATAAAATAATTTTTTATTAAACTTGTTCTAAATAGCCGTACAAACCAATACATGATTTAAATAATTTCAAATTAAAATTTCAAACTCACTTCAAAAATAACTTGATTGGAATTATTTCAAACCCTTTTCATCTTATACATTTGGATTTCCAAACAGTTTTTAAATTAAAAACCAAATTTCCAAAAATCTTAATCAGATGGAAGGAGGATTCAAATCGATCATCCGTATACATCCACAACTACAATGTGTGTGATTCATGAAATCATAATCATCCAAATAACCAACCATATACACTAGCATAAGTTCATCCAAATAAACACAACATTAAACAAGCATGTCAACAAAGCACAAGCGTTACGGTTAATAACACTTGTAAGTGTACTGTGTGTGTTCTAACTACATGCGCATCCATTCAGACATGCACACATCAAGCATTATTACCCAACAATTAATAATTCAAATAAACGATTAAATTAGATGTTCTCACCGATAAAGCTCCAAAATCTTCATTGTCCGAGTTTCCTATGCACAAACAATATTCCCGCTTTTCGTACAGCTTTCGATCCTTTTTCCATTAGCGGCTAGTGATCGCTGCTAATTTTATATTGATCTGAGTCAATGTTGACATTCGTTGTATATGTACATGTATCACGATTCCTATTTTATTATAAACTTATAATTAACTAAAATTACCGATACTTTACATCAATGCGCTCTATATTTTGATACGATTCTAACGGGCTCAACATCGAGTTAATCCGTTTAATAATGAGTGAGATATGAGTTATTATAGTTTTAAACTATCCAACTTAAAATTAAATAAATTAAATCATAACAAAATCCACTCGGCCCAAGGCCCAAATGCCTCAACTCAGCCCAGACCATGCTCTTCTCCTTCTCTCCTCCTTGCATCTTTTGTTTTGCTCCAGGAAACCATTAGCATGCACACGATGGTGCACATGCACACATCCAAAACCCGATATTTCTTCGATTCAAAACCATCGACCAAATCCTCTTCTCTCACTTGTCCCACTACACCTACTTGCCAGGACTCCAGCACCATGTTTCGTAACCCGCACCTGAGACCTGGAGCTTCAAAATGCACGCCTGCTCTCAATTACATCGACACAAACTCCGGCAGAACTCAAACAAAACTACTCCATATCGAAGCCCTCTCTTCACTCATTATCGTTCCACGCTCGGATTCACCAATCATCACTCCATCCTTCGTCAAACCCTAAACCTTGTTTCCAACATTTTCCATCATCGATACGAAATCGCTCCAATTTCACAAGAAAAATACTACATTCTTCGCTGATCTTAATGGTGCTGACGGTGCGATCTGATTCTATCTGAATTGGGAGATTTTGATTTTTGAGTGGGAGGACATGGTATATGTTATTCACTGTAAGTGGAGAAAGGAAAAATAGAGGATGAACAACAGGGAGTAAGCGACGTGAGGAACTAGAATTTGATAATACTGAAGTGTGAAGTAAAAATGGAGCTTATGCTCTCTTTATATAGGATGGTTTCATGGTTATTTTAGTAAATATATCAAGGACACATGTCTTTTACATGAGGCTTACTACATGCATGAATTCCACCTACATGGCCATTTGGCTACACCTTGAATCCTTCTCCATGCATGAGGACATATAAGAGGATACCTAGCCTTAATTTATTTATTTATATTAGCAACATAAGTTGTAATACTTATTAATGTAACCAATTTGCAACTCCTATAAGTGTAACTTCTTTAATACCTAAGGTTTAACAAAATATTTATAACTAACTAATATTTCAAATTTTTTATCTGTATTATTATTAAATATAAGATTTACCAAATTTATAAAGATGGTCTAAAATAAGTGCTTAACATTCCTTTATGTACATTACTTAAAATCTTACCTAATACCATATAAAATCTTCCAGATAAAATCTTAAATAACTTACTCCTTACCAAATTCGTATTAGATATATTAACATAAAAAATTAGATAATGTCAATACCTGTAAGTATTTGAAATATTCATAAAATCTTAAACATGGTTTTAAAAATAGGTTTTCTAAAATTTAATAAATCAAAAATAATTATCGAACATATATATAAGATCATCAAATTTAATTTTTATATTTAAATCTTATTAAATTCATTTTATAGAATAAAAATTTAATGTAAATTTAGTTAAAAAAATCTTAGGTTGTTACATTCATCCACCCTTAAGGCTTTTCGTCCTCGAAAAGGAGGGTCATAAAATTAAATCTTATTATAGAAACAAAATTACAAAACTTATCAACTAAAATTTCATACGATTAAATTTGTAAAACTTGTTTAACATAAAAACTTATATAACTTAAATCGTTATACCAGAAAAATTTATATATTTTTGGAGAGGTAAATTTAAAGATCAATTTAAAGAGATTTGAGTTTTAACTATAATTACAATTTCTTGTTACAAAACATTTGAGAACAATTTCTTTGAACTTGGAGTCCCATTTCATTCCCAAATCATTGACATACAACATTCTTTCATATAGAAAACTACACCGCACTTTTGGATTTCAACTAGGTTTGCTTTCAAAAAAAAAAAAACAACCCATACATTCTATACTGAAATCTATATGTTATAAGTTCGAGGAGTTCATTCACATGACAGGGCAACTGAGTATCACCCATCGTACGCAAATCAATCACTCTTCACAACTCAGTTTTAGCCACGGTTACTTGAACAAATCAAATCATTTCGTATCCCAAAGTTGTAAATCATTTTCCGAAATCTATAATTTACAATATCTTCAACTCATATATTTTCCAAATATTTCAAATCATCGGGATTCAAGTCGTCAAAATTTCTTTTATTTGAAAACCACTCTTATAACTATCCATCATATCCAAAGTATCTGGAAAAACATATTCGATAGCTTAGAAATAAAATTTCAGCTTTTAATTATGCACTTAGGTTCACATTTCAAAATAAATGATCTTATTCGGATTTACTAAGTAAAATATTTTAAGAATCATATTCAGCTTCATAAGTCTCAATTTAAAACATTTAGTTATTTACATAAGTTAATGTTCATATAACCATACCATTTTCCTTCAGTCAAATTTGATCGATACGATTTCTTAGACAACTTTCCAAATAAGCCCTTTATACATTCTATAGTTTTAAACAATCATTTACACTTAGTAAGTTCTTTTTACTTCCTTTGAATTCTAAATTGTTTCGAATATTTTCAAGATTTCTGAATAATTTCCATATCTTCAATAGTTGGATTTCATATTTTAGTTGTCATATACTCCTAGTTGAATAACACCCTTTTCTAAATCCACTTTAAAATCCAAAATATATATAACTTTTTCATTCTTGCTTTAAAAAGCTTTCCTTACTCCAGTCGAAAAATCTCTTTAACAATTTTTTTTGAAATACCATCACGCTTCCTCTGTGCACTCTGATTATGCATATACATATTCATGCTAGGGTTGTTTCAAATATTAATCTTAACCTTTCAGAACTCACTTCTTCAAATTTGATATATCCAATTTTCCTTGCCTTCTTACTATCTAAGGCCTATTTATTGAGGTTTGTTAACACAATTTCCTGGATAAATAAGTTATCTAGTTCGAACTAAATCTTGATGTCGTTTTACAAAAGGCACAAAGGGTTATACCTATATGAGACAAATCAAATTGAACGCGCTTAAATCAAGTAGAGATGTATAAATAAGGTTTCAATAAAAAAAATAGATACCAATGGTATGACAATTCGAGTTACGATACTTGACCAAATACATAAGACAAGGAGGTATGAATGATGCTACCCACTAACAAACAGTTCGAATTTAAACGTTGGAACTAACTTAAGTCAAGGTAGGAAAATTGAGCGCACTTGAGGTTTAATTATAAGTTATTTATTCTGGGAATACTCAGTTTTTCATTAATTTCCTCTTAAGTAAATCTACTTAAACTTCATTTTTCTTTACATTATAAGGGAGTATTCTTTAAATATTTTCCATTTGAACCACTCATACCGCTTCCTTCTCCCTATTTTGATGTTCATTACAATTTAAATCATCTTTTTAACATTTTCTTAACTTAAGTCAAAAATCATTTCAGATTCCTTAACGGGAGTTTTGATATTTTCTAAAATATATTTTCAAGTAAAATAGTTTAACTTGCATATTATCATTTACATTCATATCGATTTCAAATCCATTGCTTATATTGACTTATTTAACATTCCCCGAGAAGTATGATATCTTCTCTGGTTATAACTTATTAGGTCTCCATTTTGAAATACGGGTTGATATTTTAATATAATTTTCTTAATGAATTATCTCATTTTCCAAAATTCGCTTCCTAATCTTTATGTTAAATTTTACTTCTAGAATCCTATTTGGTTATTAAAAATAGTTTGATTAGCATTTATAAAAATTGTCCTTACATTAATTCCTTTAGTATTTCAACATATCGAAGCAGTTTAAGTATTCCTCGACTTCTTAACTGGAATCATATAGTCATCCCACTTTCAAAACTCGAAAATAAGTACTGATGGTGCCATAGTCATCATTGGAATCATCCTCGAGGGACTAGAGTGCGACTCTATATCTATTGCGTATATATAATATTTCGTACATACGTCGGCCCTGCATATATTCGAAATCTTCATATATACGATAGTCCAATCTTGACGTCGAATAAAATACTCAAAATTCCTTTCAAAATGATTATGTTCTTTAAAACAATTTACTTTTGTTTCAAAATAACAATTTTCAGAGTACGCTCTCTTGATCATAATATTCCAGAACCTCATTCTATGGTATTTCTAACCCTATCTCTAATGAGATATTATAACTCTGATGAGTCCAATCTTTCATCCAAAATATGTCATACCCCATAGCTTTGTATAACCAAAGCTCTGACACCAACTGTAACGACCCATCTTTTTGCCCGATTCTCGCCAGTAATTAAACCAACTAAAACAGTTCACAAAGACGAAATGTTATGGGCACATACATATATTTAACAAAATAATAGGACATTTCATTGCATAATACAATATTACATCAGAGTTACAAAAAATATCAAAGATTACAACATATATACATATACACAGCGGAAGAAAGAAAAATAAACTCTCAACAGAAGAACCATATGACACAGCAGAAGCTTCGAACCCTAGCGTGGACTCCAACTCGGAAGTGCTCCTACACTTGCTCCAACGATCTATAAATGTAAAACTAATCTACTCGCTGCCTGTGTAAAAATTAGTGGACACCCAGAGTTTAGGAAGGAACAATAAACTCCAGGTCAGTCATGGGACTGGTGTGAGAACATAAAATAGTTGTTTTTAGGATTTATTTTAAAGTTGGAAAATTCACCGGACCCTGCCGCTAATGCAGAACGGTTTACTCCATGTGAATGCCCGTGCATATAAATCTGCGATGACTTCTAGAAAATGAAGCTATCATAAGCTCGTCCTACATCACACAATGTAAGCGCACAACAAATGGGCGAGTTTTATCTTATGATAACCAAACATGCTTTCATATGTAAAATCCTCTTCCAACACTTAATATATAGTGTGGAAAACTATTTCGCAAATAAATCTATTAATCCTAGACCGCATAATACCCTATCCTATTATGTTGCCATATATATATATATATATATATATATATATATATATATATATATATATACACACACACACAAACCAAAACCGTGTGGCATGTATTGGAGATTTGGGTTTCAAACTTGATGATTCCTGGCACGAAAGATCAATCGGAACACAAACGAAATGTAATCACGGGTTTTTCATCCAGACGCAGACACCAATACAAATCACGACGTAGGTCAACAGTTTTCGACCAGACAAGGCCCCCCGAACATACCTTATTCCATAGGTCATAAGTGGGAAAACCACTACTGCAGCGGTTATCATCAATTCATATATATACACAACCTAACCACCGTTTTCTCATCATCCGGGGTATGAGGTTTTTCGATGTCATGTCATACACAAAGCTTTGCTTAAATAAGCCGTTCTTTGTTCATCACTAGCTTAGTTCATAACTCCAGTATGCCACATTGACAATTCACGACATATCACTGATTTCGATCAATGCATGCCCTCTAAGTACATATGACTTTAGAGTCGAGGATAATATTTTTCCACAAATCCGATATATATTAATGGGAATTAGTGCTATATGGTCAATTTCAATGTCAGTCACACAATCCATACAAGTCCATTCTGGATCCGAACGGAACATAATCCAAAAATCTCCAAATATACTCAGACCTCATGCCACTTATAACCTCGCATCGGGTGTACATCCCGATACAAGACATCAGCAATCAATCCAAATAATTTGGATATTTTCGGTCTTCATTTATTGATTCCAAGTCTTGAATTGCTTCATAACATCGTAATATTACTTGGAAAGGTTTTCGAACATATATTCGATCCCGATCTTTCCAAGTAATAAGCGTGTTTTAAAATAATAGTTACGGACCATACAGGATTTCCAATTCAAGTCCCCTTCCAATCGTTATTGATTTATTTACAAATCAAGGTTGGATGTATTTCGGATTTTACAGATTCCGTTACCCTCTTAATTCTTCTTTAAAGCAAAATCCCTTGAATCTTAGATTTGAACATACTTCTTCATAATTCTTTACTTATCAAGTCTTTGTTTGGATTAAAATTCCATTTACGATAATCAAAACTAATTGATATCTAAACATGAATTTAAATAGAGATTTGTCGACTTATATTGATATCGATTCGCCAAACCATTTCTTTATGAGTTTCAACCTCCAATAGCTTAAGATATGCAAATAATTCCATATATATATATATATATATATATATATATATATATTTAATCACTTAGCATTCCAAATTATTTGACAAAATTTTCTTTTACACCTTTAAATAATAGTTCATAATTTGTAAATTTCAAAATAACTTATTTTTGAAAAAGATAATAATAATAACGTTTCGAAAAATGGTACCAAAGTGTTGGGAATAGCTATTCAAATCGCATAGACTCAAAATCATTTGAAATTCAAATATTCCAAATAAAAATCATTTTAAAATAATAAAATAAGGTTTATCATAATTTTGAAATCATATTCCAAAAATTTTAAATAAAAAATGGTTTTCAAATAAAAATTTCAAATTTAGATTTTGAATATTTCTTCCGTCGAACCAGTTAGGGACGGCCACGGAGAGCAGGAAACTTGTGTTTTCCAAACTCAAGCCTAGACACCATCCTCTCTGTCGTCCTAGATGTAAAGTCTTTTATTATAATATAAACATAAATTTAATTTCAAAACCATGTTCAATTTCCAAATCTTCTTTTAAATTAAATTTGATCTTAACATAAAATAAATTTTTATAAAACTTGTTCCGAATAGCCGTACAAACCAATACATGATTTAAATCATTTCAAATTAAAATTTCAAACTCACTTCAAAAATAAATTGATTGGAATTATTTCAAACCCTTTTCATCTTATACATTTGGATTTCTAAATAGTTTTTAAATTAAAAACCAAATTTCCAAAAATCTTAATCAAATGGACGGAGGATTCAAATCGATCATCTGTATACATCCACAACTACAATGTGTGTGATTCATGCAATCATAATCATCAAAATAACGAACCATATACACTAGCATGAGTCCGTCCAAATAAGCACAACATTAAACAAGCATGTCAACTGAGCATAAGCGTTATGGTTAATAACACTTGTAAGTGTACTGTGTGTGTTATAACTACATGCACATCCATTCACACATGCACACATCAAGCATTATTACCCAACAATTACTAATATAAATAAACGATTAAATCAGATGTTCTCACCGACAAAGCTCTAAAATATTCATTGTCCGAGTTTCCTATGCACAAACAATGTTCCCGCCTTTCGTAAAGCTTTCGATCCATTTTCCATTAGCGGCTAGTGATCTCTGCTAATTTTATAATGATCTGAGTTAATGCTGCTATTCATCGTATATGTACACATATCAAGATTCTTATTTTATTATAAACTTATACTTAACTAAAATTACCGATACATTACATCAATGCGCTCTATATTTCGATACGATTCTAACGGGCTCAACATCGAGTTAATCCGTTTAATAATGAGTGAGATATGAGTTATTATAGTTTTAAACTATCCAACTTAAAATTAAATAAATTAAATCGTACCAAAATCCACTGACCCCAAGGCCCAAATGCCTCAATTCAGCCCAGATCGTGCTCTTTTCCTTCTCTCCTCCTTGTATCTTCTATTTTGCTCTAGGAAATCATTAGCATGCACACGATAGTGCACACGCACACATCCAAAACCTGACATTTCTTCGATTCAAAACCATTGACCAACTCCTCTTCTCTCCCTTGTCTGACTGCACCTATTTGCCATGACTCTAGCACCATGTTTCGAGACCCGCACCCGAGACCTGGAGCTTCAAAACGCACGCCTGCTCTCAATTACATCGACATAAATTCTGATAGAACTCCACCAAACTACTCCATATCGAAGCTTTCTCTTCACTCATCATCGCTGCATGCTCGGATTCGCCAATCGTCGCTCCATCCTTCGTCAAACCCTAAACCTAGTTTCCAACATTTTCCATCATCGACACGAAATCGCTCCAATTTCACATGAAAAATACTATGTTCTTCGCTGATCTTAACGGTGCTGACGGCGCGATTTGATTCTCTCTGGATTAGGATATTTTGATTTTTGAGTGGGAGGACATGGTTTATGTTTTTTACTGTAAGTGGAGAAAGGAAAAATAGAGGATGAACAATAGGGAGTAAGCGACGTGAGGAACCAGAATTTGATAATACTGAAGTGTGAAGTAAAAAATGGAGCTTATGCTCTCTTTATATACGATGGTTTCAAAGTTATTTTAGTCAATTTGTCAAGGACTCATGTCTTTTACATGAGGCTTACTACATGCATAAATTCCACCTACATGGCCATTTGGCTACACCTTGAATCCTTCTCCATACATGAGGACATGTAAGAGGACAACTAGCCTAAATTTATTTATTTATATTAGCAACATATGTTGTAACACTTATTAATGTGACCAATTTGAAACTCCTATAAGTGTAACTTCTTTATTACTTAAGATTTAGCAAAATATTTATAACTAACTAATATTTCAAAATTCTTATCTGTAATATTATTAAATATAAGATTTACCAAATTTATAAAGATGGTTTAAAATAAGTTCTAAACATTCCTTATAACATTTTACAAACATTACTTAAAATCTTACCTAATACCATATAAAATCTTTTAGATAAAATCTTAAATAACTTACTCCTTACCAAATTCGTATTAGATATATTAACATAAAAAATTAAATAATGTCACTACCTGTAAGTATTTGAAATTAAATAATGTCACTACCTGTAAGGAATTTTTATAGTGGTTCGATTCAATATGAATCCGCGTCCACTTTTAGTCAATTCTTATTATGATATTCGAGCTTACAACATATGAATTTTCCCTCATTACATTCATCTCTTTCTTTTACTCTCTTTTCACTCTTTTTATAATCTAATTTCGCTTGATTTTGGCGAAGAAAATGTAGAGATCTTTTAGCTTTGTGATGAATCTTCAATCACTTGTACGCTTTGATCCATTTCCATGATCTTCATAGATTTCATATTGACTTCGCATTCAATCTAGACTTCGGAGAGGATTAGAAAAGATAAGGGACCGTTTGAATGGTGTTTGAGATATTTATCATGTAACTTGAATGAGAACCCATGCACTTAGATTCACTTGGAGAGAGCTTTAATGATCATTGACTCGGATTTGACTTTCATGAAGTTAAAAAGGTGTTTTTGAATCCATAGAAGCCATTAGAGAAGTTGTAAGTGAGTTTTGAATTTGGTGGAGTCTCTTCCTTAGAGTGAATTTTTTTCCTCCTCCACTCAAATGAATTATGAGGGTACTTATAGGTGTTTTTAGCCCAGGTGGCAGTTCTGTAATTATGCAGAAAAATGCCATGACTCATCTCCCCATGACTCCATTTCGCCATGACTCATGTCGCCATGGTGAAATGCAGCATAACTTTCAGTGGCACTTTGGTAAATAGGGTATATAGTTGGATTCATTGTGGCATGCTTTTATCATGCGACATGAATAACTAGTGAGCTGCTTGTGACATGATCTCTTTTGCTGGGATGCGACATTACATAAAATGTGATCCGCGACATAACTTGGATACACAAATTTCAATATACAAGGGAGCGACATGCTTTATCATGATGCAAAAAGGTACAGCTAGTTCTTTTCACTTTACACCTGTTGCCCCACTGTTATACACGTGCAAGCCTTATGACTTGGATGGACTGAAGGACATTTAGCATATCGTATAAGCAGTTAGACTACATATTGTATGGATGAGTTAAGCTCCAACATGCATTCTATAATCAGCTAATTCATGCCACAACCGACATGGCTCCTTATGTCGACAAAAGACATGATCAAAAGAGGTGACAACTCACGGCATAAATGACGTGCAACATGAGGTACAACGCTTCACCACATGCAGTATAACTTGCTCAAATATAAGTGACGTGGCTCAAAAGTCCTGTACGCCATGACTTATCCTCTCAACGACATGCTTTCTTCATATTGTACATGACATGGCGACAGTACTGAAACGCCATGACTAGAACGTCATGAATTCAAGCATACATGCCACGTATTTATATGAAATGTCCTGAGCCATTCATTATTCTGTTGCAATCGATGTAATGCCTTTCTTCTTTATAGCAGGGAACTACATTCTTTATGGTGTAAAGGATATGGTGCTAGCTGCATGAACAAACACGGATCTATTGTAAATACGGGTGTATACACGACATGGGTCCTCTATAACGGAATGCGACATGAATTACATGTTGTGCAAACTTCTCATTCATGGTCATGCATTGCCACTTTAGTTGGCAAGGATCCAATGCCATGAAAATAGTTAGTTGTGTACAGCTCATAACCACCGCTTCACAGCTGTCATTTGCTGAGTTGCGCCTTGGTTATTCACTTTATCCAACAACTTGCTGGTCTAATGTCGTGACTTTGCAAACACATGAGGTGGATATGGCATGCGGCATGAAGCGTTTGTGGTATGAACGTCATGGTGCATGCGATATGAATGAAGCGACACGACATGACTTCATTCAACAATGTCTTGACGGCTTGCTTTCAAGTAGCGGTAAACGGCTTGACTCCATGTCACGCTGATGGTATTGCACCAGGTCGTGTGAACGACTTTGAGTCATGTCGCCAAGATGTGTTTGGCGAAACCGCCTGGTCCATTGTGCATTACGTTGCTGTCGTATTCTTTTTGAACCGTGTTGAACAAATGGTGTTTACACTTGCCCCTCGAAGCTTGTATTTTTCGTTTGTGAGAAATGCGGGCTTCGAAATGAACCCAATTCGCGTTGAGATTTTGTCGTAGCTTTTTGTTTGCTATGGCGAATCATGCTTTGAATTCACATGCTTTGCATCACTTATTCTGTAATCAAACAAGTAATTGCACAATTTTGGACTTTATACTTCACTATCGTTCATCCATATCGATAGTGGATTAGTTAATCATTAAAAGACGAGATATAACGAATTATATTTTTAATTGAATAAAGTGTCTACATAGAATTATTCTACTCAGCGGTTCCTAACTCACTGAATACTGCTTGTACAAATACGATATTCAAATTCGAATTCGCGTTAACGCTTGAAATCAATTAATCGACTATGTCGACTGTGGATTCCAAACATTATCGCTCTATAACTTGTTTGATGGTGTACAATATTCCTTATTTGAGAAATATGTATTTGTGATTTATTCTCTGCTTCTTTTTGGAGAAGTCTTTGATTATTGGTGCCCTGGTTTAGGAGGGCATTGTTAGCATTCATTATGCGAAGAATTTCACTACTCAATGTTTGTTTGTCATGCTAATCAGCTTTGGCATTGAAGATTCCGTTGGATGCCCCATGTTTTAGTGAGGTCCTTTTAATCCAACGTCTTGATTTCTCCTTGCGATTGAATCAACATGATGGATTTCATTGAACGTTGTTGATTTCTCCTACGGAGAAGTCTCTTTCTCAATGGAAAGGGATTTTTGGTTGTTGCATCGTTTCGCAGTGCGAACTCCTGTGAGGTTAGGGTTAAGGATGCATCGCTCCGTGCTTACGAACTCCCACGCTTCGGCTTGCTTTAGCAAGCTCCCGCGCTTCGTTTCGCGCCTACGGATTCCCGCGAACCATTGGGTTAAGGCTGCATCGTCCGCGCTTACGAACTCCCATGCTAGGTCTTGCTTTAGCAAGGTCCTGCTCTTCGTTTTGCACCTACGGATTCCCACGAACCATTGGGTTAAGGCTGCATCGCTCCGCGCTTACGAACTCCCATGCTTCATCTTGCTTTAGCAAGCTCCCGCGCTTCGTTTCGCGCCTACGGATTCCCGTAACCTTAGGGGGATGAGGTTTTGGATCCGTGACAGCTTGTTGCTCTTTTCGCCGTTTGATTCATTGGGACTTCCTTGATCAACCGTTGAGTTGGTATTATTGGAGTTGCCTTATTTCGTCGGAATTTGAGGAAGTAAACGCCTACGGAATAGCCTGCAATGAAAAAATCGTCTTTTAGCAAAAAAATTATATATATTTTGCAAGTCAGAGATTTACACAAGAAGGCAACATTTCATTCATAGTACTTTTGTTCCGTACAATGCATGTAAACCATTATAGACTTTTTACAAGAAAGTAAAACATAGTAAAGAGTAAAGTAATGCAAAGGGGCGATAATGATCGCTTATTCTGAGCCATAAATATTAGATCATCATCAACGGTTGTCAGTTGATTATCAGCCTTGTGATGATCTGAGCAGAAGCTACATTGCTTGGACTGACTGATCATTTGATGCCCCTTGCCCTTGTGGAGTTGCAGAAGGATTTGCATCCTGGGAGTTCTTCACAAATTGTTGCAGACGGTTCTTCCTAATCAACTTTTCAAGTAATGATTTCAGGTGCCTGCATTCATTGGTGATGTGGCCGGCTGATTATGATATCGATAGAACTTCCCGGATTTAGTTAGATGTTTATTCATTATTATTGGCCGAGGCTCTGGGTAATCTTCTGTGTCCTTTGTGGCAAGGTAGATGTTCTCAACAGTGTCATTCAGAGGAGTTAACTCAGACGAGTCAAGAAGGTGAAACTTTTTATTAGCTTTGCTGTCATTCCTGTCATTTGCTCGCTTTTGCCTTTGAATACTCTTTTGATCGCACTAAGTAGCAGCATTTTTGGGAGCCTCAAGAAGTTTGTTACCACCGATGATCTGAAGAGGTATAGGATTGTCGTCCACTCTCATGTACTCCAAAACCTTCTTATTGAACCTGTCAAGTGTAGTCGATTCCTTCATTTTTATCCATCTTCTGAACTCCCTCCTCTCATCTATGGCGCTGAGTATAGACATGAGGATTATGCGAGGTTTCGCATTCCTTACTCCAGACAAAGCAACATTGAATCGACTGAGGAAGGCTTTGACAGTTTCCCCTGGATTTTGTTTCATTGCTGAAAGCGTTATAGCATCCTTGGCTTTGGTAGCATACAAGCGGAACTGCTCCTTAAACTTTTTGGTCAGGTCAGAGAATCGATCAATGGATTTGGGTGGCAGCTTTGTGAACCATAGTGATGCGGCACCTTCTAAGTAGAGAGGAAAGTACGTGCATCTCATCTCATCGGTCGCCTTAGCTGCACTCTTATGCCATTCATATATGAATAGGAAGTAGTTTGAATCAACGAGACCGTTGTACGGAGGCAAAGTAGGAGGATTGAACTTCTTCGGACATTATGCTTCAAGGATTCTTTCGGTGAATGGAGTCCTATCGGGAGAGAAGTCCCATTCTCTTTCGTCGTCCTCGCTAGCTTGATTCTTTTTCATGGCTCATTCTATCATGTCCGAAATGTATTCATCGGTGTTATGGAGCTCTATGAACCTGAGCTCTTTACCAAATGTTCGCCTAGGTATTCGACCTCGATTAGTGAGTTTTGGCTCTTTACCTTCTCGACATGGAGGTACCCCCATGACAGGATTGATTACCTTTCAAGCATTCGCTTCAGAATGGTCCTTAGCTTTTTATCACAAATTCTCGATGTTAGCTTCGTCCCTGTCACTTGCCCAATCATAATATTCTTCCATATTGTCGTTGCGGTTATGATCGGAAGCGGGCAATTTATCATTCTCTTCGAGATCTACATGCACTTTCGGAGGGGCTGGATTTGATCGAACATTAAGAATGGTGTCGAGTTTTTCCATCATCATTTTGGTATAGGTATCCATTCGGTTTTTGACATTGGCAATAGCGATTTTTAATTCATTTCTGGTCACACCAGCTCAGCTTTCTGAATTTTCGCCAACTTTGAAACGGTTATTAAGCGATGTTTCTTCTTTAGCTACATTATCGGCTTCTACTACGGTTTTGCTAGTGGTCTTCTTAGATTTGGCCATAATTTGGGAGAAGGATTCAGTTTAGAACTTTAATGCGAGTCTCTTAACCTTGTGAGAGTGTGAGAAAAGTTAGGAGATGTGAACACGGCCCCACGGTGGGCGCCAAATGTTTGCTCCAAATTTGGGATCAAACACCAAAGGTGTAAAAGTCACACTTCATCGATTCGATAAGAATATGGAACTGCGTAATCACAAAACAAACGGATAGAAACAAGTAAGAACACAAAGGAATTTTTATAGTGGTTTGATTCAATATGAATCTACGTCCACTTTTAGTAAATTCTTATTATGATATTCGAGCTTACAACATATGAATTTTCCCCCATTACATTCATCTCTTTCTTTTACTCTCTTCTCACCCTTTTTATAATCTAATTTCGCTTGATTTTGGCGAAGAAAATGTAGAGAACTTTTAGCTTTGTGATGAATCTTCAATCACTTGTACGCTTTGATCCTTTTCCATGATCTTCATAGATTCCATATTGACTTCGCATTCAATCTAGACTTCGGAGAGGATTAGAAAAGATAAGAGACCATTTGAATGGTGTTTGAGAGATTTATCATGTAACTTAAATGAGAACCCACGCGCTTAGATTCACTTGGAGAGAGCTTTTATGATCATTGACTCGTATTTGACTTTCATGAAGTTAAAAAAGTGTTGTTGAATCCATAGAAGACATTAGAGAAGTTGTAAGTGAGTTTTGAATTTGGTGGAGTCTCCTCCTTAGAGTGCATTTTTTCCTCCTCCACTCAAATGAATTATGAGGGGGTATTTATATGTATTTTTAGTCCGGGTGGCAATTCTGTAATTATGCAGAAAAATGCCATGACTCATCTCGCCATGACTCCATTTCGCCGTGAATCCATATTGCCATGACTCATGTCGCCATGATGAAATGCGGCATAACTTTCAGTGGCACTTTGGTAAATAGGGTATATAGTTGGATTCATTGTGGCATGCTTTTATCATGCGACACGAATAACTAGTGAGCTGCTTGCGACATGATATCTTTTGCTAGGATGCGACATTACATAAAATGTGATCTGCGACATAACTCGGATATGCAGTTTTCAATATACAAGGGAGCGACATGCTATATCATGATGCAAAAACATACAACTAGTTCTTTTCACTTTACAGTTGTTGCCTCACTGTTATACACGTGCAAGCCTTATGACTTGGATAGACTCAAGGACAATCAACGTATCGTATAAGCAATTCAACTACATGCTGTATGGATGAGTTAAGATCCAACATGCATTCTAGAATTAGCTAATTCATGCCACAACCGACATGGATCCTTATGTTGACAAACGACATGATCGAAAAAGGGGACAACTCACGACATAAATGATGTGCAACATGAGGTATAGCGGTTCACCACATGCAGTATAACTTGCTCGAATATAAGTGACGCGGCTCAAAAATCCTGCACACCATGACTTATCCTCTCAATGACATGCTTTCTTCATATTGTACACGACATGGCGACGGTACTGAAACGCCATGACCATAACGTCATGAATTCAAGCATACATGCCACGTATTGATATGAAATGTCCTCAGCCATTCATTATTCTGTTGCCATCAACGTAATGCCTTTCTTCTTTATAGCAGGGAACTACATTCTTTATGGTGTAAAGGATATGGTGCTAGCGGCATGAACAGACACGGATCTGTTGTAAATACGGGTGTATACACGACATGGGTACTCTGTAACGAAATGCGACATGAATTACATGCTGTGCAAACTTCTCATTCATGGTCATGCATTGCCACTTTAGTTGGCAAGGATCCAATGCCATGAAAATGGTTAGCTGTGTACAACTCATAACCCCTGCTTCATAGCTGTCATTTGCTGAGTTGCGCCTTGGTTATTCACTTGATCCAACGACTGGCTGGTCTAATGTCGTGACTTTACAAACGACATGAAGTGGATATGGCATACGACATGAAGCGTTTGTGGTATGAACGTCATGGTGCATGCGATATGAATGAAGCGACACGACATGACTTCATTCAATGATGTTTTGACGGCTTGCTTTCAAGTCGCGGTGAACGGCTTGACTCCATGTCACGCTGATGGTCTTGCACCAGGTCGTGTGAACGACTTTGAGTCATGTCGCCAAGATGTGTTTGGCAAAACCGCCTGGTCCATTGTGCATTACGTCACTGTCGTATTCTTTCTGAACCGTGTTGAATAAACGGTGTTACCATCAAATTAAAGTGGTGACATACATTCGCAACATGGCTAACACGGTGAGCATGAGCATGTGTAATTTCAAGAACATTTCAAGCCTTCGAATTTCCTATCAATTATAGGGGTGACATACATTCGCAACAAGGCTAACACGGTGCATGCCACAACGACACGGCAAATGAATAGAACAAAAGTTCGGCATACGTACAGAACACATCAACAAGGAAGTGAACAAAGCACGAATGGACATGACCAAGAAGGGCAAGACAGTAAACAAACCTAAGCATCAAGACCACGCCATAACGAAGTAGTGATAATAGTCATCATACCAAGTGCTACAGTTTAACTATATTTCGGACGAAATAATGCACCAACTATCCCAAAATTCAGCTAATATATTCTTATATTATATTGAAATCAGATTACTTGAACTGAAATTAATCGTACGAAGACTTACAATTTAGAGCAGTGACGGAAATAGGCACAGACTGAGACGTGGGCTACAGTAGTGCTGAGAAGATGGCACGGCCTGACTACTTAGTGATGGTCCAGCAGCCACTGTTCTCAACGGCATCGGTCTCGACTGGGTTCTACTGCTGCTTTGCACTTTCCGGGATTGGTTTTGACTACAGGTGGTAGTCTTCGATGCCGACTGTCATAGGTGGATGCAGTTTAATAGCAGCGAGGGAGGAGTTGGCTCAAAGAGGAGGCGATGGAACCCTAAAGCTTGGGTGCTCGCGGTAGAGGATCGGTTGTGGTTATGGTTTAGGGGATTGATTTTCGTGGAGGTCATCCTAGGGATTTGAGGGAATTTTGATTTAAGGAAACTAATTTGGAAATGAGGATATGTAAATTCTTTCTGCCATTTTCGAATTTGAGGCCATTTAGGTTCAGCTGGAACAAGATTAATATGAGGAAAATAATAAAACGAAAAGAAGGGGATCAGGGGAAATAAAGAAACCAAGGACACGATTTCAAAATGAAGGACGCGTGTAAAATACAAGGGGAACGTATTAAAAATTTCAGAACGAACGGATAAGTGTCAAAATAATATAAACAAATAATTTAAAATAAAAGAGTATATGCAATATAAACAAGTAACTTCTAAGTACATACCATTTGAAATAAAGTATATTCCATTTTTAAATACCAAATTAAGTATATTTTAAATCAAAATTCAAAATAAATTTATTTGAACTTGATTACGCTTCTCAAATTAATTCGGAAAGCCAAGTTAAAATTTTCAAACCACATACCAAAGTAGTTTAAAATATCATTTAAAATTTAACGAACAACTCGTAATGAATTTATAACTTTCAAATAAAATAATAAATTTTAAAATACTTCTACTACCGTTGAATTTAACAAGACGACTAAAAATTCACATATTAAATTTTAAATTTACACTCAAAAAAATCAACCCAAAAATCAATTTAAATAGGCTAAAATTCAAAATTATAAACAAATATAATTTCTATAATATCAATTCCAAATAAACTGCATATTTTAATTACTGAAAAATCTAGTTCATTACAATCTCCCCCCCCCCCAAGGCTTTTCGTCCCCGAAAAGGAGAAGTTAAAATCATAAAACAAAATATGAAATAATTTCTCCGAGTTACCATCCCATTTTATTTCAAATCATTCAAAATACTACATTTCCCTTTCATATAGAATTATACTCGCTTTAGGATTTTTTTTATAAAAATAAAAAACCAAAAATCACCTCGAAATTTCAAATATTTTACGATAGACGACATAAACATTTATGTCCCAAGTCAAGAGGTTTTTCCCAGTGACAAGGCCATGAGGCACGACCTACGAATGTATCGATTTCAATAATGATGTATCTCCGGACCCAAAAGTAGACCATCACCAATCAAGGTCTTACACCCACATTGTACCTTTCTTTATTCATTGGTTGCTCGAATCATAGCGATAAATCATTTTATTTCGTATTCCTAAGTTATAAATCATTTCCCAATCATAATTTCAAATACTTTCGAATAGTATTGTTATCGTTTTTTTCAAATCTTTTCAAAATCTCGGAATTCAAGTCGTCGAATTTCTATGTTTACAAAACACTTTACAAACTATTTCAATATATAAGCCATATCTAGTGTCATACCAGTAAATTCAAATCATTTTTGAAATATACTTGACATAATATTTCCTACGATTACACATCAAAAAATATTTCCAAGAGATTTACAAAGTCGTATAGCTTTCCTTTTCAAATTTCCCTTCCAAAACCCTTCACACAAAATAATATAGAATTTTTTTTTTGATTTCAAATATCTAACTTTTGTTTGGAAAGGTCTCATTATTCAAAATATTCACAAAGTCTCTTGAAACAGTTATACTTGAAAATGTTTCATGCTTCCACTACGCTACTCTGATTTAGTATATACATATTTCAAACTAGTTTCTTTTTCCCCAAATATTATTTCTAAATATTAGAAATCGATTCCACCATTTTTTTGAAAACTACATTCTCAAATAAATATTTATTCTTCTTTAAATTTCCTACTTGTCCGTAAATTGGTCGATGCAAGGCAAAGGTTACAAGGATTCGGGAAAAGAGAATCGGACAGTCCTAAGAATTCAAGTATGCATATCGAACAACAAAAGTTAAGGAGGGACAACGGAAAAAGAAACACATCCACGAGTGTAGGAATAGAACTATATTTCAACAGTCATTATTATTCAAATCTTATCTCAATGATTTCAAATTTTATCTCAATTCAGTTTCAAGTTCAAATTATACTTTACTCGTTTATTTCGCTTATCACACAAGTCCACAATAATTTATCATTCGCAAAATCAATCTATACTTTACAAACAACGAAGATGTATTTTATTCAGATTCGCTTATCTATTCCAATTCGTATCAATTCATCAAAACATTTTATTAAAATTTCAAAACATTTTCGAATGCTTATCTATACGGTTTCAAGTATTTCTCAAAGTTTAAATCGAAACCATATAGTCATCCCATTTTCGAAACTCGAAAATAATTACTGATGATGCTGCAGTCATCAATAAAACCATCTTCAAGCTACTAGAATGTGATTCTATATCTGTCTAGTACATATTGGACTTCATATATACGTTAATCAAACGTATATGCAAAATCCGTACATATAAATAGTCCAATCTCGACATCAACAAAATACTTAAAACTCTTATCGTAAGTTATATTTCAAATTAATTCCGCTTTTCAAAACAATTTATTAAATTTCAAAATAATTTATATTTTCAAAATACGCTCTCTCAACAATTATTCTTGTGTCGATTCCACTCATTCTAGAGTATTGCTACTCTATCTCTAATGAGTCTTTAAAGCCGATAAGCTAAGCTTTGTCAAACCAAAGCTCTGATAACACGTTGTAACGACTTGCCTTTTTGACCTCTCCAAGTCGGTATTTAAACCAACTCGGAACGTTCAAAATGACAGATAGTTATTTTAGCTTATGGGGTTTAACAAAATTACACACACAAAATCACATGACGGAAGGCGATAGTATCACATACAAATTAAATATTATATACCAAAATTATCAGAGTTTTACAAAATAAATTTTCTTATATACAACGGAAGATCCAAAATATATACATAGATTTTAAGAAAATAAAGTTAACTATTTATCGGGCCTTGCGAGCGCATAAGCATCTTGCGTCTTCGTGTTTCTCACCAGTTTACGAGCTAAACTTTAAAATCAGCAATACTCATATCTAACCCTAGCGTTCCATGCAAAACATAAAACACTCAAGTCAGGATTAATCATAGTTCAAGTAAAATAATTTTAATAAAGTTTGAATATAATAATTATTCGTAACATCAAATATCTTATGCTAAATGAATAGCTGCATAATATCTGATCCTTATCAATGTGCAGTGAAGTTCATAGGGTGTGCGCAAATATATATCAAATGGGTAGCACAATTCCAAACAAGACAGAAAATTGAAATGTAGCATGGCAGTGTAAAATCTCAAGGCAAAGTAATCTGTGCTCCGACTAGACAAAGCAAGGTGAGTATGCTCTCCAGGTTGAACTTATACAAGTACAATACATCTACCATGTTTGCATGCTATAGAATACAAGCCAAACATACAAGGCTGCATTTAAGTTATGGATAAAAGGAGGTGGTTATGCAAACATTAAGCATTTAAAAATGGCACAATTCAATTTTAAGTACATGGCATCAAAAATGCCTCGTATGGACTTGTACGGCAGTTTGCATGAGGAAAAATAAAGTATCCAAGATGTAAAACATAATGGTGACATGGGGTATGGGTTAACAACTGGGCTAAGTACATGTTGCAAAGTATATGAGGCAACTACTAATCAGACTATTATTGTGTACACTACATATAAACATGCATTCACATGCAGTTTGTCCGTATGGTGAAAAATATGCTTTAGGTTTTTATTTATTTATTAACACATTTATGTTTCGGAACAACATATATGGTGCTACACTAAATTTATCAAATCAAACTAACCTACTATCAAAGCTAGATTGCTTATAACTAAACATGTACATGCAGCAAAGATGCCAATCAAACAAAAATAAAATAAAATGCCATAGACATATATGGCAACAATTTGAAGCAACAAATAAAAAAAAACTATGCATATTCTTTTCTCTTTTCATCACAGCATGTAGGGTGTGTATTTTAAGATGGACTGTGTATGTGGCGTTCATTCCATGGTGCATGTAATTGTGTACATGTGTAGTGAAGTACATGAGCATGTGTAATTTCAAGAACATTTCAAGCCTTCGAATTTCCTGTCAATTAAAGAGGTTATATACATTCACAACAAGGCCAACATGGTGCATGCCACAACGACACAACAAATGAATAGAACAAAAGGTCGGCATAAAGACAGAACACGTTAATAAGGAAGTGAACAAAGCACGAATGGACATGATCAAGAAGGGAAAGACCGTAACCAAACCCAAGCATCAAGACCGCGCCATAATGAAGCAGTGATAATAGTCATCATACCAAGTGCTCCAGTTTAACTATATTTCGGACGAAATCATACACCAGTAGTCCCAAATTCAGCTAACATATTCTTATATTGTATTGAAATTGGATTACTTGAACTGCAATTAATCGTAAGAAGACTTACAATTTAGAGCAGTGGCGGAAAAAGGTGTAGACTAAAACGTGCGCTATGGTGGTGTTGAGAAGATGGCGTGGCCTAGCTGTTAGAGATATGCCCTAGAGGCAATTCATTTGATGAGGTTGATAACACTGTTGATGCTATTATTTTATTTGGAATAAAATATTATTCTATTATATTGTATTTACTGCGTAATATAAATAATAATATAATAGAAGTCCTTAGAATAATAATACGGAATTATATAGTTCGAGTAAGACTGAATTTGAGATTATATAATTATTAAGTATTATAATTCTTAAATGCCCCTAGTCGAGTTTTATTGTGTATATAGGACAACAATAAAACGTTGAGACTGGTATATTGATTGATTGATGATCACATCTCATTGATCATTAATATACGTGATATTAAATGTAACACCCCACACCCGCTATGGTCACTCGCTAAGGGAATGCCATAACATCGGTGGAGTATTTTAAGTGAATATAGAACAGAAAAATTACAACAAGACAGATATAAGTAATACTTGAAAATTTTAAAACATCATTTCATTGCAGCGGAAAGTAAAACATGTTTGGTTACATCACAAAACCATAATAAGAGTCAAGTACAAAATATCCATCCTGATAAATAAAAGTACATAATCCCAATACATGAACTGATAGCCATAAAAGAAAGGGTAAGCTGAGCTCTACATCTATGGTCCAAGCTCCAAAAGAGAATAAAGCAGCCTGATCAAAGCCCACTCGTACTGGGCCCACTCTGATAACCTGAGGGTTGGGAAAAAAAAGATAAAAACAACGGGGTCAGACATAAGTCTGAGCGAGTCCTATAACTTTAACAATACAATCATTAAAGTAACCAGAGAAGACATAAGCTTGATATACGGTGTTGTCTGGGGATGAATGGCTACACTAAGCAGCTTGGTAGACTTAGGATAAACTAAGAAATGTAAAGACGCATCCACCCAACCAAGGATAATTACTACACTGCACCACACCAGTCATTCCTACTTAAAGGTTGATCCCACTAAGTGTACTTAGTAATTTAGTAGTTTCGTGTACCCCTATCTGACTACATAGGTGTACCCACTACTCCCCAAGCGATCGGCTCCCTAACGTAGATACCCGTGCTGGCCCCACCGTGGGGTGTACCATTCCCCAACGTGGCAACCTGATAAAACTAACGGTGCACGGCTTATTTCTACACGATGCAACAACGACTTATCAACCAGCCCGGGTCCACACACGCATATGAAACCCGTTGGTCCTGCGTTGCCACCGCTAACCCGTTTTGGCCTCTTATAGTCAAGCCCAATATGCGTGTCCCGTCACTCGACTAGAGTCGAGCCCACTAAGATACGTTTGGGATATTGGTTGAAATGGGCCCCCACAAGCTACCACCTAAGCTTGTTATTTCTAGTGAATCCCGCTTAACCCTTTAACCATGTCCACTTACATGTTATAAATTCTGGTTAAGTCATTAATCATATTTTTAATTGCCATCCAAGGCACCCACTAGATTTCCACATGCCACCCAAAGCACTTACTTAACCCTTTAACCATGTTTTAATTACATGTTCCACTTTGGTTAAGTATTCTAATCGTATTTTCTATTGCCACCCAAGGCCCCCACTTAACCCCTCATGTCCCTCTACATGCTAATATGGTTAAGTGTTTCTTAATGAATTAATTAAGATCATGACCTCATAAAGACCTCTCACATTAGACCGTCTTTTATGACTGCTGGATATGCCGGTTGGGTCCGGGCAGCCTTACGTCATAAAAAGGGTCTAACCTCGTGTCTTTACTTTAATCACGTACTTAATTTGTGCCTAAGACCTCTCACATTGGGCTAACATTTGTAGCAACTGGTTAAGCCGGTTGGGTCCGGGCAGTTTTACGCTACAACTGAGTCCAACCTCGTGTCTTAGTCGATTAATTACACCTAATTAATCACCCTCATAATTTATATTAATTATCCCTAATTAATTAATCATGTTTTCTAGAATATGGGTAGACCTAACTCAATAGGTAAATTCCCAACTCCGTAGTATGGGTAGACCTAACTCAATAGGTAAATTCCCAACTCCATAATATGGGTAGACCTAACTCAATAGGTAAATTCCCAATTATGTCCATTTAATTTATGTTACTCTTAAGCATACCCATTCCACATCATTTTATTAACATGCATATTAACCCCATCGTTCCCCACGTAATTCGTTCTCGTAACGTGACATAATAAAAGGGAAGATTCATCACAAATGTCATGGGTTTAACCAACATAGCTTATAACTTTATCATGGGTTCAAAAGGTGTCAACTTGCATATATGAGCATACATTAAACCCAACTAGCATTTAACCCAAACTTGCATTATGCATGTCATAAAAAGAGACAAACTTGCATATGAACTTGCACATAAACTTGCATATGAACTTGCACATAAACTTGCATGTGAACTTGCATAGCATGTCATACATAGAGGCAAACTCGCATATGTTATGCATATCATAAAAAGAGACAAACTTGCATATGAACTTGCATCATAATAGGGTAAACATGCATATGTATGCATAGCATACAAAGGTGTCATCTTGCATATGTATGCATCTTATTTAGAAAAAGGGTAAACTTGCATGTCATAATGTATGCATAAAACCAAACACTTAGCATGCATAAAATCAAATACTTAGCATGCATAAAACCAAACACTTAGCATGCATAAAATCAAATACTTAGCATGCATAAAATCAGATACTTAGCATGCATAAAACCAAACACTTAGCATGCATAAAATCAAATACTTAGCATGCATAAAACCCAATGCTTAGCATGCATGAAACCCAATGCTTAACATGCATGAAACCCATCACTTAACTTGCATAAACCCACATACTTAACTTGCATAAACATAGGGTTAACATTAAACATAGATTAGCAAACTAACATCATATCATATGACTTAAAACCCACAAATCCGCATACAAAACCGCATGATCTCATCATATCTCATCTACTTAATTTAGCAATTGGTTATTAAAGTGATAGAAACTCACCAAAACCAAGATTAGCAAACTTATGTAGTAGAACTAGTTGCTATACAAGAAGAAGATGATGATTAGAGGTTGATTAGCTTGCAACTTTCTTCATAAACTAGTAGAGGTTCCTCTCAAGTTTGATTTTGGCGGCATGGTGGCATCATTTCTATTTTTAGTATGAATTAGGGTAGTATTAGGGTGTATTTATAGATTAGGAAAGTGTTTTAGGCCATTAGATTAACCCTAAATTAGATTAGGACCCTTAGATTTCGGAACCTTCCAGAAACCAGCCCTAAGACCAAGCCCAAACCCCAAACTGGTGCACCCAACCACAGAACTCTCTAGAAACTGTGCAGGTTTCCTGTCCCGACATGGGCGCACTTCCCAATGCGCCAGTGTATTTTTGTGCTGGCGCACTTTACAAGTGCGCCAGTGCATTTCTGGCCTGTTTCGGGTTTTTCTGCCTTCCTTCGTTCGTCCATATCTCTTTCATACGGTACCCGTTTTACGCAAACTCGGACTCTATTTCGCATATTTTTCCGAGACGAACGCAATGACGCAGCCCGTTTCCCCTGATTCTCACATCTGAGATTAATTATACTTTAATTTGTGAATTTTAGCATTAACCGAAATTCGGGGTGTTACATTAAAGTCAAGATATAAATGCGTATTGGAGAATAACGTATTGGGCTGACCCACCGTGAGATAACTCCATGGAATATAATTAACAGTATCATGAGTTATTCTCATAGTGACAGTGATGTAATGGTCCTCAGACCTGAAATCATTATAATTTTATTCGAGGATATTTGTGTTTTGATATCATCTAAAGTTATTCGTAACAGAGTAACGATAACGGTGATTATTGGATATATCTAGAATCGAATGAAAATAATGAATGATCTAGATGGAATTTAACCCTTCGATGTATTCGTAGTGATATCCATGGGCCTCTTGATTGAGTGAGACTGTGGAATGCATGGCCGTGCTCAAATACTGATTTGTTTTAAACAGTCTGCTCATCGATCAAGAAATACAGATTAAATTATAACGAGGATGATACGATCCATGCCTCCAGTTTAATCCTGGATATAACGGTTAAAAGGATTATATTACATTGAGACACTGGTCACAGAATAGGTTGTATCGAATCGATGATCTTATTATAACTTGGGTAGCAGCGATGTATTGCTAGATGCCAATCACTGTTTATGATTTTAAATATGATTTAAAATCATTGCCAACGTTGTAATAACCTATAGGGTCACACGCTTAGAACATTATAAGGGAATGACTGTTTTGATTTTGGTTAAAGTAAGACATCAACCGTTGATATTTGTGGTTGAAAGGCTATAAGGAATTGTTCCTTATTTTGATATACATGTGTACCTATTAAAAGGGATTTTTCTTTTTATACAGGACACACGGTTATTCATTATTCTCTCTCGACTCTTTTAAAAAGAAAACCCTAGGTCAAAATAGGAATGGCGGCTAGCACCGCTTATCTCCCTTTTTCTTCGATTTGTCAGACAATTGGAGATGATGTTTGCGTGGATACATATAGAGGGACGATGCTTTGTCGTGCTAAGGTTCGATCATCCAACTACCGGCAAGAATCAGGTTCGAAGAAATTAGGGATAATCAAATATGAAAGAACCCTAGGTACGATTTGTTTGTTTCAATCTATTGTTTTCGTAATAGATCCTATTAGGGTTGTTTATTCCGCTGCTAAATTGTTTTGGAAAACCCTAATTGAACTATCACTAGCTACTTTAGGGAGTGACAGTCCAGCAGCCACTGTCCTCAATCGCACGGTCTCGAGTGGGGTCTACTACCGCTTCACACTTTTTGGGTTTGGTTTTGATTGCAGGTGGGAGGCTTCGATGGCGATTGTCAAAGATGGATGCGGTTTAACAGCAGCAAGGGATGAGTTGGCTCAAAGAGGAGGCGATGGAACTCAAAAGCTCGGGTTCTCGCGGTAGAGGATCGGTTGTTGTTATGGTTTAGGGGATTGATTTTCTTGGAGGCCATCTTAGGGATTTGAGGAAATTTTGATTTAGGGAAACTACTTTGGAAATGAGGATATTACAATTCTTTCTGCCATTTTCGAATTTGAGGCCATTTAGATTCAGCTTGAACAAGATTAAGATGAGGAAAATAATAAAACGAAAAGAAGGGGATCAGGGAGAATAAAGAAAACAAGGACACAGTTTCAAAAGGAAGGACACGTGTAAAATACAAGGCGAACGTGTTAAAAAATTTAGAATGAACGGACAAGTGTCAAAACAATTTAAATAAATAATTTGAATTAAAAGAATATATACAAAATAAACAAGTAATTTCTATGTATATACCATTTGAAACAAAATATATTCTATTTTTAAATACCAACTTATGTATATTTAAAATCAAAATTCAAAAATAAATTTATTTGAACTCGATTACGCTTCTCGAATTAACTCGAAAAGTCAAGTTAAAATTTTCAAACCACATATCAAAGTAGTTTAAAATATTGTTTAAAATTTATCAAACAACTCATAATGAATTTATAACTTCTAAATAAAATACTAAATTTCAAAATACTTTTATTACCATTGAATTTAACAAGATGAGTAAAAATTCACATATTAAATTTTAAATTTACACTTAAAAAAATCAACCCAAAAATTAATTTAAATAGACTAAAATTCAAAATTATAAACAAATATAATTTCTGAAATACCAATCCCAAATAAACTTCATATTTTAATTGCTGAAAAAATCTTGTTCTTTACAATAGAAAAGCGCAAATTTATTATAAATTATTGCAAGCGCACAGGTGTAGTATGCAAGTTAAAACGGGGAGGAAAATAAAATTTTATTGTTTATATAATTTTATGGGCGAGTCAGACAAATTTGGAGGATTCGATTGAAAATAATAAAAATTGAAACTGCAATTTGATTCAGAACAAATCCAAATGAACCAACGACCAAATTACAATAATTAATTGAAAACAAATTAAAACTGTAATTGAATTCACTACAGATTCGAATCTAATCGGATCTATAATAGATTCAACGATAGAAAAATAAACAAAATACTGAAATAAAAACTGCAAAATGGAAATAAACAAACAGAAATAAAAATTAGGATTACCGTTGAATCTAATCAGACCATCAATCACTAATGAGAAAAGTAAATTGCAATAGTAAATTGTGCTCCACCAAATCTAATTGAATAGGCGACACAAATTTATTAGACTCAAGCGGAGGATAGAAGAAAAAAGAAAAAAATCTTAATTCCTGGATAAAATATTTCAATGAGAATACATTGGGTATTTATAGTGGATGTAGTCTCCTACCTATGTGAATATGGGCCTAAGAAAAATCCACGAAAATATTTCCTTTACAAAGATAAAAGATATGATTGGATTCTGATTTGCTAATGAACCTATCAAGTCTTCTCTACATGGTAAGGGAATATAAACAATTTCCTTTAATTTCCACAAGAAGAATATTCCCAACTCTTATATTATATACATATGAATATATATATATATATATATATATTATTCCACTAGTCCATATACTCTTCAGAGCAAGGGAAACAGTGTGTAAATATCCATGCTCCTTTCTTCGACAAAAATAGGGCTTGAACTCAGGTCACTCTGTCCAAATTTTTAGGCCTTTACCAATGTGCTACAACTTCCTTTGTGTAATAGTGTTGATATGGAAAAGTATCTTTTTCTTAGTAGTTGGTCTTTAATTGAATAAAGGAGGCATTTATTAAGCAACCTGTGAAAAACAAACGAAAAAATACCCAAAGTAGTATTTATTTATTTCCAGAAGATAAAATGTAAAGGCATAACTAAACACATTTTCATGTCAATCAAATACCCCCACACTTATCTTTTACTCATCGTTGAGTAAAACGAAAATGAAAAACTATACTAGTCACACTTTCGTAGGAAACACGATTGCATTGAGCATATGCAATAAGCCACTAAACCTCAAGGTGTCTCTAGTAGGACGAGTGGTGTCTCGTGAGGGTTTTCAGCGGATACTACCCGCAACATCCAAATGTAATGTGATATGATTCAAGTGCAACTTCGTGGATCAACAAAGATATGCAAATGAAAACAAAAAGGAAAACACGACTTATTTTAGAAAATTTGCAACATAGAAGTATACAATCAAAAATCAGCCTATAGAAATTTTTGATTCATCAACTTATGACAAATTTAAAACATAATTCAAGTTTTCAATGTTAAACTCTAGTTTGGCTGGTTGGTTCGGTTGGTAACATAGTGCAGCCATGAAATAAATTCTAAGTTTGTTTGACACAATTCGCAAAGTGGTATTTTCATTTCCATGTATATGGCTAGTCAAATCAATAAGGTCAAGAAGTGTTTGGGCATCATTGACTGTTTTCAATCTCTAATAAAATTAAAATTTACAATTAATTACACAAACCTAGCTTCAAGACTAAGGAATATCAATCATGCACTGCCTCGCGGACTAAAGTGAGAGTTTGGGATAGAGCTAGGCTAATTGTTCAGACCGACACTGACTTTGTCAATAAGATGTCGGTAATACTTAAGTTCCCAACTCATAAAATGAGACCAGGGTATACCACCCGTGGACTAACTTGCGGGTTGAACTGAGAGTTGGGAAAGAGCTTGGCGGGTATGCACACCAATGCTAGATTTACAAGCAATGTTAGATACCCTTGGATTACTATTATTATTTAATAATATAAGAAGTAAAAAGAGTTATGCGATTTCAGCTTAACACAACTTAGTTTTAATGATTCGAAAAGCCAATAAAAGTATTTTAAGTCCTCTACTCATTAAATAAAGACTACAATTTGGAATAGACTTCATGGGCATCACCTAAGACTCTTATCATGTACCGATTACACTATTATCGCATGTAATTCACGTTTCATTATATTTCTTATTCGTTCTTGGTTAAGAGAAAAAAGTTACTATCAACTGACCAAAAAAATCATTAACTTGGATCATTGTACCAATCTAAATGAGATGTATTTCAAAAAAAATGGCATGTTACTACGACCTAAAATATACAATGGTCCTATCTAAATGCATGAAAATAAAAAAAAATTAAAGAAAATAAATAAAAAGAATGCAATGCAGACCTCCCTCTCCCCCAACAATTGGATAAAATAGTGTCCACACTGTAAACACATTTCCTAAATTTGAAAGATAATACCCAAAGGTGAATGAAATGCAAAATGATTTGTAAAATGAAATGAATTTTAGCAACTATATGCGAATGAAAATCATATGCAAAATGAAATCTACGAAAATGATGAGTGTTTTGTAAAGAATGAAAATTCCTTTTTCCCTCCATGCTTGCCTCTATCGAAGGTGATGCATATTGATTTCTTATCAAATTCGTGAGGTACAATAGGCATGTCAGTGAATTATGAAATCAAAATCCTTCCTATGAATTTTTTTTCATGCCAAAGGTTTATACCATTCAACTAAAGATTATCAAAATCACGTAAACTTAAGTTTCTAACAATAATTTCATTCGATAGTATGGAATTAAGATTATCTTCGAGACATACTCCAGATCCATCATTTAAAAATTTAAGCTCATATTCGAATAATTCTTCAAAGGACATAGTGGACACGTCTATCAAGGAAAGTGAAATTTTTTGAGGAGATAAATCATACATGTCATATAAAACTGTTTCTATTATGTCGACTTTGTTAGGGAATGCGGATTAACAATCTTAAGGAAAAACTAAAAATAGAAGGGGGTGAATGGTGATTTAAAGAGATTATAGAAAATTTAAACAATCTTGAATTACTATATGATTCACATAATGATTATCACACCAGAAATGATCAAAAACATAGAAAGAATCACAAACACGGATATAAGTAATATAAAATGCAGAAAAGGAAAGAACAAACCGGATTTTATACTGGTTTGGATTACTCCTACATCCAGTCTCACGTAACGCTGGATTGCGTAGAGTTTTATTAATACTAGTATCAATCTTTCAACACCCTTGATTTTATGGCTATAAGGTTAACACCGATTCCACAACCCTTGATTTCACGGCAAAAAGGTTCACACTGATTTCGCCACCCTTGATTTCACAGCTACAAGGTTCACACCGCTCCCTTTCCTTGATTTTGGGGCTATAAGGAACACACCCTTTCCCAAACAATTCCCAAATGGTTACAACAGCCCTAGAACTCTTGAATAGCACTTCCAATCAGAGAGTACATGATAGAGATTGAGAAAAGAAGAAGTTTGGTATAATTTGAGTAAAAATCAGCAGAGTATAAGTGTAGAAATCAAGAAATTAAAGAATAATAATGGTAGTTACAGATAGGATGATGATGATGATGGAGAAGAAAAAGTGATAATAAAATTCGAATTTTACGTTTATTTATAGAGTTTGAAAGGTTGCAACATTTCTGAAGCATTTCAAAATATTAAAAGACACTTTCTTTGAAATTAGAAAAAGTGACAGTTATATGCTGACATGTGAAAAAATGTATGTCGACATATATACTACATTTTTGAATTTTAAACCATTATTAAAGTATATAAACCAATATATATTCTAGAAATTCCTAAAATACAAGTTGTTAACACATTATTTTTCATGTATAAAAACATAAGAAAATATTATTTAAACAAAGTATTAAAATCTTTATATACAAGTGATATAAAAACTGCATAATATATAAGGATGTATAAAGAGATATTTATAAACTAATAAAAAATGGTTCATGAAAACTTAGAGTTTAAATAATCAAATATGAACTTAGTAATATACATATATAAATGATTTAATAAAAATAAAAAAATAAAAATACTTATAAATTAGGAAATATATTTGAAATCATAAGTTTGGAGTCCTTGGAAGATTAAAAATCATTTTGAGAGAAGTTTGAAATCAATTTGAAAATAGTTTGAAATCGTTTTTGAAAAGAGATAATTTGAAAATAGAGTTCAAATGATATTCAGAGTTTTACATAATATTAGACTTTATTACCCTGATAGTCTTGGACACTTAAACTCTTGATATCTTGGTACTCATGACTCTTGATTCTCCTTTGAAATCTTGAATCTCTTAACTCTTGAAACTCTTAACTGTATAGTCTTCAATATCTTATTACCTGCATATAAATCCTACATACACACACACACACACACACACACACATATATATATATATATATTCTGGATAAAAGTGTTAGTGTATATTTTATAATCAACAACGATAATGATTGAAATAAGGTTATTGTCATCAAAACATTATCAACTTTCCATTCTCCAACAGACTTCTCCTATTTCGATCTCTTTGGGTTGATGAAAAATATTCAATTCAATGTTTAAATATCCAAATAATGGTAGAAGTAGGCCAAACCTACAATTAATGGTAGCATTTGAGGTACCTAAGAAGGGACGACCCAATATCAATGGAATCTAACTATTCAGATTCGAAATAGTCTTGGGTTCAAGAACTATGAAGTCAATCGGGAAATAAAATTGTTCAATTTGAATCAAAATATGTTCAATAATGCTTAAGGGTTTTTTAAAAATCGATCGGCCAGTTGAATTGTGACATTTGTGGGTTTTAATTCCCCAGTCTAAGTTGATGATAAACAGTGTAGGGAAGAAGATTGACACTTGCACCAAGATCAAGTAAGGCATGGTTGATGTGAGTAATTCCTATTTTACAATCGATTGTAGGGAAACTGGGGTCCTTATACTTGATTAGTGACAGAATTGAGAAATCAAAGCTAGTATTCACAGTCAAGAAAGTAGTTTTTGGAACATTAGTTGCTCGTTTTTAGGTGCATAGCTCTTTGAGACACTTGGCATATTGAGAAAATTGTTCAATCATGTCTAAGAGTGGAATATTGACTCGAACTTGTTTGAAAAATTCAAGATTTTTTTTTCAAAATTGGCATCCTTCTTCTTATTGTGAAGTCTATGAGGATAAGCAACAACTGGTTTATAGACTCCTTCAAATTTTTGATTGTTCGAAGAAGAAGATTTGATATAGGAAGTGAAGGAGGTAAGGTTGTAGAAGATGGGATGTTGGGATTGCCAACATTGGAGGAAGATATATTGTCGGGGTTGCCGATATCAGAAAAAGAGATGATGGCATTGCCAACATTTGAAGAAGATTTATGTGACGAACTCATGATTTTTAACGTCTTGAATCGATAATTAAACCAACTCAAGATGCTAAAAACAGTGAATTCTTATTGCTTATGAGATTTACATGAACAAATCACATAACCATATATAGATTTTCATACAATATTTAACAGCGGAAAAAAATATATTTTTTATAACAAATATCAGAGGTTTACATAATTTGTATAGAAGATAAATAATAAAATACATGAATTTTAAATGAATAAAAATTTTACGCTTTTTTCAGGCCTTGCGCGCGCATAAGCGTCTTGTGTCTTCACATACCTCTCCAATTTGCGAGCTGAAACTTTAATTCTGGAACATTTAGGACTTGACCCGAGCGTTCCATGCAAAACATAAAACACCCAAGTCAGGATTAAACTTATTTCAAGTTAGCAAACTTCGATAAACACATAAATATATTTAGTTTAATCCTAAAAAATTTGAGCGTGCAACCCATGAATTGCTGAAACATAATAAGCTATAATATTTTCATGCATTCAATAGAATGTGTGGTAATAGCAAGGGAATGTGAATTTCTAGTCCAAATAAGTAAGAGCAGCACAATATATATAAGGTGGCCAAATAGGCGCAGTCAAGTCCAACATATGTGAAAAAAGTACTTGAACCAATACTACAACAAGCAAGAGTAGAATCAATGCCAAACAATAGTGAACCATATAGAAAGAGCATGTAGCCACTTTAGATTTGGGAAGGACAATAGTAAAATCCACTTCAAAATCATGTAAACTGATATACATTGCACCCTCCACTGAAAGTGATACATAATTTGAAACTAACAAAACAAAACTACTTCTCCACTTGTAGGACAAAGAATATAACTAGTTTTAATAAGGAACCGGTTCTTCTATAATTATTTGTTTCTATGACACACCATACATGCTTGGACAAGCAAACTTCTCTATGCCTTATTTATATTTGTATTCAAGTTGTATTACAGCATGCCCTTTACAGTTTGCATACTGTTTATATCATAAAATATGATGATTCACATGCAACTCTGGTGACTATCAAACAAAATAATAGAATGACCAAGGTAAATCTCAAAGGGAAGCATTAAGTGATTAACCCAAAATCAAGTGATGATCTAGTGTAAGAGCTATTCGAATTATTTCTATGGAAAGTTCAAGTTTCTAGTATCAGCTCTTAACAATTATTCAATGTACACGAAGTCAGAAACTTGTAACGAGTTTAATTGTAAGCTAAATTTACCTTGCATCGCAGCAGCGGTGCTTGGAGATGCTGGCTGGCAAAGCTTTGCTGATGGACAGCGGGCATGTGACAATAGTTGGAGCAGCATCAAGCACAGGTTATAGCATTCGGACAGGAGCATGATTTTTAGGTAGAAGGGGTCAACGATATTGAGGGAGCTCGCGGGTCTGATGAACAAACGGTGGCGGCGCAGACAGTCTTGGGGTTGCAAGTTGTTCGATGATGGAGGCGGCGGACGTAGTGAAGGAGGAGGATGGTGATTTAATTTGGCGAAGGCGTTTATTTTTTTTTTTTTTTTTTTTTGAGAAATAGGAAATTTAAGATGGCCGCCATGGATTCAAAATTGGGGATTTAATTTGGCTGATATAAAGAGAACAAAGATAGAAAAAGAACGGTGCAAGAAAATAAGAGGGGGCACCGATTAAAAGGGACGCTTGGTGTTTAAGGGACACGTAATGAAATCTCATTTCAGTTTGAACAAGTGGCAAAGCCCGAAACAAATATTATTATTTTTTTCAAGTGTATACCCTTATTATACTATATACATACACCAATAATAGGTTTATTTTATACTCCAAATACAAATCTCATATTAAATTTTAGAAGCCACGTTCAAACTTAAATTAATAAAAAATCAAATTCAAATCTAAAATAGGATAAATAAACTTAAGTTTAAATTTTAAATAGAATTTAAAAATCTCTCGACAACCTATGTAATTAGTTTAAATATTTATATCGCTGAAATTTAACAAAACAAATTTGGATTCACAATAAAAATTTGAAATTTACACTTATAAAAAGATTCTAAAATATACAAAAAATTAGACTAGATTTCAAATTTTAAAATCAAATAACAAGTATAAAATAAATTCTGAACACTAAATTAAATTAACTTCAAATTTTAAATGCCAAAATTTCTGGTTCATTACAATCTCCCCTCCCACCAATACAATCTCCCCTCCCCCCAAGGCTTTTCGTCCTCGAAAAGGAGAGTTTGAAAAAAAATGAAATCAAAATATGAAATAATTTCTCCAACTTAACATCTCTGTTTTATTTTCAAATCATTCAAAATACTACATTTTCTTTTCATATCGAATTATACTCGCTTCAGGACTTTTAAAACCAAAAATTATATAGAAATTTCAAATTTTTATGATAGGTGATATAAAACCTTTATGTCGCAAGTCGATAGGTTTCTCCCAATGACAAGGCCATGAGGCACGGTGTACGCATGTATCGATATAGTGCTAAGTATCTCCTGACTAACATCCGGACTCGGATACCAAATGCAAAGCGCGAAGTATATATCCTTTCTTTTGTCGCGGGTTACTCGAATCTCAATAAGAAATCATTTCAATTCATGTCCCGAAGTTATAATTTTATCCGTAACAATATTAATTGATAAACACCTTCAAATAGTATTATCATTCTAAACATCTCAAAATATCGGAATTTCAAGTCATTGAAATTTCTTTTCAAAAATCCATGTTGTCCACTGATTTATCAAACTAAGGCAAAAGATTCAGGAATAAAACCGAATAGTTAAAAATAGAGGCACGAACAGATCGAATGATAAGCGAAAGGTGACGGCAGGTCAAGGGAAAACTGGATGTGTCAACAAGCGAAGGGACAACATTATATTTTCAAATATGTGTTTGTATTCAAAAAATATTCAAATTATTCTTTATTACAGCTTATTAGACACAAATAAGTTATAGAATTTTAGGACTTGAAATTTTTTTAACGCCTTGATTTATGGAAAATTTTGGCAGCATCTCCCTTACACGGTTCGATCAGGAAAATTTTCCTTCACGCAAAAACACAAAATATATACCTCATCTATACGATGAGGCATCTCAAATCAAGGGAAACAACAAATGTAAACCCAGTTACGATGTTAAATCTGAAATACGTACCTTTTATTAGCATTTCAAGCAAATTTTCTTATATTTTAACGAGCGAGCGCAAAAGCAAGCTCCAAATTGAAGCGCATGCCTTTCCAACCTACTAAATAGTTATCAAGCAAGTAAGGATCAAGTATATATAAATATGAAACTTAAAATATATAACATAAGCGAAAAATATATGGTATGAACAACAAATAGCTAAAGCAACAAGGTACGATGGTAACAAGCGTATACATGAAGCCAAATTTATTTACACAGTCAAGTGCTAACTACAAATAAAGGAAATTTTTTACATTGTTCTTTTATTTATTTGTTGTTTACATTATATAAAATTATTTTGCTTAAACCTTCATTCAATTCATGCATATTCATTATATGTGTTTATTCTTGTTAACATTCATTCTATTTACACATCTCATTCCGTTAGCATTTTTCTGTTTTCATATACTTCATTTGGTCTTAAATCATTCACTTTTATTTTACTTCCATTCACTTGCATGTAATTTACTTACCCATATACAATTTCGTTGATTCAAATTTGTTTGCGTTGAACATCCTTACATTACTGGAAATTCGTTCATTTCTATTTTTATTCACTGTTCATCTTCCTTCGACAACTTTATATTTAAGTTAATTTAACTCATGAATTACATTATAGTTCATAAACTTTCCATATTTAATTTGTTTATTTATGATGTAGTTACAAATGTCCACTTTTCTAATGGATTTACAGTCAACAGCAAATTATATATTTTATTGATTAAAACTTTAATTATTATAACAAAGTTTAAATTTGAAAATATGATTCTAAAATAAAACATATATTTAAATTCAAAATAGTTATTATTTTAAACAATTAATTTTTTTTTCTTAGCTTATTATGTTGAAGTTATATAAATTTAATTTCAAATTGTTGATTGGTTATTTCAAGTTTGAGAATACATAAACACTCACAGTTTGACAAGTCTATTTTTGTTCTCATTGAAGTTTTCAACACGCGTGGTACCGACGCATGACAAAAACATCTCTAAGCATGCAATATACTTGTTTCAACTCCATTGAAACTCTTAAGACATTTTCCTTGTACTTTACAATGGATATGGAAAGTACAATCTAAAAAAATCGAACCATGGATCGTGGATACACAATGGTTACATCTGGTTCCCCCAGATAACACCCGTACCCTTGAGCAATCTCTTCTCTATGAATTACGCCCTAACACACAATCACAACCATAGATCGCAGATACATAACAGTTTCGTCTGGATCCCCCTGAAAACATCTGTACCTTTTAGCAATCCCTTCTCTATGAATTACGCTCTGCCAACCTAACTCATGAATCGAAGTCTACTTATAGTAACACTGGTGGTTACATCGCTATCACACATAGACCTAAGCAATCACTACCTCTCGAGTTACGCCATGTAGACCGCAGATACACAATGCTTATGCATGGATCCCCCAGGAAACATCTGTACCTCATGGTAGTCACTACCTAGGCGGATTACGCCATAAATAGACCATAGATCGTAGCTACACAATGGTTTGGCTTGGGTCCCCCAAGAAATATCTGTAACTGTAATCTATCACTGCCCTATGAATTTCGCTATGTAGTTGAGTTCATAAGACCATGGGTTACTCCATGGAATTCAAAGGACTACTCAAATATTATATCTGAAAAACCTAATCTAGATAGGATGAATCAATAGAATGAATCCACGATGTGGCCACAATACGGATATCAAGCAGAATCTACTTCCATATCCCTAGATTGAAAACATATATGTTATGCATATACTACTTATTTCAAATCGCATTTATATAAATATCCACTATATAAGATTATAGATTTCACATCAATTATATTCAAGCTAATAGCTTCTAAGTCTCATACCTATATAATTCACATATAGGTTTCAAATTTTATGTCAAAATTTTTATATATCGATAGTCCTTAAAATTTCATTTTTCAAGAAAAAATTAAATTGATTTTAAGATGATATGAGTATTCAAGATCATTTCAAAATTTAAATTCACATTTACCAATTTTCATTGTCAACATTCAAATTCATTAAGTCTTCCCATCCAATCATCAAATCTTAATTTGTTCGAATTTGGATATATACCTTTATCAAATTACTAAGTTTTCATAAAATAATTTTGAAAAATAATAGCATAATGTAAAATTTGACTTGAATAAATAAATAGATTTAAAAACTGGGTTTGAAATAAAAAGATATGCTTTGTAAAATAACTAGCTTGATATACAATAATAGATAGCTTTGAAAAATAATAATAAAAAAAGGTTATATGATTATATAGGTTTCGCAAATGGGTTAAAATAAATAAATAGGTTTTCAAAAATAAGTTTGAAAGTTTTGTCTAAAAATAAAGATAAATAGTCTTATAATAAAGTAATTAAATAATATGAATAGATTTAATACCATAATTTCAATTAAAATAGTTATATAATGAATACTTATTTCCAAAACTAATCCAATCTGAATAAATTGTCCAAAGTTCAAAATCTTTATTATTGTCGGTTCCAATTTCAAGGGTGAACTAAATTTAACTTCGGATTCTATTCAGTTACATTTCAAGTTGAACCATAGGTTCACATTTGCTCATTACCTTAGCTTCCATATGCATTTACAATTTCAATTAAGTTCGAAACTTAAATCTCAGTTTCAATTATATTCCAAATTGAATCAATTATTCAAATTCATATTCAGTTCCTTCTAAGCTGTAATGACCCGTATTTTTAAGTATAATAGTTAATTTATTTAATTATTCAAAATAGTGATTTAGGGAATTAAATCGTTGTTGAATTAAATAAAGTGAATTATTTAATTAATTTAAATAATAGAATAATAGATTTAATTTAGAAATAATTAAAAATAGTGGAATTCACAATATATTGTGAATTGGATTATTTAAAATATATAGTTCAGTTTAGAGTTGAATTATATGAACAAATATATTCAATCGATGATAGTTGAACGTAGAATTATAATATAATTATGATCGAGCTCGAAATGGCACGGAAGTTCGCTATTTGGCGATTTGAACTTCAACTGAATGCATAGGATTCGTTTTAAGCCGGACTTCTGTGAAACGAGAAACGTATGGAGTTGGTGGAGTATATTTTTCTACTGGAAGAGAAAAATCGAGATTTCGCCGTCTAGATTTTGATTTGCATCCAAATCAAATTTTAGAAAAGTCGTTATGGAATTCCTTTATAATTTATAAAGGAATTATTTTTATTTTAAAAAGGAATTTCATTATAAATCGAATATCGATTTATATCAAATTTGAAACATCGAGCTAGAAATTCATATAGGAATATTGTAGAGCTGTATGATATTCTGTAGTGAATATATACGATAATATTAAATTATAAATATTTAATTTAATTATTTTTAAATATATTTATATATTTAAAAGGGTTATTTAGGGCTTTAAAAATAGTCAGTTTTGCAAACGACCTCAGAATTTGACGAAACCAATTTTGTTGGATCCGCAACATTAAATTATTACTAGATTTCAATTTCCGTGATTTTCGAAGTCATTATGTGGCCGTACCGATTTTTAAGGTGAGAAACAGTCGATAAATTGACCTTTAAAAATATGCTGTGTGAGCAAACGAAGTCGGATTCGACGAAACCAGTTTCGTTGGGACCGTAATGTCGAACTGTAGCTGCATCTCTAGTTTCGTGATTTTTGGGTATCGTATGTGGTCACAGGAATTTTAGAATATGGATACAGATGGCGTTTGTTTAAAATAAAATAATCAAATTGAAAATATCCTAACAAATCATTGGACCAAAACAAAGCCACGTTCCCTCATTTCAGCCGCTACTCAAATTCTTAAAACACTAGAACACTTTCTCGTTCCAAACACAAAAATAAAACACAGCAAAAGAAAATAAAAATATATTCAAAGAAAAATCCATAAATCGAAACACAATTGTTTTTAAGTTCCTGCGATGAGGTTCTTCAATTTCATATGGAGTTTGTAGTGTCCGACGTTCATTCTGGCAATGGGGTTTTTCCACCGTGAGCCTAGGGGTATGGATTTTGGGAAATTAAAGCATTTATCATCAAACTTGAGTTCGGATTTGGGTTTAGTAATGGAATTGGCAGCTATTCCCGAAGTTTGAGGGGTTTCGGTGATTAAATGGTTCGGTGGTTCCAGTAGGTGTTGCGGCGACGGGATTCATAAACGAGGTGCGGGTTTGCTCTTATGGGGATGGAAAGAGAGTGCTTGAGTAGAGAGGAATTTTTCTTATTATAGTTTGAATTTTAATGAAGAGAAGGAGGGGATGGAAGCAAGAACGGTCGGCCATGGGTGGTTTTGAGGAATACTGGAGCGTTTAATTTAGGATTGAGGAAGATGATTATTAGGAAGCGGGTATGGGCCTTGGTGAAGTGAAGGTGGGCCGGTTTCATAAGGGTGAGGTTTAGATTGTTTTAAGTTTAATTAACTTTTAAATCTCGTTTAACTTGTGATCGTCGTATCCAGCTCATATGGAATCGGATCGACGAACCGTCAGTCGCGTTGTATTCGTATCGTCGAGTACTTCGTGTACGCTGTGGATTGGTATTATTTTGAAGAGTTCAGAATTTTATTTAATTTCAACCACCTGTTTGAAATTAAATAAAACAGCGCTGAATCAAGCGATGGTTATCGTTATTAACGATGATCGTCCAATGTGAGTAAAACTCACCAATTCTGAACTTTTATAACGTATATTTAGAATTGATAAATGATGACTGATTGCTGTGTGTTAACTATTTGGTTGAATTGTTTGTGTATTGATTGAAATCATAGATAACGATATATATATATATCATTAATCAAATATAGATTATGTTTAATAGAATATTTTATATTCGTGTTGTTTAACATCTGTGATGCAGGGAAACAGGTTGGAGGGGTCCAACTGGACTCCTCAATATTTATGATACTGTTCTGTTCATATATTGTAATATATGATGTGATATATAATCTGTTTGATTTTGTGTGTTTAAATGATATCGATCATTGTGGTTTGCTATTTTAAATATCATAAAAGACCCTGGGATGTAAAAAGAATTTATTTCAATGTATATTGAAATAAAGGGATTTTATAAAATCAATAGATTTTATAAAAGGAAATATTTTGAAAGTAAATAAAAGGAAAATGTTTTTAAAACGAAGAGAGTTTTATAAAAGGGAAAAATGTTGGTAAAACGAATAAATAGAATAAAGGAATATTTATTTGATAAATAAATAGAATAAAAATGGAATATTTATTTAGAAAATAAATAGAAGTATAAGTGGATTATTTATTTAGAAAATAAATAGATAAATATAGGAAGAGAAATAGTTATAAAACATTTACAAATAAAGGTTATAAAAGGAATTATTTATTTACGAAATAAATAGAGTTATAAAAGGGAATTTTAAATAAGATTTAAGTGTTAGATACTTAATGGATTATACAAAGGAATTAATCGAGTTAGAATTAATCGATTAGAGTTAATTGAATATAAAGTTATTCAAAATAGAGTTTATCAAATATTAGTTATTTGAAATAGAGTAAAAGAAATAGAGTTAAACAAGATTAGGAACTGACTAGAGATTAGTTAAGTTGGATAGTTTTCTGAGTATCGATCTGATGTTGGTTTCGGCCTTCGGGTTTTTTTACTTAGAAAATTGTTCTCTTACTAGTTTACGGTTAGGGACTAGTAGTTGTGGAATGATAGTGATGCGTGAATATGCTATGGAAATGTTTCCAATGTTAATGACGTATATTTTATAAATGTAGAAAATAAGGAAATATGAGGATATATATATGGTTGATGATTTGATCAATATTATTTCTTTCTGGAAATAATATCGTTGTTTGCACACGTGTTTTTCTTTGATAGTTAACTCACTGACTATTGAAGTTTTCGAGCATTTTAACGTGTTGATATGGAGAGACCGGTTGGATTATTATCCAAAGAACCACTCTGTATTGGCATAAGCATTGTGAATCATATATGCCGAAGATAATTGAAGACGGAGTAAAGTGCAAGGGCTGTTGTATAAATCTTAGATAACAGTGCCTAAGATGGATATACTGAATAGTGCCTTTGGTTTGTCCAGTCCCAGGACAACTTGTATGGACGAAGGTCTGGCAGAGTATATCTGGTAGATCACGTAAGTTAATTGTTTCAAACGTATCTACGTTGGTGGCGGAGGAATTCGTTTCTCTTAGCTTTATACCCGTGATAATTTTAGATAAGTCAATTTGTGATTTGGTGGGTATGACGATGTGACATTCTAAGTGAATGAAGATGTGGCATGTAAAAGATAAGCGTAGCTTCTAGCCTCACATCTGGTAAATGATAGAAATCGAGCAAGCAGCATGGCTATGTAGGTCGCACCTATTAGGGTGTATAATCACCTGATCTAGAGTTTCATTTACTTCTAAAAATCTATTGTTGATGCTATCCCATTCGGGAAACAGTTGCTGATCCCAACCGTTGGTGATATACATTCGATACACTTAAGCGAAATGAGTGGTCGGTCATGTGTGGCCGGGTTGCAAGATGTTCTTGTTGAACCCAGTGTACTTCTCTCTAGAGATACACTAGCGAAAGGTGGTTCCATACGTTGTCATAGTTGGAAATCCATTACCCAATACATGCTTGCGGTTTTGATTGTATACTATATATGTAGAACGTGAGATGAAAGCGTTTCTGCTAGATGATTATTATATTGTGGTTGATAGACATTATTATAATATCAAAAGGGTTTTTGATATAAAGATATTTTGGATTATCATAAGGGAAAAACCCGTTCCGTTATATGGCGTTGTCTTATGAGATATCGTTTACTTGTTCAAACTGTTTTAAACTGTTTTACTCATACCAGTCCCATGACTGACCCGGAGTTTATTTTATTGTTTTCCCTAAACTCTTGGGTGCCTAAATTTGTACGGGCAGTCAAGTAGTCAGGATTTTACAGATATACTTTGAGAGCTTGGAGCAGGAGGCTTCAGGATTTTATACCTATTGTTTATTTCCGCTGTTGTTGTAAGTGTTGTACTGTGCAATGTTATTGTATACATATACTGTTTGTATTTCAAAAGTTATGTTTTATTTTATTCGTTCCGCTGTGAGATTCGTGTTTACTCTAATGATGATGTTCTTCTTCTTCTATTCTATATGTTCTACCTTATCTATCCTTACCCTCTAACTTCTTTCATTAACTATTCGGTTATTTTCGATGTTTGGTTAGTCGTCATTGAGTTTATTTCAATAACCAAAGTCGCTAAAAACCGGGTTGTTACATTAGCTGACCAAGATATAACTCAAAATTTTAAATTTTCACTTGAAATAATCAAATTTATTTAACAAGTTGAGAAATCGAACTTCCACTCAATTAATTGGAAATTTAAATTCGATCTTTTTCTTTGAGATATTCATTCAAGATATACATATTATATCATCCTAATACAATAGGGTTATATTTTCAACTCATACCCGAGAATCAATTCAAGGTTCCTTTTTTATTTTAAATCTAGAATAGATTCAAGACGAAAACCGAGGAACCTATTGAATAAAAGTTATCAAAGATGCAGACTCGAAGAGTGGAGACCTCAGAAGGGTTTTCAATTCCAAATTAAATTATGTTCAAAATAATATATTCTCTCGTTTCAAGTTAAATATTGAATTTATTAATGATACACATACTTATATTACTAAGCAATTTACACATATACTTGATTCAATTTTAAATAATTATATTTCTAAACAATTTACAAACACAATCTTACTTATGCAAGCCAAGTTCTTTCTCTGTTCAAATAATATTTTATATAATATCCAAATTTATTTAACTCTCATTTATTTCCAAAGATTTATTTGGTTTCAATCAATTTAATACTCAAGTTGATTTCAAACTATTTCTTATTATATAGTTTCAAAGTTGCAACATACATTGTATTCAATTAATTTATATTCTCAACGCTCCAATTCCAAATTTATATTTCATATTACTCCATTTTCCAAGATAAATTTATATTTCATAACACTTTATATTTCTATATAATTTTTATTTTTGTTTCAAAATACATTACGTTTCAAATTCCTTTTATATGCTTTTATACTTTCGTTGTATGACTTTGATAAAATATTGGTTCCAAATTATTTATATTTCAAAAGTACTTTACATTTCCAAATTAATTAATATTTTTCAAATTAGCTTCAAAATTCATTATTTTCAATTCCAAAAGTATTTTCAAATAAATCTATATTCAGAGTACTTTAAAATCAAAATACCTTACTACTCATATCACTAATATTTACAGAATATTTTACATTCCAATGATACTTCATAATTTTAATTCAAAGTATATCATTTCAAATTAATTTATATTCAAAATACTTAAACTTTCAAAATACGTTGTCTTTAGAGCTTCTAGTAACAATTCTTGTTAAACCCATAAGTTAAGCATTGTATAACCAAAGTTATGATACCGCATGTGACGAACTCACAATTTTTTCCGTCTTAAATCGGTAATTAAACCAACTCAAGATGCTCAAAACGGCGAATCGTTATTGCTTATGAGATTAACATGAACAAATCAAGAACCACATATTTTTCATACAATATTTAACAGCGGAAAAATATATTTTTTATAACAAATATCAGAGTTGTACATAATTTGTACAACGGATAAATAATAAAATACATGAATTTTAAATGAATAATAATAAGCGTCTTGTGTATTCATGTTCCTCTCCAATTTGTGAGCTGAAACTTTAAATCTGGAACACTTAGGACATGACCCGCGCGTTCCATGCAAAATATAACACCCAAATCAGGATTAAACTTATTTCAAGTTAGCAAACTTCGATAAACACATAAATATATTTAGTTTGATCTTAAAATATTTGAGTGCACAACCCATGAATTGCTGAAACATAATAAGTCGAAATATGTTTATGTATTCAACAGAATGTGTGGTAATAGCAGGGGAACATGTTAAATAGTCAAACAATGGTTCAAACTCGAAATGCAACAAAATATATATAACTGGAACGAGACAATCGGTATGAAGTAGCATAACCATAGGGACTAAGAAAGACCAAACGCATAACTGTGTAAGGCTTTTTCCTAGACCCAATAAGTGAGAGCAGCACAAAATATATACGGTGGCCAAATGTGCGCAGTCAGGTCCAACATTCGTGACAAAAGTACGTGAAACGATACTATAGCAAGCAAGAGTAGAATCAATGCAAAAAAATAGTGCAACCATATAAAAAGAGCACGTAGGCACTTTAGCTTTGGGAGTGACAATAGTAAAATCCACTTCAAAATCATGTAAACTGATACACATGGCACCCTCCACTGAAAGTGATACATAATTTGAAACAAACAAAATAAAACTGTTGCCCTACTTGTAGGACAAAGAATATAGCTGGTTTTAACAAGGAACTGTTTCTTCTATAATTATAAGTTTCTATGAAATAAAATACATGCTTGGAAAAGCAAACTTCTGTATGCCTTATTTATATTTCTATTCAAGGTGTATTATAGCATGCCCTTTACAGTTTGCATACTGTTTATATCATAAAATATGATGATTTCATAGCAAAACCAGTCTAGTCTACACATGCAATTCTGGTGACTGTCAAACAAAATAATAGAACAACCAGGGTCAATCTCAAAGGGATGCATTAAGTGATCAACCCAAAATCTAGTGATGATCCAGTGTAACAGCTATTCAAATTATTTCTATGGCAAATTCTAGTTTCTAGTATCAGCTCTTAACAGTTATTCAGTGTGCACGAAGTCAGAAACTTGTAACGAGTTTAATCGTAAGTTAAAGTTACCTTGAATCACAGTAGCGATGCTCGGAGATGCTGGTTGCCAAAGCTTTGCTGATGGACAGTAGGCACGTGACAGTAATCGGAGCAACGTCAGGTGCATGTCATGATGTTCGGACAGAAGCATGATTTTTAGATAGAAGGGGTCAACGATCATGAGGGATCTCTTGGGTCTGATGACAGACAGTGGCGGAGCAGGCGGACTTGGAGTTGTGAGATGTTCGGTGATGGAGGTGGTGGGCGTAGGGAAGGAGGAGGTTGGTGATTCAATTTGGATAAGGCGGATTTTTTTTAGAAAGAGGAACGTATTTAAGATGGCTGCCATGGATTCAAAATTGGGGATTTAATTTGGCTGATATGAAGAGAACAAAGATAGAAAAATAACGGTGCAAACAAATAAGAGGGGACACCGATTAAAAGGGACGCGTGGTGTCTAAGGGACACGTACTGAAATCTTAGATCGGTTTGAAAAAGTGACAAAGTCCAAAAAAAAATTAATTTTTTTTTTCAAGTGTATAACCTTATTATACTATATACATACACCAATAATAGGTTTATTTTATACTTCAAATATAAATCTCATATTAAATTTTAAAAACAACATTCAAACTTAAATTAATACTAAATCAAATTCAAATCTAAAATAGAATAAATAAACTCAAGTTTAAATTTTAAATCGAATTTAAGAATCTCTCGACAACCTATGTTAATTTGGTAAAAATATTTATACCGCTAAGATTTAACAAAACAAATTTGGATTCACAATAAAAATTTAAGATTCACACTTATAAATAGATTCTAAAATAAAAAAAATTAGACTAGAATTCAAATTTTAAAATCAAATAACAAGTACAAAATAAATTTTTCAACACTAAATTAAATTAACTTAAAATTTTAAATTCCAAAATTTCTGATTCGTTACAATTTGAAAGGCCTAGAAGAATTGGCCTTGGTTGCCATCGAAAGAATGTTAAGTTTTTTTTGAGGAAGATGGTTATGCAGCACATAGTTGCACAACCGATTAACATAATTTATATTAATATAATAGTCTGGTTGAAAGGCCCAACCAGTGGCATGAAGTTTAGGACGTAGACCGTCCTATAGGCAGATTACTGAAGAGTCATAATACATAATACATACATACGATAGATGCAAAATTGCCACTAACAAGTCATAACTAATAAGAAGAATACTATATAAGCTTGGCGAACGAACCCAGCATGCTACATAAGCATCATAATCATTCATCCATGGAAGGTTGAACTACTTCCCTGAGTTTCAGGCTAAGGCAGCGCTAGGAGAGTGTGTCTGAGGCATGCATGCCAGGAAGCACCTGTATATGTTTCACACAAATAAACAATGTAACTGCAAGTGCTAGAGAAGAGCTTTTTTCGCTTATTGAAAATGTGTGCATTGCGTTCTATCCATATGCACCAGCTAAAGATTGACACAAAGGAATCATTCATTAGGTTTGGGGGATTATGTTGCCAATACTCGAAGAAGGAAGTGAAATTGGGGATGAAGCCTAGCAGGATGAAGCTAGTTGCGGCCCAGATCCTAAAAGAGTAGTCACAATAAGAGAAGAGGTGATCAACGGTTCCTTCGTGGGAGGTGCAGAATGTACAACGGGAGTCGGTAGAGGTACACAATCTCCTGAGTCTTCTTTTATTATTGATGCGATTGTGAATAAGGCACCATTGGAAGAAGATCAAGAGAGGTGGCAATTGACATTTCCAGAGACATGTAAAAGAGAAGCAACATCCTGGATGATAAAGAAAGCTATAGCAAGAAGAAATAGTGAAACCTTTATTCGAGCTCATGGCCCAAAAATAGCCATCAGGCCCACCAGAAGGGTTGATTGAAGTCGCAGTATTATAAATTTGTAAAATATCCGAAAGGGTATTAAGTCCAAAAGTCCAGAGGGAAAGAGGCCGGATGGGCCTGAGCCCAAGATATTAGAAGTAGAGAAATATGGCCCAGTGTTTAAAGAGAACGAATTCGGGTACAACTGAGAAAGAGGTAGGTGGCTACACCATATATCAAGCCAAAAGAGACAATCATTTCCAATACATACTTTAACATGAAAGAGAGATTTAATCCTTGGAATAGTGGAGATGACCCCTGCCCAAAAAGGGGATGGTTTGGATAATGGAAGGTAATAAAGGACAAGATTCGGGTTTGAAGCATAAAGACAGGCTAGGGTCCAATCTTTCCAGATGAAGAAGACAGGGGTAAGAAGGTGCCATGTCATTTGGCTAGCAATGCTTGATTGAAGAGGGCAAGATTTAAGATTCCTAAACCATTGTGTTCTCGAGATTAGCAAATTGTTTTCTAATTAACTAAACGCTAAACTTTACCCCCATTCCAAAGAAATGAGCTCTGTATAGCGTCTATTCTAGATACGACCCAAGCTGGGAGTTTGTGAAAGGACATCCAATAAGAGGGAACTGTAGAGAGGACAGATTGAACAAGGGTGAGGTGACCAGCTAAGAACAGGGAATTGGCTTTCCAGGATGCCAATCTATGTTCAATGTTAGACATTAGGGGAAGCCAATCAGATCCGTGGAGCTTATTTGGGCGAAGAGGAATACCAAGCTAGGTTATTGTGAAAGATTCGAGTTTGCAGTTTAGGCAATTAGAGATTGAGGGGCCCAAACTGGATGATTTGCCAAGCATGATGATAGAGCTCTTAATAAAGTTAATTGATAGACCGGAAATGAGTACAAAGGTATATAGAAGCACCTTAAGGCAGTGAATTTGTAGAGGGGAGGGAGAGAATAAAAGGATAGTCTCATCACGAATTGAAGGTTAGAGATACAGAAGTTGAGGTTCGAGAGGTTAATACCAAAAAGCAAGTTCCTGGAAGTAGATAGTTTAACCGTTTGATTAAAGACATCGGCAATTAGAACGAAAATTTGGGGTGAGAGGGGGTCTCCTTGTCTGATGCCACACTTAGATTTAATGAGGCCACCTATTTCTCCATTGACGCAGATGATGGAGAAGCTTGTGTTCAACATATGTTCTATCCAATTACACCATTCGGGTGGGAAACCACGATGCGCCATTAAGTCAATAATAAAGTTCCATTTTAAAGATTAAAAAGCTTTAGAGAAGTTGAGTTTAAGTACACCGGGTGTGGAGGTGAAGTGACAGAATGAAATTGCTTCTTGAGTGGCAGCTACGCAGTCCATAATATTATGACCAAGGATGACGGCTGACTGCTCATGGCTAACGACGAAGGCAATGAAGGTCTGCAATCTGTTGGCAAGCACTTTGGTGATGATTTTAAAGGTTGTGTTGGGAAGGCTAATAGGGCGGAAGGAGGTTAAAGTGTTAGCTCCAGCAATTTTGGGGATGAGGGTGATATTGGCATTGTTTAGTTTGTCAATGGATGAGGGGTGGGATTGGAATTAAACGCACATGGATAGGATATCAGATTTGATAGTGGGCCAGAAGTGTTTAAGGAAGGCTGGACCAAATCCGTCAGGCCCAGGGGCCTTATCATCCGCCATTGATTTAACTGCAGTCCAAATTTCATCATCCAAAAAGGGATAGTTAATGTTAATAGGGGAGGGAGAGAGGTAAAGAAGGTTCCAATCAATGTTTGGGAGAAGATGGGAGAATTAGCCAAGAATATTGTGGAAGAAGTTCGTGAAGAGATGGTAGATATCAAAGGGGTCAGAGTATGTTAGGCCAGCATGGTGAATTTCAGAGATATAAGAGGACCTTCGACCATTATTTGCTATACGATGAAAGTATGCAGTGTTTTTATCACTTTCTTCAATCCATTAGGCTTTGGATCGTTGTTTCCATCCCATTTCTTCTTGTTTAATTAATCTATCAAGTTCTTGCTCCAATTCTCTAAGACTTGCTGCTTCCATTTCATTAAGCTAACGTGATTCCTCACAAATATACAGGTATAGGATTTCATCTTATGTGGAGCTGATTCTGGATTTAATGGATCCCCATGCCTATTTAGCCTATGGACGAATGGTTTAACGGAGGGATCACAGTTTGGAAACTATATTGTAGATAGATGATCGGTCATTGGTGGGTTGGAACTAGATTTTCTGGACAAAACGTTCGAAGGAAGGTTAAAGGAGCCAAAGTTTTTCAAACTTTAAAGGACGTTTCTTGTTGTTATTGACTCCAGTGTCTAATATCAGAGGGCAGTGGTCAGACATAACTGTGGCAAGACCATTGACGAGGGAGAGTGGATGGATGTCTTCCCAAACCAAGTTGAATATAAAGCGGTCAAGTTTGGCCAAGGATGGGTCACCATGATGATTGGTTCATGTGAAGGTTCTATCGCTGATGTGGGGTTCAATGAGGGAGCAAGACTAAATGAAGGAATTGAATGATACTGAGTCTTGGAAGAAGTTGTCGGAGTTACGTTCAAAACTGGTTCGGGTAGTGTTAAAGTCTCCACCAATTAGCCATGGTTCATTGATTTGTGTTGATATATTTTCACAGAAGTTCCAGATTTCTTCTCTGTTTTGTGGGTCAGTTAGGCAATAAACGTTGGTGAAGAAGAAAGTGGTATTCATTTGAATATGGTGGAGAGACACGTACAGTACATATGTATGGTTTATTAAGTGATGAAGGGACTATGCATTATCGTTCCATGCAGTAATCAAGTCGCCTCGAGTTTCAATAGAATCTACATGGGCCCACCTAGTTAATTATGGCCCACAGGTACTTCGAATCATTGATGTGAATGGGTCATAGAGTTTAGATTCTTGCAGGAATAAAATATCAATTTGGTGGGGGGCCAGGATCAGGTTAACAGCATGTCATTACGTGGGGTCCCCCAATCCTCTGACATTCTAGGATACTGTTATCATTGGGAATGATTAATTCTCTATGTTTCTAAAGTTTGCATGGTGTAATAGTGTTCATCACGTAAACTCACACCCATGCAGTTTGACAATGTTTTATTTAGCAGTTTATTAGTAGAAGAGAAAAAGACAGTTACATAAAAACTACCAGAGCATCCAGGATGAGATCTAGCACGGTTGATCCTTGAGCTATGGCGGATGTCAGCTGGAGTGAGATGATGAGTATTGAAGTCTTGTTGCTCAAATTCTGGAAGACACTTAATCTGAAGGTGCAGTGAGGTGGAGAGGTCTAAGTCAGCCAGTGGGTCCCAACTTGGCGTGAAGTTGTCTCTAGTGACGTTGTGGAGCAGCTTGAGGAAGGGATCATGCGTGGGTGGGTGTTCACGTTGGGCATTCATGTTTGCTTCATCAAACATAACATCATGTCGATTTTCTTTAATTAGACTTATAGGGGGTGTTATATCATGGAAAAGGTAGCTGCCATAATCATAATCAATACCCATCAAGAGTGTTTCCGGTTTCTCACATGGACGTGAATGCTCCCAATGCTCAACATTGTGCTTCACATTTTTCTTATTGAGACAGACAACATAGAGAGATAGAGAGGTGATACCTTTATAAAAATGAATCTTAACATAGAGGTATCGGTGGTCAATGTAGGACCAATCACAGTTGTCTTCCTCGATAGATGAAGTGACCGGCGGGATTAAGCGCTTCTCTTATGGTAGCATTGTCATATCTTAGGAATTCAGGATAGCCTTTCACTCTCTCCTACGAAGTTGGCTCAAGGGAGGCCTGGGGGGAATCTAGCTCTGGATAATGTTGAAGGTGGAGGCTGGCGTCAGATAAGAACAGGACTTTGAGGTGGAGGGCTTGGTTCCTGGTATCAATGTCTGGGCAATTAATGAGAAATATGTTGTCTACAATAAGCCAACTAGCCTATTCACTGTGGTTTAGGCTTGCCGTCAGGAATTGAGACACCTGCTGGATGGTCCAGAGCCCATCAATTATGGTGGCGGTGAGGTAGCGATGAGATTTGGACATTAAGAGGAAGGTGGGAGGATTTGAGGCTGGAGAATGGGGAGGGCTACTAGGGTTGAGAGAGGGAGAAGATTAGGAACGGGCTTTATGCGTGTTAGCATGGTAAAGTTTTGAATTAGCCCTTCGATGGTAATTATGACCTATGTTTTGATTTGACTTCCGAAGTGATGCTTGGCCCCACTTTTGATTTTGCGTAGTCTGAATTAATGGTTCATGACGAGTTGGCATTCATGCGTTATCTATCTTTGCAATGGGACGTTACAATACGCCATTGTGTTTTTTGAATTTATTGGGACACTACATGACCGAATCACCATAAAATGAACAAATATAGCAAATTGTGCTATTTCTGCATGATCTTGCCACGTGTGCCTTATCAGAACAACGCAAGCATCTACCGTTCGATTTTATGTAACTGACTGTTGTATGGATGGATTTGAAGATAGACATTCGTCAGCGAGTCGATGGTGGTAGAGGGGTTGTTGGAAGGAGGGGAGGTGGCGAAGCTGCTATCTGGGCGTACGACTTAGCTGCACCATGCGGTGTGGAGATGTGGAGGGATGATCCAAGAACAGGTTGACTGCGAACTAGAGGCGGTATGGAGGTGAGTGAGGTGGCGGAGCGCTGGTACGCTCTGGGGATATAAGTGGACGGTGGAGGAGACAATGTAGGGATGGGAGCGGTGGTTTTGAGGGCTGCGAAGCTGCCATTATTTGTATAAGTGACTTTGGGCTAAACAATGTTGAGTGTTAAGTTTATTGATTGGGGTCAAAGGATTATCGCAATAACCAACATTATTGTCAATCGATTTTCCGGACCAAAGGGTGATGACCGAGTTGACCGAATTATGTTTTTCGTCCTCACAAGAGTACACATCATGAGAATTATATTTTGGTTTCACTCGAGTTGACTTGGCGGTTTTCCCTTCTCATTACTTTTCATTAACTCCATCATCATATCCATCACTTGTTCTATTTTTGCAATTTGATTGTTTATTTTGTTTCTCTAATAAAACAATTTCTTGAGAAGATTGAGAAAATGAAGGAGATTGAAAGTTAAAATGCATGTCTAGTTGTGTAACAACCCGCTCATTCAAAGATTTTAGATTTAGATATTTTATGTAAATATATCATCATATCTTATGTGTCACTGAAAATGTCATTTTTCACAAACGATAAAACTAGGATTTGGGGACACTTCCATTAAGTCTGGATCATTGTTTACGACCTTTTTGACTATAAGCATCGATATGTTTCGAGTTCGTGAAAATTGGTACCTTGGCTAGGGCTTGGTTGAGCTAATCTAGCTCATTATACAACCCCCAAATCAGCCTCCTCCTTCTCCATTCTCTTCCAAGCCTTTAAAAGCAATAAAAATAGGGAGTGGAAAGGGAATAGAAATTCCCTAGGCTAGGGCTTCCAATCTAGAGCTCAATTCTTGTGCAAATGCAATTCTAACACATGGGTAAGCTCTCTACCTTATACTCCTCTCAATTTCGGATTTTAATTTGCCTTAACACTCATGAGTCTTCATTTATGTTCATGAGGTGATTTTGGAGGAGCTAATGAAGAAAGATGGGTTCTTTGCTTGAGTTGGAGCTTGTTCTTTGTCATTTGAAACCAAGGTGAGTTCTTTTTTAACTCACATCTATGCCATAAGCCATTGGCTTGTACAAGTGTAATTTAGTGTTCATACGAGTTTGCATGTTCTTGTGAATTGGTTAGGTTAGGGTAGCTTAGCAGATTTCATGTATTTATGTTTCATTAAGTTTACAATTGTGATAAAGATTGTTCATACGATCTAATTTATATGATATGAGTTGATTTGGTGATCTGGTGAAGCTCCGTTGTCCCCCGACAAAGTTCTAAGTCTTCACAAGTCGCTTGAATCGCTTTGGTGTGCTTTGGTTTGGAATTTATTTCATACTTGAAATTATAAAATGAATCATTGCAATCTTATGTATATATATTGTTCACACGATCATGCACATGTTATGAATCGATTAAGTGGTGTTGTGAAGTGCATTGTCGCTCCCGGCAAGTTCTAAGACTTCACAATCCACTTATATCACGTTTATTCGTTTTGGTTTGGAATTTTGTTCATTTTAGAATCTATAATCCAAACCAATGCATTCGAGCTTTGCGAGTCGATACGGTGGATCGGAGAGGTCTCATTGATGTCCCGAAGAAGTCACGAGCCTCGATGATTGACGTCGGACACTCGCTTGGGATGAATCCCCCTGGTTTTGGCTTGGGCAACAACCCAGACATAAACCGGTCGACCGGTCAAATATGTGGCGATCGACCGGTTCTGCTTCTGGGAAAAAACGGTCGACCGCCCAATTTGACTGATCGACCGGTCGCCCAGAACCTAGGCTATTTTTCTCAGGTCCGACCCAATTTCGGTTGTGCGCCTCCGCGCACGATCACGTTGGTGTCTGTACTCCTCCTTGGCTCTTCCGTGCATGTTGATGGTCTTCGAATTCACCGGAGATCATCATAAAGCCGTGTTCTCCTTTTTGGTATATTGAATTTATTTGATACTCTTGTTAAGATAATTTACGCCATTAAAACGTGAATTATCAACTCGATATCCTTCGAGTCTATTCTGATGTAGTTTAAAACCTTTGGGTCCTAGTTTGGGATTTCGATTCGTTCGTTGATCGAAATTACCACCGTTATCCCTTTGATTTCATGTATGTTGTTATAATGTGAACTACGCATTTATCGATCACCTTGGTGATCGTACTTTGACCTATGACCCCTAGTTTTGTGTTTTTATTTCTTGTCACTCCAAGGTGATTTCTAATCATTTCTTGACGTCATTGGATTCACTAACGAGCTATATGAATATTCGATTTATCGAATTTTTATTTGATGATTTATGATTTGAAATCACGTCATTGTGACATGAATCCCCTTGATCGATTTGCCTCGGCAACCACACTATTGTTTATTGCCACTTTGAAATTATATAAAGAGGTCTTATGTTATTTAGTAGATAACAAATTCTTGTACTAAAATGATTTCTAATCTTACTTCATTATATGAAGATAATTAATGAAATCGTTTTATAAACCTTCTTCAAATCTACTAGTATATATTTTTTAAACCTTTTTCTCGTTCGTATGAGAAATCTAATTAAACGTCTTAGTAAAATCAAGGACTATGAACCCTTGCTTTTGCTCCGATGGTTAATTCTTTGACTCATCCTATCGAAAACCGTGGCAATGCTCCTTCTATGATTTTCTTTGTTTTGAATAGGAACCAATTACGAGTGTGTAAATATTCGAGAATAGCATGTGGTTATGGGACATGTTGCTATTTTCTTATATTAACTAGCTCAGATTAATTTCTATTCACCTGGATCCATGGTATCCGCCTCAATGACATAGTTATTTGGTTCGCGATTGCCCGAGTGGGAATATACTATTTGTGACCTTCATCTATGGGACTTCGGTCCTACTTTTTAAGATGTTTTCTAGAGATCGTATCTCATCTGGGAGTATCCACTTTTTATATTTTTTCTAGAGATCGTATCTCATTTGGGAGGTATCCACTTTTTACGATGTTTTCTAGAGATTGTATGTCATCTGGGAGGTATCCACTTTTTATGATGTTTTTTGGATCATATCTCATCTGGGAGGTATCCAATTTCTACGATGTTTTCTGGAATTCTAGTGATTTCTGGATTATTGTTATTGTTGTATGCACAATGTCATGAGATTCATTTCCTCTGTCATTTCCTGTTGTGTGCTATTATTTGAATGTTGCATTCTACATTAGCTAGGAGATTATTTGGAGATAGTTGTGTTGACATGCCATGTTTCATATTTAGTTATGATTAGATATTATTTCTAGAATTATGTCATCCATTGTTATATCCCTTATTATCTCAGTTTATTTGATAAGTACAGCTAGACTGATCCGTTTATTGTTTATTTTCTTATAAATAATACTCGGGACAGGCCGAGTCATTTTAGGTGCTCCTTTGGGTCTCATCGCAGGATTGATCTTCCGCCTTCAGCTTGCTACTCTATCTCCGCAACTTTATGTACTATTGTACATATGACATCGTCTATCGTAGTGTACATATTCTTTTGTTTAGGTTATGATACATGTATTAGTGAATCTTTGTTGATCACTAGCTTGTTGTACACATTCTTGGTTTATTCATATCTATTCTGCCTTTGTGATATGATTATTCTGTGTCTGGCTGTGAGATATACCATATTTACATTATTGTTGTTGTCTATTTTATACTTCTTTCTGGATTGCATGTAGTCGTTTTGTGGTTGCCCTATGTGCTGAATGGTCATGTCGAAATTTAAACCGGTATCAGATTTCGATATGCATTCGTTATATGGAGTAATTATATAATCGTCGCTCTTCAAAAACCCCATTTTCTGTTATGGTCTACGACATTTCTCTGAAATGAACTGGACGATAGTGGGTATAGAGGCGGGGGCATTACAGTTTGTATCAAAACCAATTTCCGGAACAGTGTAAGATAGTATGACGATGGTATTGTCTTAAGCCTCTCTCTGGAATCGTCTTTAGGATTTTAGTTAGAGTCTTAAGACCCATCATAGCTTATATTCCAATACGATTCCATTTTGATTGAATTCACGTCATTTGAATTCAACTTGAGACTAACTTTGTCTTCCTTCTTTTTCCTTAAAGAACCGAAATAGTTGGTCGCAACCGTGCAAGTGTCGGTTCACCCAGTGTACCTCCTACGGGAGGGGTGATTATGTCTCAAGTGGCCTATTCTTAGTCTTTTAGAATAGTTATCGAATCGTCTCCTTCGGGTTGATTTCTATAGTCCATCTAGGGCCCGTGTGCTCTAGTGGTGCTTATGTTTCATTCTTTGACTCAAATTGCTAATCGATGTCAGTTTGGCCTATTATGTATCACAATTATCTTGTTGATCATTTATGATCCTTGAAGTTGATTGATCATTGGATATCTTTCTCGTGTGTCGTTATGCACGTCGTAAGCGCGTTTGATCCTGATATTTCTTGATTTCTAGTTAAGATTGTTTCGTACCTAGCATAGTCTATTGATCACTTGTCGGTCGGCATGGAGATACCATGTCTTTGTGACTAATTCTTCTCCCTTGTTGTCACCTATATAGTTCTAGTTCGGTGTGAGATCACCAAGCCTTCGGGCCAAAACAACTCAAGTGTTACCTCGTTGTGCCGGTATGAGTTACCAAGCATTTGCGTTAAATTAACTCAACGAATGCGCAACGATACATTTGTGTTACCTCATTGCGTTCCAAACTCAAGATCAAGAAGGGGGGAAAGCATCCCTCTTCTTGTGATCCCTCTTCTTGAGTCAAGATACGTGTCATTAATTCCTTAATGTCATTTACCTTGTTCAGAGATTACTTTATTTTTGTTCTTTTGACATACGTCGACCGTGTTCTTCGTTATCAAAAGATATCATTTGTGTTTTATTCGTAAGTTGATAAAGGAATTTGATTTCCTTTATGCCATCCCGAATGATTTATTGAATTTTTATATTTTCGTGATACCTGCGTGAATGTTAGAAATTGTGAGGACTTTCTTGTGTTAACTTGTCCATCTGGTGTGTTAAGGATCTCGAACGAGATATGAGATGCCATGTTGTAGTTCGGAATTCCTAAACACCATTATGTGACAACCCGACATTTGAAATGATCCCTAAAATTAAATTAAAATTTAATAAGTTAATCAAAATAATAATATTTTGGATTTTTGCAATTTTTCGTAATCGTTTGTTATCTTTCTAGATAATTTATTTCTAGATTTCCTTGAAGCAATTCCAAGAATTTGAGTGGTTCAAGATTTTTAATTAGAAATTATCTTGAATCTTTTCTTTGAGTAAATTAAATAACTCCAGGAACAACCGAAAGAGTTATTCATTTATGTCTCTTGTTGCTGGATTTTAGATCTTTGATTTTCAAGAATTCTTAATGATTGAGAATTTCATCTAATTTTTAATCCTTGTATAGATTTGCTAAAGAGAATTTAGTATTCTTGTGATTCCATTGGTCTTCTTATTTTCTCTAGTGAACGATCACTCAAGAGAAGGGGAGTCCCCGTTGGGGAGGGAAGGTTTGGGTTTTGCGATCAACGACAAACTCAATAATTGCTTTCTTCGAATTTATGATCTAGTCGATCATCTGGAAGTTCTATAGTCAATTCACTTATGGACTTAGCCTTCCGTTGTTCTTAGAAATGAATATCGAAAGGATGAGCTCTTTTGATATTCCTCTTTTGTTTGTTTGAATCATTTGGATTGACAATTGTCTCCGCGCGTTTGTCAACCCTTGTCAATCAAATCTTTGGGGATTATGACCTCTTTGGTTTAATCTCATCTTGTTAGAAAAATTGTCTATTGCTTCTTTGATTAACTGCTGATGTTTCTACGATTTGTGATTTTTGGCGAAAAATTATCTTAAATCATGTTGTTCTGAAGTGATAAGTTGTGCACTACTTATCCATCATCTTCTCGATGTTTCTGATTGTCTAAAACTGATACTCAAGTTTCTAAATATTGGGAATTTCATATAATTCCTAATGATTCATCTTTATGATTACTAAATGAGATTTAGTACCTGGTTAGAAATCGATTTCCTCGAATAGTTCATTGGTACTCCATTACCCATACTAGTTATCCATTTCTAGCTTGTTGTTATTCCATACTAACCTGGGACCATTGATTATTCCTTCGAGAATTGCTCTCTTTAGCTAACTTCGTTGGAATCTCTGAGTCGTTATTTTGTGGGTGTTAGCCACCTTGTAGCAAGACTAAAGTGCTGAAGATCGGTGTTCGCTATGTCGTCGTGATTGAGTTTTGGGAATGGATTAGTCAACCATCGTAAATTACCATTTCATGTCCTAAGAGAAATATCTACTATTGATATCTCGCGTCTGTAGGACGCAGTCCCGTTCCTCCTTGAAATTCCAAATTAGATTCGCTTGGTTTTTGTGCATTTTAGTGATTCTCATTCCCTTGAGAATCATACGAAGAAAGGCGAGTCTATTCGAATTCATACCGTTTATGAATTTTTCTGGAATTATTTTACCTGTTTGGGGATGACTACCTTCTTGGGTAATGGAATTCGAGATTGAACTCGATTTTTAATCATCTTGTGAAACGAAATTGGGATCTCACCTAGCCGTTGGTGTGACCGTTTCATTTTACGTCGGTCCTTATGGTACCACTCCATGGTATTATTTTTGGTTGTTACTTACTACTTCATTCTAAAGGAATTGAGAGGATGCAATTCTTTTAAGGGGGGAAGTCTGTAACAACCCGCTCATTCGAAGATTTTAGATTTAGATATTTTATCTAAATATATCGTCACATCTTATGTATCATTGAAAATGTCGTTTTTCACAAACGATAAAATTAGGACTTGGGACCACTTCCATTGAGTCCGGATCATTGTTTATGACCTTATTGACTATAAGCATCGATATGTTTCGAGTTCGTGAAAATTCGCACCTTGGCTAGGGCTTGGCTGAGCTAACCTAGCTCATCATATAACCCCCAAATCAGCCCCCTCCTTCTCCATTCTCTTCCAAGCCTTCAAAAGAAATAAAAATGGAGAGTGGAAAGGGAAATAGAAATACCCTAGGCTAGGGCTTCCAATCTAGAGCTCAATTCTTGTGCAAATGTAATTCTAACACATGGTTAAGCTCTCTACTCTCCCTCTCTATCTTATACTTCTCGCAATTTCGGATTTGTAGTGTGCCTTAACACTCATGAGTCTTCATTTATGTTCATGACGTGATTTTGGAGGAGCTAATGAAGAAAGGTGGGTTCTTTGCTTGAATTGGAGCTTGTTCTTCGTCATTTGAAATCAAGGTGAGTTCTTTTTGAACTCACATCTATGCCACAAGCCATTGGCTTGTACAAGTGTAATTTAGTGTTCATACGAGTTTGCATGTGCTTGTGAATTAGTTTGGTTAGGGTAACTTAGCCGATTTCATGTATTTATGTTTCATTAAGTTGACAGTTGTGATAAGGATTGTTCATACAGTCTAATTTATATGATATGAGTTGATTTGGTGATGTTGTGAAGCTCTGTTGTCTCCCGATAAAGTTCTAAGTCTTCACGAGTCCCTTGAATCGCTTTGGTGTGCTTTGGTTTGGAATTTAGTTCATATTTGAATTTACAAACCGAATCATTGAAATCTTATGTATATATGTTATTCACATGATCATGCACACGTTATGAATCGATTAAGTGGTGTTGTGAAGTATCATTGTCGCTCCCGGCAAGTTCTAAGACTTCACAATCCGCTTATATCGCGTTTATTCGTTTTGGTTTGGAATTTTGTATATAATCCAAACCAATGCATTCGAGCTTTGCGAGTTGATACGATGGATCAGAGTGGTCTCATTGATGTTTCGAAGAAGTCATAAGCCTCGACGATCAGCGCCGGACACTCAAGGGGGACAAATCCCCTTGGTTTTGGCCTGGGCAACAGCCCAGGCCTAAACCGGTCGACCGGTCAAATATGTGGCGGTCGACCGGTTCTGCTTCTGGGCAAAAACGGTCGACCGGTCACCCAGAACCTAGGCTATTTTGCCCAGGTCCAACCCAATTTCGGTTGTGCTTCTCTACGCACGATCACGTTGGTTTCTGGACTCCTCCTTTGCTCTTTCGTGCATGTCGATGGTCTTCGAATTCATCGGAGATCATCGTAAAGTCGTGCGCTCCTTTTTGTTATATCGAATTCATTCGATACTCTTGTTAGGATGATTTACGCCATTAAAACGTGAATTATCGAGTCAATATCCTTTGAGTCTATTCCGGTGTAGTTTAAAACCTTTTGGTGCTAGTTTGGGATTTCAATTCGTTCGTTGATCGAAATTACCACCGTTATCCCTTTGATTTCATGTATGTTGTTGTAATGTGAACTAAGCATTTATCGATCACCTTGATGATCGTACTTTGACCTATGGCCCCAAGTTTTGTGTTCTTGTTTCTTGTCACTCCATGGTGATTTCTAATCGTTTCTTGACGTCATTGGATTCACTAACGAGCTATATGAATATTCGATTTATCGAATTAATATTTGATGATTTATGATTTGAAATCACGTCATTATGACATGAATCCCTTTGATCGATTTGCCTCGGTAACCGTACTATTGTTTATTGCCACTTTGAAATTATATAAAGAGGTTTTATGTTATTTAGTAGATATCAAATTCTTGTACTAAAATGGTTTCCAATCTTACTTCATTATACGAAGATAATTTACGAAATTGTTTTATGAACCTTCTTCAAACTATTAGTATATATTTTATAAACCTTTTTCTCGTTTGTATGAGAAATCTAATTAAAAGTCTAAGTAAAATCAAGGACTATGAACCCTTGCTTTTGCTTCGATGGTTAATTCTTGGACTCGTCCAATCGAAAACTGTAACAACCCGTATTTTCAATAACCTGTTATAACATAAATTGAGGCAGAATTTAACTCTAAAATCTGAATCAAGGGAAACGGGCTATGCCATTGCGTTCGTCTCGGAAAAATACGCGAAATAGAGTCCGAGTTTTCGAAAATCGGAGTCCGTATGAAGAAGATATGGACGAACGAAGTTAGGCAGAAAAACCGAAAACAAGCCAGAATGCACTGGCGCACTTGGGAAGTGCGCCAGCACAAAAATACACTGGCGCACTTGGGAAGTGCGCCCGTGTCGAGCCAGAAACCTGCACAGCCTTCTGGCTTGACCCTGGCTGGCCTGGTGCACCTGTTTTGGCCCTTGGTCTTGTTTTGGAGGCTTGTGACGATTTTTGAGGGCTGGGATCTATCCTAGGGTTAATCCTATGGCCTAAAACACTTGCCTAATCTATAAATAAGACCCTAACCTACCCTAAATCATCATTAATCTATCCTATAACTAAACTATGGCAAAATCAATCCTCTCATGGCCTCCACTCTCTTCATAAATTCCTAAATCAAATTTCTAAGAGATTTCCATGCATACAAGTGTATTTAGGCTTGTATGATCCTCTTTAGCTTGCATTAAAGTCTTGTTTCTCTATTGGCATCATAAAGGAGGAGTCTTGATCAAGTTTGCTTGCATTTTGGGGTTTTAATTTGTTGCATAAGGGGTTTCTTACATTTGCTATACTCATTTGAGTCCACATAAACATTGTAAGCCTATTTCTACTCTTGTATTTTAACTATGAAGTTAATATGTTATGTTTGCAAGTTGAGTTTGGGGTTAATCATGATATGTGCTTTGATCTTAGGATTTTATGCATAAGCTTACTCTATGCATGTTAGTAAAGTCATTACCTTGGCTTTATGCATAGAAAGATGTGATCTTTGGTTGGAAATGTTGCATGATGCAACTTTGAAACTCTTATAAACCTTGTATTAACATGCATATAATGTTATATGCATGTTACTAGTCCTTATCTCATGCTATCTATGGCCATGTTCCGCCTATTTGCCAAGTTTGATGTTATGCATGCATATGAACCTTATGCAAGTTGAAACTATGTTATGCATGCATATGAACCTTATGCAAGTTGAAACCATGTTATGCATGCATATGAACACTATGCAAGTTAAAATGATGTTATGCATGCTTAGGAATATTTTGCAAGTTGATAACATGATATGCAAGTTTGTGATCACATCTTTGTCTCATATGCCACCATGTTTAACTTGTGGCTCCAACACCTTTATGTCATGATTTTGCCAAGTTCCCTCTTTTTATCCTTTATGCGCTATTGCGATATGTAAGCGAGGGGATTGCGTTTGGGGTTGGGTAAACTTAAAAGACATAAAAACGTAAGCTTGGGAATTTACCTATTAAGTTAAGTCTACCCATTGGGAATTTACCTATTAAGTTAGGTCTACCCAATTGCTTGAAAATTTGTAATGTGTTTTGGAAACATGATGGACATGACACTTAGAAAACATGAGGATGGCCAACTCGAGGTTGGGTTGAGCTTGTAGCATAAACCTACCCGGAACCGACCGGCTTAACTAGTGGCTACAAGCAATACGACCCAATGTGAGTAGTTGGTCATGTTGCACGTGAAACCAGAGGTTAGACTAAGTTGTGGTGTAAACCTACCCGGACCCGCCCGGCCTAACTAGTAACCACAACAAGGTCTAATGTGAGAGGTTGGGTGCATTAAATTAATTAATGCCACATGGTAGGGTTAAGTCATGGACCGCTTGAATACTTAACCAATTAAACACGATGGGTTGATAGGGTTAAGTCATGAACCTTGGGTACACTTAACCAACTTGGTACTTGGATGAGTTGGGTTAACCACGTTTAACCCATTAAGGAAACCCTAGTTACGTGGTCCTTTGCACCAGTAACCCTCTTAGTTGTATCATGGTACCCTAGGGACTAGGCTAGGGTGGGGCACGATTACTGGGATGACATGTAAGCGACCAAGACGACGGCTGTGTAGGTGCGCCGGTGTAGGTTCAGGCGGGCCATGGTCGTGCACATGGTCCGGAGTTGAAAAAGCAGGCACGGGCACCAGTAGGTTTAAACTGTGCGTGTTTGGTTTGTGTCAGTGGTTGACACCCTAGGACTTGATACCCCCTAGGGTGGACCTAGCACAGTTTAGCTACACTTCGTAGTTGGGCCGTATGACACCGACACTTGACGAGTTAGGATTTAGGAGTACCGATCGACTAGACCGTGCTAGTTGGACCTTGGTTTAGGTCATTCATGATGTTGGGCCAAACTTGGGCCTGGGGATCACTTATTGTTTACACTTGACATGACTTGTGATACTAGTACACTTGGTGCAAACCTCAACCTTGTATATGCGGTGCCACACTTGATCTATCTTGTTGACTTTTTCCATGCCAGTTATCATCCTATGACTCATCCTTGTTTACATATACAGTTAACTTTATTAGTTGTTGTACAATAGTAGGTAGGACTTACCAGTCTTTTGACTGACCCATTTTCTTTCGCCTCTTTTCTTTCGTTTCCCCCCTCCCCCCCCCCCCCTCCCAAGGTTTACAGGGCGGGAATACCAGTACTTAGCTTGGATCTTAGCTGCTTTTTCTGGATAGCTCATGTATGCTTTGGACTTGAGCTCGCTATGGTTTTCTACCTTGGGGATAGCTACTTTATGTTTTCCTTTCCAGTTTCCAGTTTTATGTTTCTAGACTTTGTTTATGGAAAATAATGATCAAGTACTGTGTTGTAACTTAACTTATGGTTTTGATATGCTAGTTTTTATCCGCTGCTATATTTACTCTGTTTTTTTTACTTATATGTTCTGTCTTGTGATATCTGCATGCATGTTTACGTTGTTTAAACGCCCCTCCAAAGTCAGTGCCCATGCAAGAGTGGCACTGGCGGAGGTGGGGTGTTACATTTGGTATCAGAGCATAAGGTTTACAAGATTGGAGCAAAAAGGGTTTTAAAGTTACTTTTAAAAGCTATTTTCAAAACCAATTAAGTATTTTCCAAAGAAAAGTCTAGTTTATTTTGAAAGGCTATCCCCTAAGAGCCATAAGCACTATCCTTCGTTTCCTCGTTCTAAATCTATCTTTTCCTTTTTTTTCAGCATGGTCGATCTCAATCTTCCTGAGGGAGTCACCATTCCCGGATGGTTCCGGAGGTACTTGGAAGCTAGGGCCAACAATGTAGGTCCAGCAACCACTCCCACTATCACTGAGGTTCCACCCCCTCCTCCTCCTCCTCAGCAACCACAAGCCGATTTCGCCAAGGTTTGCAAGGACTTCAAGGCAATGGGTGGCAAATAATTTATTGGGACGGAGACTTTTGTGGAAGCAAGAAATTGGTTGAAGGAGACCGAAGATCTCTTTGCCATCTTTGATATAGAGGACCGTAGAAAGGTTCTGTTGGCGGTTTGGCTACTAAAGGAGGAAGCTTCTTATTGGTGGGAGGTCACCAGTGCTACTAGGCCCGTAGAAACCTGGGCCGACTTTAGGGCAAGGTTTGGGCTTAAGTTTTTATCGTCTGCGGAGGCAAATTTGCAACTAGAGAAGTTCATAGCCTTGAAGCAAGGAGACATGACGGTGAGAGAATATGTGAATAAGTTCAACCAGCTTGCCCGATTCGGTTTGGACATGGTCAATACTCCCGAGAAGAAGGCTCTACGTTTTGCACGAGGGTTAAATGAGCCATTACAAGGTCTAGCCATGTTACACATACCCATGGGGGCCACTTTCGAGAGCCTAGTAGACATGGCATTGCTGCAGGGAGAGGATAAGAATGGGAAGAAAGAAGTCAAGCCCAATGAGACTCAGCCTAAGAAAACAGACTCCAAGTGGGGAGGGAATCAGAGTAATCAGAACAACAAGAACAACAAGAACAACAAGGGCAACAAGAACAAGGCAAAGGACATAAGAAAGTGCCACTTCTGTGGGATTGTTGGGCACGTGGCCAAGGACTGTAGGAAGAAGAGAATGAAATTGGGTGGATGCTTTCATTGTGGAGAGACGGGACATTTTAGCAAGGATTGCCCTAAGAAGCAGGGGCATGGACAAACTCAGCGCGCAGGTTCATCTGGAGGGCAAGTGCATGCTCTCAACACCACTCCAGTTCAGGACTGAGGTACTATTTCTATGGAAAGTCTTGTTTATATTTCTGGTTTTCCTGTTCGCACTTTGTTTGATTCTGGCGCATCGCATACCTTTATTTCTTCTGATGTTGTTGGAAGTTTGCACCTAAGTACTAGTCTTGTTGAGGATCCCGTTAGTGTTTCAAATCCGATTGGGGGTTCAGCCCATTTATCTATGATCTGTATGGATTTGAGGATTTCTATCTTGACCGTAGAATTCTCGTGTGATGCTTATGTTCTCGGGTTCACGGGATACGGGTTGATCTTGGGCATGGATTGGTTGTCTCGCTATGGAGCCATTCTCGATTGTGAGCATAGGGTGGTAAGACTCATGAATCGCCTTGGCAATACCCTAGAGATTTCTTGCAACCCGCTAGATCCCGTCATGCTATGTTATCTTGAATCTCTTGACTCGTCTATCGATGATCTGCAATTTGTAAGGGTGGTTCGAGAATACCCTGATGTTTTTGAAGAAGTTAAGGGGTTACCCCCTAAGCGAGAGATAGATTTCCGCATTTATCTGGTTGATAATGCTAAGCCAGTCTCCTTACCAGTTAGGCACATGGCCCCGCGTGAAAGGAGAGAGCTCAGTAAGCAAATCAAGGAGCTACTTGAGAAGAATTTTATTAGGCGAAGCATTTCCGAATGGGGTGCTCCTGTGGTGTTCGCTACTAAGGCGGACGGCTTGCTTTGTCTATGTGTTGATTATCGAGAGTTGAACAAGCTGACCAAGAAGAATAGGCATCCATTACCGAGGATAGATGACCTCTTCGACCAGCTTGTTGGTGCTTCTGTTTTCTCTCAGCTTGATTTAGCCACCGGATTTCATCAGCTTAGAGTGGCCAAAGACAGCATTGATAAGACTGCATTTAGGACTCCAGACGGATTCTTCGAATGGCTTGTCATGCCATTCGGCTTGACTAATGCACCCGCCTACTTCGTAGATTTGATGAGTAGGGTGTTCAGGGAGTTCCTTAACAAGTTTGTTGTTGTCTTCGTGGATGATATTCTGATCTTTTCAAAAGACGAGGAAGAACATGCTAGACACCTCAAGGAAGTGATGGATACGCTTAGAGGCCATCAGTTGAAAGCCAAGTTCTCCAAATGCCACTTTTGGAGAAAGGAAGTCCGATTTCTTGGGCATATAGTTTCTAAGCAGGGTATAGCTGTGGATCCCGCGAAAGTGGTTGCAGTTCAAGACTGGAAGACTCCTAGGAATGCAACCGAAGTGCGAAGCTTTCTCGGTCTGGCAGGCTACTATAGGAAGTTCATTAGAGACTTCGCTAAGATTTCGGCCCCTCTCACTAGATTGACGAAGAAGAACTTAGTCTTTGCATGGGACTTAGAGTGTGAGCTTGCTTTTCAAAGGCTCAAAAGGGCCCTTACCACAGCTCCAGTTTTGGCATTACCCGATGGCGGTAAAATGTTTACCGTGTATACCGATGCATGTGGCACGGGGTTAGGCGCTGTTCTGATGCAGGAGAGAAGAGTGATATGTTATGGGGGTAGGCAACTTAAAGTTCATGAGAAGAACTACCCCACTCATGACTTGGAGTTAGCGGCGATTGTTTTTGCACTCAAGTCCTGGCGCCACTATCTTTTAGGAGAAAGGTTTGAGTTGTATACTGATCACAAATCACTCAAGTATCTCTTCTCGCAGAAAGATCTGAATCTTAGGCAGCAAAGGTGGATGGAATTCTTGGCATCATATGACTTCGAGATAGCTTATACCCCTGGCAAGGGTAATGTTGTGGCTGATGCACTAAGCAGAAAGAGGTTGACCCTAAGTCCTCTATTCGTTGAGATGAAGAATTTAGAGTATGTGGCAACCTTTGATTTCTCTTTGGCAATTGAGTCGATGACCGGTTCATTAGCATCTCTGGAACTCAGACCTACCCTTCTTGATCAAGTTGGGGCTTCGCAGAAAGAAGACCCTCAGATAGTTGAGATTATGGATAAGCTGATTCGAGGAGAGACGTCTAGTCATCTCGCTCGATATTCTATTGATGACAAGGGTTGGCTCAGGAGAGATGGAAGGTTATGTGTTCCAGTGGTAGGAGATCTAGTAAGAAAAATTCTTGAGGAAGCGCATCGCTCTAAGTTGACTATACATCCAGGCGGAGATAAGATGTATAAAGATATGAAGCGTATTTTCTTTTGGCCTGGGATGAAGAAGGAGGTGGCAGAGTTTGTTTCTAGATGTATCATTTGCCAGCAAGTTAAGGCCGAGTCGAAGAAGCCCGGTGGGCTATAGCATCCTCTAGACGTTCCACTTTGGAAGTGGGAGAGTATTTCCATGGATTTTATTGATGGGCTACCAAGGTCAAGGAAAGGGAATACGAGCATTTGGGTTATTGTGGACAGACTTACGAAGAGTGCTCATTTCATTCCGGTAAAGAGCAAGAGGACCGCATCTTGGCTAGCGTCTGTATATCTTCGTGAGATTGTGAGACTTCATGGAGTCCCTTCTAGTATAGTCAGTGACCGTGACCCAATCTTTACAAGTCAGTTCTGGAATAGCTTGCAAGAAGCCATGGGCACGAGGTTGAATCTAAGTACTGCTTATCACCCACAGACGGACGGTCAAACCGAAAGGGTGAATAGGGTACTCGAGGATCTGTTAAGGCTTTGTATTCTGGATTTTGGTGGTACTTGGGAAGACCATCTTCCTCTTGTTGAGTTTGCATATAATAACAGTTATCAAGCAAGCATAGGGATGGCACCATTTGAAGCTTTATATGGGAGGCCGTGCAAGTCGCCTACATGTTGGTGGGAGACTACAGATAAGCTTATACTTGGGCCTGATATGATCAGAGATGCATCCGAGAAGATCGAGTTGATTCGAAGACGGATGAAAGCGGCCCAAGACCGACAGAAATCCTATGCTGATAAGCGAAGATCTGATTTGGAGTTTGATGTTGGAGATATGGTTTTCGTGAAGGTTTCTCCTTTGCGGAATGTGGCCCGATTTGGAGCCGTTGGGAAGTTAGCACCGAGATTTGTTGGACCCTTCCCTATTATAGAGAGGATCGGGCAGATGGCTTATAGAGTGAAATTGCCCGAGAAGCTTGCCGGAGTACACGATGTTTTTCATGTCTCGCATCTCCGGAAGTGTTTACATGAGTCAGCAGAGGTTGTTGAGCCAAGTGTTCTGGAAGATGTGGAAGTGGAGAAAGAAGCTACTTTGAGGAGAGCTCCGATTCGTATCTTGGGGACGGAGACCAAGAAGCTAAGGAATCGAGAGGTCAAGTTGGTGAAGGTTCAATGGGGTGAAGCCGAAGAAGACGCAACTTGGGAAAGCGAGGAGAAGATGCGTGGGCTTTATCCATTCCTTTTTGAGGGTACACTCTCAATCTCTTTTCTTTGTTAGCATATCTTTCTCTTTGCTATCCATGTTTATCTAGTTATCGTGCTAATCTTGTCATGAGAACCTTAGGTAGAAACCCTTTGGATGAAACATGTATTTGAAACATGTTATGCTTGATGGTTGCAAGTGGTTGCAAGTGGATACTCGTGGATGCATGATACACATTAGGCACTAAGATCGGCTCACACACTCTCATATTGCATATGCATGAGTGTTTATGCTTATTCATGGATGAAAATTTTTGTGTTATCACATGGATGTTGCATATGGATGTATGTGATGTGCACACATATAGATGTTATACATTATGTTAGGAATTGCATACATATGGATTCATTTCACTAACATAATCTGCATTGATGATATTTGCATTAGATAAGTACATATACACACACCTTTGCATATGTTCATACAGCATTTAGAATCTTGTAAGGACAATTATTGCTCGTGGATGATGTTTTGAGTAGATGGATGTTGGATGGTAGGATACGTTCTTCCTAACTTGAAGATTTCGGGGACGAAATCCCTTAAGGAGGGGAGAATGTAACAACCCGTATTTTCAATAATCTGTTATAACATAAATTGAGGCAGAATTTAATTTTAAAATCTGAATCAAGGGAAATGGGCTATGCCATTGCGTTCGTCTCGGAAAAATACGCGAAATAGAGTCCGAGTTTTCGAAAATCGGAGTCCGTATGAAGAAGATATGGACGAACGAAGTTAGGCAGAAAAACCGAAAACAAGCCAGAATGCACTGGCGCACTTGGGAAGTGCGCCAGCACAAAAATACACTGGCGCACTTGGGAAGTGCGCCCGTGTCGAGCCAGAAACCTGCACAGCCTTCTGGCTTGACCCTGGCTGGCCTGGTGCACCTGTTTTGGCCCTTGGTCTTGTTTTGGAGGCTTGTGACGATTTTTGAGGGCTGGGATCTATCCTAGGGTTAATCCTATGGCCTAAAACACTTGCCTAATCTATAAATAAGACCCTAACCTACCCTAAATCATCATTAATCTATCCTACAACTAAACTATGGCAAAATCAATCCTCTCATGGCCTCCACTCTCTTCATAAATTCCTAAATCAAATTTCTAAGAGATTTCCATGCATACAAGTGTATTTAGGCTTGTATGATCCTCTTTATCTTGCATTAAAGTCTTGTTTCTCTATTGGCATCATAAAGGAGGAGTCTTGATCAAGTTTGCTTGCATTTTGGGGTTTTAATTTGTTGCATAAGGGGTTTCTTACATTTGCTATACTCATTTGAGTCCACATAAGCATTGTAAGCCTATTTCTACTCTTGTATTTTAACTATGAAGTTAATATGTTATGTTGCAAGTTGAGTTTGGGGTTAATCATGATATGTGCTTTGATCTTACGATTTTATGCATAAGCTTACTCTATGCATGTTAGTAAAGTCATTACCTTGGCTTTATGCATAGAAAGATGTGATCTTTGGTTGGAAATGTTGCATGATGCAACTTTGAAACTCTCATAAACCTTGTATTAACATGCATATAATGTTATATGCATGTTACTAGTCCTTATCTATTGCTATCTATGGCCATGTTCCTCCTATTTGCCAAGTTTGATGTTATGCATGCATATGAACCTTATGCAAGTTGAAACTATGTTATGAATGCATATGAACCTTATGCAAGTTGAAACCATGTTATGCATGCATATGAACACTATGCAAGTTAAAATGATGTTATGCATGCTTAGGAATATTTTGCAAGTTGATAACATGATATGCAAGTTTGTGATCACAACTTTGTCTCATATGCCACCATGTTTAACTTGTGGCTCCAACACCTTTATGTCATGATTTTTCCAAGTTCCCTCTTTCTATCCTTTATGCGCTATTGCGATATGTAAGCAAGGGGATTACGTTTGGGGTTGGGTAAACTTAAAAGACATAAAAACGTAAGCTTGGGAATTTACCTATTAAGTTAGGTCTACCCATTGGGAATTTACCTATTAAGTTAGGTCTACCCAATTGCTTGAAAATTTGTAATGTGTTTTGGAAACATGATGGACATGACACTTAGAAAACATGAGGATGGCCAACTCGAGGTTGGGTTGAGCTTGTAGCATAAACCTACCCGGAACCGACCGGCTTAACTAGTGGCTGCAAGCAATACGACCCAATGTGAGTAGTTGGTCATGTTGCACGTGAAACCCGAGGTTAGACTAAGTTGTGGTGTAAACCTACCCGGACCCGCCCGGCCTAACTAGTAACCACAACAAGGTCTAATGTGAGAGGTTGGGTGCATTAAATTAATTAATGCCACATGGTAGGGTTAAGTCATGGACCGCTTGAATACTTAACCAATTAAACACGATGGGTTGATAGGGTTAAGTCATGAACCTTGGGTACACTTAACCAACTTGGTACTTGGATGAGTTGGGTTAACCACGTTTAACCCATTAAGGAAACCCTAGTTACGTGGTCCTTTGCACCAGTAACCCTCTTAGTTGTATCATGATACCCTAGGAACTAGGCTAGGGTGGGGCACGATTACTGGGATGACATGTAAGCGACCAAGACGACGGCTGTGTAGGTGCGCCGGTGTAGGTTCAGGCGGGCCATGGTCGTGCACATGGTCCGGAGTTGAAAAAGCAGGCACGGGCACCAGTAGGTTTAAACTGTGCGTGCTTGGTTTGTGTCAGTGGTTGACACCCTAGGACTTGATACCCCCTAGGGTGGACCTAGCACAGTTTAGCTACACTTCGTAGTTGGGCCGTATGACACCGACACTTGACGAGTTAGGCTTTAGGAGAGCCGATCGACTAGACCGTGCTAGTTGGACCTTGGTTTAGGTCATTCATGATGTTGGGCCAAACTTGGGCCTGGGGATCACTTCTTGTTTACACTTGACATGACTTGTGATACTAGTACACTTGGTGCAAACCTCAACCTTGTATATGCGGTGCCACACTTGATCTATCTTGTTGACTTTTTCCATGCCAGTTATCATCCTATGACTCATCCTTGTTTACATATACAGTTAACTTTATTAGTTGTTGTACAATAGTAGGTAGGACTTACCAGTCTTTTGACTGACCCATTTTCTTTCGCCTCTTTTCTTTCGTTCCCCCCCCCCCAGGTTTACAGGGCGGGAATACCAGTACTTAGCTTGGATCTTAGCTGCTTTTCCTGGATAGCTCATGTATGCTTTGGACTTGAGCTCGCTATGGTTTTCTACCTTGGGGATAGCTACTTTATGTTTTCCTTTCCAGTTTCCAGTTTTATGTTTCTAGACTTTGTTTATGGAAAATAATGATCAAGTACTGTGTTGTAACTTAACTTATGGTTTTGATATGCTAGTTTTTATCCGTTGCTATATTTACTCTGTTTTTTTTACTTATATGTTCTGTCTTGTGATATCTGCATGCATGTTTACCTTGTTTAAACGCCCCTCCAAAGTCAGTGCCCTTGCAAGAGTGGCACTGGCGGAGGTGGGGTGTTACAAAAACCGTGGCAATTCTCCTTCTATGATTTTCTCTGTTTTAAATAGGAACCAATTACGAGTGTGTAAATATTCGAGAATAGCATGTGATTATGGGACATGTTGCTATTTTCTTATATTAACTAGCACAGATTAATTTCTATTCACCCGGATCCATGGTATCCGCCTCTATGACAAAGTTGTTTGGTTCGCGATCGCCCTAGTGGGAATATACGATTTGTGACATTCATCTATGGGACTTCGGTCCAACTTTTTATGTTGTTTTCTAGAGATCGTATCTCATCTGGGAGGTATCCACTTTTTATGATGTTTTCTAGATATTGTATCTCATCTGGGAGATATCCACTTTTTACGACGTTTTCTAGAGATCATATCTCATTTGGGAGGCATCCACTTTTTACGATGTTTTCTAGAGATCGTATCTCATCTGGGAGGTATCCATTTTTTGCGATGTTTTCTAGAGATCGTATCTTATCTGGGAGGTATCCATTTTTTATGATATTTTCTGGATCGCATTTCATCTGAGAGGTGTCCAATTTTTACGATGTTTTCTGGAATTCTAGTGATTTCTAGATTATTGTTACTGTTGTATGCTCAATATCATGAGATTCATTTCCTCTGTCATTTCCTGTTGTGTGCTATTATTTGAATGTTGCATTCTACATTAGCTAGGAGATTATTTGGAGATAGTTGTGTTGACATGCCATGTTTCATATTTAGTTATGAGTAGATATTATTACTAGAATCATGTCATCCATTGTTATATCCCTTATTATCTCAGTTTATTTGATAAGTACAGCTAGACTAATCTGTTTATTGTTTATTTTCTTATAAATAATACTCGGGTCAGTCCGAGTCATTTTAGGTGCTCCTTTGGGTCTCATCGCAGGATTGATCTTCCGCCTTCAGCCTGCTACTCTGTCTCCGCAGCTTTATGTACTGTTGTACCTATGTCATCATCTATCGTAGTGTACATATTCTTTTGTTTAGGTTATGATACATGTATTAGTGAATCATTGTTGACCACTAGCTTGTTGTACACATTCTTGGTTTATTCGTATCTATTCCACATTTGTGATATGATTATTCTGTGTCTGGCTGTGAGATATACCATATTTATATTATTGTTGTTGTCTATTTTATACTGCTTTCCGGATAGCATGTAGCGTTGTGTAATTGCCCTATGTGCCAAATGGTCATGTCGAAATTTAAATCGGTATCAGATTTCGATGTGCATTCCTTATATGGAGTAATTATACAATCGGTCTGTAACACCCCGCATTTTTAATGTAATTGAAAATGTTTATATGCATGATAGTGATATGCAGTTTAAATTAATACATACGTTGAAAAGAAGAAAATTTATACGATGACAATGTATGTAACAGAAAAAGATAATAAAATAAAGATACTTAATTTAAATATCAGGAATTAAGTAAAAGAGATGTCATCATTGCGTTCGCCTCAAAATTCTGGTTCAGATGGATACACAGTTTGCGTAAAACGGATAACATATGAAGAAGTTGTAAGCCGCAGAAGTTTATATACATGTAGGATAAAATATATATATTTTATATGCATTGACATATTTAAGGAAAAGAAAAGTAATATACAATGAGGAATGCGCGTTTAAAGAGGAGAATGGAAATACATTCATATGCGCGTTCATAAATTTAGTTTAAATTGTAGAGATTATCATGCACTTAAAAGGTTCAAAGTATTTGAAAAAAAAAGCATTAAGTACTCTTTTTGGAACCGACAGAGGTTGAAATAAATGTGGCACGTTTTTCGATTTAAATGTTTGGAGACTAGATGCATGCACCTGTGATTAAGGAGACTAGATGCATGCACCAGTGATTAAGGAGACTAGATGCATGCACCTATGATTAAGGAGACTAGATGCATGCACCTGTGATTAAGGAGACTAGATGCATGCACCTACGATTATTTATAGCAAACATGTAAATAAAAATAAAAAAGTTAATGCATAATTATGACATTAATAAATTGGCTTGAGGTTGACTAAATGTTAAGTATTTGGTATTATATATATATATATATATATATATATATATATATATATATATATATATATATAAGAGGCAACACTAATTCGAGATTAGTGGATTTGTTTTACTGGTAAGAAATGAAATTGGTAAATTAAAGACATTAATGTTATATTTAGGGATAATATAACTGTTACATTAAATATGGAAAAAAGAGAGTACATGTAGTAAATGCATTTAGGCATTTCAAATATGACATGAATAGAAAAACAATGAATAAATAGCCATCAATAATGGCTATGAGAAGGATAAAATAAAAATAAAAAGATATTAAATTCCCTTTAGTAAAATAGTTAACACATACTATATTTTCTAAGATTAAAAATAAAATAAAAATAAAGGCATAGCTGGATACCATATTTGATAAGAACATGAGTGTAAGTAAACGTATGTATTTATTTACATAAATAAATAATAATTATGTTAAAAAGGTAGAGAAAAATAAATTGTTGCCTTGTTTAAATAAAAGAAAAAGGGAAACAAATTTTATATGGTTAAGGTATAAACAAAGGAATGGTTTTGCTAAATAAATCTTCATTAATGTTCTTTAACAAATAAAACAGGGCTAGATTCGTAGTTTGGCACCTATATAAACAACCCTAAGCTCATTGTAAACTTCACAACAATTCGTGGCGAAGCCATGGCTCCCTTCTCTCTCATTTTCTTCTTCTCCAAAAGATCTTGGATCTATTCTCCCCTCTTTTCTCTACAACATCTATTCTTTAAAATAAAAAGAATAAGATCTAGAACAACAATGAAATAGAAAAGTGATTCAATGCTAAAGAGAAGATAATGGATTCAGATTTGCGAATTTATGCCGCAAAGAGAAATCAAAGATCATTCAAAAATAGAAATCCAAGTTAAGCAAAAGAGGGAAAACAATACTAGAGTTATCTAGTACTCATTTTGAAGACGACAAGCAATGTGAGTGGTTTATAATACAACTTTTGTATAAGATTATTATTTATCGTTCAAACATTCCCCATGTAAAACATGCGATGAAATTATTGTGAAAGATTGGACCTGTAATGTTTTCATATGTTAAATTATTATATGGTCACGTTCCTCCTTTTATCCTTCCCTCTTTATTTCTTTATAATTAGGCTATCTCGAGCCTAGATCTATCATGAAATGAATACGATTGAATATTGCGAACGAAAAGGGGAAACACTAGATTTTGGGATATGACATAAATTGGAGAGTTTGGTTATGTATTACAAAGGGGTTTGGGTATAGTATACCATTAGCAAGGTTTGAATGTGTAAACCAATTTGGGAAGTATAAGTATGAACACGATTTGGGTTTTAGCATAAGATTGTCGTCATTGAAAAGATTTGAACTTGTTAATTAGCCTATGACACTAGAATAAAACATGGATTTGAATTTGGGGATTTAATATGTTAGTCATATTTTTATAGGACTCGAACTTATTTAAAAATATGAATAACATTGGAAATAAATGATTTGGAATTGGTAAATTTGAATAAAAGTTGGGTAATTGGGTTACATGTAATTTGGTATGAATCAACATTAAATTGGTCTAATTAATGACCACTTGAATAGGTTTAAAAGTAAATTTGAACTGCATAACATTAAATTTGGGGGTTTGGGTGAAATACGAATATTAATAAACCTTTGACACGAGGTTAGACGCAATTGTGGTGTAAGACTGCCCGGAACCGCCCGGCAAATCCAGCTGCCACAATTGGACGTCTAATGTGAGAGGTCAAAGGATGAAATTTGAGCGTAACGGTTTATGACACGAGGTTGGACTCAAGTTGTGGCGTAAGACTGCCCGGAACCGCCCGGCACATCCAGCAGCCACAAAATGTTAGTCCAATGTGGGTGATCATACATCGTTATGGCATGATGAATGCATTAAGGAATACTAACCATAATAAGACATGTGGGTGACAAGGGTATGGTTAGAGGGTTAAGTGGGTACAGTTAAGTATAGACTTAACTGTAGTAAGACAAGATATGTATAAACATGTAAGTATAAGACTTAACCGTAGTAAGACATGTGTAAAATATGGAAACAATAATAATAAAAAGGTTAATCTGAACTAATGACGGAATATGGGAATGATAAATAACCTATTACAAATTTGAATAAGGAAAAGAAGGAAAATAGGTTAGACTTGTCCCAGGGACAAAAGGGGAAAATATGACTTACGGGATACGATAAGTTATAAGAATGAAAAAGGGAAGAATAAGATAACTTATATGAGGAGATATACTTAATTATAAATTAAGCGGTTTGAAAAGGAAGAAGAAGTAAATTTTGAATCATATATGTTGGTTGGGTAGAGTAATTCCCGAAGTATTAGTCTGATGTTGACCTCGGTCTTCGGGGCTGGTATTTAGGGGGTTGTTCTCCCAATCAGTATATATGTGGGATAAGGTATACTTAACAATGAATTAAATATAACATGTTGTTGTGACCCAAAAAGGGAATAATTTATGAAATTGAAAGACAACATGTTATAAGGCTTATCAATGGACTTAAGTAAGTTAAGTATAAATTCAGTTGATAACCAACGGTAAACATAAACTAAGTATCAAACCTTGGTTAAGAGAATCAAGTAATAAACCTTAGTTAAAATAACTAAGTAGATAACGAGAAAGAAAACTAAGTAGTAAACCTTAGTTAAAGTGTACTAAGTTGTAAACCTTAGTTAAGAAAAATGAACGATTGATAGAACTAAGTAGTAAACCTTAGTTAAAAAAACTAAGTAGTAAACATTAGTTAAGAAAATGACGATTCAGGAAACTAAGTAAACCTTAGTTAAAAACTAAGAGGGCTAAGTAGTAAACCTTAGTTAAAGAAACTAAGTAGTAAACCTTAGTAGAACACGAGAAGGAGCGTACGACCGTCTGATTTAAAAAAGGCTCCAATGAATCGGGTTACGAAGCCCGAGGCTTCGAGGGGACGTGAGGGTACTCTTGGTATCCCTCTGTGAGGCTGCAGATGATCCTCCTGGGCTCACAGAGGTTAAGGTCTGTGTTAGAAGAACCAAGGGTATGCCTTGGTTGCAATAAATGGCAACCTAAAGACTAGGATGGACCATCGTGATTCGGCGAGACCAGTAGCCCTGTGATAGCAACTCGTCGTCTACCTACCATCTTGAGTTAGTCGAGATATGCACAGCGGAAAGGCGGAGAACTCCTACGAACCATATACTTGCTATCTAGTTGCGGTTGCGATTGGCCATAGGTTAGTGGGGCATAGAGGGGCTGGCATATAGTTCTCAATTTTCAAGGATGGCCTTTCATTAGTTGACGGAGGGGTTGAGTGGGACCATAGCCACTAGAAAAACAGACCTTAGCATCTGCATCGGCAAACAACTTAAAGCTCCCGACCGAGTTCCGTGTTTCTTGACTTGCCCTGCCATGGGACTCGGGTAGCACATATAGAGTACATGTGCATCTAGTCATCGAAAAACGGTTTACGATACTTACGCGGGGAAGGTCTAGGAACATATATCACTCTGGGTAGTGTGTCCTAGACTAGAGGGCATATTTCGTTAGGTAGCATAATCCCTAGTAGCCCAAGGTGGCATAATCCCTAACCGAATTAAGGAAACGTGGCAGTCCAAACAATTATAGAAATGGTGGCACTACGCTGAGGTAGTATATAGTTACGTAATGAAGTCCGTACGATAAATGGAAAGGGACTGTACACATACATGGAAAAGATAATACGAGTTGGGGGTATCCACATATACGAGATATTAGGTTAATATACTAATATGTAAATAAGAACGACATGAGTTTAGCCTTAGGTGCTAATGACGAGAACCTAATAACTAAGAAAATATACGGAACGGTATATGTTGTGTTACACAGAAGTTTATTATAAGTCCTCTCACACAGATCTTATGTAGGACACCCTCCTCGTTACATACTTCCAGGTTAGGTTCATGACAGAGATGGTACAGCTTTGGATACTGGTTAGGCGGTATGATTTATAAGGTAAAGCTATTTTTGAATATATTATATTTTAATTCCTTCCGCTGTGAGATGCTCTACAAGTTCTGACATATTTCTTTATCTCTGTCTTTTTCTGCAGGATACCAGAGCACCCAACTTGGGTTTTGATAGATCGAATTTGAAAAATTCGGTCTGTCGGAATCCGGGTTGTCACATCTGGTATTAGAGCTTCAGTTTAGTGTTCCTAGGGAGATAATGAGTGAACGTATTTGTATTTTCTTAAATATAAATATATTATATATATAAACGTAGATCCATATAGTAGCCCACTAGACATGAAAAGAGTTGGGATATTTAGTTTGTACACTAAAGTAATAAACATAGAAATTTTTGAGACCCTTAGGTGGTTTGGTTGGAAAGTGTACAATATGATTTGGTATTAGGGAAAGAAAGTTTCCCATAGAGTTAAAACTGAAATGTTATTATTTCAGAGTAGTGGGTTTAGAAGTGAAACCTTATAAACTAGAAAAAGGTTGAAAAATGTGGAAAATGGATTGGGAATATATATTGTCGAGAAAATTGAATTCGCGAAAGTGCCTAGGAAAGCCTAGTGAGTTGAAGAACCACTTTGAGTCTAACCCAATGATAAGTTATTAGAACCTAACTGGAGATTGGTGGGGTTGAGTGATTCTCTGAGTATCAATCTGATGTTGATTTCGGTCTTCGGGGTTGATGCTTAGGGAATTATTCTCTTACCAATTTCCGGTCAAAGATTAGCTAATGTTAAAACTAATGGAAAATTCCCGTAGAATGCATAAACATTGAGAAACCTAGGTTTGTTGCTTGAGAAAAAGAGATAAAGTATAGGCTAGTAATACATAGCATGGACTAGTAGTTACTACTAGGTAGGGAATGGCAAGCAAGTGTATAGATCCTATTGTGTGGACTCGCGATTGTTAGAGGTAACAAAGTCCTAAGATTCTAGGCCCATAGTTGTAGCTGTGTAAGATACTGTTTGAGTAGAAAACAGAAAAGCTTGGTTGAAAAATAAACTTAAGAAGAAAACTAGCCTAACTAACAAGAAAAAAACTGAATCAATCAAGCAACAAAACGTGATGGGAAAAGAAATTGAAAATCTTAAGAAAAAGAAAAAAAAAAGATGAATAAATATGAAATTACTCCAAGATATGTTGAAAAAAAAAGTTTCTTATGTAATTGTGCTTGGATAGGAAAATAGGAACTTTTTAGAATAACTATGTAAAAAATCCAAGTGCAACTAGAAAAGGTACATAAAAGAAAATCGGAAAATGTAAATTTTTCCGTTTTATACCTTTTTGTAACATAAGAAATCGAATTTGGAAAAAATTAGATTTTCTAAATTTCGAATTTAATGATGGTTTGTAGGGTTTGGATGCAACAATTGGATGAACCGTGCTCTTATTTAAGAGTGTGGGAAAATTTGGATGAAAAATGTTTTGGTTTTTCAAAAATATTGCATTCATATAGAACTGCAAGTATATTTAGGATGTGAGCATCATGTTTTGAAAGAGTTTTTAAAAATTTGCATACATATAGGTTGTACCAAATTAGGCATACATGCATTACTATGATGTGTTTCACTTTGCACATGTGCACAATGTTTGAAAAAATGGATGTACACATGATGGATGATATAATATGCGAGGGATTATTTGATTTTACCCTTACCAAATTTCGGGGACGAAATTTCTTAAGGGTGGGAGAATGTAACACCCCGCATTTTTAATGTAATTAAAAATGTTTATATGCATGATAGTGATATGCAGTTTAAATTAATACATACGTTGAAAAGAAGAAAATTTATACGATAACAGTGTATGTAACAGAAAAAGATAACAAAATAAAGATACTTAATTTAACTATCAGGAATTAAGTAAAAGATATGTCATCATTGCGTTCGCCTCAAAATTCTGGTTCAGATGGATACACAATTCGCGTAAAACGGATAACATATGAAGAAGTTGTAAGCCGCAGAAGTTTATATACGTGTAGGATAATATATATATATATATATATGTATATATATATATATATATATATTTTATATGCATTGACATATTTAAGGAAAAGAAAAGTAATATACAATGAGGAATGCGCGTTTAAAGAGGAGAATGGAAATATATTCATATGCGCGTTCATAAATTTAGTTTAAATTGTAGAGATTATCATGCACTTAAAAGGTTCAATGTATTTGAAAAAAAAAGCATTAAGTACTCTTTTTGGAACCGACAGAGGTTGAAATAAATGTGGCACGTTTTTCGATTTAAATGTTTGGAGATTAGATGCATGCACCTGTGATTAAGGAGACTAGACGCATGCACCAGTGATTAAGGAGACTAGATGCATGCACCTATGATTAATGAGACTAGATGCATGCACCTGTGATTAAGGAGACTAGATGCATGCACCTACGATTATTTATAGAAAACATGTAAATAAATAAATAAATAAAGTTAATGCATAATTATGACATTAATAAATTGGCTTGAGGTTGACTAAATGTTAAGTATTTGGTATTATATATATATATATATATATATATATATATATATATATATATAAGAGGCAACACTAATTCGAGATTAGGGGATTTGTTTTACTGGTAAGAAATGAAATTGGTAAATCAAAGACATTAATGTTATATTTAGGGATAATATAATGGTTACATTCGGAAAAAAGAGAGTACATGTAGTAAATGCATTTAGGCATTTCAAATATGACATGAATAGAAAAACAATGAATAAATAGCCATCAATAATGGCTATGAGAAGGATAAAATAAAAATAAAAAGATATTAAATTCCCTTTAGTAAAATAGTTAACACATACTATATTTTCTACGATTGAAAATAAAATAAAAATAAAGGCATAGGTGGATACCATATTTGATAAGAACATGAGTGTAAGTAAACGTATGGTATTTATTTACATAAATAAATAATAATTATGTTAAAAAGGTAGAGAAACATAAATTGTTTCCTTGTTTAAATAAAAGAAAAAGGGAAACAAATTTTATACGGTTAAGGTGTAAACAAAGGAATAGTTTTGCTAAATAAATCTTCATTAATGTTCTTTAACAAATAAAACAGGGCTAGATTCGTAGTTTGGCACCTATCTAAACAACCCTAAGCTCATTGTAAACTTCACAACAATTCGTGGCGAAGCCATGGCTCCCTTCTCTCTCATTTTCTTCTTCTCCAAAAGATCTTGGATCTATTCTCCCCTCTTTTCTCTACAACATCTATTCTTTAAAATAAAAAGAATAAGATCTAGAACAACAATGAAATAGAAAAGAGATTCAAAGCTAAAGAGAAGATAATGGATTCAGATTTGCGAATTTATGCCGCAAAGAGAAATCAAAGATGATTCAAAAACAGAAATCCAAGCTAAGCAAAAGAGGGAAAACAATACTAGAGTTATCTAGTACTCATTTTGAAGACGACAAGCAATGTGAGTGGTTTATAATACAACTTTTGTATAAGATTATTATTTATCATTCAAACATTCCCCATGTAAAACGTGCGATGAAATTATTGTGAAAGATTGGACCTGTAATGTTTTCATATGTTAAATTATTATATGGTCACGTTCCTCCTTTTATCCTTCCCTCTTTATTTCTTTATAATTAGGCTATCTCGAGCCTAGATCTATCATGAAATGAATACGATTGAATATTGCGAACGAAAAGGGGAAACACTAGATTTTGGGATATGACATAAATTGGAGAGTTTGGTTATGAATTACAAAGGGGTGTGGGTATAGTATACCATTAGCAATGTTTGAATGTGTAAACCAAGTTGGGAAGTATAAGTATGAACACGATTTGGGTTTTAGCATAAGATTGTCATCATTGAAAAGATTTGAACTTGTTAATTAGCCTATGACACTAGAATAAAACATGGATTTGAATTTGGGGATTTAATATGTTAGTCATATTTTTATAGGACTCGAACTTATTTAAAAATATGAATACCATTGGAAATAAATGATTTGGAATTGGTAAATTTGAATAAAAGTTGGGTAATTGGGTTACATGTAATTTGGTATGAATCAACATTAAATTGGTCTAATTAATGACCACTTGAATAGGCTTAAAAGTAAATTTGAACTGCATAACATGAAATTTGGGGGTTTGGGTGAAATATGAACATTAATAAACCTTTGACACGAGGTTAGACGCAATTGTGGTGTAAGACTGCCCGAAACCGCCCAGCAAATCCAGCTGCCACAATTGGACGTCTAATGTGAGAGGTCAAAGGAGGAAATTTGAGCGTAACGGTTTATGACACGAGGTTGGACTCAAGTTGTGGCGTAAGACTGCCCGGAACCACCCGGCACATCCAACAGCCACAAAATGTTAGTCCAATGTGGGTGGTCATACATCGTTATGGCATAATGAATGCATTAAGGAATACTAACCATAATAAGACATGTGGGTGACAAGGGTATGGTTAGAGGGTTAAGTGGGTACAGGTAAGTATAGACTTAACTGTAGTAAGACAAGATATGTATAAACATGTATGTATAAGACTTAACCGTAGTAAGACATGTGTAAAATATGGAAACAATAATAATAAAAAGGTTAATCTGAACTAATGACGGAATATGGGGAATGATAAATAACCTATTACAAATTTGAATAAGGAAAAGAAGGATTATAGGTTAGACTTGTCCCAGGGACAAAAGGGGAAAATATGACTTACGGGATACGATAAGTTATAAGAACGAAAAAGGGAAGAATAAGATAACTTATATGAGGAGATATACTTAATTATAAATTAAGCGGTTTGAAAAGGAAGAAGAAGTAAATTTTGAATCATATATGTTGGTTGGGTAGAGTAATTCCCGAGGTGTTAGTCTGATGTTGACCTCGGTCTTTGAGGCTAGTATTTAGGGGGTTGTTCCCCCAATCAGTATATATGTGGGATAAGGTATACTTAACAATGAATTAAATATAACATGTTGTTGTGACCCAAAAAGGGAATAATTTATGAAATTGAAAGACAACATGTTATAAGGCTTATCAATGGACTTAAGTAAGTTAAGTATAAATTTAGTTGATAACCAACGGTAAACATAAACTAAGTATCAAACCTTGGTTAAGAGAATCAAGTAATAAACCTTAGTAAAAATAACTAAGTAGATAACGAGAAAGAAAACTAAGTAGTAAACCTTAGTTAAAGTGTACTAAGTTGTAAACCTTAGTTAAGAAAAATGAACGATTGATAGAACTAAGTAGTAAACCTTAGTTAAAAGGACTAAGTAGTAAACATTAGTTAAGAAAACGACGATTCAGGAAACTAAGTAAACTGTTAGATCGAAATTTGGACCTAACACCCAAATTGTTATGAACTATAGAGAATTCTAAATGAGGAATCAGAAAAAAGAGAAGAACACTCAGAATTTATAGTGGTTCGGCGTTAACGAGCCTACGTCCACTTTATATCTTATTGATTATGCTTTAAAAGCTAGTACAACAGTGATTTCTCTCAATATTCCAGTGGTTTGATAACAATGGCGGACTCAGTATTCACTATTGCCAAAAGGATCCCGAAAAATGCCAAGCTCTGGGCTATTTATAGCTGATTTCGTCGGACAGATCGCGGACACATGGCACGAATCCCGAGATTTTCGGATCGCATCGCCACCATTGGAGAAACAGTCAAACTAGCCGTTGTGAACAGGTGTCGTCAGATCCATGCGATTTGGATCGCTGAAGACCAGCTCGTGGTTGAACGGGTCAGTGGGTTCGATTCGTTGCAGGGGATCGGATCGCCTAGATGTGGCGTTCGTCGACGAGACGAGAGCGATCCGTTCCCTGGGCGAGTCGATAGAGTGCGATCCATTCCTGGGCGAGACGATGTCGTGCGATCCAAGCGGGGCGAGACGATGGCGTGCGATCCATTCCTGGGCGAGACGATGGCGTGCGATCCATTCTTGGGCGAGACGATGGCGTGCGATCCATTCTTCCACTTTCCTGGAGGACTTGGTTTCCTGATTTCCTTTCACGAATGATCCTGGGTGGCTCGGCCGAAAAAGCAAGCCAACATTTTGCCCCCTCGAAGTATGTTTTATAGATGATGAAACATGCTTCGAAGAGATTCATTGATTCTCTTCTGGAAGGATGCAAGTTTACAGTCGCATTGGCTCAAATTGACACATGGATGAATCGGATCGCCATAGGCCGACACGGTCCAATTTGGTCATCTGCTCGTCGCGTGCTGAGTTCTTAGGGTCTTTGCGCGATACAGGGCGCATCTTCCTTCGAGTCGTATCGGGTTCTGAGTTTCGTGGGCCATCATCTCAAAGCGGTCCGTGGGCTTCATTGCGATTCCGTCTTCAGATCGTGGTCTAGGGGGCGTTTCGTGGATCGGATAAGACAAAGGGGGGGAGGCCAACGGTCACCTTCTTTGCCTATATAAGCCGACGTTCCCCCCTTCATTTTCCTTCTTTCTCTTCTCTGCTGAATCGTCTCGCGCGAGCTGTTGAACAACGAATCCAACCCTTTAAAAATTTCGAAAATCCAAGAACCCTCTCAGTTTTTAGAAAGGTAACTTTATAGGAAGCACCTTCGTACTACTTTCCTGAATTTCTACGGTTGATTCCAGAGAGAAACAATATAAATCCGCTACTTTTCGAAGAAATCACCAAATCGCCATGGCCATTGAACGTGGAGCTCAGAACTTGAGGATGGGAAGGAGATGAGAAAGAAGAAGGATGGAGAAGGAGGAAGGAGGCTGACTCGGATCGTGGTCAACGATTGAGGACGGAAGCAAGTGGCGAGACGAAAGATTGAGAGGGCAACCAAGGGTCGCACCGCGGTAGTCGCAACGGTTCGTGAGGGAGCCTTCCCTTCGCCCGGCGATTCGGTGAGGGGCAAACTCTCTGCTCTGCGATCGAAAAAGGGGTGCGATCCCTCTGCCCTGCGAGTCGAAGGGGGGCGATCCCCCTGTCGTGCGAGTCGGAGGGGGGCGATCCCTCTGCTATGCGATCCGCCTCACGGCTGGTGATACGAAGAAATTTCAGTCTTTAATCAGCGCCTTGTCGCTACAAAACTCTGGACAGTTAGGATAGAGCCCTGACGTTGATCTCCCTGGACTAAATGACTTCATGATTTGACTGCATATGACGACTAATGACTTTTAATAACCTCGACTGCTTTCATGTTTTATTATCGCTTTTAATAATGCGCACACACAAGCACGCACAGTAGCACTTGCACACACGGGGGACGGGTAGTGTTAATCTTATCATTCATATTTTCTCGTCCTAGCAGCGATGTCGAACGACCACTCTTCCTCAAGATCTGTAGCCGAAACGGAATCTGAGACCCCTGAACAGCATAATCCTCAAATTCCTCCAATCAATCCAGAAGGTGAAGATTCTGGGTCTGAATATGAAGCCACAGAATCGGATCCGACAGAAAGCACGTCATCCAGCAACAACTCCGATTCCGATGAGCGAGCTCCGGACGAAATTCCAGGCGCAGTCGGGATAGATAAATTCTCTGACTCTTTAGCGTCCAAGCTCGACGAGATAAAACTCAAGAGAATCTGCTTAAGACATGGCATACCTTGGGACGATGTCTTAACACCTGGAAGCGAAGACAGACCTCATTTAGCACCGGAAGGGTATATGTCGATCAGTCGGACAATGTGTCTAGTAGGAGCTATCCCTCCGTTCCCTCCAATTGTCATTGACACTCTGAGACGATTAGGCATTGCCCCGATGCAGCTTCATCCAAACGCCTACGCGTCTCTATATTCTCTATATGTCGCATATGCGGAAATCTTGCACGCCGAACTCAAATTCAGAGACCTGGTGTTCTTCTTTCTCTTCAAGCACCGCTCTTCTGCAACTCCCAACTTTTCCTTTTTTGAATCAGTGGCGAACAGGAAAGTTCTGTACGACGGGTACAGCAACATCGGGGATCCTAAGTCCGACTGGTTTTACATAAGAAGACAGGCTGGATGCTCACGGAGATGGCTCAAATCGAGTAAATTTTTATCGCCTAGTTGAATATCTTGCTTGGGGGAGTCTAAGTTATAACATTCTTCCGCTTTTTCCTTTGTCATAAACAGATCATGTCTTCCCGAAAACAGAGGGTGCATTATACAACAACCGGTTATCCATTCTTTTGCAAAGTAGATCCGACTTTTTAAGGATTAAAAAATGCATTACGGATGACAACCTTCACAAGCATGGCCTCTTGGATAGGAAATTTGGACTTGGAACCGGCGGCAAACCTTATAAATACGTGCCCCCGACGGAAGGAGAGGGAACTTCACAAGCGGTGGAGACAACCAAATTTCACAAAAGTCCTTCTCCGATAGTCATCCAAGACGACGAAGACTTGAATGTATACAGGGGGGACGAGTCCCGTGGTGATGCGTCGAAGGGAATCCCTACCTCTGCTCCAATGGGAACTGTCGGTGACGACGAATTGACAGAAGAACAGTTATTCGACGAGCTGAATAAAATCCCTTTGCCCGACATCGAATACACGGAAAAAGACTTCGGCGAGGAGCCTTTCTTTTCTGCTTCCGAAGAGGCGGCTGACTTAGCAAGGGGACATGAAGCGGGCCAGACGAGCCTGTCTCCAGGCCCGGGTCCGTTAGGGGGAATTATACGGGATGCACACCTCACACACACTGCCTGATCGTGCACTACTATGTCGTGGATATTCAATGGGATAATATGTTCTTCTTTTCTTTTTTGCAGGAGCGATGTCACGCAGGAGATCTTATTCGTTCCGTTCTCTTCGCGAAGGCACCCCCAGCCTTCGTTCGGGTACTGAGCGCCCTCGCGGTCCTTCTCACAAGTCGAGCTCTTCGCAACCTCGATCTCCACCCAAATCAACCTCTACCAGGCCTTCGAGTCACCCAATAATTCCAACCGGGGGGAAGACACTTCCAAAAGAGTTGACTCCTCCAAAGAGTGCGCCTTCCCACAGTCGGTCGTCCAAAAGGCGCCACGAATCCAAAGATGGGGACAGGGATTCATCCAAGGATACTGAGCAAACGAGAAGCAACATAGTCCCCATCAGCCAACCAGAATTAGCTGCCCCCGGTTCACGGGACTACGTTCACGGTCCTGAAATCCAAGGTAGGCTGGAAAAGCTACGGGAACAATTTCCAGGAATGTTCTTCGATAGGATGGTCTTTGTTCCCGCCTTGGAGCCAGTTCCTAAAAACTGGGATAAAGAAGTTATTGGGCATATCCGTCACGTGGCCAAGCAATACGAGGCGATGAAAAAGCACGCACTTAATCTTTCGGAGGTCGTCCGGACACTCGAGATAGAAGCTCACAGGTCTAAAGCAAAACTCGAAAATAATGAAAGGGCCAGGACAAAATTAGAGAAGGATCTGGAAGACGCCCAAGCCCAGCTCGCCCTGGCACAGAGAGACGCCGCAAACTATAAAACTGAATTAGAAAATGCCAAGCAGCGCTTTCACGTAGAACTGGATTCCAATAGCCAGGAAAAAATGGCCTTAAAAAAGGAAGTTGAAGACCTCAGAATGGCCAACATCGAACTGGCAACGGCTAAAGGCCATTTTTTGACGGAGAAGGCTGCTTGGGAAGCGGAAAGAACAAGCTTAAAAGAAAAGTTGGCTCTGGCAGAGGCGGAAAAAGTGATTTTGAATGATCAGGTGGCCGATGCGGAGAGACGGGCAGCTCTTGCCGAAAAGAACGTTGATAGCGCCATTGAAATGGCCACTGCCTCCAACCACAAACTCCTTGAAAGAGAGAAAGAAATCGAGGGGTTTGAGGAGATGATCTTTGACTTCCTCGGCCAGGTTCTCAAGACTCGCAATATCTCGTGGATCCCGGATTATCATGTTACTTTGGCCAACTTGTGGGATGCCATCGTGGAAGGCGAAAAACATAGACTAGGGGTCGAAGAGATCGATGAAGATGAATTGATGAAAAGCATCCTAAGGGACAACGAGCCTGAGGATCTGGCAGAGGGCCGTCGCTTAATCTTGGCGGAGATGGAGAAGGAGAGAACCATGGCTAAAGGCAAAAGCAAAATTGACGAAGGTTCCAGCTCCGCCGCCAAGTCTAAAACTTCCGAAGTCGAGGAGTATCATCCCGACGATCCGCTGATCCCCTTAGGCTTAACTCCCGTGGCTGCTGGAGCATCCGGATCTACACAAGAGGGAGTACCTGCTGAAGGTACCTTTCTCTATTCTCAACGATTTGCTAAAGCGATTGCGAATTGTCGTCGTCTAACAGGGCAACCCATTGAATTAGTAATGTGTGTCTTTCATAATGCAGGTGGTGAGCCCGCCGACAAGGGTGTTGGAAAAGAGAGAGAGGTGGAGGAGGGGATCGTCCTGCCGGGTGCCGAAACCGATGTTTCAGAGCGAGCAGAGGCCGCAACAGCTGAAGGAAGCATCTCGGTGCCTAGCGCCGACGTACCCAAAGACGCTGAGACTATCGAGGCTTTAAAAGACTTGGATGGTCGGCATGTGGATGATGAAGAGGATATCACCCGCACCAAGAAGGCCAACGATGATGATGATGATGAGGAACCCCTGGCCAGCCGAAAAGCCAGACAAGAGAAAGAGTTGGCTTTGAAGAAGGCGGGGGATGAGGCTTTGGATGTGGTCCCTCTCGCCGAGTTCGATCCCAAAACTGGGATGATTATGAAAATCCAATCTAAGTCCATCAGCCGGCAACTTCACTTTGCAAACCCTGATGATTTCCCCGCTTCCCTCTCCGGCAGGAGCAAGAGAAAAGATGGGGGAGAGGAAACCTCAGAGGAGTCAGATGCTCCCCTCGTGGACAAGCGAAAAAGGAAAAAGGGGGATCCATCCGAAGCCGACAAGGAGAGGCTGGAGAGGCAGAAGCGAGAGAAGATACCAAAGCATAAATAGGATGTTTACTGATATTTTGTCTTTTAAGCTTCCCACTGGCCAGGAAGTGTAATTGTGAGACTGGCCCTCACTTTTGTTTCTAACTTGTTTTCACTTTGCTGATTTGCAGTACATAAACAAGGGTTTGTTTTTTCTTACACCATTGTGTACCTGTATTCATAGAAACTTTCCACATTTAGTCGTTAGCCAGCTATTAATAATTATAAATCAGTGAATCGACAGGAAGAAGAATGTTCATGCTATGTTACACTTGTTATATCAAAGTTTAGTGTTCGCATAGGGGAGCGCGATGCCCCCTAATCAATTGTTAGAGTTTTATGCTTGGCGATTCGTTCGTCCCCCGATTCTTCAGCGGAGAAGAAGCTATTTCTCAGTGCTCAATCGGAGACGCCTTTACACTCTCTCTCTCTCTCTCTGGAGAGTTAGGGTTCGAGCTCAGCGATTCATTCGCTCCCCGATCCTTCAGCGGGAAAGGAGCTCTTTCTCAGCGCTCATTCGGAGACGCTTTTATACTCTCTCTCTCTCTGGAGAGTTAGAGTTCGAGCTCAGCGATTCATTCGCTCCCCGATCCTTCAGCGGGAAAGGAGCTCTTTCTCAGCGCTCAATCGGAGACGCTTTTATACTCTCTCTCTCTCTGGAGAGTTAGGGTTCGAGCTCAGCGATTCATTCGCTCCCCGATCCTTCAGCGGGAAAGGAGCTCTTTCTCAGCGCTCATTCGGAGACGCTTTTATATTCTCTCTCTCTCTCTGGAGAGTTAGAGTTCGAGCTCAGCGATTCATTCGCTCCCCGATCCTT